>OZ043936.1:6484470-8884470 GCA_964056405.1 Acronicta alni
AAGTATGTAATCTCAAGATATTTGCAGAAATATAATGTCGTTTAATCATTTAAATGTTACAGATAGGGTAGGTATAGCAAGCAAAACAACAATTTTACATAAAATACTAATTTATTTCTAAATAACAAAAATTCATATACATAACGAGATTCTTTTGTCACACAATGTGGACAAATATAAAATAGATTCTTACAAAAAATTATATCATTAAAATAGGTACCTACCTACGATTTAAGTACACACCTAACCCTTTCCCTGTCCGCGAAATAGACGATAGTTAAACTATCGTGAATCACATGTGGTGCATACTGTGAAAGGGTTAAATGAAATGGCACAAATTATAAGCGTTTCACACGCATACAGTATACACTATCATTCTAATAAAATAGTATATATTATGATAAACTTGTAACTAGAAAAACTAAGTCTATGCCCCAGAAACCAAGGCATTTATTAGGTATAGGCCTCTAAATAAAAATAAATTCATCCAAAGTAATTTTGCTTTATTATTATCTAATAGGTAATACCGGAGTAATTTCACGAATTTTTATTTTATTTAAATGTAGTTAGGGACACTAGCTTCTTGTCCTTCGCGGTCTAATGCCAGCAGAAGTTTATGTGCTAAATAAACTATAACAGATTACTTTCTTGCATCAACAGCAAAATTAAAATACATAGGTATATGTATAGTATAAATAGGTTAGGCTTTTTTCCAGTCCACGACCTGTGCCAAAAAACGGCGTGTGATGAAACGACGAACATTTTGGTGATTAGCAAAAATTACTCTAAACTACTTAAAAATACGTAGCTGAGTATTTTGTGCAAGCTCACTCAAATACATAAATAAATTATTCTAGTTAAAATTACATACGACTCTTAGGTCCTAGCAATTCAAAGTACCTACTTAGTTAAGTAAAAATAGCTTGGAGTTGTGAACCTCGATGAATATACATATAACGAACATAATTAAGTTTGTCGCCAAAATAATTAACTTACCTCTAAGACGTCTAAAAATAAAATTACATCTAGACACATAAAGTGCAAAATATCACTGTTAAGCCATAACTTTCAATACTAATCAAACTAACAATCAATACTTTCATACTGTGTCAAGGAAAACGGGAAATACTTAAATCCAGGTTGCTATTTAGAATTCCCCAACGGAAAAATTACCGCAGCATCTAGCCCCGTAGCGGCGGTTGCGACTACTATACGAATCAGAGAGTGTTACTACGTATACAGAATATATTATTAGGTATCTCTGATATTATGTATTATTTAATTTAATTGCGACCTAAGCGATAAACCACGTAAAAAGCATTATATTATTTACATTGTGTCTTTAGCTTCCGTATCTACGTCACAACAACGTGTAACCGATAAAATAATACCGACATGTCAGATAACGTCATAATCTACAATTTTGTGACGTCTGCCTCGCAGTCTTTTTCTTTGCTCTTCTTGCTGCCTTTGCCTCCGATCTCCGCGTATATTTCATCTATGGACCTCATCTTCGTCTCCGGGACTACACAGATGATGTATACGGTGCTGACTAGGCACACCGCTGAGAATAGCCAAAAAGTGAGGTAGAGGCCTACTGAGGCGGCAATAGGCTGGAAAACTCGGAGTTCTACTGACATGAGTCCGCAAGCGAATGCGATAACTATCGCTGTCACTGTGCCGCGGAGCTGGAACAAACAACATTGACCTGATTACCACTACAATAGTTTAGCAGGTTTAGAGCGTAGGGCGGTGTCCGTTAGAACGTCATTATCGAAGAAAGTGTGTGTACCTACCGATGACACTTGAGTGTAAGCATTGCGAGCGATAGACGGGACATCAGGTAGGTACAAAACCGTAATCTACTACTTGTTGCCAATATGAAACAAATACCTACCTATCAAATGTCAGCTTGTCACAGAGAGAAATCATAATTAATCAGGACCAACATTAATTTGTTGTTTTCTGTGACCCTTATATGTCTCTGTAGGTAGGTACTTACTCACTCTGTGCTGGCTGAACAAACTAAACAGAATAGGTATGTAGGTACCTGGAATGTGAACATCTCGGTCATGATGACGAAGGGTACAGGCTGCAATCCGGCCGCATCACAGTATATGCAGAGGCACAGCGCCACGATGGGCAGCCACGACGCTGTCTCGGTGGTGGCGCCTGCGTTCGCGAAGAACCACGCGCCCAGAGCACACATTGCTATGCCCGATACTAGACATGTTGTGCCTAAGAGTGGCTGTGGAGAGAAAATGATACTTAGAAGCATATGTGACGTCAGTAATTATACATATGTATAATTACTGACCCAACCTAAGAGCCCAGTGAAGGCTTAGTAATCCGATTTCAAATATAGGGCACATAATAAGATCTCCCCCCTAAGATATTATTATGATATGTCTCTACAGGAAGATAGGTAATGGCTTATAGAAATGTGGAACAAAAGGCACACTGCGCCATCGCCAACCGAGTAAAGATTCAGGGCTCTTTGGAGTTCTATATCATTTGCATGAATTTTAAAAGAAACATCGTGAAAAAGACTACAGGAGAAAAAATAAACACTACCTACAGGTTATCGAATGATCATTTTTCACATTGTAAACTAGTCTACTACTTGTAAATTGTCAGCATCTAGAAGAGCCTAACTTTTATCCCTTTTCTTGCCTTCGTCCTATCTTCTCCGACATGCTAGACGTGATACAAGAGTAGGTACGTGACATATTACGTCATCTGGAACTAACCTTGTTGATGACGTGTCAAGATATCGATATTTCTGACGATGACTATAAGAACTTCTCACCTTCCTGCCAGTCCTCTCCACCAGGCTAGACGCGGTGCAGGAGCCGACGAACTGCACTAGGCCTAGAACCGCCGCCTGTTGGTTGGGGGTGAGCAGGCAGCCGGCGCTAGCCTTGCTGAAGATGAGCGACGCGAAGTGTAGCACGGCGAGGCAGCCACACAGCTCCCGCGCTAACGTGATGATGAGCACGATTCGGAAAGCACGGAACGTGCTGCGGTCCGTTACTGGGGAATAAATGGGAGGATGAGACTCATTGCGTATACATTAATTTCTTAATTACGAATGTGCTACCAGACGTAGAAAAGTTTAACACCGAATATATGTCTCCGTAAGTTTACTAATACGAAACACTTGCAAATGCACGCTACGACGAAAATATGTTGTCTTTCATTCATGTATACATTACCAAAATAAATAATCTTTAGCACAGCAATTGTTTTATAATCTATAGTTAGGTATAAGTACTGTATCACTATAGTAGGTACCTATAGCTTTCGAATGTTCAGCCATTCTCAGCTCTACCGGTCTCCTTCAGTGGCATATCTGCCGCCGAAGCCTTTCAATTCGCCGAAACCTCTGACTCCAGGAAATTAATAAGCTTAATTAATTTACTACCTAAGAATTTAAATTTCAAGCCTGTAACCAAGAATTAAGCAGAGGCACTAATTTACTCCCACAATTGCTCGGTATGTTTAGATCGCATATAATAGGGGCCGAGCCTATTGCTATTATCCGGGCACAAATCCAAGCTGGTGGTACTGGTGAGAATTTTATAGTAAAACCCAAAACCTCTCAGGGATTTCTCTTACACATTCCACTAGCAACAAATTTACCATTGACTGATTTTTATAACTATCTCTACTTATCAAAAATACATAAATCTTGACCCACTAGTGGAACTGCGGACAAAAACTAGTAGGTACCTATCTACACACACCACGGCAAGTTTTTTCTCCGGAAGCTTGCCATAACGGTGGGCAAAGCACGTGTTAAAAGCTCCATGGGAATGTACATAAAGCACCGGCGCGTGCTACACTGGCCGCAGGACGCGGGCGCGGGCAAGCTTGATATATTTTTTTTTATTTTAAACTTCGATATGATGTAACCTACTACAACTACTTTTAGGTAAACCGAAGAGTTTTTATACAATAAGAAAAATTAATACCTATTATATATATATATACGTCTTATAATAATAATTACATAAATAGAATAAATTAAACAATTTCGAGAGGAAGTATAATTATCTAGTCACTAATTGTTAGTGACAATAGAATTGTGTAGAGACTTATAAAAATGTATGGCCATACTAGGTAGGTACTCCTTACTGAAACTAGGCCTAGAAACTTGAAATTTGGCAACCGATAAGAAATTATTTTGGGAAATTCCCACAAGATTGGCCAAAGCTAGATCAATGCTGGTAACACCGCGGGGCTCGGCTAATATCTATTATATATTTTTTTAACCGATTACACAACCTGAAAAACTGGTTCCAATTGTCATCAAACTAGAAAAAAGTCTATACTAACCCAAAAACCTATATTATAAGTTATTCAAACACAGACGCTCATGTTGAGAGCATTAGTGTGTACAAACAAAGTGTCCCGTCTGTTTGTCCGGCGGCGCGGGCGTCCCGTTATTACTAACCACTACTTACTCGTTTACATATTGTTAGTTGTTACCGTTCACCTCAACTTATTAGAGGCACGCCTGTTGCTATGTGGCTGAATATATTTTTTCTTTTTTTTTAACGCGTCGATCAATAAACGATTAAGTCGATCAAATAACGAGTATAAGGGTCAAAGTGAACCCACTGCCAACACAAAGTTTTATTGCGGAGCACTGGCAACCCTGCTCACCGTAAGGAACACAACATGGCTCAAAGCAATGTTATTACAATTCGATTTTCTGCAAGTCGGAGGTACCTCCCCAGTTGGGCAGCTCCAATTTGAGTGGAATTACTCCCACTATGCCCTACCTCTCTTAAATCTTTTCTTGTAGTATTTTTACATTGCGTTTTTACTGACCGATAGTTAGTGGCTAATAACACAACTCACCGAGTGTCTTGAGTGCGGCGCTCAGATTGCCAGACTTGCTCTGCTCAAGCTCCACAAGTAACTTTTGCAGCTCATTGTCTACCGCCGGCTCTGAAGGCTCCCGACACCGCAGCCAAGCGAGGGCATCGCGAGCTTCCTGGGATATTAAACAAAACAAGATTATTTCTATGGACATGTAGGTCCATATTTAATATGTTACTTATTATATTTTTCAAAACTGAACAGTATGCTTTTCTCCATGACGCCTATATTCCCCGAAGGGTTTGGCAGAGGTGGACTAAGGAACTTCAGAGGAAACTACAGAGGCCAGCAGGTCAAGCTACCCCAATCTGTCAAATTTTGAACTTTGACAGATTTTGAACTCTATGGGTCATTTTCAATTGGGAAAATTTGACAGTTTTGTATAGCTTGACCTGCTGGCGTCTATACACATATACACAGTTTGCCGATATGTTTAGGTTCGATTTTGGTAAATTGATACTCCGAGCTGCACCTGGGAATTTCATAGAAAAACTCAATAACACTTTACTTAACCTGGGAAACGAACCCAGACCTGGGACCTCTAGCGTAGCAGTCACGCTTATGACCACTAGACTAATGATGCAGTCAATTTTTTAATAAACGGTATTACTAACCTAGAGAACCTAGTGGTATGACCATTGGGAGTGAAGTCGAAAGTCTTGATTTCGAACCCAGGGCTTTTCGAAATCATGTGCGTATTTAAATTAATTATCACTCGCTTAAACGGTGAAGGAAAACATCGTGACGAAACCTGCATGCCTTAGAGATTTTCTCGACGGCGTGTAATATACTATAGCCTAATTCTCTCTTTCTGAAAGCCGACCCAGTAATGGGACAGTATATGGGTTGATGACTAAATTTACAATAAATAACAGCTTCTTACCTCGACCTTCCCACTCTTCAGCAAATACGACGGCGTTTCTGGCATCGTCGTGAACAGTACTAAGTGGAGTATGGGCACGATGAGACAGACCCACAGCATTGCATTGTAGCTCAAGTACTCCCCCATCACATACGCAAATAGATTGCCCAGGTTTTGCGACAGCACCACCAGACTCCCCAACGTTCCCCTGATAGAGTCCTCACTGATTTCCTTGATGTACAGGGGGGTGACTACGTAGGAGCCGCTGACTCCAAGACCCACGATTGCTCGCGCTGTTATCAGAGCCCAAGTTTCAGTCGAGTAAAGTTTCAGACCCCAGCATGCCTGGAAAAATAGATGATTTGGAAATCTGAACAGTTGGAGTAAATTCTAGTGAGTTCGAGTAAGTTCTATTGAGTTCGACTAAGTTCTATTGAGTTCGACTAAGTTCTATTGCGTTCGAGTATGTTCTGTGGTAAAGCTACAGGTCTATTGAGGACTTTTAAAGGTCGTATGGTTATCACATGTACCGTGGCCGTCACGTTTTAAAGCAACCTCTCGACATCGGCAAGGGAAGAAAAGTGCAGATTTTAGTTATAAAAACATTAAACTTGCAATGCATTGCAATAGGCTAAAATGATTGGTAAGTTTAAAATAATAGAAAAGAATATGTATTCTATTCCAAGTAGGTACATGTATAAAATTATAGAATGGTAGGTAAGTAGATACAATGGGTGGTCTTATCGCTAAAAACGATCTCTTACAGACAACCTTTATAATAATAAATACTGGTCAATTCAAAAGACAATATCTATGTTCTTGGGATCATCTTCAAAATCCTCTTCTTTCAAATCTTAAAAATTAATAATCTACTTACAGCCATAGAGAATGACGTCAACATTAAGGCCTTCTTCCTGCCGAAGTTATCCACAATATAGCCGAAGAAGAACACTGTGGGAGTCCCCACTAGGTACACGACCGACGCCATCCAGGATATGGTATCAGGGTGCACGGGTGCCGAGGCGGGGCCCTCCTCCGACATGAGCTGGGGGCCCATGGGAGAAATCCAACCGATCGCTGTGCCGTACGAAAATGCTGGAAGTACCACTGTAACAATAGAAGGTAAAGATTTATAAGACCTATCTTTTTGTTTTTTTTTGCATTTTCTATGCTAAGATTTAGCATTGTTAACAGGCTAAATAATATCTTTTCTTAGCATCTTCTATTCATATCATCTTCCATGCTAAGAAAAGATGCTAAGCTAATTCGATAGCTCCAATCCTGCCCGCAGTTGAATTTTTAAGTAATTTATAATACCTACCAAAAAATTTAATTCATAATCGTACCTAATCATGACATAGAGTTACAACTTGCGAAAGGGAGCTTCGTGACCCAAAAGTGATTTGACATTCCTCCGCAAACCCAGCAGTGGGCGATCACCAAATCGTCAATCCGTGTACTGCAGCGTTTCGGGAGACAGTATTCTCATGTCCCACTTGTCAATCCTCCCTGATTCCTATGGCAAGTGGCACTTTAGTGCTCATTTTGCATCTGTGCTATACGTAGGTACTTATGATAGTCAAGCGGGCAAACTGGTGCTGATTTTTTCTTTAAGTACTATTTATAATAAGGACCGCCTGATGGTAAGCACCAACCGCAGATTTAGACGCTAACAACACCAGTAGTACCACTTGCGCATTGTCATCTTGAGACCTCATCAGTCACTAATGTCTCATATTCCTTTTGTACACTACTATAAAATTATGCCTTCCTAATATAGCTAGGAAAAAGCTGAGCAAATAAAAACAATTTAATTAACTGACAAATTCCTAATTATTAGGTCAATTACCTATTGTTCAGCATGCCTTGGAGCATGACAAACTAAAAACAATTTTATTATGAAAATCACAACTGGGCAGAGGGATAATGTCCACCCAGTTCACCCAGAAGTCAAAAAAAGGACGGAGTCATAAGTATGGAAATAGACTTATCGACTACTCGAAATCACTGAGAAATATTATATGTATGTACTAGCGCTTTAACTCGCATCCCAATAGATTTTTTGGAGACAAAAGTAGCATATGTCCTTCTCCAAGGTTTAATCTATCTCTGTACCAAATTTCATCAAAATCAGTTCAGCGGTTCAGACGTGAAAGCATAGGTAACAGACAAACGAACGGACAGAGCTACTTTCGCATATAACAGCAGGTGACGTTTTTTTTGACATCCTGTCATCGGTTGTAAGTTTTACTAAGTGCCTATACTGTGGGTCAAAAAACAAAATAAACAATTGTTGTACAGCTTCAAGACAACAATTAAAACAATGTTGCTGCTTGTCTAATCAATATGTAATTAGTTACGTCCACATGTGACCCGTTAATAGATCTGCACGTGCACTTGACTCGCTGCCAGTTGATCGAAGCACTTGCTATGCTAACTAGCCGCCTGACCCTGTTACAGGAGTCAGGGTTGCGGAAGCGGAAGGAATAATGCCAATATGTAAGTTCCATGTGCAAGGGGACGAGGCTATTGCCGTAAACAGGCCACAAATCCAAACTCCGAGCTGTTAATTCCAATAACACGGCTTGACCTGGGAATCTAACCTAGGAATTTTAATATAGCAGTCGCGCTTAGAACCACTAACGCGTCAACTGAAACTAAAAACGAAATACCAATTGATCACTAATTTACTACTACTTACTAAGTAAGAAACTATATAATACTTAATGCTTAGAAACTTGAAATTCTCAAAAGGTCACAAATGTGGCTACTGGTTGTAGGTCCCGGGTTCTATTCTCAGCATGGCAGTCATTGGGTTTTTCTATATACATTTATTATGGTACAGAGGCCAACACATCAAGCTACCCCAATCTGTCAATTTTTTTTTTGATAGATTGATTTTAGGGTAAAGCAAAACATGTTTTTTTTAAATAAAAACGTTACTCCACTAGGATTCTCCTGGTTCATGATCGTGCGTTTACAAATACATGTGTAAGTACAGCTATATTACCGCCGCCATAAGGGACGCAGGTTCATTATGCTGTGTCACTCATTGTCCGGATCAATTGGGTAGGGTCGGCAGTGCATTGGCTCGTTGATTCGCTTCAGACGCCGGGCCGTCTCGACCAATCTAGATTGCGATTAATTGGTTTTATCATAAACAAGAACGTCTGTAATTATTGTTTTGATTTTATCTGAGAAAATTAATAATAATAATATAATAATAATGTTTATTGGCAATATAAAAGAACAAACCTTAATTACAACTTCTAACAATCCAGTGATATGTGTCTAGGAACATAATAAGCTGCCCGACTGAAGAAGTACCTCCGCCTTGTAGAAAATCGAAGTGAAATAACACTGCTTTGAGCTATGTTGTGTTCCCTACGGTGAGCAAGATTGCCAGCGCTCCGCGAGGAAACGTTGTTTTTGCAGTGGGAGGACTTTGAACCTTATACTGCGAACGCAATTATTCCTCCTTCTTTTTACAGGGTCAGCAACACGCAAGTGTTACCCTTACAAGCGGCTATAGGCTACAGTAACCGCTTACCATCAGGTGAGACGTATGCGTGTTTGCCACCTTATTGGTGTAAAAAAAGAATAGTATGCTTTTTGTCAAAAAACGTCGTCTAGAAAACGTCTAAACGGCATTAAGGCCATCCGAGATCCTTTTTTTATGGTACGGAAACTTCTCAGGATATGTCGGACTCGTACCGATTGAAACCGCATTTGCCTGCAATTTCTCTATAATATTATAGTTCCCTATGGCCATGCGATCCGTGAAATTCGCTACGACGCCGTCTTAGATCCTTCCCGAATCTAAAACTAATACTCACTGACAAACAATGCACAGCTTAAACTTGTAGGTCCACTGGCTTGGAATTATACTCAGGCACATTACGTAGGTACTATGACAGGGTTATAGGATATTCCTATAGCATTCGGTAAACTAGAAACCGTGGGTACCCACATAGTTAGTACAATTAAAATGTAAAAAATACTTTCTGGAATCAAATAGAACGGCAAATTTTGCAATGTTTTACTAGATGTTTACGAGTATATATATCCAACTGTGGACGTTTTGAACCCTGTGAGGATGAAATACGGCCAGTCCATGTTTACGAAAACAGTTTTTTTTGGTATCGAAATGCCATATTCGCGGAAAACATAATAGAAATGTATTTTCACAGTAATCCTGTCCAAATCAGCGTCAATAACGGACACTATTTGCGCAATGTCACAGCGACCTCGAACTTCCGAATTATGTAGGGTTAGGAGTCAAGGGTGTTATTGTAGAATAACACGTTTATTTGTGTTTCTGAAGAACTATGCTCGATATCAATAATTGTTTTTATTGTTGAGGAATTGTCTCTACAGACGACGACGTTGGAAAAATAATCGTCGATAACCTACTGACTTATTCATTGTTGGCTTGCAGTTTTATTGTTCTGATTCTGTTAAAAGCTTTAGTAATTTAATTAGAAATCTAGGCCCCAGCCTTGGTACGGTCAGCAACGAAAGTCGCTGAACACAGCTAAATTTTGAGAACATGACAGCTCCAAAATTTAACAAGAGATTTTTTATTATGAAGGTAAGGTAAATATTTTATGGTTATATAAGCAATGGGAGCGTGGGACAGCCTCCAACGAGATGGACAGACGACCTGGTAAAGGTCGCTGGAAGTCGTTGGATGCAGGCGGTTTGGCGGCTTATAACCGGTCCTTGTAGAAGTCTATGGGGGAGGCCTTTGTTCAGCAGTGGACTTCCTGTGGCTGATATGATGATAAGCAACAATTTCGCACAACCTTCACAGGTCAGTAACTTCATGTTAAAAACCGTATTGAAGAATGCAACATGTTCAGCGACTTTCGTTGCTGACTGTACCAGCCAGTAGGCCAGCTCTGAATATTTTCTGTCTTGTTGCATTGATTTTTGTAAGGAAGTGTTAAAGGTAGTGTAAGAAATTAAAAGCGTAGCTATATTGCGATGTGCAGCAGAATCTATCTCTGAGAACACTCAGAGACAATCAGTAATAACCAAAAAATACGTTAAAAATAACATTTACAATAGTTTTTTATAAAATGAGCAACAGTTGGTGAGTAAAAAATGTTGGGGTCTCTAAAAAATCCCAACCTATCTATACTCAAGGTGGTTGAAATAATTTTGGACACCTGTTCATGCCGATACAGAAGAAGAAGCTCAGGAAAACCCAACAAACAAAGTACCTACCAGAGGAAGGGAATCCCATCTCGCTCGGTAAGCAGAATGAACGTTTCAATCAGAATGACCGCGGGATCTCAAAACTCTCTGAGTGATTATACATTTGTTGAACACAAGTACTTGCTCACTTTTATTGAAATGCGTCTTGAGATGTTTTGTAGGCTTATTTGTGCGACATAATTAAAGAGGGCAATCATATTTCAATAAAAAGAAGACGCAAAAACGGAGGATGTTAATAGGTACCAACCTACGTTTTTACATCTATGTTCTGCAACCATTTACACTACATTATTCACATCTTAATAGTTAGGTACGATATGATGGTTTTGGAACGAAGTTCCTTATCGCGCGTTGTGAAAGGGGGCTAGACGGAAAAAATTCTTACGAAAAAGTTGTCACGACACTTTTTTCGAAATTCAAATATTGTTGACAAGCATTCAAATATTATTGAGTGAATGACAATATTTGAATTTCGCGCGTTGTGAATTGTTGAGTGTATACAGGTTTTTTTTTATTTTTAATTATTAAATTTTAATTAAAGGAACTTCGTTCCATCCCGGTGTCCCTTGACACCTCTCAAGTTTTTTTTATTTCAATAATCGCGACAAAGTAAATAAATAACTATGAGATATTTTTACACAGCACCATCTAGTCCCAAACTAAGCAGAGCTTGTACTATGGGTACTAGAATTGTCTAGTACCCATAGAACAAACTGCTCAAAAAAAAAGCATGTATATCCATTGGGATATAATACTTACTAATTATATCCTTTTTTTTTTGTAAATTACATATTATAAAAAACACCTTGACAAATACAAACACAAATAAAAAAAAATATGTCCTGTATAAAACCCGAACTCGAACCAGTAGACCACAGACATCGTTTTGATGAATCTTATCTATGGTTCTCAAATCCAAATCATTGACAAAGTGTCTATTACAAGATTTATTTACAGAAATAAATGTTATTTATGACCGTACACCTACGAAGTACAACTCATAGTGGAGTCCTGCTTTAACTACAGAGCCCAATGTTTTGTGTTGCGTTTGTGGTAAATTAATGGCATTACGTAGGTACAGAAGCCAGCACATCAAGCTACAACAATCTGTCAAATTTCTTTGATTCATTTTCAACTTTAACACAAAATGGTAAGGTTCACAATCAATTGGGAAAATTTGATAGTTTTGGATAGCTTGACCTGCTAGCGTCTGTATATATACGACCTGGTCGACGCGAATTTCACGGATCCCATGGCTATACATAGACACATTCACAACATGGTATCTAATACTAGAGAGCATGTGAAGGCAAGTGCGGTTTTTAATGAGTACTAGTCCGACATACCCTTCTGGCCTGCCGCCTCTCACACTACAGTAGGTACTGGCAACCTTACTCACCGTAAGAAACACAACACAGCTCAAAGCAGTGTTATTTCACTGCGATTTTCTGCAAGGCGGAGGTTCTATCGCAGTCGGGCTGCTCCAATTTAAGTGGAATTCACTATGCTCTACCTCTCTTAAGCCTAGCCTGATGTTATTATATATCCTATTTATTTTAAATTCTAGACTTCTTGTTTGGTGTTTCATAAACAAAACAGTTAAGTACCTACCTGCCTAATATTGATGGTCGCCACGAGTCAAAGCTCTGATAACATTAAAATGATGTTTTTTTATTTTTAAATAACTTTGTCACTTGTCAATGAACTAGTTCACAGACAAGATTAAAAGTAATGTAATGAGTTACTCATTAACACTATCGTTGAGGAGTTGTGCAGCATAGTACTTACTTGTGTTTTAAAAAAGAAGGAATAGGGTAGAGTTGTACCGACCTACAATATTTTGAAATCCCATTTTAATAGCACACAAGTCTATTGCCAAGTATCGAGTCCTATTTCAAATTCCTAACTCCTGAGATTATTTAACAGGATTCCCCAATATCTTGCAGCTTCGCTCATCCATGGAAGTGAACCCAGGATTCCTTGCATTTGCGGTCCTCTTAGAAATAATACTATGGTTTAAAACTATACTTAATTAATAAGTACCTATAGTTTTAGTTCCGCGAGGAAACGTTGTGTCGGCAATGGGGAGACTTTGACCTTTATACTGCCAACCCAACTATTCTCTTTCGTTTTACAGGGTCGGCAACACGCATTATGCTCCAAAACGCCCTCGGTGTTACAAGCGTCTATAGGCTACGGTAACCCTTACCATTAGGTGGGACGTATGCTTGTGTGCCACCTTAATGGTATTAAAGAAAAGTGATTGTAATTGTTAATCTGGCAACACTAAAAATACTATGTCATTAACTTGCCAAAAACCGCTCTTACGACCCACCCGGGAAGGCGACGGATTTAGTCTTTTATCTAATTACCTACACTGAAAACAATTAACTACATAATCGAATTTCAAGAAGTTCGTGAGCCTTTCCACTGTGTCATTTTTTGTTACGAGGTGGAAACCTTCAAAAGGCTGCCAGCCGGCTGGAGGGCAGGCGTGTGTGATTTCTACCGCACTAAAACCCCTGTAGCCATCTTCAGCACAATATTGGGGCTCCGGAACTAACTTATACTTCCGGAACCCTTCCTGTGTAATGCTTATGAAGGCCCATCTTAGGAAAGGAGGCTTCCCTATCCCATCTCTGTGCGGTGCACACGGCCGGACGCTACTACCACGTGCCGCCGCCACCGTCATCCCTGAGGTCGCTTGGTGGACGCCCAGCACAGTCTATGAATTCAAAACTTTCGGGGCCTCCTAGCTATATATTTTACTTAAAAGGAGGTCCCTATGTATGATTTACTGTACCTAAAAGTTGTACAAGTTTCTGCAATAAACCTTTTTCGCAGTCGACAGGTAGGGGGTTATTCCTCCATGACCTAAGACCAAAAAATTCCAACTAAGTATACGATTGGTTAGCAAAACGATTTTCTTGAAGAAACCAGCCATAACACCATTATATGCAATGCAAAATATTCTTTTGAAACATTGATTTTTTCGTAGAATGCGATTAACAATGGAGATGTGGGCTAGCGAGTCTTTCATTTTTTTCTTAGAATTATCACACATGTGTTTGCCAATATGTACATACCTAAATTATACATATACCTCCTCTGGGTTTTACGGGTAGTTTTGTAACAACCTGTAGAAGGGATCACTGCAACTACCCTTGGGTCGTCGCCTCTATCCATTCTGAAAAGAACCACTAGCGCGGGCAGGTGAAGTTGACAATTGAGTCGGATGAAGATGTTATGTTCGTTCTCTCCTGCCTACCTAACGAGAACTAAGACTACACATAAGTTTAACTCACTAAGACATATTGGAAAGTTCCTACGATTTCCGATTTTGTCTGTAATAGCCTGAATCTAACTAACACAGCTTTTCCCGTTGCTAAATTCAATACAGTAACCCTATGACCGAAAAGGAGAGGTGAAGAGGTACCTAGCGAGCAGGGCATTTACGTTATTTTTACCAAAGTGGAGAACATAATTGAACAGAGTAATTCAAAAACAACCGCCACCTAACAAGGAAGAATAAAAACGTTATTTACATTCAAAATCATACACGAGGTTGAAAACAATGGCAATGCAATATAATGTCGTAAAACAATATGAAATATCTATTATTAGGAAAAACAATGTCATCAAATTGACCGCAGTATATGCATTATATTATTTTAGAACTACAATAAAACCTTTTTACTACTCTGTTACATGATCGAGGTCTTGGCATTTCTTGCACTTGGCCAACCATTGCGTGAAAACTGACCATCTCAGAAATTCAGAATGTCCAGTGTCCGCTTTAATAATGAGTTTGAAAACGGACTCGTCATTAGCCTAGTTGTCCTAAGCGCGACTGCTACGCTAGAGTTCCTGGGTTCGATTCGTAGGTATGATTGTAAGGAGTATTATTGGCTTTTCTATAAAATTCTCAATAGCAGTTTGAATTTTTGCCAGGTTCATTCCTATTGCCATAGAACTTACTAGCGAATTTTGGGTGTACAATAGCCTTGCCCTTCACGATGTGATGGTATTTATGTTATGTTAATGTTGAATAATTAATCATTAGTTGTTAAAGAAATACTCAATTTAATTTTGGTGAAGTAAGTATAACATCTGAGCCGGTACAAATGGGCCGGTCATATAGCACGTCTTAAAGATCGTAGATGGACAAAAACAGTTACATTATGGAAAGGCCCAGCGGGAAAACGCTATAGAGGAAGACCATTCACCAGATGGGAAGATGACATTAAAAAAATTGCTGGACCACAATGGCAACAAATAGCCCAGGACCGAGATAAATGGAAAGCTTTGGAGGAGGCCTTTACCTGAGGGGGGTTCCAGTAAAATAATAATTTAGCCTACACACTTAAAATGTAAATAAACTACAAAGATAATCATATACTACTACTATATTTTATGAAGTTTATAGGTTCAAATATAAATTGTTTTTTTGTTTTCTTTGTTAATTGTAAAACTGGAAATATAAGGCTTTTTTATTTTTATTTTTTATTTATTTAAGTATAACATCGTGTTAAGATTTAAATATTATTCAAAATTTACATCGCCAGTATACTGGACGATATCTAATGGCTACATTGGCGCAGTAGCTGAGCGACCGGTATGTGCCACTTGCCGCGACTTCGATCCAAACGAAACGTGAAAAAGCCGTATGTAGAAAAGCACATTGTTTTTCTGTAACCGTGGCACAGAAGTCCAGTTCCCGAGCACAATTAAGATAAAGCTTTACATAAATATGGTGCGTTTTGAAAACAATAGGCTTGTTTCCAATCAGTTACTAGGACACGCTCGTAAATAAGCAGGTCAGTTATGTCATTACACTTAGGTTTTTCAGTGGAAAACCCAATTTATTAATATTTACACACGTGTGTTCCGGTGAGCCGTATCAACAATGTGTAATTTAATTATGTCATAATTAGATACGTGCTTTGTAATACATTTATGAACATAATATAGTTAATTAGACACGCCATGCAATATTTAGTTTTATTTCACTTTCTACGAATATTTTTTTGTACCTACATCATCTTCATCAACCCATATACTGTCCCACTGTCGGTGTCGGCTCTCCTCTCACAATGAGAGGGATTAGACCATAGACCACCACGCTGGCCTAATGCGGGTTGACAAACTTCACTCGCCGTCGTCAAAATCAGGTTTCAATCAGGCTTGCATTTCCTCACGATGTTTTCCTTCACCATTTAAGCGAGTGATAATTAATTATTTTAATACACACATGATTTCGAAAAATCAGAGGTGCTTTGACTTGGCAGTTAAGAGGCATTGGCGTGAGGAAACCTGCATACCTGAGATTTTCTCGACGGCGTGTGAAGTCTGCCAACCCACATTAGGCCTGCGTTACCTACCGTTACCCCGATTATCCGTTAAACTGCATTACCCTAATCCCTCTCATTCTGAGAGGACACCGTACCGATTATATGGGTTGATGATAATACATAAACTTCCCCGTCCCTGCTAGGGCACAGGGTCTCTACCTATTGGTACATTTTGCTGGCATGGTCAGAAACCCTGACTGCGATACCAAATATTTGGACGAGGATGTTCCACGACGGAGTATCATCAAACTAGAGTACACCTAACAATGAGTTTACAGAGTGTGATGTTATAAAGCATTTGCTTCGAGATCATTCGTCGCACAATTCTCCGAGATAATGATAATAAAGTGGAATAAAAATATTGAAAGAAAGTGGAAAATGGAAATGTGTACAGAATAACATTGAAAAGTATCTCCGGTTGTCCATTGTAGGCTTTTATAACAAATCAAGTGATTTCAAAATATAATGTACCAACACATTATCTTGGTAGGTAGTCGGGCAGCTCCAATTCGAGTATAATTCCTCCCACTATGCCCTACCTCTCTTAAATTGAATACGACGATTGTTATGATTATGTAAGAATATGAGACGAGCCCTTAGCGAAATTTACTGTCAGCGAACACTAACCTTTCGGCGAATAGCGAATCAACTAAGTTCTTCGCCGATCCGTCGATTCTCAGATGTGTTTAAACAAAGTTTGAGAGTTATCGTAAAATAACTTTCCCATTGGTTTGGTATTTACAAAACATCGCACGTAATGTCCGTTTGTCCGTTTAAGCAGCATTAAACAAAATTACAAATGCGTAATCCGTTTTATAAGGTGTAATGCGTATTATGCAATTTTCTTAACTATTATAGGTCAGTATTTTTTTAAAGACTGGTTATAAGCCGCCTGCATCCAATGACTTCCAGCGACCTTTACCAGGTCGTCTGTCCATCTCGTTGGAGGCCGTCCCACGCTGCGCTTTCCGGTGCGTGGTCTCCACTCGAGAACCTTTTGGCCGAAGTGGCCATCAGTTCTACGGGCTATGTGCCCCGCCCATTGCCACTCTATGGGGGAGGCCTTTTTCCAGCAGTGGACCTCTTGTGGCTAATATGATGATGATGATGATTTTTTTAAAGCAGTAATAGCCTAGTAATTTAGCCATTGGACTGCCAAGTCCCGAGTACAAATCCAACGCATTGCACTGTCTTTTGAAAAATCATGTGTGTATTATAACAACTAAGTAAATACTTAATTATCACTCACTTAAACGGTAAAGCCAGTGCTAACAAGGCTTTTTTGCGCCCTATGCGAGTGCACAAAAAGTTTAAAAACGCTGACGAAATCTGGGTGAAGAGAAATATCGTAAAGACTTTCAGAACGTAAAGTCTGCCAACTGCATTAGACCAGCGTGGAGTTCCCCAACACCTCTTTTTAAGAGGAGATATTCCCGTTGTTACCGTGCCCAGGAGCAGGACAGTAAATGATTTGATTATGACTGAAAATTGGGCACAGTCTCCTCTGGAAATCAGATAGGTTAAAGCATGACGCTGGCCTAAAGCGTGTTGGCAGTAATCACAATAATAATCACATACCATCGATAAAATCTCTTTGGCATGCATTCCCTCACGATGCTTCCCTTCAACGTTTATGTGAGCAATCATTAATTTAATTTAAAACTGTCACATTAGCCCAGTGGTAATAAGCAGAATGCTGCGCTTGTGACCGAGAAGCGTAGCATTCGTGCTGGGTTCAATTCCCAAAGGTTGGCTCGGTCGTACGGGCTAAGTTCGAGCTATTGGGTTTTTCTATGATTTTCGAGTTGGGATTGGCCGCCATAGGGGGTGCGCCAATCCTAACTCGGAGAATGGGACATGGCACAAAGGGGACCTAATTAAACGTACTGGAGAACTGGGAGTGCACTTTAGTACACCTCTGCGTTTCCTCTCCAATGCAGATGAATCATGGTTATATTTAATTAATGTTGCGATACCTAAGTCAGAAGTGCATGTGTGACTTTTTTTTTACCATTAAGGTGGCAAACAAGCATACGGCACACCTGATGGTATGCGGTTACCGTAGCCTATAGACGCTTGCGCTTATCACTTGCGCGTTACTGACCCTGTAAAACGAATCCAGCTCCAATTTGAGTGGAATTACTCCCACTATGCCCTACCTCTCCCCAAAATAGAATAGTACAGGCAATAGAATGATCACAGCACTAGATTATCACTAGATACTATTACTCAGTAATTATAGTAAAAAAGTTTTTACTGAGTTCCAAGAGTTCTAAGTTCACCCCCTTGCAGTGCCCACGTACCAAGTAATAAATTACAGACAACAGCAGTCGTCTGCTGCGTTACGGTTCTCAAGTTTGTATTGCCTACAGATAGTTGTGTTGGTCCTAAATCCTAGAAGGGGGCTACGTTCTATTTCTTTTTAAACAATATTATTCAAGGGGGTAAAGGGAATTAGATGTTATAAAAATGTTATAAAAAAAACAATTACGCACGTTATAAAACCGAGCCGTCAAATCGATAATAAAAAAAACTTTGTAAGGTTTTGTGTTTTTAATGTAATTGGCGAGTTTACAATAATTGTGCTGCTTTTTCTTCTTAGTTAAAACACCAGAAAGCAGTAAAATGCGATATGACTGCATTAGAAAAAATAACGTTCGAAAAGTAAAACCAAATTTTTATGACTAGTTTTTGAGTTTACTTTGCCTTTTTTCCTTGTAATCTAGCTAAGTAGGCACCTCACTTCTTTTTATTATCAGAACTGTCCGTGTCATAAATTACATTAATAACACGAATTCGAATAAAACGAATTTGAATAACATAAATTTTATTTTTATTCACTTTTCCTTAATTTAGTAATCATTTTTAATCATGATTACCGTCAAAATTGATGTTCCTGAATAATCTAATTTTAATTAAATACGAATTTACGAATGAATGACAGTTTTTATTAAAGTACCTAATTAACACGTTCAATTTAAGAAATTGCAATATTCCTAATATGATGTTAGGTTTATACCTACTACTACTACTACCTATTTACTAGAATCAAATTTAAAATATAAAATAACAATAAAAAAATACTTACTCAAGCCAGCAATAACGATTTGGTTAAACTTGCTCCCCTCTGCACAGTACTTCTTCATTGTATATTTCAACATTTTTTTTTCAACTAGGCACTATGTCTTACGAAAATGCACAGATAAAATAAGCCGGGACCTACCGCTCGCGGCCCGTCACAGACGCCAAATGACCGGCGTACAGCCTTCCCGCCATACAGCCGATTATTTGTTTAAAAACTGTAATCTCGGTACGCGCCGTAACCGTATACCTATACAAATTTAAGGCATTACTTGTACCTAAGTCAGTATATAGGCCAATAAAATATTTATCAATACGTTACGTGGTGCGTGGTTGCTTTTTTTATTTATTACTTACGGCAAGAAGTAATCGATATTGACTTGAGATTTGAATTTGGAACGTTTTTATTTACTATTACATCTTTACTATTATAAAATCGTAAAAGACCTATGTCCTAATTATTAAACGTCCCCGACCCCAACAAAGTGTTTTTTTTGGAATTCTTGTCTGTTTTCCTGAAGAAGATAAAACAGTCAGCTTTTCACAAACAATGGCCACTGCGTAAATGGCAGAATATTGAAGTTTCAGGACGTGAGGATATTGTCCTACATTCTGCGGGTTAACGTAATTACCTGTTAGGTGGTTAACAGTGTAGATAAAAATTACGTGAATTCCACAATCATCACTTTGTATCAATGAGAAATCAAAAGTACCTTGGTACTTCATCGTCTACTCGAAAGCTGAATATAGAAATGAAAAATAAATTATAAATGACATTTAATTCTATAAATAGAAATGACGCTTAACTGTGAGATCGCTTTTACTATTCAATATTTCGGATTTTTAGCTAGACGGCATCGGCATTTCCGAACTGACGACCTCTGAGAAGAAACATCGAAACAAACTCAGAAAATCATGGTCTCTTAAAACATGTATAATAAAAATATGCGTTTTACAAGCACCTGAAATATTGCTGTGTTTTATATATAAGTACATATAAGTATCTCCATAACACTGTTATGAAAATGTTCAAGAGGTAAACTCTATTGGATATGAGTAATGACCAACTGTCAAAGTTAATTGATGTTTTACGAGTTTGATATTCTTTAAACACGTCTGAGCCTAAAGTAGCTGTACACTTATAAGCCGCTGATTATCCGCAAAGCTGCCTGGTTAGTCTAGCGGTCCTGCTACGCTAGAGGTCCTGGGTTCAATTCCCAGGTCGAGCAGTGTTTGCAGATTTTCTATATGAAATGTTCAGAAGCAGTTCGGAGTTTGGATTTTTTCCCGGTTCCTAGCACATGGAACCTAAACATACCGGTGAACTGTGGGTGTACATTGGTATACTGACACACCTCTGGCTAACCCTTCAAGGCATAGAGGCGTGATGGTGTATAATTATGTTATTGTTACCTCAAAATACTTATATCTCCTAACCCTTGACTTACTGGAAATAAACAGTAAAACACAATGCTAGCATGTTTTATAAAGGAGACTTCACAATCTGGAATATCGGCGAAATATCCCTATCGGTCTTTTACAAGGCGTTTTATGAAGAGTGTGCCCGGCAACTACATGACCTTATCCCACCATCGACTTTTCTTCAATACTCAATATGTTTATTGCACTCCACAATGTTAAACAGTTGTTATACAGTTTATGGTATCAATCATGGACCCTGTCGGGCACGGCAACGTAGGAGAGGAAGAAGGCACTATATTTATTACTATACCTAGTTGTTTGCTGTATTTCCATTTATTTACTAAATAATTTTTATTTCATTTATATATTATAGTTTATTTATATACTACCTATATTATTTATATAGCTATTATATTATAGTTATTACCTTTTTTTATAGTACGGATAATCCTCATGGATCCTCTGCCACCCGGGGAGGTGGCAGGGTATGTCAGACTCATACCGACTAAATATCGCACTTGCCTTCACCTGCCCTATTGTCATGGCCATGGGATCCGCGAAATTCGCCACGACCATGACAGGCTGTGGTCCAGCAGTTCCTGGACCCCGTCGATAAGCGAGGCCTCTCCTCGCATACTGTTTAGGCACGCTTCGTTAAAAGCGTGCCGCCTACTGGGGCCATTGTCTGGTCGAATTTCCACCAGGACGCACGAACCGGTATGCTGCGTCTTTTCTTGTTCGCACCGCAAAGGAGAGGAATGCTCTCCCTACGTCTGTATTACCGGACTCATATAACATTGGTGTCTTTAAAATGAGAGTGAACAGGCATTTTCTGGGTAAGCGTGTTTCTCGTCGTCGCTTACCATCAGGTAAGACTGAGGTCAAACGTAAATCCATCAACAATGATATAAACAAAAGAAAAAAGATAGCTCCTGCATTAGGTATATTAGGTATAAGTTTGTCATTGTGAGGAGAAATAAATAACTTATTATTATTAATCCCTCTGTCGCGAGTAACTTTACAAACAGATAAGTACTAAACGGAAAACGCAGACTCAAACTCGACATCAATATCTTTGGATCATACAAAGATTTGTCTCGAGTAGGAATCGAACCCACAACACCATCAACTGTAGTGGTGACGTCACCACTAAAACCGCTACGCCAATTCTGTAGTCAAATATGCCTCTAGGCTATAATTCTTCTTTCTGCTTACTACACTAGGTTAAACCGCCTGATTATTAGTTGGTACCTTACCAGTTAAGAAAAAATAAACCGTGCCACAAGCTTCTTCAAGCCTTTTTTTAATTATGATACCAAGAAAGTGGTACCAGTTAAATATAAACCAGAATCGCGTGCAAAAACGAAGGCGTGCGTCGGCGCCGCTGTATTCATGCTTGGCGCCTATAAATTATAAGTAAGTTCCAAAGATTTCACATA
Source organism: Acronicta alni (assembly GCA_964056405.1). Taxonomy (NCBI): domain Eukaryota; kingdom Metazoa; phylum Arthropoda; class Insecta; order Lepidoptera; family Noctuidae; genus Acronicta; species Acronicta alni. The sequence goes on from OZ043936.1 coordinate 6,506,733, forward strand.
ACTCACAACAGATGGCACCAAGTAGCGGTACTAAAGTACCAACGGTACTCTCAGTAAGTATAGATTTGTGTGTCATGGAAGGAAATTTGGTAAAAAAAATACCTTTTCCATTACAATGTTTTCATAGCATCCAAAAGTTCTTTCAATCATAATTGTTTACCTCCTCAAATTTATATATTTTGATAAATTGCAGGAGAGTTTGGCGTAATAAGTTTACCATTGATTAAGAATAATCAATGTAACGGTCATAGGCAGAAGCCTATAAATAAAATATGCGCAGACACCGAATATTTCAAACTGAAACTACCCGAAAAAGATTTAGGTACCTGACGTGTCCTATTACAATCATAACAGCAATTCGTTCATGGAGTCTAACTACTTGCATAATATAGGTAATCAGATTCTTACCAAATTATTTCCAACGGTGCTCCAATCGTACGTAGGGATCAGGAATTTGCAATCATCCCAACATTTAAAGGCCAATAGCTAGATCACTATTTGCTACAGAATGACAGACAAAACTCTCTCTTGTAAATTAATTAGGCTATTACGAATCAGGCTGGCAGACACTAAACTATAATCAAATATCCAACATTTCCAATACATTGATAAGCAGAAATTAAATTATCAAATCATTCTCCTAGCGTTTCCCAAGTATGGTGTCGACTTACCGACCGTATACAGCGTAGACCAGCTCGGTTCGTCGGCGAACCCGAGATTTCTGGTAGATTAGGTCCTCCGGCTTTACGGAGAGACATTGCGTCTCTATGCATCTTCTACCGAATTTATTATGGAGAGTGCTCTGAGGAATTTTTCGGGCTAATACCAGCCGCTGAGTGTCACCATCGCACCACACGCCATAAAAATAAGTTCCATCGTCACCACCTCGATGGTTGGCAATCCACCACAGCCCGGTTTACACGAAACTTCCTACCGAGAACGTGTAAGGTATGGCTAATACCTTCCTGCGGCAGTATTCCCGAACCAGTACGACATGGGGGCCTTCAAGAAAAGAGCATATATACATATTTAAACCGCCGGCAAGGCCGGCAACGCATTAGTGACAATCTGATGTCCATGAGCGGCGGTAGTCACTTACCAGCATCAGGTGAACCGTATGTTCGTTTGCCCCCTCTGATAAAAAAAAAAAAATCTTTCAGTCTAATCAGATGTGGACGAATATTATCAGTATTTTACACGAAACGACTACCATTAGGACTCCACAGCACAATTTCTGGGCAATACCGATATCCTAAAAATGGTTTTCAGACTTTGGACTACCACTAACGATTGCCAAAATTCGTAGAATATTCGTTTAAGGCGAAGATTATAATAATAATTATTATAATCTTAATATTATTATTTATGTATGGGTAGGTACCTAAATCTTAATGCGCTGCAAGGGAATTATTCTTTCGAAGCCTCCCGACAGCCGTTAGAAGTGAGAGGTGTGAACTTAGTCACAATTCTATAAAAAGAACCTCTATTTCCGTTCCTGGAATGTGTTAACCTCAGTCTGTGTATGCAGATAAGGCTGTCTCACAGATATAGAGAAACGTACATGAGGCAATACTCCAAAGCTTCGTCAAACGTCAAGTTATAAGTTACAAGTAATTAAAAATAATTATCAACTTATGTAGATGTGAGTCTATAATAAATTTATTTAATAATTTCATAATTAATTTAATTAATTATGAAATTTATTTATAAATAAATTAAATTAAATTAATTAAATCAAATTTATTTATAAATTTATTTAATTAAATTAATTAAATTAAATTTATTTATAAATTTATTTAATTTCACCACCGGGAGCAGGAAGCAGGATGCGAACTACAACGTTTTGTTACTCTTCACTTGCCAACTTTGAGAGTTAAGCCAAAATCTCTAAACAAAATATTTTTTTGTTTTTTTTTACACTTTCCGAAGCAGCGTTTAAATCTTCGTTTGTACATCTGTGGGTTACCTATATCCGAGGGAGCCTAGCTGCTTGTCATTGGTGAGCCGTCGCACTAATGTTCGTCACACGACATCGCTTCGCCGTAAGCTGCCTTACCAAGCTTTACGTGAGCTAATTAATTTATATTTAGTTAGCTTCAACTTGATGGAGGCAGTGGCTTGTTATTCGACTCTGTCTGGATTAGGCTAACAAAAAAGTGCACAATTTTTTGTCCGTACGGAAATATTTATTTATGCTTACATGTACAAAAATTTACAAAGCCGACCGCCTTTGGCATTAAGACCTAATAAATTATTGACTAATAAATTAAGACGATAATCATAGATAATTTACGTAAATATATTAAATCAGTTTCTATGTAGGATGTGTAGGTATCTACCTACATAGTATTTTTATTCATCAATATGTGCTAATGCACGTGTAAGTTAGTCATTTTAGCTAGGTACATTAAATATCGCATTATATCAATAATGAAAACATAATTTGACGACCTCTGTGGTCTAGCGGTTCGAGTACCGGACTGCTGATCATGGGGTCGTGGGTTTGATTCCCACAGGACACAAATATTTGTGTGGATAAAACATGAGTATTTGTGTAATAATATACATATTATATTATTAATCAAAAATGGTCATTTTAGGCCGAAGGTTAGCAGTGTCCACACTTTTTCCTGTATACCACAGTATTTATAAGAGATACCTACTACTAAAGATGTTTATAGTATGATCTCTTCTTTTTGTATTTTTTTTTTTTTGGCATTTTCCATGTTAAGATTTTAAAGTTATTTAGTGAAGGAAAAATTTAACCGCGGGCAGGATTCGAACCTGCGTCGTCTGGTTAGGTTCAATGTGAAGGCAAAAGTCATCATGGCAGTTGGGACTCGGGGGCTTGGTGGTCATAGCGTCTGGTGTACCTGACCAGAAGACGCAGGTTCGAATCCTACCCGCGGTTGAATTATTCCTTCGCTAAATAACCTTATGCCTAAGATATTTTCTGAATACTGAGAGACTGTAAGACTACCAACTCACACTAAGGTAGATGATTTTTATCTTAGGTAACCCACCCTTATTGTCCTGAGAGGAGACCTGTGCCCAGCAGTGGGACAGTAATTTTCCTGTCCTACTGGTATTCACGGATCTCCTCTCCTCGGCTTGATGATGATTAAATAGGATAGGTAAGTACGGGCCTATAGATGAAATTATTTGGATTTTAATCACCCCGTATGACATACGTCAGAACCAGTTTTTAATCTGTCATTAACAAACGTACAGACATATATTTTCATCTACTATGACAATGTGAAATGAAAGACACGTTTATTTAAACAGAAATTAATTATTATTCAGTTTATATGAGACGCCGGGAAAATGGCATTGGAATAATGCAGTGCAACTTGTTATGTTAATCTGAATTAATTAGGTCATTAGTAGGTTGCTATTTTTCTAAATTGAAATGTAAAATCTGTGATTTATGATGTACCTATTCTGTCGATTCTTTTTATTATTATTTAGTTTTTAAGAAAACTGACAAAGCATTTTTTTATAGGTCTTCAGAATCAATGGTCGGACATCATCATCACTCCCTCCCCATTATCACCTAAATTATAGTCGAGCTACACAATGACTGATGCATGCGTGCCGTCGGCTGGGACTGGTCTACTCAAAGCCGCTATGGCTCTTTCTTCAAAAGGCCATTTCAGACATTGCCGTGCATTGTAAGACTCATATGTTTGCTAATATCCTATGTCTGGACTTTAAAAGAGACTATGATTCTCTGAGTTTGTTTCGGTGTTTCTTCTCAGTTAGGAAATGACGGAGCCATCTAGTTTAAAAAAATAGAATACATTGACTTGTAAAAGTGTCTTTAAAAGATCTATTTGCAGAAATAAATATCATTTACCTACCTATCATTTATGTCCCACTGCTAGGCACAGGTCTCCTCCCACAGAACGAAAGGGATTAGGCTATAGTCCACCACGCTGGCTTAGTGCGGATTGGCAGACTTACACGCCGTCGAGAAAATCTCTAAGGCATGCAGGTTTCCTCACGATATTTTCCTTCACCGTTTAAGCGAATGATAATACGCACATGATTTCGAAAAGTCAGAGGTGCCTGCCCTGAATTCGAACTCGAGACCTTTGACTTGGCAGTCTAATGGTCACTGCTTTTGGTACTGTCGGAAACAGGTGAATTTTGTTTATGTTTACCTAAACTGTCCCAGTACTGGGCAAAGGTCTCCATAATCTTCCACATCTGCCTATTTGAAGTTGTCTCCGGTGTACTTAGTGTAGCAGCACCTTACCTTTTATGTATGTAGTACTAAGTTTAGTGTAAGTTTGGACAGTAATATAAAGGCAATCAAACCACATACACGTATATGTGGTTTGATATGCAGTCAATCATGAACGCATCCAGGTCGTCACGCCACCGTTTCCCCGGCCTGTCACGGCGACATCGCGATTTTCTAAGGCAACCACTATGTGGCAATCTTGGCCCACCACCTATCCGGATGCATTCTAAATGTGTCCCGCCCACTCCCACTTCAACCTTGCAGACTTGTGGTGATATAATTATTGATTTTTTATACATGCATATACCACTATACTTGCGGCACGCTATGATGGCCGAATACATATACATATTGTATATATTTTTTGTAGTAGTATCGTTAGATCACTATTGACAATAAAGTACAGCAATTTTCTCCTTCAAATGTAATTAATATATAATAAAAAACTTCATGAGTGGACAAACATCAAAACGGCCATCATAGCGTGCCGGTAGTATTATAGGTGTTACCTGTACTAAAGCACAGTGCGGTTGAAACCCGCATCCCAAAAGGGTTTTAGAGACAGAGGATAGCCTAGGTATATCTTTCTCTGCACTAAAAGTCCTCCATTTAGGTACTTTTTTTATTGTTATTAGATGACAAACAAGCATACGGGCCGCTTAATGGTAAGCGCTATAGGCTGAGGCTGCCTCAGCCTATAGACGGCAGCAACACCAATAACTAGTACCTGTCACTCGCGCATTATCATCTTCAGACCTCAATGTAACGTCTCATATGCCCAGTAATTTCACTGGCTACATTGGCCTTAAAACCGGAACACAATTTTTTTTTTTATTTAAAAAATATACTGTTATTAGAGCTGACCTACCATGTATATCAACCCTAACACCTATATATCAAAAACAATTAAAGTACCTATCTAAGTTAGTTTAATTGTTTTTGTTTGATTGTATAATAACTAGATAAAGGCTTCTTCTATTCCGTGGTACTAAGTCGTTAAACTTTTATCTACACCAGTAGCCGATTAAATGTATGTGTAATATATTTTATTTACATACCTAATATGACTTGACTTCCTAGTATTAGTTTCAAGTGCAAGCAAAACGCGCAGAAATTGTTAGTATTTTGTTAAATTTTTCTAGAAGACCTGGGTTCGATTAGTAGGTCAAGCAGTGTTTTTGGGTTTTTCTATGCAATTCCAAACTATTGCCATTAAGCAATTGGCTCCCCCTTGATTACGCAGGACCTAAACATAACGACAAACTGTGGATATACATCAGCGTGTACAGGTACACCTCTGCCTAACCCTTCGGAGAATACAGGAAATATGGTACAAGTTTATAAATAATAAATAAATAAATATGTTTGGGACATTTTTACACAGCACCATCTAGTCCCAAACTAAGCAGAGCTTGTACTATGGGTACTAGACAATGGATATAATACTTATATAATTTTTTTTTGTAAATACATACTTATAATACATAAGAAACACCCAGACAAACACAAATACTCATGTTTTACCCACACAAATATTTGTGTCCTGTGGGAATCGAACCCACGACCCCATGGTCAGCAGTCCGGCACTCGAACCACTAGACCACAGACGTCTTCGTTATGTTTTATTAATCACTGCTTCCGTATGTCATGATTGCATTTTTATAACTTGTCTTTAGGAAAAGTGACACGAAGATCAGAAAAAGTTCCCCACACCTTCCTGAGCTCCTTTCTCGCTACACTAACAATCTTCTTCGTCTAAAACTTTTTGATATTCAAGAAAGTCGATCAGAAAAAACATAACGGCTGTCATTCTGACATTAGATCATATTCTCGCGATGACCTGATGAAATTCAAAATTGTGCCATGTCCTTTGTGACCCATGTGCCTTCATTGGCTTCTGCGCTAGTGGTCTACGCATGTCTGCTGGTTAAGGTGACCGGCGTGTACATCACGTCGCACCACCACACCATATGCAGTGCCTATGGCTACCACCTCTTAGAAGCGAAGTTCGGAAAAGAAGTCCATCTCCTATGTCTGAAGTTAGAGCCTATTGGTAAGCTCTCATTAAAACGAGAAGAGGCCTGAGCCCAACAATATGACAGCCTATTGTTGGGCTCAGGCCTCTTCTCGTTTTTTGGATAACTTCAAAGTGGATTTTGTGATAGTTACCTGATGTAGAACTTCTAAGTGTGATGATATTAGATATATTTAAGTTTACTTGTCTAGCGGTAAGTCACAAGTACAGAATAACTAATCATATAGAACTGTAATTCACTGCGCTTCCCTAATTTTAAAAGCCTAAGCCCCCAATGCTACCTTCACTTTATTGTAATGTACATACATGGTTTCTATAACTACATGTTTCCACTAACGAAGTTGACAACACATACTCCCAAGCATATAAAACAGAGATTTATACAGGGTGGAAGGGACATCGACGCGCAACGGCTTGCCATGACTTCAGTACATGACGCTGAACCCCCCGCGTTGGAATTTTTCGTCGGCTTTTTCTTAAATTTTACGTTTTTTTTTTTGCAGTTTTTTTAACTTTAAACTGTATAAAATCAATATTTCTATCTAACCCAATAAGAATTTTAATTAAAAAGTCATCAATTTACTTTTTTCACTAAAAACAGCATTATAAATTAAACTCGAAAGATCTTCTGGTCAGCTGTTTCCTTAGAGTTCACTTGCGAGTTGTAAAATTTAAGAAAAAGCCGACGAAAAATTCCAACGCAGTGGGGTTCAGAATCATGTACTGAAGTCATGGTAAGCCGTTGCGCGTCGATGTCCCTTCCACCTTGTATACTCAGGTTGTCCCTCTCTCTCTCTCTTAGAGAGTAGGTAACTGGGCCATAATGTCCTAATTGGCCGAGAAGGTGCACCTGTATAAGTAGATGTTGCACATTTTCCAGACATGAAGAGGTTTCCTCACGATGTTTCCCTCAACAGTAAAACCAGTAGATATGGAGAAAGTTAAAGAAATAATAAAATAAAATCTGTATCCGAATGTTATCACAAACTTCTTGTATTCAAATATTTAATCATTATACAGGAAAATTATAAGACTACAAAGAATAATACTTAACGCTCTACGACCCTTTTCATCATTTTTTTTCAAGTTTATAGGGCTAAGTAGTTAGGTATATTACTAAGCTACAGTGAGCCACAATAAAACCATGAGTTTAAGTAGGTACATCTTCCTATCTCTGACATGATCATTTCAGGTCGCTCGCCGCTCACAACGCACCACTCTGCCCTATTCTTGGACCCCGAGGATCCAGATGACGACATCATATCAGCCGTGAAGGGCCTCCCGCTGGCCGACATCACTATGGCATACGGGTTCCCCATAGAGGACCCGTCCTCTGGTACTGCTGAAGGCTACATCGGTGACGACCATCATTTCTATGGAGTTTTACACTTGGGTATTTACTTTCTTATGTTGTACTTATGTGTCAAGCTAACATTGTAGCTTAGCTGTCTATGTCGAGAGAATGGATGAAAGGCGACTAACAAAAAGGATTTAAATATGGCGAATGTCAGTGGTACCGCCGAGAGGGGTAGCCCTAGAAAAACTTATGCCGAACTTATTGGTGAAGTTCTTTAAAAAGGTCAGGTGCAACCGGCGAGTGTGTATGACCAGATGTATGAATGTGGTCGAAGCAAAAGAAGTATGCAAGAATCGTAGCAAGTGGCGTTCTTTAGTTTCTGCCTACCCCCATGGGAAAAAGGCGTGAGTGTATATATGTAATTTGTTGCAAACTGCGAATGTTTGAACAAGCCTATTTGCATACCCCTAAACCTCCCATTTTTTTTTTCATCAACCTATATACTGTCCCACTGCTGCGCACGGGTCTCCGCTGTCAGAATGAGAGGGCTTAGGCTTAACCTCCCAATGCTTTTATTCAATAGCAATAAATATCGTGTGAGGGGCTCGTCGTTAAGTAATAGCTAAGCTGATCAACCGATCTGCAAGGTTAAGCTGCGGTAGCCGCGGTCGTGTCTGGATGAGTGACCATTCTAAAACACATCGAGACCTCTCCGTGCGACGAAGAGCACGTAAAGCCGTCGGTCCTGGTTGTCATACGAACACCTATGACAATCGTTAGTGGTAGTCAGAAGCCCAAAAAGCCTGACAACCTCTCTATCCTCAGAATATCCCAGATATTACCCAGAAATTGAATTGCGGAGGTATAACGACAGTCGCTTCTTGTAAAATACTGACCATTTAGCCACATCTGGTTAGACTGGTTTTTTTTTTTTTTTTGTCGGACGTAGTTTTTAGCTCGAGGGAGCTTTAAAAACTTAACCGGACTAGGTGGCGAGGCACCAAATGCCTCCAGCCAGGGGCAACTTATAAACTAAGCAACACAGCTAAGGGCGTCCCCTGCGGGACTCGAACCTCGGCTTAGGGCATTGCTGGGGGGGCAGCTAGGGACGGCCGGATCTGGGTCCAATTTAACAAGCCGAGTATCAGTATTTTATTCGAAGCTACTGCCATCAAACCTCCGAGGCCTGTAGTGCAATATACCTAAGTACCAAATTTCTAACGTAAACTAGTAGTCTTTCGGAGTTCTGACTACCACCTACATTGACTTAATCGATAACTTTTGGAACAATTATAACGGTTGCTAAGTACTTTAAATTCAAATTGAGAACGGTTTCGGTCGAGACCTTGATAACAATTTGCATAGAACTCGAACTAAACTAGAAGATAACCTTCAATTTTCCGAAATGAATGTGTTTATTTTAAGTTTTTTGTGTGTTTAGGCAAATTTTTGTTATTATATTCAGGATCATGAAAATATGTTAAACCTACTTACTTATTATTATATTCACATACAAGAAACCAAAAGAGCAATTTACTAATGTCTTTTGAATTAGAGATTTGGTTATTCGAAATCGCATGGCTACGGTATTAAGTTTTTCGTTATAGTGTGCATTCGTTGATAAGTGTTTCGTATTAGTGCCTAAACTTACAGGAATATGTTATTCGGGGTGTAACCGTGTAACCTCGAATAACATATCCCTCTAAGTTAAGTCCCTATTCTAAATCACGTAATACACTCGAATCCAAGGTACGCACCTCTGACTTTTCGAAATTGTGTGCATATGTAATAAATTAGATAATTATCACTCGTTTAATTGAAGGAAAACATCAAAGAGATTTCGACTTAAATTGGAAAGATTTTTTAAAATATTTTAATCTATGATAATAAGCACTTTAGTTCTTCATAGGACTTGCTATTTATTGAAAGGTAAACTGCCTCGTTAGTCTATAGGTCCTAAGCGCGATTGCTACGATAGAGGTCCTGGGGGGTTCAGTTCCCGGGTCGAGTGTTTTTCTAAAAAATTCTCAGTAGCAGGTCCGAGTTTGGATTTGTGCCTGGTTAATGGCAATAAGCTCGTCTCCTATGACATGAGACCTAAACATACCGGCGAACTGTAGGTGTAGGTACATTGGTACACCTGCCTAACCCGTCGGGGAATACAGGCGTGATGGTATGTTATGGTATGGTGATGATACCTAATCCGTTAATACGGATACTCGAGAAGGTGATCCCCTGTACTGGTGATAATAGTCAGTCAACCATCACTTATTAACTGCAATATCACCAGGTAACCGCACTCTGCACGCGGACCCCTATGGCCGGGACGACCCCACCAAATTCTTCGGCGCGTTCGAGAACGATGATATGGCGGCGCCACGGGCTCGACGCGATCATGCACAGGTGATCAGGTGAAGATGATGGCTTTCTATAGTGATAGCAGCAGCCAGAGACGGCAGAGCTGCCAAAGAATTAACTGAATTCCTTCTCATTCATCATCATCAACCCATATACAGTCCCACTGCTGGGCACGGGTCTCCTCTCACAGAATGAGGGATTAGGCTATAGTCCACCACGCTGGCCTAGTGCGGGTTGGCCGAATTTCTTCTACATTACCAAATTAAAATATTTTTATTTTCTTAAAAACCATAATATACAGGCACTTATGAGATGTCGAGTCTAGGTGCACGGTTGCAAATTAGTCCTTTCCTATGGAGAAGAACCGGCAAGAAACTCCATGGTTACTCTTTTAAATTATCGTTGTTTACAATGATGTTCGATACAATAATAATTATTAATTGGATACTTACATTAGAGAACAATTTAGGAGTGTTACGAAGATTACAAATATTATATAAAAGGCATAAAAAAAGTTCTAAACAGTTCTCCCATTTACAAAGAGTAGAAACTAATAAACTATTAAAGCAAATGACAAAACTTGTCACCAAGTTTGCCGACAGTCATCATACTTACTACTCTACATCTATGAGCTTCGTTGTTTTGAAAAGACACTAGTGTTTTTTATTTTAAGTATTGTTACGAAAACCGAAAAATTTATTAATTGCATTAATATCTCCTAGTTAAAAGTATCTTGGACCCACAATACTTACCTGCTTAAGATTAGAGTTGTGTTGTTGTTGTTGGGCCCATTGATGGTAAGTATTATGCTATACCAAGGTATAAGCTAGCGTATCTCGAGGGGAACTCTCTGCCGGTTGCTGTGTCTCCCGATTTCTATATTTTAGGAACTTTCAAGGCGAGAGTCAATAGACATTATTTGTTAAGTACGGTCGACAAAAGAGTTAAGTATACAGGCAGCTAATTAAACATCGTGTTTTTTTTAAAGATGTATCACGCAATATGTGTCAAAACGCAGGTATTGTAAGCTGCTACACATGAAACCCTTTGACGGGTAATTATTTAAATCACAATCTGTTTAAAGATGCAGATTTCGTTCGCTACCTGTATACCAAACTCTTTTGTTGACTGTACATCCTCAGCATCGTCACTTACCATCAGGTGTGGTGGCACACTCCAATTAATAATAAAAAAAAAATGTATGAAAAACCGAGTTTTTAGGTTACCGCTAAAGGCGTTACAATCCATTACATCCATTTACCAGATTCGCTGGCGTCTATCACTTGTTATTCTCTTGGTTACGCCATTATACTAACATGCACATAATAATACCTAAATTTACCGACAGAATCGAATTTTAAAACTAAAAAATCTAAGCTGTCTTCTTCTTTTCCAGTACAATATTTTAGAACGGGTACCTTTCTTCCCTTATCGGATAGAAGAACGCAAGCGAGTCCCCGGCGTGGCCCGCGCGAGGATCTGTGACCTCCTGCTCCTTGCCGACAAGGAGTTCTTCGAGAAGGATGCCAACTCCAGCCTGAACCACGTGGTTCGGAGAATGATGCATGCAGTCGCGCAAGCAGACATTATTTTTAGGAACGCGGATTTCAATGAAGATGGGATACCTGATAATATTGGTTAGTCTGAATTGGTTTACCTGATTCATAAATTGTAATTTCTGAAGCAAAAGATTAGGTACACTCTGTGTATACATATAAGACTATCGCCTCAATTTGCCTTGAGGCCAATAAATTAGACTTACAAATTCCATAAAAAGGATCAACAGGGAAGCAAAAGGAGAAATGGATTAGAGTTTTAAGGTTCAAATAAACAATGTAAATTTCCATAAAAACTATGTAAGTAAGTACCTACTTAAGTGCATGCAAAGTATGTATAAAAATTTAGTAATTGTACCTAATCTTTAGCGAATTAAGGGAAGATTATCCAAATATAATTTTCTAAATTTGGCAATTTTTGGAATGTTATGTAGTTCAGTTCTTTTTCTATCGTGCATCTTATGAACTTGAAAATATTGAATACTATTTACTTTCTTTTTAGTAATAAAAAAAATAAAGATTAAGCTACTTATAAAGGTTGTTTCTTCTTCAGGATTCTCTGTTAAGTACATACTGGTGTTGACATCGAAGGACACCAACACGCGAGTGTTCGGGGACCTCCTAACGGAGAAAGCTATCGATGGGCGCAGCTACCTCATGCGGTTTGCGAGGCTACGCCGCCTCTCTGAAGTCTGCCTCGGAGTGGCCTTCTCTGGGCACGCGTTCCACAACAGAACTTTAGGTTTGAGGTAAGAAGTGCCAACTCTTTATGTTTGTAAATTATGTATTCTTAGTATATTAGTATTATCTTTTTGTATTTTTTGGCATTGTCCATGCTAACATTTCAAAGTTATTTTAGCGAAGGAAAAATTCGACTTGCTTTACAATAGATGTTACTGACGTCACCATAAAGACGTAAATTCAGAATGAGAAGGCAAATTTCGACCTGACCGGTGGGAGTCGCGGTGGCTTAGTGGTCATAGCGTCTGGTGTAGCTAACCAGAAGACGCAGTTTCGAATCCTGCCTGCGGTCGAATTTTTTCTTTATTAAAATAACTTTAATTTACTAGTAGTTGATATTGGGGACCTTTTTAGTAAAAAGTTTTAACCAAAAAGGTAGTACTCTGTTGGGTTTCAAATAAATGCGGTAAAGACTCACACGATCTTGACTCTTTACCAACTTTGTCAAGAAGGTTTACTAAGATCTGTGATAAAGATCTCAAACTACCTTTTCTCAGATGACAGCATTTTTGGCAGCTAGAATATACTGGATATCTAAGGTGGAACACCACGGAACGTAAGGCGATGACTAGATGCCGCTTACCAATCCCTATTTTCGAATTTCTCAGTTTCACCTCCCTTGGTGGTGGTATGGGTGGTGCAGCGGGCGGTTTGTGCGACCGACGCGCTTACGGCCGCTCCTTCAATACCCTGGCCATAGCACATGCCACGACTGAGGAGTTGGGTAGAGTTCCTGAAAGGATTGCAGCACTAACGCTTGCTCATGAAATGGGTAAGAGAATATTACATTTATCGCTAATTTTTATAATGCTAAATACTGACCGTTTTTTTATTATAGATCGATACTAAAGATAGATTACCCCTAATTTCACTCAGTAATGTCAAGATTTTTCCAAACCAATTTATGTACTAAGAGAAGTGTTTTTATTTCCGGAACCATTTAGCTACATGATCCTTCTCTTTTCTCCCACAGGGCATAGTTTTGGGGCCCACCACGATGACAACTTTCCGAACCCTGAGTGCCGCGGCTACCTCATGGGCTCCCAGTCCTCAACGGCAGTTAATGGCTTGAACTTTGAGTTTTCATTGTGCAGCAAACGACTGATTGCTGCCACATTGAGCAGCATGAGCTACTGCTTAGTGGAAGAGGATAAACCTTACTGTGGGAATGGTAAGCTACAGTGGTAGTCGTCGAAGAATATAATTTCAGCCCTGCTTTAGAAAAGAGGGGCCCGATTTAGCCAGAGAAAGATCTAGGGATCGCTTTACATATTTAATATTTTATCTATTGTTGTTCAATCAAATCATAAATATGTTGACCTTAATTTTGAGATTCAACCCTAATTTTCACAGAGTCAATGACCAGTATGCCTGTATCAATTTTTGCGATCAACTGTTCTTAGGGATTTAAGTTAATACTTAGTCTTATGGTTCAGGAGAAATCCTAATTCATTAAATAAAGTTTGACGCTCCAGACGATTAAAACAATTGTTTTTCTATGTGTCTGTTGAATGCAGCGCCGGATCTAGATTTTGGAGACGGGGCATTAAGCATAAAAATGGCGCCCCCGCTTGCGTATACATATAGGTTTGACGTATGACTACTCGCCCTGCGAAAATAATGCATGTGTTTAAAGTACTGAACATCTGTCTCAGTGGTCAAAGCTACGTTGATGATGAGTGATGAGACGTATTCGTCTGCCAAGTAGTTCGAATTTGCCGCCCTCTGAATCCGGCTCTCGTTGAATGATGCTGCATAATCTTCGATAGGATAATGATTCCGGCGTTTCCGAGGCCGGCTACCGGACACCGCGCGATACACGACGCCGACTCTTCGTGTGAATTATGCTTAGTTTACTGTTTATGTATAGTATTTTAATTGTTATTGGTTTAAACTTTAAGTTTAAGTCATAATAAATTGTATTATAGTATTTTATATTATATGGGCCTTGTAGCCTGAATTAAATAAATAAATAAAACTAAAAAATAATGAAAGAGTGAGATATCTACCAATAACACTTTATTTCAGGAATAGTGGAAGAAGGTGAAGCGTGTGACTGCGGCCTGCCTTCTCGGTGTATCCACAAGGACCCCTGCTGCACGCCGCGAGGGGGAGGTGCTCTGGTCCTCGAGGAGGGGTAAGTTACCACGTCTCTTGCATTTTGCATATATTTCTCTATTATAATAATAGCGCAAGAATACAAGACATGAATAAGAGTTAAGGTTACATCCACACCGCAGTTACTTTTTTGGAGCAACGTTTCCAAGTGTTAGTGGGCAACATCCAATAAGAAAAACTTATTTGTTTTTTAGTATATGTTGCCGTGTTAAGTAAAGTTGCGTCAACATGTGGTAACTATCGATAATATTTGTTAGTTCGTGAACATAATTATCCTGTGCAAATCGCTGGTTACTATTTACTATTTGTATGTTATTGGCGGTATGGATGCGATCATTCAACAAAGAGTAATAAGCAGTCGCAAATGTTGAAGAATGTTACCTAATGTTATCGTGTTGCATTCTGTTGCTCCACAAATGGTAACTGTAGAGTGGTGCCTTTAATGGCACCCTGAAATGGCAGTTCGAATCGTGTCCAAAATTCGGATATGTAGCGAGGTACCTAAGACCTAAAATAACCGCATGAACCTTTACAAACACTTCTGCATTGGTAAACTTAAGGGTAAGTTGCTATAGTTTTACATCCCTATTTTCATTCGAATCTTTATTTACAAAAACTCTTGTTAGGTAGGTACTGTTAATTCTCATTCACCTCTCCCATAGATTCTTTATAGGTCCTTGCTGTTTTCGGCGCGTGAGAAGGAGAGTTCCAGGATTTCGCATAGTGAAACGCAATTTCCCTCTTATTTCTACGCTATCGACTTTATTTCCTGTCCCGACCTCTCCCAAAACGTACGCCTTTTTGGCACAAAATAACTTAAATAATTCTTCTTTTCCAGCACTCTCCATAAAGATGGGTGTTCAGTAGCCCCGTCCGCGATGTGCCACCCATCCCAGGGACTGTGCTGCACCGCCAAGTGCCAGCTCGCCGACCTCATTAAGAGTGGTATTGTTAGTAGTATAATTATAATATCAATCGTAATCGTTATTTATGTAAAATGTTATTTTTGATATTCATTGTACCTACCTATTGTTTGAACTTATTCATTGTATTGTAATATTTTATGTATCTATGTACCTACTTATTTTTTATTTTGATTTGTTTTATGTTATTTATACATCAGTATTGTACTTACCTATATTTTTAATAAAATTGTAATGAAAATTTTCAGTGTAATTTGATTAATAAATTCATTCATTTATTATTTTGTACTTAGTGTTTTATTACGCTTTGCATTAATAGATACACACAAACGCTCCATTGAGCAATTCTTTTGAACCCATTATAGACACTTAACAATTAATATTGTTGTTTAATATAAAAATTTACATCATAGTAAGCGGTATTTTAGCCCTTGTTATATTGCCAACAAGGACCGGCAAACGTTGTTTGTTGGTCTAACAACGTTTGCCGGTATGTTTAGGTCCCATATAATACCATGGGGCGGGGGCCTAAACTGACCTAAACATACTGGCGAACTTTGGATGTAGGCTACGACGTGCTAGATTCCCTTAAATCAAATAATAATAATTGATAAATTGGGCTGGCAGAAAACCAACAATAGTTTCTTATTCATAAGACCGCCTATCAGGCCGGATAGTGTTAAGTTAAAGACACATTAGCGCAGACCCATCATAATTAACTAAGCGTCTTGTGAGTATGGAGTAAGAAAAAAAGGAGTACCTACCTCCCGACTTACGGTTTTACTTACTAAATGCTTAAAAGATAATGTAAACAGGCAGAGTCCGTCTGAAACTAAATTTACCTGCCCCTACAAACGACAAACTGATCCTACGTATCTAAGCATTTAGAAACACACACGTATAACATGCATAGGTACGATATAAATATTTTATATGACATTTTATATGACCTTTACAGTACATATACCTAAATATACACATCGATCGATATGATTTTACCTTTATTAAGTGCATTTACTTAACTTTATGCCTCATTAAGTCACGTTAGGTGTACCGCGGCGTTAGCACTCCATTTCTTAAATATCCATGCTTTGACTATTTTAAAATAGTAAATTATTAAACGAGAAAGTTATTTTTAAAATGACCACATTAGAAACTTAATACTCACTTAGTATCTACTTTTCAATGAATTTTATCAATGCCTTATTTCTGAGTAAGTTTAAACGATGATCGTATTGGGTCTCATGTGTCCTTACTAAAATAGGTAATATATTTGCTTTATATATTATATTAGATACTTCGTTTTTATTATTATTTATTTATTTATAATTCTTTTGGTTCCGGAGCCGACCTTCATAAATAGCCTAGACTTCGTGCCAATCTTTAAGTCCAAGACGTAACAATTCTTTGCAGTTATTTGATTGAAGCAAGCCTGTTCCAAATTTTACTCATCCCTTAAATCTGGAACGTGCCTGCAGGGGTATTGTAGGTATCGCTCGCCATCTCTGAAATTGGTTTATGTAAAGATTGGAACGTCTTGAGTCAACATTGTTGGTACTAAGCCCGCTGGCTGGCATAGCGACCCATATTGTAGTAACCATTTGAAATGAAATAGGTATGTCCTTCGATACCGGTGTTTATTTTATAGAAAGTTCTTAAAATTCTTTCTTTGGTCGAGTGAATTTAATGACGACGATTATTAAAGAAGGGCCGAATATATCTAAATAGATCAGATATGGTGCCCCAAACTGAATAAACTAACAGACGAACATTTGGCGTACTTATTTTATAAATAACTTACTTCAAATCTGCACGTTCCGTTCAAAACACAAATTTATTGGACAAAATACTTTTTACGGATTTTATCGCGTTATTGATATTACTAATCCCGAAGACCCTTTACAGCGGCCATGGTCACGGGTAGGTCTACCCTTGACCATGGACTAAACATGGAAAACATTTTTTCCAAAATAATTATTGCCACATGGAATTTTCATAATAGGTAGGTACAGAAGCCAGCACATCAAGCTACCACAATCTGTCAAATTACTTTAATTGATTTTCAACTTTAATCCAAAACACTAAGGTTCATATTCAATTGGGAAAATTTGACAGTTTTGGATAGGTTGACCTGCTGGCGTCTGTACTTGCCACATATATCCAACATATTTTTTTTTATTTTTTTTATTTATTTATTTAATTCAGGCTATTCTATTCTATTCTATCTAGCTTATCCTCAAGTCAATCCACTCGTATGTTATTGAAACCTGCAGGATCTGATGGTGGAGTTTCTTCCAGGACTGCAGAACGCAAGATCAGGAGTGTACCTGCCCGGAACTGACGACCGACTGTCGCTGTGGTCTGAACGGCCGGTGTATGCCCGACGGGTCCTGCCACGCAGCCGATTGTGCCACATTGGGACTCAGAGAATGCCAGTGTGTCAAGAAGACCTCGCCTAGCGGGCTTCTGGAGGTAAGACGGCAATTATGTTCTTTAGATTACCCTTCTGGTAAAAAACGTGTTCATCCGACTATCTCGGCAGAGCGGTAGTGAAGTGAATGGTCTTATTTTTAGAAAACCGCATATTAACCTACTGGGCCCAATCAAACAATATAAAATAATGACATGTATTCATTACCATTGACACGAATGGTAGAAGTTAACCGAAAATATTCGTTCTTTCTTAAATAATGACCTATTCGCATTTTCGCAAGTATCTATTATTAAGTATTTGCATTATACCTATAGAAAAGAAATCTTGCTTAAAGATCTTACTTTACCTACCTAAATAAGCACGCATGCACGCACGCGCAAGTAGGTACGTATGCACGGTTAGGTACACAACTCCCATTTTCAGGATAAGCTGATGAAATACGGAAAACCTATAAAATCAAGGGTCAGCTTAAACTGGCCGTGTAGCCGTATGTACTTAAACATAAGTAGGTCTTATGGTTTTAACTATAGGGATCGATGCTGGACGACATGAATTTGTGTGGAATTTGTTGCGCCATGCCGTCTGGGAGCGGGTACGACCAGTGCGTGGGCGCCGACGAGGCTGCGCGCGAAAGAATCGCCGCAAACGTCCCACTGCCTGACGGCTGGCCCGACGAGGACTACAGAGGCCGTAAGTATCTCCTTAGAGTATTTAGGACGTAGCAAACGTGCAATCCACCAGAGATGCTGAGCTGGTCTTCATGTCGGCCACATTATGGTGGATATTCCACCTATAAGCACAAAGGGATGCTTCCTCCTTTCTCTTAAGTACCACTGGAGTGGATCTTTTGCCCGAGTCTGTGTCCAGCTATACGTACCTCGAAACAACCTGGGAGTCTTATAAGTCAAGGGTAGGTACTTCTAGGCTAGTGTGCTCTGTACGGTAGGTCACGTAACATCAGGTCAAATGGTGGTCAAACGAAAAACTACATAACCATTATCACCCCAGCCTCTTCCCAAATATATGTGGAGATCGGCTTCCAGTGTAACTAGCGAATACATACAAATGCAGCTTGCATATCAGTATTTGACATGTAGCTGATAATAGACTGGTTGTCAAGCTTTTTGATTATGTCATTAATGATTGTCATAGGTGTTCGTCGTATGATAACCGGGACCGACGGCTTATCGTTTTCTCCTAGGCACAGAGGGTCTCGATGTATTAAGAATGGTCACCCATCCATAGAGCGACCGCGGCAAGCGCAAATTTAGCTCAAATCGGTGGATCAACGTAGTTTCTTGACCACGAGGCCCTCCAAAGTATTGCCACTCTTTTAACTTTTTTTAAGGTACTTTCGTAAGGGGCTACAACATAATAATAATTTCCTAACCTACTTCATTAATTTACTGCTCGCAAGCTCGACTGCTACGCTTGAAGTCCGGGGTTTATTCTTATTTATGAAATTCTCAGTAGGAGCTCGAAGTTTGAATTTGTGCCCGGATAATGGAAATAGGCTCACCCCCTATTACATGGAACCAAAACATGCCGTCGAACTGTGGGTGTACATTTAAGTGTACTGTGTAGGTAGTTACAGAGGTCAGCACATCAAGCTACCACAAAGTGTCAAATTTCTTTGATTGATTTTCAACTTTAATACCAAATCATAAGTTTCATATTCAATTGGGAATTTTTGACAGTTTTGGATAGCTTGTCCTACTAGCGTCTATACAACATACCTACGTGTTTAACCCTTCGGGGAAAACGGGCGTAATGATATGATATACTATTTCCTAATCTCGATCTCTTCTAGCGAATATTTCAATGCGGCTTTGCGAGGGGTACGAGTGCAACAAGACGTCGGTCCGCGCCTGGCCCCCCGGCAGCGTGTGCGTCACACAGAACATCGTGGGGATCTGCTCGCCGCGGGGGCTCTGCAAGATGGACTACATCAACCCGCGGTCCAACGTATATCCAGACATCATGGTAATTTGTAGATGTACCTGATCGGTGATGGACCCAGAAATTGATTTTTTTTATACAGATTAGCTAAAGGTGCATCCACACCGCAGTTTATTTATTTACTAGCGACCCGTCCCCGCTTCGCACGGGTGCAATGTACTAATAACATACATGTATTATACATATAAACCTTCCTCTTGAATCACTGTATCTATTAAATAAAACCGCATCAAAATCCGTTGCATAGTTTTAAAGATTTAAGCATACATAGGGATATAGGGACAGAGAAAGCGACTTTATTTTATACTACCTATGTAGTGATTGGACAACCAGTAGTTGTAACACTATTTTTGTACATAGTAAAATATATATAGCTAAATGCACAACATTTTAAGGTGTCACGACATGGCATGTTACTTTTTGTGGAGCAACAGAATGCGACACGATTTCATTAGGTAACATTCTTCAACTTTTGGGACTCCTTGTTGAATGATTGCATCCATACCGCCATTAACATAAAGTAACAAATATTATAATTATATCAAATATACATTTCTGGGTAGTACCTTTAGGATGACTGGTCATCAGGCTTTTTGGGCTTCTGACCACTACTACAATTGATAGCATTCGGTATTATCTATAGATATTCTAATCATAAAAAGGCCTTAATTGAAATTTGAACGTAATGAATAATGGTCTTCATGCGATAAAATGACTAGAACTCACTCTAAATAAAATAAGTAGGGTTGTGCCAGAAGTTCACTGCGCAGGAGTGGGTGCAATAAATTTTAATAGGATTCGGAATTAAAAGTGTTTTACTTTTAAATCCGAATCTTATTAAAATTTATTTTACTATGTGTTAGTAACTATTATTTTTATTTAAGTATTACCTAGTACCTACTAAGTAGATTCTACTGCAGCCTCCCGCTACGTATCGCATAATATTTCCAATTCAATAATAACATTATCTCACAAGTACGTAACTTACGTAGTCTTTTTTTATCCATTCTTTACCCATTACTTTATAGACCACTGAGGCTTGGGTCTATCTAGTAACAATATAAATGGTACGAAATATACGAAAACAGTGGACTTGACCCGTAACCATTAAAATCAGTCTTTATACCATCCAGATAGAGTTGAAAACTAATTATTTCCCACTTCATTTGAATTAGATTTTGACATCATTTTAATAGCAGTTTAATAATACCTAAGCTAATAATAATATTTAGAATTTTCAATTCAGCTAACAAAAAATTAGCAAATTACGACCAATGCAATTTGGATAAAGTTTTATCTTTAACCTTTTGACCGCCACGTCAATAACTAAAATCCGTGTTCTCTACGCCAAGCAACAAATTCTAGTATCTAATAATAGGTAAAAAAATAATAATTGTATAGGTATTTATTATGAACTAAAAAAAAGTGGTATATTTGACGTGCCATGCCGTCGTTGGCGTCGTGAGCAAGTTTTAATTTGACGTCTATACACGTCCGTGGCGGTCAAAAGGTTAATATTGTACCTTAATTGTAATTGTTACGCAAAATAGACCCAAGTCTCAGTGGTGTATAATGT
Organism: Acronicta alni; assembly: GCA_964056405.1. Classification (NCBI taxonomy): domain Eukaryota; kingdom Metazoa; phylum Arthropoda; class Insecta; order Lepidoptera; family Noctuidae; genus Acronicta; species Acronicta alni. The sequence goes on from OZ043936.1 coordinate 6,527,979, forward strand.
AAATATTTATATTGATTTCAGAATGTTCGTCTGAAGGGCCAGAAGCGCAACACTTGTAGAAGTTTGAAGCCCACCTCCTTTATATTTATTCCATACATGCTTTTGTTCTGTTTAATTAAATAACTTACAATGTCATGTCAATAGGTTTTTTATTAACAGTTCATAAAAAAATTTAAATGTCTAATACAATTTATATTATAATAATTTATCTACTTATTCTATATAATTCAATTGCCCGGCCTAAAAACCGGGATACAGTATAAAGATAATAATATGTGAGGCGGGAAGGTCTAGGCTAGGTAGCCCACTGGGTACACGATGACATATCTTCAATACTTCTCACAGAGTTTCTCAAGCATCTTGAAGTAGCAGTATTTGACGTCAAAGTCCATATCGTACCAGTAATTGATGGCTATACAGCCGTGGCTCTGCCTGACGTGGTGGAACCACAGGCTCGGCAGGTAAAGACAGTCGCCTTTGTTGAGGCCTACCGCAAACTTGTGGGCTTTCTTGTACTCTGGGTACTGTGTGAGGTTCGGAGATAGTGGATCTGAAATAATAACAATGGTCATGGAAAATGTTCAATGCTCACTGGTCGACTCCCAGATCAAGCAGTTTTTCTACACAATTCTAACACAACCTCTTTGGGGAGAAGCGTGATGGTATGTTTAAAAATTATGAGGTCGCACGTAATAACAGTAGAAACCATTGACATTGAGCTCCTAAATTATGGTCGAGCTACACAATGTCTGATGCATGCGTGCCGTCAGCTGGGACTGGTCTACTCAAAGCCGCTGTGACTTGCTTCAAAAGGCCATTTCAGACATTGCCCTGCATTGTAAGGCTCACATATTTATTACTATTCTATATCTGGACTTTAAAATTGATTCTCTGAGTTTGTTTCGGCATTTCTTCTCAGCGGTCGTCAGTTAAGAAATGACGGAGCCATCTAGCTTAAAAGCATTGACTTGTAAAAGTGTCTTTAAAAGATCTATTTACAGAAAAAATATAATTTATCATCATTAACCAGACAGTTAAAATGTAAGATTTTTTTATACCACTAAGATGGCAAATACGCATACGGCCCACCTGATGGTAAACGGTTACCGTAGCATATAGACGATAGTTGATGACGGCAGTATAAGGGTCAAAGTCCCCCCACTGCTAACAAAATGTTTCCTCACAGAGCACTGGCAACCTTGCTCACCGTAAGGAACACAACAGCTCAAAGCAGTGTTATTTTAATACTAATACTTCCCCAGCGGGGCACCTCCAATTTGAGTGGAATTATTTCCACTACGCCCTACCTCTCTTGAAGATGCTAAAGTTATATATGAGCCTCACCTATACTTATCCAGGGCAGTCCACCGGAGTGATCGGACTCTTCTTCAAGCACCTGCTCATTCTCCGTGTCTGTCTGCTTCGCTTTATTTATCGTAGTCACTGGGACAATGTCCCATTTATCATCTTTAAACTTAAACTCAGCCTGTGGGTACCGCTTGTAGGGCACGAAGGGCAGGTCCGTTGGAGGGATCAGTATGAAGTCTTTGTAACCATCTATCACACAGTATATGTTCTCGTAGGGATCTTTGTGCACTGAAAGAGGAGAAGTATTGTATTCATTTTGTGATAATGGGTAGTAAACTAGAATAATTTACAATAACAAAGTTCTATGTTATATATTTCTAAAGGGATTTCAATGAATGCTGATATATGTGGCTTTAGTTAGTAGGTCTTTCAAGTTACAGTCCACATTCCAGTGTTTCCCAAGCAAAGGAAGTAAGTTCTCGAAACTACATAAATATTTAATTTTGTATATAATATTAATGTATACTTTGAACACTTTGAAGTAAGAAAAGGCTGTGAACGATGGCGCGTGCGGCAGGAACGGCACGGGCGCCGGGAATAGGGCGGCAGAGATGGTGTGGTCGGCGAAAACGAGGTGGAAAAATTACGTGGGTGGCGGGAACAGGGTGGCAGGGACGGCGCGATCGCCGGGAATGGGGTGGCAGAGATAGTGTGGTCGGCGAAAACAAAGCGGCAAAATGGCGGAGGTGGTGGGAATGGGGCGGCGACGATGGCATGGACGGAAGGAACAGAGCAACGGTAGCGAGCGATAATAGGAGTGAAAGGGTTGTATTATTATTTTCCTTTCATTCAAGCTAACTTGCTTGTTTACTCATACTCTCATTCTCTGAATCGATGCTGCTGTAGTAAACGACTTATCAAGGTGGGAAAATAAGTAGGTCACTAAACTAAACTCACTAGAAGTAACAGCTCTCTCATCTCCCATCCAGAAGTTGACAGCATCTGGCCTCTTGTTGAAAGCTTCACTAGCGAATGGTATCTCAGTATACACATCTGGTAGGAGTTCAGGGAAATCAGTTAATAGGTTGGAGTTCTGCTTCTGGATGTACTGGATAAAGTTCTCTCTGCAAGATATTTATGAGGTATTTTTATTGTTTTAATATGAAATATCCCTTGAAATACCCTCAAAAGCTACACCAAAAGGTTTTCCCACTGATAAAAGCTGATGTCTGCTTAAGGCAATTATATCTAGCACATCATTTTCATCTTTAACTAGCCAATTTACTTCGTTTTGAGAAAAGTTGAGATATCAAGAAGACAAAATTACATTTATTAAAAACAACTTTTAGGCATCTCATCTTTTTTAACAGTACCTAGTTTAGTAGAATAAGGATGATTTTTGTCAAAAAGTAATTTTACAAATAGTTTTCCACCTTACTTAAATAAACACCCATGCAGTTTTCTACCTGTACTGAAAGATTTTTATCTAGGGACAGTGGCAACAGTTTGTGAAGGCTGTATGCACCAATGGGGTGCCTTAGGACGATAACAACAACAGCATACCTATTTCAAAAGAAACTGTACCAAATTGTAAGTTTCAGAATACAATAACAATCATACTTTTTATCCCTCAAGCCATCGAGAAATTCTGACATGGTCATCTCCATTTCATAAGGCGTAACAAAATATTCTGCTCCATCCTTATCATTAGTGATACCATCGGCTAAGCCATTTGGTGTGATGGCCACTGTTACTTTCTTCTTAGGGATGAGTTTTCTGAAAATAGTTAAGATACCATTAAGTATCCTATCAGGCTTAAAAATATATAATTAATATGCTTTTGGGTTCTGCAAGTTATCTAATGTATACTCTGTAATATGAACATGTGGTTCTATTCATTAATAAAATAATGTAGTAAGACAGAAAAAATGTTTTTTTTTTAAATTCAATACTAACAAGAAGTTTGTATTATAACTGTTTATCACTTCCCAAGATTATCTATAAAAAAAAAACAATCTCATTTTGTTGTAGGTATTCAACGAACTAGATTTCTAACCATGAGCCATACACCAATGGTGAATATATACAGATATATTATTGATTGTAGTTGCATAGTATGGCAAACGGCATTATGTTGGTGTCATATCTATGTCTGCTGTTAACCTTAAGCGCTCAAACTCAGTGGGTTTGAGTTCAAACTCACTCTGGACTCCATTATATTAGATTTTCAATAAACTAATATAATTGATATATAGGTACCTGAAATATCCAGCATTCCATTTTGAGACAGCCGGCCAATGAGAACAACCTCCTCGTATTACTACTGGGATATTTTTCGATACATAATCCCTATAAAATTGTAAAGGCTCTAACACACCAGTTTCTGCTACTTGTTTGCCCAAATACAAAGCTTAAATAAAAAATATTCAAATTATTCAGTATCTGTAGATGTCGTTCATAAAACATTGTATACATTTGATACTTACCCGAAGATTCCTCATTTAAAGTATGGTAAGCTGCGGTTAGTATGTTATTCATGATTTTTATTAGATTTTGTATATTATTCTAGTTATTTCTGTTGATAATACGCCGAAGCATTTTTGTAAACATAACCTAAAATTTTGTTTGACATTTGACACTTTTGACAGAAGTTCTCAAGTTCAGAAAATAGGAACAGCTGAGCCTGAATGAGCAGCTTTGCTGCAATCTGCAATGCTGCATTTGATTAAATAGGACCACATGGGCAGGCGGCATTCAAGTAGGCTCAACGGAATAAAGACCTTAGCCCCCTGAAAGCTTAGCCATTGAAACTAAAAGAATGCACAATAATTACCATTCCTCTTTGTCACTGTCTTGTCAGGGGCGTATTTACCTTAGGGCCATCCGGGCTATGGTCCAGAGCGCCAATCCGTCAGGCGTACGTAGTCGTACATACGTCATGGCGTATTGAATTTTATTCTTCTCACTTCTTTTAATTTTTCAATCTCAATTTAAAATTAACAAAAAAAAAACAAGAATTAGTAACTATCTTTTTGTATTTTTTGGCATTTTCCATGCCAGAATTAGCGAGTAAAACATTTAAATAAAACTACTTTTTACGGATTTTATCGCGTTATATTGATATTATTAATCCCGACGTTTCGGACCCTTTACAGCGTCCATGGTCACGGATAGACTTGGGGAAATAAAACATTTGGTCGAAGACACGCTTGTAAGTTAAGTTTCGCCAATATCTACGGAGCGCGTCTGTAAGTAAGTAGGTACACAATAAATAAGTAGGTACTGCTCGAATAACGACACGGGCGCGGGCGCCAAGCGAGGTGTGGCGTGGCGAGCGGGCAGGGGGTCTACTCCCTAAGCACGAAGTCCGTAGTTTCGACCTTCGTTACGGGCGTTTCCTACTCCGTATCACCTACGGATGGATGATTCGTTCGGGGGCGGAACTAAGAATGAATAACAACAAAATTTGACAGTTGTCCCTACTCCCGATGTGTTTTTACCCGTTGGGAAAATTGAATTTGACACTAACTTGTTTTGTCGGACTACGAAGTTTCGGAGAACTTTCGAACGGCTCGTAACTTTGTTGACGGAGATAGGGAGTAGACCCTCAGGGGCGATCAGCCTTACGTACCTACAAATACTTCGGTTCTTGGTATTTGATGACACCAAAGAGGAGACACGCCAGATGCAATTATCTATTAAGAAATGGATGATTGAATGTCTATTAAGAAATGGATGGGTGTGATGGGGTGTGTTCTATAAGCGATCTGGTAACAAAAACGAGCGGAAGCATTCTGCACTCTCACGATAAGGCGATTGGTTCGAGCCAATAAACGAAGGCCATACACAGTGTCGGCATAATTCAACCTTGACACAAGTGTTTCAACGAGCTGTTCTCTGTTCTTCAGATAGATAAGTTCTTATTTTATAAAGGACCGTAAGGCGGTAAAAACAGCTTTGTACCGAGTCAGATACATGTTTTTCAAATCGAATCGAGCAGTCCAAGGTTACGGACTTGAGATACCCTCAATAGGTTTTCCTAACAGTAAATATATTCAATGACGATGGAAGCCTTTTAACATGCTCCCTATGTACTCCTTATGTACTCCTTATGTGCTCCTTATGTACTCCTTATATACTCCTTATGTACTCCTTATGTACTCCTTATGTACTCCTTATGTACTCCTTATGTACTCCTTATGTACTCCTTATGTACTCCTTATGTACTCCTTATGTACTCCTTATGTACTCCTTATGTACTCCTTATGTACTCCTTATGTACTCCTTATGTACTCCTTATGTACTCCTTATGTACTCCTTATGTACTCCTTATGTACTCCTTATGTACTCCTTATGTACTCCTTATGTACTCCTTATGTACTCCTTATGTACTCCTTATGTACTCCTTATGTACTCCTTATGTACTCCTTATGTACTCCTTATGTACTCCTTATGTACTCCTTATGTACTCCTTATGTACTCCTTATGTACTCCTTATGTACTCCTTATGTACTCCTTATGTACTCCTTATGTACTCCTTATGTACTCCTTATGTACTCCTTATGTACTCCTTATGTACTCCTTATGTACTCCTTATGTACTCCTTATGTACTCCTTATGTACTCCTTATGTACTCCTTATGTACTCCTTATGTACTCCTTATGTACTCCTTATGTACTCCTTATGTACTCCTTATGTACTCCTTATGTACTCCTTATGTACTCCTTATGTACTCCTTATGTACTCCTTATGTACTCCTTATGTACTCCTTATGTACTCCTTATGTACTCCTTATGTACTCCTTATATACTCCTTATGTACTCCTTAAGTACTCCTTATGTACTCCTTAAGTACTCCTTATGTACTCCTTGTGTACTCCTTATGTACTCCTTGTGTACTCCTTGTGTACTCCTTGTGTACTCCTTATGTACTCCTTATGTACTCCCTCCTTATGTACGACTTATGTACGACATACGTGCTACTTATGTACTCCTTATGTACTCCTTATGTGCTCCTTATGTACTCCTTGTGTACTCCTTGTGTACTCCTTGTGTACTCCTTATGTACTCCTTATGTACTCCCTCCTTATGTACGACTTATGTACGACATACGTGCTACTTATGTACTCCTTATGTACTTCTTATGTACTTGTAGCGACATCTACCGCGCTACATAGAACTACGAAGGCCTGAATCGCGCAAGCAACATTCGCAACGCAAAGTTGCATATATACAACCGCCCGACATCAACCGTCGGGCCGTGGCCCGCCAGGCAAAACACCCGCCTGGTTGGAGGATCCTCCCTTTGGCTGGAGGGGCAATACACCTCGCCTCTCCACATTGGTGACCCCGACGTGATCCCAGTATCTCCACACTGGTGACCCCGACTTGATCCCAGTGTTCCCACACTGGTGACCCCGAGCAGAACATCAGCGCAGCCTTCCGGAGACCAGCACCTTCGTCATCACCTTCCCCACACAGCAGCCTTCAACAGCATCGAGCAGCGAGTCACACAGCCAGCCAGCACTCTTCCGGCCTCAACGGACAGCGTGACCACATGCCTGCAGCAGACATGCAGCCTGGTCAGAACCCTCAGCCGACATCAGCGACTTGGCACAGCATACTGCACTTCGGCCGGTCAACAAGCAGAGGCCGTCTCTCCTGGTCGACGCAGCAGCCAGCCACTACGCTTCACTGCACTACCTCGACTCACTGAGGTCTACGCAGCATCGCCCCATCTCACTGGGGACTCATCGCACTCACCGCTCACAGTCCCGACTCACTGCGGACTACGCGGCATCCGTTCCGACTCATTGGAACTCACACTCCTGGCACTGGCAAGCTCTTCAGACGCACTGACCGCTGACTCATTAAGATCATCGACCTCCGGTCTCGGGGGGGAGTGATGTAGCGACATCTACCGCGCTACATAGAACTACGAAGGCCTGAATCGCGCAAGCAACATTCGCAACGCAAAGTTGCATATATACAACCGCCCGACATCAACCGTCGGGCCGTGGCCCGCCAGGCAAAACACCCGCCTGGTTGGAGGATCCTCCCTTTGGCTGGAGGGGTAATACACCTCGCCTCTCCACATTCTCCTTATGTGCTCCTTATGTGCTCCTTATGTACCCCTTATGCACTCCTTATGTACAAATTATGTACTCCTTATGTACTCCTTATGTACTCCTTATGTACTCCTTATGTACTACTTATGTGCTCCTTATGTGCTCCTTATGTGCTCCTTATGTACTCCTTATGTACGACTTATGTACGACATACGTGCTACTTATGTACGACATACGTGCTACTTATGTACTCCTTCTGTACTTCTTATGTACTCCTTGTGTACTCCTTATGTACTTCTTATGTACTCCTTGTGTACTCCTTATGTACTCCTTATGTACTCCTTATGTACTCCTTGTGTACTCCTTATGTACTCCTTATGTACTCCTTGTGTACTCCTTATGTACTACTTATGTACTCCTTATGTACTCCTAATGTACTCCTTATGTACTCCTTATGTACTCCTTATGTACTCCTTATGTACTCCTTATGTGCTCCTTATGTGCTCCTTATGTGCTCCTTATGTGCTCCTTATGTACTCCTTATGTACTTCCTCCTTATGTACGACATACGTGCTACTTATGTACTCCTTCTGTACTTTTTATGTACTCCTTATGTCGCGGCGCTCATTGATAATAATGTGGCAGTAGGTACCTAACCGTACGGCGATTTCCGATTGCATTGTATTTAACTGATGATACATCACACTTGCAGTCTTTGGACTGTCGTTATGGTCAAGTGTAGGTAGACATTAATAAGTAGGTACTTTATTTGTAAATGCAGTCGTAAGTGATTAAATGTAGTCAATGCGATATGTTGCACCTTATACCAAACACTGTAAGTTCAAAATGGATGAAAAGTGTTAAACATCGCATTACTTAACCACAACAGTCTGTAGGTACAAATAAAAACGTGTGTTCATGTGTGTGACGATACTTTAATGTCAGATTGCTCCTCATGCCGCACTGCCAGGAATACGTTATCACTTATCACCACAAACCGCTAGTATCCGTACCATTTCTTACACGAACACTATGCTTTTTACATACGATAGGTACACGTCAACCGAAACACAACTGCCGCGCGCTCGCGTTATCACCACAAACAGCTAGTGTACGTACCATTTCTTACACGAACACTACCTATGCTTTTTACATACGATAGGTACAGATCAACCGAAATGCCGTATACTTAGTGTCGCTCGGTGTCCTACTCGTAACATTTTTTAAATGTTTTTGGGACAAAATATAACATGATGTAAAAATTATTGGAATCGATTCAGTTACTTATTCTGAACAAACTATATTCAGGTTTCGCATATACTAATAATGACCTTGTATATGTATTAATTTAGTTTTTCTAGGGTTCAGAAACAAATAACTATCTTTAGACTATTTGGCGATGCGATTTAGGTCCTCATTTAGGTCTGTAAATGCGTTCGTGTAATCATTGGGGTGAAAGGACATATAAATTTGAACATCATCGGCGTTGATATTTAAATTTTTGCATACATTTTATAATATCTGTACAATATAAAATAAAAAGAATTGAGCCTGAGCCTTGGAATGGAGCCTTGAGGCGCACACCCCTTTCTAAAATAGTAAGTGCTGAGGTCTTTATGGACCCGCTATTTAGTCGCAGTTCTACTAATTGTTTACGATTTTCGAGATAACTGTGGAACCATTTCAAAGCACCATGGTCGAAACCGTGATAATTTAATTTGGAAAACAGTAATGGAACATTAATTTAATGAATCAAATGCCCTAGAAAAAACATTTATCTTGGGCCAACAAAGTATTATCTGTAACAGCCAACAACGCGGAAGAATGGCTACGCCGCTTCCTAAAGCCGGATTGCAGAATGGGAAGCATATGATGTCTTTCCAAAAAAACAAAGAAAACCTAATTTGTTTGGATAATATGACGTTGACATATTGAAACCCTTATTTTGACTTCGTTTTGACATCAGCGTTTTATTGATGATAAAGCATTGATCTCAAATACAACATTTTAAAAAAATATTGTTCTCTAAATCAATCCAACTAGGTCGACGCAAAGCAGTCGTATTTTTTACTAGCTTGTACCCCCGAGTTCAGTTAAACAATTTACAGGATTAACAACATACAGACATCTATGTAAATATTGATCATTATTTATTCATCATGTGATTGTAAATAAATTTGAACACCGCAAAAAAATGTAAACATTATTGAAAAATAATAGAAAAAAAACATTTACATCGCTTTATTTCCTAGAATTCTGGGGCGGCGAAACTTATTTGCCCGGGGCGCCAAATTCCAAAATACGCCCCTGTCACTTGTCAATTGTCATTATAAAAATAGCAATTTTATAGAAGAATTTAATAGAATACCTAACAGTCATAGTGTTGGTCCTCAAAAGCTTAAGATAGGAGTAAGAGTTCATAAACCAAAACAAAGCACAAAGTCATACACAATAGAGCTAGACTGCTTAGAGTTATGGGTACCATGGGAACATTTTCCAAGAGTTGCAGATTAAATAGTCATAAATTTATCTCATTTTTATATACCCTAGGTAGTACACGGAGGCAAAAGTAATAGTCATTGTTTCCTCCATCGTATTATAGATATATTATCGCACCTATCAAGAAAAAAACAACCATAATTGTATCAAGAACATTAATATAATATGGCAAACGTGATTTAGTGTAGTAAAGTCTAGAATTACAAATACATTATTTTAAATATATTTCATGGGCATGGGTTTCTTCAGTATTCCTTTAATAGGCGGGCTGTCAGATTCCAGTGGGGGCTGCTTTGGTGGTGGCGGAGGTTCCATTGGCGGGGCTATACCTTCACGAGGAGAAGGCGTAGTTCGAGTTCGCCAGAATGCACGTGGCATAAACGTATACGTAGAATCGAATGCAGTTACTGTAACAAATATATGTATGTATATGTAAATGGTTTAACAATAGCACGTAGAGCACAAGTGGCATGATGTTTACGTTCTCTGAAGCACATCAGTGGTCATTGGTCTGAACTAGCGAGTGCAGTTGGTGGTTATTTTTATAAGCCTGGATCTATATTTTTAAAAAGCGGGGTGCAGGTCGAAGTACCCATTTGCCGCACGTCTGTAAATCGGGTCCGCCATGGCATAAACAGCGAGACTTGCAGGCCACACACGCCCCACAATCTTCGCTCCGGAACAAGTGCTCCTTTCTACCCCCCCTCTAAATCGGGGCCTGGATACTTACCGTAAAACCTTTTGTATCATCATCAAATAATATACTGTAATGACTATAGAAATGCGCCTTATAACTTCAAATAACATAATTATTATTGTAAGCAAGTCCTTGGTAGCAACGGACAGAGAGAAGAAGAGTGGGACGGCCTGAAAGTGGGACACTACAGGCTTGTAAAAAATAGCATATAGGTAGGTACTCGCTACCCTAGGTCAGCGTGGTATGGATTACTTTTTCATTCCAAATGGATTCGACGAATCGATTCGATTTTGTAAATATATACCTATTATATTATATAGTAATTATAAGTATAGTTGCAAAACGGAATCGACCTACGCTCTATTTAAATTCATCAATAGCAGTCGCAATGAGTATAACCTTGATTAATTAAACAGCCTTGGACTTGATACTTATAAGCACTCATCGTAATTGATTGACTTTAATCTACCTGCTATTTTAATAAATAAGCAACCCACTGCAGGACACGGCTTTTCTCTCTGAGAGTTAGCCTATAGTTCACCACGCTGGCCTATTGCGGGATTTTAGACTTCACATGCCGCAACGGCCGTGTGTCGAAAAATCTCACAGGCATGCAGGCTTCCTTCACCTTTTTAGAACTATATATTTATTAATACGCTATATTTATCAGTGGATTTCTAAGCTCCAAGCAGTTCCTGTGTCCCCATCTAAAAGATCCATATGCAACAAACATACTCACTTTTAGGTTTCTGATTAGAGAATTCAGAAATGGAGAGAGCACTCTGAGCCCTTGGTCCAGCCAGCATGTTGAGATCGAAGAACTCGTCCACCCCTTTCCGTGTTGGCGCAATTTTGTGCTTCTCATTTAATTGACGCAAACGGACTACCTTGTCAAAGTTTTGCATGAAGGTTTTCGACATATTGTGGATGACTACAGTATCCAGTATGCCTGTAAAATAATGCAAATTTTAATATGTAATTAAATTAGGTGTGTTATTTTTGTGGTTTCAGCATTTTTGCGCAAAAAACAATTTTTAAATCCATCTGCATTTAGAAATCACTGAGAGCCGAAATTAATGTTCACCCAGAAATTAAGCCTTAGTATAGGCGTAGGTACCTAAAACCTGTAGAAGTGTAGAATAAGGAAATATTTAAGAAACAATTATCACAAGATCTTGACCTGGCATCAGCTTCTTGTATTCTTGCCAGTCCATCTCCTTTTTACCTCTTGTTATTTTAATCTGGCAGAGCTTTTTTGAAATAAGCTGCCGTATACATTTATTCACAATGAGGGTGATGAATTTCAGATTATAAAACGACATGATACATACGTAGCTGCGAGCACCTCGCTATGATAGTCTCTTTATATCGATGCTTCTTAGTCATGGGGTTGCCCAAGAAATTGATGTCCACTAAGCTCAACAGCGTGCACAGGTCATCTGCAGTAGACTGTAGGGCATAATAGCATAATATTAGCAATAACATCGACATGGATAATAGTTCTGGTACTTTTGGTTACCACAACATAAACCAAATAAGTCTACAGTAGTGACGCTAACAGAAGTAAAAAGTTTAATTTCTATATTCTAAAGATGTAGTTGTGGAGAAAGCACTTACTTGGTAATCGTGCAGCATATTCTTCTTGGCTATGAGTACTTCCAATCGTCTCAAAGGCTTCACCCAAGAAATATCTGCCAGTTTGTTTTCCGATACGTTGAGAATTCTTAAAGAGGCCTAAATCAAGCAAACTGTATATTATGTGCTATAGAAAGTAGGTTCTTCTAAGTTAATTTCGTTATTATAAATGTAGCGTAGTTTTCTCTCCTTCAAAAACGTTTGCTGGTCGTGTTAATATTCTTTAATAACGTACATGTTGTACTGGCACTGTACCTACATGATACAAACTTTGAATTTCAATTCAATAATTATGCATGTCCTCTGTGTTCAACTCTCGCCGTCCACTAAGACCGCGTATGATAGACGTACCAGTACTCTACCTAGTAATATTATTGAACTACGCATCAGTTAATCGCCAAATGTAGTTAAGTAACTCAAATTCATACTTACGCCGATAAAAATAAGGGTCCTTGGGTCAAAGCACAAAGCATCAGGACTGTCTACATTCTGCTTTTCTATATGCAGTTCTTCCAAGTACTTCAGCCCTTCTAAGTTTTCCACAACGCTGATCCTATTGTTGCCCAGATACAACTTCTTCAAACTGTGCAAAGAGTCCAGACTCTCCATTTTGGTTATTTTGTTCCATTGCAAGTGGAGATGAGTTACGTTATAAAAAAGCTCTAAATTTTCGATTTTTGATATCTGATTGTTGTGGTAGTAAGCGTAAATTACGTGGTTCGGATTCTTTGTAGTTGGCTGGAAATATAGCAAGTTTTGTACTTTTTACTTTTACTTTGGACTTTTTAGATAAAGAGATCGTATGTAGGTAAAGTCCTATGTTCTATATTCATATTATACTACTTACCTAATCAAAATATTGCTTATTGAGTACGGTGAGCAACGAAAGTCGAAAGTCGCTGAACACAGCTAAATTTTGATAACATGACAGCACCAAAACTTGTCAACAGATTTTTTAAAAAGAAGAGGTAAGGTATCTATTTAATGGTCATTTTTAGAATGAGTTCGCACAACTTTCTCAGGTCAGTAACTTCATATTAAATATCATATTGAAGATTGCAACATGTTCAGCAACTAGTTGCTGACTGTACATAATCTACTATTAATAAAATGTGTAAATTATAACATTGTTGTTATCCATCACTTCTGTATCTTAGGAATTTAATAACATATTCCCACAAAAATATGGTAAGCAGGAGCACCCCCACGGTTTAGCAAGGACAGCGTAACTAAATCCACAAGCATTTCAAAATTTGTTAACTACCAAAATGCGTACCTACACGCCAACGCGGTAGACGAGTACCGTCGTCGTCGAAACCCGAGACGTAAGTAACAGAATGTAAATTTAATATTGCTACCGATTGGAACATGTAGGAAAAATTATGTAGTCAACAACTGTTGCTTGTAAACGACTAGGTACTAGGTACGTAACAGGTAATAATATAATATCATCGTAGCAAAGTTAAGGTTCATCAGTCATAATATGAAAGCAAAACACTCATGCTCTCAAACTTAGAAGCCTAATTGCCGTAACAGAAATCGTTTAGGAGAGTCGAAAGATTATCACCTGTACAAACTTACAATTTTGGTGATTCCTTTCTCGTGCATAAACAAATGCGTCTGTTTTTTCAAAATATCCGAGTTCTTTTGCCGAAGAATTTTTGTTGCTTGTTTTCGAATTTTTTCTTCGCTTTCTTTTAATCCGGCTAATTTCGGTTGATTATTCATAATTTTATCCAGTAATTAACACATATTTCTCAATATTTCTAAATAAAATATGCCTCCGTAAATGAAGAGTAATCGATCAAACAAATTTGAAAATGGCGCCTGTCAACGTGTTGCATTTTATATAAATTTCACACCTGCAAAAACTCAAAATGATTTAAATGGAATTGTATTTTTATTTTTTAGAAACACAGAATAAAGTTTTACCTAGACTTTACATTATTTATATTCATGTAATTTATAGAAGTTGATTATTTATATCTGACATAAAATAGTATAGTAATATAGTTTTTATTTCGGCTGTCAACACCTAATATTGTCAATAAATCGATGTCAATTCTCAATTGTCATTGGACTCATTGTCATTGATTGTCATTCAAATCAAATTTGTAAAAGTCAAAAAGCTATCCAAAAATCTTGGCTTGCATTGTTTATTGTATGTATTGTATCGTATCTTGCGGATTTTTGTTTCGACGATAGCTAGATCTAGATATTTCCTGACTTGTTTACAGAATAGTAGGTAATACCAAAAGACAGTTGTTGTTACCACCTAAATACTAAAACGGGTAAATGTCTCATTAGTTTAGACAGTATTTCCTGAACAACAGAATTACTAATCTTAACCTCATCACAATCTGTTTTCAGCAAAATGGGTGAAAGATACAACATCCACAGTCAACTAGAGCATCTCCAGAGCAAATACATTGGTACTGGACACGCAGATACAACGAAATATGAGTGGTTAACCAATCAACACCGAGATTCGTGCTGCAGTTATATGGGACACCCTGACCTGCTTAGTTACTTTGCCATCGTTGAAAACGAGTCTAAGGCGAGAGTAAAGTTCAACCTCATGGAAAGAATGCTTCAACCTAGCGGTCCACCTCCAGAAAAGCCTGAAGATTAAACAGGTTTTTTTTAGCTTAAGTTCTTTAATTTTGTCATGTCAACATTATCTTACCTGTCCAACCGCTAGACATGGGTCTTCTCTTAAAAAATATCTTATGGCACTTTATGTAGTATACTAAATTGTTCATCATAATAAAATATACAACACTATCAAGACTGTTTGATAATTTTCCTTAGTATAATAAATTATTGTACCTGTTTTAATAAAGCCGACCTTTTCACATGGACTTCCAAGTAAATAAATTTTGTTTTATTTAGAAAATTATTTTATTTATTCAGGGAACCTGTTCTTGTAGAGATCAGACAGGAAGCAAAATACTGCTGTTGACATAACTTGAAATGGATTATTAATTCTAAAAATGGTTCATAAACTGAATCTTAGAACGGTTCCAATTCAGGACAAATAAAGAAACCTGATGATGTGCTGGTTGGTTGGTTTACTGAACCATCTAGTTCTGGACCATACTGAAAGAGATGTTTATTGCCACAAAGAAGAAATTCAGGAGTTTAGTTGGCCCTAAGAATTGGTAATATTTATGAGCTCTGCCTTATTTGAATTGTTGTTATAGGCAGTCTTGATTCTTGTTTTGAGTCAACTTATATTTTAATGTGGTACATAAAACAAAATGATAGGTAGTGCAGTCTAACTTGAGTCTACAATATTTGGGCCTGCTGCTGAAAAGATTTGCCACCACTGAGTTTGAATATTCTGGTCAGACTTTTTAATGTAAAAAAGGAACTGCATCTGTATTGACTTGTGGTTACAGCCCATGAGAGGTACTTCCTACTGGATTTTTAGAGCATAGATACGAGTATATTACTGTCTAGTAATAAACTACTTCTATGTTTTAGGGTAAACAAATGATACAAACAGACATTAAATTTCACCGAGCATTTAATAATTTCTTCCATTCCTCCATCTTGGCGTTTAAAGCCTTCTCCCTTTCTTCTGACTCCTGCTCCAACCTCTTTCGTTGTTCGAAACCCTTCAGTATATTTGAAACAAGCACTTTCTGTATTAGCGGTACAATCTTTTCACATTCTTTATCTAACAAGTCCATAGCTGTTGTAACACAGTCTATGTCCATGGAACCTATTTGCATAAAGTTTGAAATCTGTTTTAATTCTGACAACATTGATAGTGTTAAAATTCCATGATTTATGTTAGTCTGTGGGCTGGTTATTGCTAAGTTTTCTTCTTCTTCTGTAGGGTCTATGAACATCTTGTCCCCTATTATGGCAACAGTACAGGATGTGATGACATCATACATTGGGACTGCTGCATCTGCTAGTGCAATGCCAGCAGCATTAATAGCAGCTGATAAACATGCTCCATCATGTTCTAGAATGTATATGAAGACATCAACCTGTAAGTAAAGTATATTTAAAATATTAATGATTTATATAAAATATTGATTAATTGATTTACCAAGCAATTATTATTTACCTGATAATTAGGGAACATGTGCCTGCATACAGTGGGCTCCAAGGCTTTCCTGAGTGCTACAGACAAAGCCTTCTCTTCAGCATCGGGTGCGTGCGGTCGTCGTCTGCGAGGACACGAAAATGGCGCGAATTTCACCTCACAGAAAATCTGACCAAGTTGACTGAAAATGTTAAAATATTATTATTAGATAAATACATAGATCGAACATTTAACTTGAATACTACAAAAACTTTAGGAAATTTTATTCCTAACTCATAAAAAAAACCTCAAAGTAAAACTGTATAAAGTTGTAACAAGTTTTCACTCTCTTCTCATTAAAAAGTTTCTAATTAAAGGTAGGTAACGTGCATGCACTATGATCGCTACGATATTGATTTTTACCTGAATTCATTCTGATGGGGGATTTCCCGCGGATCAAAGACAGAACAAACAACTTTTGTTTTCCTTAGTTCGACATACGACGATCCTTTTGCTTGTGAAACCATATCGGTTCTAGCGACTGGAACAATTAATACAAATTGTTAAACGCAATTTCTTATAAACACAATGTAACTGAAAAAACAAGTACATACAAAACATACACATGCTTCGCGCCTCAGCCAACGCGCGCCCATCCTTCCGAACTTCTTTATCATCAAGTAACTCTTTGTAAAGTTCGTCGTATGTTTTCAAATACTCCTTTGTGAAACGCTTGTACGATACACTGTCTTCAGGGCCATTGAATCGTCTGTAATCCAGAGGCATTTTGATATTTTTTCTTTGTTATGAAAAGGAATATTGACCATTGACCCCGCTTCACATAACCTCAAACTCTCAAACTGAACTATATCCGCTTGACAGTTACCACTACCAGTTAGAGATGAGACGTATATACTGGTAGAGGTATATATACCAAGTATGTGCTTCCCAGTACATAGACCGGGTACGGACCGAAATACTGGGTAAATACCTTGAAGGTATGACGTCAGACGCATAGTACGATACGAACCGCTACCACAAGGTAGCGCCCAGTTTTATCGGTACTTCGGTACGCCGAAGCAACCCGAAGCTACCCGACAGCTTACGAAGGGATCCGAAACGTTATTCGTGCTTTATGAACATTCGGTTGATTTAATTTAGTGAGACAAAATGGGTACTTATTTTTACGTGCATAAGGAACATAATAGCATAATTACATTTTTTGTCACGACGTGAAAGAGTTCATTAGTTTGTTTATGTTAGGGAATATTATTACGTGTTTGAATGTTTACGTTGTCTAGTGGTACATACTTCTTAGGTCGACAATGTTTTGATTTTTTGCGTCAGTTGTGATTGCGATTTCGTTAATTTTCGTTACACCTGTTTGTTTTTATCTAGAAAAGTGTATAGTAGACACGTATAATTATTGAATAATAATAGCTTTTATTTATGTGTAACAACTTTGTGGTGTAAATATATTCAAGAAAGTGTAAATATTAGTTGGATAGTACTTAGGTTAGGTATTCTTCTTAGTAGGTATATTAGAGGACTTATAATTTATAAATTAGTAATACTGGCTCCTAAAAAAAGTGTGGCATGGGATCACTTTACCGATAAAGGTGATTTTAAAGCAGAGTGTAAAATGTGTAAAGCTGTTTTCTCTATAGGTACTTGAAACGTCGTACCTACATTATATTGGAGGCATACCATACTTATCGCATACGTTTACTTATCGAAATCCTACCACACCCAAATACTTAGAAGTATTTTGATACGTGGTATTTGTACCAGGTATTTAGTGATACCCATACCTTAAAGGCCGGGTATGGAGAATGGCAGGTATATCTCATCTCTACTACCAGTGTTGCTACCTCAAAAAAAAATCAAGATAAATCTTTGCAGCACTGAGTGACACTGACGGTTACAAAAAAAAAACGGCTTGACTTGCCATAAGAGTTTGACAGTAGACTGACATTGATGACTGGCTCTAGCATATTTGAATCTTGAATGAGGCTGCGCTTCGCTACGGCAACGAAGTGCAGAATTAAACGCAAATAATTCGTTCTGAAACAAAACACACCTGTTACGCAAACAAATAATATTAGAGGCCGTACAAGATAAGTAAATAGAAAATGTCTTAAAAATAGACGACACAATCTCATGAGTTTGCGGATCTGAAGAATTGCGATGCGGATAACGCAGCAACTTATGAGCCGCAACAAAATACTTCATGTTTTAAAATAGTCTTTAATCCTTGACTGACTAGATAAAATGCAGTTTTTCAACCCCAATTACATATTTTGTATAATATCTAGTATTGAATTGAGTTCGTCAGTTCAATGCGACACCCATGATCGACACAAAGATCAAGAATAATAAAATATTGTTTTCATACATTTTCATAAAATAAATATTAGGAAGAAAAATCAATAGCATCCCTCATTGTTTCTTTCTTAGGCTTTGAAGCAGGGACTTGAAAACGAAATTTATTTCGTTCCGTTCCACAAAATGTTATCTCATAACGTTCCAAAATTTATAACGTTACCGGAACTTTATGAAATGTATAACGTTATAGAATAATATTTTAGAGCAGAACAATATTTTTCATAACGTTACTTAATAACGATACTAGATATATCGTTCTGTTACGTAACAGTTCCACCTGCGTTATAGTTTAACGTTATTCTTTGATCCCTGCACATCGTGCGGCAGGGTTGCCAGATGTACGATTTTAATCGTACTCATACGATTTTTTAGCATTTTTACTTATGTACGATTGCTAAACATGATCGTATGGAAAATGTACGATTTTAATATACCTGGAAACATTTCATAAAGAAACAAACGTCATCCAACGTTATCTTTATCTTTATCCACCAGCAAGCATGAAGTTCCGAGAATTCCCAACTACCTAACGTGTGCCTAGATCTTTTACTTGAATGAAGACCCTTTGTGATGTGATTTTTTTTGTATTTTTACGAAACATTTTTCTAATAAAATAAACTCCTTATATCAAAAATATTTTAAAAAATGGATCCGGTGACTGGGACCGCGGTTCGAGTTAATTGCGGTCCAGGTCGCCGGAATCTTCATTATTCAACCCATGTGTAGAAAAAATGTAATCTTATAAGTTTAGTATTTACGTTTATATTTAAGTATAGTACTATTCTAATAAGATTAACACTATTCTACTAAGAATCAACAAATTAAAAACTATACTATAAAACTATCTTAACCTGTACACCACTTGTACTGTTCTATTTACACAACATTAAGAAAATACTATTATTTGTATGTGCTACCTATTGATAGGTTTGAAGTTTTGGTTTGTTTCAATATCCATGTTATAAACATATTTGTAACTTTGATGTACACAATTATAAATAATTATTATAATTCACATTTACTTACAAGTAAATGTGAATTATAATAATTGTTCGCTACTTTCTAGTTGATCTATCTTTATCAATGACGTGGAACTCTGTAATTGGCTAAGAGACAACTGTCATCATCTCGCTATCACTGTGCAGTATACATATGCTCTTTCAAAGATGTTAGTAACATTACCCACTACAACGATACTGGGCTGTTCATTGATAGTGAAGTGAACATTTAGAACTCATGTAAATGTTAAAATAGCTGTTTCCTTAATATATAAAAAAAAAAGTCAAACAAAGGGAAACAGTTGACTGTTTTGCACACGCGATGCAATCAAAGTCTTGACGGTTGACCAGTTTTCACCTTTATCTCTATCACAATAGAGTCGAAAATTAATACAAATTACGGGTACGATCAAAAGTAAACTAGAAAAGATCGGAAAAGATGTAAATACGAAGAAATTATGCATAATAGCGCACCTTGCCGGCCTAGCGATAAAGCTGGCAACAATAACAAAATAAGTAATGTTACGTTTTGAGATATAGTTATAACGTTATTATATAACGTTCCGGTACTAATTTCGTTCCGTTATGTCATAAAGATATGTTTAACAAAATAAAGAATTTCGTTACGTTCCTATTGGAACGTTACAAATTAACGTTATGAGAACAGTACATACATAACGTTATTTTCTAAAACGTTTCAAGTCCCTGCTTTGAAGCTAAAAAATATTTCTGAACTGAGTGAAAGTACACATTACTACACATGACAACATCACATGTTGTCAATGTCAAGTTAAACGTCAATTCATTCAAGTTTAATTCGATTTTGGTGAACGAAAATGTGGATTTTTTTATAGAAAAGTGTATTAAAATAATATTGATTAGTACCGCTATGAAATAAAGATAAGCGTTTGTTATTTTTATTATCAATTTAGCGTATCGATTTTGCGTATAGTGAAAAAATGTAAGTACATTTTGTCATTCACGTCGAACGTTCAGGGTGACGTTTCAAAGCGTGTTACACAAATTCTAATATTATGGAAGAATTCAAATCGATTATTAGGCTATTATTTAGACATACGATAACAAATTTTCATGGTTCTTCTTAAAGTCGATAAGCATGGCTATGGACGTTAAAAGTTAACAATGTCCAGTAGGTAATTTACTCGTGCTTGTTGATTCATGTGAGTTGTTCATTAGTGAGTACCTATATTATTATTGTTATCAAATTACGGACATAAATCACGCTGGTTGTTAGTGTTTATGTTGATAATTATTTATATCGCCACTGTAGCTATCATGAGCTTGACATAATTTACCTACTTGCTTTGAATAATTATTAGACAAATTAATAACACTTTTATAAATAATATAAGGTGGTACTATCACTCAAATCAGTTTATCATACAACTGCATAGAACTCTTGTTTAGATATTTGATTCTATCATTTTATAGACAAAGACCTTAAAAAGTAGAAACTTTGTCAGGATAACCCTGAGAAACTGGTTTTAAATAAAAAAAACACCTGTTCAAGCCATTTGCAGTTGTGTTGAAGTTATTATTACAATATTTGTTATTTTTATAGTTTGAACTTCATAACCATTAAGGAGAACTAATCAGTAAATTAAACTGTGAGTGTGAATGAATTAATTTTACATTAGTTTTGGTATTATATTTTTGACTAGTTACTAGTGTTGCCAGGTCCAATGTGTCAAACTTCAGAACGGAAGGTTAAAATAATCCAGATTTTGGTTTTCAAATTCAATTCAAATTCATTTTCAAAAGAAAAATATTTTTATATAGCTCATTATTTGTTTGTAAAAATTATAGAATAAAGTACAGACTAAGGTTAGTAAAAAAATTAAGACATTTCGCATCCCAACCAAGGGTGAATTGAATAAAAATTAAAATACATTTACTGGAAAATTAAGATATATTTACTGATGTTTTTTGGTCTCCTGTAATAGAGGGTTAAAGCTTTTTCTCATTTATTGGGCACAAATTCAAACCAGTCTTGAGAATTTCCTCATAGGAAACCATACAACATTGGGAATCAAACCTGAGACTGTGAGTCACTAGGGCAACAAGGTAACCAAAGCAGAATTAGATATATCAGTTCTAGTTATAGATAACCTCAGTAATCACTGATATAATTATTCATACTTTAAGATATCCTTCAAAGTACACAGATGACATAAAACTTGTTACCGAAGTAGGTTTTGATAAATTAAAACCTGTTTTCATATAAATATTATGTTTTCCTTATTCATATTAGAACTTCTTGGTATATTTTCTTAATCATGCAAATTAGTTGAAAACTGACTTTAAAACCACACTTTATTGGTTAACAAATTACATTCAAGCATTATTACTAAATAACAAATCAATTAGTATTTGACCAATGGACGAAGTAAATGATGGAAAGACTGCCTCATTAGCCTAGTGGTTGTAAGAACAACTGCTGCACTTAATATCCTGGGTTTGAATCCCAGGTGAGCAAAGTGTTCTTTGTTGGGTTTCTCTATGAAATTGTGACATTGGTCTATAAAAAATATGCACAGGCATTAGTTATTCCACTTCAAGGTTAGTTGGTTGATCCGTAAAGTAAATGCATATTGTAAATGCATAATTTATTATTTGGCTATGTTGCTAAACCCCGTATCATTGTGAATTTGTGAGATATTAATTACTATTGTGGATAACTGAAAATATTTTACTGTAAATAAGACTAAAGAGCAGTGATAGCCAAGTGATATAACCATTGGACTGCCCAATTAATCTCCAATTAGAATCTAAGGGACGCGCCTCTAACTTATCGAAATCATATTATTAAATAATTATCACTTGCTTAAACGGTGAAAAGGAACAAGTGAAGGAAAGGCTGGGGATTGAGTCATATCGAGAGGTGAAACAGAAAGCTGAAGATAGCAAACAGTGGTGGTTGCTCCACCGACAAGAGCTCTTGAATTGAAAAATAAGAAACATCGTAAGAAAACCTGCAAGGCTGAGTGATTTTCTTGAATAAGAAGTTTCTAAAGTCTGCCAATGTGCATTAGGCGAGCATGGTGTACTATAGCCGAATCCTTCTAATTCTGAAAGGAGACCTGTGCCCAGCAGTGAGACAGTATATAATATACTTGATGATGATTATGTACACTGAATAGATTTTCCGACGCTTTTAGGCAGTTGTTTTGTCTATCGCAAACTTTATTAATGTTTGTAAGAAAATTGTTGGCCTATTTTTTATCAGAACCATAATAAGGTACTTATGTTTGGATCATTAGCATGTATGCTATAAAACCTGTAAGTTTAACAAATGTTTTACAAATTATATTCCATTGCGATTATAAGTGCCCCACATATAATCTCAATGGAATATAATTTGTATTAACTGCATAGCAAATGGATTATGCATAATACCTATTACCATGGATAAACAATAATACTATGTACTAAGCCACATAATCTAATCTCCAGTAATAAGTCTTTATTTTATGTCATATATTGCAATAATCTTTTGTTACACTACCTCATTGGTCTAGTCATGCAAGTTACTGAGTGTGAAGATGTCTTATGTTTGATCCTAAGGTCGAGTAGTATTAGGATTTTCTTTGAAATTTTCAAAAGCCTCTCAGAGCATGGCTTTGAGCCCAATTACTGGCAATAAGCTCACCACTTATTATGTGTATACTAAAACATTTTGCTGAACTATGAATGTATAATCAACTTGGACTTTCTTGCCAGTTTTGCTTCATAAGACCTACTTTTTGGAACTGTGCTAAATCTAGTTTTGACTTATTAAAAGTTCTATTTTAATAGTCTATTTGACTTCCTATCCTCCGTTGCCTTCCAGTCTCCATTCATGAAATGATCTAGTATAGCAGTGACCGAATCAAAAGACCAAATTTTTTTTTTTTATAGGTAATGATTGATATTGAAGAAGGTGGATTTTTCGATGGATACATGTATTTTGTCCACTTTGCTTAACTAAATATTATGAGGTGTTGCTTTATCGCAATTTGAACGTGAACTGACCTTTAAGTAAGCGAGTGAAATTTAGTAACAAAAACAATTAGATATGCACAAAAAAACCATCAATAAATGCTGCTGTGTGAAATGTCCCAAATATTTAATTATTTAATAAGGGGCTCGTGGCTAATTCATAACGAAGCTAGTAACTGATCTGCGACGTTAAGCTGCGTTAGTCGCGGTCAGTTTGTCGATGGGTAACCATTCTTAACACAGACAGGACCCCTCCGTGCCTCGGAAAGCACGTAAAACTGTCGGTCCCGGTTGTCATACGAACGTCTATGACAATCGTAATCGTTATAATAGTAGTCATAAGCTTAAAAAGCCTAACAACCAATCGATCCTCAGGATATCGGTATTACCCATAAATTAGGTTGCGGAGGTCTGATGGCAGTCGCTTCGTGTAAAATATTTAGCCACATCTGTGGTCTAGCGGTTCGAGTACCGGACTGCTGATCGTGGGTTCGATTCCCACAGGACACAAATATTTGTGTGGGTAAAACATGAGTATTTGTGTTTGTCTGGGTGTTTCTTATGTATTATAAGTATGTATTTACAAAAAAAAAGTATATAAGTATTATATCCATTGTCTAGTACCCATAGTACAAGCTCTGCTTAGTTTGGGACTAGATGGTGTTGTGTCAAATGTCCCAAAAATATTATATTATTATTATTATATTATCTGGTTAGACTGGAAGCTGACCCCATCATAGTTAGGAAAAGGGTCTGAGGAAGAACAAGATATATTTATTTAATAACAATGTGCGTCTGCGCCGTACGGTCCTTTGAGATAGAACGAATTTTTTTTGTTTATTTCGTACTGTTCCAAAATAATAAAAATATATTACGTCTACAGATTCAAGATGCTGAAGAAACGGTCGGTCTGCTTGGCGGTGGCGGTGTTTCTGGGGACACTGGCGGTCTCGGTGGCGCAGGGCCACGCGCCCGTGCCGCCCTCGCCGGTCCCTTCCGTGGCCGCAACCACACCGGTATGTACCCTTTATTTCCTAGTGTACCTATCAGCAATATCGGCTAAGGGGACAAGGGTCAAGTGAGTCAGAAAACTCGCAATTAAATTGTGGCGGCAACAACATTGGTTTATCAACATTATGTTATTCATGACTTCACCCAATAAAGAAGGATTTATTCGGAGAACAATAGAGACTTCCTGAGAATTCCCGGAGAATGACATAACTACCTTTTGTTTCAAAAACCGGGTGTGAAACCGCGAGCAACATCTAGTATGTTATATTTTACAGTATAGTTTTTTTTATACCACTATGGTAGCAAACAAGTATACGGTCCACCTCATGGTAAACAGTTACCGTAGCCTATAGACGCTTGCAACACCAGAGGTATCACTTGCGTGTTGCAGACCCTGTAAAAATCTTAGTAGATATACTGAAATGGACATATAGTCTATGCCTGCCATGTTTACCCTCGACGTCGTTATAAATAAACACTGTATGTTTTCTCTCCGATGCGAAAATCCAAATAACACTTGAGCGCATCTGTTTTCAATCTTACATACATTTTGATAGTCATTCCAAAGATTGATGTGACTTAATTCCATCAGTACTGGGTATCTTGGATGGTCTATCACTATCGGCCGTTCTCAATAACAAATAAGTCAGTAGATTTATTAGGAAATTGTAGGGAACTTATCTTGAAATCCTATATGTAAGCAAATCCAACATTTATATTTGGGACATATTTATTTGGGACATTTTACACAACACCATCTAGTCCCAAACTAAGCAGAGCTTGTACTATGGGTACTAGACAATGGATATAATACATATATACTTTTTTTTTTTGTAAATACATACTTAAAATACATAGGACATTTAACATGGTCATGTGAATAACGGCTTAATTCCCACTAGCGCACAGTTGAAGAGAAGCGTCGCGACATATAAAATAAAAAATATATTAATTTTTCTTCCACAAATCACAAAAACAGTTTAGAACTCCGAAACTGACTTTGTGATTTGTGGAATAATAATTAAAAGAAAATTATGTTATGTGGGAGAATAACTTACAATTTAATTCAGAGGTCGTCAGCTAGGAAATGCCGGCTCCATCTAGTTTTAATTAATAATTAGTAATAAATGTCATTGATCATGTAACAATAAAAAATGTAGGGTAGCTGTCAGTAATTATATCATCAAGATGCCCACCACCTCAGTCTACCCGTGACCATGGACGCTGTAAAGGGTCCGAAACGTCGGGATTAATAATATCAATATACGCGATAAAATCCGTAAAAAGTAGTTTTATTTCAAAGTATATTGAATTCTATCTCCATTATCTAACGTACAAATTGGTATGAAGTATTAAATTAATTGATATGGCCACGTTAAATGTCAGAATTTCGTTAATTTTAGTGGGTTAGGAGGACTTATTGATATTTATGGTACAAACGCCAGCAGGTCAAGCTATCCAAAACTGTCAAATTTTCCCAATTGAAAATGAACCATATAGTGTGGTAATAAAGTTGAAAATCTATCAAAGAAATTTTGACAGATTGTGATAGTTTGATGTGCAGGCCTCTGTACACAGGTCACTTGCGATATTAAAAATAAAATGATAGCGTTCTAAAGACTATCTCGGAAAGCTCTGATGTAGAGTAGAGCCTTTTTGGATCGGATACATTGGCTTTCTTTTTCCAGGAGTTTTTATTCTGAGTTCGGATACCTTATTTTAATAGTAAAAAACTCGTTTTTCAATTAATATACATATAATTTAATATAAAGTTATTTTTATATTTGTGTCAAAGTTACTATACACAACCTAAGTTTAAAACTAACAACAATAGTATTAATAGAGGTTGTAGATTGTAAGGTCACAATACGACCCGGCTGAACAAATTATCATTTTATCATGAACTTAGTTACTAAGCAATTATTTTAGTTGGCAGCAACTGTAGGAAGAATTGAAATAGGTGAACGTGAAATACATTTGCGGTTCAAATATTTTTTCAATAATTTCCCTCTCAACATTTTTTCCTCTATCGTGGGACGGTTTAAAAAAATATATTTCTTATCCACGAACACTCCGATCGCAACGTCAATGGAGTCGACAATATAAAAATAGTACAATTCTTGTAATCACTTGAGAGATTTCATTAGAGATATAACTGGTTATTTGGCGCCCTTGGTTAGTTGTCCTTTACACAATAACGACAAGCAAAATAAAATAAAAAATTAAAGTCGCACGGTCTTGTTAATAACTACCTACTCGCGCAGCACACTGATAGCGTTGTAAGTTCACGTGAAACACAATAGATGGCGCTACTAGTAGCAGTTTGTACAATAAATTAAACGCCTTTCAAAAAAGATATAGGTAGGAGGTAGATTGTTGCTATGTATAGCTAACAAATTTTTTCTCCTCTTCCAAAAAGTCATAGTTTAGGCATTTTTATATTGCATGACTATGCTAATTAGGTATTCAGGATTTAACAATAATTTTAATGAACATAAGATCAACATTATATACATACCATTACACTGGTATTCCCCAAAGGGTAGGCTGGTAGGCCGAGGTGTACTAATGTACACCCACAGTATGCGGGTATGTGTAGGTCCCATGTCAAAGGGGGCGGGCCTATTGCCCTTAACCGGGCACAAATCCAAACTGGTACTGAGAATTTCATCCTAAAACCCAATTACACTGCTCGACCTGGGAATCGAACCAATAACTTAAGCGTAGTAGTCGCGCTTATGATCACTAGGCTAATGAGGCCTATAAATATCAAATTTATTTTATTTATTAACTTTTCTTAGTTTAGTTTATTTTTTGTTTCTAAAGTGGTAGGTAAATCGGCGGTGACTTCAAATAGCGTTTTTTTACCTTGATGAAGTCATTGAAGTCACAAACACTTCAATAAACTAAATAACACAAACCTGTAGACAGTGCAAAATGCTTGGGCGAAAATAGCTTGTCTTCACACGTGTTTAAAATTCCTTTCAGCGTCGCATAACCAATTGATAAGTGTTTTTCTTGGCTGTAAAACGGATTCACTATACATACAGTCAAACGGGTTGAATAGGGATGTAGGAGGGAATCGAAACAAAACTTTGAAAGGGATTTTTAGCTTTAATTGTTATAGTTTTTTGGAAAAAGGGACTCTAATATTGTTCCTAAATTATAATAAATCATTAGAAGATCTTTTTGGCATCAAACTATAATAATTAAAGCTGAAAATCTCTTTCAAAGTTTTGTCTCGATTCACCCCTGCATTCCTATTCACCCCATTTGACGGTAGTATAAAACAAAATCGCTTCCCGCTGTCTGTCACTCTGTACAATTGGCAATCTGACAATCGAATCGACGAACGAATAGAAACAAAAAGTATGTAAATGACATAAGCTTTCGACAAATCGGGCGATCATAGATGTCATTCCCATACATTTTGTTTCTATTCGTTCGTCGATTCGATTGTCAGATTGCCACTTGTCTAAGCCCCCTGAGATCTTTTAAACTATGAGACGGATTTGGATACGGTTTTTACTATCATTTAGATAAATTTGACGACGAGTTTGGCGCAGCGGCTGAGCTTCTGAGGCTTCTGCGCCACGGGTTGTGGGTTCGATCCCCACACGGAATAAATCTTTGTATGACCTAAGTACATGTAGTTGTTCCGGGTTTAGGCGTTTGTGTATGTGAAAGTTTGTGTTTGTAAACACACCGATGATACAGAAGAAAATCCTAGTGTGGGGCAACGTTTTTTATTTAAGATAAAAAAAATCCTTCCGGAAACAAATGCGTGTTATAAGTATATTGAACCCGTGCGAAGCCGAGGTCGGTAAGCCAGGTCGCTAGTTACACACAAAAATTTAAAAACTTTTTATATTTTTGTAAGTATAGAAAATTATGCTTTATCTACGAGAATCCGTTGCAAGTGGCGTTCTGTGGTTTCAGTCTACCCCTATGGGAAAAGGCGAGAGTGTATGTATTTATGATATCTATACTAATATAATAAAGCTGAAGAGTTTTCTTGTGTGTTTGTTTGTTTGTTTGAATACGCAAATCTATGAAGTCTACCAGTCGGATTTGAAAAAACCTTTTTTAATCTGAAGGCCAATACTTGAGGAAGGTTATAGGGCATTTAACATCACGCTGCGACCGTTAGGAGCCGAGCAAAAAGGAATACGTCAGGGCGGGAGTTTAAATTGGACGGGAAAACGTTTGTCGAAACTTTTTAATAAAATGCTTTTCACTACACTCACAGAGGCGTCTTTACCTATAGTGCAGGTGCGGGCGCAGCGATCCTAGGGGGCGCCGAGGGCCACAAGGTCGCGGAATTCTAATACAGTCAACAACACATCATGGCTTCTAATACTGTCAAAGGAGGTCATCAAAAGTCCATACAACTCAGCCTAAATTTGTACCCGAGGCACATGACAGGTGTCAAGTTGACAGTTTTTAGTATGAAATCGAAATCACTATGAAACTGTTTTAAAATGTGCCAAAATGGCGTGCGTTTGACATGCCAAAACTGACACTGACAGCAGATAGCTATCAAGTTGACAGTTTTTACTATAAAAACAATATGAAACTGATACTAGTGCGTTAAAATGGCGTGCGTTTTTTCAAATTTAAAGTTATTTTTTCTCATCCCCTAGTGAGCATAAAAACCATGACTAGAGTTTGAACCAGCGCAATACAGAGTACTTTTTCCAATAAGTATACCCTCGGTACAGAGGCCAGCACATCAAGCTACTCCAATCTGTCAAATTTATTTGATAGATTTTCAACTCTTATGCAAAGCAATAAGGTTCATATTCAATTGGGAAAATTTTACAGTTTTGGATAACTTGACCTGCTGGCGTCTGTACATCATTTGGGCAGATATTGGTGACATCCTTTCTGTATATTAATTATTATCCATTGGGGAAATTTGTCAATTCGTGTTAATGTGCTATTATTTTTAACCATTCCATTTTGACCGCGGGCTTATTAGAGGAAGCTAGGGTAATTATTACACACAAGCGCTACATGGGCTAGAGACGCCTCTGCACACTCAGATATCTCCTCTGTTGTGGAAGGACCTTAAATTATAAATGATACACTTTTACAAGTCAATATTTTACTTTTTTTTTAAGCTCTGGCTCCGGCATTTCCTAGCTGACGACCTCTGAGAAGAAACGCCGAAATAAACTTAGAGAATCATAGTCTCTTTTGAAGTCCAGACATATAATAGTAACAATACGTGTCTTACAATGGAGGGCAAAGTCTGAAATGGCCTTTTGAAGAAAGAGCCATAGCGGCTTTGAGTAGACCAGTCCTAACCGACGACACGCATGCATCAGTCATTATGTAGCTCAACCATAATTTAGGGAGCTCAACAACCCGTCGCACGACAATACCAGAGCAGAGGAACATTTGCGTAGGCCACATAAAAAAAGACTCAAAGCCACCAGACTGTTCAAAGCTGAGTATGTATATTTAGCCTACAAAGCACTCACATTTACATTTTATTGAGTTAATTAATAAGAAAAAATAATAAATAATATAGGTAATAATCACAGTAACCATTTCAGTAATGTCTACAAACACAAATACTTACATTACTTACATACATACACCGAAACCCGAAATAGATGGACGCACACGTACCGTCATTTTTTTCATTAATTATTTACTAGAATACCATAGGAGATACCATATACAGAAGTTTTTGAATATGAATACCTACGTTTGAATATTTTTTATGGCTATGTAGCAAATTCCGGTCATAATGACATGAACAGTACATAAATAACAGTGATATCACTTCTAGCACTTATCTAAACTTTTAACAATTCACATTAGGTATTGTGTTTCTTGACCATTGTATGGTGTAGACAAGCAATAAGGAAAACCGCAAGAAAACTGAAAATCTTATTTTACTTCGGTACTTAACCTACACGTATTAGAAAAAAAATAGACCGGATGAAAAAGGAAGTAAATTCCCATGGTTTATATGCCAGTGGAGGCGAAAGGGACATACCCTGGAGTAATACAGACTAAAAACTTGCCCTATGGCCATATGAATCGCGACATTCCCCACAACCGTGACTCCAAGAGTGGCAGGCAGTCGTACCTATTATTTTAGGTTTGATGTTTAGTAGCTGAGCTAAAGCCATTTCATGAGGGAAATTGACCGGTTTCTGGTTGGTGCAATTGATTTAAATACTTTGGAACGTTATTTACGACTAGATTTCATAAGCCATCTTTCCATTGTTTTCCCTATGGATATATAAATTCAAAAATAATTACGTCAGAAAAAATCAGAGCTAAGAGGTACAGGTTGAGATTAGTTCGGAGGAAAAAAATAAACAATAGTAATACTTTTTGCTACGAAGCCTAAAAAACATGATTTGCAAAGACACTTATAGTTTTTAGATGTACAAACATAGTAATGACTTGATAAAAACCAATAGTAGGTATATACCTACCTACACTGTTGAAAATAAACACGTGTTTCTCATATCCTTTTATGACAGCCTGACAGGCTTTTTGCTGTAGATTCGCCGACACTCATATTGAAAATGAATGGAAATGTAAGCATACATGTAGTGATGATTTGACTATAGATGCGTAGGTACTATTTAGTCTTGTATTGTGGATATTTGAACAAATTTTCTGTCTAGATACGCTGTTCGATACATAAAAGGATTAATAAGTTCTTCAGTTCTAAATGCCTTTTTTATTTTTATTTATACCACTAAGGTAGCAAACAAGCATACAGCCCACCTTATGGTAAGTCGTTACCGCAGCCAATAGACGCTTGCAACACCAGGGGTATCACTTGCGCGTTGCCGACCCTGTAAAAGTGTAAAACGTAAGAGGAATAGTTGGGTTTGCAGTATAAGGGTCAAAGTCCACTCACTGCCGACACGCCGACACAACGTTTCCTCGCGGAGCACTGGCAACCTTGCTCACCGTAAGGAACACAACACAGCTCAAAACAGTGTTATTATTTTCTGCAAGGCGGAGGTACTTCCCCCGTATAAAATATCTTTATAGCATTATAGCATGAAGTGCGAACCGCGATATCATTTGCTTTATGCCATAAGTATACATAATAAGCACGCTACTTTATAATGCTTTATGATATATTAACCATCACTAATAACGACCCCGACAGGCTGAACCTACTAACTGAACTATTGTCCACCGGAACCCCTCAAATTGAGGGGAAATAAATAGATCAGACGATTTAGGCATCGCGCTAGCAAGAACTGTATGGATTCCTGTTAGAGCAGGTTTCCTTGCGATCTTTCGAGTTCTGGAATTAATCAAAGGAATATAATAAACCGCGTATTAAAAATACTGATTGAGCGACAAAATTACTGATTGAGCTTGGTGCTCAATCAAACCAAATCTGAATGTTTTGAGTATATATAACAATATTTTGAGGTGACTTTTATATAGAAGATATTATTTTGGTGACCATTTATCCATTTTGGTAACCGTTTAGAATTTTTTTTGGTAGTAAAATAGGTACTTTTTTGGGCGGTGTTTAAACTTTTTTGGGCGGTGTTTAAACACAAGCCCTAATCAAATCTTATATTATGTATTTAAATACGAAATCCTGAGTAAATTAGCGATGGGCAACTCCGAGATGTTCAAGTCGATTGTTGCGATTGTAAAAACATGTGAATGGTTCTCGATGATTTTCTGTCGCAATCGACTTGCTTGAAGACGGTCACGAGCCAAAAAATGTTACATTTCGAAGTTGCGCCGCGAGTCTAGGAACAAAACCTTCTCTACGGAGTGAATTATTAATCTAACTTAGTAATAACTTTTGAAGTCACATGTTTTGTTTTTTATTGTAATTATAATGTTGATTCTTCTATTCAATTCAAATGATGTAATGTAATGTTCATTTTGTATGTGAAGTAAAAAAGTAACCAATCAACTATAGTTACAAAAACACATGTGGCCATGGTCGATAACCTGACTTTTTTAAATAACTTAGAATTAGGATTGGTAGAACATTTTGCAATATTTTTTGTGCAACCAAGTGTATCGCTAAAACGCAAGGAGAGGCGGTTGCATGCAGCATGTCTTTACTCTATGTAAATATGTTTTAAATACAGTCAATATTACTCTAATAAGTTATTCTTTGGTTTCGTTCTACTCCAGTAAATTGTGGCCTCAACTATGTCAGGCGATTAAAAGAAGTGGAGTTGTACTACTGTTTTGCAAGGACTTATTCTCAATTATTACCATAATTGATCTAGATCTAACAAATTCTGCAGAAAGTAGTACATATATTGTTATCCATTGTCCTGTTAAAAAAAGGGGAGGTTTTCTAGAATATAATCTTGTTTGCACAGACTTTTTCCGTGCTTGGAGGAATTATTTTTGTATCTTGACCGATAATATTATAAAATTTGAACAGTTTTAGTTCATAAAATAACCACTAATATTGGCTGTAAGTGTAAACTAACCAAGAGTTTGGCATCTCTGGCAAATTTTATTGGGTAACAAACTCACATTCAAACTTTCGTACTCATACAATTAGGTAGGTATTACAGAGATAACAATTACCTACTTATTGCGGTTATTTCTACAAAAACGTAATTACGGACAATCCAACCTTGCTCAGATAATGAGCGAACTTTTTTTTTAATGAGACCAAGGCTTAATCGGCTGCAATATTAAGGGTTAAGTGCAAACTGCATGTATATGGCCTCATTGTTAAAAATATAATTTGAGGTTAATTTGCATGACACAATCGTATACAGTGTGATTTTACAAGGTTTCACTCGCTGTGACAAGATACTTTGTATATTAAAAATAGATTTAGGTAGGTACATTGACATCATACATATTAGTTTTCGATGTCAATGAGCTTTTTTATTTTTATGCAAGATGAGTTAACGAGTTATTTACGATCGGGTACGACATGGCAACCTTCAAGAAGCGAGCCTATTATTTTCTCAAAGGCCGGCAACGGACTTGCAACCCCTTTGGTGCTGTGGGTGTCAATGGGCGGCGTGAACACTTACCATCAGGGGACTCGCTTGCCTCGATAAAAAAAAGAAAGGGTGATAATCTAATATATAAAATTCTCGTGTCACAGTTTTCGTTGCCATACTCCTCCGAAACGGCTTGACCGATTCTCATGAAATTTTGTGAGCATATCGGGAAGGTCTGAGAATAGGCCAACATCTATTTTTCATACCCCTAAATTTTTTTTTATGGCAATACAACGTTTGCGGGGTCAGTTAGTAATCCTGATAATTTTACTAGTTGCTTATCTCCATTAGTATAATGTGTTTGGGATAGGGTTGCCGATACTTTAAAGGTATATTATATTATGCTCATTTTTATCGACAAATGCACATTCATATATGTATACTCCTAACCCAACACCCCGCAAATGACAGCCATCTTATTTTAAAATAGGGTATGTTAAATAAAATGCTAATGTCTTTCAATCCAAGAGACCTACTAACAGAGGTGCAAATAACCTTATTGTAAAGTTAAGTGTTGAGGCTTTGGAAGAATTAAACAATTTTCCTGAATAATAAACAAAAAGAATAAAAAAATATGTTAAATTACGAAATTTTACACAAAAATTACTTGTCGCTTTTGCATTTTCTACTCTAGCGCAAAATGTAGCATTGAGTGAGAGACCAATTTGAATAATTAATACATTTTAATAGCATACGATGATTCAATGGTGTTGTTATAAAAATTCATAAAGGAGAAAGTTTGATAAAGTAAGTTTTTATACAATCATTCATCGACTGCCTCGAGGACCTCTAGTGTAGCAATCTAACACTAGAGGTCCTGGGTTCCGATTCCCAGGTCGAGCGGTGTTATTGTCGAGCAGTAGAAAATTGAAGACCGAATTACGACACGCCAGCCTGTTTGGCATACATAAAGTGGATATTTATTTATAGATAACGTGT
This sequence comes from Acronicta alni, assembly GCA_964056405.1. Classification (NCBI taxonomy): domain Eukaryota; kingdom Metazoa; phylum Arthropoda; class Insecta; order Lepidoptera; family Noctuidae; genus Acronicta; species Acronicta alni. Next base: position 6,562,546 of record OZ043936.1, read on the forward strand.
TTAATGTTTACTATCATCTCAGACCTTGGAAGTCTAGTCAGGAGTTGTAGGACGAGTAGCTGGGCTAGTGCTGACCGCGTTACGTGCATACCTCTGTCTGTTTTTATATGCAGACACTGTCTTGGATATTACGGGGCTAAATTCGTGTACAGACGGAGCCTTAAGTTTCCACCTCCCAACTTAAACTTTTTTTAGATAATAAAAACATAATAAACCATCACGCCCGTATTTTCCGTAGGGTTAAGCAGAGGTGTACCTCTTTTTTTTTGCTTAACGTGTGGAAATACTCATGGGACTATCCGCCGCCCGGGGACGGCGAGGCGTGTCGGATTCCACCCAGAGTGGGTGACCTACAGTGACTATACTAAATCCACACAGTCTTCCTTCTCGCACCTGCTGCGTCGGGGGCTACGGGAACAGAACAGTCCGCGGCCCCCGACTCGTGTTGGCCCGCCATCGTGGGCCCCGCCCTAGTACACCACTGCTTTTTTTTTTACGGGGTTGTAAATATACCACTATCCACCGCTCCGGGGACAGCGGTGGAGCAGTGGAGCAGTGTGTCGGACTAAAACCAACCTCGGCGTTTCGCATCACCACTTTAGTGCCGGAGCTATGGGAACGCTATAGCATTCGTCCGCAGAAGTACACCTCTGCCTAACCCGACATACCCTATCAATAACATACCTAAACTTACGTTACCTTACATTGTCCTACGTTGCCCTGCCCGACACGATTCAACATTGATACCATAAACTGTATAACAACTGTTAACATTGTTGTGTGCAATAAATGATTTGAGTAACCTAAATTGTACATTACATCCATAGTCCGCCGGTATGGAAGTATGGTATGTTATCTATGTAATAGGGGGCGAGCTTGCGGCCATTCATCATCAACCCATATACTGTCCCACTGCTGGGCACGGGTCTCCTCTCACAGATTGAGAGGGATAAGGCTATAGTCCTACTACTACTACTGCCATTAATCGGGGACAAATCAAAACTCCGAGCTTCTACTGAGAATTTCATAGAAAAACCCAATAACACTTTGATCCATCTGGGAATCCAGGACCTCTAAAGAGTAGGAGCCACGCTTACCACCACTATGCTAATGAGGCACTTTAGTTAATATACTAAGTGTTAATGTATAATTAATACTTAATTTTTTCGAGTAAAGAAACCCACTTTAAGTAGGTGGCTGTCTATTCACAATTTTTCGGTTTATATAGAAACATCTGGGAAGTATATAGAAAAAAAGGGTATAAAAACGTTCAAATCATAGGAAAAACGTTAAATAACATAGAATATAAGTCGTTTATATATGTATATTAAAAAAATAATGATTCTTAATTCGGAACCTTATCGATATCAAATCATCCTTCACTACCACTACTACCAAAAAAAGTCGGATACGTAACTACTTTACGAGAAGATGTACGAGGAGTGTGTGTGTATACATGAACGTGGATTAGTAAAAAGAATGCCCGAATCGTTACAATTGAATTTCTATAATATCTACCTACGCGAAAATGGCGTGAGGTTAATGTAGTATAGTTAGGTATTTTATTAATAATTTCGCCAAACCTTGGAATGACCTCTGTAACCTACGTCATTCAGGCTATTTCGGTAACGCGTGTCGCAGTGTACGTGCTGTACCGCACCCAGCAAAAAATAGGCAACCTATCTTGATTTTGGATAAGATAAAGTCCCATATTCCAACCTACAACTCAACCCATATACTGTCCCACTGCTGGGCACGGCTCTCAGATTGAGAGGGATTAGGCTATAGTCCACCATGCTGGCCTATTACGGGTTGGCAGACTTCACACACCGAGGACCTTAACCTTTTGATCCCACGGACGTGTATAGACGTCAAATGAAAACTTGCTAAATACCAAAAATACCACTTTTTTTTTTGGTTCAAAATACATACATTTTTGTTTGTATAGGCAAACAAAAATGTTTGTTGTGTTTTTTACCTCTTATTTAAATACTAGAATTTGTCTTTTGGCGTAGAGAACACGGATTTTCGTTATTGACGACATTGACGTGGCGGTCAAAAGCTTAAAACTGCTCAAATGTAGCAATGTCTTACTTACATGGTGTTTAAGTTATTTTGCTTCCTCCTTCAGTCGTTGGCTCATTGCTGAGCGTCGTGATGTGCCCGACCTAACTTTTTGAGGATTTGCTTCCATTTCTGGAGATCTTTTGCCAGCTGAAGAGCGTCTGAGATCTTGCTTTTGATGTGTTTTTTAATTTGGTCAGACCATCTTGTGGGCTGCGTCCTGGGTCTTTCCTTCCACCTTTCTGGTGACCATGAGCTTCTCCAAATTGTCGGATGGTTTGCGTGCGATATGCCCGAAGTATTGCAGCACTCTCTGAAGGCAGGTACTTATGAGCCTTTGGACAATACGAATTTCCTTAAAATTTTTGATTACTAAAGTCATTATTAATAAGAATCATGATGCAATCGTCAATGTGACAGTGTTTGTAAACGCACTTACGATACAGGAGGTAATCCCAGTGTTGGGCATCCTCTTAAATTAAAAAGAAGGTGCGTTTATTATATTATTGCAAAATATTGCGTGAACTAGCCATTGTGTCTCTTACGCTCTTTTAGTCATTACGTAATTGAGATCGTACCTACTTATAGCTATTTAGAATTCTAGCATGCTGTCTTTCAACGTTAGCGAATACTATGAAGGCTGTAGGTCTTTTCACCTTGGTCGTACGTGGAAAATATAGAGGGGACAGATTTGTAACACGCCACTGCAATCTACGATAGACTAGACTAGTCTAGACTCCTAGACGTATAACGTTATCTTTAACGTTATCAACTCGTGCCGGGCATAAATTATTCAAAATTACTTGCTGCTTTCAGGCGATAAGTATCTTATTGTAGTCTCCCAGTTTTAAAAAAATCAGTAAAAATAACAAAATAATACCCCACAGCAAAGATCTCAGATTAACTAAAAGAAACTTAACAATGTAATTTGTTAATGTTATATGTAATATATACCATCACGCCTGTATTCACCGAAAGGTTAGGCAAAGTTATACTAAAGTACCTATCCTCATAGTTTGGCGGTATGTTTAGGTCCTATTAATAGGGGGCGAGCCTATTGCCATTAACCGTGCACAAATCCAAACTCCGAGTTGCTACTGAGGGTTTCGTAGAAAACCCCAATAATACTACTCGACCAGAAAATCGAACCTGTAGTCGTAGCCTCGTATGTCTAAGTTAGCATCTATGCTTACTTAGAATATTGTAAAGCTGGAGTTTATATTTGGTTTGTTTGTTTGATTGAATGCGCTAATTTCGGGTACCTACTACTGGATCGAATGGAAAAATATTTTTGTGTTGGACAGTCTTTATTTTATCGAGGAAGGTTATAGGCTATATGACATCATTACTACTAACCAATAGGAGCCGAGCAAAAAGGGCGACACAGAAGCAGCTAGTGTCTTATAAACAAAACCTACGCCTACACTCAAAACAAATGAGTTCCATTGAAATGTCAGTATGTAGATTGAAAAGATTGTAAAGCGTGCGTAATGAATATAACCTGACGAGCTCGATACTTTGTCTTGATCACGCAGACCTTGAACTTGAAGGGGCTATGTGGGTATAGGAGTTTGAAGCCATCACCATGGCGACTAAATGACCTTCACGGAGGTTAAGGCAACAAATTTTACCCTTAGGCTGGCCGCTGTTTTATAGGGCTTTCGTATGCGACGCAATTAATCGAGATTTGCAAGACTTCTTCAAGCTAACATACGCACCACGTATAAGCTTTGTCGTCTCGTATCTAGTGCCAAGACAATGCTAAAGACGATTTAATGTGACGACAAAATTTTGCCGTGGGGGCGTATACGCGCGTATAGACGTAGTACCTTTTTTTATAGTGACGGTGACGGAATCCCTACTTAATATTATAAATGCGAAAGTAACTCTGTCTGTCTGTTACGCTTTCACGTCTAAATCACTGAACTGATTTTAATGAAATTTGGTAGAGAGATAGAGTTGACCTTGAGAAAGAACATAGGATAGTTTTTATCTCGGACTTTTGAAGAGTTCTCTTGGAAACGCGATATAACCGAACTCAACACGGGCAAAGCCGCGGGCGGAAAACTAGTTTAAAATAAAAATACTGGCTACAGACCGATTGTGTCAAAGATTCGTAAAACTGGGTTTTCTCTAATGTGCCTAATTGTTTAAAATGATGAAGTTATTATCTACACAGCCAATTTAACTCAGAAAATAAGATCGGTTGCTTGTCCCCAGACAAAAAAGCAATTTAGCTAAATTACATATTATGTGACGTCACTGTGTATCCAAATTTGTCGTGCTATGTCATCGTAGCGTCATTTGCCGAAGGCTTAAGAACCTATTCATTTAGGTATGGCCCTTCGTGCCGCCGTTTCATTTATTAGCTCTGCGGAATTATGATCATTGGAATGGAATTATTTTTTGGAGGGCAAAGAGGTTATTGAATATCTTGATTAGCAGGCGACTCACGCATACTTACAGTTCGGCCACAGAATAACTAATCCCTACTATCCCTACTAATATTATAAATGCGAAAGTAACTCTGTCTGTCTGTTACGCTTTCACGTCTAAATCACTGAACTGATTTTAATGAAATTTGGTACAGAGATAGAGTTGACCTTGAGAAAGAACATAGGATAGTTTTTATCTCGGTCTTTTGAAGAGTTTTCTTGGAAATGCGATATAACCGAACTCGACGCGGGCGAAGCCGCGGGCGGAAAACTAGTTACTAATAAAACTGTACCAGCCGCTCTCTACAGCTCCCTAACTTTAAATACCTAATCGCTCCGTGCAATGTCTCTAAAATAACGATGACCGGGCGATAGAGAGTTGATTAAACTAGTGGCCTATCCGGGCTTCGCACGGAAGGATATTATGTGATCGCGGCACTCTATTTAAAAAAAAAAGAAAAGTAACATAACTTATTCCATTTCAGAAATTAGCCGGAACAAATAGACAGACAGACATACAAAAATTTTAAGAATAGTTTTTTTTATTTATGTAAGACCGTATACATATACTTTCATGCATTTAGTGAAAAGCTGTTAATTTGGAATTACCAACAGACACTTTAATTTTATTTATGTGTAAATAAATATTTAGAATATTTTACGTAGCACCATCTAGTCGCTTCCTAAGCAGATTCATTGAGCGAAGAGCAAATAAATGTTTGATGGCTGGGTCGCCGCGGTGGTTGAGCAATTGGCTACTGCGCTATAAGGCTGCGTTTTTATTGTCTCAAAATAGGCATGGGTGTTTTCGGATTTTTTCACAAACCGATACAAATCCGATTTCAGATTTTGAAATCGATTTCAAAAACCGTTTTTAGAAATCGATTTCAGTAGCGGATGTCGGAGCGTAGTTACTACTAGTTTGTATTAAACGACAAACGCAAAAAATCTAATTCTTATTGAATTATCATTGTGTACCCAATACCTATCCGTCCGTGTTTGTTTATATTAGTATCTGCTGGTGCTGGTGGTTTTTAGTTTGTAAAATAGTTGGTAATTATGACGATTTTCCCTCATGATTTATCATCTAGGCTTAGCACTAGCATAAAGTTTTGTTATTACGTACGTTTCACGTTGCGATTACTCATAGATAACACTTTAATCTGAATTAGATCTTATCGCCTCGTTTTGAGTTTTCAATTGCATATTGAAAACTAAAAACGAGGCGATAAGATCTAATCATCATATTCATAAAACCGCCAAAAATTCAAAATCCATAACGATTCGCTTGCTTCGCGACGATTCGCTTCATCTCTTTTGCTCTTTCGACGGATCACCAAGTTAGAAAGAAAAGGAAATGAAATTCGCTCTCTCTCATTCTAACTAAGTAGTCGTACGGTAGAGTGATAGAGAACGAATGAATATTAAAACTATCGAAAACGTAAGCTTTAGATTTCAATTGCAGTTTGCAGTTGGCAAAACTAAACTCACGGTTTGGTTCGGATTAGATTGTTTGCATTATCGTGGTATTGTTTTACGTTTTCTAAAAACTGTTTTTACATATTGGAATATCGATACGATACGATTTCTGACTGCAATCGGATTTCAGTTTCGTTTTGATATATCTGTCTCATGCCTATCTCAAAATCATCCTTCAATTACTTCAGAATCGTTGTTTTTTGACAGTTGTCACAAATGTCTACGAAATCTGTCAGTATGACATTTAGCACAATTAAACGATAATACTGAAATATTTTTTTTTCTAATTTCCATGTAAACTAATCTATGTAGAAATTTCAAAAATAATACAATGAACGCTACCTGGATTTGTGTTATAATAAAATTATTAAAATTGCAGATTTCGTACTCCGATACCCCTGGTCACTGGATGGTATTGGGTGTGAGTGTATACCCCCTTATTTTTTAATTACAGTTAAAAAATAAGGGTCCATTATACTCATCATCATCAAAAATCACCTGTTGAACAACAAAATTTAGGTTGATATTTTTTCCGTGATTTCAGGGTTAGTCCCATAATTAAAGTAATTCTTCATAATGATTAGTATTTTCTACTAATAAAAAAGACATTTCTTTTTTAACCGACTTCAAAAAAGGAGGAGGTTCTCAATTCGACTATTTTTTATGTTTATTTCCTCAGAATTTTCGACTGTGTGAACTGATTTTGATGATTCTTTTTTTATTTGAAAGCTGGTGCTTCCATTGAGAAAACCATAAAACTTATTTTTACACACAATGCTTGAAGTTGGTTTTCTTTTCCTAATAAGTTATTATCTCTTGTATGGTGGGTGTATTTACAAACGCAAATCAAGTTAAAGAAAGAAACAGATTGCGGAAACTTATTTCGAGATTTTGTCTCTAAATCGATGCACCTTGAGAGTTCATCTGGATATTTCGAGCAGCAAGGCAATGACGTGTTTGAAGCCGTGGCTCAGTACCAACATCTTCATGATGAATATACTTGTATGGCCACAGATTTTATGTTCTAACTTTCTAACACAACTTAGCGAATACCTAACCGCAAACCGATCTCTTTTGGAAAAATAAATGCATTGGATGGGTAATTACTTAATCTAATTTGTAACTGACGACGACAAACTTATGGTAGTTTTAAGATTAGTATGTTGAAGAGAAGTATTGTTCTCAAGTAAGTGACATTATGTTTTTATTGGGAATAAAGTTTCTTTAAACCTATGAGTGATGTGTGTTGCGCATCTCATAAAATGGGAAACCCCACTGTGAAGATTAATGAAACGTTTACTTTTTATGAAGTGTTTGTGACTTTGTCTGCGTTTAAAGTATTTACGATTGATAGTATAAGTAGGTACTTCAGATTAAGTATATCTTCATGTTCATTGCTTTTTATACCCCTGTATCCCCGCAGGGATAGGCAGAACTTTACTAAGATACACCCACAGTTCGCTGAAAAGTTTTTACAACGAGCCTATTGCAATTAACCCGGCAAGGTCTCCGTAGCATTACAGGCTAAACCTAGTGTGGAGACCACTAGGCACTAGTCAGAAATTTTATTTTATTCACCAGGTTAAGTAAGAAATAAAAACTACAATAAGGAAATGTAAAAGAATCTTACTGCTTACTGGCAATCAATTATTATTATTACAAATCAAAACTCCGAAAGGTTACCTACTGAGATTTTCATAGAACCTTTGCTTGATCTCGAATTCTAGAAATCAATGTTTTTTTACTTCATTACGGATAACACGAAACAGGTCAATCAAGTTGTACAATCATGAATATTCTAATATTGTAATTGGGGCACTATATTAATTGGGGGACTATCAAGGGCCTTCTGTTCTCTTCCAATAAAAATAAAGTCCCAAATAGGTGAAGGAAAACATTGTGAGAGAGTGAAAGATGAGAGAAAAAGCTGTCTGAAATTAAAAAATGACGTTAAAAATTACCAGCTAGAAATCAACTCGTATTTTCAATAAATGATTTTGACTTTGAGATATATCTCGACTGCATGGCGTGTGAAATCTGACAAAACGCATTCGAAAACCGTTGTGGACCATTTCTGAGAGGACAGGATTCCCATGCCCAGCAGTGGTACAGTAAATGGGTGGACGACAAATAGCTGTAGTGACCTACATAGGAGCATCTCTAAATACAGTATCTCTAAATAGCTATCAACAAAGATGTACTATTTTGGACCTTAAAACGCAGCGAACAGAGTTTTCTTATCAATTAGTTCTTATCATTTTTTTGTTCCTATGTTTTATTTAATTAGTTAGGAAGCCGGCACGGTTTATCAAATGATAAAATTTATGGATACTGATAACTAGGAAAAGAAGTTATAAAGCTGGGTGCATATATATTTTATTAGTTCCCCAAATAATATAAGTTCCTGTATAATTTGATTGTTACATTTAAACTACTTGGTAACACTCTACTGACGGACAGAGAACGCATAGCTTAAACCTGTTGGAAGCATGAAATTTTGCACAGGAGTTCCTTATAGAGAAGAAAAAAAAGAAAAAAGAAAAAAAAAATATAAGTACATAATAACGTATGTGGGCACAAAGGCGGGCTATTGGAAAACGCCTACAGGTTTAAGAATAACGGAATCGTCGTGGATAGTAAGTAGGTAGTGCGGGGAACATCATCAACCCATATACTGTCCCACTGCTGGGTACGGGTCTCAGGGATTAGGCTATAGTCCACCACGCTGGCCTAGTGCGGGTTGGCAAACTTCACATACCGTTGACAAAAATTTCTGAAGCATGCAGGTTTCCTCACGATGTTTTCCTTCACACTTTAAGCGAGTGATAATTAATTATTAATACGTATATGATTTCGAAAATATCAGAGATGCGTGCCTTGGATTCAACATTTGACTTGGCAGTCCAATGAGGATACCACTAAAGTACCACAACTTTTTTTTTTGTGGGTACCTATACATTTTACCAAGGTAAGAAGATTGGTTTCTACAATTAAATAACGGACTAGATTTTTGTTGTAACCAACGTTGCTTACAATTTTATTGTTCTGTGACGTTTACAGTAGATCACGTGAAACGTCACAAATATATAAATTTACCACTGTGTACGTGTGTACTCAGCTTAAGGTCTTCGGATTATGCGAGGATTATTTGAGATTATGAACTGACGTCACAGCCATGGGGTCAGTTGTTTTCAGTAATTGCTACCAACCACAATTGAAGCTTTACTATGGCGTTACCATAAAAATTTATTCGATAAAAAGAGAGATATGTTTTGGAGGGGCTCATGGCTAAGTAATAACTAACCTAAGCAACCAATCTGCAAGGTTAAGCTACGCTAGCCGCGGTCGGTTTGTGGATTCGTGATCATTCTTAACATTTCGGGACCCCTCCGTGCCTCACAGAGCTCATAAAGCCGTAGTATTTTACACGAAGCGACTACCATCAGACATATGCTACTCAATTTCTGGGTAAAACCGATATCATGGTTGTCAGTTTTTTGGGCTTCTGACTACCACTAACGATTGTCATAGGTCTTCGTATGACAACCGGGACTGACGCCTTTACGTACTCTCCGAGGCACGCAGAGGTCTCGATTGTTACAATTGTTTATGGTAAAAATACTGTAAACATGTTTCCGGAAACAAACAATGTTGGTCCTTTGAACCGGATATACCTAAGTAATTATAATACACATTTAAGGTGAAATATATCTTGCCAACCTTGATGAATGTTAATTAACGCGATTATATCATGTGTATAAACATTGTATGTGTCTGTGTTTGTACTCTACTCGTAATTTACTCCCATAAAAACATTAATGTAGGTAAATATGCTAATTATGCAAACAACAAAAAAAAACAATTAAAAAAATTATATAATCGCAGTTTTAGTTGAATTTCGACTTTAACCTACCAATAAAACAATAGCCTATACCATATTTCGGAAAATAGTAACTACTAGCTATATCCCGCGACGCTTCTCACGTTGATACGATTTTCACAATCCTGTGTACATTTTCTCATACTGAGAGGAGACCCTTACCCAGCAGTGGGACAGTGTATGGGTTGATGATTATGTACTGTGTACCCATATACTGCCAGAGTGTCTCTGTGTGAAAATTACCTAAATCCTTTTAGGCTTTATAGTTTTTAATTTAATATTATTTCGCTTTTAAAATATACATATAGAATAATTAATTATTTTACTTTTAGGTCATTTAATTTTTAAATGAAAATTGCAATACGTCAAATGTCAATGTCACATGTCAAAATACGACATTAACATTCAATTTATTGAACGACTATACATTTATTACATGTGATGTTTGTGTATTTACACTGATTACGAACAAAGCGTCGACTAATTACCTAAGCGACTCATGTGGGTCTAACAATAAACCTGTTTCGCTAATGGATTTTCGCTTTGGCTGTAAGGTGCCTAGATTTTCGACAATCTATTGTTTGAATCTGTCAATATACGGGGACCACAGGTGCGATGATATGTTATCATCGCACCTGTGTTCTCCGAATGGTTAGGCAGAAGTGCACTTAAGTACAGCTGTCAGCAAGTCAAGCTAGCCCTCGTGGTGAATTTCACGGATCTCATAGCCATGACTATAAGGCAAGTTAAGGAAAGTGCGGTTTTTAGTCGGTACGAGTCCGACATACGGTGGTGGAGGATCCATGAGCATTTTCCATACTATAAAAAAAAGGTCAAGTTAGACAGAATTGTAAAATTTTGACATTTTCAAAGAAATCTGACAGATTGGGGTAGCTTAATGTCGCTCGATGTGCTGGCCTCTATACACCCACATTTCGCCCGTATTTTTAGGGCAAAAATGCAAACTCCGAGCTGCTACTGAGAATTTCATATTTTCATAAAAACATTGCTCGACCAATTGAACCCAGGACCCCAAGGGTAACAGTAGCGCTTACGACCGCTAGACTAAAGAGATAGGTAGTTCAAGTTCTGTTTATATTAAGTATGTAATACATAATACCGGAATGTCAGGACTCTAGAGACACATGTCATAGGAACAACGATAAGGATTTTATATTGCCAGAAGATACTTCAATTGGAGTGCTTTTATCTTTAAAAGAATAATACTGTAATCATGTTTTTTTAAAAGGAGTGTCTATGGAGTTTATGGCACGTTCTTCTCCATAAGACACTTAAATAATGAAAAAAGCGAAGTGAAATAACACAGCTATGAGCTGTGTTTTGTTCCTAACGGTGAACAAGGTTGCCAGTGCTCCGCGAGGAAATGTTGTGTTGGCAGTGGGGAGACTTTGACCCTTATACTGCCATCCCAACAATTCCTCTTTCGTTATACAGGGTCGGTACCGCGCATGTGATAGATACCCCAGGTATTGCAAATGTTTATAGGCTACGGTAACCGCTTATTTGCTTGTTTGCCACCTTAGTGGAATAAAAAAGAAACACTGGAACTATGAAACTAGTTTTGACGTATCAAAAGTACCTATTTTGATGGTATATGTGGGCGATACAATAAGAATTAAGATCACACCTCGAAGTTTTAAAGGTTTATTGTTCAAAATTATACAATTTGTGTGTCGAGACAAAATGGCGGCGCGAAAAAGATCTCCGTGTCGTGCGTAGTGAAGTTAGTGCAGTTCCTCCGCCGTGAAGCACGCAGCGAGCGCTGTTGTTACGGTGCGTTCGTAATAATTTGTAAATATGAAAAGGCTGCGTTCAGGCGTAGACAGTATAATTGAAATAAAACATTTGACTTTGACTTTATATTCGCAGAGTTTAATACAGACTATCAATGTGCGTTTCGTAATCGCAAATTTACATAGGACTTGGGAGTCGTTAATCGTCTAGTAACAGTCTATGAACTGGTTTGAACTCGAAATCGACCGCTTGTGGTATTTTTTGTGTTTTCCTAAATAATTAAAGGAATCTTATTTAAATATCTCCTAGTTATTTATAATGGTAATAAATCGGACATTGTGCTCCAACGATAACCTTAATAATAATCGTCCGTTCCGGTGAAAACTTATAGGTGTACTTATTTCACTCGGTGATGTCATTGTTGTTATTACCCGAGAAAATGCTGTACATATCCTTTTCTTTGTTTAAAATTTCTATGTAGCTTTTTCTGTTTCGTCAATAACACCAAATGCAAATCAAATATAACCTTCACTTGGTCCGTCATGAGAATATAGAAACAATAGAAGTTGTGGAAGTAACAGACAAAGTAACCGTTCATGCCTGTTAGTAGCAGACGTTCCGGTTTAAAAAGCACTGGTGCTGGATAGTTTTACTTACCCAAGGACAAATAGTGAAAAACAAACAGTATGATAGTGGCTTTAATATCGTGTGTATTCAAGCCAACAGAGAACAAAAACCCTTCTTTTGGAAGCCTTAAAAATCAAAGTCGTTGACGTCAAGTCTGAGTCGAAAGAGGTAATTTTAAATTGCTAAAATCTAGTTGCACGGTTCCAATCCTCCGATTCTTACCCTTAACACCCAGTTAAGGGTAAGAATCGGAAAGTAACTTCCTAGTTATTCCTTTAAATGCAAATCCCCCGAAAATTTCTTACGAAAAACTTGGGAAATACGTATTAAACCTAAAAACTAACATGTTATAAAATACTACTTAGAATAAACGTTTGAATCTATTCGTGTCACTGGCGTAACGTAAATATTCATAAGGTACTTTATGGAAACTGCTTTTAACAGGCCTTATAAAACATCGGTGTATTAACATCGATAATGATTAATTTAAATTTGCTGGAGGATGATAAATTAGGTGCATGAAATCATACTTGAGGTCGTAGAAATGTAGAAATCCCTGCCTTGGTAATTATAGTAGTGGTTGTATTTGTTTTACTGGTCGTCTATAAATGATAAGAAATTGAAAAGTACATCCATGGATCACATGATCAATGAGTGGTGTAAGTAGATAGCGAACAAGATTTCATATGTGAACTTAGTAACAGAAGCATAATGAATCTCAGGTTACTCTCTGCGGACTCATGATCGGAAAAAAAAATACGAGTATTTTGTTTCTGGTCATGGACTGTTGAGTTCCGAGGGGACCCATGCTATGCAGTGGGACAATAAATGAGTTGATGATGATGATGACGAGTAGGTACAGTTAGCAACAAAATTCGCTTAACATGTTGCAATCTTCAATAGGATTTTTAAAATGAAGTTATTATCCTGATTGAAGTTGTTATGACCTGTGAAGGTTGTGCAAAATCATTGCAGATGACCATTACATATTAACCCTACTTTCATAATAAAAAAATCTCTTGTCAAGTTTTGGAGCTGTCACGTTTTCAAAATTGTGTTCAGCGACTTTCGTTGCTTTGCTGACTGTACTTATCTACACTACTATTATAAAGAGGAAAGATCTGTATTTTTGTGTGTATGTTTGTAATGAATAAACTTAAAAACTACTGTGCCGATTTCAAAAATTCTCACCATAATTGGAAAGCTATATTCACCCTGAGTAACATAGGCTATATTTATTGCTAGAAAAGATTAAAGAGGAAAGATCTGTATTTTTGTGTGTATGTTTGTAATGAATAAACTTAAAAACTACTGTGCCGATTTCAAAAATTCTCACCATCATTGGAAAGCTATATTCACCCTGAGTAATATAGGCTATATTTATTGCTAGAAAAGATTAGGGAATTTTATGTCCACCCGTGCGAAGCCGGGACGGGCCGCTAGTGTTTTGATAAAGAAATAAACTCATTATTATATCTAGTTACCACGAGGCACCATATCTTGCCACTCATAGTCTCCGTAATAATCATTTTAAAAACTAAATAAAATTATCGCCAGCCAGGACAGGACGCCGTCTAATATGTCGTTATATCTATTTTCATAATTTCCTCTCCACCTTCGCAAATTGTCTGACGTCAATTCGCGCGCCAAAATATTATGGATAAAAATAATATTTGCCCGCGCCAACTTTGTGAAACCATTGACAAATTAATCCAATGGCGGAGAGTTTAAAATCCTCCAAATATAATTTATTTTGGCAATGGTTCATTTTTTAGTTAAGAAAATTGTTCGGTTTTTACTTACTCATTTCGTTCCTGTAGTTTTCCTTCCAAAGGTAGTTAGTTGGTTTACTGTATGTAGTCGACGCGCGAAGCACGAGCCGCGCGGTCGCGTGTTATCGGTGCACTACACTCTCGAAGTAGCTCCATGACGAATATCTATAATATAAAATAATTTATATTATCAAGATGTTTATGTGATAATTTTATCAGTTTTTAATATCATTCTTTCATCGGCGCGCGATGTGATAGTTGGTTTCGTACTTTTGGCGGGAAACGTCTTGTTTTATTTGTGCTAAGGAAATCAGGCGTACAGCCTGTCAACTTTTTAAAAAATGAATGTTACCGAATTTATGGATGTTACCGACATTATGGATTTTTCTACGACGATGATGCCGGAAGTCTCAACCGCAGCTCCTGACATCAGGACATGGTTGACCGATTTAATTGTGCAGGTTTGTTTACTAATATTATACCTACTACTTCCACGGTATACAAAATTGCGTAACGGTTCATTGGCTGAGTTATTGCCGTAATATTATGATAATGTTATTAGTAAATAATTAGGTATTAAATAATGTAGACGGTACTGTCAATATTGTTGGCACTATAATATTGACATTATGTATCGGTGTTAGGTTTTTAAAGCATATTATGCAATCCACTTAAGGTCCTAATGGCACGGTTTACATACAAGCATCGTAACTAATCTCATAAGTTGTAACATTTTTACCAAAAATAGAGGACTGTGAACTGCTTTTCTTTTAATATTTTCGGTGTTGCCCACCTAGAACAAGTAAAGATTTTATGATACCATCGAAAATGTCAAAGAAACAGAAAATATGGGTTGGTAGGTCAATAACTTAGTGAGCAGTAAATAATAAAATGATAGGCTGGTTATTGAATTATGAATGGAGCAAGTTTGAACAATGTTTTGTTTCGTTTCTCGATCATTTTTTTACCTTAATAACTTCAATGTTGTCTGATATTTAAACAAAACATTTTTTTTTTAATTGGCACTTCCCAACACTTCTATCAACCAACTAAACCGTGTTATGGACATTATTAGATGAAATAGTTTTTACTGATACAGTTAAATAATTAAATATCACCATTTTCAGCTTGAATTTTTTAACTTGAATACCCAAGTAAGGTGCGATTTGTAATACTTGTTGAAAGTAAATGATGTTTTATCGGTTTCTAGTGCATTTAAGGATAAGCGCGAGGCCATAATTAAATGCCTGGGATGTTGTGTGCTCGTTACAACGCATTAGCATTAACCATGCGCCGGCGCAGCTGACGGGGTTTTTAATAGAAGATAATATTATTATTTATGGATTGTTGACAGAAAAACTAGTAGTCTACTTAGTCGTAAATTAACATAGCAACTATTCATTTGAAAAACTATTTTTTATTTGAATTACTATCGTATAATAATGCTCCAATCGTTCAAATGCTCGGGCCTCTTCGGAATTGTTTTGTTTTTGTATCACTGACAAGCTTTTCGGGTTTCTGACTCGTACCACCAACGATAGTCATTAGCGTTTGTATGATAGCTGGTGCCGACAGGTTTACGTGCTTTCCGAGGCCCGGAGGAGTCTTGATATTCTCCGAATGGTCGTTCCATGGATAGACGGACCGCGTCAAGCGCAGAGTAACCATGCCGATCCATTAATGAGGGCAGCGTAGTTATTAAGTAGTAACTGAGCCACGAGCTCCTCACAGCATGGTTACAGAGTAATCCTCATTGAAGAATGTATATTATGTGCAATGTTGTTGTACGGTAAATGTGAGTCATGTATTGAACCGTGACTTTACGGTGACTCGTTGAAAATGGCACCTTTGTTAAAATTAATTCAGTAAATCGGCGATGTAGAACAATCGTTTTTCCTGTCTTCTGTTTTCTTAACTTAATTTTTCAGTAGTTTTTGTTTGTGGTTTGTGGAACAAACGTAGAGTAATAAAGAAAGAATAGTATAGATAAGAAATTGTTACTAAATGCTGCGAATAAAATAAATTGTGTCAATGCAGATTCGGTTCTAGTGTGCCATCCTAAGGCTACCTGGAAGTAATTGCACTTAGCATTAAGCCCACCCATTGTATGTTGTAAATTGCGTTGTGTCAAATTTTGTATTATTCGGCGTACAATACAGCATTATAATAAATAAATTATATAAAGAAAATATTTGCATTTATGGAACCGAAATAATAGTTTTTAAGCTTCCTATGTAGTTCAAGCAGTTTAGGGTAAAGCAGTAGGCACAATACTGTCACTAAATTGTAAGAGCTGATCATTAACACGAATAAAAAATTACGGTGAACGCTCCTCTCACTCTTTACTAGAAAGAAGGGGCGAATTCCAGAGAGCGGGTGGTGCGTACCTACACCAAATATTCTTACTCAATACTTTTCGTTCTCAAACTTGCTTTTTAATCTCAATGTATTTCCTACCTGATTATTGTTTAAAACAATAATGCTATAAAGCACTCATTGAGTGGGTCCTTTCTATATTTGAAGTACTTAGAACAGTATTACAAATTTAATTTAATTATGAACAGTTCTAGAACGTTTTAAATTAAACAAAGTTGCAACCTGCCCAGACGATGGAAATTGTTAAATGAATGTTAATATGCGTGGTGAAATAGTATTTTAATTATAATTAAAGAGGTTTCCTTTCCTCTGAGGTGAGCAAAACTAATGAAATGGAAAGCCGCTCAAGATTTTTGTGTTTATTGACAAATTGCTTCAAGAATTGTATATTTTTTCTTCTGCTACGTCCTAAACTAACGTCTAATAAAAATCGGCAAATGATTTTGCATGTACAGAGGCCAGCACATCAAGCTACCACAATCTGTCAAATTTCTTTGATAGATTTTCAACTTTAATACAACACAATAATGTTCACTTTCAATTGGACAAATTTGACAGTTTTGGATAGCTTGACCTGCTAGCGTCTGTACATATGAAAGATCATCACTTGAGAATAACTCGATCGATTTGGGTGTTTTCTTTTTGTGTGATTTTTATACAAAAATACCACCCAACCGTATTAGACGTAAATTTTCAAAAATATCGTACATACCTAGTTGGCCTGACTAGACTAACTTTCAAAATAGACTTAAAAGTAGTAATTTGATGGCAACTTAAAGGATTCATAATTGCAGTAATACTCGGAGCATCAAATAGTTATTATTTATTTACTTACTATTATTATTTTGTGGCCCTGCTGAAACGCAACTGTTGCCCTACAAATCTTTACTTACTTTACTGTTTAAATCTATCGAACCGTGTTGTTTCTCAAATCTCGTAATATTTGAGGTCTCTTTAAGTACTAAGGTACGTTTAAAATTATTGCCATGATTTCTTTGACAGCAGGGCAAGATTTAACACGACAGGACCCCCATCTTACTCGTATTTATAAAGCGAAAGAACTTACACAAGATTTAGTAGTAAGCTCTCTTTGCCCACTACGTAGGTATGGTTTATAATTTATATGTAAACACGTGCAATGACGTCGGCAAATAAAGCTTATAGAGATTGTCTATATTTGCCCAACCCACTATAATGTGTTTATTTTTATACGAGACAGATTTAAATTTTATAACATTTTGCATATTATTTTCTCCTTAAATTAAGTTAAAAGGCCACTCAGAAGTAGGTTGTCCGGTTACACAAGACACTCCGAAATATTTCTACTCTAATATAGTAACCCCCCTTACTTATAAACATGTTAATTTGTGTAGCAGTGTAGGTATCTGCGTTCTTTTGTCTCTTTCCAAATAATCAACTAGTGAAAAAACACTGTCAGAAATGAATATTATTCATCATACATTTTGTTGAGGGCAAGCCGGCTATTCAGAAGACGTGTAGCATATAATGTATCTGACATTGTATCTACAAGTATTTCGCCTACAGGCTCCCGCGACAGAATTTTCATCAGTAGACATTTGTGCCTTTCAGGGAAAATATGAGCGTGTTGCTATGTTATCTATTCCACTTTTATGGCAGACATTGCTGCCTACGTCAAAAAATAAATAATAGAAGTACACGTGGAAAAACACGACGACCTCTGTGGTCTAGCGGTTCGAGTGCCGGACCGCTGATCATGGGGTCGTGGGTTCGATTCCCACAGGACACAAATATTTGTGTGGATAAAACATGTATATTTGTGTTTGTCTGGGTGTTTCTTATGTATTATAAGTATGTATTTACAAAAAAAAAGTATATAAGTATTATATCCATTGTCTGTTACCCATAGTACAAGCTCTGCTTAGTTTGGGACTGGATGGTGTTGTGTAAAATGTCCCAAAAATATTATTATTATATTATAATAGTATTGCTAGTTTAAAAATATATTAATGATAATAGTGCCAAAATATGACGTCTTTAAGTATATTGATGAAATTTTTAATCACAATGACAATTCAAGGACTATGCCTCTGTACTTATCTCTTAAAACAAAAAGATCATAATGATAAAATAACTAAGTTGTTAAACAGAGCTCTATCTATTGTAATAGGTACATTTAGTTGTAAATTATGGTAGGTAGCTACATGTTATCTATCCTCATACGATGCCAACTCTGGGTCTGATTTCGGCTTTTTGTTCCCAAATTCTTTAACACAATTGAAATCGGTTCGTTTATTAATTTAAAATAACCTTAGGTACGTTTTTTTATCATAATCCAACTTGGCTTTTATGTACAGAGGTCAGCACATCAAGCTACCACAATCTGTCAAATTTCTTTGATGTATTTTCAACTTTAACACATTACAATAAGGTTTATATTCAATTGGGAAATTTTGACAGTTTTGGATAGCTTGACCTGCTGGCGTCTGTACGTTTTACAAGTCGTCGCAATTGATTTTCTATACCTATCCCTCAAAACTTGGAACTTGTCCTTTGCTAAAGATTTTAAGGTAAATTCAAATGATCAAGGGGCAAGGGCGTTGAGGGACAAATTGTAATCTAACACTCGACTGTACAACAAACAGAACAAAATGAATAGAAATTACATTTAATGAACGTCTGATCGATCCTTACGTCATTTCCATACATTTGGCGTCGATTCGAATGTGGATAGAGATAGACGAGTTGCAATCTATCTATTTATCTATTAAGAGAGGTAGGGCATATTGGGAGTAATTCCACTTAAATTGGAGCTGCCCGACTGGGCAAGTATCTCCGCCTTGCAGAAAATCCAAGTGAAATAACACTACGTTGAGCTATGTTGTGATCCTTACGGTGAGCGTGGTGAAACGTTTTGTTGGCAGTGGCGGGACTTTGACCCTTATACTGCCAACCCAACTATTCCTCTTTCGTTACAGGGTCGGCCATATGCAAGAGCCATGCGCTATAGACGCTTGTAACACTCCTGGTGTTACAAGCGTCTATAGGCTGCGGTAACCGCTTACCATCAGGTGGGCCGTATGCCTGTTTGCCACCTTAGTGATATAAAAAAAATATCAACTCGTCAGTAGTGGTAACAAGTACTTTTCAGTGAAAATATTGTTGTCTCATAAAATCCATACATAAGTGAGCACACTTGCAACGGCATAAGAGTCATTGACGCAAAAGCAGTAAGATGTAAGCTATTTTTAAACGTAAAATTTGGCCTTGCTAACATTCTGCTAAAACATTTTTTGATATTTCAAGAACAAAATTGCATGCTATTTTGATTGTTGATTTAGAACATTCATCAAAAACAAACCTTGAGATTCGAATAAAAATAATTTGAATTATAACTATAGTTACTGGCGCGTGTGAAGAACTTGCATTCTTCTTTGTTTAGCTTGCCTACATACTCGTGTGGTTGTCTGTAGAGAAAAAATAGGAAGTACATAATTATTATGTAACATCTCATATTTTCCGTTAACAAGTTTCATAAAATAAATTATTATCAGTAATTTCAGTAGTTACGGTTTCGGGTGCGAGGGTGCTTAGTCACAGTTTTGTAACACACTAACAACTGATGGTTCCGCATTTTATTTCGGTCTTTTGTATTGTCTTTTGTTTTTAATAAAATTTGTGTGTTAAAATATAGCGAACCTTGTTGATATCGTAATGGTTTACCACAGAGGCGGATGTTATAGGAAATTACACATTATTATTTATTATAATATGAAACCAGCCATTCCAAAACGTATTGGTCCTTTTGTACGGAAACCTACACCCAAGGTTTACCGAAAATGACCTGCCAAACAAATTAAATGCCCCGCGGAAGCTATGAA
The DNA here is from genome assembly GCA_964056405.1 of Acronicta alni. Taxonomy (NCBI): domain Eukaryota; kingdom Metazoa; phylum Arthropoda; class Insecta; order Lepidoptera; family Noctuidae; genus Acronicta; species Acronicta alni. Next base: position 6,582,794 of record OZ043936.1, read on the forward strand.
AAGGACAAACCAATAAAAATTACATGAAAGTACTGTGTGGGCCAAAATTATGAGCCTACCTCGGATGTATCGAGCCATGAACTTGACTGTTATCGTATCGATCTCTGCTGATTTGTTTGCAGTTTGCACGCCCACGGGCGTTGTGGCTTGGATACATATACGTGTCTAAGGCCCAACCCTCGTAGTAATTAGATAGTTCACGATGTTCTACATTAAAATTGGCAATTACTTTGGCTCCTATAATGAAAATTTATTTAGCTGTGTACGGATCAAATTGGAAAGTAACGAAAGTGGTACTGGTATATATTGCAGTGACTGTAAAACATTTATTATAACTGTAATTATTAGAGAACGAGACAAGGTAGCGTCTGATTTTATTCACTGGCGACGGCTACAGGGTTTCCTAGTTAGCTCTGACGCTAGTGCGTTAGTTAGTGGGTTTAATTAAAATAATAGAGCAATAGAGCCCAGTACACATGCATACTTCTCTTACCTGAACCTATCTGTAATTACTGCTGGCTTAAGGCCTCTTTTCTATTCCACTACTGTTGCCGACCTTGTGCAAGTCGTATTCCTGTGGGTATACAAGGAATTCTTTATTCCCTCGTGCCATTAAAAAAACACGTATTTTTCAATTAATTTACATATATCGAGAATAACGATAATTTCACTAATAACATTTGAAGGCAAAAAAAATTTGGCGCACCGGCTCTTTGCATACCATTATCTTTAATCAGACGAATTTCACTGGCCGTGCGACCCTGGCCTAAGGTCATTGAAAGGGCCATTCTGAATATTTATCATAGTGTACTGAATTACAACGGAAGTCGTTAAAAGGATGGCGTATAGACGATTCTTTTGCATAATTTCGAAGAATCATGACAGTTATTCGCGAGAGTATGACGCAGGTTGGTCGTTTGTTTTTTGTCCGTGTTTTGATGTGTTTACAGAACTGGCCAACGGATGTTCAACACATAGGCAAGTCGAATCAAGGATCCTAAAAATACCCTAAACTAAATGACATTTATAAACTTCCAACAGTCACGTGACTCGCCATACTTTAAATATTTGGCTTTAGAAGAACATGATCTCTTCAAGAACTGAAAATGAGCCAAAAAATCTCAAGAGGTAGTTGTACTTACCTACCTATTTTTTATTTGGAACAATAAACACCAAAAATATTTAGATGTAACATAGGACATTAAACATTTTATTATTTGCCCACGATATTGTTCACATAATAAGCATACGTGCTTTGCGTAAACCGCTCTTTTTATTAATTTTGCTTAGTAATTACTTATTAATACTTGTTAGTTAATACAGTTTATTTAATGTGTTTTAATACAGTAAAATACAAATACTTAACAAAAAAAAAATGAATAAAAAAAACAAGAAAGGAAAATATTATACCTACCTGAGTTTCCTAGCCCTTCAATTTTCTACTCCTATGAATTTTGTTGCGTGTCGCAAGACGATTGAACCATTCCCCTGGGAGTATTTGGAGATGGTCACTTGGTCACCATTGTTGATCTTTACCTAAAGAAATTATAGTAGGTAGGTACAGACGCCAGCAGGTCAAGCTAACCAAAACTGTCAAATTTTCCCAATTGAATTTAATAAATTATTGAATTGAATATGAACCTAATTGTTTTAAAAATATGAAAATCAATCAAAGAAATTTGACAGATTGTGGTAGCTCGGTTGCTGGCCTCTCTATTTAGTTTAGGAAAAAAACTTCTGGCCCACAAGCGGCGGATGGATATCATGTCGAAGTTTTTATATTCCTCATTAAAGGAGAAGCATGACAACCGTAGACAAGCTTTGCCGACTCTCGAATCCACAAAAATATCATTTTCGAGCAGCCATGTCGAAAGTAGACAATACTCTCTTTGTAATGCTGCATTGGACCTGCCTAAGCTGGGGATCCCGCATTCGTTTGTCAAATGTGACTTGTGGAGGTGACCAGCCCATTCACTCTCAGTTGATGGATCCTTTATAAATATCTTGACTTCTAAGATCAGATAAAAGTTTTAGGACGTAGGATGCTTTCATGACCTTATCAAAATGACTATCGGCTATTGACACTGATAATGCATTGGTATCTTCAAATAGTGGATGTTGTCTAAAATATATTGAGTACCTGTACACATTGTTTCCAACTGACATATGGAACGGAAGATACAGGACTGGAGTTTAAATACAACTACCACTAATTAAAAAAATATAATTCATAAGTCTCAGTTAATCTGCTGTCGTAGGCGCCACTGCTACTCTAGAGGTCTTGTGTTCGATTCCCAGGCCGAACCGTGATATTAGTTTTTTTTATTGAATTCTGAGTAGCAGCTCGATGTATGGATGTATTGTGACTGGTTAATGGCAATAGGCTCCCTAATACATGGGACCTCTGCTTAACACTTCGGGGAATACAGGCGCCTTTGTATGATGGCAAGTCCCAATGCCCTACAGACTACCAGTAATTTTGTTTGATAATACATTATATTTTGAATACACCGCATTCATTCGCTAGTACGTCAATGTCACGTTGTTTAAAAACATGGTATACTGCTTATTTACAAGCCGGTAACATGCAATAGTTGTAAATAACAAATAACAAGAAAAGTTAATGTTTACCTGGTGGTATACACCGTGACAGAAACATTATAAAAGTACTGCGACACTGAAAAACCTTTATTTATTTAAATAGTGGCTTCAGTACTTTACATTATTAGAGACTTGGCTATATTGTCTCCCATAAGTGTTAGCAAGCATTAAAATAAAAAATAAATAAATATATTTAAAATAATTTTAGGCAATGAGTTGCGTTCAATGGATGGCGCGGCGGTGCAAAAAGTATTGTCATTTGGTAGAAAGTACTGCAGTACGATTAAACCAACGGTACAATATAGCGACTCTCCCCTACATTAAATGCATAAAACTTAAGCTAAGAATATTTTTAATAAGTAAAAAGACATATGCCTATATAGCATATACTGGTTCATAGTACCTACAATATTAGAAGCACTCATATTAAAACTAAATCTAGGTAAAGAAAGAAAGAAAGATAAATATTGATCGACAGTCTTGGACGATGCACACAATAATATTAAAAACACGATGAAAGAACATACACAATAGTCAAAGTCATAGTTGGGATATTGAAACTATGTGGATCATCATCAACTCATACACTGACCCATTGCTGGGCACGGATCTCCCTCTCAGAATGAGAGGGATTAGGCTACAGTCCACTGCCTAATGCGGGTTTCGCACGACGCGACGCGACGTTGAGAAAACTTCTAACACATGCAGGTTACCTCAAGATGTTTTCTTTCACCGTTTACGCGAGTAATATAATGTAATTAATTATAAACATGCACATGACTTCGAATAGTCAGAGGGTGCGTGCCTTGGATTCGAACTTCAGACCTTTGACTTGCCAGTCCAATGGTCCTTGGCTGGCTTCCAAATAAGAAGATAGCAAAATATTTTTAAAACTTTATTTAAACTTTCATACTTTCAGTAGGTATATTTTTTAAACTTCGCAATTATACGTTATGTAAATGTGGATTCTTATACATTTTTACATTACCTATACACTGAAAGATTATTGACGCTTCTTGCACAAACAAAATGTTTTAACATAACAGAATGACTCGGTTTTAAAAAAAGTGGAAGAAGAAAAAAATAAAAAAGGATATAATTACCGTCATAAAACTAAACACGTAAAGCTGGTGAATCATCGGATCATAAAAATTTGTTTACTGAGAGTAAACAAAGTATAGGATCTAGAGATCTAGGTACCTACTTCTAATCCATATATAGGTACATGACACGTAGTAGAGAAGTAATAATATTGAGCCATTGAGCTTATATATGAGGAGTCACTTCAAACGTTTATTTTCGTCTGAATGTATCTGTGTAGGATCTTTTTATTACTCTATCACACGGCAATACATATAATATCTTATTTGAATACCTTATTTTAGTTTACGGGATTTTTCCGAATAATCCTTATTCGAGTTAGACGGCTAAAAACTCCTGGTCCCCTGAAATGCTCACCCTGTGTCCACTCGTCCCCTGATCTATTATTTATTTTAAAATAATTGATATTTCCCATTCACTCTTAGATGATGAACATGAGTAACTACTATGTTGTCTAGTAGCTTTGCTAAACTAGGACTAGATCGTGCTGTGTAAAGATTTCCCAAATATTTAGATATTTATTTAGGTACTATTATTATTTGTTTATTTGGAAAAGACTAGGATGATAATAAATATGGAGGGAGTCGTGGCTAAGTAATAACTACGCTGATCATCATCATCAACCCATATACTGTCCCACTGCTGGGCACGGGTCTCCTCTCATATTGAGAGGGATTAGGCTATAGTCCACCACGCTGGCCTAGTGCGGGTTGGCAGACTTCACAAACCGTCGAGAAAAATCTCTAAGGTATGCAGGTTTCCTCACGATGTTTTCCTTCACCGTTTAAGCGAGTGATAATTAATTATTAATACGCACATGAATTCGAAAAGTCAGAGGTGCGTGCCTTGGGTTCGAACTCGAGACCTTCGACTGGGCAGTCCAATGGTCATACCTCTAGGCTAACCAATTACGCTGATCAATTGAACTGAATCGTTAAGTTGCACTAGCCGCGAGATGTGTGACCATTTTTAACACATCGAGACCCCATCCGTGCCTCGGAGAGCACATAAAGCACTTATGACAATCGATAGTGGTGATTGGAAACCTAAAAAGCCTGAAAACCATTCTGTCCTCAGGATATTGATACTGTCCAGTAGCCCGATTCACGTAGATAATTAAAACCGTAGCGATGTCGCAGCGACTTAATCGTTGCAACATTTTTCCTATTCACATCCGTCAATCGGAGCTAACAGAAGACGTCCTATTGAAAAATCGCTGTGTTGTTCTGTGTCTTCAACGATTTGAAAACAATTCGATCATGGATGTGAATAGGAAAACTGTTTTAACGATTAAGTCGCTGCGACATCGCTACGGTTTTAATTATCTACGTGAATCGGGCTACAGAAATATTGGGTTGCGGACGTTTGATGACAGTTGCTTCGTGTAAAATACTGATAAGTATTCAGACGCATCTGGTTAGACCGGTAGACGACCCCGACATAGATCGGAAAAGGCAAGGATGATGATTACCGATAAAATTACTTTTATTTTAATAAATATATACAGGGTGGAAGGGACATCGACGCGCAACGGCTTACCATGACTTCAGTACATGATTCTGGACCCCCCTGCGTTGGAATTTTTCGTCGGCTTTTTCTTAAATTTTACAACTCGCAAGTGAACTCTAAGGAAACAGCTGACCAGAAGATCTTTCGAGTTTAATTTACAATGTTGTTTTTAGTGAAAAAAATGGATTAATGACTTTTTAATTAAAATTCTTATTGGGTTAGATAGAAATAATGATTTTATACAGTTTAAAGTTGAAAAAACTGCAAAAAAAACTTAAAATTTAAGAAAAAGCCGGCGAAAAATTCCAACGCGGAGTCCAGAATCATGTACTGAAGTCATGGTAAGCCGTTGCGCGTCGATGTCCCTTCCACCCTGTATATGTGTGACGTTAAAATTCAATATTGTTTATATTTAGGGTAACCCGTAGGCAACAATTCATTTAATACTAGAGACATTGAAAGTTTAGCACCATTTCTTTTAAATCATCGTTGAAATGCTTGTGTAACTGCTTGACATAAGATAAAAAAATGGTTATCTTGCTAAAAACTATTATTATCAACTTATCTTGTTATCAGAGTTCATGCAATGTTTAATTTCGTAATTATTTAGATACAATACTATTGTAACAACTATAATTGTGACACAAGTTTTCTTTACATAGATGGTGTGCTATGGCCTATTGAATTTATTTATAAAAAGTATATACATTATTGTATACCAAAAGATACAAACGACATGACTCGATTGCAATTAAAAATATACAGTGGATGGCGGTATCGCTATTTTTTGTACTGATGGGTTGTCATTGTCACACAGGTACCTTACACGACTATATTAATTAATGGCATAGGTAGTTTTTTTCTAATGCGGAAAATCAAATCATCATGGACCTTACGTCATCAGGAGAACTAACGCCCCCTCGTTGTATCTCGGTCGGGACGGGAACCGACTAAACACCGCCCTTTTCGTCGCTTGCCTGTTGGTCAGTGCCATGGGATTTGTGATAACATTAATTGCAACCCTGGCTATAGTTCAGCGCAATCGCTGGATTCCTTCAAGGGAGAGGACCTGCCCTTGTACCCCACTCTATGACGCGTATATTATACCAATGTAATTAATTGTATTGTCATTCTGAGCCAGGCTTTATTTTGCACAGAAAGACTGGTATAGCTGCTCACATAATGGAAGGACGACCCTATCGTTCTTGTTCAATTTGCAGAACCGCAGCAGAACACTCCAAAGTGGTTTTATTTCGTCCACAAAGGATCCACTACGACCTGAATTCATACCATAGCCCAAAAAAGTTAGGTTTGCTTGTTCCTATGTAGTATATATTGATATTTGATTTTTCTGTAGGCTAAAATCACTACTTTATAGTAGTGATTTTAATCAAAAAACAAAAACACACTGAGTCGGTAGGCTAGCTAAACAAAAGCAGTAATAAAGTTTCCAACGATAAGTCAAAAATAAAGTTTTAGATACCAACTGGTTACTATAAGACCAGTTAAATTAAATTAGTTAAACCTAGGAATATAAAAATCTAAAAGCCTTCCTCTACTTTAGTTACAAAGCGACAAATACCACAAATATAAGTACAGTTCTTAGCGCTGGCGCAGCTACTTTATTTGATCCAAAAGATAAGCCTCTCACCGCGTTTCCTTTCATTTCCAGAACGGCTTATATAATTCCGCACTTTATTATATGTATTTTATGCTATCATTTTAGTGCAGCAATTTAAATGTTATCAACATAATAAACTAAGGAACGGTACGTGTAAATATAGAGTTAAGATTATTCTGAATTTGTCTGGCCTCGCAGTGTTGTCAGAGCTAAAAAACATTTTATATCCGGTAGTTTTCCGCGTCCGTCAGAAATGCATGGAGTGAGACACTGACCTCAAATATGCTGAAACTAATTTGGCCTCTCATGCATGACTACGTTCCGTCCGTTATTTTTTAAACTAGTCGTACCTATCACCAGCTGAATTAATGTTATATATAAAAGGTATAAAATATAAAAAGGTCTTGTCTGTTACATATTACCAGAAAATTCATTGGTTGATCAAGATCAGCTGTAACGAACATTCCTTCATCCACTGCACTGTCTTCAATGTTATTATTAAAAAATATAATTATCTACAGTTTACATTGACCGTATTTACTGGGTATAATAACTTCGACTATGCTTTGTTTGTAAAATTACTTGTGGTGCAAGTGCAACCGTCGCAATCACAACTGCATTAAATTTTCAATGTTACTGATGACTGTTTTGCCTTACATACTATTATAGTCTGCGTGTTATGAACATATTGATAACGGACCCTCAGGTGGCTGTAAAAACCTGATATTTCGATTTTTTATTTATTTCAATCTTTTAAAAACAGGACTGCACCGTGATAAACTTGAAATCAACAATCAGGCGATTACACAAACAAGTCAGCTACGTCATTTATATGGCTAAACGTGTAAATTGTTGCAGAAAGCTCACATCAATGCATTATAATGTGTTTAAATTATCAGACAATGTGCAGTTTATATCACACTTTATGTAACAAAGGATGAAATTATTTTACGTTACCGCTGAACAATCACGTATAAACACTTGACGATGTCGTACATAATGTGTGTCAATATTAGTATAAATTATAACCATGTCAGTCAGCACTAGGATATTTTTTAACGCGTGACTCCGGACTCTTCGATTAAAACAAAAACACCTTCACTACGATTAAATTTTCTTCAACGGTGTGAAGGTGCTGAAGGCTATTATAGGCTATATAATACCTTTAGAGCCTTTGATTAGTGTTTCTTTTACTTTGCTGGAAATCTCACCCTTGCTTCCACTGTGACCGGCCTGCAGTAGGTTTAGCGTAGTAAATTATTAATCGAAACCCTCCACCTTCAGATAAGCCACATCATGTTGGCGTGAACCTGTAAAAAATTGAAAATGTATGAGATTGACACTTACCACGTGACCGAATAAACCGAGTGTTTATCGCAAATGGAAACTCCATAAATTTTCATCATTGTTGTATGGTGTGCATGCTAACAGAATGTCACTTGTCTGAAAAATTAATGTCTTCATTCTGACGAGGATGACCTCGACCTAGTAGCGTAAGGGAAGGAAAGTGCAGTTCTTAATCGGTAGGACTCCGACATACCCTATCGCCTCCCCTGGTGGCGGAGTATTCATGGGCGTTTTTTGTATCAACGGGTCTACTAGCGCCAGAAAAAAACACTGTTGTGTTACAACATTCCTACATTCGTTACAGTAACTTCTGACCAATGTACATAGAAATGGTTTGTATAGTTTACGTCATTGTACTTATATCATCAGTACTTAGTATTAAGGACAGTCCTCGAGTAGGTACTTCTGTATGTGTATAAATAAATTTCTGTCAATGTATTTTCTGTATTCCTAATATATTTTAAAACTGCCCCTCACCAGGAATTTCTCCTGTGTACACACACACGCACACGAAAGTTATGATTCTTTGAAATCATGAAATGTAGATATGCAAGTTAGACCCAAATTGGTACCACAACATTTTAGTCAGACAATGAAAAAGGTATAGTAATGGTCAAGGTCTAAAGAAGGGTCTAGTTCAGTGTATAATAATTTTAGTAAGTACATATATCACACTCAGAGTGATGTAGATCTGTGGTTTATGGATAAATCAGTCTCATGAAGCCTTTTGTATGATTTCCCTGGCTCCAACATTATTACTATCAATTAATGTATTTTGTAGATCATGTCTTCTGGTTGACGTCATCTGGATGGGATGGATGAAACCAGTGCGTTAATTGAAATAAGGAAGCGAGCCATACATTTAATGTTGTGTGTCATAATATTATCAATGACTCAAAAATATTATCTTTTAGTTCGACTCCAACAAATCATTAACCCACTTTTTAAGAATGGACTACGATATACTTACCATTTTTCAAAAAGTCGAAAGTCGTGGATATAATGGTTTATTTTAGGCTTAGTTTAAAAACCACCTTAAGAGGGAAGTGGCTGTTTTACGACCCATATATAGTAATGGGTATATTTACGGCGATATCTACGCGACTTTTGTCTGATCACAATTTCAAGTAATGTACAAGTTTCTAACATATAGTTTTTTCTTGTTTCCAGCGAGCAGCGATTCAAGGCAGCTTCTTGCAAGGTTTCCTCGCCTCCCTCTCCGTGGTCATAGTCTCCGAGCTTGGGGACAAAACCTTCTTCATAGCGGCAATCATGGCAATGAAACACCCTAGAGTAATAGTGTTTGCTGGAGCTATATCAGCACTGGTCTTCATGACGATATTATCTGCAGCTTTCGGCTGGATAGCGACTGTGATACCTCGAGTTTACACATACTATGCCAGTGCAGCATTGTTCGCGATATTTGGTATTAAAATGTTAAGGGACGGGTGGAAAATGGACCCCAATGAAGGGCAAGAAGAATTGGAAGAAGTACAAAGCGAATTAAAAAGGAGAGAAGATCAGGTATGTATACTTTTTAAATTTTCTGGTTAGTGGTGTGACTGGTTATCGACTAACTCATTAGAATATCGACTAATTGAATGAGATAGGAAACCTAGTTGAGTCGTAATGATAAAATATTTAAGTAGAACATTTCTTCTATTACTGTAAAATGTTGGTAAGTTTTTTTTAGTTATAAGGTATGTTCAGAAATATATTCAAAATTTTATTTTAATCGGAATCTCCTTCCCCTTTTAATAAGAAGTAAGATGTTTTAATGAAAATACTTCCCAAATATTAGATTATGGCTTGTGGGCTAAATAAAATGTAAATTAAGATTAGAGAATGCAAAATAAAGATTATATTATGTCTTTTCAAGCGATGTGCTAGAGACCTCAATAGATACAAATAATTGTCCAAAACAACTGATAGTTTGTTTTTTTCTTAACCCATTACTACCATACTGCAAGGCACGGGTCTTCTCTGACCAGGATTAGGTATGACTTATCAGTCGATCGCGCTCGCCCAGTGCAGATCACATGCCTTCGGGAAGTATACAAAATTCTCTTAGTTGTATAGTTTTCAAAAATAATGAGCGAACGATCTTGTCAGATTAGGTTTAGCTTTATTGACGTTGCATTAATTAAATTCGTTCTCATATCGGACACAGATGATTATAAAATGTAATCAATGATTAATCTATTTTTAATTAGTTAAGTAATACATAATAGCTTTGTACCTAGCACAAATAAGGGAAATCTAGATTTGCAAAAATTGCTATTGAACAAAGCGACATAAAGAAATTAGCCATAAAAATGATGCCTCTAGTTTTCTTCACTACTCATTGCTATGAAAATGCGTGTCGTGACAGGATAGTGAATCCGCTTTTGCGAACATAATGGATTATTGAAATTAGTTTCCACAAATTAGCAATAGTTTCTGTGCTAAGCGTTGCGGTCATGGCAATTATACCTTTTGCACTGTAAATTCTGCAATCGTTTTTTTGCTCAATTATGGCAAGTCTGGCCAGTGTTGCATATCTATTACGTAAATTATTATACTCCCGTGGCCTTAAAAAAATTTACACAACACAAAATAATTCTTGAAGTCTGACAACGCGCAGTACACTAGCATAGTGGTGGGATCTGCATTCTGAGATGAGCTCCTCGTCCACTATATACCCGTGCTCACCAGTGGGATAATGGGTATTAGGCTGAATTATCCGGCTAGCCGTCATTTTATTTGTACTTTTAAAATTATCCAACTGTCATTATAATAGTAATAACATTATTACTATTGATAGCCTCGTTACTAATTGTTATAATTACCTTCTGCACCATATCTCTATTTTTAAATCTCTGCGACGTCACAACTCATATTAAAAAAAAACGATGTTATCTTATAACGACATACTGTAAAATATAATCTTTTGATCAAATTTAATATCTTCGCTATCATACATGATCCGTATCAAAATAGAATGATACTGTTTACCGAGGTATATCGAGTGATATTTTGGGAAGTAAGTAAGTACTTACATAATTAGTGTTACCTACCCACTTTTTTACAAACAAATCAATACTATTTCGATACATTTGTCATTTTAGTGCAATTTTTACTCCCGTCACATTGTAATAAACTTATTATAAAATATATTTAAAAAAATATTTGTGTAGGCGTTTTCGTGATGGGAAATGAATGGGTTAAGTCTTGAATTTCCTAATATTATTCATCATCAACCCATATGCTGTCCCTCTGCTGATCTCCTTTCAGATTGATAATAATAATACTATTATTGCTCATTAATATTTTTATGAAACAATAAAGCTAGAATCAATAAATTGATAGGTAGGAAGGTACTTTATTCAGTGGTGTATCAGTGTTGCACTAAAATTGATGGGTACACAAGAACAAAAGAATGACCGGAGCTAATGAGGTTGAATAATATCTTGCTAACAACAGTTAAATGAACGTTAATTTAGACGGATCGACAACTTATTTATCATCGAATAAATCTTATTTTAAACAGAATTCTTGTGTTTGTTAGATAAGATAGTGCTCATGAGATATTTTAGTATTTGTAGAATCTTTTCAGCCTTAATACCTACTTAGCTGCAAATGTTGAATTCCTTTTTTTATTATAATAACCTCGTTATAACTGGCGCAAATAAGCGCCATTTTATTTGTGTGCAAAGGGGAAGGGGATTTTTAAAAATCGAAGAAGAATGTTGCCAGTATTATTTAAATAATTTGGTTTTATACGCAAACTTGTCTGTATTTTTGATTTTGCAGTGTCAAAATGTAATAATTTTAGATTTGAACAACGAGAGTAATATTGATCTTGCCACTTTGAGATTTAAAAGTATGACACTGCGCAGGACAGTAATTCGCGTTCGAAGTCGCCTGACGCGAAGTCGGACGTAACCGCTGGTTCCCAAAGCCCGGAGCCTTCGGTTCGCAGAGAAACGGAGAATGCCCCAGAGTCGCCAGGGGAGCCCCAAGCGGGCCCCTCGACGCTATCAGAACCGCTGAGGGTGATCTTACGTCATTATGCCTGGCAGTACGAATGACACCTTAGTTATTTTTTTCTTTTAGCCTTAGCTTTTTTACGTTCTGTTACGCACGGACCATATCATATATTCGTTTGAGAAAGGCTTATTGCCGGCTTCGATAGACGAAATCAATATTTTATGCAAAGGAATTCAGCATTTGATTAGAATGTTGTTTAGGCAGGTGTTACACCATCAAATAGTAAAAGATTGATTGAGCTAACCATTGATTGTGTAATACCGGCTCTAGTGCCAGTAATTGAATTCATTCATACTTTTTGTTATTTTATCAGACCAGAAAAATAGGAGGTTTGTTGTCCGGTTAAAAAAGTACTTATATTTTTCTGGGCTAGCTTTTTTGCTTCAGGCTTCAAATATTTCAACTGAATGTTTACTGTATGACCCCATCAGAAAAATGATTATTCACATAAGTACCTATGGAATAAAGGTTTTATTCTATTGTATTTGAAGCCTGCTAGGCTAACATGTGTGCCACGAAATTATTTGATCGTCACATTCACACTCGCGTCGGAACAGGAGACGAAATCGAAATTTTTTATCTATGTGGTGTGGTCGGCTTCCATTCTAACTAGATGCATATTTTACACAAAGCAACCGCCATCAGATCTCACCAACCCAATTATAGTGGCAATAGCGATATCCTAAGGACAAACTGGTTGTTAGGCTTTTCGGGATTCTGGCTACCACTAACTCGTGTCCGGTGACCGCGACAAGCTCAGTGTAATCTTGCCGGTCGATTTATCAGCGTAATCATTATTTAGCGAGCCACTTGAGATAATGTGACGAAATAATTAAGTTGCAGGGCGCATGTTAGCCTACTAGAATGTATAAAAATGATGCATTTTGATTCTTGATCTCGCCTCATCGTTATTTTTAGAGTACTTTACGAGTTGTTCTATTCACCCTTGAAGGCTAAGTAACACAAAAAAGGACGTCATATTTTTACCAAAAGAAAAAAATTATATATTGGAAAAGCAACAACTTTAAAAAACCTTTTCCTACAAATATAGATTCTTTTTTTATTATATATTTTGGCGACTGAATTATTGCATCCTTATTCGCCGATGCACTTTACCCATAATAGGTGTATAATATTCAAAGACACATATCTGCACCTAAATTTATTACATAGAAAATATTTTGAAAGCGGCGAATTCTATTAATTCCGGCTATTTGCAATTCTTGGACCTCCAGATGATCCGATATGTTATATTAGCATTTATCAATTTGTGGGTGATACTCCAATAATGCGTAAGTAACACTTTTCTATAAGGCCTAACTTGGTATTAAATAACATTGAAAATTAGACCTTACAGCAAAGTTTTACTTACGCGGTATTGGAATATCACCGACGATTTCCAACCTTTTGAGCCTTTCTGAACTGATTAATTATATGTATATTGTTCTACTTACCAGCAACATTTTCTTTAAAAGCCTTTTGTTTCATTTCTAAATCTAGTCATAAATTATGTTCTTTATGTCGTTTCAGCATTTTGTCTGGCTTAGCATGTAGTTATCTGTATTTACTTAAGTCTGTAATTAAAAACGAGTACATATTACTAAAGACGTGTAGAATAAATCTAGATCAGTTTACTTATGTTAAATAGTAGATGTTTCCGTTCCTGGTGTTGGAACTTTTGATAATCTAAATCTAAATCTAAATCTTTTGATAAATAACATCTTGCTACCCGCGTAAGCGTGCGGACGTGGGAATTGTTGCGCTAATCAATTTTATTGTATTTTTACCAAATGGATACGAAATGTAACGGCTGCGAGGCCGTTATTTATGATATTTTATATATGGAATGTTCTCAAGAAACTTGCAAGAAGTTATATCACCTGAAATGTCTGGCATTAACGGCAGAGAAATTTGAAGCATTTACACAGGACTACAAGATGAACTGGATATGTCCAGAATGTGTACGCACTATTCCTAAACGAGGAAATTCCGATACACCAGTCCGAGGCTTTATGATGAACAAAACTTTCACACCCGGCGCGAGCGACTGCTACGTAAACACTGAGCGTGGGAGTCGTTGCAATCAAGAGTCACATAATGACTATGATTATAAAACATTAGAGGAGATACGAAAGTTTCGTGCGGAAATAATATTACGGTTGGATGATCAAAGTAATCAGTACACCTTGCTTCAAAATCGATTCATTAAAACAGAAAACGAGTTGCAGCATTTGCGACGAATTATGGAGGTAGTCCAAAAGAAGGCGGATAAAGTCGACATACTAGAAAACAAAGTCAAAGTTCTGCTGGATGAGAATAAAATTTTACAAGACCGTATAAATGCAAAAAGTTCTAGTGAAGACATTACCATATCACGACCAGTACCATCATCATCAACGAAATTTGTGGATGTGGTCAAGCAAGATAATAAGCGGGTAATCCGAAATGTCATAACAAATGAATGTGTGGCCACGAAATCTACGAGTGGTCTTACTGACGAGAGACAGACACTGGCAGCTGATAATTATATTAGGATTAATAATACCCCAGTTAAGAAAATTGAAGAGCAGAAGGAAGAACTGGAAAAACCTAAAGAAGAAAACTGGACAGTCGTAAATAGGAAAAAAACTAGATACCCCAATTCTAAAGTAAAAAGAGGAGGAGGCATAACTATAAATGAAATTCAGGGAATGGAAAGAATGAAACATTTGCATGTTTGGCGTCTACAGAAGGAAACTAAAGAAGAAAGTTTAATAAATTATGTAAAGAACATATGTGGATCACAAGTACCACTTAAAGTGGAAAGACTTAAACATAAGACCGAAAGGGATTATGCTTCGTTTATGATAGGAGTGCCGGAAAGTAAATATGACAAGTTATGTCAACCGGAAAACTGGCCACTGAATGTTGAATTCTCTGAATGGGTGTGGTTTCGTAAACCACTCAACAAAGCAAAAGACTCAGAGTAAAACGACCGCAAGTATTGATATATACTATCAAAACGTGAGGGGTCTACGAACAAAATTAATGGAATTTTATATTGGAATATCATCTTTTAATTCGGACTTATTCGCCATCACGGAGACTGGCCTTAACGAATCCATATGTGATACGGAAATAATCCCTCCTGGATATACTATTATGAGGTGCGATCGAGCGGATGGGCGTAAGCAAGGCGGCGCGTGTCTCGTGGCCACACCGCGTCTCGAGCTGCGACGAGCGCCTGCACCGAGTGACGTCAACATCGACGATCATTGTTTTGAACTAGTAGGTGCCACAGTTTCTTTACGTAATAAGTTTATGTTTCTAGTTTGTGTTGTTTATATCCCACCGAATAGTAGTGAACATGAATTTATGACCTTATTTAAAATAATTGAACAATATTGTAGTAAATACAGCGAAGTAGTAGTGATAGGAGATTTTAATTTGTATTCCTGTTCTACGTGCATTAGTTCATACTATGATTTTTTTCTGACGTATTGTGGGTTCACTCAGAGTAACAGAATAGGTAATTGCAATGACCGTTGTTTGGATTTAGTTTTGACCACATTTGGGGAGGCAGAGAGAGTGTCTGTGAGTGCGGCGGAGGAGCCACTCGTGTCGGTAGACGCTTATCACCCACCACTGGAAGTGTCCGTCAAACAGGGCTTGCGTAAATATCCCGACCTAGGGTTAACTTGGAACACTACTACATCTGACACGAACAAATATGACGGTTGGAATTTTAATAAAGCCGATTATTCACTATTATATTCTAAGATTGCAGCTATCAATTGGACTCCTTTGTATAATTTAGATTTAAAGATGAGTTTAAATTATTTCTATGATACTCTTAATTCAATTATAGATGACTGTGTTCCGAGGAAAAAGCGAAGTCGTATACGCTCGAGGTACATTTACCCCGAGTGGTATACGGGTGAGATAATTCGCGACATAATATCAAAAGCTATTCTTCATAAGAAGTATAAAACTACGGGCTCAATTATGGATTACGAAGCGTTTGCTCAGTGTAGGTCCCGAGTTAAAGCTAAGTTATTAGTAGCACAAGAACACTATAACCACCGGGTGCAGGCTCAGATGTTAAGAGACCCGAAATCCTTTTGGAGCTATGTTAAGTCTAAAAGAGGTAGTAGAACCACGCAAAGAATTTTAAAGAATGGGGAAGCCTTGACCTCTGAGCTAGCAGCTAAAGAATTTGCTGAATATTTCCAGTCAGTTTACTGCACAGAAAAACCAAGGTTAGATGTGGATAAAGCGGTGGCGGAAGCCGGCATTGAAAACGGAGCGGCGCGGGTTCATATTGATACCTTACAGTTAGACGAAGTGCGGCGCGCCCTTCAGGAGCTCAAGCCTAAAAAATCGTCAGGGCCTGATGGTATTCCACCGTATATATTCAGGGATTGCCGAATGGTTTTAGCTGACCCACTGTTGCACATCTTCAATCTCTGTCTAAAATCGGCAGTCTTTCCCGAGATGTGGAAGATCACCCGGGTCATACCGGTACCGAAGGGAGGTTCGGGAACTAAAGTGGAGGAGTACAGACCTGTTGCTGTATTGTCAACGCCAGCAAAAATATTAGAATCTGCCATTCACAAGAGCATATATTTACAAATAAGTTCACAACTGGCAGATGCACAGCACGGATTTAGACCGGCTAGAAGTACCACGAGCAATCTGCTTAGCTACGTAGCAGATGTGGTGCCGACAGTGGACAGTGGGGGGCAAACCGATGCTGCACATTTTGACTTTAAAAAAGCTTTCGACTTAGTCGATAATGACGTGTTATTGAAAAAGTTAGCGGCCTTCGGTTTCACTCCACATTTGCTTCGTTTCTTTGCGGAATATATGAGGGATAGGCAACAATATGTTGATTATGAGGGATATCAATCGGGGGCATATTTTACTAGGTCTGGTGTAAGTCAGGGCAGTAATCTAGGCCCCCTTGAATTCCTGATAATGATAAACGACCTACCTAAGGTTGTTGAGGATGCTAAGTGTTTGTTATTTGCTGACGACCTTAAGTTATCTCTCGCCGTTACAAACACGGATGACTGTGAACGACTGCAAAGAGATATAGACAGAGTGGTCGCTTGGAGCAACAACAATCTCCTACAGTTCAACACATCTAAGTGTGTGACAATCACATTCTCACGTGCACGCACACCCATCCGTCATAGTTATACGGTGGACGGGGTACCAATGGTTAGGGTCGCAGAAGTAACGGATTTGGGAGTACGTTTCACCACTGAGCTAACGTTTCGGAATCATATAGTTACGATATGCAAAAGAGCTTATAGGAACTTGGGCTTTGTGCTCCGCATGGTTAAAGGCTTTACTAATATACAAGCTATTATGGCATTATATAATACTTTGGTAAGGAGCCATTTAGAATGTAATGCAGTTATCTGGGCTCCACATGAAACTAAATATAGTCTCATGTTGGAGCGAGTACAAAATAAATTCATAAGATACATTTATATGAGGCAATACGGGGTTTACCCTTATTATCCGTTGATGTATCCAACTCTTTTTGTTTTGGGTATGGTGGGATATTACGAATTAAACGTTAGGAGGCAACTCGCACTAGTAACTTATATCTTTAAAATAATAAGAGGAAGGATACACAACGCAGACATATTGGAGAGGTTGGGTTTATATGTCCCAGATAGGTACGTGTCCCGGCGTCGTCGGCCGCGGTTGCTGGCGCTGCCGCGCGCGCGCACTAACTTGCTGCACGAGGCACCGCTGACGCGTGCACTCCGCACTCTCAACCTCCTGGCTAATGATGTAGACATATTCTGTTGTACTCTGAGTGAATTCACTAGGATAGCAATATTTAAAATTTGTTATGGTGCTGACAAGGTACCTACTACTGAATATGGATTAGGTACTTGTAAATAAGTTTTTATGTATGCTACAATATCGCATTGGGTCTAGCCTGTAAGGATATTTGTATGTAAGGAAATAAATAAATAAATAAATAAATAAATAATCATCAAATAATCACTGAATTTTGAACCTTATTTTTCATTAAAGTAATGAGTTCAGAATCAGAGTTGAGAGAACGCGCTGCACATTTTTAAGTACATTGTATATGTACAACGACAAAAAGCATCATTCCCTCATTGGAACCTCAAATAGTATGCAGTGGGGTCTTTGCGTTAAAAATATCTGACAGTTGCTAAGTTTATGTCCCCATAAGAAAAAATATATAAGGGAAATAGGAAGGGTTTGTGTGCAAATATCAGAGTCTCTCCTCTGATCTGGGAAAGAAAGAAGACTTGGTCCCTTTCCATATCTTCTCGTGAATACTTACGTGTCGTTTAGGTGACCTTGAATTATTCAAGTATACCACCAAACGCACCGTTAGTTTGGGATGAGCGGAAATCGATAGTTACTCCTCCATTCCAAAAGATTCATATAAATATCTCAACTTGCCAAAGTATTTCATATAACTAAACCACTTCCTAAAATTGCAGGAGGAAAAAGAAGAATCCCTGGACATGTTAGAACAGGGTCAGGCTGAGAATCGGCGGCGGAAACGAAACGCCGTACTCAAGGTTCTCTTTCAAGCAGCTTCGTTGACCTTCCTCGCGGAGTGGGGGGACCGGTCGCAGCTGGCGACCGTGGTGCTTGCGACCAGGGAGCACGCCGTCGGCGTGGTCGTCGGTGGCTCCCTGGGCCATGCGTTGTGCACTGGCTTGGCTGTGATAGGCGGCAGAATGGTCGCCGCTAAAATTTCTGTTAGGACTGGTGAGTTAGATTTGAAGTTTTATTTTTGTGTGAGTAAGTCTGCAATTGCTGGACGCCTGTGTAGGCTTTTAGGCCGACTTTGAACTGGATTTGGACATTAGCTCTCTAAATCATAGCCTAAAGCTGACGAAGGTTAACACAGAGAGCCACGATATCAACTTCCTGATTCAGTAATCTTTGAAGCTAAATTTCAAAGAACAAGTGTCTTCAAGAGTTTTTATCTTGATCATTTATAAAGCTTTTTTCATATTCGTTTATTTGATGCTTAAAATCTGAAAAATAGCATACGAATATAATATAATAATAAATAAAAGAGAAACATAACACTGATGACGCACAATTGCGCCACTAGACGAATGCCTGTGTCATAAAGCTAATAATATGCTCGACGATTTACACGAGCGCTTCATTTGAAATAGTGTGATTATTTTTCAGTCGTAACTTTTCTTTGACCTTATGCTTCTTGAACCAAAACTTTATAGAATAATTA
The DNA here is from genome assembly GCA_964056405.1 of Acronicta alni. NCBI lineage: Eukaryota > Metazoa > Arthropoda > Insecta > Lepidoptera > Noctuidae > Acronicta > Acronicta alni. The sequence goes on from OZ043936.1 coordinate 6,602,245, forward strand.
TATGTTATGCTAGCCATATTTTTTCCCAAATATGAGCAAATAATTTATATGAGGCATGAAAGTACTTTGCGCTGCCTTCTAGTGTAATCACATTCAGCTAAATATATAAGTATTTATTTAGTGTTACTATGAAATTAGCAGTAGCAGCACGGAGTTTCGACATGTTTAATGGCAAAGGCTGGCACCCTATATGGGACTTAATACATAACATACCGGCGAACTGTGGCTGTACATGAGTATACGTCCACCTGACCCGTGGGGGGATACAGGGGGCCTAGACTAGAGAACGATTAAAAAGAAAATGTATTTAAATTACATTTACGAACGCCGGATCTATTCTAAGCTTATATCAAATCTATACATCGTGTTTCTATTCGTTCGTCGATTTGATTGTCAGATTGCAACTTGTTTAGAGGCCCATATTATAATCTAACAATTTTTTCTGTCTTCCACAGTTACCATAATCGGTGGTCTAGTGTTCCTGTTTTTCGCAGTGAGCGCTCTTTTCATCGGGCCTGGTGAATAGACAGTAGTTTTATACTTATGTGTAAGTGACAATATGTACTGTACATTGTTATTTTAGCTTAGACAAGCTCACTTGTTTATGTATGTATATTTAAAGATATAAAAAGATATGCCGAAGGAGATTAAATAGATTTGCAAGCAAGGTTTATACTGGAGGGCAGAATATATCATACTATGATGTATCCTGGATTAATTTACAGTATTCGAGCCGTAAACAGTTTTGAGCGATGACTATAGTCAGTAACTTCAAAGGAGGTTATCAATTAATCAGTTTTTTTTTTTGTAAGATACCTTTTTTAAATTACAATGAGATGAATTTGTTAACCAGCACCGACTGAAAATTATTTGACAAAGAGTGGCTCAATGTAAATCTTCTATTAAATGAAAATTTTTGGGTAAATCTGACCTTATTCAGAAAGTAAAATCTGATAGTTGCTATTTCCTAGTGTGATATTGCAAGTATTACTTTTATGTAATGTTAACTCCGGTGCAGTTCTGATCTTTCATGCAAATATGTTTAGTCTTTTACTAGAACAACACTAGCTTAACTGATAACTTATTCACGCTGCATTATTGCGTCATTATCAAAACGGTATATCGGTATTAAACAATGTATTAAAATGAGTGCAAACATCATTGAAACATTTTTAAGTTGTTTAAACTGCGATTTTATAAAAGAAAGTTGATATCGATGATAAAATTTAGGTTTACCTGAAATTTTCTAAAAACTGAACAAACTGTTACTTAAAATTAGGTATAACATAATTATTATATTATTATTATAAAAGCAGTTAATATTCAGGCTATCAGCGATCTTTTTAAGCGCGATGATAACGGTAAGTGTGCTACAAACAATGTTAAGATAGTGTTGTTCTTGGATCCTGTTTTCAATGAATATAAACTGTATGTCTTCTTCAAGTATGGTTTAAATACGTGAGTCACAAATTTCATCTTCTAATCCAAACTCGATAAGCATATAATTATTTTTATATGGCAAGTTTCTTTTTTGTATTTAGAAAAGTTGTTTGTTTTAGTTTGCCCGGTAAAATGTCCATAGGCCCGCACCCTATTACATAAGACATACCACTGTTGGTGTACAGTAGTACACCCCTAACCCTTCTGGGAATATAGGCGTTATAGTATGTTTTGTTTGTTAACATGGATATTACATATAACGCTTTCGAATCGATATACCCTTCTGTAAATAATATATGTAAAAACATAATAGACTGTATCGATTAGATAATACTTTAAATACTTATGAGAAATAAAGAAATCCTAAACCTTGGGTACTCAGCCGAATATCTATAAAATTATTTCACTCGAAACGCAACTTGAAGACGATATAATGTTTATATTTCATTGTAATTGAGCGATATTAAATAAAAACATATTTTTTTAACAGACTACGTAATGAATATTGCTTTGGGTAAACTTTGGTGCAAGAATTAGTCAAATAGAATCAATGTATTTGTCCAATATCTTGGCCGCTCTGAATGAACTTAAAAATGACTGAATCTATCTTAAAACACTTATAATGCACGATATCGCGACATCAAAGTTATTTCGTGGTGCGTTGTTCGTGCATGTTTCTTTTCTCTATTTAACACGTAATGTGTCTAAATTTATGCCCATAAGTAGGTCGTTTTTAGCTGGTCCGTGATATTCGGGATACTTTGTATTCAGAGTTAAGAGGCTGAGAATACAAAGTATCCCGATTGCGGCAGACCGTCGACAAAAGAAGGCATAAACTTCAGAGTGGTCAAAACTGAAGCGGATTCTAAAATATTAAAATTCACAGTTCTTTATCTTGTCCTGTATGTTTAATATGAAAATAATGTTTTGTGTAGCGATTAACAATCGGAGGTAAATGATGAGATTTGTTATCAGCTTTCAAGCGTAATTATTAACATATGGATCATCGTTAGTTGTATTAATTTGAAATTAAAATATTTATTTCCAAGATAAAAAAGGAAGAAACTTAAAATAAACAGACCTAATCGTGGAACTTAATCGTGATCCAATGATTTTATTTATCAAGAAATGTACAGATATCTGGGGGCCTACTACGATAATCGAACAACGATGTTTCGGCATCGGAGCGCAATTTTTCCTACGTGTTTCGGTCCCGACGATCGATTCCACTTTCGCTTTTAACTCCTTATCTTGCGTTGATGCTATTTATAGTATTTTTGACACTGCAAATTATGAATCATATCGTAAGATCGTGTGCATTATTATTCAGATTTTCTCAGTAGGCCCTAAGAGACAGCCAATCCGACACGATGTTGCGTTCGTCGGTGGCTATCTATGCCTCGAGATATATGCCTTATTTCAAATAATAAGTTGTGCTTGAAATAGGCTTCACTCTAAATGTAGCTTCGTAGGTTATTTTCATAATCAATCATTTACTTGTTAATTGTTAAAATTGTGTGAACTATGAATATAGTTCGGAAAGCTAAATAACGGATGCGTTATAATAATAATCATTTATATTTTTGTACCTCTTAACTGTGATCTTGTTCGTGTATTCTGAATTACATTTCAAATACACAATGCAATGAAAAATGTAATGGCAAACGTATAAAGTAAAAATAATCTGCATTTAAAAAGCTTTAGTGATAAAATATTTGGAATAAAGAAATAGAAATTCGAAATTTTGTTTTGTGTCGTTCCGTTTTTCAATTGTGGCAATAAATAAATGCCCTGCATAACAGTGCGAGCATTCGCATTTAAAATTATTTTAGTTTCTATTTGAAGTAATTTTAAGTAAAATAACGCATGTCATTAAGTGTTGAAATTGTAGAAATTAATGTTTTTATTTTGTAGTTCGTCTGTGTCAGCCATTTTGACTTATGTCATTATATCGTGGTTGATGTTAAATTATTATAATTATTATTTTTAAACACTGTTGATATAAATCACAACTTAATTGATGATATTATATTGAAATAAATAAGGTATACATTGATACAACACCTACTTAAGCTTGTAGTAATTTTAAAAATGTGAATCCGCCGTAGATAAAATTATGGCACGAAGCAACAGTCACTTACTTTATTAAAAAAATGCGTTAAATAATATATAAGTTAGTAGTCAAATTATGTTATAAATAATATATTTAGCGTAATTTTTCTAATTGTGGCTCTAATTTTGAAACATCGTAAATAATATGTATGCAGAAAATAAATTATACTGTCCCACTGCTGGGTACGGGGCGTTGTGTCGGGAAAATATGTGCAAATTCATATTTTTAACATTACAAGTAAATTGTTGTCGGGACAATACCTTTTATACTGTTATTACTATTACAATATACACATAAAAATTTAGTTTAGTTTTCTACTCTTAGACGAACTCTTCCATCAGGGTACCTATTAATTCTATTGATTGATCAAAAAGTCAATTCTACTAAAAAAGTATTTCGTCACTTAAATCGCAATAAATAGAATTAATAGGTACATAATAAATAGGTCGTTTGAAACATTTAGATGGTAACTACAACGTTAATAAAATGTATTGTATTAATATAAAGAAATTACTCTCATGTAAACGGGTTGTAAATCAATCGATGTATGCTTATAGTGAAATGTTTCTAAGGAAACAATAAAAAATACTTGACATTATAAAACATCAAGCAAAAATATGTTAATTAGAGTTGTTTATCAAAAAATAAATAAAGATATTTGTCCTAAACGCCAAGTCTAAGAATTAATATATAGCCTAGAAAAAAATAATTAAAGCTCATTAACTGAGATGTGCTAAACGCAGAGTAATATTTTCGTAAAAAGAACAAGCAAAATAATATTTAATTTAGGGGTAAACTTTTCAGCTTCAGTTTTCTATAATTTTAAATTTCCGTTTATTTGGTAACACTGTATAACTTAATAAACGTTATATTTGCAAATATAACATCTAAGTACTTTATAACCATAATGTGTGATCCTGATCATAATGATCACAAATTATAATTATAAAATCATGGATTAAGTAAATAAATTCGTGACATATCCCGTCACGTTGGCCGGTAATATAAAAGATAATATGGACGTGATGATACTGTGCAATTAACTTTTAGAGCTGATATAAGAACGTTTCACTGCAATAAATAGGTATATGAAGACAAGAACAAAACTGTCGATACCGCTCCGATACTGAGGCGAATTCATACTTTTTATACGTGTTGGATAACAATTAAGCGAATTGTGTCCGGTCAGTGATAATGCTAGATTGACATTGACATTAAATTAAACCATTTTAATGATTTTGGACAGTATTATTTACATGTCGACAGAAGACCACGTATTTTTTTTATAGTACGGGAAATTCTCATGGATCTCCGCAACTGGGGAGGCAGCAGGGTATGCCGGACACATACCGACTAAAACCTGCACTTTCCTTATATTCATGGCCATGGGATTCTAACAGGCATCAGCCGTCGCTGGACCCCTCAATGGGCGAGGCCTTCCCTCGCATCTTAATCGAAAGCACGCGTATTTACCACACAACGTGAAGCCAACGTCCTTACTTTCAATGAAGAACGGTATCGCAATTTGTAGTATAAATTTACCCCTAATATTACAACTCTGTGCTAGCCTTTAGGCGGTTTACACACACAAATTACAATTTTCTAAACAATAACGAGATATTGATGAAGATAGTTAAATTATGTTTAGTAATTGGATTAAATGAATCGGTGTGTAAACCGCTTTATAGATGTTAGCACACTTTTAGACGCACTAGAGTCGCTTAAACAACATAAATTATAGGCTACTTTGGGTGTGACTATATTATGTAAAGAAAGTTTATGTAAAATATTGTTAAAAATATAATTTTATAAGTACAAAACATTGTCAACTGGAAATCACATAGATGTTGCTTGGGACGTGTTGATTAAAAAAAGTATTATTTTGTAAAAACGATGAATAAAATGTGTAAATAATGTATTTTTGTTTTTTATTGACAATTCCATAATCAGTCTTTATGTAGAGGGGTGGCCGTAGTAACCACCGAGAATAAGAGAAAAAAGGTTTTCAAAGTAAATTAAGAAAAATACATTACAAAGCAAAAGCCTACTTTCAATTGAAAAAAAAAAACCGCAAATGTACTGTTTCCAACTCTATTTGAATTCGCTGAGTTTAATTACTATTGGAGTAAGTTTTAAGAAAAGGACTAATAATCAGACAACATAAACACAATTTTTGTGTAGGTATTTATTTTGCTTAAAAAAAGTGGTGTTTTTGACGTGCCATACCGTCGTTGGCGTCGTGAGCAAGTTTTCATTTGACGTCTATACACGTCCGTGGCGACCAATAGGTTAAACGGTAAAGGAAAAATATCGTGAGGAAACCTGCATGCCTAAGAGATTTTGCACGACGGTATGTGAAGTCTACCCTCTCAATCTGAGAGGAGACCTATGCTCAACAGTGGCACAGTATTATATAGACGGTTGTTGATGATATTCTGCGATTTGTGGCGTGCAAATTAACAAAATAATACTACATCTATCGATTAGTGAGACTTGTTTTTGCTGACGTCCATTAATGAAATTTTCCATCAATGGATTAATGGCAACTCTCAATACGTTTAATACAAAAAAAAATATTGACTGTCGTTAGGCGGACCTATCTAGCTAGCTAACATAATTAGCTGTTGCATGACATACAAATAAAAAGATGATCCCATAATCTATAAAAGATTATGCGATAAGACATTAATATTTTATCTATCAACTGACAGCAGTAGGACACACACCATTCACAAACACTTAAAAAGTTTTAGACGACCGTGCCTGAACGATAGCACGTAGCGGAAAATGTCATGCAGGATAACAGTTCACGAATTGGAGTGGAGTGTCACATGCTTCTTAGTGTTCCATAAAAAAATCCCCTATAGATAGGTAAACTTTACGTGACCGGATATCCTTAATTTTGTAGGGTTCCGTACCCAAAGGGTAAAACCGGGACCCTATTACTAAGACTCCGCTGTCCGTCCGTCCGTCTGTAACCAGGCTGTATCTCATGAACTGTGATAGCTAGACAGTTGAAATTTTCACAAACGATGTATTTCTGTTGCCCCTATAACAAATAAAAACAAAATAAAATACATAAGTACAACAAACTCCCATACAACAAACGTGATTTTTTTGCTCGCAAATATTGGTACGGAATTCTTCGTGCGCGAGTCAGACTCGCACTTGGCCGGTTTTTTATTGAAACTACACTATTACAACTAGTGAATCATTACTTACCTCAAACATGATTCACAAGTTCTTCATGCAAAAAACATGTTTATCGATTTAAAAACACCCAGAAAATAAAACCTAATTAGAATTATCTATGATTTATTGATAAAATAAAATTACACTTTCATCTTAATCTAAATCTTAATGTTTAAAGATAATGATTATAATTTTACCTGTTGATTTACAATCGGTGTATAAAAAATGCGAAATTATCGTAAGCCTGTGTCAAAATATGATTGATCGATTTTTAAACGGTTTTCGATTTCCATTTATCTGTTACGTCACGAATTTATTTTAAGTATAACTAATTTATTGATACCAAATAAAGATTGGTAAAATACAAATTTATCAACACCTCGTGATAATTCGATTCAATTTATACAAAAGTCAAATTATGAATATAAAAACATAATTTAATCAATCACACTTGGTAAGAATGACATCAAAGGCGGTTTTAGAAATTACAAAAACAATTTGGACTGAAAATTATTTAAGCCTTTATAGATTTTGGACTATATGAAGCTTATCTCAAAGCTCTTCAATTCTTTACGCCGATGACTACTAATTTAATTTGCACAATTTGGGCAAGCTATCCGTTTTTTTTAAATTCGGGAATTAAAGATAGTGTTAGACCGGTTTCGTACTACGGCCGATCCGAATACATGAAAATACAGTCCGGAGTAGTCGTAAAACTATTTGTATGGTGGTTTACACACTAGATCCGATTTCTGTCATCCGATTTCTCTACGTCATCCGTGAATCTCTGTCTCTCTCTGTATTTTCACAGATTCGGATTGGAGTCGGATCGAATAAAGTTCGAAACCGCTCTTAGTCTTCTCTAAGTCCTGCATGAAAGGAGCCTCCTAGCGGCGCAACTTGGAAGCAGCTAGGCACGGTAACGCAGTGTCTAGGCTGATTAATCCCTTTCAACACAACGGATCTTGTCAGATCCGCGATAAACGGCACTTTTATTGACACGATAAGAAGCAGTGTTTGCCCTAGTATTCCCTTAGTACTAGTCACAGCCATCGGAATCTAAATATACTTATGCTTATAAATCTTTAAAAAACGTAGGTACCCCACTATTAAAAGAAGACAAGAAAATATAATTGTAGATAATCTTAACATTAAACATATTTTATTCAATTCGTTTATGGTAGTCATATTCTAGTCTTTGGTAAAACTTAAACAACTACAAGAATCATGCAAATAAATCGATTCACTTAGGAACTAATATTGCAGGCTTTTAGCTAAATAAAAACAGAAACCTAATACTGCATGTATTAGATCAATATAATTTTTTATCTGTATTGTCCAAGATCGTTCAAGATGATTGGGAAATTTTACAGTACAATCTAGTCCCAGCAAGCAGAGCTTGTTCTATGGGCACTAAAGCTATGTAGTTATATCCACTAGGATATAACACTTATGTATACTTACTTAGCCTTCACTTCCTTAAAAAAAATTAAAATCTTAGCATCGAAAATGCTAAAAAATACAAAAATGATACTTATAATACTTATTTTTTGTAACTTTTAAAAGAAATATATTCGGACAAACACTTGTTTATCACATAAATATTTGTGTCTTGTGGGAATAGAATCTTCGACTTCGAGATCAGCAATCAGACTCGAACCACTAGACCACAGATGTCGTCAAATAATAATAATATAATTAATAGAGTATTGATATAAAATCACATAATATGACATTGTCGCTCGACGCTGATTCTTGAAACATAGAGCGAATTTGCAGAACTGTCTCGTTTCCTTAGACACGTCTCTGAATCATAGCCTTAATTAACCTTTTGACCGCCACGGACGTGTATAGACGTCAAATGAAACCTTGCTCAGGACGCCAACGACGGCATGGCACGTCAAAAATACCACTTTTTTTAGTTCAATATAAATACCTATACAGTATTCTTTACCTATTATTAGATACTAGAATTTGTCGCTTGGCGTAGAGAACACGGATTTACGTTATTGACGTGGCGGTCGAAAGGTTAAAATTATGGATTTTTCGTACCTGACGTATCATACGTTTTACGTAAGATACACGGAGATATAGTCGTCGCAGGCGTCCAGCACAGCTTTGGCGAGGGTTTCGTCCCGCGGCGTGGTGTTTGCGTGGGAAGGAAGGAACAGGCTCATGCGGGACGCTTCGCCCCACGAATGGTTCAGAGTACCTGAGTAGAGAAGGTGAAGAAATAGGGCGAAAAATTGACTTTGAAACAATATACCATGACGCCTTTTGACTGCCATGGACGTGTATAGACGTCAAATGAAAACTTAGGACAATATATGCGTACACCCGTGCGAAGGGGCAGGTCGTTAGTAAAAAGTAAAGAGGTTCTTACCATAGTATTTGAGGGGCCAGTGGTGCGGGGAGTGGTTCCTGGTCAGCAAACAAGATGGCGTCGCGCCCGGGGTCAGCACTCGCGCCGGCCACCACGGGCACGGGCCCAGCTTGTGCCACACCACGTCATCGTAACTGACAACAACACAACAATAAACACCTGTCACATTGATATTATCACTACTTAATATAAAACAAAAGCAGTGATGGCCAAGTGGTATGGACCAACGGACTACCAAGTCGAAGGTCTCCAGTTCGAATCCAAGGCACGCACCTCTGGCTTTTCGAAATCATGTACGTATCAATAATTAATTATCATTCGCTTAAAACGCTGAAGGAAAACATCGTAAGGAAGAGAGGAGACCCGTGCCCAGCAGTGGGACAGTATATGGGTAGATTATGATGAGTATAAAATAAAAGTCATTTCCCGCAGTCTGTCTGTCCCTATGTGTGCTTAGATCTTTAAAACTACGCAACGGATTTTGATGCGCTTTTTTTTAATAGATAGAGTGATTCAAAAGGAAGGTTTATATGTATAATAAATGTATGTTATTAGTACATTGCACCCGTGCGAAGAGGGGGCGGGTCGCTATATAAAAAAAACCATACGAGTGATTTGTCAGTGTACTTTAGTACACCTCTGCCTAACCCTTTTGGGAGTACAGGCATGATGTTATATTTTTCAAAGTGTATGTATATAAAAAGTAATTGACATTATTCATATTATGTGCTTGAAATTGACATTGTGAAAGTATACAATAATTGTTTTATGTACTTAAATTTCACTGAAAAATCAAATAACACTGCTCGCCCTGGGAATCGAACCTAGGACTTCTAGCGTAGCAGTCGGCGCTTAGGACCACTAGACTAACGAGACAGTTTCTTTGACAAAAGAATCTCTTTAGCGTTCATACTTAAAAAGGTCTCATTTCGTAAATGAAAATAGGTTTGTATACTATGTTTCATTACATCTCTGTCTTACCTTTAGGAAATACAGGCGTGATGGTATGTTATGTGTGATGTTTTTTAGGGTTGGCAACGAGCAAGTGATAGCTCTGGTGTTGCAAGCGTCTATAGCAGCGTTTCCCATAAACCGGGTCGCGACCCGGTACCGGGCCATCAAAATAAAATATCGGGTCGCAACATTCCCTACTACTACTATAATAAATGTGTATTGTTTTATCTAATAGAACCAGCTTGGGTTTAAAAGTATTAAGTGGGTCACAAAGGGGCTGTGTGAAAATTACCGGGCCATGGCAGAACAATGTTTGGGAAACATTGGTCTATTATATAGGCTACGGTAACCGTTTACCATCCGGTGGGCCGTATGCTTGTTTGCCACCCTAATGATATAAAAAAAGTTAAGGATCTTACCCAACTTTCGGGCCCCACATGCAGCTGGGGCATAGTTCCACGTTCTCCTTCTCTTTGCGCACGGAACATATAGTACGGGTGCTCGACAATATCTTCTCGACCAGCGTCACCGGCTTCGCAGGTTTCTTCGGTGGGTTTTTGCGATCTGAGAAAGTCAATGCACTCTTGTAAGAATAAGTTATTGCTGTAATAAGAAAAATAGGCGCTTTCGATTTATTCTGAATGTAATTATTAAATCGACCACGTCTGTAGTCTAATGGTTCGCGTATCGGATTGCTGATCACAAGGTCGTGGGTTCGATTCCCATAGAACGAAAATATTTATGTGATGAATAAAAGTGTTTTTGGGTGTTTCTTATGTGTTATAAGTATGTATTTACAAAAAAAAGTATAAGTATTATATCCATTGTCTAGTACCCATAGTACAAACTCTGCTTAGTTTGGGACTAGATGGTGATTGACTGTGTAAAATTGTCCAATAATATTTATTTTCTTTTTTTTTATTATATTTTTATATTTTTGCAGCTACTTTCTCTAATATAAATCTTGTCTGCTAGTAAAACCTAAGCTAAGGTGCTTGGGATCCGGATAAGGTGTCTGAAATGGCCTTTTGAAGAAAAAGGTACAGCAGCTTCGAGTAGACCAGTCTAAACCGAATTGTGTACCTTGACCATAATTTAGGGAGCTAAACAACCTGTCTATGACCTTTGGACTGCCAAGTCGAAGGTCTCGTGTTCGAACCCGAGGCACGCACCACTGACTTTTCGAATTCATGTGCGTATTCATAATTAATTATCACTCGCTTAAACGGTGAAGGCAAACATCGTGAGGAAATCTGCATACCTTAGAGAATTTTCTCGACGGTTTGTGAAGTCTGCCAACCCGTACTAGGCCAGCGTGGTGGACTATAGCCTAATCCCTCTCAATATGAGAGGACACTCGTACCCAGCAGTGGAGTATATTGCTTTATGATGATGAAACAACCTGTCACACGGCAATACCAGATCGGTGGAAAAAATGAATTATACATACGGAGTATAGTGACAAGCCATTCTCTTCTACAGGCGAGGTGGAAGGCAGATGGACAGTTGGGGCACTCTCGCAGTCTATCTCCTTTCCCACACACAAGGCACCATGGTGTGTGCAGAGTTATCACTGTTTTCACTGGTGATATTGAGCTCTGGCAAGGAAAACGAATATTGAACTTTATGTGGTAACAATAAGTCACCGTACAGCAAAATTTTTGTTGTCAGTTATAACATAATATACAATGACACTATTTACATCTGTATTCCCCGAAGGGTTGCCTACTTTGCCACTCACTCAGCATACTAATATCATCACCCTACTGGCCTATTCCCAACCATGTTCAGTTTGACTTCCAGTATAACCAGATGCAGCTGTATATTACACCTCTACAACCCAAAAAATGCTTCCTTCCTAATAGAAATATCCTGATAAAAAAATATTTATTCATGATTACATGGGACCTAAAACATACCAGCGAAATGTGGATTTATGTTAGTACACCTCTGCCTAACCCTTCGGAGAATATAGGTGTGATGGTATGTATGTTTATTCACGTTAGGCCTATGCTTCATCACTAGTTCGCCTGATGTTAAGCGACACTGCGATCTACGGTGGAGCACACTTGCCTAGAAGAAACCGATTCACTTGAGATTTAAAGACAAGACACACAGATTATAGTTATTGGGGAAGATGCACTCAGGAAGCTCATTCTACATTTCAGCGGTACACACAAAAGTTGATTTAAAGTGTTTCGTCGGGTTTTTATAATAAACTAGAACTAGTAAAAAAATACTTACAGACTTATCAGATATATCTTTGTGATCAGATTGCTTATGAACAAAGTTGTATCTCCAACACTGATGCAAGTAGTTCTCTATCTCCTTCTCTGTAGCTATATTTTTGATGACCATCTCAAATTTGTCCTCAGTACTTGCATCAACGTTCATCAAGTAGTCCAGGCAATCTCTGTTAGTGTCTATGTCACATTGCAGATATTCATAATACTGGTCAAAGAGCGCTTCCTTTCCTCTACGGATGAATTCTTTGAAGGCATTTTCATATCTACCTTGTTTTAATGGAGTGTGTATTACATCATATGTTACGTTAAGATCTGGTTTCCTAAGTGAATTTAGTTTAACATTTAAAGGTACTGTTAGATCTTCTTTTAGTTTTCTCTGAAATGGTACATATCTTTAGTAAATATCTTTAAAAATTGTTTTAGAAATATGGAGGAGACAAAATCATTATTCCCACTGGTATTATGTAAAACGATAGTAAACACCATGATTAGAACATAAATATTGACATTAAAACATTTGATTCTGTATAGAAATAAATGTTTATCACGGGAATCACGAAAATATAATCTATTTGTTAGCTGTATCCAATGTTTTAAACATTAAGTAGCAGGACTAAGAAAGAAAAATAAATAAAAAAAACTAGGAGAATCAAATAGAGAATCTACTCAATGGGTTTATATTAAATACAAAGGTATTTAATATATGGGTCTATGGGTCATTTATGGGTTATTTTAAATACCTTTCTGGTTACTGAAGGAGCCTTTGGTGGAGAGACCTTAGGTGCTAAGTGAGCAGGTCCATAGAAAGGTCTGGACCTCTCTGCCAAATGCATGCTGGTGTATGGTATCCAGAACCTGTTCTTGGTGTTACAAGTCTGTACATAGTAGCATAGTTCGTCTGTTACTGTGATAGAGCCATCTTCATTGCCAGATATGCCTAGTACTGAAAGATTTTGAAGGTAGAGTATATTTTAAGGTTGAATAAAATTAAAAAGTAAGACAAAAATAAAATGATGTTCTTTTATATGCTGACAGTGATCATCTATAATTTTTGAACAACTGAAGGCAGATAGGTACCTACCTTTACAGGTATATTTTAAAGAGAATTGGGAAGTCTTTGTGACTTTTCCTTCCTCCCACCAGCAAATCCATCCAATCCAATCCAGTTAAGTCTAACCCGTCGGTGAAGGATGACGTTGGACTCATACGTTCCATTTTTTTAATTGCATAAGGCCCTAAGACAACCCTCGACCCTCGTGTTTTGGACATTAGGTAGGTACCCGAGGAACGCAATGGTGTCTCAACCGTAATTCAATACACATATATTTAAGATCTGCTCCGCTAACTGCTTTTATTAATGAAAGTATTATCACGTAATGTTATAATACGCTAAGCAATAATATTTGCTTTCTAATGGAGAAATTGTAGTGTACCTACTTATTCATTAAAATGCACCTGTGGGGAATCCCGTACGACCGACTAACGTCATTCTACCCAGATAAAACATAAACATGCGTTTGTTCTATTCCCAGAATTTATCTAAATCGAAACAATTGAGTTAAGTACCTTTGTCATCATAAAACAATCCTTCATCGTTCTTCACAACTTGGACGTTGGCGTAAACCTTTTTGCAAACTCTGGCAAGAGCTATGTCGCCCAACTTCCAATGATAAATCCCTTTTTTCTCTGTTGTCATTGTAAAAGAAATAATAACATTCAACCATTATAATTTCAGAGAAACTTTTAGATTCTTACGGAATAAAATTAAAATAAAAAATAATGAAAAATGAATGAAACTGAAAGAAAAGTGAAAAACCTCTTGTCTTCATCATTCATTCAAATTTCCGCGCGAAACTATCTATTGAGATATATTTAAAAGGACCGAAAATTATACTGTTTTCTGATTTAAACGAGATATTTCTATTAAAAAAATAATATTTAACTGAATTTATTAGCCAACAATAGCTACTAATTATTATTATTATAAATATAGTTAGTATTTATGTTGAGATAGCTTTAAAATTACAAACACTGCCACCTAGTGTGGAGTAGCAAAACTTTTTGAAAGGGGCAATTTAGAGCTCCATCTATCTTGAAAATTGTGAACAAAACAATTCAACCTAATGCCTATAGATGGCAGTCAAGATACCTTTTCAGTTATTCTGATTAATTAGATCTAATAAATTGATAATTATATTAATGTAGTTTGACGTCACGGACATGAGATACGTATCTTAACATCTAATTCAAATTCAAATCTTGCTTTCATATGTATAAAAGATGTTATAATAATTAGGTATCAATTCATATTGATACCTAATTAGGTATTATAACATCTTTTGCTCATCTGGCGCCCTTACAGGGTTTCATAACCCTGTAAGGGCGCTGCAAAAAATAATAATAATTGGTCATAGTAGCCAAACCATACGGAAGGGCTGCTGGTGTCCTACCAGCAGCAGTATGGTTTGGTTTTACTTAACTAGGTACCTAATTACCGAATGTACAATTTATTAAACGTCCGACCTTGTGAGACCATTTTAATAATAACATAATATTATAAAAAAATCCAAATTACGATAGATTATTGTGTCAGATTCGATGAATAAAATTGAACTTTAGTCTTGCTTGACAGACAGATCGTCGGAGCATGAGGTCGTGTTCGGGTGGGTCACCTTAGCCGCCCTCGTCTCGCTTGGGGCGTCGGGTAGGTACCTACTAAATCTCCATTTATCAATGTCAATAACACTGAAAGAACCTTTATTTTCTCGACCATCGGTAGCAAGTACTTAGATAAATAATGTAAGTAAGTAAGTACTTAGATAGGTAAGTATACATAGGTATTTATGTATTTTGTTTTCTCGTGTTACGGTAGGGATCAGTAATAGTTACCTAACTCTTATTATGGTAAAAGTAGCCTGTAACGGTAGGTACCTATTACCTATATATCTAGTAGCGCTATCTCACTTTATTGTTATATAAGCTGTTGCCCGTGGTCTCGAAAGTACCTAGTACACTTTTTGTAACAAAAAGATCTTTTTAAGTCCTTCAAACTACAATCCATCTATACAGATGGATTGTGCTTTGAAGGACAACAATGTTGGGTACCCAAAATTCATTAAGTAACAAATTTTTTAATAGGAACGGATTTTATCACAATTGATATTATTAATCCCGACGTTTACGACCATGGAAAGGGTCCGAAACGTCGGGATTAATAATATCAATATAACGTGATACCTAAAATCCGTAAAAAGTAGTTTTATTTCAATGTATAATATTTGCGTAAATATCAGAAATCAATATGTTAGCCAGTACGGACTACCTATACCTACTCGATTTAACCTACAGTTACACCTCAAAAGACTTTTTGAAACAAAAGGTAGCCTTTTTCCTTCTTCAAGATCTAACGTACCTATCTCTGTAACCAATTTCATCAAAATCGGTTTTGCGGTTTAGGCGTGAAAAAGTAACAGTTACTTTTTTTAGTTTACTTGCGAAATTAGGGATATTAGTAGGGATTAATCACCTCGGAAATAGTCTAAATTAAATAGCGTACAAATAATGTGTGTCTATGTAAATTTTAAAATTACTACTGCTTGCTTGACCGGGAATAAATATTTCGATAGTATTAGTTTGTATTTAGGTGCGGAGGCGGTAAGTACTTAAACAAATACATTTTACTTAAATAGGTAAACTTCTTTTTTTTCTTTACCCAGGAAGAAACCTGCAAAAGGCTATCTGGATGGCTTGGGGGCAGACCGGGGTGTGTGGGATTTTTATAACATTATAACTCGCGCCGGTGGCCATCTTCAGCACAATATTGGGGGCTTCCGGGAACTAAGAATTTGTATGGTACTTACTTATCTATTAATTATGGTAGGTACCTATCGTAGATACCATAATAAGTGAAACACATGGGAGTCGGAGGATTTACGTATTTAGGTAATTAGTACATACATACGGAGAGTATGTCTCCCTATTATAATTAGGTACCAACTACTTACCAAGATACATTTTACTTTTGTTTTTGTTTTCAATTTACTTTCGAAGAAAATCAGTATAATACTTATACCTAAATGTGTAACCGTTGGTAAAAAAAATGATTATAGAAAAATAACCCATATAGGTACCTACTTCATTACTAGGTACCTACTACAAATTAGGTAAGTTTTTTCCTATTATTTTTTTCAACATAAGGAAATCCTCATAAATCTTTACGCATGAGGAAGGCGGAGGGTTATAAGTAGGTATAACGAAACACCCACAATACATCTCTCTTACTCAACCCTAGCACTTTCCCCTTACCCATAAAATACCTACCGATTTTCCCCTCTTATAATACATACATCAACAATCAGAGAGCTGTTGACAAAACATACCGAGCGGTATTTATACGTCGGGCGAGATGCGGCCTCCTCATTGGTAGATCTTAAGTGGGGCGTGCCTCAAGATCGCAGCATCCAATCCCCACTATACGGGGACGGTGACAGTACATAATATAAGTATGTTATATTGTGGAGATTACATTTCATACGAGTATCTTATTTTATCGTCAGAATAATATTGAATATAATGATACCGCTATTGTGAAAAAAGTTTATATTGTTTTTTCTTTCTTATAAGATTATCGAAACTAGGTTGAGCACGGTGTTAATGGGTTTTCCTATGAAATTCTCAGTAGCTCGAATTTCATATTTTAACGGTTAACGGCAATAGGCGTGACCTAAAAATATCCTTGAACTTTTGGTGTACCTACCTACAGGTACCTACACCTCTGGCTAACCCTTTAGAGAATACAGGCGTGATGCCACATGTTCACATTATTGTATTTATTTGGTTATTGTGAACAAAGCGACGTCTAAACTGAATAAAAAGGTCCATGTTTGCGGCAAAATGTTTGTATTGATAACTTGCATTACATAACTTGTTTTGTAGATGTATGTTTATGTGTAGTCAAATGGGTCTCCAGTTTTAAACGGTAACTACCTATTTCAATGAGAACCCAGCATAAATGAAATCATCAGAAAGTGAATAATCTTGTCAGAAAAATCACACTTGGTAGGTACAGAGTTTAGCACATCAAGCTACCCCAATCTCTTTGATAGGTTTTTAACTTTAATACAAAATAATAAGTGAAGAGTGCATGTAACAAAAACTTTCTAAGTAAGTTAAAACCTAAATAGTCAACATATACTTACCACTAATAATGAATTCTAAAGCCTGTATTTATGCTCTTACAGGAAGTGCAGTAACCGCCATGAAATAGGTAGCTACGCAAGTTCGCGATCGATGGCCAAATTGTTATAATGTGTAAAGTGAAAGTGTCGCGACAGCTGCGCAACTCTCTCCCAATTATTTTGTGGCCGGACTGTCTTTAATTATTGTAACGTTTCTTTTGGTAATGTTAAGTTACTTACATATTGTTTTAATTTTTTTTTGGTATAATTATTTTCTATCATAATTAAAATAACACATAACATACCCTCATTGCCTGTATTCCCCGAAGGGTTAGGTAGAGGTGTGCCAATGTATACCCACAGTTCACCGGTCTGTTTACGTCCCATGTAATAGGGGGCTTACAGGGGGGTGCAGAGTTTAAAGTCATTGAGCGGGCACAAATCCAATCTCCGAGCTGGTACTGTGAATATCACAGAAAACACCTGCTCGACTCGGGAATCGAACCAAGGTCTTCAAGCGCAGCAGTCACGCTTACGACCATTAATTAGGTTAATGTGGAAATAATATTTGAGATGTATTTTTTTGGTATGTTTTTCCAAAGACATTAAAATAAGTAGGTACCGATTACGAGCAAGAGAGCCAGTGTTTTCTGTCTGCACAAACACAAAAGGAAGTCTAAACAGCGTGAGCTCTAGGGTTCAAATCCTAGGTCAACCAGTAGGTATTATTAAGATTTCCTATAAAAGTCTCCGTAGCAGCGGAGTTTTAATATTTTGTTCTTGGTTATTGGCAATAGACTTGCACCCTGTTACGTGAGACATTAAATATATTGACCTAAATGATATTTAGACACCTCTTTCTGACCTTTCCGGATATAATGAAACTGTTAGCTGACTGGAAATCTGGAATAGGCTGTCTGACATGGCGCAGGGTATATATTCTTCATCATAATCACTTTCCCACTGATGGGCACGGTTCCCTGCATTCTCTATAACTATTCACAATCATACCTATTAACAATATCCTGTTTTTTACCTCTAACCATCGATTTAATAGAGCTTAAGATGTTACAAAAAGTGTTAGGCTATGGTGCCATCGATCGTCGATCAATGTAATACAATCGACTACTTTTTACCGGTCTGTAGCTCGTGCCGACACCGACACGCTTCCGGTACATGCGATAACAACAGTGTTAAGTACATTTGATTAATTATAAACATAATATACCATCATGCCTGTATGGGGCATGACGGTATATTATGTTTAAAAGGTTAGGCAGACATGTAGGTATGTATGGTATGTTTAGGGCGAGCCTTTTGCCTTTAACCGGGCATAAATATTATCTAAACTCCGAGCTAGTATTGAGAATGAATTAGGCAGTAATGTAAGAAAGAGGTATGAATAATGAATAATTAGTAATCTCTCGCAAACATTGAAAGAAAACATCGTAAGGAAATTTGCATGCCTGTGAGATTTTCCTCGACGATGTGCTGCGAAATCTACCAACCCGCTCTAGGCTATCGTTGTGGCCTATAGCCTAACTCCTCTCATTCTAAGAGGAAACCTGTGACAGCAATAGGACAGTTACTTAATAGGTGTTGATGATGATGAAAGAAGAGGTTCCGATCTTACCTTATCTTATTTTGGGGCTGACTTTAGCCAGCAACACTTCGACCACATCTTATGTGGTACCTACAATCATTATTTAAAGCCAGCTTCATTTTATAGAGCAAGTGGTTCCAAAATGTGGTAAATATCTTCTGAGCTCGCCTGTACAGCCTTTGTCAGCATCTGTCGCGTAGTTTTTGTATGGTTCCGTTAATTTCTCCAACTTTTTGTGGCATCACATTGTTCTCTCGCTGCCGGACAGGTAGACAGACGAACTATTGCCCTGTCGTTAGATGCGGTCAAACAGCGACCTGCCAAAAGGTAGGTAGGTACTTACAGAATAGTTGTTGCACTTGTTTTTTTGTTGCAAGATGTCAATGCGCTGTTTTTTGCTCCGCTTATTTGAATACATTCATGATAGCAACGGAAATAATGGAGTGATGGTATAATTAACAGTGTCGCATTCTTCGCTAGTCATAGGTGTAAGACCATGGACAGACTTGACCATGGACAAGTCATTGGTAAAGAGATACTGAATAAATTAATTAGGTAGGTAGGTGCTATGATTAGCTTCGAAGGCACGCTACTCTGATTTTTTCAAAACCATATTCTGCGCAGTAGGTTCCTTATAATTATCATTAGGTAAATGATCGTCCTAGGTAAATGATAAATGAAAACATCGTAAGAAACTCCGCATACCAGGATTTTGAAGATGTACCTTCCCTTTCTCGCTTTCAGTGACTTTAATTTATTGTAATCAAGAGTTACGTTGGGGTCAACTTCCAGTCTAGCCAGATGCGGCTGAATATCGGTATTTTACACGAAGCGACTGCCATCAGACCTCCGCAATCCAATTTCTCGGCAATACCGATGTCTTGAGGAAAGACTGGTTGTCAGTCTTTTTTTTGGGTTTCTGAATGATTACCTTTAACGATTGCCAGATTGCCATTGGTCTAGGTAGTACTAACGATTGCCATAGGTGTTCGTATGACAACCAAGACCGACATCTTTACGTGCTCTCCGAGGCACGGAGGGGTCTCGATATGATAAGAGTGGTCACCCATCCACAGAAAAACCGCGGCTATCGCAGCTTAACCTTGTAGATCGGTTGATCTGCGTAGTTATAACGTTATTGTAATCAAGAGTAGGTATATACCTATTTAAAATGTTTGGTGGTGTACCATTTTACAGTACCTTTCTTTCAATTGAATCAAAAAAGGTCGAATAAATAAATCCATAGATCCTAGAGGAGACGCAACAGGCCAGAAACGAACAAAACCTTTTTGTTGATGGCACGGGCCAACAGGATATTGACTATTTGAGATACTTTTTGTGACTTCCTATAATTAATTTTAAATGTTCTTATAGTTACAAACAGGATCTAGTTTGACGCTTTATTTGCTTCTAATGAATTTGGAATCTAATTGTTTGTAAAAAACTGGTATTAAGTACTTATGATACTTACCATAGTGCCTGTATTTCCGGAAGGGTTAACCAGAGCTTATGTGTACTGCTGCTAGCGTCGGCCTTAACCATTGCGAGCACAGATATACATATATTAAGTATATTTCTAATCCATATTGACGACGTCTGTGGTCTAGTGGTTCGTTTGCCGGACTGCTGATCATGGGGTCGTGGGTTCGATTCCCACAAGACACAAATATTTTTGTGGGTAAAACATGAGTATTTGTGTTTGTCTGGGTGTTTCTTATGTATTATAAGTATGTATTTACAAAAAAGAAAGTATATAAGTATTATATCCATTGTCTAGTACCCATAGTACAAGCTCTGCTTAGTTTGGGACTAGATGGTGTTGTGTAAAATGTCCCAAAAAAATATAAAAATAAAAATATATCTGTGATTGTGAGGCTCCGGGCGGCAGGTCTTTGCCAGGCCCTTATCCTTTGCGGAAAGTACCTATGTGAATTGAAATGGGTATTTGTGATGATTGATGAGAAGTTATTAACAAATAAATATCGTTAGTTTTGACATCGTTAATATTACTTTGTATACCAAACTTATTTTATTGTTTTAAATGTTTAAATGATACACAAGGAAAAAATAAAGCTTCAAATGTACATTTTTTTTCTCGGGTTCGAGGCGCGAGGCCCCTGCAAGAGCGAGGCAATTGTTTAATAAAATTATAGTACGGAAATTTTTCATGGTCTATATGCCAATTGCGGTCGTATTCTAACCAACATTCTTCTCTATCCTAGTTACAATCTTCTTTCACTCCACAACGCTCCCATATCTCGCTGTTCCTCACTTTATGTCTCGAAAAGTCAAAAGCCTTTGAATGGTAAGAATTTCTCGAGCTTCACTCTATATGTAGATTATCGCTGGTTTGTCTGATGCAGCTGACAATTTCTGCTATAATGAGCAATTTCTTCTATGGTAAACGCTATCTAGGCAAATCGAAAGCTACGTTTATAAATGGTTGACATAACAGCGGCAACGTAAAGGTGTACGAATGACGCATGAGATGTAATGTCGTAATTATAGGCAGGAGATTGCGCGGTCAATGTCGCTGTGAGTCACTGGAGTGGTGCGAGCTATGAGCGACAGCGGGCGGTCATCTTTTGTTTTTATTTTTTATGTAAGTATAGAATGGTCATCTCTGGATGAATCTCTTTCCTTACTGGAGTTAGAAAATTGAATTGTTAGCTCCATGGAGTTTATGTTAATAATAAAATATGTTCAAAAAAACCATTAAATTGATAAAATACAATGTAAATCTTAGGAATTATAGTGGCATTACAATATTTGTTGCCTGTACTAGGATAAACCTATCACAGCGGCAGGAGTGCTAAAAGTATGTTAAATATTGATGTTAAATATCGATGTGCAGTGCAAAGTGTAGATATTTAACTGCACGTTTGGTAAGTATAACGATTAATTCATTAAAGAGACCTTCTGACCCTCCAGAAGTTCGAAATCCTCTCGAATCCCTCTCAACACTAATATTTGTGTAACCCACACATTGGAATGACTCGAGCATTGATTTGATTGATTTCAGCATTCTAGAAGCAGCTACGATTTGACACTTCTTATAAATATTTAGTCTATTAACGATGTAGTAGAATTTAACAGTAGCACTACCAGTAGTTCAGTGAAATATACGGTAGTAATATATTTTCTATGAAAAACCTGCACACAGAGAGGTACTCACAAAAAAATAGAGTTACGAAACGTCTGTCTATGGTTCACTATTTAACACAGAACAGAATTTCATAACAGTTTTTTTACATCACATTCCAGAGGCAGGCGTATACATATTTGTACCTATAATGTCACCCGCTTTCAGCTTACTTCTTGTCCAGTCTGGCGTGCAGCCTCACCGACACACAGACAGACAGACGCGAGATGCGCGCGCGCTGCCTGCGGAGCAGCTGACCGATACACAACAGCGACAAACTGGTCTTGATACTTAGGTACATTTATTTTGTAAATTTTTTTTTTTTTGTTATATTTATATGAGATGCAATTGAAATATGACCAAAGAATTTAGCTTTCCACTGATAACAAATATAATTTACGTGGCCATGAAGCCAAGCATGTGACTTTAACTAGTATATTTCATGAGTAGAGAAGACAAGGGCTCGTGGCTTAGTACTAAATGCGCTGTTTAACCAATCTGCAAGGTTAAGCTGCGCTATCCGCGATCAGTCTATGGATGGGTGGCTATTCTTAACACACCAAGCCCCTCGATCTCGATCCTCGATCCCGGTTGTCATACAAACACCTTTGACAATGGTTAGTAGCCCAAAAAACCAGACAACCAGTCTATCCTCAGGATATAGATATTACCTAGAAATTGGGTTGCGGAGCTCTGATGGCAGTCGCTTCGTGTAAAATACAGATATTCAGCCGCATCTAGTTAGACCGGCAGCCAACCCCAACATAGTTGGGATAAGGCTCGGAGGATGGATAGAAGACAAAGAAAGATATTTAGTTTTCAATGCTAATAACATTTAATGCTTCGTTTTCTTAGACGATTCGCAATAGGTATCGTGTTCAACATACCAAGTAATAAACAAGTATCAAGACTACTTGTCTGTTCAACCTGCGCACGCGCCGCGGCAGATGTTCGCAGCATCTGTCCGCACGCATACACTGGCAGATCGCTCATCTCGTCGCACGCACACATAGAGAACAACCTGCCGCACAGCTGATTGCTACCTGGTGGGGTTTTTATAACCTTTTATTTCGTAGAAGGATTTGTGTGTATATCTGGATGATTTCAATGAATATTATGGGTTTAATTATGAAATTCCAATTAGAATTTTATATACTCTCAGCTCGGTTATTATTATTATTAGATTATGAGCTGGGTTTGTCATATCACAGGCAAAGGCCTCCTACGGCCCTCGTTACGGCTTTTTCAGTTCGGTGGAGTAAGAAAAACGGATTGGACTTAACAGGATTTAACATTAAATAGGCGTCTTAGTCGGGCACTCTTGACAGAGTGGTCGTGGCTGTCGATGGACAGGGTTGCGTCCAGGCATCACCGCTGACTTCAAAGGCTGCTGCACGGCACGCGATGTCTCCCCACTTCTGGCGTCTTTCAGCATTGCGAGCACACTGTACTGCGGTGGATTGCGTAGCCTTGATGATGAGGTCAATCCAGCGAGTTGGAGATCGACCACAAGGTCTCCTGGCCCATTAAAAAGGTCTCATTCTTAATTACAAAAATATTTAATGAAGTAACAATTCACGTTGACAGTGTGCTAGCGCCGATACTGTCAAAAAGGTGCTGTTGGAATCCAACTCGAGATTTAGCAGTCCTTAATCATTAAGTAGATATATATTAGATTGGATCTAGTAAACTTTCTCTGAATTTGTTTCGGTGTTTCTTCTTGGAGGTCGTCAGTTAAGAAATGCTGACGCCATTTAGGACTATAAATCTAAAATATGACTTGTAAAAAGAAAATAAATATCACCTATTATTTATCTGAGTGATAGAGCAACGCTTGTTTTGATTATATCTCGCAAAAACGTATTTTTTAGAAATAGACCGAGCTTGATCGATTTTTCGCCTCCGTAAAGCAACAATTGTAAATTTCATCAAAATCATTAGACCAGTTTCCGAGAACGCGCTTATAAACAAATATATGGTATGCGTCCAACTTGCTTGGTTATTTTATTTTTAACTCAAACTCTCCTATTTAAGGATAATGATATCGTTGTCATTTTTAATTATGCAATACACCTTTTGAAACCATATAAGGTACCGGCAATACAGACACATCAATAAGTAAAAATCAACTAAATAGTTTAAACAATGTTTGCGCTAACGAACTTACACCTGGCCTAAATTAAATACAATACACCTGTTTTTTTGCCAAAAAAGTACCGTGTTTGACCCACTGACCTTAATTATGATCACAGTGACTTTAACATTAAACAACTCCGATATCCTTCAAATTATTAATAATACCTAGATAGTTTTATTTTTATATCTCATTTTATGATGTTCGCGGGTTGATTATGGTTATTCATTTTTTTATTGTTATTAATATGCATTTTTAATAACTACTTAGGTACAGTGGTTTTTTTACTGGCAATAATTCCAATGAGGTTTTATCGATATTAATATTATGATATCGATTTGATATTTAAAAAAATATATTATAAAGCTTTTTAAAATATTATTATAGAGAGTGATTCATTATTTTAAATTCATTGTAACTTTGAGCAAAGGCCTCCCAGGCTCTCTTCCAGGTTCTCTTTTCTTCATGTTAAGTTTTCTTTTCAGCAGTGGGACAATAATGGCTGACAAAAAATATATAATTATGCGAGTAGGTATGCTTTATTTTAATTGTAAGATACCTAGTTATTGTAGTAGAATAAACAACGCTCCTTATTATTACCTCGAATAAGAAACTCTTTAGTTTAATTTATTTTTAGCCGCTCCAAGGATTATTTTCCTACTGTTTCCAAACATACAATTTAACCTTCATTCTGATTAGTGTCTATTTTGTTCTAACCGTAATAAAAAATCCTATTAAAACTTTTTACACCCGTAAACTTTTGTATTCCTAATACGAATCTCCCTAGACGGCAGTAGTGTTGGGTCATCGGCCGGGAAATCCGTATGAGCGGCAGGTGGGCGGCATACGGCAGCTGCGGGATTTAACTGGCCATCACTATCTACCGTATCTAGTCGATGGGGGATCGCGCCCTTGGTGGCGATGGCGGTTAAAAAAGGAATCTTGTTCAAATGTCAAAGTTTATTGTACTTTAAACTTTTTAGTGAAGTGGTACGTAACTCGTTGATCATGTCACCAGGTTTGTGAATACTGCCATAGTTTTTGGCTTAGGGGCAATACCGATATTTTTAACATATTAGGGTTCTAGTAAAAAGTATGGGAGCCAGGAAGAGCGCTGAAGTGGGAGGAGCAAACCAGTGGAGGCTCTTGTCCCCGCTCTGGTCTGTCAGGGTCCACCCATGCTGTCTTTAAGAAGAAAGGAAAAGATAGAAAGGATCATGCTTTATTACACGACCAAGAAAGTAGAAACAGAGAGATTATATTAAATTTAAAAATACGTTTTGACGACACTTTTGGCGCAGCGGCTGAGTGATCGGCTTCTGCGCCATAGGTTGTGGATTCGATCCCCACACGGAACAAATAATATACAGGTAGTTGTTCCAGGTCTGGGTGTTTATGTATGTGGAAATTTATGTTTGTATATGTATAAACGCACCCACGACATAGGAGGCAATTCTAGTGGGACCACTTTTAAAAAAAAAAGAAAGCCTAGGTATGTTGTAATATTTGACCAATTTGCGATCATATGCTATCCATAATAAGAATACAAAGTGGTCGACCGGTAAGATTTTGGCGCGTATATAAAAAAATAAATTATAAATCTAAACCAATAAAAAATCCCCCGATAAGCATCTAGATAGAAACGAAGAACAAAACATAGATAGGTAGGTACTTAGATCAGATAACAGCTGTCCCAAATTAAATAAGCCTACAAATAAAAAACATAACATACTATAACGCCTGTATTCCCCGATGGGTTAGGCAGAGGTGTACTAAAGTAAACCCGCAGTTCGCTGGTATGTTTAGATCCCATGTAATAGGGAGCGAACCTATTGCCATTAACCGGGCAAAAATCCCAACTCCGATCTGCTACTGAGAAATTCGTAGAAAAAACCAATAACACTGCTCGTCCTGAGAATCGAATCTAGGACGCTGCAGACTAATGACGCGAGACCTACTCCGTTATCTTGAAAGTTGTTGAGTTGACAACACTGACTGTTAGTAAAGAACAAGGAATTAAAGCTGAATAATAGTTATATAAATAAATATAATAAATACTAAATATTCTAGGTCAATTTTACACAGCACCATCTAGTCCCAAACTAAGCAGAGGTTGTATGTTTTATGGGTACTAGACAATGGATATATAATACTTGTATGTATACTTTTTTTTTGTAAATACACACTTATAATACCTACATAAGAAACACCCAGACAAACAAACATTTATATTCATTACATAAATATTTGTGATTTGTGGGAATCGAACCCGTCGAACGAGGTCGTCTTTGTGATCAGCAGTCCGACCCGCGAACCACTAGACCAAAGACGTCGTCAAAACAACATACAGACATACCATCACGCCTGTATTCACGATAAGCTTATGCAGAGGTGTACTAGGTTCGATGTAACAGGGGCTAGCGAGATATATATCTATATATATTATTTTACACCACTAAGGTGGCCAACAAGCATACGACCCACCTTATGGTAAGCGGTTACCGTAGCCTATAGACGCTTGCAACACCAGGGGTATCACTTGCGCGTTGCTGATCCTGTAAAACGAAAGAGGAATAAGTAGTTGGGTTGCGTCAAAGTCCACTGCTAACACAACGTTTCCTCGGGGATATATTTTTTTCCAGTAGGTATCCATTTATGTGATAATACGTAGATATGTAGGTATGTGTTATTTATGACTCCGCCACACTGCCTTATCCTCAGAACAAAGTTCTCTCGTTGATGCAATCCTTTATGAGCTGGATCAAATGACTGTCATTATTAATACATCTACGTGTGGAGGTAGGTAATCATAAGGCGATGCACAGGAGGGTTCTGGCCACCAGGGTTTGCTTGGAAAATGATGTTCACAATCAAGGTTTAATATGGAGCACTCAATTGAATAGATACCTAAATATGTGAATAGCCATCCGAATTTCTAGATCCCACTAAGCACAGATGACCCTAGTAATTTACCGATAAACTAACCTTATAACACTTCGTTTGATCTGGGAATCGAATCCATGATCACTCGGGTTGCGGCCACTAGACCACTGAGACCGACATATGCACAAACTCTGCATAACTACTACAATAATAGTGGTGTTCAAAGTTGCTTTAAATCAATAACATGCTTAATGCTATGTGCTTATTTTTTTAAGCATGCGATTTTATGTGCTCATTAATTTATATGCCTAGGTACTTGTTATGTTACGGCAAAACGGGCGGGCCGCGCCCGACGGACAGTTGATAAAGAGGGAGAGTGATAAGCGATATAAAGCAAAATAGCTATATAGCATAAAGTGCGAACCGCGATATGATTTGCTTTATGCTATTTTTATTAAGCATGCTACTTTATTATGCTATGCTATATTAACCATCACTAACTCCAATCATACGATGAACTGTAACCACAACAAATTAATTGTTAATTTCGTATTAAGTGCGTACACGCATGACTCAGAGTCTGCGAAGGGGAGATTAATACAAAAATATTCAAACCATTCAACTCGCTGTGACAAGCAGACGTGTGAGTCATGCTTGTGCTGCACGTTGAATCATATTTTATTGTCTGCCATTATGTTTAGTTAAAATTATATGAATGGCGACAAATTCTTGAGTGCAAAAGGTATAAATTTATTCACATAAAAACATAACATACCATGATGCCTGTAGTTCGCGAAGATTGGTACTGGTGAGGAAGAATGGCACCCACAGTTCACCGGTAGGTATGTTTAGGTCCTACGTAATAGGAGGTGAGCCTATTTCCGTTGATAGGACACAAATCCAAAGTCCGAGCTGCTATTGCTAAACGCAATAACACTTAGGAAAATTCGGGTAAATTTTAAGCGTTTTTATTTTCTATGGGATTTTTATATGACAGGTTGAGCCTGTTGAGTCAGTTCAAGGGCCTAAGTCACAGAATACATACCCTAAAGGGCCTCAGTACACAAAAGCTTTGGATTGATTGATTTTTTTTGCAGGGTCGGCCACGAAGCGAGGGTTATCCCTAGTGTTGCCAAGCGTCTGTAAGCTACGGTAACTGCTTACCATCAGCAAGCCGTAACATGCCACCTGAGTGGTATAAAAAGAAATTAAATAATTTTCCTAAAAAATCGAAAGACTAACAAGTCACATTCTTGCAACTGAAAAGGTAGACATACTACAGCAGTTGAAGTAACATCTATCTCATTTAACAAGGCAAATGAATCGATAAAAAAACAATCGATTCAAGTGCAGTCGACTGAGAATTCAAATCGTCTCGCAATAAGAAGCCTGGTATATATTACAATCGCATAGCTTTCAATAAAAACTTAAAGTTTACTATTAAAAAACGTGAGACAATGGAGATTGAATTTTGTTAGAATCTTGTTGATCCACAGCGCATTGGAGGGTTAGTATTCATGAATATATTTTTGTAGGTTTTCTTATCTTTCATATTGATAATAATCGATACTCATAGATATTATGTAATCGAAATCATATTGAACCTATTGGTTCACCCATAGTAGACACCTATCCTAGTAAAATGACCACATGGATTGACAAGTTATAGGCGTCGAGTTCCAATCCAAGGTACACATGTATTAATAATTAGTTGTGGTAGCCATGTGTGCAACAACTAACCCGTTTGAGACAAAATGGCTAATCTATCTCTGTACCAAATTTCATCAAAATCGGTTGAGCGGTTTAGGCGTGAAAGCGTAATAGACAGACGGACAGAGTTACTTTCGCATATAAAATATGATTAGTAGGGATTATTACTATAAACGGAGAACAAAACATTGTGAGGAAACGCGGGAGATTTTCTCAATGTTATTGTGTTACAGGCAAAACACACAGCCAGTCAAAATTAATTTTACCTGCAGAAATCAGTCAAAACTAGTTTCGACTAAGATTGTCGGTCAAACTTTTTATTTCTCCTTTGTTCAATGCACAATGGCCTACAAGTCTATAAAAAAGCATTAAATTCACTTGCACAAGGAAAAATATTTCTAGGTAAGCTTATTATGAGTAAATGTAGGTACTCTTGATATCGACTAAAACTTTATCGAATACTTTTAAATCGATTATATCGCTTAACATTTAATAAAAAGGCCGGACTCCGAGACACCGAGAATGAGACAATACAATCTCATTTGAATCTCATGAGCGCAAGGTGCTTGCGCACGCGCCGCACCTGCGCCGTGTCAATGCACCTCGTTACCGACGGGAGATTGATATTATAAGGATTATTTCATTGATAGTACTTTTTTGTATTATTACGTATATAATCGAAGTAGGTATAATAGAAATTCTGTTAATCACTGTCGCACTTTTGGGCATGGGCTTCCTCAAAACGTAAATAATTAATTTATAAATAAACCGATAGTTGAAATAATTGGTTTTCTGTTGATCCTTGATAGGTTAATGAACTGTGTAAGCGTCAACTTTGAGTTTCACACGTTTTTTCAAATTATAGGTATTATGATTTTGACATTTCTGACCCTTTACAGCGTCCATGGTCACGGGTCGACTTTAGACGGGTTGAGTGGATAACGCTATAAAATCTGTAAAAAGTAGTTTTATTTCAACATACCTGCTAACTGTGAGTCTATATCAGTTCACCTCTGTCTAACACTTCAGGGCACAGACGTGATGATAATATGTTTTGTTAGTGTTCCAATAAAGAATAGTGTTCAGTTATCATCATCAACCCATATACTGTCCCACGGCTGGGCACGGATTCTCACAGAATGAGATCGATTAGGCTATAGTCCACCACGCTGGCCTAGTGCGGATTGGCAGACTTCCCACACCGTCGAGAAAATGTCCAGGGCATGCAGGTTTCCTCTTTTCCTTCACCGTTTAAGCGAGTGATCATTAATTATTAATACGCACATGATTTCGAAAAGTCAGAGGTGCGTACCCTGGATTCGAACTCGAGACCTTCGACTTGGTAGTCCAATGGTCATACCACAAGGCTATATGTTATATATTCAGTTATATAACTACATAATTCTGCAATAACCAGTTTCACCCACATTACTGAAATACTAAAATCAGATGTTACACTATTCTAGCCAGATATAGGTATTCAGGGGATCTGTGAGCCATGACAGATTGGTACCCTGTATAGCGACAAATTGTTACCATGCTAACTGCCCAGGCGCAACTTGCTAGGTGAGCTGTACATCTCACTTAACACGATCAGTCTGCAGGAAAACAACCGAGAACACAGTCTTCGATATTGTAACTGTTGCATGGACAAATTCTTTGTAAAATTTGCGGAGAAATTTTGCAAATATGGTAGGTATATTATAGTTGTTAGATATGTAGACTTTTCCAATATCATCAACCAATATACTATCCCACTGGCGGGCATGGGTTTCCTCTCGGAATGAGAGGGGTTACGGGTTAGGCTATAGTCTACCATGCTGGCCTAGTGCAGGATGGCAGACTTCGACGGTGTGTCGAGAAAATGTTTAAGGCATGCAGATTTCCTCACGTTGTTCTTCTCTCACCGTTTAAGCGAGATATAATTATTTTTAATAGGTACCTACCTACATGAATTCGAAAAGTCAGAGGTGCGTGCCTTGGATTCGAGCTCGAGACCTTTGACTTGGCAGTCCAATGGCCATATCACTAGGCTATCACTGCTACATTAGCAAAAATTACCCATATTTCTGTGGCCTAGTGCAAAAACGGCCAAAGTAAATTTTTGTAAGAATCACTTTTTGTATAATGGTGTGAAAACTAGAACTAAAACCCATTTTGTATTACAATGTTAGCCCTAACTGCACAGATTTTAATATAGCAAAATTTTTGGACTATCTGCAACCTTCCTTTAACAACCTTTAAGCTATACTTGAAACTTTGTTCATTGCTATAATGCTATTTACGGTAAATAGAATAGACTTTGGCCGTTTTAGCACCA
Source organism: Acronicta alni (assembly GCA_964056405.1). Lineage (NCBI taxonomy): Eukaryota > Metazoa > Arthropoda > Insecta > Lepidoptera > Noctuidae > Acronicta > Acronicta alni. Next base: position 6,633,542 of record OZ043936.1, read on the forward strand.
AGCCACAGATTTATAATACTTAAATGTATGCTGCGCTAATTTCATAAGTAACTATTAATTCTTGGATTGGCTTTAACTATTTGTGAGAATTATCAGAAGATCACATTATTATTATCGAAATCTCGTCGAAATAAAATGATTCCAATTTGCATTAATTATGTAATTTTTTTTATTCTAACTAACCTTTTGATAGATTAAAAAATATTTACGGTAGCTACAACAGAATTGAATCTACTACTAAAAAAAACAAATCATAGTCAAAAGAAATTGTTTAGAAATGCGTCTGCCATTATCAATAGGTTTTATTGAAAGTTTAGTCGATTGAATTCTCGACTTCCGTTGTTTTGTCAGTCGCCATTTCGATGTGTTTAATTTAAGTAAATGAAATGCAAATGGCGGATCAGTAATAAGCTTTGGACCTTTTATCGGTTTTACGGAAATGAAGATTACACAAAGGAATAAATCCTTTTTATGTTCTTTTAATACATTTCAAAGGAGAAAGGATGAAGTAATTGAAATATTTTACTTTGCGAATTGATAATATGTAATTAAGATAAAACTTGTAGTGTGTAATATTAGATAAAAGGTGAGGATAAACTGTTCATCCTATTCCTGCGCCATTTTCTACAATTCTATTTAAAATAAGTAAAGTTAAAATTGTAGAAGAAATCAGAAAATTATGTTATTTATTTGTGGGAAAGCTGGAACTCCTAATATTAAAGGAATTTGACGAGTCGATTACCAAATCCTCCAATTATAATAGGTATAACTATAAAAAAAATGAAAGCATGAGCTGTTACAATATCTAGTAATATTATTATAAATTTGGTCATCACCAATTAATGATCCTGGAGTTCGTAGGTCTTCGTGAGTTGAGATTGGGACGGGAGCCCAATCTCCACTCACAAAAACGTATAAGCAAAGAGCGAGTGTGGTCATCAATACGTTTTCTTTTTCGACAAGAATATAGATTAGCATTATTAAATTTAATATGATACCTACATGTTTACATGTCAAATTCAAATCACAACATCGAAAAACATGCAACTTACATTAATTAACTTTGCATAAATCACCCGTTCGTTTCATTTCTCACAGAAAAAAAAGAATTATGCAAATAGCACATATTATAATAAGCGTCCTAATAAGACCATTCCGTAACGGAACTGTGATTCTTTAAATGACAACCTCTCCAATAGCAAAGACCTTTAACATCAACAAATGTCGTTCAAATAGAGGTCAACTTATATTAGTCGATTTTGTGAACCCTTATTTAGTCGATTTGTTTTTTAACCTGTGACATTTTGCGTTAATTTCTCAGAATGTGTTTTAGTTTCCGGTAGATGTCACTAGTTTAGCATTCGTCTGTATAAAATACTCATTTGTATTTTAATTAAACACAGGATGTTCGTTTAGGTATATGAATGAATGGTTAGTTAAGGATCTTTTAATCAGAGGTAAGAATTGAAAATCCATTTCGTTTGTAAAGTATGTTAATTTCTGTTGTCTTTTGTATAATGAGAAAATAAAAGTAATTGGGTTTTCCTGTGAAATTCTCAGTAGCAGGTCGGAGTTTGGAATTATGCCTAGTTGTGGTAGATGACAATAGGCACGCCCCCTTTTATAAGGGAATATATAAAGTACAACTCTACCTAACCATTCGAGGAATATAAGCGTGATGGTAAGTATACCATTACTTTAACAAACAAAATATTTACCATATAGTAATATGGTAAATATTTTGTTTGTTAAATTTTATTTCTATTTTTATATTAAAAAAGAAATACTTATCTAACCAAAACTGTCATCAGTCGCATGTGCCGGTCGCATCGGAAGTGTGTCGGGAAGCTGCGGTGTACCAAGTTCTCCCACCGTGTGAACCGATATCAATATAATAGTTATTTTTATTTTATTAGGTAGGTATTCATGTTAAACATTTTTAAATATATGAAGCAGTGATAGCCTTGTGGTATGACCATTGGACTGCCAAGTCGAAGGCCTCTGACTTTTCGAAATCATGTGCGTATTAATAATTAGTTATCACTCGCTTAAACGGTGAAGGAAAACATCGTGAGGAAACCTGCACACCTTAGAGATTTTCTCGACGGTTTGTGAAGTCTGCCAACCCGCACTAGGTCAGCGTGGTGAACTATAGCTTAATCCCTCTCATTCTGTGAGAGGAGACCCGTGCCCAGCAGTGGGACTGTATATATGGGTTGATGATGAATGCGAAAGAAAAAAACGGTCTCAGGCGGGTTATAAACCTTCTTTCTTGGCATATGACGCGAAGCTCATTAACTAAGAAGATTGCAGCTCACTAAGTCAAATACACGTACCTACATGGCGCCCACACACACATACTTGTCAGTGGAAGCGGTATACGGCTTCCCCGCGACTCGGGTTACCTTCCGACCGGCCACCGGACACGGGACGACATCCTACCACGCTCGTGTTCGTTTTGTTATCAATGTGCGATTGTTCGCCCGGCGGTTTACTGCGGTTTGGGAATAAAGGATGATTAAATCTTGTTATTGAAACAAAACTACTTTTTTACGGATTTTATCGGGTTATTGATATTATTAAGCCCGACGTTTCGAACCCTTTATAGCGTCCATGGTCGCGGGTAGATTCGAAAAGTCGGGGTTAATAATATCAGTAGTTATAACGCCATAAAATCCTTAAAAAAGTATCTAGTTTTATTTCAATGTCTAACATTCGCATAAATGTCAGAAATCTATATAACCTTGTTATGTTAAAAGCTGAATACTTCCCACAACTTCCTACTTAACAAGACATTTTCAGAACTTGACTTTGGGTCTTCCCCAATAACTATAATCTGTGCGTCTTTAAATCTCGAGTGAATCGGTTTCTTCTAGGCAAGCGCGCTCCACCGTAGATCGCAGTCGCTTAACATCAGGCGAACTAGTGGTCAAGCGTAGGCCTTTCGTGAATAAAAGAAAACTTTGGCTTCGTAGCCATTAGTAAATTCGTAGCCATCTAGTAAGAATGTCTGTAGCCCATTCATTAAACTAAAAATTCAAAGCTGCTATGGCTCGTTCCTCAAAAGGCTATCTGCAGATTTGTCCTACATGTGACTCACATATTTGATGCTAAAAATACCATGTCTGGACTTTAACATACACAATGATTCTTCGAGTTTATTTCGGCGTTTCTTCTCAAAGGTTACCATTTAGGAAATGCCGAAAACACTTAAAACGTTGACTTGTAAAAATGTCTTTAAAAAATTGATTTATAGAAATAAATATTTTAAATCTGTATTATTATGATGGTTTGGTCATGATGTAGAGAGAATATATATTTTTTAATGTATATATTCAATATTTTTGGGACATTTTACACAACACCATCTAGTCCCAAACTAAGCAGAGCTTGTACTATGGGTACTAGACAATGGATATAATACTTATATACTTTTTTTTTGTTAATACATACTTATAATACATAAGAAACACCCATACACATACATGGTATGATCTTATGCCTCAATTACTCTCTCTACTATATAAGTTAAAATGAAATAATTTTACCTTATTTGGCGAAGAACTAAAATGTTGCCAAATATAAAATATTGCCTAGTTTCTCAATTTGTATCGTTCTTCGACCTCAGTTCGCTCTCTAAGACACAACAACTGTCGGGACTCTGAGAACTAAGTAAAATCCCCCTCCGCGCCTCGAAGGCAAGAAAGAACATAGGGTGTAAGAGGCAATGCTCGTGCACAGCAGATGTTCGCGCATCTGGACTGTCACTGACCTAGCGCAGCTCGGTAAAATACTTTCTTTTATAGCCAAACGATTTTTAAGGTAAAAATACAATTGATGTCCATATTTTTTTTTTGTTTTTATTGGGTTATTATAATTTCACTTGCATTATGAATTATTAGTGATTAGGTAATTAGATTTAATATGTTATGATATTGATTCAATTCAGGATACAAACGATTTAGAGTAGGTACCTCAAGTAATACTCCTGCGACGCTTACGAACGAATATACTTACTTAGTTCGTAATTGCTAGCAACTAGTACCCAGAATTTGGAGTATAGTAGGTAAGTACCTATATTGTATCTAACCCAAAAACTTAAAAAAAAACACAGAGACCTAATTTAGTTTTGCCTAAATACTTAAGTAAATAAATAAAAAAAAACTAAATTACCATTGCCACGGCATGCATTAATTTTTTTATTTTTATTTATTTATTCGTTTACTTCAGGCATCCATGGCCTATAGATAAATACCTTACAAACTAACATATATATATTAAATACAAATGTGTTAGTATATAAAACTTAAACCTATTTTAGTAGCCCTTCACTGTGCACTAATTGTCTTTGTGCCGTCCTGTGGTACTTGTCCGCGGAAGCGACGGAACACCACGCCCTGCGGCCAAAAGTCTTCTTGCATGCCATGGCAGCCTATAATTAAGGCTACACTACACGAATGTGAGATATCATTGTATCCTTTCCATGAGTTACTTGGTGTATGCTTTGTTGGTTGTCCTTAAATAAATAAATAAACAAATCTTTATCTCACACGTATTCCAATCCATAAGTTATTAGTGATAAGTTCATAATAGTGTACTTGTGTACTATAAGTATCTACCTATTAGTATTCTTAGTAGATTATTTGTTTGCCTATCATCCTAAAGAAACTATTAACTTATGGATTATAATACGTCTGAAATAAAGATATTTTATATATACTCCTCCTATTTATACTCCTCTTTCCTACTCCATTCATCTCTGTTTTGTGCCAATCTTATACAGGTCTTTCCAACAGACTTCACTTTATTATCTACTAGGTGATGACCTAGTGAATAATGTAGTGAAGTCTGTGGAAGACCAGTGGGTCTTCCTACACTCGTCGTGCCTACTTTCAGCCGCCATTCCGTCAGGGATCTACTCCACTTAGCATCACCACGTCTAGCCAAGTGTCCTGCTCTACGGTCATTGAATTTGGTTATACACAAACCGATCCTCCACTTTGGTCCTCTTTTGAACTCAGACGTGTAGTGTAAAGCCTAACATGGCTCGCTCCATAAGTCCATAGCCCTTTGTGCGACCCGTACAAACTCACAAAGCCGTCAGCGATCCCATATAATGTAATTATTCACAATAATGTCAGCCGTAACATGATATCCACTTAATGAGTACTGCGATTACCTTGTAATGATACATTACAAAATGTATTTAATGAAACTATATAAATAATATTTTATTAAGCAATCTCACTTGACATTTATGTTTAATAATTATCTTTAAACATAAGTAACTAAGAATCATGTTTACCGACATAATTTATAAACACACTTTAAAATAACGGGAATTTATCTGTTTAATAAAATATTATGTGAAACGGCCGTTTAATTTTGACAAGCGTTGTTTGTTGCGCATAACATGATTGCTCACACGTCAGTTGAAAGTTCAAAAAGTATAACTACGAAACAACAAAAAAACAACATCAAACGTGAAAAAGTTTCTGATTTCTGACACTTACGAGAATAGATTGACGTTGACATATAAAATAACTCTTTTCGTGTTTTATCGCGAATACAAATACAAAATATATTTTTTTACCACTAAGGTGGCAAACAAGCATACGGCCCACCTTATTTTCACAGTCCAATTTCAGTCCCAAGGCAGCTCCAATTTGAGTGGAATTGCTACCTCTCTTATCAGCATTTGGTCAGGTCTTGCTAATTTATTTTGATAAAGAATATCATTTATGTCACTGTATGTAAGCATTTTCTGTTTTCGGGTTGATAAAAAGTATTAAACCCGAAATAATTACAAGTTTAAATTCCAATAAGAACATTGAATTAACAAAAAACAAGGTGTAAACCCCAATTGCGGTTACATGCGGCTACCACGATGATATTACGTAAGTTGTGATCGATCGCACCTGGGCGCCCACCTGCCGACAACACGTGCTCTCACCCCGCCAAAATTTTCTGTTATACTGTCGAGATCACATTATTGTTGGATCGAGTCTTGTATCTATAATGTCTAGAATAATTATAGGTTTCGAGATGGAAACTAGAAACAAGAAAAATAAAAGAATAAAGTAATAATACAGAAATATAAAGTTACGTTTAAACGATCTCATTAGCCGTAATGATCGTAAACTGTTACGCTTGAGTTTTGACAAGTCAAAGGTCTCGAGTTCAAATCCAAGGCCTCTGACTTTTCGAAATCATGTGGGTATTAATAATTAATTATCACTACCTGAAGTAAAACCTCGTGAGGAAACGTGCATGCCTTAAATATTTTCTCGAAGGCGTGTGAAGTCTACCAACCTAAATTAGGCCAGCTTGGTGGTCTATAGCATAATCCCTCTCATTCTGAGAGGAGACCCGTGCCCAGCAGTGGGTAAGTATATGAGTTGATGACGAAGACGGCATGAATGAAAGGTTACCTTCTACAATACTTACAGGGTAAGCAACTGTGTAGCTCATTATTGCTAACTTCTGCCGACTGATACCTACCACTAACATAAAACTTAATTAACGCAAATTGTTACAAGTAATACCAATATACAATACAATATAGTACCTTACTCAATACGACCAGAGCCATTAAAAAAAAACTACACGCTTCAACGAGACTTATAGATGAAGACTTCGAAGTCATGAAGATCGAAAAAACATATGAAGATGTCTTCATTAAATTAAATTGTCACTGTTATGTACGTAAATAACAGTGTCAATTTAATTATAATGACATTTATTTGAAACCGCCTCTAAAGTCTGTAGGCAGTCCCGTATAATTTTAACGTATTCTAGGCGTTCCATTAGAGACTCAAAGTATTAATAAGACAAAGTAGTATTTCCTTTTTCACACTAGCACTCTAATTCATCATCATCAACCCATATACCTACTGTCCCACTGCTGGGCACGAGTCTTCTTTCACAGAATGAGAAGTCCACCATGCTCTAGCCTAGTGCAGGTTGGCAGACTTCACACGTCGTCGAAAAATCTCTAAGGCATGCAGGTTTCCTCACGATGTTTTTTCTTCACCGTTTAAGCGAGGTTAAAATTGCCAAGGATCAGCTATGAATTCTAAAAATTACTTTATTCCCGAACTGTACTACCAGTACTATAGGACTACTCGTCCTAAATACCGATGGTACCTGAAGTGTCAAGGACGCTTGTCTTATTCATACTCTGACGTACAAAACACGTAAGGGTGTTTGTTTACTGACGTAACGTACTTAAGGCATGTCGTCTTTTGACGTAATGACGCTAACGTCTTGCATATGACTCGACGCGACGCTATAATTGATGCCGCTTCAAAAGAAAACATCAATGGGCAGGAATGAATGGCTGTTAAACTTTATTTCTAACGGTTACGGTGCAGTTTGTGTATTGAAAACGTAATTATGTGAGTTTTATTAATAATGTTACTTGAGATGTTGAAAAAAATTGATGAGTTTAAAAAAAAAAGCAGTGGTAACTTAGTGGTATGACCATTGGACTACCAAATCGAAGGTCTCCAGTTCGAACGGAAGGCACGCACCTCTGACTTTACGAAATCATGTCACTCGCTTAAACGGTGAAGGAAAATATCGTGAAACCTGCACACCCTGGACATTTTCTCGACGGTGTGTGAAGTCTGCCAACCCGCACTAGGCCAGCGTGGTGGACTATAGACTAATCCCTCTCATTCTGTGAGAGGAGGCCCATGCCCAGCAGTGGGACAGTATGGGATGATGATGATGAGATCTTATCTTATCAGAAATTAAAACACCAAAAACTTACAATAAGAGGTTGATAATAATTTATAAGTATAATTTTAATAATTATTTTTATACAAGCTGACCCCGCAAACGTTGTTTTGCCATAAAAAAAAAATTTTGGGGTATGAAAAATAGATGTTGGCCTATTCTCAGACCTCCCCGATATGCTCACAAAATTTCATGAGAATCGGTCAAGCCGTTTCGGAGGAGTATGGCAACGAAAACTGTGACACGAGAATTTTATATATTAGATTTAATCAGAAATGAGGAGATCCGTAGAAGAACGAACGTTGCCGACATAGCTGAAAGACACAAGCAAGACATAGCAAGGGGCACTTTGCTCGTAGAACTGATGGCCGCTGGGGCAAAAAGGTTCTCGAGTGGAGACCACGCACCGGAAAACGTAGTGTGGGATGACCTCCAGGACGACCTGGTATAGGTTGCTGGAAGTTGTTGGATACAGACGGTATATAACCTGTTCTGGTGGAAGTCTATGGGGAGGCCTTTGTTCAGTAGTAGACCTCCTGTGGCTGGTATGATGATGATGATGAATAATTGAATATGAGTTAGTACAGATGCCAGCAGTCAAGCTATCCAAAACTGTTAAATTTCCCCAATTGAACCTTATTACGTTTGATAGATTTTCTACTTTAATAGTTTAAAATCTATCAAAGAAATTTGACAGATTGGGGTAACATAATGTGCTGGATACATAGTTTTTTTGTATTAATAGAATCGTAAAGTTTCTATAAAGTTAGTAATTATTCATTGTCTTTCTTCAGCTTGAAAGAAACGTGATAATCTCTAATATCCCTACTAAAAGTGACTCTGTCTGTCTTTCTGCCGACTACGCTTTCACGCCTAAACCAATGTATGATTTTGATGAAATTTGGTACAAAAATAGACTAGACTTCGGAGAAGGGCTAATAGGAATATTTTATACTACTTATTTTATACTTTTGTCTCACAAAGACCCTTGGAATGGGACATTTTACACAGAACAGTCTATCCCCAAACTAAGCCGAACTTATACTATATGTATTAGTCAATGGATATAATAGGTACTTATATTTCTTATAAATTTAATATTTTATTATTATTAAAAATACACCAGAAACACCTAGATAAACAGATTCATCACATAAAAATATATGTGTTCTGTGGGAATCGAACCCACCTCGGGATCAGCAGTCCGAAACTCGTACCACTATACCATAGATGGCGTCTGTTATTTTGTTATTAAACAAAGCGAAATTATTACTTTAAAAGCTAATTTTATCTCAATTTATGAGTTGCGCAACATTCGACTCTTGCGCAGAAACAAAGGATCACCGCAGAAAAGGTTGCGCTCGCGCAGCGGGTGCCTTGCCACCTGTTTTTACTATGATGGCGTTCAAGAACTCTAGATAAGTATCTGTTTACCAATTTTTTTTGCAACAGTTTATCCTAAAGAACTATTCTTAATTGCACTAATGGCTTTTGAACTTATTTTTAATTAAACTTAGTAAGTAAAGTGTTCCATAATTTAATGCCAGTGGGAAATATTTGGCATATCCCTACCTACTAATATTATAAATTCGAAAGTAACTCTGTCTGTAACTCTTTCACGCCTAAACCGCTGAATCGATTTTGATGAAATTTGGTACAGAGATAGATTAGACTTTGGAAAAGGGCTACCTTTTGTCTCAAATATTTCTTTGGGATGCGAGTGAAACTGCGGGCAGATACTTTAAAATAATAACGGAACATTCCTTGTCTTTTGCATTATTCTATCTCATAATCGTATCATCGACAGGAGGTCCACTGCTGAACAAAGGCCTCCCCCATAGACTTTCACAAAGACCGGTTATAAATAAGCCGCCTGCAACCAACGCCTTCCAGCGACCTTTACCAGGTCGTCCGTCCATCTCGTTGGAGGTCATCCCACGCTGCGCTATTCGGTGCGTGGTCTTCACTCGAGAACCTTTTTGCCCCAGCGGCCATATATGCATAAAATCTCTTTTTAGTGACACAACATTATTACCAGATAAAAAATAATTCATGCAACGACATAAGCAGTAGTAGTTCAGGTAATATAATAAATAGTAACGAATTTAATTTTTAAAGTAATTGAGGGCAAAAGTCAGCCTTTGGTCTTGGTCTTGGATCTTGATATAAAACAAGTAAAAAATAAATAACGGATCAACACATGCGCAGGTCGGCGGTTGAGAGGAAACTGCAGGGGCTGTCAACATTTTACTTTTTATTATATTTTTAATTTCCGAATTTAAATGAGAACTAACCTTTCGAGGTCTTAAACAAGGTAAGATTATAATATGAATGAAACTATTCAGGGTTTGAGGCTGTACGAATCTTATATTTCTTTTGTAATTCTTCATTTTTGGAGAAAAATAATACAAATAATAGTAACAATATTTTTATAAAAACTCGATTTTCTTTTATCGCATCTTAGTTGAAGCACTTTTCTCCACCAACTAAAACTTTAAAAAAAGGTTGTTTGTTCCTGCGAAGGGTGTAGGCACCTGCGCTGGCGCACGTGCCAACTGTCCCGTGTCGCCCCCGCCGCCCGCCGCGCCGCACCCCCGCGCCACCCCACGCTGCTTCCGCTGCATCCGGCCAAAGCCTCCTTGTTGTTATTATTTTTAGTTTACTTTTTATCAATATCGAGGTAACTTTCAAGATGTTGTATGGTGGTTTAGTACTTGTGTTGAATAATGTTTTGTATGAAGTTATCTGGGGGCACGGAAGTGCCACCGTCAGGTCGAGCCATAAAAGGCACAGCCGTACCATCCTTTCTCGAAGAAGTTCAGGACATTTTCGACCTTACTTTTACATAATATGTACAGAAAAACAATATGCTATTATTATACGAAATTCTGCCCTTTCAATTTGTTTTCTTACTGATTCTTTTCCTTAGTTTGTATTTGATGAATATAATATTAAATAAATTAATCATCGAAAAATTTATCAACTATATTTATTTTTCTCAGTTTACGACAGTGCCTATTTTATTAGGGTCTGAAAATTAACAACAATCATTTGATATAAGTAAATGAACTCAAGTATTGTCCTGCTGTATGCTACCATATATAAGGTGATTACATTTATAGTAAATAGTAAATTAAATGAGATTGCATTCAATGAAACTTGGCAAACTTTTAGTTCAATTTTAAAATTGTTGTTATGACTACAATATAATTTCAGATTACTGGTCATTAATTAAGCTCATCATGCCATGCTCTCGTTTGAAATAAAAGTAATTTAATGGCGGAAGCTCAAAAATAAATTTCACCGTTAAGCTCCACAGACCGGAGTTCTGCCGCGTGACATCGACAAGACACCCAATGCTCTCAACCGTTACGACGTCGACTTAAATACTATCGGCAAATCCGTTGGGCAACGGTCAAAATGACCGAACAAAAAAACTGTATCAACCACCTTGCTAAACACAAAGCGAATCATTAAAAAGAGACCACTGCATTGTCTAGTAGACAACGGCCAAACTTTCCCATATACTACTAAAAAGGACCAAGAATCCTTTGTCCTTCGATACAGTTTTGCAAAGAAACTAGACCGTTCTCACGCGACGCAAAAATTTCGCCGATAGACAAACGTCCGAAAATAGGAACTGAATAGATGACGAACAATAAAATAGATTCGCGAAAGGGATTACAAATAATGCCTTGTAAGAAAGGGGTGGTATTCTAAAGAAGGGTCAGTGAGGTCACTTGAGGCGTAGGGCTGACCCTATAACTCACGGTGCAGCGATTTCGGGGTGTTTAAACTGGCGTAAAGGGTTGTCGCGACCTCTGAGACCTTTTGTATTGTGTGTTTGGGTCAGCACGGGTTGGCTACCTGGGCCGGACGGGTCGGATTGACCCTGCCCAAGAATGGACAATTAAAACGAGAACGGTGCATCAACGGTAATTTGGAAAATCGCGATAACCTCTATCTTTTATGGAGGTATTTAGTTGATAGTTTTGTGCAGCTATTTGTAACGTTTTATAAGGTATACTAGTTTGAGGTGACTACCTACTTAAAGATATGACAGTTAAAAATACCCATAGATATTGTTCTTTAACTGCTTTCATCGTTAATTGGATCAATTAAATTATATAAGTACTTAGTTACAACTCAAAAGTCTATATTGAAGCGATGTGGACATTTTTACTTTCTCTTCCGAATGCTTTTTCAATGCTGTTTTCACTGACCTTGGTTTTGGTTCTTACTGTTTTACATACTTCATTAATTTTATTTCTATATATTTCTAGAACAAGAACCCTTTCGAAAATCATGTCTCAACGACTATCGTACCAGCTACTATTACTAGACATGACGTATAACGGTCATAATTCAACAACAATAAGAAATAGCGACCATTCTATTATGTTTGCATTATATTAAAATCACATAAACATTTGCTAACGGTGAATCCATGGGGCGTTGATGGACAATGCAAAAAATAGAGCATAGAAAACTGTTTCCCATAAAAATTGTAGCGCGAAAAGGGTTTGGTCATACAGCCCGTCTTTGTTTGCGGCCAGTGAGAATTTTTGCGCGGACTCAATAGGCGCTTTGCGTAGAAATGGGTCAGTTTGGCAGGTAGGATAGTGTAGTATTGTTCCGCGGCATCGCAGGGTTATGCAAATTGGATGGTTACGAACAATGGTGCGATCTTTGTGAGATGGGAAGATGGACTTGTCTTGATATTGATTACGTGTGGTGTTTATGACTTGAGGCCTTGTTGATAGTGGCATGAACTGTAACTGGGGTAAATTACCTTTGTCTCTGTATCTGACGGTCATTCCTTAGTACCTATTTGTTCTTATTATTCCGCCTGATATATTTCTAAATTAACCGTTTTCTATGAGTAGGTCTACGGGTGGACTGCTGGATCTATGTAGAAAGAGCCTTTCATATTAGTTTAGAATGAATATTTGAAACGTGATCCAATACCATCTAATTGGATTCTAATTTAGATTTTCATTTCTATTTAGATGTAAACAATATCACTGATGAATTTACCGGGCGTGGAACACCTATGTACGAATTTGTTTATTTAGAGTTCGGAAGATTTACAGACAAATAAAGACAGTAACATTAAACACTTATGTAATCCTGTGCCATTTACAAATCTTCACAGGTAGCGGATACAAAGTAATACAAAACTGAGAGCGATTAGGTTGAGTGCACAGATTACGGAGCCTGTGAAAAAATCAGCATGAAATTAGCAGTAACAGCTATGTAAATATATGCTAGCATTGACCATTAGGGTCTATAAAGAATTTATCGGCTAAGAGTTTTTTAACTAGCGAAGTGCCAGAGCATAATATACAGCATCATCTAGTCCCAAACTAAGCAGAGCTTATACCTACTATGGATACTAGACAATGGAAATTACTGAGCATATGACACTTAAAAACTGAGGTTTCAAGATATCAACCCGCGACTGATACAACTGGTGTTGCTAGCGTTAATATTAATAGCCAGCTGTTACCGCTAACCATCAAGCCGGCCGTATGCTTGGTTGTCATATCATCACACGACTTTTTTTTATACCATAAGATGGCAAACAAGCATACAGCCCACCTGATGGTAAGACGTTACCGTAGTCTATAGACGCTTGTAACACCAGGGGTATCACTTGCGCGTTGCCGACCCTATAAAGAAAGAGGAATAGTTGGGTTGGCGGTATAAGTGTCAAATTTGCTCCTCGCGGAGGACTGGCAACCTTGCTCACCGTAAGGAACACAACACAGCTCAAAGGAGTGTTACTTCACTTCGATTTTCTGCAAGGCAGAGGCTCTAATTTAAGTGGATTACTTCCACTATGCACTTCCTCTCTTAACACCTCTTTTTTCGTGCAGGGATTAAATTAATACCCACAACTCTTGACGCAGGAGCTGATTGCTCAGTCACTACTACTATTACGCCAGGTATTCTCTTCCTATCTATAGATCGATGTTGCCTTTGCTTGATATCTTCAATACTATTAAGGAAATTTAAAATTTAACGTGATAGCCTGTATCACCGGTTTACATAAACCTAAATCAGGCTGGTCGCTACATATCTCTAGTTTCTAATATTAGCTTTAGTTAGATATTATGAAGACCCTAATCATATACCTTGAACGTTGTTAAATTGTAATGTTGACGAAATGAACACATTTTTGTAAAAAAAAAACTTTTTTTTTATAATAAATTTCTTTAAGTACTAAGTTATTTGGGTTACCGCCCACAAATTTTTTTATCTGGTGTTTTTTCATCTATTTTGTTAAAAAATTAAACTGTACTTATACTTAGAATACAATTACTAATTCAAAATTGTTTCATCATAAAATGTAACTTGTGAAAAATTGCATTTTTCCCAGGTTATTTTTTACACAGAGACAAGCTTTAGACTGTCGATGACGTCACTGCGAACCCAATCTAGGTTTTACGGGAAGAGAAGACGTTTCTATAGAATGTCCGTGGTGTGCCTAAAGTACAATGTCAATGTCATTTGCTCAGGGTCAAGAGCAAGCACGTATAACCGAGCAGAGGTCAGATGGAGGGGACATCTCGTGCCTGAGTCACTGTTCTTGGAAACGAGATGAATGTCCCCAGCCCGCCACTAACATTACAGTACATAATTATGAAGTAGAATTAATTTTATTGCTAATTGCGGGTGTAATACTCGGAGTGATTAGTAGTTTTTATAACGATACGTGAGACAGATTAGCCGTGATAAATGCCGATGATGATAAAATGATAAAAGCCGTGAAAAAAGAATTTTGAGAATCGGTCCGCAATTGGTGGAGAAATCGGTGAACATACATACCTACATAAAAAAATACATGTACAGTTGAACATAGAACCTCCTCGTTTTTTTAAATCGGTTAAAAAGTGTCGTTTCTCAAACTTTAATTTAATTTAATTTATTTTAATTTAATAATTATTTAATTTTTATTATATTTTATATTAATAAAATACGTTTAAATATGGTGTAGCAAGTGCAAAAATACCACCCGTTAGAATGCCAGCTGTTAGAAAGTTCGTTATCTTGAATAGAACTAAAGAGAAATTACGCTTATCTATATCCAACTTATTCTATTAAATGGCTGGGTTGGCAGTGACATGATATTTAGAAGATAAAATAAGATAAAAAAAATATTACCAACTAAAAATCGAAATCTTTTATCTCAAGCGTTTAAATCCGTCATTGTAAATACCGAGAGAACACGACCACTAATCCCATTGGCAACATTGCTACAATCAGCTTCCGAGTCCCACGTCCAAAAAAAAAAAACAAAGATACCCAACAATAAACTTCTAAATTACCATAAACAACGCATTATGAGACGGTTGGAACCAGTTAGAACCGGTTTTATCCGGAAATTGTCTGATCCTATAGTTCCGCGACACCGCTCGACAATTGTCCCTTTTGTTTTCTTTTTTTGTTACCTGCCGATCTGACCGTCGCAGTTGGGGTGTAAAGCGATTAAGAGTGAGAAATGCAAACAGGGTCATTCTGTGTGAGATGGACGCTGTAAGGGTTAGATACGCGTTATGATCTTAATAGCCGGATGCTAACAAAATGGGGTTTTGTTAGGGATATTAATTTGTTGTCATTTTTGGCGGTACTTCCCATGAGATCGTAGGGAGCCGGTTCTACATAATAATAAATATCTACATGCACACTAACAGACCTATATTCCCCGAGGGGTTAGGCCGAAGTCATCATCAACCCATATACTGTCCCACTGGTGGGCACGGGTCTCCTCTCATATTGAGAGGGATTAGGCTGTAGGACTACAGCCTAATCCCTCAGCGTGGTGGACACCACGCTGGCCTAGTGCGGGTTGGCAGACTTCACAAAACGTCGATAAAAATCTCTAAGTTATGCAGGTTTCCTCACGATGTTTTCCTTCACCGTTTAAGCGTGTGATAATTAATTATAAATACGCAGATGAATTCGAAAAGTTGTGGTGCCTTGGATTCGAACTCGAGACCTTCGACTTGGTAGTCCAATGGTCATACCACTAGGCTATCACTGCTTTTTTAGAAGGGTTAGGCCGAAGTGTAGGTACCAATATACACCCACAATTCGCCGGGTTGTTCAGGCCTATTGCCAACTGGGCACAAATCCAAACTCTGAGCTGGTGGTACTGAGAATTTCATAGAAATACCCAATAACACTTGCTCTACCTGGGAAGCGAATCCCAGGAACTCTAGCATAACAGACGCGCTTAAGACTACTAGACTATCGAGTTAACCATTGTCTAGTAGGTATCCATAGTACAAGCTCTGCTTAGGGATTAGATGGTGCTGTTAAATAGTCCCTATATTTATTATTATTGCCAGTGGCAGAGGTTCCATTCAACTAAATTCCTTCCTTTTTAAACAGGCACTATCTGGCAAGTCCAAATAAGTTTCCAAAGGCTTCCCTTTTGGAAAAATATTAACCTCCTCTTCTTCTTGACTTTAGGCAGAATTCGAAGGAAGAAATATTTATCGGGTACCCGCGACTCCATTAGAAGCCAAACTTTCATCCACTGCGCCATTCATGAATACCGTCTTAACTACGACCTCGACAGAAACATTACCTACCTAAATATAAATTGCCCATATATTTTGTGTAACAACCGTTTTTCTCCCCATTTTCTTGTACTCACTGATAACGAAATGAGCCTCAAAGGTGCGAATCGTTGACCTCAATAACTAACTTACGCACCTTTCGGAAAACCAAAAACAAGCTATCCTGCACCTTAACTCTACCCAAATAAGGGCTATAGTGGTAATTATCGCAGTAGGACTAAGTTAGGGATGTGCGCAGCATATGTAATAATTGTACACTTCGTTACGATATCTTTGCAATGATAATTTTGCTGTCCAAGCGAACCTTATTCCTGGGGCAATAAGTTTTAGTGTTCATTGTCTCGGTTGATCATGGTTGATATGTTTTAACCGTGGGTATACTTATCAGGGAAACATGTCGCTTTTATCAGTACGCTTCAGTGGGCTCAGCAGATGTGCACAATTGTCAAACTATTGATTCCTACATGCCAACTGAAACTACGCTTGAAAAAATAAAGAATAATGATTGGTATCTTTTTGTATTTTTTCGTCTCCACAAAAAGACGTAAATTCTGAATGTGAAGGCAAAATTCGACATGGCGGGTGGGACTCGCGGTGGCTTAGTGGTCTTAGCGTCTGGTGTACCTAACCAGAAGGCGTAGGCTCGAATCCTGCCCGCGGTCGAATTTTTCCTTCTCTAAATAACTGATTAGTATGTTTCTTCTTTCTTTCTCCGAGCGTTTTCCCAACTACATAGATTGGGGTTGGCTTCCAATCTAACCAGATGCGGCTAAATATCAGTATTTTACACGTAGCTACTACTATCAGGCCTCTGCAACCCAATTTCTGGGTAAAAGCTACCGATATCCTGAGGATAGACTGGTTGTCAGGCTTTTTGGGCTTCTGACAACCACTAACTATTGTCCTATGAAAATCATTACTTAGTGGTATTGGTCCAGATTTTTTTTGAGTCCGGCACTCGAACCACTAGACCACAGACGTCGTCTTAATTATCTCAAATAATCAATAATCATGACTGAATGAAGCTAAATATTTATTTACCTTTGCTTCCTGTCATCTCAATGCTGTGATAGTGATTTTGATAATCGATTCTCAACATCACTACTTCAAAATATTCTCTATGACTCAAAACAATTCCTTCACACTTTTTTTGCTTGTCTTTGTACAAACACAAGATCAAGAAGCTTTCGCAATACTTCTGTTTCCCCTTCAACTGGCATGACCACTTACAATCAATCATAGGGCCGTCCCTTACTGCCCTTTCTTTTATCTTTTTTGCAAACGTCCCTAGAATCGTTTATGCAAATTTTGGCAATTAAAACTTTGCACGTATAACGGTCTTCGAATCTTTTCTAACTGACGGCAGCTGACGGTTAATTTTTAGATAAAAATAACATTGGGATGAATGCTAGGTTTATGAGAGTCTTGATAGGGTTCCCATGTATCAAAAGAATCCTATTTAATAAGGTAAAAATAAATGATACTAAAATTATATCAGGAATCCCAACATTTCTAATATAAATCCCCATTTTTAATCCTATCTTATCCTTCTAGTAATATTATAAATGTGAAAGTTTGTGAGGATGGATGGATGGATGTTTGTAACTCTTTCACGCTAAATCTACTGAACGGATTTTGATGAATCTTTACATTCATTATTATTTATAGATCAGAATAACATAGACTATAATTTATAACGATTTTAAGTTAATTAGCCAAATTACAACGACAATTGAAAGTAATTTATCCACGCAGACGAAGTCGTGCTAGTAATAAGCAGAAGCTACTAATTTTATAAATGGAAAACTTGCTCTGTCACGCCTAAACCGCACAACCGATTTTGATGAAATTTTGTACACTTGTCTTCCCTTGTCCTCGTCACGGCTGGACATTCGCCACGACCGTAACAAGAATATTGTATCTAACATACCATCACGCCTGTATTCCCCGAAGGGTTAGGCAGAGGTGTACTAATGTACACCAACATTTCGCCTGTATGTTTAGGTCCCATGTAATAGGGGGCGAGCCTATTGCCATTAACCGGGCACAAATCCAGACTCCGAGCTGCTACTGAGAATTTCATAGAAAAACCCAATATCACTTTCCTCGACCTTGGGATCGAACCCAGGACCTCTAGCGTAGCAGTCGCTAATATTAAATATTGTATTTAATGTCTGTAAATAGTATTTGCGGCTATAGTATTACTGCGACGGTGTCGATTTAATTGTGATCGCCACTCGTCATAAAATTGCCGTTCAATGATACAGTCAACACAGGAAGCACAATTGGTTGGATAAAATAAAAACATGTTAGTAAAACTAGGTTAACGAGATAATCGATAAAAAAAGTAAATTACCTTAAATGTAAATCTATCTATCCTGAAAATTATTAGTCATTATTACAACAAAGGTCAGATCAGATTAACGGATAAGGGAAGTCCCTAGCAAGCAGCGAAAAATAAGCAATTGAAAATTGATCTAAAGGGCAATTTAGGCGGGTAAATTAAAAATTGAAAACAAACTACTTTGTACGGATTTTATCGCGTTATATTGATATTATTCATCCCAACGTTTCGGACCTTATACAGTGTCCTGACAAGGCCCCCACATGTTTCTATATTATTATTGTAACATCTATTTAACTTGTGGAGTGCAATAAATGTATTGAGTATTGAGTGTCAAAGGTCACGGAGACTGAGGTGGTGGGCGTCTTGATGTTATAATTACTAAGAGCTACCCTACATTTTTGTTTATTATTGGCAATCCGATTGGATTAATTGACGACGTCTGTGGTCTAATGGTTCGCATGACGGACTGCTGATCACCATGGTCGGGTTCGATTCCCACAGGACACAAATATTTGTGTGGATAAAACATGAGTATTTGTGTTTGTCTGGGTGTTTCTTATGTGTTATAAGTATGTATTAATAAAAAAAAAGAATGTGAAGGCAAAATTCGTCATGGCGGGTGGGACTCGCGGTGGCTTAGCGGTCATAGCGTCTGGTGTACCTAACCAGAAGACGCAGGTTCGAATCCTGCCCGCGGTCGAATTTTTCCTTCGCTAAATAACTAAAAAAAAAGGTATTATATCCATTGTCTAGTATCAATAGTAGAAGCTCTGAGTTTGGGACTAGATGGTGTTGTGTAAAAGTCCCAAAAATATTATTATTATTATTTGACCCATTCCACTTAAATCTAGTATTTAGATTTCTGTTTTCCTATAAACAAAGCTGTTATTTACCTATTAGATTTACATAATCCTATCTTTTTAGTCACCACGCTTGATATTGAATCAATGCAAGTGTTATCAGCTTAGATATCGTATTATATCTGTTTTGTTTTATATAAATACTGCCTTCATGAACAGGTAATTATTATCACACAGTGAGCTCATTAAGCTCAGTTCCGTGTTTATTCAAACGAGTCAGAAAAAAAAAATGTAATTTATTTTTTAATCTAATATTATAAATGCAAAAGTTACTCTGCCTGTTTGTCTGTTACGCTTTCACGGCTAAACCGCTGAACCAATTTTGTTGAAATTTGGTACAGAGATAGATTAGACCTTGAAGAAGGAAATAGCTATGTTTTGTCTCAGAAACTGTGCGGAACAGCTATGTTAGAATAATTATGTTTTTATTATTATTGTGGCTATTATAGACACAACAGTATATTTTGTTTTTATAATAAAACTAGCGACCCGCCCCAGCATCACACGGGTGCAATTAACTACCTAATAACATGCATATATTATACATAAATATAGCCTATAACACTCTCAAATGAAGTGGCTTTATATTAGTAAAACAATTTTCAAAATCGGTTCAGTAGATACAGAGATTATCGGAACGGAGAGAACTCATGTTTAAGCGACTTTTGCGAGTGGGAAGATACCACAAATCTTAATGATAATATTTTGTTTTCTAAATCTTACTTAGATTCCAAAGGTGATCTAAAATTTTCAATATTGTTATTTCTTTTCAGATGAAGAGCCTACTCCTCTTAGTACTGCTGGCAGTCCTGTCAGTCAGAAATGATGCTGCCGAAATTAAAAATCTGAACAATCTTATCATACCTAAAGACACATCACTAGCTTATCCGAGCTCTGATATACCAGCGACTATCGATTCATCCATCGATGTTGAAGAGTTTCTGGAAATATTAGGCGATGACCAAGAATATCTGGATCAAGATTTAGTTGATACTCGGGCAAATCTTGGCGTAGGATCCATTGGGTCAGCAGATAGACAGTTGTACAGGTATGAACATTAGTGAAAGTAAATTCTAAATTTAAATTTTATTTATTTACTTCGGACATATTACACAACACCAAGCAAGCAGTGAAATGCCTGCAAAGTGGAAGGTCTGGAGCAGCAAATGAATCTGAATCAATGTCATTATTGGCTAATATTCTCTTCTTATATCTAATATATAAAATTCACGTGTCACAGTTTTCGTTGCCATACTCCTCCGAAACGGCTTGACCGATTTTGATGAAATTTTTTGTGCTTATCGGGGAGGTCTAAGAATAGGCCAACATCTATTTTTTTTTTTATGGCAAAACAACGTTTGCGGGGTCAGCTAGTTTCTTCTAATATTCCTTAGCATAGTTAAATTTTTAGTCACTCGAGAGAATATTCCTTGACTTCCATATTATTACAAGTTGTTACTTAGTTTGGAAGTCAAGAGTCCTTACAGTGTAACTATGTATTTCTGGTCTAATATTTTTGTATTTTGTATTTTTGTATTGGGTCCATTTTTGGTCCCATTTAGTTTAGGAGTATAGGGAATTTACTATTTGATTTGAATGATGACAGAATTGAATTGGCTTACATTCAGCAATAATTTCATTGAATTTTACTGAAAATACGTACATGTGATGTCAAAAGGTAAACGCTGCGATTTATCATGATAAGTAATTATCATTATCCACCGATTTACTGTCCCACTTTTGGCCATGGATCTCCCCTCAGAATCCATTTTTGACTTTGGGATATACATTTCCAAATATTGTCTGATGCATTTAAGTTTCATATATTTTTTTGTCCAATATAAGAAATCCCTTACTATTGTTCGCCTTTATGCCAAGATACTTACTGTTTTTGACCTATTGTGAATATTTTCAGGAGTTACTTCAGCAGGGCCGGTATTGCGAACACAGTTCGAACCCTAACTGTAACTTACCGTGGAGCATCCTCTATTAGAATTTCAATGGTCAGAGCAAGGGAACAGGGCACCTCTCAGAATGCTAAGGCGTCCATCACGGCAGGAGGACTTGGACGTAACACGGTCTCCGTCAAATTGACGTCAGCTAGGGGCCGTGGATTCCACTACCTTGTCGAAATCTATGGACGATAATCTGTTTTAATAATAAATATAATGTAAATAAGAAAATAAATAAATACGATAATAATAATCTTTATTTGTATTTTAAATCATCATCATCATCAACCCATATGCTGTCCCACTGCTGGGCACGGGTCTCCTCTCATATTGAGAGGGATTAAGCTATATTTCACCACGCTGGCCTAGTTCGGGTTGGCAGACTTCACAAACTGTCGAGTAAAATCTCTAAGGTACCTATGCAGGTTTCCTCACGATGTTTTCCTTCACCGTTTAAGCGAGTGATAATTAATTAATAATACGTACATAAATTCGAAAAGTCAGAGGTGCGTGCCTTGGGTTCGAACTCGAGACCTTCAACTTGGCGGTGGTCTTGGCAGTGGTCTTCAACTTCAATGGTCATACCACTAGGCTACTGCTTGTATTTTAAATATTTGTTTTTTTTATACTTCGTTTTTTATACTGAGGTGGCGAACAAACATACCGCAACTCTGTTGGTAACCACCTACCATCAGATGGGCGATATCTGGTGTTGCAAGTGTTTATAAGTACTTAGGCTAAGACAGACGCTTGCAACACCAGGGGTATCAGTTGCGCGTTGCCGACCCTGTAAAACAAAAGAGCAATAACAGTTAAAACAGTTCGTGTCCGGTTTAGTTGTATTTATCTATACCTATTGTTTATAATGTCGTTTGTAATGTGTAATTTTTTCGTAGGATAAATTAGATTTGGGCGGTTAAAAGGTTAAAAAAGTGTTATTTATCAATTTTATTGTTAATTAATAAAGACAGAACTGATTCGTCCTTATCCCTACTAATTGTATGAATCTGAAAGTAAATCTGACTGTCTATCTATCTAATATATCTATCTAATGACGGCTGTGGTCTAGTGGTTCAAGTGCCGGACTGCTGATCATGGGGTCGTAGGTTCAATTCCCACGGTACACAAATATTTCTGTGGGTAATACATGAGTATTTGTGTATGGGTGTTTCTTATGTATGTATTTACAAAAAAAAAAGTATCTAAGTATTATATCTAGTACCCATAGTACAAGCTCTGCTTAGTTTGGGACTAGATGGTGCTGTGTAATAATGTCCCAAAAATATTTATATTTTATCTATCTGTTACGGTTTCGCGCCTAAGTCGCTGAACCATATTATATCAGAGCTGAGATCAGCTAGTGATGTGTCTTTAGGTAAGATAATATTTTTTAGATTTTGAATGTTGGCAGCATCATTTCTGACTGACAGGACTGCTAGCAGTACTAAGAGGAGGAAGCTCTTCATCTGAAATAAAACAAAAATATTGGATACAGATGGTTCAGCTTACATTTTAAACACATTTGACGAAAGAATCAGAGCAGGTCGCGGCCTGGATTCCCGTACGGAAAAAAATATTTGTATTGCTTACGGGTATTTTTTTCTGAGTCTGGGTTTGTATAATTATGTGAGAATTGAGAAATTGGAACTGGCTTACCATCCGTGAGCCACTAGGGTCTGGTTGAAAATCAAAGCCAGGCATTCCGTCTGGTATATTATATACTGTACCAGCGCCGTTTCAGCGCAATATACAATGTATACCTAGTATGTACCTACTATTTATAGCCTGAATTGTGCTGAACAAATGATTTTTCTTTCTTCTTTTTTCTTTCAAATTGTGTTCGTAAACGACCACCCAAAAAAATACTATACCGAATTTATATTCGGATTAGAAAACGATTTTCACTCGCTTAAACGATGAAAGAAAGCTTCATGAGAGAGCTCCTAAAAGTAGTTGAAGCGTGATGCATTTAAAAACACAAATCTGGGCAAACTCCTAGACGCGTAATTGTACCTAGTAGCGGAAGGAAATTAATCAGATAATGATGCCTGCCTAATTAATAAAAAAAAAACAATATTAATGATTACAAGTAAAGAAAATTAAGTTTTTTGTTTGAAAACGATACCTACAGGAGAAAGTCCTAGTGTAACTGAAATGAGAATCTTACTTTTTTTTTCTTTTAGTGTTCCGAAATGTAATGGCGGCGAAATTCAGTGAGCACACTATGATACTAATGATTTCACTTTCTAATGGACACAATATTTCTATAAAACAATAACATAATACAATGATAAGCTGATAACATTTGCATTGATGTGTTATTGAAGAGATAAGCCAAAGCTTTTTGATATTTGAAGGAAAAATGAAGAAAAAAATACCTAGATAGTGGAATATAGGTCATGACATTGTTTGAACACTCGACAGTGTTCTTTTTCGGTAATATTTTTTTCTTTGCCCCTCACTAGGATTTTCTCCTGTATCGTGGGAGCGTTTACTAACATGAAAATCAATACGCTGTGACTTAGCTGTTAGATTTACATAAAGCACGCGTTTGTTTTGAACGCACACGTCAATGATACTTAAATTATGTTTATTTCTGTATATAGATCCTTTAAAGTTAATTTTTCAATTACATTTTTTAAAGTTATTAAGCAAAGGAAAAATTCGACCGCGGGCAGGTTTCGCACCTGCGTCTTCTGGTTAGGTACACCAGAAGACGCAGATCGAAGGTCGAATTTTTCCTTTGCTTAATAACTTTAAAATCTTAGCATGGAAAATGCCAAAAAAATACATTTTTTAAGTTAGATGGCTCCGGCATTTCCTAACTGACCTCTGAGAAAAACATCGTAACAAACTTAGAAAATCATAGTCTCTCTTACATTATTAAATAATAAATAATATCACAGTAAACATTTCAATGAAAGTAAATAACTAAATATTTCTTGGACAATTTTACACAGCATCGTCTAGTCCTAAGCAAAGCTTGTACTATGGGTACTCGGTTACTTATTACTGTTTTTTTGTAAATTCTTAAATACTAATAATATACGTGTTTATAAGAAACACCCATACAAACATTAATGTTCATCGCAATAAATATTTGTGTTCTGTGGAAACCGAACCCACGACTTCGGGATCAGCAGTCCGACACACAAACCACTAGATCACAGACGTCGTCAAAGTGTTATCAGCTTATCGTATTGAATCTGATTTTGTTTTATATAAATACTGTCACCATTAGAAACTAACATAATTAGTGTCACAGTGTGCTCACTGAAGCTACCTTTACATTTGGGAACAGAGATTTAAAGAAAAAAATTAAAAAGGTAAGTAGGTACAGATTATACCTACTGTCATTTTAATATAGAAATATTACTACACTAGTATTTTCTCCTGCTTAGGTAGGTATCGTTTTCAAACACAATTTTTTTACGTGTCATCATCATCAACCCATTTACAGTCCCACTGCTGGGCGCGGGTCTCCTCTCACAGAATGAGAGATTAGGATTTAGTTATAGGATTAGGCTATAGGCCACCACACTGGTCTAGTGTGGGTTGGCAGACTTCACACGCTGTCGAGAAAATCTCTAAGGTATGCAGGTCTCCTCACGATATTTTCCTTCACCGTTTAAGCGAGTGATAATTACCTAATATTGATAAGCACATGATTTCGAAAAGTCAGAGGTGCGTGCCTTGGGTTCGAACTCGAGACCTTCGACTTGGCAGTCCAATAATGTGGGCCGGCGAGTGCCAGAACCAAATCTGAATGTTTTGAGTGTATATAACAATATTTTGAGGTGACTTTTTAGAAGATATTATTTTGGTGACCGTTTAGAATTTTTTTGGTAGTAAAATAGGTACTTTTTTGGGCGGTGTTTAAACACAAGCCTACGTCCAAATCCTTTTAGCAGGTTGCACCATGAAGTTTTCATTCATCGTTAGTAGGCCATACAAATATTTGTTGCGTGCGGGAATCTAAATCGCGACCTGCGTAAATTGTACAGACGAATTATTAAAAAATGCACGGTCAGCCATCTTTTTCCAATGTTATTGTTTCATTTCAGATGAAGAGCCTACTCCTCTTAGTACTGCTGGCAGTCCTGTCAGTCAGAAATGATGCTGCTGAAATTCAAAATCTGAAAAGTCTTCTCATACCTAAAGACACATCACTAGCTGATCCCAGCTCTGATATACCAGCGACTATCGATATATTTATCGATGAGGATGAGGAAGAATCTACCAACCGGGCTAATCTCAGCGTAGGAACTATTGGCTCAGGAGACAGTCAGTTGTATAGGTATGAACTGCTTTTAATACTTTTACCATCACCTATTTGTGTCTCATCATCATCATCGTCAACCCATATACTGTCCCACTGCTGGGCACGGGTCTCCTCTCATATTGAGATGGATTAGGCTATAGTCCACCACGCTGGCCTAGTGCAGGTTAGCAGACTTCACAAACCGCCGAGAAAAATCTCTAAGGTATGCGTTTCCTCACGATGTTTTCCTTCACCGTTTTAAGCGAGTGATCATTAATTATTGATACGCACATGAATTCGAAAAGTCAGAGGTGCGTGCCTTGGGTTCGAACTATTAGGTTCACCACTAGGCTATCACTCAATATTTGTGTCTATAAGTAATTTATCTACAGTGATATGGCTATAGACTGTCAGGTCGTTTCTGACGTTCGAAGTCTTACAATCAGCAAATAGCCTCTCTTAACCACATTTAAAATCCCTCTGCATAATTTTTCAAAATAAAAGGAAATTTTGAGAAGTAGTTTATAATCAACACAAAATTAATGACCGACTCGACTTTTTAATATTTGTTAACATTTATTTTATTTACAGGACCTTTTTCTTTAGGGACGCTATCGCAAACACAGTCCAGAATATAAATATAAATTACCGTGGAGCATCCTCTACGAGGATCACAGCGATCAGGGCGACGGAGCAGGGCACCTCTCAGAATGCTAGGGCGACCATCACGGCAGGAGGACTTAATAGTAACACGGTCACTATCAGATTGTCGACAGCTGCAGGCCGCGGATTACATTATCTTGTCGTAATCTATGGACGATAAACTATTTTAATTTAGTTTTCTAGAAGTAGTCTTTCGGGACCTTCTTTTACATCTTTTAAGTAGTTTGTAATAACAATTTTTTAATTGGTATTTTTTTGTAAAAAACATAAGTAGCGATCTTTTATTATTTTGAAAATATAGCGTGAAAATATGTTTTTTTTTTTTGTAAAAAATATGAATAGAAATATGAAAAGACTGTAAAATAAATATTTACCAACATAATTTTATTTCATTTTTTATAAAACCTTATTGATCTGCAGCTATGACTTGTCGCCAAGACATTTCGCGTACTTTTTGACAGTTAAGATTAAAGTTAAATGGGATTTAGACTGTCCACAGGTCATGATATGCTGTGTTCCGTGGCACATCCACGGACCCTAAAACATCACGCCTGCACTCTCTTACGGGATAGGCAGAATATAAGGTCCCATGTGACTGGGTGATTTTAACCAGAGGCTGTTCCACCACCTATTATTGCGATCGTTTTCCGATTGAGAGAGAGGGATGTCGCTCTATAAATTAAATAGCGCCATCCCTTTCTCACAACCTAAACATCATCGCATCAACACGTTGTGGTATGGCCCCAGGTCGCCTCCAGTCTAAACAATTACAGCTAAATATCAGTATTTCACACTAAGCGTTTGCAATTAGACCTCTGCAACCAATTATCTGAGCAATACTGATAACCTATAGGCAAACTGGTTGTCAAGCTTTTTGTGCTTCTGACTACGTAATCCTACTAACCATTTTTTTTTTATGACATCTCACACATGAACATTTTTTCGTTTATATTTTTACAATAGGCTTACCAAAATAATACTTACAAAATTTAAAGGTATAAAAACAAATCCCTCTTGAAATTAGGATGCTAAAATTCTATTCGGCAATCCTTTAAAACCAATGTGCGCAAACACTTGCTGGACAAGACACTGTTAGATTCATCTAGACTGTACTTTTTTACTTGAACATTTAGTATTAATTTATTGGTGGTCCCAGTCGCCGGAAGAAAAATATTAAAGTAAATGGATCCGGCGACTGGGACCGCGGTTCGAGTTAATTGCGGTCCCGGTCGCCGGAATCCTCGCAGCTAGGCGTTTGGATTTGTGCCCGGTTAATGGCAATAGGCTCGCCCCCTATTACGTGGGACCTATAAATACCGGCGAACTATGGGTGTACAATTACACCTCTCTCTCTCACCTGTCTTATATTACAAATATGCTAATTTCATTAAAATATGACTAATTTCACGTTTTTTTAAGACAATAGGAACAAAAGCTTTAATTTATTCTACAGCTATTTGTTTCTTCCTTTTCTATTTTGATATACCTACTTCTAGCATTGGCAGAATTTTCTAGTGATGTTGATAATCGATTAATCGATTATTGATAATGGATTGAAGCAGTTAAAATTATCTTAATTATCTCAAAGGTATATCTCACTAAAATAATCAATAATCATGAATGAATGAAGCCAAAGATTTATTTACCTTTGCTTCCTGTCATCTCAATGCTGTGATAGAAATGTTGATAATCGATTATCCATAATCGATTATCATTATTAACATCACTAGAATTATCGATACCGGCACAGCTTGCGATAATTAAAATTTGTATTGAATATAATAAGAGTTTGTACATACAGACCAATTAATCACTATCTGCCTAGCCTTTTCTCAAGTGTAATCGCCTTCCTAGGTATTTTACACGAAGCAACTGCCATCAGATCTCGGCAACCCAATTTCTGGACAATACCAATATCTTGAGGATAGACTCGTGGTCCGATGTCCCGAGGATAGACTCGTGGTCCGATGTCCTGGAGATAGACTCGTGGTCCGATGTCCTGAGGATAGACTCGTGGTCCGATGTCCTGGAGATAGACTGGTTGTCCTATATCCCGAGGGTAAACTGGTTGTTCAATATCCTGAAGATAGCCACTGAGACCAAATCACAATTGCTTATAATATTTGTAATCACCTACGTATTGGCCTTCCAATTGTTTATGTTTCGTCGCTTTTTGGGAGTTCCCTTTTCCTTGTGTTATTCTAATTATCTAGAGTTGTAAAAATAATTAATCATTTTCAGGATATTTACGTTAAAGGTATTTTTTTTATCGATTATCTCGTTAACCTAGTTTTAGTAACATGCTTTTATATTATTATTTTAATCCGAAACGTTGGGATTCATAATATTTATTTTTAGCTTATTAAATAGGATTAGTAGTAGGTAAGTACCTACATAAACTAGGGTTCATCCTTATGTTATTTTTTTTTAAGTAAATAATAATAATATTTTTTATTAATCAACTTTTAGATAGATGATTACATAAATGTTCAGAAGTAAAAACTTATATTATACTTAGTCAGTTATTAAGACTAAAAAGGGTTATTTATTTTTTTACCTTCCCTTTTTGGTAAATAGTTATTATTATTTATTTTTTTGTGCTGAAAATCTACTTCATCAAACTTAACAAACACAAAAAAGTATACAGTCGAGTTGAGAACCTCCTCGGTTTTTCGAAAAAAATTATAACCGTCATGCCATCAGTCACAAAAGATTCAAAGACCATAAAGGGTAACTACCCAAATGTCGGCCCCGTAACGTTAAACCCAACTTTACCACGAACCATGCACCTTGAACAAAGACACGTTATTTTTCCTTTCGGTTTCAATGACATTTAAAAATTAAAATATTCTAGATTGTCTTAAATAACAGAGTAAATTTTAATTTACGTTTTAAGTTTAACAAAGTAACACTTGCTCTTTTCTCTGCCACCTTTTCCCAATTTTTGACCTATTTTTATCCTAATCTCAGTACAGGATGTTCCAAATTGAAAACATTGTGTTTTGAAACCAAGCATTATCACTTTAATAAATATAGACGCTAGATAATTCTTAAGTTGTTAGTTTGTTACCAGTCATTGTCTTTACTTAATATTATATTATATCTTATCATTAATAAGTAACTTTTAGGCAGTTCGGAGATCAAATAATAAAAATAACGACGAGTTATTTAATTATATACAAATACATTTTAACATAAATCTCTTTGATTTTAAATAACATTCATTAACATCAGGTCATAATTTTAAATGTGATTATTTTTATTAAAAAACTGTGCTCAATTGTGTAAAGATATTTTCAAAATTAACAATATTATGAAAAAGAAAAGAAAACACTTCGAAACTTAGCAAGTTTTTGTGTATGAACCTCAAAATGCCTTAAATTGCAATCCAATTTCTAGGCAATATCGATATTTATTTAATTTATTAAAATGTTTGAAAAACAGACATGAACAAAACAAAATAAGCTTTTTAAATAGGAAATTTAAAAAATCACGAATAGTATACCAAGAATAGGAATAGAGTGGTTGTTAGGCAATTTGACCTTCTGATTTCAACTTACGATTGCCATAAGTGTGTAGTGACAGGTGTAATCAGTGGAATATTTTTTAATAACTTTTTTTTTCTATGTGATAATATAATTATGATAGATTTGATACTTACTCTAAGTAATGATATTTAAAAAAAGACAAAATTTACTATTAAGCACTACTATTATAGCCTTATTAAGTACAAAAAGTTTTTGGTGTTGATTTGTTATTGATTCTAGTGCAGTATGAGCTTCGTAGCCACCTCTTCTAAAATATAACACGGTATTTATTTATTTAAAATAGCAATTATTGTTAATAATGGATTGGTAATAGTGTAAATAGGACTAAGTCTTCAAATATCATATCATTATAATTTTTTAATGATTAAAAGCCATTTAAATCTGAATCCAATTCCACTACTCAAATGCCAAAAAATGCGTAAAATGTCTTGACAATAGATCGTTAGTCTCAGAACAAATAGAATGAAGTGTTCTATTAAAAAGAAAATAAAAGTATGTAGGTTAATAATTAGTTTACAGTCTTTATATGTATTATAAATCATATTTTTTACAAAAAATACCTATATAGTTACTACACATACTAAAATGTTATTGCAAACAAAAACTAAATTAAAACAGTTTATCGTCCATAGATTTGAACAAGATAATATAATCCGCGGCTTGCAGCTGTCGACAATCTGATGGTGACCGTGTTACTATTAAGTCCTCCTGCCGTGATGGTCGCCCTAGCATTCTGAGAGGTGCCCTGCTCCGTCGCCCTGATCGCTGTGATCCTGGTAGAGGATGCTCCACGGTAATTTATATTTATATTCTGGACTGTGTTTGCTATAGCGCTCCTACTGAAATAGGTTCTGTAAATAAAAATAATGTTAACAAATAACAAAAAGTCGAAGACTGATGGACTTAAATTTTGTTTTCATTATAAACTAAACTTTGAAATAAAACTACTTTCTACGAATTTTATCGCGTTTTATTGATATTATTAATCCCGACGTTTCGGACCCTTTAGTGTCCATGGCCACGGGTAGACTCAAAAGGGTCCGAAACGTCGGGATTAATAATATCAATATAACACGATAAAACCCGTAAAAAATAGTTTTATTTCAATGTATATAATATTCGCGTAATGTCAGAAATCAATATATACTATACCTCTCAAAATGTCCTTTAATTTTGTTAAGAGTTTTTAATGTGGTTAAGAGAAGCCATTTGGCTGATTGTTAGACTTTTAACGCCACATGACCTGGCAGTTTATGGCCAGATCACATACTTAGAGACACAAATGCACTGGCCAAGGTGTATGGTGTATGGTGGCGGTGAAAGTATTTAAGCAGTTCATACCTGTACAACTGACTGTCTCCTGCGCCAATGGGTCCTACGCTGAGATTGGCCCGGTTGGTAGATTCTTCTTCCTCATCGTCATTGATAAATATATCGATAGTCGCTGGTATATCAGAGCTGGGATCAGCTAGTGATGTGTCTTTAGGTATGAGCAGATTTTTTAGATTTTGAATTTCGACAGCATCATTTCTGACTGACATGACAGCCAGCAGTACTAAGAGGAGTAGGCTCTTCATCTGAAATGATACAATTATGTAGGAAAAAGATTTCCAAGTGATTCATTTGACGACACAATTAGTGCAGGTCGTGTCTTGGATCCCCGCATGGAACAAATATTTGTATGACCTAAGTACAGGTAGTTGTCAGATCTGGGTGTTTGTGTATGTGAGAATTTGTGTTTGAAAACGCACCCACACCTTAAAAAAATCACAAGAACGCGCAGACGCCTTGACGTGGAATTATAGGCCCTATACATTTTTATTTTGTGCAACAATTTGATCCCGCGACTTAGCAGTGGAAGGAAATTAATCAGCTAATGCGATAATTATGCCTCTCTAATTAACAAAACAAGCGATATGAATACCAAGATATTTTGTACTTAAAATTTTAATAATATTTTTATGAACTACACGTAGAACAAATATAAAGATTTGAGTTTGAAAACTATACTACAGGAAAAAAACCTAGTGTTAGGCAATGTTTTGATATTAAAATGAAAGCAGTAAATCTCTACTCACCTTTTTAATTAAGTTTTTTTTTAACTCTGTTCCCAAATGTAAAGGTAGCTTCAGTGATCACACTGTGACACTAATGATGTTACTTTCTAATGGTGACAGTATTTATATAAGACAAAAACAGATACAATACGATAAGCTGATAAAAATGTACAGAGGCCAGCACATCAAGCTACCACAAACTGTCAAATTTATTTGATTGATTTTCAACTTTAACGATAAGGTTCATATTCAATTGGGAAAATTTGACAGTTTTGGATAGCTTGACCTGCTGGCGTCTGTACCTAATTTATGTATGAAGCCACCGTTCAAAAGAAACGCGTGCTGTATATGTAAATCTAAGAGTTTTTAATACAACTAAGGTGGCAAACAAGCATACGACCCACCTGATGGTAAGCGGTTACCGAAGCCTATAGACGCTTGTAACACCAGGGGTATCACTTGCGCGTTACCGACCCTGTAAAACGAAAGAGGAATAGTTGGGTTGGCAGAATAAGGGTCAAAGTCCCCACTGCCAACACAACGTTTCCTCGCGGAGCACTGGTAACCTTGCTCACCATAAGGTGAGCAAGCACACAACACTGCCCAAAGCAGTGTTATTTAATTTCGATTTTCTATATACAGAAATAAAATAAATATAAATTATAATTTATGTGTGCGTTCAAAACAAACGCGTGCTTTATGTAGAACTAACAGCTAAGTCACAGCGTATTGATCTTTCAAGTTATTAAACGCTCCCACGTTACAGAAGAAAATCCTAGTGAGGGGCAAAGAAATAAATATTACCGAAAATGAAAACCGTCGAGTGTACAAACAATGTCATGACCTATATTCCACTATCTAGGTACCTAGTTATATTTTTCTTCATTTTTCCTGCAAATATCAAAAAGCTGTGATTATCTCTTCAATCACAAATGCAAATGTTATCAGCTTATCGTATTGTATCTGTTTTTGTTTTATATAAATACTGTCACCATTAGAAAGTAACATCATTAGTGTCACAGTGTGCTCACTGAAGCTACCTTTACATTTGGGAACAAGTTAAAAAAATAATTAAAAAGGTAAGTACAATCTACAGAATTTTTACCAGTAGATCATACAAATATTATTTAAATTTGGAGTCTTAAAATGGCATTAATAATGATTTTTATTAATTAGACAGGCATAATTATCGCATTTTATTATTAATTACTTGATTTTCGCTGCTAGGTCGCGGAACCGATATCCGCACGAAAAAAAATATACGGCCTACAATTCCGCATCTAGGCGTCTACGCATGTCAGATTTGTGTTTGTGTACGAAGGTCTAGTTAGGTCGTAGACTTCTCTGTCTACGAGTTAGGTAGAGAGATATCACATAGCTACGTTCAAATTTTATTAGGTTCTGTCAGGTTGGACCATGAAGTTTTCTTTCATCGTTTAAGCAAGTGATAAGCGACTCGCAGTGATAGCCTAGTGGTATGACCATTGGACTGCCAAGTCGAAGGTCTCGAGTTCGAACCCAAGGCACGCACCTTTGACTTTTCGAATTCATGTGCGTATTAATAATTAATTATCACTCGCTTAAACGGTGAAGGAAAACATCGTGAGGAAACCTGCATACCTTGGAGATTTTTCTCGACGGTTTGTGAAGTCTGCCAACCCGCACTAGGCCAGCGTGGTGGACTATAGCCTAATCCCTCTCAATATGACAGGAGACCCGTGCCCAGCAGTGGGACAGTATATGGGTTGATGATGATGTTTAAGCAAGTAATATTCGTTTTCTACTGAACATAAAATTCGGGAAAGTTTTTTGGGTGGTTGTGCGCGTTTTGAAACACAAATTCTCACATACACAAACACAAATGTTTGTAAAAAAACCACGACCTGTGGCCTTACCACCACCTATTATTGCGATCGTTTTCCGATTGAGATAGAGGGATGGTGCTCTATAAATTAAATAGCGCCATCCCTTTCTCACAACCTAAAAATTATCGCGTTGACACGTTGTGGTATGGCCTCAGTGACGTCATTGTGACGTCAAATGGTTAAAGAATCACCACTTTTCAATATACTTGTTTCATTTCAGATGAAGAGCATACTCCTCTTAGTACTGCTGGCAGTCCTGTCAGTCAGAAATGATGCTGCCGAAATTCAAAATCTGAAAAGTCTTCTCATACCTAAAGACACATCACTAGCTGATCCGAGCTCTGATATACCAGCGACTATCGATATATTTATCGATGCCGATGAGGAAGACGTTATCAACCGGGCCAATCTCAGCGTAGGATCCATTGGCTCAGGAGACAGTCAGTTGTACAGGTATGAACTGCTTACATATTTTCACCATAATTATTCCTAGGCCGATGCATTTTTATCTATAAGTAATTCATCTAAAGTTATTCAAATCCAAGTATGTACCTTTGGATTTCAAAAGTATTAATTGCATCATATATTTATGACTGTACGCTAAAACGGTGAAGTATTGTAAGGTAATCTGGATGCCTGAAAATTTCTTCAGCACTACGCCAGTGTGCTGGCCTATAGTCCTATTTCCCATAATTCTGCGAGAAGAACTCTAAATAGTTGATGATGAATTATAGAAAATCCCCTTTAAACACATTCAAAGGTCCTTCTTCATTCTCCTTTTTTTGTAAAAAATAAAAGAACAGTAGAAAGATTCGACTGTTTATTTATTTTTTCAGTTTTTTTTACAGTTAATTTTTTACACCAGGTTTGGTGAAGAATTCCCAAAAATTATCTCTCAAACAATTAGTAGATTTATTCTTATAAATAAATGGAAATTTTGAGAGGGAGTTTATGATCGGTAAAGAAAAGACGATTAGCCTTTAATTTATTTATTTCATTTTTTTTTAATATTTACAGGACCTATTTCAATAGGGGCGCTATCGCAAACACAGTCCAGAATGTAAACGTAAATATCGTTGCATCATCCTCTACAAGGTTCACAGCGATCAGGGCGACAGAACAGGGCACTTCTCAGAATGCTAGGGCAACCATCACGGCAGGAGGAATTGGAAGAAACACGGTCACCATCAGATTGTCATCAGCTTCAGGACGCGGATTCAATTATCTTGTTCAAGTGTGGGGACGATAAACTGTTTTAATATCTTAGTTTAGGGACTTAGGATGATAATTTTTGGGAGTTCTTTAATATAAATGTTATTTGTAATGACATTTTATTATTTCTTTGTTTTGTGAAAAAACAATACATAGTAGAACTATTATTTTTTTGGTAAAAAATATGAATTGTAATAAAGACTGTATATTTTATACATACTTTTATTTTAATTTTAATAGGACACCTCATTCTATTTTATGCCTTTAGCGACAAGACATTTCGCGCACTTTTTGACGGGCAGATATAAAATGAGTTTTGATTATTAAACATTTACAATATTTTATTCGTTTCCTACATACCTGCCTATCTATAATTTGAAGTATTTGCAGACTGAGTGCTATTTTAGGCTTACTTAGGTACCTACTTATTTGTGTACTTACTTTTTCGTGTCGTCGTAGGCCCAAAACATGGCACGGATGCAAATCAAAACCTTGTTTAAACTATTAATAATTTAATGTATGATAGCAATTTAATCTAGCAGTCTATTGCGACTGTTCGCTATATGCTTTTTCCAACTTGCACCATTACACCTAATTATTCGTCCGGCCTTGGTGCAGAAACCTTTTTTTAAATTACAGAAGAAAAGTAAAATATAATAAATAATTTATCACAATATCATTATGTTCATTTCTGAACGCGATTTAGTCTGTCAAACCAGCCGTCAATGTCACCATCGTAATCCTCTCAATAATCAGCATTCTAATAGATTTTGATAATGTATGTATTGTTATGTATTTTTATTCTTTAGATTTAATTCGTTGGTAATTTAGCTTAATTTAATATATTCAATTTGTTGATTTAAGTGGAATTGTTATATGTGTTTATCATGTAAACAAGGGAACTGTCATTTTGACTGACCGTTTTAAGCTGTCACTGAAATTGCTATGAAATAACCAAATATTCTGTCGACGGACCGGTGGCCGTTGGAGCAGACGAGTCCACGAATCGGCAAACGTAGTGTGGGACGCCACCCAGCCAGATGGACCGACGATCTCAAGAGGGCAGCTGGGTCAGACTGGATGCGGAAGGCAGAGAACTGGGTGTGGCACGATTTGGGAGAGGCCTATGTCCAGCAGTGGACTGCGATAGGCTGATTTGAACCAAATAATATTGTTTATCATATCAAAACGGTTGGAAATTCAACGAAAATGTATGCTATTTTGAATAGGCTTAGCTTAAAAAATATATCATGTAAGTCGAAGCATGATAATTTACATGTCCTGATATTGTAGGATATATAAACTTAAATAAAAACAATATAGGTGTGGATGTTAGCTTGATTCTTTGGACCAAAGTTTCCTAAATCCCGTTTTAGTGAATACCTACTGCTAAGACCTGCTAAGGGGAATTTCCCATGGGTAAAATAAAAAATGCGGATAGATTTAAAACATTCATAAAGCCATTATCATTTGTCTTGTTTCATCACTATTATTGTTATATTTCAGATGAAGAGCATATTTCTCGTAGTATTTTTGACAATCTTGTCACTCAGAAGTGATGCTGCCACCTCGAACATCAACGTAGGAACTATTGGCAAGAGCGACAAACTTTTGTCCAAGTATGCAAACATTATATACATTTAAAAAGTCTTCAATCTCAATATATTTAAGGCAATAAACCACACGAATACAAAAATAATGTGGGCACTGTTTTATACCACTACGGTGGCAAATAAGCATACGGCCCACCTGATGGGGACAACACTATCACTTGCGCGTTGCCGAATCTGTAAAACAAAAAAGGAATTATTGGGTTGGCAGTACAAGGGTCAAAGTACCTCCACTGCAAACACTACGTTTCTTCGCAAACCACTGGCAACATTGCTCACCGTTAAGAATCGGTAATCAATATCATAAATAGGTTGTTTGTTGGTAGTTGTCGTTAATTATTGTTGTAGGGATGCAGTTGTTATTATAGAACCCTCTTTCCCTTTGTAAAAGCTATAGCTAAGTCTGTGAGCAATGGTGGTAGCTAGTTCCACCTCTACCAGTTGCTACTACTCTGCTTTCGTGCTTTATTTTCTGCATTGTTTGACCTATCTATACTCTATACTAATAATATAAAAAGGTAAAGTTTGTGAGGGGTACTCTCTGGATCTACTGAACTAAATTTGAAAATTCTTTTACCAATAAAAAGCCACATTATTTTGTATGTGTCGTAGGCTATATTTAAGTATAAAATGTGCATATTATTAGGTCGCTAGTTATAATTATAAAGTGTATATTATGACAATATTTAGATGTGGACGAAGCGAAATAATTATGCAACAAACGTCACATATTTTCTGTTGTTTCTGCTTAATTCCTTTGTAAAAACAAACAGAGGTAGTATGTATTTTTATGCTTTTAGGAGCTGCTTCGACAGGGGGGCCGTTGAAAACACAATCCAGAACCAGACGGTTACTTTCCGTGGCAGTTCCTCCATTCGGATCACAGCCATAAAGGCGACGGAGCAGGGGGCTTCTCAGAATGCTTCCGCAGCTATCACAGCAGGTGGAGTGGGGCGGAACCTCGTCACCATCAGACTGTCATCAGCTAAAGGCCGCGAATTCCATTACGTAGTGGAAATCTGGGGCCACTAAAATGTTTTCATATAAGTAGTATAGAATATAGAAGTGGGGTCTCAGTGTTGAAAGTATTAAGACTCGGTTTTTTAAGGTGTATTTTTGCAGTATGTTTTATTTTTAACTGTTAGAGTTACGTTTATTGTTAATAAAATAATTTAAACGAAGTGTTATTTTTGTTTACGCTTTAAGACTAGCGTCGCCTTACCGAATACTTTATGAGCTCTTACTCATCTTTTAACTGTGACGTTAGAGCTAAATTAGTTAGGTACAGATGCCTGCACAACAAGCTACCACAATCTGTCAAATTTATTTGATAGATTTTAAACTTTAATACAAAACGATAAGGTTCATTTTCAATTGGCAAAATTTGACGGTTTTGGATAGCTTGACTTGCTGGCGTCTGAACATGGTTCTATCGACGTAACAAACGTCAAGTCTATAACTATAAAGTTTTTTTTATTGTTTCTTATGTAGGGAATATTGGAAACCGAAACCAAAACAATTAGCCGAATGAATTATACAATGTGTTACGAAATACCCCGTTAAAAATATAATTAATTATCAAAGCCAAAAAATTTGTCAGCTGTCATGTCAGGGAACCAGATTATTTAACAGAAAGGCCTACGTACAGACGCCAGCAGTTCAAGCTATCCAAAACTGTAATTTTCCCAATTGAATATGAACCTTATTTCTATGTATTAAAGTTGAAAATCAATCAAAGAAATTTGACAGATTGTAGTAGCTTGATGTGCTGGGCTCTGTACCTAAATATTTATATAATATTTTACCTAATAATCGCCTAAGTGTAGTAATATTGGGTGTGTTTATTTATATACGCATGTAAAAATCTCCTCGTGATGACTATCCCTGAGTCTTGAATTCAGTACAAGGAACTACAAGGACTTGTTTGCCAACCTATACCATCAACCGCGTCACAGTTACCCATAGCTTGTTAAAAAAAAAACAAAGTTATTCATGAATGAATGAAGCTTGATTTTCTTCCTGTCTCTTCAAAAGTAATTGCTTTGAAGTCACTATAATTATGTACATGTATGTTTGGCAGTTGGTAAACCGAATAGCAAAGTGATTTCAACTGTAATTAATTAATTGGGTAATTGCTCCGCCTATTAACGTTCCATAAGATTGCTGGTCATACATGTAATATTATTGCAAAAGATTTGTGCGTTAATTGGATATTATTAAAATGATGTGTTATATTACAGTTATATTTAATATTAATAATTACAAAAACAATTCAATTCAGAGATTTGAACAAAATTAAACGTGTGTATAAATATATAAATTTTAAGAAAGATTGTGATGTATATTGTGGAAGCGCTCAAAATAGTCAATATGACTCGTTTTTATTTTCTTATTTAAATTTTACATTCGCGTCCAAAAAGTTTGAAAACTTAATCAGATCTAAACAGCGAGCAAAATAGAGAATAAAACCTAGCAAGCAATAAAAGCTGATTGCATTTCATGGCGCATTTGTTATCCACTACTAGCAATTACGTATCAACAGATCGATATCACAGAAAACTATTGAATATGTTTCTTCATTTACTGTTACTACTGCCAACTATCGAGTCATCAAACATAGTTATAAACGAATATTCAATAAAACAAGTAAAACTAGACGATGAAATGATCAACAAAGTATTGGTCAACTTGTTTCCGAAGAATCCAGTAGCGGTAGTGAAAGCAACTAATGACACTGAAGATTCCGACGAAGTGAATCAAGATAAATTAGGAGATTCTTTCATAAAGCCTGTGTTTGAAAATGAAGGACAGAAACGCTTTAAGAAAGTAAGTAATAATCATAAAGTTGCTGAGGTTCATATGAGCAATAAAAAAAAGGTTGACACTAAAATGAAAGCAGCCGAAGATGATTCGGACCCAATGTTGCTGTTAAGCAGGCTAGTTGTAAAATTAATGGACTATTTGCCTCCTAAGCTGAAATTACCGGATGAAATGCAAAATAAAGAATCTCAGACAGTAATTAAACTAGACAATCAGACAATGTCTAAGAATGGTGTTCAGATTGTGTCCAAAGAAGATGTTCACTCAATATCAGAAGAAAATATTCAGACGGGGAGTCTAGAGGATGTTCAGGTAGTATCTGAGACAGAAATTCAGATAGTGTCTGACGAAGAAAAAGAAGTGAAAAATTTGTCTAACGACAGTGTTAAGGCAATGTCTAAAGAACTTTTACACACAATATTTAAAGATGATGCTAAAACAGAGTCTATAGGAGGTGAGATAAGGACTCAAGATGTTAAAACAGAACTTAAAAGAGGAGTTAAGATACTAACAAAAGATGTTAAGTCGCGGGTTGTTTTAGTATAGAAGCTATAGTTTACCAGCCCCTGAGGGCGTCAAGATGGACATTAAAGAACGCAACAACGTTAAAGAGCGCAAATTGAAATTTTTCATACAAACGTCATGATTTAATCGCGTTTTGAGTCAAAATTCCAATTTAGTTTACCTATTACAAAAGATGGTACAGACGCCAGCAGGTCAAGCTATCCAAAACTGTCAAATTTTCCCAATTGAATATTAACCTTACTGTTTTGTATTAAAGTTGAAAATCAATCATAGAAATTTGACAGATTGTGGTAGCTTGATGTGCTGGCCTCTGTACATATTACTAAACATCATTATCATATTGCCATAACTAAATATAATGCAAATTTTAAACATATAACAAGGCTTTCAACTAAAGTTTAATCATTAACAAATTATCATTATTTCAAACATAACTAGTACCTAGATAAACAAAGACATATTGATAAAACTATAATTTTGTATTCATGTACCCGTTTACAGTAGGTATAGACAAAATTGCCTAAGGGCGAACTATTCAAGCGAGAATTGAAAATGTTTGCCGGGAGGATTTTATAATATTCAGGCAACTTAAGGGGCGCCCAATAATTACTGTAATATCTGTTATTTTTTTAAAATAAATCCATATAATAATATAGTAAAAACAGTTATAATACATATTATAACGGTATTTACAAAATTTCAGCGTTAACATTATGGTAAAATGAAATTAAATAAGTAATTTTAATTTTGGAAACGAATCGGTACGTACTCACCTACTATAATTTAAAAAACAATTATTATTTTTAAATATTTGTTATATTAAAGTTAATTATTGAATAAATAATAATAAAAACCTATTAATTATTGAATAAAATTATTATATTTTTTTCATTTATTATTTATTCATAACTCCACTGCTTGTGGTCGTAACCATGCGCTAAAATATGATTTACGGCCATTTCCATTTACTTAAATTACTGGAGTTAGAATTTTGACCTAAGGCCAAAATGAAATAAACAAGTAAGTACCTAATGTGTACTAAAAAATCCTATATCTAGTAAGCAAATCTACTGACATATAACAAATATGTCAGTAGATTTGCTTACTAGATATAGGATTTAGTAGGATTGGAAACGGCTGTTAAAGATATTCTATGAAATTAGGAACACGATACCAACGCGGGAATCACCGATGACAATAACATTAGAAAGTATCAAGTTTATTATATATAGATAAGATAATACAATAATCACGATCCAACTTTATTATTATTTTGGCACCTTCCGATTTTTTTTTCTTTTAAAATAATCTTTGCACCACACTAGGATTTTCTCCTGTTTCGTGGGTGTGTTTATAAAACAAACTTTCATATACACTATTACCCAGAACAGCAGCAACCCAGAATATAAGTGTATGTTATGTTTGATAAAGGACAACATTTAAAAATGTTAATAATATGACTTACTTATATTGAAATCTGCTTAAAAAATATCTAAGAAAAATGTACTTAGGTAATTTTTTCAGTAAGTTATAAAATACTAATACTATAATTCATTCTTATTACCCGTACCTACTTGGCAATAATAAATCTTAAACATAATCTTCGTAGGGTCAATTTAACCCTACTATTTTCGCTGACCACTCATTCAAATCCTATTGACCCTTCTCAAATAACACTGAAATGTGACCGGGGGTCATCTGGACCAATTTCGAACAAAAGTGTGAGTTTATAAAAAATACGGATTGGTCAAAATGGACAAAGGAGTGACCCTTGAAATTAGCTAGTCTCGACCCTTGGGGTCTTGAGTTATTGGAAGGGTTTGAAGGGTTAGGATTAGAGGTGTAACGGATGATGTTGAATAGTGAATAACAGACGCCTTATTCTTTACGGTTTACAATGAGCTCTGAATCAAACGTGGATAATTATTATTAGTAGCTTTATATCTTAGGGTAAGGGTAACAGTCAAATCTTTTGAATTCATCACTTTATCTCGGATTCAAATAATTCGTAAGTTTCTGGTAAGATTCTTGGACTCATGTTGTCAATGTTTAATCGACAGCGTTGGTAATTAGATTAGATTTCAAAAGAAAAAATATTCTATAGCTAAATATTCTATAAAATATCTAATTTACTAAATTGAAACTGAGGTAAAGTTCGATCTTATTTTATCCTATCTTCGTCGGAGAGATTAATCGTTGTTCCGTAAAACTCGAAGAACGAAGACATGATAATTATTCATTATTTATTTTTAATATATTGTTTTGAGTTATCTTGTAGGTAGGATAGGGTGGGTGGTAATCAATACTAAATTATTAGATATTATAAAGCTAAAGAGTTTGTTTGATTAGTTGAACGCGCAAATCTCAAGAACTAAGTATTGTTTCGAATTCAAAAAGTCTTTATGTAGGTATTCGATAGTCCAATTATCGAGGAAGGTTATAGGCTATATAATATCACGTTAAGACCAATAGGAGCCGAGCAAAAAGGAAAAACGGCGGGTGACATCGTGGGGGCAGCTAGTATTAGTATGGGCTGATGATGATATAATTAAAAATTATATAATTTTTAATTATATCATCATCAGCCCATATTCGTCCACTGCTAGACATAGGCTTAGTGAACACTACAGAGTCCGATTACCACTACAAAGTATAAAACAAAGCCGCTTCTCTCCCTATGTATCTATGCTTAGATCTTTAAAACTACGCAACGGATTTTGATGCGGTTTTTATAGATACAGTGATTCAAGAGGTAGTTTTATATGTATAATACATACATGTACGGTCGAAAAAAGAGTTAAGTATACAGGTGGCTAATTAAACATCGTGTTTTTTTAAAGATTGTGTAATTATGTATCACGCATATGTGTCAAAACGCAGGTTTTGTAAGCTGCTACACATCAAAACCTTTGACGGGTAATTATTTAAATCACAATCTGTGTAAAGATGCAGATTTCGTTCGCTACCTGTATACCAAACTCTTTTGTTGACTGCACGTTATTAGTACATTGCACCCGTGCGAAACGGGGGCGTGTCGCTAGTTTTATTATAAAAAACAAAAAAGTTTTTTATTGTTAGTAAAACGACGTAAAATACAAAAATATAAACTCTGCTATCAAGTGACCAACCGAGCCTAATACTTACGTAACAGTGATTGCATTTTAGCGGCCATTTCACGGCTGTGCTCTAGATCATAAGTAACTGGCACAAATACACTATTAATTGCGCATTGGCACGTCTAAAGCAATTCTCAGTATTTCTAGCGATTATTTTTCAAAATAAAAAGTATCTCGCTCACTATTAAGACAGAACCCGTTAAAAGCCTGACAACCACTCTTCCCTCAGGGTATCAATCAGTATTACCTAGAAATTGGGTTGTTAACACATCGAGACACCTCTGTGCTTCGGAGAGCACGTAAAGCCGTCGATCCCGGTTGTCATACGAACACCTATGACAATCGTTATTCAGATCCCAAAAAATCCTGAAAGCAGTCTATCCTCAGGATATTGGATTACTCAGGAATGGGGTTGCAGAGGTCTGATGGCAGTCGCTTCGTGTAAAATACTGATATTCAGCCGCATCTGGTTAGACTGGAAGCCGACCCCAACATAGTTGGGAAAAAAGCTTGGAGAAAGAAATTAAATAATAAGTAAGTGTATACAGTACGAACGATCTCAGCAAGTATTCAAGTAACTTGTCATTACTTTGCATCGCTTGTAATATGTTCAAGGGTGGGTAAAGCCTCGGGCTATTTGCCCACTGGACCGATGACGTAATGACCCCCCTCGACCGTTTGAGGGTTAAATAAATACAAAATGTCTTTATTTCCGTCACTCGACATTTCATATTGGAATAAATTATGTATGGCATAGATGGCCTGTATATGGTTTATATTATATGAAAATAAAACTGATTTTTGATTTTTTTTTATTGCGTATGTCGCATGTTACTTCACTTTTTTATGTCAAAACGGGCAGTGCTGAAGGACAAAGATAAGTTCTATGTTTTAGCTTTATGTGCTCAAAGTTGCTGTACCTAATGTATATACAGACATATATATCATCACGCTTGTGGGTGGGGTTAGGCAGAGGTGTAGCAATGTACACCCACATTTCGCCGATATATTTAGGTCCCATGTAATAGGGGGCGAGTCAATCGACATTAATCGGGCATAAACCCAAACTCCGACCTGAAAATTTCATAGAAAAATCCAATAACACTTTCCTCGACTTGGGAATCGAACCCAGGACCTCTAGCGTAGCAGTCGCGCTTAGGACCACTTGACTAGCGAGGCAATTATAGTCACAGTATCGCTACAGTT
Organism: Acronicta alni; assembly: GCA_964056405.1. Classification (NCBI taxonomy): domain Eukaryota; kingdom Metazoa; phylum Arthropoda; class Insecta; order Lepidoptera; family Noctuidae; genus Acronicta; species Acronicta alni. The sequence goes on from OZ043936.1 coordinate 6,677,912, forward strand.
ATAGGTAAATACGGTAGGTATAAGTAGGTCATTATCCTCCTTATTGTAAATATAAATGTGGGTAGGTGATGGGCCGTATGGTTGTTTGCCATCTTATTGGTATAAAAAGGTACTATGTACTTAGGCCAGTTTACACGTTTTCTGGCAGTATTGAGTATTTCACGTGACCTACGCAAATGTCTTGCCGATCTGGTATTGTCGTGCGACGGGTCGTTGAGCTCCCTAAATAATGGTTGAGCTATACGATGACTGATGTATGCGTGCCGTCAGTAAGGACGGTCAACTCCAAGCTGGTTCTTTCTTCAAAAGGTCAGTTCAGATTCGCCTATGTTGTAAAACACATATCTGATAAGTATTGAATACGGTTACTGTCTGGACTTTAAAAGAGAACACGATTCTCTGAGTTTGTTTCGGCGTATCTTCTGAGAGGTCAGTGGGAAATGTCGGCGCCATCTAGTATTAATTAAATATTGACTTGTAAAAGTGTTTTATAAGATCTATTTACAGAAATAAATATCTTTTACAATATTATCATCATTTATTTGTTGTGGTCGGCTTCCAGTCTAACCAGATGCGGCTGAATATTAGTATTTTACAGCGACTGCTATAAGGCCAATTTCTGGGTAATACTGATATGTAGATTTAGATAGGTACGAATTCTAAATATGAATTAATTCCATAGGAATTTATTGATTTCTGACATTTACACGAATTATTATAATATATATACACATTGAAATATTACTACTACTTTTTACGGATTTTATCGCGTTATATTGATATTATTAATCCCGACGTTTCGGACCCTTTACAGCGTCCATGGTCACGGGTAGACTGAGGTGGTGGGCGTCTTGATGATATAATTACTGACAGCTACCCTACATTTTTATTGTTACATGATCAATGATATTTATTACTAATTATTAAATAATACTAGATGGAGCCGGCATTTCCTAGCTGACGACCTCTGAGAAGAAACGCCGAAACAAACTCAGAGAATCATGGCCTCTTTTAAAGTAACAATATTCAATGATCATGTTTTAGTTTTTTAATTATTGGCAATCCGATTCACGCAAAACGAGCTCACAGTATCCTTGGGTCTTTAAATCCAGGCCTACAACTGCAAGACCAAAGGATACTGTGAGCTCGTTTTGCGTGAATCCGTAAAAAGTAGTTTTATTTCAATCCAAAAGAATTGCAAAATGCGGTATAGCCACCAGTGCCGGTATAGCATTAAACCTTTTTTTAACGAAATTAGATATGACTAGGTACGAATTCTAAATTTGAATTTATTCCAAAGGAATTGCTAAAATATGCGGTATTACTCCCAGTACTAGTATAGCATCAAACCTTTTTTGAACGAAATTATGTAAAAACTTGAGTGTTTTCTGTATATTTCCCTGGAGATGGGGTGAGTTGATATTTTTCATCGAAGAGGCGTGTCTGCGCTTCAGTGTAGCCGCGCCCGTATTATTAATTGCTTTTTTTTCGACACCATACTCCGAAAAGGCTGATGTTGTGTACCTAAATAAAGGGTTATAGACGATGCTTTTGCAGGCTTTTAGTTTCGCTTTTAGGGTAAGTGGGTATTATATATATTTATTTTTATTACTTTTTAGACAAAATAATTATTTTATTTTTAACCCTATTAGTTTTGTATCTTCATAATCAAATTAATATGGCACCATTTAACTCAACATATAGTATGTTGGAGTAAATATTTACCTACATATTAAAAAGAAAAAAAATTAGAGGAAATAATAATATAGCTTGCTCTAAAATTTACATACTCTGTTAGCTACATCTTCCTCTTCCATATGTTGGGGTGGGCTTCCAGTCTAACCAAATACGGCTGAATATCAGTATTGTACACGAAGCGACTGCCATAAGACCTCTTCAACCCAATTTCTGAGTAATACCAATATCCTGAGGATAGACTGGTTGTCAGGATTCTTGAAAGTCTGACTATAACGATTGTCATAGATGTTCGTATGACAACCGGGACCGACGGCTTCACGTGCTCTCCGAGGCACGGTCATGACGTGTTAAGAATGCTCACCCATCCACAGACTGACCACGACTAGAGCAGCTTAACCTTTCAGATCGGTTGATCAGCTTAGTTAATACTTAGCCACGAGCCCCTATCTAAATAACCTTAAATAACTGTACCTACATTGATGGCAAATAAATCATTCTTTTTTTATTCTTTAGTATATCTAGGTAATATGTATTATCTGAGTATAAAAGCCGCCGTCTAACAGTTTACTTAATCTATCAGTAATCACAGTCCCGCTCTGATTCGCATTTATGTTTCATTTAAATATTACTCTAATAAACATTTTTAGAATATTTAATTCATATAATTTTGATAAGCCTAAAAATTTGCAACTATTACGTAAGTAATCATAAAAAAATATATGATTGCTGTTTTTGCGAATTACGATTTTAATTTGTAAGTAAATGTATCTACTGACGACGTCTGTGGTCTAGTTGTTCGTGTGCCGGACTGCTGATCATGGGGTCGTGGGTTCAAAGACACAAATATTTGTGTGGGTAAAACATGAGTATTTGTGTTTGTCTGGGTGTTTCTTATGTATTATAAGTATGTATTTACAAAAAAAAAGTATATAAGTATTATATCCATTGTCTAGTACCCATAGTACAAGCTCTGCTTAGTTTGGGACTAGATGGTGTTGTGTAAAATGTCCCAAAAATATTTATTTTATTCTACTAATGAAAAGTCAAGTGTACTTACTTACAGATAAAAAAATGGTTTCCATGTAATCCCTATTAATATTATAAATGCGAAAGTAACTCTGTCTGTTCCGCTATCACGCCTAAACCGCAGAACCGATTTTGATGATATTTGGTACAGAGATAGATTAGGCTTTGGAAATGGATATAGGCTACCTTTTGTCTCAAAAAGTCCTAGCCCTTTAGATTGCGAGTGAAACCGCGGGAATTATTTGTGATTTAAACTAATTGAAGCCTTAAATCCTAATCGGGGTTACTTATTTGGTAGATAATGAAAAAAGTTCTATAAGAGCTTGTCCCAACTACTAAAACCATTTCATTTTTTCTTTCTGCTCAGTTTATTTTATTGTACACAAAATTATCTATTATAGGGTCGTCCGCTACCGAGGGAAGCTGGTGATGTGCAACTAATCATGTAAATACTAGTTTTTATTACCTACTTGTTATTTTTAAATGTGTCTTTAAATATTATTGCAAATTCGACATAATGGGTAAGAGAAATCATTTCTGTGTCAGAATTCTTTTTGTATTCGTGAATAACGATCGTGATTTCGGTCATCTTAGCATACATTTTGTCGTACATAGAAGGAAATCTCAATAAAAAACCTACTTTATGGTACGTTTCTGAGTAACGCAACACTAGGTGCGCACAGACTCGTCAATTATGCAAAAGTTACGTATCAACTGTTTTGTACATGGAGCATTGAGGAAATGGAATGTTAGCACGCATATTTTCTTTAATGCATTAAGAAGTTGTTTTAATATTATTGTAAACTGGATTGATATTCCCCTGTCAGACTAGTCATATTTATTAAGTAATTAAATAGTATTTGCAGCTTCCACCCAACTTTTTCTGCATCAATAATTCTACCCCATTATTTTTATAATTGAATATAGAGATAACGCGTTGGTTATCTAATATATAAAATTTCCATGTCACAATGTTAGTTACCGTACTCCTCTGAAACGGCTTTACCGATTTTTACCAAATTTTATATGCGTATTCAGTAGGTCTGAGAATCGGCTACTATCTATTTTCGTATTTTAGTATTAAGGGTGGCTTGAAATAATTTATATGGCAAAACAACGTTTGCTGGGTCAGCTAGTAATATATAATATGCAACGCAACGCAACAGATACCCTCTGCTCAATGCATCGACATCATTATCACTCCATTTATCACATTCTCAGTTTCAGTTCAGTTTTGCATGGGAATGTGTCGAGATGAAGTTACGTCGTCATTGATATGTATGTCTGTTTGTTTTTACTAGATAAACTTACGTGGAAATTGTTGTAATAGACCAGTTGTGAAGGGAATCGTATTCCTAACTGCTTTAAATGGAAAAATATTTAAAACATTTTCTCTTGCATTGTATCCACTTTTGGTGTAGAAATCATACTTTCTCAGACATTCTGTGTATTATTACCAGAGGGGATAAAAGGCTACATTGGAAAAATAGTTTTTGGAATGGATCCTTGGCGCTGGATGAGAAGATTGGCACAACAAAAAGCCTGTACCAAGTAGAGGGTGAAAAAATCCTTATCAATATTATAATGTAAGAATAATATTTCATCAATTGACCATTTTAACTCCGCAGTAGGTACACTAAAGCTTACTTTTCGAGATAAGTGCGTAAAAAAAGTTTTATCGTCCTTGCATCATATTTTTTAGTAAAAGGCTCACTCTTTAGGTACACAAGCATAGTCATATTAGCCGGAAGAAATCCATTGAAATAAAATAATTTTTGTGACATATTTATCCAGTACCAAACTAAGCAGCGCTTGTCCAATACTACTGGACAATGAATATAATACTTAGGATACTTATATTTTATTTATAAACACAGTTATTTTACAGACATAAAATTATTAATCTAATAACAACAATAATAAAATTAAATTAAAAATAATAAAATTTATTTACTACAATAAAAATACTACAATTTATACTAATACTTACAAAATGATAAGTAATATAATAATGCTAACAGACATGGATATATCGATTATAATATCTGATCTAAGAAATCTTTAAATTATTTTTGTATCCGTACCACCTATTTGTCTTATTATTTATTGAATAAAATTATTATAATGTAATGATGTAAGTTTAAGGTTAACTGTTGTTGCAATGCCCGTACTGGGTTTCATGTTGGAACTTTTTTTAATATTGTCACCTACATTATGTACACATGAAGGCAATAAAGATTTGAGTTTGAGTTTGAGAATAGTAATAAATATGTGTCTTACAATGTATAGCAAAGTCTGAAATGGCCTTTTGAAGTAAGAGCCATAGCGGCTTTGAGTAGACCAGTCCAACCGACGCGACGCATGCATCAGTCATTGTGGAGCTCAACCACAATTTAGGGAGCTCAACAACCCGTCGCACGACGATACCAGATCAGAGGAACATTTGCGTAGGCCACATAAAAAAGGTTCAATAAAACGAAACGCCTTCCTATCTACAATAGTATACAAACGCTCTTTATCATTTATCGGATAAAAATAAAATAAAGCAAAGTTCAATATTGCGCAGGCGCGTACTACATTGATCCCGGTGTTCCATTTACCCAAAGATAAAACCGTCCTATGATCATTACCTCAACAAGCTCACAGTAGCGAAGGTTTAGAAGACTGTATAATTATCGTTTCCTACTGGCTTCCATTTTGAAGTCACTTTTAGAGAAAGACAAAACTTTAAAATACAAACGTCTAAATTCAGTTCGAATTTCAGTTGAATTTATTTTAGTTTTAGTGTCTAGTGTTGCCAAATAGGAAGTTAAAGACGCAAAATGCGCCCCAACATAATGTAGCTGTGCTAAATAAAGGTGTGTCTACACAATACGTATGCAAAGTTTATCTTGTTAGTGCCTGTGTACATCGTATGTATGATTGTGTATGCTCCCCCGAGACGCGCGTGTCTCTAGTCTGCGCAGTGAAATATTAAAAACAACACCTAACTGTCGATAGGTAGTAGGGGTGTTTTGTATTGGTATGAAATTGTACTTTTCATTATCTTTAAGGACAATTTATAAATCTGACAATTTCTGCTACTTACTTACAATTACAGCGATGTCTTACAATTTGTGTCATATTTTTTCAATAAATATTCTATAAGTATAATAATATATTAATAAATATTCCATATAATACTTATTAAATATCTTCCTAAAATTCTGTTAAAATTGATTACTTTCAAACAAGACTTTTTTGGTTGTGATATAATTATAGTAAAAAAGTCAGTCCTGTACATTTTATTGACTTTCATCATCAACTCAAATATAACTGTCCCACTGCTGGGCACGGGACCCTCTCAGAATGAGAGAGATCCAATTATTGTCCACCACGCTGGCCTAATGCGGGTTGGCAGACTTCACACACCGTCAAGAAAATATCTTAGGCATGCAGGTTTTCCCACGATATTTTCCTTCACCATTTCAGCGAGTGATAATTAATTATTTACTAATACGCACATGATTTCGAAAAGTCAGAGTCAAGTCTGAACGAGCAAATTAATAATCCGAACATGGACCCAGGACACCATAATTGCCGAAAGCACTCAGAATAAATAGATTTCGATCAATAAAACAAATAAAATTTGCCTCAACTCCAATCAAAAACCTCTAATAACTACCCTCGTACGCCAATTCTAATTGAGCCTCCAACAATGACAGACGCCAACGTGTCTCGCACGCACACTAGCGTGCACACACACACGTGCAAACAGATAGCGACTGTGAGTCACCTGACGAAGGGTGTGTGTGCGGTGACCATGGCGCGTTGAGGTGGACCGGGATAAAGTGATCGGGTCATGAAACCACAAAAGAGATTAATGTTTTGTTATTAGTTTTTATAGTATACACTGTGTTATGAAGGCTTTCATGGTACATCTCTTAATATTTCCCGAAACTATTAAATAGTTTCGGGAAATATTAAGATGTAAAATTAAATAACTTAACATAAAATAATTTAACATGTAAAATTAAATAGATCAAAATTAAAGCATCAAAGGATATTATGTAAAAGTAATCTACGATACAATGGTACTTACTATGATATTTAAAAAATCTACTTTTGGTAGTTTAATAGAGAAAATCTATAAAAATGATCAGAAATGGGCTTTAACGCAAGAAGTGTGTAAAAAGTAATATTTGCACTTCTTACTACTATAAAACGTCATTCATACAGTCAGCAACACAATACATCAAAAATGATAATTGCAATAATCTCTGAAAATCCCTAAAGTGTGGTGACTACAGGTGTACATTTTACTTGCATATCGATTCAGCGCACTCCCCCGGCGCTTGGGGAGTCAGGCGCCTGCTCTTTTTACCTCCGACTCCAAAACTGGATAAATGCAGCTTCCACTTCCCTGAATTCTGGACACCGTATCATTTTTCGGAAATGGCAGACATATTAGATTTATGTTTTCATTTAATTTTCCACAAAATGTGGGGTGATGAACTCAGAATTATGATGTAAGTAAATAAGATACGAGATTTAAATATAATTTGGGCTTCAAGGTATGTAGCTGGAAATGTTACTACAGAAAGAAAGAAAATAAAATAATAAAGCGGGGTAGAGTTTTACCAACAATATGAGCTGATAGTTAAAAAGGGGATAAAAGGAAATGCTGCAATACATTTCATTTGGACAATAGTAGAGAGGAGTAGACAATACAGTTCATCAATTTTGAAAATCAAATATTGCCACATATTTTATCATTTATTTAGGTACTTGAGATCATGCGGTTTTCTCAGCTAGTTACCTACACTAATTTATAAAAGAGTATTCATATAAACGGCTGTTGTCCCACAAAACCCTCCATTATCCTGATAGTTGAATGAGACACAGTTTGTACAATTGGCATGAGACGCGTGGGATAAGTCCCGGCTACCACTAATTCTATTATCTGTGCGCCATTCTGTAGGATTACACGTCACGCAGATATCACTGTACAAGTGTCGTTTTCCAATGATATCGACACATTTTAATTGGGCTCTGTTTTACACTGGCTGCCCCCTGCGGTGTCACTCGCCTTTAAACGTTTTATTCGGGTTCTACTGGTTGTAGCGTAATGTTATGTAGCCTATAACCTTCCTCGATAAATGAACTATCCAACATTAAATTATTTTTTCAATTCGAACCGATAGTTCCTGAAATTGCCGAGTTCAATGAAACAAAAAAACTTTTCGGCTTTATAATATTAGTGTAGATAATTATATTGCATCACAAATCATCACTTAATGGCGTGACAGAACCTGTTAATTAATGTATTTTTTTTTCAGTAGACACGTTTACGCACCTCAGGAAAGTCGTCAACTTCAAAGTCTTCAACGGTGGCGTGACGATCTGGATGAGTGGATAACTGGCAAGAGAAAACCTCAAATAGGCAGATGTGGAAGGTTATGGGGAAGACCTGTCCAGCTGTGGACAGCATTATGTTAAAAACAACAAAGAAGACAATTTTACAAGTAATTTTTATAAAGTCATGGCTTAGTATTTAGGGCAAGCGCTTAGTATTTAGGGAAAATCCCATGAATTTGAGATCAATACCGCACGCGTTAACACCGCAGGGTACAGTTAGTTATAATATAAAATAATACGCAAATTAACATTTCCTTGTAAGAAAGCAAGCCTTACAAATTAAAAAAAATTAAACTTGGAACTTGTTAATTTACATTACCATTAAATATGAGTGCCACAATACGACATAATGTAATTCAATAAATTAGCAAACAAATGCATCGTTGACCGCATGTCGACGGCTATGGAAAGGTTCACTATCTAACGGTAAACTGAATGGCGTAAGATCTGTTTGTCATAGTTTTGGAGACGAACATATTGATATTTTTGTCACTTAAAATATAAAATATTTATTAAATTTACTAGGAGGCCCGTGTTAAGTATCACCTAAAACGTAGGTCGTCGAACTGTGAATGTACAGAGGTCAACACATCAAGCTACCCCATTCTGTCAAATTTCTTTGATAGATTTTCAACTAATACAAAACCTTATGGCTCATGTTCAATTGGGAAAATTTGACAGTTTTGAATAGCTTGATCTGCTGGTGCCTGTACATCAATACAACTATTCTTAGATGCGTAACGGTATGTTATTTATTTACCTGAGGAAATATATTGTGTCGTCAGCAATGGTAAACAACACAATAATACAGTAAACTACGCTTTTACGTAAGCTCAGTATGTCACAGAGACTGTGGACAAGGGACTATCATTCTATTGTTTGTAAGAATACGGTGAATACGTTTCTCGGCATACTGTGGTTATGAGAAAATTGTAAGACATGAATAACTCGTGATGTTCCAAAATACATCTATGGACCTTATTACATAATATGTATTGTTATTTCATAAATTTGGTAAGACTATAATCACCAAATTCTGGTCCCCAAGATACAGACTGATAATGTCTAGTTTGGGGGTCACTGTCCACATATTTTTAAACTTGGTTATTTGTAATAAACAAATCATAATGTCAGCATTCTCATTAAGTTAAGATAACCAATGTAACGAAGGACTGAATAAATTTATTAATATCTCCTTATTATCACCATGCTGGCGGGTTGGGAGACAACATAAGCCGTCGAGACTATATCTCCGGTATGTAGATTTCCTTACTATGCTTTTCTTCACTGTTTTCAAAACATAAAACAGGTACCACCACTCCTGTATTTTGCGACGGGGTAAGCAGAGGCTGTAGACCACAGGTGGCCGGTGTGTTTAGGCCCCATGTCCTAATAGGGGAGGAGCCAAGCATAAATCCGAGTTGATACTGAGAATTACATAGAAAAATATATACTTTGCGCCATCTAGTACTCGAACTCTAGACCTCTTGACTCGTCATGTCGTCAGTCATGCTTACCATTACTGGATTAATAAGGCAGTGTTAACAACAAAAAAAAAACAAGTAGGTACTTGGCAGCTTTCGTTGGCAGAGTTTAAGTTCAAAGAAAGGTCGGATCATAATATTTTGGCAGTCGCCATATTGTTAGTCCAAAATCCGTAGAAAGCCATGTCATTATGGCGTCCATTGTCCCATAACAATTGAGTTGGTATGATTATTACAATTACTCAGTGCAGGTCAACTACCTTATTGAATAATCACGGGACCGATGCACTTGGCTATCATTATTCCTACATAGCATTAAACAAAGTCGCTATCCACGAGTATCTCATGCACTTTGTTCTTCTAAATAGTTTAGAAGCAAACATTAAAATAAGACTACTTTTTACGGATTTTATCGCGTATATTGATATTATTAATCCCGACGTTTCGGACCCTTTACAGCGTCCATGGTCACGGGTAAACTGAGGTGGTGGGCATCTTGATGATAAAATTACTGACAGCTACCCTACATTTTTAATTGTTACATGATCAATGACATTTATTACTAATTATTAATTAAAACTAGATGGAGCCGGCATTTCCTAGCTGACGACCTCTGAGAAGAAACGCCGAAACAAATTCAGAGAATCATGGTCTCTTTTAAAGTAACAATATTCAATGATCATGTTTTAGTTGTTAATTATTGGCAATCCGATTCACGTAGAACGAGCTCACAGTATCCTTTGGTCTTGCAGTTGTAGGCCTGGATTTTGGTTTAATAGATAGATACAAGCATACGATCCACCAGATGGTAAGCCGTTACCGTAGCCTATAGACACTTGCAACGCCAAAGGTGGAATAGTTGGATTGGCAGTATAATGCAGGTGATTAGTTAATTAGTGTAACTTGGTGTCATCATCATCAACCCATACACTGTCCCACTGCTGGGCACGGGTCTCCTCTCATATTGAGAGGGATTAGGCTATAGTCCACCATGCTGGCCTAGTGCGGGTTGGCAGACTTTACAAACCGTCGAGAAAAATCTTCATTCTTCACCGTTTAAGCGAGTGATAATTAGGTGCGTGCCTTGGGTTCGAACTCGAGACCTTCGACTTGGCAGTCCAACGGTCATACCACTAGTCTATCACTACTCTAATTTGGTGTAGCTACTTAATATTAGTTTAACATAAGACTATGTTGTATAATCTTATTGTGAGAGAGCCCTGGTACCCATAACACAAGTTAAATCTTATCATAGGTACCAGAGTCTATCCAAACATTAGTGATCTTCTCAATGGCTATGTTTCTTGTTTGTTTTTTTCGTGTAAAAAAGATTTGTGAAATAAATTATTATTGATGTATACTTTCAATGGAATAATTGAAGGTGCCTTTATATCTTTGTAAAAGCTTTTCTTTGAGACCTTAAGGCCTGACATTGAAAAGACTAGTTCATTCTTCTCCGTGTATATAGATACTTCAAAGTAAAGCTTCCTTGAAAAGTCACAAGATTTGTTATAAATAATATTTCTTCCATAAAATCAAGCAGTCCTTAGTTTGAACTAGTTTCTCAAATGTTTATTGAAAACAGTATTTTAGATTTCAAGATAGAATAAAATTGCACAGATAACGGTTCTGTCTCATGTATACCGGTTATTATTTTTAACCTAGTAGCAGTTAGTGACGTCAGAATATACCATCTTAGCTTCAGCTATTTATTTTTATATCCACAATGAAATGCAAGAAATAATAAACCCTTTCCACAACTAGTGCAGGAACACAAATGTAAACGTTTATTTGCTTCATGGTACAAACTTTATGTTATCCAGTTTTAAGTCTCAGGAGTATTTTGAAATAAAACTACTTTTTACGGATTTTATCGGTTCATGGTCACCATGGACGCTGTAAAGGGTCCGAAACGTCAGGATTAATAATATCAATATAACGCGATCAAATCTGTAAAAAGTAGTTTAATTTCAATGTATAATATTCGCGTAAATGTCAGAAATCAATATATCTCTAGAGTATTTTTAAGTTAAGCATTGTTTACTCTCCGTTCGTCTAGTGGCTAGCGCTAGAGGTCGTAGGTTCGATTACCAGGTCGAGCAGTGTTTTAACCCAACTTTTAGGTAATAGCTACCGATATCTTGAGGAAAAACTGGTTGTCAAGCTTTTTGGGTTTCTGACTACCACTAGGTACGATTAGGAACGATTTTCATGGGTGTTTGCATAACAACCGGGCTGACAGTTTTACGAGATCTCCGAGGCACGGAGAGGATAAGGACAGGAGAGTGATCAAGACTAAACTTAACAAGAAATCAGACAAGGAGCTCTAATTAGAGCTAGTGCTGCTATTAAGGGCTCGACTTCAGAACGGACAATACATTTCCACTATAACCTGACCTGTACGTATATGAAAAGCCTATAAAACTCGAGGTCAGCTTATACTGGATATGTATGACCCATCGTGGAGCCCTGTGCTCAATCACTTTCAGCAATTTTAATTATGATTGCACAGACCTGTGCTTAAGGTCCGCGTCGGCATCGGACTTGAGAACCGTGAGAGCATTGCAGAGGAGGCACATGCAGTTGGAGAGTGAACTGGAGCCAGTGAGAGCGAAGGTCAACACAATCAGCTTGCCGGCTGACTCGTGAGTGTTTCAATTATATGGTCCTATTCCCATGTCGAGAAAAGTGCTTAAAGATTTTTATATGAAATTGGATTTGTGGACGTCCGAAATGTCAATAGGTTCGCCCCCGTGTAAAAACGTGACGTAAATATACCGGCGCACTTTAGGTGTACAATTAGGTAGTACCTATACCTCTGCCGAACGCTTCGGGGAATACTTACACGCAAAATTCAAATACCACTCGGTCCTTCAATTGTTTTTTACAGAGAACTATTAGAAAGTTAACATTACCTATTTCCACTCAGTTTTTTCTAATTGCCAGTGGCAGAGTGGCACTTCCAAAGCTTTTGTCCTAATAGTCATTGTACTCAAATTTAAGAGGACGTAATCTGAACTCAGGTGGCCGCCGGTTTACAACCGGCTTAACGAGACGATAACGTCTGTCCTTGCGTCACATACTCGAGAGATGAATCCAACATCCCTGCGCATAGACACGAAATGAATAGAAGAGACTAATTAAAATAAATTTTTAAAAATATCACTGGGCCTGGCTTCTTTAACGCAGACAAGAGACGGCTCACAAAAACATGAGATCATAAAACAGAAAACTTAAATGACGTAAAATTTGGACGTGTTCGTGTCGTGAAAGTGTTTGCCATCGTGCTTTAAAAAAACATACTTACTACTTAAAATTAATTCGTTCAAGAATTTTCTAAGTAAAATCTAGCTACTTTAAAATAAGAACAAAATGTAAGATCATTTTATTTCCCATGTCCCTTCTGTAAGTGTATGGTGCTACAGTAAGAGGCGCGTGCGCACGATAATGGCGACATTCCCGGCTGCGTCTGCGCGATAATGACTAAAACGTTCGTCCACACCTTTAGATAAATGCTCTCCACCGATCTACCGGTATCTTGAGCCATAAAAAGAGTAATTATTGAATGTTTTCCAACTTAAACGTCAGGCTTTATAGTGATTGGGGTTGGCAGAATGTTTGTGAAATAATATAAAACCAAGCACTTCATGGTACGCCTGTCTCGGTTGTGGAGAATGTCAAGAACTGAGATATAGGGCAAGGGAAGGCAAGTGCGGTTTTTAGTCGGTAAGAGTCTGACACAAACCTCACCAGTTGGCTGAGGATTTTCTTACTTTAAAAGAAAAAAAAACTTCATGGGATGTTCAAACGAATGGAGACGACATAGGTACAGCATGAAGACGACATACAGGAGTATGTGAAATCACAGGATATACTTTTCTAAAGTGGCACAATAAAATAGAAAATAATATATGTAGTTATTAATATACTTAAATTAAAAAAAAATGTGGTTTGACTTAAAGCCGACTTCAAGATAGTTGGGATTAAGCTCGGAGGGTGTGATGACTATCTATATAGTGCTTCTTTAGAGGAGTATAGTAGACTCTGCTTTAATTTATTGACATATCGTCGTCTCCATTCTGTATAAATAAGTCAGCGCACCATGTCGCTATGAACCCCAATTAATCATCGTTGAGATAAAATAAGATTTAAAATTAAAATAAAGACAAAAAGTTTTTATTGTGTGTAATGCTAAAACAAAAATACCAGAATTTTCAATGCAGTGTAAGCTTTTCCATTCATTTAAAATAATTCTCCTGATTCAGAGACAATAGAAAAGCATTTTTATTAACACCGAGATATTTCAACGGCGGCATTCTATGTACTTTATGCTAAATAACCAAACTTGAATGAATAACAAAAAAAAACATGATCTACCTAAAATCTTGTTCACACACGTCTGCTACACATTGGGTATAACGCGTGAAATATGGTAATGTTGCCAACATGCAAATATGGTTGCATCTTGGTATTTTTCGATGTGCCACTGTGGAAACAGTAGCTGAGCAACGTATGTATGTAGAATACTAAACAATGCTCCGGGAATCTGACCTGGCTGTATATCGTTTTTTTATATTATTATTGCTCTGGTCATCGTTTGATAGGTTTTTGACCCGCTCAATTTTGATTTATGTGATCCAATCAGAAGAGATAATAATTTAAACCTATAACATATTTTATAGTTACGTCATCATTGGGGAGTCTTATCTTACCTTGAGCTAAGACACTTAAAAATAACGAGTGCGTGCGTGTTCATGAGAGTGTTTGTAAACAGAGGTCCACCTATTAGAGGACACCTACAGAGGTTCTATCATGCAGGCGCTTAAAACAGTTCTCAGCGGCTACGCAGCATTAATGCAGGTGGCTTCTACATGGAAATGAAGATGGAGCCAGAAGATGAGATTCTGCCAGTGGCATTTAGTGGACGAAGAGAAATATAAAATTTTGGCAACCCTGCTTCGGCATTAAAATCCATTTACAATCATAAACAGATGCTCTATAAATCTGAGACAGACATATTTGTCACCAGACATCTTATCTCGAGGCATCGCTACCAAAAAGGTTAGCACCGCCTTTGTTTGCCAACTTTTTAAAATCAGAAACTACCAACCTCTTTTTGCAGATTCGAGAAAATTGCCATACGAATTTGAACTTTATTTTTTAGGTGGTAAATTTTGCGGCCGCTTTGATAAGTGTGTTTGGATGTTGAGTGCTCAATTTATTATTGTTTAATAATTATAATAGGAGTCAATGTTCTTTGTATAGCATCTAGTCCGTATAAGACCTAATAGAAACGCCTGTGTGATTCGAATTTTAAATATTGTAACTATGGCGTTAGTCATCATTACAAGGTACCGGGTTGTAACATTATTAAAATATGATAAGTATTGACAATTGGACATAAATTAAACGTTAGATCATAGATAATGTCTATTGACGTCTCTTTCCTTATTGATTAAGTGGAATTGCAAGATGAATCAATTTTGCATAGCTAGTTCTTACTGGCTATGTAATATCCTCACAGATAGTAGGTAATATTAAAAACAAAAGCAATTAATTCAACACACAATATACCCAATTTAAGGGTGTCACATTGTGTAATACATAAGAGTTAAGTAAATATGAATAGAAACAGATCTTAGGCAAGTGGGCCGGTCGTAAAATGGAGAGGAGGCGAGGCGAGGACATGTTACATGCTGCTGTAGTTAGTTAAAAAAATCGTACGTTTACCGAAGTGTCTAATTCAGACGGATGCTGTCTGTGAAGATCTTACGGAAAAAAAAATTGGCTAAGTAATGACTATCCTTTCTTATAGTACGGAAAATCGTCGTGGATCATCCGCCACCCGGGGAGGTGGCAGGGTATGTCGAACTAGTACCGTCACAAAACCACTCTTGCCTTCACCCTATAGTCATGGCCATGGGATCCGTGAAATTCGCCACGACCATGTCAGGCTGTGGTCCAGCAGTCACTGGAGGCTTCAAAGTAATAACTACCCTGAGATTTACTATTTTTAACATCAACATCCTGCCGTGTCGCCGTGCCTGCAGCATCGTAATAAATAATCGTTTAAATGTTAGTTTTATAATATTTTATCAATCAAATCAGCCTATCACAGTCCACTGCTGGAGAAAGGTCTCTTCCAAATCGCGCCACAACACACGGTTCTCCTTCCGCATCAAGTCTAACCCAGCCGCCCTCTTGAGATCGTCGATTGGATCGATCGTATTATTTTTTTATTTTTATCCCGGGAATATGTACTCCCTTTAGCAACTTATAACATAACATACCATCACGTCTGTATTCCCCGAACGGTGTATCTACTAATGTAGTCGTCGGTATGTTAAATTCCCATGTAATGGGCGAGTTTATTGCCATTTGACCGGGCATAAATTCAAACTTCGAGCTGCTACTGCCCTGGACCTTTAGCATAGCAGTCACGCTTACAAGCAGTAGACTAATGTAGCAGTTTCCTACTTACAACATTAAAAAAATATACTAACAAGATTTGCAAAAATTCTTCGGCAATTTCTAAACGTCCGATTTTCATATTGCACGGCTACATGTTAATTAGAGGTGTTAATTAAGTTATGATGAATTACTTAGCTCACTGTTTAGAGGTCGAGATGGACATACTCTTATTACTTTACTCGTTACTATCTATTTCGTAAGCTGTGTGTGTTAGAAGATTCTTTATAAAGAGGTAAATAGAGCAGGCACGCACACAGACAAATATAATAAAAATAATCAAAGCAGTCAAATAATATTATAAAACGTCTAGTTTCTCTATGATTTTTAATCGTGTGCATTTTGAATTAAGAAGTTTGATACATAGAGTATTCTTTAATGTACACCATTTGTACACCAAAAGATACAGTGAAACAATAAAAAACAATCGTGACACGTTAAGTATGAGTACAGTTCGCGGTCTTATCGCTAAAAGCATTTTCTTACAGACAACCATCGGATGGACAAGAGTCTAGTATTTGTATTAATTTATTTTTTTGTAAATTGACATGTGTATCCTGTCCTTTTTTTGTTGACAGGGTGGTTGGAAATGCTTTATGCACATCCACCGCTCCGGAGAGGGCGGTGGGGTGTGTCGGACTCCGCTCTGAAAAGAGCGAGCTACCGATTAAAACCAACCTCGGCGTTTCGCGTCACCACTTTAGTGCCGGGACTACGGAAGCGCTGTAGCATTCGTCTGTAGACCCGGCAGTATGTGTATCCTGTCCTAGCTTATGGTGCTCAGACTTGATCTCTGACCGAGTCTCAGAAGTCTAAACTAACGGTTTGCTAGAGGGAGATGGAGCGCAGCATTTTATACATCACTGATCGAGTCTGTAACAGCTTAATACACTCTAGAACAGTTATCACGGATGTGATGAACAAGTCTGCAAGGTTAAAGTGGGAGTGGACGGGACACATTATGTAGAATGCATCCGCATTTGTGGGCCCAGATTTCCACAGAGTGGCTGCATCAGGAAAGTCGTCATTGCAGGGGTAAGCTAAGGAAACGGTGGCGTGATGATCTGGATGCGTTCAAGGGTGACTGGCCGGAGAAAACCTCAAATAGGCAGAAGAATTATGGGCGGGACTTTTGCCCAGAAATTAAATTTTGAAAACCGAATTGAAATATATAAAACGAAAAAAGGACTACTCATATCGCCAAATACCAAAATCATGCGGGGCTATTCTTTGCCTATAGTCGAGGAAATCTCCCGACTGTGATAGATTTTGAAAGTAAAAGAAACTGGAGCCCAAAGCATCTTCACCAGCGCTGCATTCCACACAAGTAGCTCATCGAAAAAAAATAAGGTACATATTTTAATCTTCAGGAGTGAGGCAAGTAGTTAGGGTTCTCAATTCTCAACGATGCTGTCACCTTTGCCATAGATGCCTAGCAACGGTGGACCCTTTCAAATAGCCAAATGAAAGCTCCTACTAATTATGTTAGCTCCATAAACATTTGCGTACAACTCCCGTCTCCCGCACTATTTATAAACAATCAATACCCATTTAATATTCCTGAGTAGGTCATGTGTGGTGTTAGAGCGGGACGGCACGAGGATGGCGCGTGCCCGCTGCATCACGAAGTGCACGATCGTCGTGTCCCACCCGCGTTGCCATGGACGTGTGACCACAGATTAAAGTGTGATTCATATGACTGTATAGGGTGAGATTTAATTCCGTTGGAAAAAAGGTTGATGCCAATAAGGCTGAATAACTTTTGCTAAGAAGCATAGTGAGTTCTAAAAAATTGCATCGTAGGTATATAGGAGTTATTGGATGATTAGTGTGGAAAATAAAAAGTTTGGATTTTTAACTAAGTTGATGAATGATAATAATGAAGTGATTTTGACTTACGTTACTTCTCACAATCAAATTTTCTGGAGATTCTAAGATCACAAGTACAGTACACTATGATAAACTAAATTATAATAAGTTGCTAAGATAAATGCAAGGAACATTTTATTAAATACTAAGAACTCTTTTCTGTTACCACTAAAACTGTATTTAGGGTCTATCACTGATAAGCGACAGGAGATAAGTAAGGGGTTACCCGTCAATGTCGCTTGGGCGCCAGGATTTGGTGAATTTAAGAATATTTTCTACTGGATTTGGCTTACCCACCACAATGCACAACTACCTAGTTTATTATTAGGTAAGTGATATGTTAGAGTGAGCAAGCACGCGGATGGCTCGTGCTGTGCATCATGCAGGTGCATCACGACGTTCCTGTGACAATAAGATCGTGTCTGCGCCCGCGCCGCTGATGGCGCCTCTTTGTGTGATACGCATATTGTAAGATAATAAGCTTATGAGATACGAGGCTCGCACGAGCGGTAATAGACCAACGAATAGTACAGTAGTAAAGGAATTTAATGAGCCTAGCGACGAATTATTTGATGTAAGGTGGACAAAATAATTAGGTCTCCAGGCAGCAAACGACTTCTGCGTCTTGATATAGATTCCCTATTGTCAGCCAAAGGGTTTGGCATGTAACAACACCTGCCATTTAACACATATAGTGCGGAATATTACAAATCATCTTAGTCAAACCACTGATGTCGTTGAACTCCTGGTTAGGTTACAGCTTCAGACCGACAGATGATCACGGGATCGCCACTCAAGTTCAGTTCGAGTGTCATTTGTAATCCACAAAAAAGTAGCGAATAAACAAAATAATATTTGATAAACAATTGTACTGTTGTTTTGTATTTATGTATTGTACAAAATACATGGTATGAAGACTCTGTTACCCCACAAGAACACAAAAGAGGCTAGATGTAAGTTACATAAAAAAAATAGACACACACTTGCATATTGTTAATCACAGAATTGCTTGACATTCCAGTGAGTTCGGGCACTGTTATTGGATTGGATTTTCTAAGTAATTAAGTTTGGATGTGTCCAGTGTGTCCAACTGTGGGTGTACATCTATGTACCCTTCTGTCTAACCTGTTAGGAATACAGGCGTAATATTATATTAGTATGTCTGTTAATAAGTTAAAAGTTCAAACTCGCGCTTTAAAACCATTCAAACACATTCATTTGTCATGCATAGCATTAATTTTGCTGCTCTAATACTTTTTTTTCTGATCCATTAACTAGTATCATTACTTTACCTTTTACCATCCCATTTAGCAGTTAATCAAGCACCCCACGGATCAATGATCGATGTGATTATATTCATCTGCGCGGGCGCACGCGACGAGGGAGCCATCTCACCTTTGTTAGGGGAGTTATTCTGATGTTTTATCTGCATTTGCTACGGATTAATGTATAATGATCCGTTTATATTATTGGAAATGTGCTATCAGGAAGTTAAATTGAGGTATTAGTAGTGAGTCATCTTGTGTGCGTTTGTGTATATATTTGTATGGTGTAACAAGCGAAATCGTCATCTCAGCATTTTTCATCACAACAATGTTGTGGTCGGCTTCCTGTCTAACCAGATAGGCTGAATATAAGTATGTTACACGCTTTATTTGACGCTACTATTGACCAGGGTAAAGGAAAGCGGTGAAGGAAAATATCATGCGGAATCCTGCATGCCTTAGAGATTTTCTCGACGGTGTGTGAAGTCTGCCAACACGCATTAGGTCAGTGTGGTGGACTATAGCCTAAACCGTCTCATTCTGAGAGGAGACCACATGCCCATGACAGTATATTGATGATAATGATGATTGAACAGGGTGGCGTTCATTATAAATCCTATATTATTCCTCAACCTGGTTACAAAGCAATAAGGAAAAAAATGAAAAGTAAAAACTCTTTTTTTACCAAACTAGATCAGAAGAGCTAGATCAATATAATATGATATAATTCTATCTAATTTTAATTTAATCACTGTTTAATTTAATTTTGTTATTATTACTTTTAATCGACATTGTGATGTTTACCAAAATCAAAGTCAAAGTTGTTGTGTTAGCCTGTAAATAATTGTTACACTTAAAATGTTTACTCACTGCTTTAATGTCTGTAATTGTTCTGGTGTATACAATAAATTGTTGGCTGACCAAATAAATAAAGAGGGAAAAACATAGTCTAAGTACTGCTTTGACGTCATAATACCAAAATAATATGCCGCAGCCATCCCACAAGGTATACTGATGTAATATTTCATTACGGCTGATTAGAGCGTGGTATCACGATACTGTGAGCGCCATCCCCCATCAATTTGCTCAGCGGCCGGTCGCCGGCACAATCAGTAAATTGGTCTACCGACATTAACAAAAACGCGCGCAAGCCCTATTGGATTACGATTGGTTCTCGATTCTTGTTTTGGTGAGTTTGGGTTTGTCGAGAAGTGCATACCTAGCTTTTAATGGCGACACCAGTAGTGACGTCACTAGCGAGGCTAGTGTTAGACGACAAAATCGTCCGGAAAAACAACAGGGTGCGGAATATTCTTTCATTATTTAATGCACCTATTCAGAACGTACATAGGCATTGCTGCCTGCGTATTGCACCCAGATTTTGACTAACCTTCAGGTAATTAGGATTTATAAACTTGTAACGAAAATAGTTGTAAAGAAAAATCAAAAATAGTGACTAACTTTGGGGAGAACTTATCCAAATACTGACAAATTAAGAAACTCCTTTTTTAAGTCGGAAATAGGTTTTCTTTTCCAGTTTTGTCAGATTATTAGGAATATAGCTTTATCTCTGACTGTTGATGCATATCACTATATTATTTATTATAAATTAAACCCCGCCGTTGAGTTTGTGTTTTTCAGCGTAACCTCAGAAGCTACTGTACGGATTTTCATACGGATTTCACTAATAGAAAGAGGAGCTACCTATAGGAAGGTATAATTTATGATTGAAGGCATTGAATAGGCTATTTGTATTTATTAACATTGTACAGAGCCGGAATGGGTCACTAGTCTTAATAAATTATAATGTCTAATGATTTAATGACAATTAAATGGCGCAATGTTATTAGTACATCCATTCGAAATTCTCGATAGGTACTCGAACTTAATTGTTACATAAGTAGTGGTAAAATAAGTACGCAAACTGTAACTGTACACGCGAGCGCGAGCGGCGTGAGATCGTATCACATCCCCACGCCCAGCGGTGGGATAACTTCCCAAATGAACAGGAAATTAAGGAAAAAAATGATCACATCGGTTTTGGTCCAACAAATGTACCAACGAAGGTACTTTTAAATAAAAGCTTATCCAATGATATTATTTATTATTTTTGAGGTGAATGAATAAATATTTAATATTTTTTATATCTATGACAGCGATAAATTTGGATATGACTCTAAGATAGATTCTTTATTCGTTCCCATTATATTATTTTTGCTGAAAACGCTATTATTTTGATCTAATGGAATACATATAGGTATAATCTTAGACGATAAAGTAAGAATTTGCCCTCATAAACCATTTTACGACGGGTGTCGTAGACATTGACGTAGGAATTTAAATAATTTATAATTAATTTTTTTTTATACAGTATGCACAGTCACTCCACATGATAAACTCACCTTTAATACCTTATTTTTGTTAATTTTTTTTAGAAATAGATATTTATGTTTTTTTTTTTAATTTTTAAATTGTAATATCTTACTTTTGCTGGAACGCTGCACCGCCGTCTCTGAAGGTGGGCGTTAGTGGCTACGACACAGTCTCTGAACTAATGTAGCTGTTATCGTGCACTTGTCATTAATGTATACTTTTGTTATTGTTCCAATAAATAAATTATTATTATTATATTATTATTTGACGACGTCCAAAGTAAAAATATAATTATTAAATAACGAAATGTGTTTAGATGCTATATATAATTAAAAATAAACCTGCCACACAAAAGAAAAACTTTTTTCAATCTCTGTTCTTAGATGAATTGAGAAATCCACTTGTGAACTCTTAAGAAAGACGCGACACGAATAAAACATATCAGAAATAAACTATATAAAATGGTATATCTATAATAAGAATAATTCATTCTCCATTAAATTTCCGAACTTAATGGAAGACTAAAAGATACTTGTGTTTAATAATAATAATTAAAAAAAAGTAAAATCTGCACAAAATTTGAGAATGACCTCGTAATGACAGAAATAAAAGGGAAACTCGGTCATTCTGTGACTCCTTTCATTTCACAAATTAATGCATGACGTTATGAGATGACGTTTTTGGCGTCACATGTGACACTGTTGGTCAGTGTAATACGTAGGCACTCAGTCTAATGTTTTAATAATGGATTAAAGTTGACAACGATAAAATACAAATTAGTAGCTTGATGATGTCATAATTGATGTTTTCATTTAATGGAAACACGTATAAATGGGTAATCCTCTTTAAAAAAATCTTCTTTTCTTTCTTTTTGCAATACAACACACAGCTTTAACCAATAAGCATGAAATTTTGCATAGTATATGTAGTTCCATAGAAAAAAAGGAAACAAAAAGAAACGTAACTGAGCACTGAAACGTGATTCCGAGAAATTCGGGAAAAACGAGATTGTCGCGGGTAACACCGCAGGTTCTAACTAGTATCGCATTAAAAAAAATAGAGATATGCCTAAATAACGTCTTAAGTTTCTGTCCAAAAATAAAAAAAAAGCGAACAGGACGACGTCCGTGACGTCCGTCTTTGTCATTTAACTTCCATTTTCAAACTGCAATCGTCATTTATGATGACGTTTTCAACCTCACAAAAACGTCATCATATGACGATTACTATGTCATTTAATATCATGGGTCAGTGTAATGCGTAGACGCAATGTCGTAGGGACTTATCTTATAAGTATACGAGTAATAGTAATGGCTTTAAGTTGACAATTGGTAATTTGATGTCATGTCGTTTGATTTAAATAAAAGGAAACGCGTAAATACTTATGATAAAGAGGAGTTAATAGTACTTGGGGAACTATTTTTGAAAAACTTTAAGCAAATGAGAAAAGATCGAAATCAGGGGGCTAGTGCATAATATGGATGTGCAATATGCATAATATGGATAAGCCCAAAATCAGGACGGCAAAACCTGAAGATCGGGCTTTGTGGCGTGCACTGGAAGATACCTCAATAACTTTTTTTAAAATATACTAGTGAAACTGTACAGATGTGATGGTTACTACAGCTAAGTCGAATATGTTCTGTAAATGTTGCTATGTCGTTTGTATCTATTATATTTTGAAATGTTTCACCTCGTCCTCTACACAAAACATTCCACCATCCCCCTGTCCACCTCACTTCTTCACCCACGCGAACATATTGACATAACACAAACATACACCTAGTAACAACGGCATAACGATGTTTGCCCGCTCTCCCCCGAGATATGACGTGACGTTTTACGGGAATTAAAAACGCTACCCTAACCTCCCCTTTAATATCTTGTATTTTGCTGATTAAAATCTCGTTGAGAGGGCGTAGACGGGTTCACAAATGCTACTTATTTTAATTAAATGATTATATGAATTATTGGAGCTGTTTTTTTTATTAAACGTTGACATAAAATACTTAGCTCGTGTTTTTTTCTAGGTGTGAAACTATTTAGATCATTTTGGAAAAATGATCTCTGCTTCTTATTTTAAGAATATCATGTCTTTCGCTTTAAGAGCCTTGTCATAATAAATTATAAATAAAAATAATCAGCCTAAATAAAGTACAACCAACAAGTATCGTAATAATAAATAAAAACGCATATAATTCACTTCCTGACCACCTGGTAATCAGTGGAACAATGGTACCAAATTTCCAAACGGAATAAAAAATTATCTGTCAAACGGGGAAGCTTTCCCGCCAATTTGGCGGCGGTTCGCACCCTCGTCACCACTTAGGGTTGCCATTTGGCTGGTAATTATTGTTGTTATTTTTTTTGTGCGCTAGATATTTGATTGTGTTATAATAAGCATTGTTATATTCTATATTGGTGAGTGACCCCAAAAATACTTCAAAAACCGAGATAGCTGGTTTTTGAAAATTAAATTTCCACTTTCAGCTGACCTCTAAATCTACGAAAAGTCTTTAAAATGCGTGTGTCCGTGAATCATATTGTGAGAGCGATTTCGCACTACGTCCGATCCGATTCGGATCAGAATCCGTGAAAATACGGTCCGGAGTAGTCGTAGAACTATTTGTATGGTAGTTTACACATTAGATCCCATTTCCGTCATCCGTTGAATTTCTCTTTCTCTCTCTCTCTCTGTTTTTTCACTGACTCGGATCGGATTCGGATCGGACGTAGTGGGAAGCCGCTCTAATTCATAAAAAGGTGACTTTTTTGCGTCGCATATGTCAGTGTGTTTAGATAATTTATGAATACAGAGCCTCTTTAAATAAAATACAACAACACTGAATAGAGAAACTTACCTACTTTCATAATTAAATAACGGATTAAACACATCACATTAATCATCACATCAACAAGTCCCTAATATTATTACGCCTTATTGCGTAAAATCTAATCTCATTAAACTGGTTGCCCTACGGATTCGACAAGCCCTTACCATCGAGATTAATAGGGTTTTGTTTAGACCACGGTCGCCATAGCAGCGTGGGGTGATAGACAATCTGTCGGCGCCCCTCACAGGCGCCAAAATACCACATCTCGAGGGGAATGTTATTTTATCTGGCAACATTGACATTTAGAGATGGCGAAAGGTTAATTGGATTTATATTATTGCAATATCATTTTCGCATTTTTATCTGTGTAAGTATTCCTCGGTATTTTTAGAGCCTAAAAGTCATTGAAATATGTATATGACTAAAAATGCTGATATTAAATCAACCAATTTATACTCGGCCGTTATTATAAAGATAAGTAGAGACGCCAGCAGGTCAAGCTATCAAATAAAGAAAATTTTCCCAATTGAACATTAACCTTATTAGGTTTACATTAAAGTTGAAATTCTATCAAAGAAATTTGACAGATTGCGGTAACTTGATGTGCTGGCATCTCTACATACATATACACCAAAAAAGCCAAAAGAAATAAGAATTTTTTTCATTAGCCAAGACATAGATTAAAAACAAACTGTTAACTGTTAGATATCTATCAAAATCAAAATAATATGATGTAAAAATAACCGTCCAATTTGTATTTTACCACAAAATTCAAATCACACAAACAAAAATACAAAAACATGTCTTCGAGATCTGCTAACAAGTTATCTAAGGTCAATGAACGTGCTCTACAAAAGAGACAAAAGTATATACCGGTCCAGTTAACAGATCTGTCTCTCTTCGACGATGCTTATGCCTTCATGAAGGAACGCTTTGCTGAAGAGATGAGGCGAATAGATCAGCAAATGACTAATTTCAGGTAAAACTAATGTGACTTATTTCCAAGAACAACGCAGAATCAGTGGGTGTAGATGTAAAAGCACATAATATTGCACAAGAGTTCCTATAATAGGTATATCCTAGTGAGGTGAACACCAAGATGGGTATTTGGAATTTGTTAAACAGGATTGAAGAAACGACATCATCACCAAAACTGAGGGTAGACAATATAAAAATATCAAATCTTTCAAGGCTTTTTTATGTTGTGCAGAGGAAACCTTCAAAAAGTTACCAGCTTACTGGGTAGCAGAGCATCCTCGATGAGCATCTTTAGCACAATATTAGGCGATTCTGGGAAATTACATATCATTCCAAAATCCTACCTGTGCCACTCACAGTAGTCTTTCTTGAGGCTGCTGGGCTACCCTATCCCATCTCTGAGCGGTGCACAAAGCTGCATGTGAGCACGACGTGCTGAATAGGTCACAGCGCACCTAAGGAACTTCTGACGTGAATGGAAACATCGACAAAGCTCGTGAAGATGGATGACGTCCACCAACCCGCACTACAGTAGCATGATGGCTACTATAGCCTAATTCAACCTTCAAGGATACCCATGCCCAGGAGTAGGACAATAAAGTTGATGATCATGTATGAATCTGAGTTGTTCTGCGAATTTGAAGTCATTAATTTCCTTTCTAGCACTGATCTGATGCGTTTCTACGGGCAGTCCACAACAGTACAGACTGGCCTCATTCCCTCGAGACCCGACAGCATGTTGCCCAACTGGGACGTCCTCACCAGCTCCCCGCTGGTCCAAGGAGAAGGAGAAGAGAAGACCTTGAAGCTACAGTTTGACGTTAGCCAATATGACCCTACGGAGGTAACTTAGCATTTATTTTTGCCAAGCTAAAACAAAACAATGGACTCTCCATTATTTTCTATGTTGTAGATCGAAATTTGACACGAACTCCATAGAAGTTTGGCAAAAAAGACAGGTTATACATTTCAGCTAGTAGTTTGTGCTTCAAATTTGTTAGAGAAACTTCCTAATTCCAGGTAAAAGTGAAGTTTCTCAACGACGTATTAATCGTGTCAGCGACACACGAGGAAAAGACAAACGGCTCCACAAACTACCGGGAGTACAATAGAGAATTCAGGTTACCTCCAGGAATAAACCCGGAGTTGGTGGTGTCTTCATTGTCACGAGATGGTGTACTGACCGTACAGGCACCGCTGCCACAGCCGATGTAGAAAAACATACTCGCACTGAAGTAATAGAAAGTTATAAAAAGTTGCTGATCTGATCTGTTACCGAAAACTGACCCAAAACTATTAGTAATAGCCATTGCAACAGAACATATTAGTACATAAATAGTAGCGACAGTTACTGACCCAGTTATTATGGTATCTTCTATCTCGACCATGTACGCGCTACTGCCACAGCTGAAGCAGAAGAAAATACTCGTACCAAGGCAATAGAAATGAGAACGAGAAATTGTGATAGCATTGTTCAAAACGTAAGAGCGCCGCAGCTATATTCGTGGCAGCAGCATGAACTTGCAAGAAGTGACCTGAAACTGTTGGTATCTTCTGTTATACGCACTGGTTGCCGCAACCGAAGCAGAAGAATATACTCATGCAGAGGTGGTTGAAACAGTTCGTTGGCGAGAACTGATCAGGAATTTCTCAGTCATAGGGCAGTGTTCGAAGCATGCAGAATATACTAAAACAGAGCAGTAGAAGTTACTGTTGCCGGAACTAATCTGGTACTGGTAGTCTTCAAAGACATGTGGCTGTGTGTAGTGGTAGTAATACCACCGACTCAAAAGAACACACACTAATAGAAGCATTAAGAGGAATCTGATACCGACAGTATTTCAAAACAGAAAAATTTGGTTACAATAAACAAGATGTCGAGGACCTAAGTGTTTTATTATATTGTTTGTAGGTAAGCTGTAGAAATTTCTGAAGTTAAGTGTAGTATCTATGCCAAAAGAATTACAACAGCCAAATCAAGAAAATAATATGTAAAGATTAGTTACTTTCGCAACTTCTCTCTTTGATTGAATTTTTCACAGTTGAAATTATTTACTGAACTATCTTTTCTAAGAAAAACTAAAGCTATAATTTCTAAATTATAGCTTTATTATTTTTATTTAAAAAGAAAGAAAGAAAGAAATAAGATTTATTTGTCACAGTTAAGGCACAAAAAGAATATGACAAACTAAATAAAATAAAAATAAAAAATACAAAATTAGCAAAATTATTGTGCCTCACTGCTGTGGCAACTGGGCCCAGTTCAGCATTATATTTCAGCTACTGTGATTCTTTTAGGCAGATCTTGACAGTTACTATATTTAGAATTTCTTACTCAAAGACACCAAAGAAAACCCTTAAAGTCTACAAGCCAAACTTCTGTTATTTTCTTCCTCACAAAACTTATATTACAAACCTTTGGAAAACATACCTTACGTCCAATTTATGTTAAAATAACCAATTATAATAACTCCTTAGTTGGTCAAAAAGAGTGGTATGTAACGTTCATAACGAACATATTTTTATTCTCAACGGTAAATACATTCTGATACCAGAGCTAGAATCTCATTGATCTGGTAGCTCCAAGCGCGCCTGCCGAGTGTTGGGCCCTGATGCACCTTCTAATAGCAAGCCCTTTGAAGGGGTATGTACGATTAAAAAAAAGTCGAGCAGAGATATTGGGTTTTTCTATGAAATTCTACATAGCAGTTTGGATTTGTGCCCAGTTAATGGTAATAGGCTCGACCCCTATTATATGGGACCTAAACATATCGGCGAAATATGGGTGTATACACGTCAGACCTTAGCCTAAACTTTCAGGGAATCCATATTTAAGTAACATAAGTATAAATATAACGTAGTGGGAGTAATTCCACTCAAATTGGAGCTGCCCGACTGGGGAAGAACCTCCGCCTTCAAGAAAATCGAAGTAAAATAACACTGCTTTGAGCTGTGTTGTGTTTCTTACGGTGAGCGAGGTTGCCAGTGCTCCACGAGGAAACGTTGTGTTGGCAGTGGGGGGACTTTGACCCTTATACCGCCAACCCAACTATTCCTCTTTCAATACAGGGTCGGCAACGCGCAAGTGATACTCCTGGTGTTGCAAGCGTCTATAGGCTACGGTAACCGCTTACCATCAGGTGGGCCGTATGTCACCTTTGTAGATTAAAAAAAAATACTTTTATAAGGATCTTGTTGCCTAAAATAAAAGGAATAATAAAATAATAATAATAATACAGGTGTGGTGGTA
The DNA here is from genome assembly GCA_964056405.1 of Acronicta alni. NCBI lineage: Eukaryota > Metazoa > Arthropoda > Insecta > Lepidoptera > Noctuidae > Acronicta > Acronicta alni. Next base: position 6,706,554 of record OZ043936.1, read on the forward strand.
TGTTTATCTTAAGTTCTAATATAGTAATCAATGACATTATATACTTAAATGAAAAGGTAAAAAATACTTTTAATATTCCTGGCAAATTAAAAAAAAATTCAATGAAATATTAGCGTAACTCCATAGCATTTATGTCATAATAACATTATTATAGTCCGGGTCACTCATGTGCTATATGACAGTGCGGGTACCTGACAACGCTGACGTGGCCGCACCAGATAAACGTCGACCTGAAACACGCACACTAGCAAATTGTGATGAATAATACTGGGAACACACTGAGAACTGTCACAGTCGAACTGCTGATGTACCTACCTTTATTATATTATTCAATATATTGAAAAATTGATTGTACGTTTGTTGTAGCGGTGTCCTCAGTATCGCTGTGTCGAGGCCGAGGGTTCGAAGTGCATATTTTTTTCGAGTCTATGTGTACTTTGTGTCCATTAATTCTATTTGGATGTCTCGACACACAGGGATTGCACCCAAGTGCGGGAGCTCAAAAAGCCTGACAAACAGTCCATCCTCAGGATATCGGTGTTCCCAAATATTGCGTTGCGGTGGTCCAATGGTAGTCGCTTCGTTTTTAAATACTGATATTCAACGACATCTCATAATACTGGAAGCCGACCTCAACATAATTGGAAAAAAGCTCTTGGGTTGAACTGGAGAAACTCTTAGTTTCAGAAGGCAAAAGAAAGCAAAATCAGACTTGTAAATACTGATTAAATCATTCTTCTTTCTTTTTCAGGACATTCTATTTTTACGGGGCAAAAAACTTAGTTTAAAGTCTTATCCTTCACCCCAGTGCGTCGCAGACCTTATCAGGTCACCTGCACATTCACAAGGGCGCCTGTGTGCTATCGTGTGGATAGGCGGCATGTTGATGCGGCGCGTTGCCATGGCAACCGCCCCGGCTTCCCAGAAGAGGCGATGGTATACTATAATAAGTAGCTATTAGACTGTTGCGGATTACTTGCTTTGTGTGGCTGGAAATTTTCATTTCTGCGTGTATTTCCACGGCGCCGTCTATTTTCTTTGTTATGCGTCTCCCATTAGACACAAACTATCCCTAATTGCTTATTATGACTGTTTTTAATAATAAAACAATAATCAATATTTGGGACATTTTTACACAGCACCATCTTGTTCCAAACTAAGCAGAGCTTGTACTATGGGTACTAGACAATGGATAATAAAATAAAAATAAAAAAACCCTTTATTTCCATAACCTTATTTCACATAAGTTCACACACTTATAATACATAAGAAACACCCAATATTTATGTGAAATGGGTGTTTCTTATGTATTATAAGTACTTATATGTTTATAAAATTAAAAGAATATAAGTATTATATCCATTGGCCTTCAGACAATGGATATAATACTTATATTCTTTTAATTTTATTTTAAATTAAGTACTTATAATACATAAGAAACACCCATTTCACATAAATATTTTGTGTCCTGTGGCAATAGAACCCACGACCTCGTGATCAACAGTCCGATACTCAAACCACTAGAACACAGACGTTGTCGTCATTGTTTGGATAACTTATTCACGGAATTAAAAACCTGTCTATCGATTGTTTTCTCCTACAGGAAATAGAAATTTGCCTTAAGCTGCATAGAAGTAGCTAGTGTTAAATTCTGTGTTTTCTAAAGAAGAAGGCGTGAAAGTTAAGACGGATCTCTTATCATCTTTTTATCTCTGAGCATCATTTTAAGCTCGTCTCATCATTTCCTACAATTACAAGACACACATAAATATTTGTGTCCTGTGGGAATCGAACCCACGATCTCACCTAGCCTTTTCCCTAAAATGTAGGGTAGGCTTCCAGTCTCACCAGATGCGGCTGAATATCAGTATTTTACACGAAGCGACTGCCATCAGACTTCGGTACCCAATTTCGGGGCAATACCGAGACTAGTTGTCAGCTTTTTTCGGCTTCTGACTACCACTAACGATTGTCAAAGTCCCTCCACTGCCACCACAACGTTTCCTCGCGAAACACTGGCAACCTTGCTCACCTTAAGAAACACAACACAGCTCAAAGCAGTGTTATTTCACTTCGATTTTCTGCAAGACGGAAGTAACCTTGGTATTTTCTGCAACCACCCCGGATGAACTCAGCTATTCTAACTCATATATTTAGACGATACGGGTTTTCAATATTCGTCATTCGCGTTTTAAGTCTTACAAAACAAACATTACGCCTCACTGCCCCGATCACGATGTAAAAAATCAATATGTTACTACTATCACCTGTATCATTACGCTTACACCCGAGAGGGGGCCGCACACATGTTTGATTTACCTTTTGTTGTGCCGATAACTCCCCTCGGTCCATGGCAAATCGCATGGAAAAGTCGAACGCACCCCATGAGATGGTAATTAGCTGTGTTCGGTTGATATTTTGATTTATTCATGGTGTTGGTTTTTGTTTTGTTAGTTGGTTGCGCGAAGGTGGGAGGAATTGTCAGAGTATTTTGTCACTGTTAAACTGTAAAGATTATAACAATGATAGAATAGAATATTCTTTATTGTACCTAAGTACACCATATACAAATGCCAAGTACAAATTTATTAATGATAGAATGGTAGGTACAATGGGCGGTCTTATCGCTAAAAGGAATCTCTTACGTCTGCAATAGATCGCTTTTACCTTTTAACCATCTAGTTAGTCCCAAACTAAGCACTACTTGTACTATGGGTACTAGACAATGGATATAATACTTACATACCTACTTTTTTTTGTAAATACATACTTAAATTACAATTATTGTTTTCAGACAAACACAAATAGGTAATTAATGTTCATCACATAAATGTTTGTGTCTTCTGGGAATCGAACCCACGACCTCGTGATCAGCAGTCCGACACGTGGACCACTAGACCACAGACGTCGACAAAATTGGCGTAAAACAGGGATGAATGCCATAAACGGGAGGAAGGTGATGCTTTGCACTGGGTTGATGAAATTAATATAGTAAATAAATGGAGAAATATTGCTAATAACTATAGGACTATACATAATGCCTTCTTCCTCTCTCCTACATTGCTGTGCTCAATAGGGTCCATGATTGATACCATAAACTGTATACCAACAGCTGATTAAGAATGTGGAGTACATGCAATAAACGAATTGAGTATGATGATTATTTTCTTATCAGCAGTTCTTTATTCTTAGCTGTCCCCATGGTCGAGTTGGGGTCGATCGTATATGTATTGAGTATGTCAGCAGCGGGCCACTTCGTCGTAGAGTCCTTACACCAATATCCATAACTTCGTAACTTCCTCTCACCCTAAAGTAAAAAACTCAAAGTACACGCACACAACGTCACCATAGCAACCCGGTGATTGTAACGAGCGTCCCCTAAGGAAGGGTTCCCGCCGGAAATGAGGTTTTTATCCCCTCCCCGGCACCGGAAGTGGCGAGGTGAGTTTGCCGTGGGTGATCTTGGACCCTAATGTAAAATATGCGTCATGCGAAAAAGGTGCTTTTAATTCAAAATTATAGTTTTTTTTTTGCCTAAATTCTTAATCGGAAAACATCGTGGGGAAACCTGCATGCCTTATAGGTAGATTTTTCTCGACGGTGTGTGAAAACTGCCTACCCGCACTAGGCAAGCGTGGTAGACTATAGCTTAATCGCTCTCAATTTGAGAGGAGAGCCGTGCCCAGCAGTGGAATAGTAGGTATACCTATGGGTTGATGACGATGTGGTACTTCATATCTCTGAACTTTTGTAACAGATTTAAATGAAATTTGAGATGAAATACATCTTGATTTCTGACATTTACGCGAATATTAAACATTGAAATAAAACTACTTTTTACGGATTTTTTACGTATTTACAGTCGACCCGTGACCATGGACGCTGTAAACGTAAAGATTAACAACATCAATATAACAGTAAAAATGAAATACATCATCAATTTTTACTCAATCAGATTTGTATTTACCTAAACACCGCACTTCCTTTCTGATATCTATGATCACGGTTATGGGTTCCTGTACCCATTCACCATGATTTTCACCATAATACATCGCATTTACAATGTCTAGAATGAAAGGAACCAGTATTTTCTCGTCACAAAGATGACACAACCCGTGTAACCCATAACAATCTCAGGTTGAACCTTAAAATACCTGTTAGTTGTTCAAATAACAAGACTATAATGGCCGATCATATTATATACATTTGTTCTTTGCGATGTTATTCATTCGGCTCGTGCGCAACTCAAAACATTCAATGAAAGATCAACGATGTGATAATATTTTCATTTCAGCTCGTGTTTATATATGGAACAGATACATACATTGTTTTTTATATGCACATTATGTATCTTGGTGGTGAGACCAACTGAAACCTGTAAAGTATATAACAGTAACATAAGTTGGCCTTTTGATAGCTATATATACCACCACGCCTGTATTCCCCGAAGGGTTAGGCAGAGGTGTACTAATGTACAACTACATTTATAGGAAGCTAACAAAAACTCTGAGCTGCTAGGTACTGAAAATTTCATAGAAATGAAATTTTAGAAATCAGGGATGTTATTTTATCTATCCCTGATGGGGCAAACTAGCGATAGATAATTAGTATAAAGATGTATATAAAATATGATGATTCTTCTCCATTCCAATACTTTAATTATTTTAAAGGTCATCTTTGACATGCTGTAAATTGTAATATCGATAAAAATTAGTATTCAGATATAAACTGCACGCAATGTCTCTACAAAGGAATACAATTTATATATCTTTATAATAAATAGCTCTTGCATCCGGTTTCACCTGCATTCCAAAGGGTTTTTTGAAACAAAAGGTAGCCTATGTTCTTTTCCAAGGTCTAATCTATCTCTGTACCAAAGTTTATCAAAATAGGTTTAGGGTTTTAGGGGTGAAAGCGTAACAGACAGACAGAGTTACTTTCGCAATTATAATATTATAGTCGATAGATGAACCCAGTCACTACATGTAATAATTTAGTGGAATTGCCTTTTCCCGTAATTAAATATAAGTATTTATTGAAATTACTTTTTCGTTTATTTAAAGTTAAATTCTTCTCCTTTCCAATAGATCCTGGAATAGCCTAAAAGCAATATCTCTACAAAGGAATACAAGTATAATAATAAATGAAGATAAGTACCTAGTCAGTGTAAAAGTGTACATGTAATAATTCAGTGAAATTACCCTTTCGCCTAGCCGGGTGTTCAATTAAAGTGAAATCCAATAGATCCTGGATGCGCAGGCGACGCTCGATGGTCACGATAAAGTAGTTATAATAACCGCCCGCTTACGAAATTAACAATTTATATTCTGGACGGAGAGATAGTTGGCTTGTAAGGGTGCGTGGACACTGGTGGGCTCAGTTTTTAAATATTATTTAACTATGAAGGCAAGACAAATTGTCTCATTCCTTCGAATATTTTTGGCAGATGTTAGGTTTAAACAAAAGGTATAAATTCTGACAAAAGAACCTCTGGTTTTAGAGTAGGTACATAAGTGTTGGTGTTGTGAGAGCTTTGCACTGCTTGCTTGGAATTTTGCTCTTAACTAGAAACTTATTTAAGTAAGGGGAAATAACGAATCTCTCCTGCATAGGCGAGGCTTACATGCTATGCGGCTATGAGTTTTATCATACAAACATCATGAATTTTTTGTATCGATTAACAATAATAAGGTAAGTGTACACTCACCTTAAAAGAGTAAGTAGTATTAATTCGTGTGTAAAAAGTACATCGTGACACGTGAGGGCTCTCCCCCGCGGCCGCCATTTTTTCTCAAAGGTGACGCGCGTGCGCACCTGTCGATATAGACCTATGAACTGTATAGACTGGGGGATGAATTAACAGGAATATGTTTTAGTTGGTATATTCATCTAAACTAATGTATAATAATATGTAGTGATGCAATGCTAACGATGTGTTATTTCACAAATACTTCTCCCACTTCTCTACACTCCCACATAAAAATTTCACACATTTCTAACGAATCATTGACCTTTTAGTTTGAGATACCTTCTCGTAATACAGCTCATATTATATTTGATAATTATGACGTATAGATAAATGATACTAGTAGAAGTCTCTATCCTCTGCCTTCTGTTGGACTTCTCGATACGTGTCGATTCACACAAATTTTTCCTTCACTTATTCTATAAAAATTTATCTAGGTGTTTCCATATTTGTACAATTGTTTTTAGTATAAGTGTAATGCATGTGATGTGGCTGTGCTTTTTTTAAATAAATATATTTTTTAAATCATTCTTATTTTTGCCACGTCTATAGATTGCATTAGGCACGTCTCAGTCGAGTGCGCACGCGACTACGCGCAGAACATCCCTTTCTTAAGAGACAGTTGTGAAGAATCGACCGTTACCCACAACTTACGTATTCAGAAAGACGATTTATAGCCAAAGAGGTCCACCGGTGAATTCATAGTATTCTGCAGACAAAAATAATTGCTATAATCATCTTAATTGGTGTTAGTTTAGCTTCACTTACATTCACAGCATTTATCATTATAATTATGACACTAGTTTCATATGTAAATTAGGAAAATTTTAGATCATCATCAACCCATGATGATGATCTGAAATTTACCTTGCCCTTAAAATTTGCCCACTGTTGGGCACGGGTCTCCTCTCAGAACGAGATCCCTCTCGTTAGGCTATAGTCCACCACGCTGGCCTAATGCGAGTTGGCAGACTTCACACACCGTCGAGAAACATCTCTAAGGCATGCAGGTTTCCTCACGATGTTTTCCTTTACCGTGTAAGCAAATGATAGGTTATCAATTATTAATACACACAAGAAATCATGAATTGATGATGATTGATGATTGTTTGTTCCACCCTATTGGTTATGCACAAATCTCTCAATGATTTAACTACTCATACGTCATTTAAATTTTGTTACCTAGATACTTACTTAATTTTAAAAGCTTTATATCTTAGTTTAATGGTTATTGTCTCAGTCGAGTGCGCACGCGCTACTAAAACATCCCTCTTTCAAAAGACAGTTGCGAAGAACCGACCGTTACTTACAACGCGGGCGATTTATAACGGAAGAGGCCTAGAGAGTAACTAAACACAATTTCATTGAAAATAAAAATGCAGTTACCATTATTGTACTTAAAACCGTGACAGGAAAGTAGATTTATATCTAGTGCAACTCATAAGTTAGACAAGACTGTCAAAATAAGTGCAGGATTCCAAACCAAGTGCAAGCATAAAGGTGTCAAGTTCGCGTGGAATTAAAGATTACCTTTGCTTTTTCTACATTTAAAAACTATGTAAAGTGACAAATTTAAGCCCTCTAGCCCGAGTGTAGAAAAAAGAAAAGAATAACTGATTATTAAAATTTATTGTGGAGTATAAGAGCTAGATTGATTGAGTATAAAATGAAAATAGTGTCAAAAATGTAATACGTACAAGCAATAAAGACCCTACTTAAATAAATTATTGTAATAGGAACATATGAATGAGGAGTAGAAAGATGGACAGTAAATCAAAGAAGAATCAGAGAAGAAAATTGAAATTAGTAAAGAGGATTACAAAACAAATCCATTTTTTCAATAAACTTGACCGTCTTCTGAATAACTGCATTCGATTCGTTTTCAACTTACGTAAGTATGATCATGTGTCAGAGTCTAGAACACTTTTAAAATGGTTGCCCATCCGTCAGCGCCGAGTGCAAAGGGCATTGACTACTTTGTTCTCATTACTGGATTCCACTTCCCCTACTTACCTTACTTCTCAATTTCAATATATTTGTTCAAGTCACAACAGAAATCTTCGGTCTTCATATAATCGTCTTCTGCGATGTCCTTCTCACCATTCTGACTTTATGCAATCCTCTTTCTTTGTACAATCCATAATTCTGTGGAATGCACTACCTCTAGAAATCAGGATGGCTACCAGTCGCTACGTTTTTAAGGGTAAATTAAGACAGCACCTTTTCGACTCTTTGGCAGAAACATCTCAACGTTGATCTTTCAAATCAATAATATAATATATTATGTATAATAAAGTATGTAATAATATTTATTATATATCTATGGTATATTTGATTTTATTATATAAATATTTATATATAGTTTTAATTTATTAATTTATATCTATATAAATGTTTATAATTATATATTTTATTCAACTATATTTTCCACCAACTTTTGTGCACCTACTATCTTGCTTTATCTCTGCATCACCCTAAGGTTGACTGGGAGAGAATGCCTAATGGCATTAAGTCCGCCTTTGTACAATAATTTTGTTTTGTGCATGAACTATTAAAATAAATAAAATAAGTAAAACAAATTTTAAATCCTCCTTACAGAAAATTAGATGACATACCTACGCTAGCTAGCTAGCTCAAAGATTACCGCCCAAATTGTGACGTTATTGCTCGCATATCAAAGCTTTGTCTCTGAACGTCGGTAACAAAGAAACAATGCATGGCCTTGAACCTGCACCCATCGACCTGCTCAGATCTGATATCTGCACCATTATGTTCGCTGTGGACCGATCTAGAGATTATGTCAATCATGATGTGATTTGTGGATCTTGAGCTCGCAAAGATGTCGTAGACCTTATAATATCTAACAGTTACCTACAAAGGACTAAGAAATTTCAGATTTCGAAAGCGGTATTTTACGTTTAAGGTCCATCAATAATTATAAAAACTGTGAGACCTGTACCTAACTGTTAAAAGCCTAATTTGAGAAGTGTGAATTACCTCTTCAAGCCTCATTTTCGTCAATTTAAGAATTAAATCGGAATTCTGAAATCTGTTAACTGAAATAAGCTTAACTGTTAAAAGCTTTGAAAATTTCTCAGAGAAGCAGCTAGCATAACCAACCTGATTCTTAGCTCAATATGTCCGCATTGTATCAATAACCAAGCTAAATTACCCTGTACCTACCTAATTACTTTCCACAAAACAAATAATAAAAGAATCTCGCTCAGCCGCCATTGGTTCTCAATTCAAAATAAAAACGTAAGACGCATTTGAAGTTCAAAGCTTTCGGATAAAATTATCTGTGTTGCGTCTTCAAGCGAGACGATCCTGCGGACATTTGGAGAGAGAGATAGATATATGTTGTAGCTTACGTGGGACAGAGACGGGTGCTGCGCATCTCTGCGGGATGCCAGAACGGCAACGTCGCGTCCACCAATCGACGGACGCTCATCTTGTTTGTTTTCCAATTTCATTTTTTTCTGTTTTGGCTACCGATACTGGAGAATAGCGTGGAATGGATCTCAATTATCAAATTCTTATGGAAAAGTTGGATTGAGTTGGAAAAGGTGTGAGTAAAAGTAATCTAGTAAAACTTGTTGATTCAATTATTTATTTTCATTACTTATAGTTTCTGTTTTAGTTACAGTTTGGTTAATTTTGTGTTCCCAGACCAATGGGGCCACAAAAGTTAAAGCAAACTATTAATTATCTATATGAATATGCTTGCTATGATTAACATTTAGGCATAAATGGTAGAATTCAATTTTAGTAAATTTATTTCTTAAAACTCCTACACACAGTTTATTAATAATTATGGAAAAATAAAACAACCTTAATTCAACCTGTTTGCCTGCGAATACCAAGAAGTATGAATACCAACGTGGCACACAAACCGAAAACAAAATTAATCGTCAGCATAGCGGGAGATAACGAAATAAATACACAATTTCACAAAATAATAACAAAAAATTATGCCAACACGGCGATCGCGTGACGAAACGGAACGCGGAATAAAAAAGCAGATACCTACCATGCGATAGGTAGGTACTTAAATATTATTTTCACTCACCCTTTCCCGCCATTTTAGCTGTTATTTTTTTATAATAAAGACCTAATGTGGATGAATGAAAATTCTAATAAAATAATACTAATAAACGGTTTTCTAGAAAGATGAGGATGATAAAATAATAAGAGGAAACAGAGGAAAATGGTCTTCCATTTTCCTCTGTTAATACTTACAAAACCTTTTTTGTATGTAATAAAGAATTTCAGGTGAAACTGAAATCTATAGCGTGGTTTTTAAAAGCTTCACATTTAAGACAAAAATACACTCTTATAGTAACAACGTTTATATTAACATTAAATAACAACAAACAATCAGACAGGCCTCATTTATTACGTCCTTACTACGTTCAGAAACGTAATAGTAATGGCGTTAATTAAAATATGGGTTAACTGTCTGCATAATGTTGGCGGGAAAAAAGATGGCGTCCTTTGTCGATTACTTTACGCGACAAGCATGCATTTAAATAGGATAGTCGCACGATTGCGTGAAACAAAATGAACTTTAACAATGAATATGTGAATATTAATTCAATGTTATTGGTTTATTAATATTCCAAAGATATAATTCACTTCGTAGACGTCGAAAAACAAAAGTTTATGTTACGATACGGATCACTCATTACATTAAAATGTGAAATAAAACGAAATTACTGTATGACATAGGGCTAGTAAAGAGTTTATGTGTAATTCGTATTTTTTTATTTTATTTAGTGTAAGCTGGCCCGACCTTTTGATTGTTGTAATGTTCTGGGCCTAAAACGGTGAAACACTGACCACTTCGAATAAATATTAATAAGTATATTTATAAAATATATAAATATTTATAAAATATCGAATAAGTATTTGATAAATAACTAGCTTCTACCCGCGACTTCGTCTGCGTGGAAAAGTTACTTTTAATTATCGTTATAATTTGGCTAATTAACTCAAAATCTTTATAAATTATAGCCTATATGTTATTCTGATGTATATATAATAATACTGTAAAGTTTCATCAAAATCCGTTCAGTAGTTTTAGCGTGAAAGAGTTACAAACATCCATCCATCCATCCATCGTCACAAACTTTCACATTTATAATATTAGTAGGATAGGATAGGAAGTAGGATAGGATAAGATAGTAGGAGCAGGATAGGATAGGAAATAGGATAAATATAAGCTCAGAATATACTTGCTGATCCGCAAAAAAGGAACCAGATATGTACCTATATAACCTGTCTTTATGATCGTAAAAGCTGTGTGTTGACCCTCGCGACCGGCCAGCCGTGACGGTTCATCTGTGTGGCTCTCAAGCACACATTATTATATTATGTGTCATCCTCTACACAGCCTTTGTTCTTGTACGAAGCCTCGAAAGCTTTTGATACATGTATACGCAATTTTTTTTTATTTGTAGAAATCCTTGTACACGGAGGCGGCAACGGCATCAACGAAATTTCTTTAAATTATTTCTTCATACTTCGATTTCTCCTAGTCTCGTTCAAAGACAATCTACAGCATAGGTCTGCATTTTTTTTATATACCACTAAGGTGGCAAACAAGCATACGGCCCACCTGATGGTAAGCGGTTACTGTAGCGCGTTGCCGACCCCGTAAAACGAAAGAGGAATAGTTGGGTTGGCAGTATAAGGGTTAAAGTGCCAACACAATGTTTCCTTCCTTGCTCACCGTAAGGAACAAAAGACAGCTCAAAACAGTGTTATTTACCAAAAAGAAAAGCTATTTCTTATCCCTATCAGAGGTTATATCGACTAGTCCTTCCGAAGGCTGTTGAACACAGAATAAATGATAATGGTAGGTATTGATAGTTCAACGTTCTTCAAGAGACTGTCAGTCTACCCGCACGCAAATTTTCGCTGATAACATAATGTGAATGTGAATCAAAGCATTACTATAACAAAAAATATCGTTGAACGCCGTATATAAATTGAATTACTCTTCTGATAGCTAACATACACAAACATCCAGACCTGGCAGGTAACATCATCACCCAACTAACCTTTTCCCCAACTATGTTGAATTGGGCTTTCCATTCTAACCAAATACGGCTAAATATGGCAATGGGCGGGCCATGTGGCTAGAAGAACAGTTGGTCGCTGGGGAAATAAAGTCCTGGAGTGGCGACCACACATAGGAAAGCGCAGCGTAGGACGACCCCCAACCAGGTGGACGGACGACCTCGTGAGGGTCGCAGGGAGTCGGTGGATGCGGTCTGCGCAAGACCGATTTTTGTGGCGATCATTAGGGGAGGCCTATGTTCAACAGTGGACGTCCGTGGCTGATAGATGATAGACGGCTACATATCAGTAATAAACACGAAGCGACTGCCATCAGACCTCCGCAACCCAATTTCTAGAGAATGCCGATATTCTGAGGATAGACTGGAAGTACCTAAGGCTATTGGGGTTACTGACTACCACTAATAATTGTGATAGGTGTTCGTATGACCTGGAAACACGTATTGGAACGAAGTTCCTTATCGCGCGTTGTGAAAGGGGGCTAGACGGAAAAAATTCTTACGAAAAGTTGTCACGACACTTTTTTCGAAATTCAAATATTGTTGACAAGCATTCAAATATTATTGAGTGAATGACAATATTTGAATTTCGCGCGTTGTGAATTGTTGAGTGTATACAGGTTTTTTTATTTTTAATTACCTATTAAATTTTAATGAAAGGAACTTCGTTCCATCCCGGTGTCCCTTGACACCTCTCAAGTTTTTTTAATTAATATCTGGAGTTCCATATCTCCGTATGATTAATGGTTAGGTAGACTATGACAGGCTAGGGACAATAGAAGAGACGTCCTCTGTCGTACCTTACCTTACTTACTACCTTACCTTACCTCACTCTGATGACCTGTCTCGTCTCTGTTTTATAGTACGGATAATCCTCATGGACTATCCGCCACCTGGAGAGGCGGCAATATATAGGACTCCTACCGACTAAAAACCGTAATTGCCTTCACCCTTGCCCTATTTTCATAGCCATATGGGATCCGTGAAATTCGCCACGACCATGACAGGGACCTCTGTGGCCTAGTAGTACGATTGCCAAAGAATACAAATATTGTTGTGATGAACATACCTAAGCTCGGTTTGCCTGAGTATTTCTTATATGTATTATAATTATACTAGCTTCTGCCCACGACTTCGTCCGCGTGGAAAAGTTACTTTTAATTATCGTTGTAATTTTAAAATAATTATAAATTACTAGCTGACCCCGCAAACGTTGTTTTGCCATAAAAAAAAAATTTAGGGGTATGAAAAATAGATGTTGGCCTATTCTCAGACCTCCCCGATAAGAACAAAAAATTTCATCAAAATCGGTCAAGCCGTTTCGGAGGAGTATGGCAACGAAAACTGTGACACGAGAATTTTATATATTAGATAGTCTGTATGTTATTCTGATGGTATAAATAATAATACTGTAAAGTTTCATGAAAATCCGTTCAGTAGTTTTAGCGTGAAAGAGTTACAAACATCCATCCATCCATCCATCCTCACAAACTTTCACATTTATAATATTATTTAGAAGGAAGTCAAAGTCAAATATTTTATTTCAATTAGACCATTAAAATAGTATTTTTTAAAATTTAAAACTAGTTGCACGGTTCCAAAAAGTAGGTCTTATGGAGAAGAAGCGGCAAGAAACTCCGTAGACACTCTTTTTAAAAAAACCATGATTACACTGTTAATCTTGGTTTACAATTTCGATCCGAATAGTTCATGAGAACAATGCAGTTTGATGTACATGTACTAATAAATTAATGCAGTATAATAATTAAACAGAAGAAAAAAGAGAGATTGCCTGACAGACGGCACCCGTTAACGAGTATCAGCGATGTTCGACTCAACCATGTTGCAGGGAATAACACGACCCGACACACAACGCCACCATCAGCAGGACATTTAAGTGAGCATGACAAGCTCAGACCGCAAGGCAATCGGAGAGCACAATAGAATTATAGCGTCATTTAATAAATGTAGGCACTATGTGCAACATCAATAAGGAAGTAGGATATTAACAAAATAATCCTGTTATAAGGACTATTTTACCCTAAGCACTAAGTTCACTTAGCTTATAACGACTAGGTCCGCAAACCCAGCGATGCGTGGCGTAGTCATCTCCTTTCACCGCTCCCAGGCAAAAACTTATTATGCTTGGCCTTGGACTGAAATTGCTGGGAATAAATGGTCTTTAGAACCAAGGACTAATAAATACATACATACATACATACCATCACGCCTGTATTCCCCGAAGGGTTAGGCAGAGGTGTACTAATGTACACCCACATTTCGCCGGTATGTTTAGGTCCCATGTAATAGGGGGCGAGCCTATTGCCATTAACCGGGCACAAATCCAGACTCCGAGCTGCTACTGAGAATTTCATTGAAAAACCCAATAACACTTTGCTCGACCTGGGGATCGAACCCAGGACCTCTAGCGTAGCAGTCGCGCTTAGGACCACTAGACTAATGAGGCAGTCTAAAACTAATAAATAGGAATATGTATATACTTATACTGTGATGTTACATAAATGTATGTTAACAAGAAGTTCGTGAGATAGAGTCCCCTATTACAGGAATAGGGAATATGCATGTGATTCAAATAAAAGTCAAATATTTTTTTTAGAAACTTCATTACTTCAGAATATGTTTTGATTAAAAATATTGATGAAGGCACCATCTCCATCAATATTTTTGATTAATTTTTTTTTTAAAGTGCGATATTGCCGAAGGAAATTCTAATATTCGAGACGTGACGCCATTTATCAAAGCGAATGTGACGTAAAAGTCTATGACACCGAATGTCAATATACTGATTGCGTAGTGTTTACCTACAACAAACTGTTGTAGGAGTTAGAGTGTAGAAGTGTTATTTATTTTTTATGTTATTGTAGAGTGTTTGCGATTTGTGATAGACTATGACGTCACACTAAGCATGCTAAAATGGCGGGCGTTTAAAGTGCCCGGTTCGGTTGACTATTTTTAATCAGTTTTTTTTATACATTATTTTTTTGTTGAATATTTTTTTACCATTATAATATCTAATATAGTGATGTAAATAATTGAATAACAATATTAATTATACAAGATTATGCATATTCCCTATTAGATAACCTATTACAAGTGTTTTAGCTCTGACAGCCTAGTGATATGACCATTGGACTTCCAAGTCAAGGGTCTCGAGTTCGACTCCAAGGCACACGTCTGACCTTCCAAACTCATGTGCGTATGAATAATTAATTATTTATCACCCACTGGTGAGGAAAGGTGCATACTTAACTTATAAAAATTATCGACGGCGTCTGCAGTCAGCCAACGCACATTAGTCCAGTCCAGACTAATATATATAACCTAATCCCTCTCATTCTTAGAGGAGATCCGCGCCCAGCAGTGGGACAGTAATAGGAAGACGATTACATGAGTAGGTATTTACTTACTCTATCCCATGACAATCGAAATATAGATAAAATAGAAAATGTGTCGTCATCATCATCATCATCATATCAGCTACAGAAGGTCCACTGCTGAACAAAGGTCTCCCCCATAGACTTCCACAAAGACCTGTTATAAGCCGCCTGCATCCAACGACTCCCAGCGACCTTTACCAGGTCGTCCGTCCATCTCGTTGGAGGCCGTCCCACGCTGTGCTTTCCGGTGCGTGGTCTCCACTCAAGAACCTTTTTGCCCCAAATGTGTCGTACCTAGAATTAAAAGGAGAATGTGTAAATATCAAACATAGAGATTTTTAAGGATATAGAGCACACCTAGTTTACCTATTGGATATTGAAGAGCGTGGTAAAACCACGATGGAAATGGCAAGATGGGACGAAATGTATGCATCCTTAAAACGAACAGATAGGGCCTAGAATCGCGAGAGGTAATTAAATGGGGAAGGCTAGGTTTGGGCAATATATTCTACATAGCCTCCAGAATCAGAAATTATCTGCTACCAATCCTTTGCAGCAATAGAAGTCGAATAACGATTACCTATAAATCTTGTAATAGCAACAAATAGCTCAGAATCAATCTGATAATAGCTAATGTGAAATTTTGCAAAAACACGCGCACATAAACCTAATTGCTCAACGGTTTCAATATGAATCTCACATAAATTGGTATCAGATGATGCATCTGGCGTATCGTAAGACTTATCTCCGGATTTGATCGGTTTATGTAACGCTGTTATTGAACGCATTCGAGCGACAAATGCATCTTGTAATAGCAGGGACGGAGTTGGGCACTTGGAGTATAACATTTATGATAAAAGTTACAACTTAGTGATTAATTTATACCTACATAATAGTCCTTGGAATATTTTTACACAACACCATCTAGTCCCAAACTAAGCAGAGGTTGGCTATGGTTCCTAGACAATGTATGAAATACTTATATTTACCTTTTTTGTTAATACATACTTATAATAAATACATAAATTCCATCACATAAATATTTGTTTCTTGTGGGAATTCAACTCACTACCAGACACTCGAACCACCACGTCGAGATCACAAATTTCGTCTAATTAATGATACAAAACCCTAAAATATACCTAAGCACAATTTTTCCCATAGGCCTAGGCCAGTACTACACTTACTACCGTCCTTGAATAGGTACTTCTTTCGCTTCGTCCACATTCATACATCTTGTTTAGACACACGCCAACGCATGAACCTTTTACCTTTAACACCTAAGAGGTTTCTGGTATTCACACTTCTTGATGGTGCATGAAATAAACATAGGTCATTGAAATTGCCTCACCACAGAGATTAAAAAACATGACGAACCATAGATGGAACAACACGAACAAAATCTTAATCTACTAGTACTTGTTAGTGTTGTTACTCATTGGTAACAAACCGCAAAAAAGAAATAAATTAAAACAAATCGGGATAAAAATGTCTTAAAATGTTCCCGCAAAATATTAGCGCGCTCTAAATTACCTCTTAAATCTCTTTATTTAAGGTTGTAGTTGGATTAACCTACACAGACTGCGACCTTTACGGAATTTGTTCACAGTATCTATCTTTAGTCTACTTGATATACATAACTATCTGACAATATGCATATGGAGGTAACTCATCTATACTCGACGAATGCTGGAAGCAATTATCGACATTTACATTTACAATTTCCGCGTCTAACCAAGCTACTGATAATAGTACTCTTCATGTTTCTTTGTTCCCTGTTCATGGGAACAATTAGCGTAAAGATTATTTAGTACCTACTAACATAAAAGACTGCCGCTTAGGTACATCGTAAGTTACTGCCATTAACTAAACGTTGGGAAGTGTGGTATTACCATCAATTTTGGCAAAAGGACCCGAACGCCATTTTAGAATATCTATCGAGCATACTTCGATTACTCATAATTCGTTTTCATTATTTTTAACTCAAATACATTTGACCCTGGTTATTCTGATATAAAGTACACAAAGGGTCTTACTGGAGCACGTAATTCAAGTTAACTATGTACCTTTTTGGGGGCTAGACAAGTTACACCGTTCGAATCTACGAAAGATTAAAAAGAAAATCTATGTAAATGACATTTATGATCGCCCGATCTATTTATTTATTTAATAAAGGCATACACATACAACTTTACAGTAATAAAAAAAACCAATGCGTTGCAGCGTTCACATTACAACTAAAATTATACTTAAATATATACAAATAATTATGTACACGATGAGAAGCTAACAGTTCTATAGGTACATTTAATCGTTCATCGATTTGATTGTCAGTTTTCAAATAGACTAGAGGCCCTGGTCTCACTTACACACGATGGAACGCAGTTAAACTATTTGGCGTTGGTCAGTCAAACATAGTTACTGTAGTGAAAAACGAGAATATTCTGAAGACCCTTGCAATAGTTGTAATTGTAACACAATCGATAGAGGAGCAGATTGTCATGAGTCTGTCTTTGTGTAGATTTTGTCTGAGTCGCTAAACGGGCCATATTCAAGAAATCCTCTAAATCAATTCACATTTAGAACCCTTAGTACTTACACAGCAATTGTCTCAAATGAATCACATTAATATGATTTATCAAAAGCGGCCTTCTGGGGCTAATAAGGCCGCTGGTCTCTGCTTATTGCAGTCTCATTCCATTGCCAATCGTCATAATTTATATGTGACAGTATTTATCAAAAGAGCGCGATCAAAAATGATAAGATGTATATTGTATATGAATCATCTAGTTAATACTTATGATTAGGGCAATAATGATATGCCACGTCAGCTCGAAACATATACCAATATACTATCGAAGCAATCTACTTTCAGTGTTATCTTAATTTTATTGAAATACTTCCTGTAATCCGTCAGAGAACCTTAAGGATTAACAAGCTAGTGGCAATGGGCCGGTCACATCTCGTGGAGAACTGATAATCGCTAGAGCAAACGAATTCTCGAGTGGAGACCGCTTCTAGGTAAACGTAGTGTAGGAGTCCCGCCCGCCAGGTGGAGTGCCGACTTGCGGAAGGCAGCAGTACTGGATGAGGAAAGCCGAAGATTGAGCTCTGTGGCGTTCCTAGGAGAGGCCTGCGTCCAATAGTGGACGAATATAGGCTAATGATGATGATGACTTCCTGTAAAGGGTGCCAAGTTTTTCGAAAAATTATACTAAATTCTTATAGAACTAAAGCTTCTCCAGCCTGGCCAAGAGTTGGTGAGAGGATACATGAATATATGTAACTTATATATTTTGAATGGAAAACCTAGTTCCTCAGGTGACCGCTAGAGGTAGGTACTAGCGAAGATTTCCACACAAATTTACTGACAGATTCGATTGGGATCAGGCTATTGTCGCTTACTAAGCTACTAGAGACTAATTATGCTATTAATTCGTTTTTAACAGAATGTTCATCCAATGGCACTTAGATTTTTAGACAAAACTGTCGAAAATCAACAATTCTGAATTCATTGAACAACGAATTGGGCCGCTGTGAACGTTAAGGTTACGTCTTTCTGCAAGCCCTTTCCCAACTATATTGGGGTTGGCTTCCAGTCTAACCAGATATCGCTGAATATCAATATTTTACACGAAGCGACTGCCACCAGACCTCCGCAACCTAGTTTTTTTGTGTAATACCGATACCCTCAGGGTAGACTGGTTGTCAGGCTTTTGACTACCACTAACGATTGTCATAGGTGTTCGTATGACAACCGGGACCAACGGCTTTACGTGCTCTCCGAGGCACGGAGGGGTCTCGATGTGTTATGAATAATCACCCATTCTTCACAAATACATCAAATCATTGCAACATTTATTGTGATGAAGATTGAAGCCTTGTTGTAATTTGTTTACGTTCTTGCACTAGTCGATGCTCAGAATTCTGTTTGAATCCGCACCTGCGCTCCAACAGCATTACTTATTCAGATAGATGCTCCCTGTTCTCACGAACTACGTACAACCACCCATGTATTGGAGTAAAAAGGTTACGAATTCATCCTCTCAGGGACAGGTGAATCCTCATTGCAATCGCAACTCTAACACTTTAGGTTATAGTTGATTTTTGTAACGGATGTCAATGTCGTTTATGTTGTTTTGAAGGTGGTGTGCGGGTAATTTATTTCATTAGGAGAAGGCAGGATACGTGTCCCTCGATGTCTTCACGGGCCAGTGGCTCCGCTGGTCTGAGCATGTCGAGACGGGAGGAAAAAACATGTTAGGCTAGCAGACAGAGTGACTTTTTAAGAAAATATTGTGAAACACTTAATTTTGAGAAACAATTCGATTTTATTTTATAACTAGCTTCTGCCCGCAACTTCGTCTGCGTGGAATTTACCTGAAAGATCTCCTAGTTCTTAAGTTTTTTAAATTTTCTAATTTCCTGCACAACATTTTTTAATTTTTTTCTTTCATAAGAACCTTCTCCTGACAATAGTTAACACAACAGAAAAGAATTATCGATATTGCTCCATCCGTTCATCCGTTTACTAATTAATTTCAATTCTGGATTCAAGATTACCTAATTGAAACCTTGGTACGTAGACCTTGGTTTAAGTGAATTTCGATAAGTGTGATAAACTCGTTCTTATATTCAGAATTTCCGACTTTAACTTGAATAAACGAATACTTACTATACACAAGAGAACCATTATATTAGGGTACCTACTTATGTGTTTTTCCATAGCCAAAATATGGAGATTGGCCATATTTTTTTTTATTAATGTAAAGAAAAATAATGATATTGTGAGGTCAATGGGATCAATGGTGCGACTTGCACAAGATCGGCAATAGTGACAGAATAGAGTAGAGGCTACTCAGCAATGGGCGTTACCAGCTGAATATATTACTTACACAAAGTTAGATTTCGTTTTGGTATATTGTTAAAACAGCATAAATTATAAATGAACTATTGATGTGAGAATAAATAAAGAATTTATAGATTTCTGACATTTACGCGAATAACATTGAAATAAAACTACTTTTTACGGATTTTATCGCGTTATATTAATATTATTAATCAATATAACGCGATAAAATCCGTAAAAAGTAGTTATTATTTCAAGAATTTATTATTTTTATAGACTAGCTACCCGTCGTGGTGTCACCCTCCGCTTTTCCTGTTTGCTCGGCTCCTACTGGTCGTAGCGTGGTGATATATAGCCTATAACCTTCCTCAATAAATGGACTATCCAACACAAAAAGATTTTTTTATTTCGAACCAGTAGTTTCTGCTTAGCGCGTTCAACCAAATAAACAAACTCTTCAGCTTTATAATATTATAAGTAATAGATACATACATTATTTCTGACACTTTTTCTTACTTTTTGGATAATCTGATTGAAGTTAAAATGTACAGACGCCAGCAGGTCAAGCTATCCAAAACTGTAAAATTTCCCCAATTGAAAATTAACCTTATTGTTTTGAATTATAGTTGAAAATCTATCAAAGAAATTTTACTGATTGGGGTAGCTTGATGTGCTTGTCTCTGTACATACATTTTGAACATTGTCCGTGCATAATCATTTTAAATAATGAGTAATGACACTTACTAAGAAGTATATGCTATCACGCATCGTTAGATTAAAATTATCAAAGTAATCAATTACATGAACGATTTATCTCGTTGTTATCGCTTAATGTGGTTTCGAGAGCATATGATGACGCACTTCTGTTTTGCAATAACATCTTAGAATAATACATAGTGAACGCCGATGTACCAATATAAAAGTTTAAAAAAGAAAGAATGATAGAAAAAGAAAGACAGCAAGCAAGCAAGAAATAAAGCAAGCAGTATCTTATTTATGTACAAATGTTGAACCTTATACCTCATATAAGGTTCAACATTTAAATTAAATGTGTTGTGTTTTGGATGTGTTATAAAATACATAATAAGTAGGTACAAATTTTACATTGTAATTCACACAAACAAGGAACAATCAACGGGCAAAGGATAATAATATTAATAATAATAATATTTTTCGGACATTTTACACAACACTATCTAGTCCCAAACTAAGCAGAGCTTGTACTATGGGTACTAGACAATGGATATAATACATATATCCTTTTTTTTTGTACTTAAATACATACTTATAATACATAGGAAACACCCAGACTAACACAAATACTCATGTTTTATCCACACAAATATTTATGTCCTGTGGGAATCGAACCCACGACCCCATGAGCAGCAGTCCGGCACTCGAACCGCTAGACCACAGAGGTCGTCGTCACCATTTATAATTCTGGTACATTACAAATCCTTAGGTTCCTATCCCCACGTTACTCCTTATTGCTTTCAGATTTACCCAAGTGGACAATTATAGATGCTAACGTGTATCATATTTTAACGAACTCTCAATACAGTAATTTTACTATGCCAATGAAGCACATTAAAAATGATGTTAAAGTCTTCCACGAACAAATAATGGAATCTAGTTATAAAAGTATATTTTGGGATTGAATTTTAAAGTTTTATTTTAAATTAAAAGACAAATATTGTCAAATGTACTGCACTTGTTTCTAAATAAACAATTCTATTTATTTAATGAAATGTTTTACCAACATAAAGAAAAAATATGATATCGTCCATTAATGTCTGTCGGCTCCTAGCCTACAAGAGCCCCACATCTTAGCTTACATTATGCGAAACCGCCTCGCCGCCCATTACGAAAGTAATGGGCGGCGAAGAAACAAGTAATTTTATCTTTCAACTTATTTCCGTTGGCATATAATTATTGTTGACAAATATATACGAGAACATTTTAAATTCGGCGATGGCATCAGTACTTTGTACATAATCGCCTGGTTAAGGTCATTTTATGTATTGTAGATACTTAACTTTTAAATGTATTTTGGAGTAGTTACCATTATTTGTACTCAGAAATGTATGATGATTTCTTTTACGATATTTACAGCAAGGTGGTATTTATTATTTAAAAACTTCTTTTAAAGTTTTAATGTAAATTATATGTGTAAGTATAGTGTGTTCTCAAAATATATATTCCACTAAACCAGAAACGTTTTGTATTGGCTTGCTTCTGGGTATAGACAATGGCTCCAGTAGGCGGCATGCTTGTGGCAAAGCGTGACTTTAATAAGTGTGCAAGGAAATTTACTACTACTCGCTAATTTACGGGGTCCTGCGACTGCTGGACCACAGGCTATCATGGTTGTGGCGAATTTCGCAAATCGCATGGCCATGACTATAGAGCATGTGGAGAGGCGAGTTGCGAATGTTGCTTGCGCGATTCAGGACTTCGTAGTTCTATGTAGCGCGGTAGATGTCGCTACAAGCAGGTGAAGGCAAGTGCGGTTTTTAGTCGGTATGAGTCCGACATACCCTGCCACCTCCCCGGGTGGCGGAGGATCCATGAGGATTTTCCGTACTATAAAAAAAAGGCGGATCGAGTTGAAAAAATCCTATCCTATCCGACTATCCTACTATAATCCTATCCTACTCTACTTCCTACTAATATTATAAATGTGAAAGTTTGTGAGGATGGATGGATGGATGGATGTTTGTTACTCTTTCACGCTAAAACTACTAAACGGATTTTAATGAATCGGTATTATACAAGCCGAAGGTCTCGAGTTCGAACCCAAGGCACGCACTTCGACGACTTTTCGAATTCATGATTATCAGTCGCTTAAACGGTGAAGGAAAACATCGTGAGGAAACCTGCATACCTTAGAGATTTTTCTCGATGGTTTGTGAAGTCTGCCAACCCGCACTAGGCCAGCGTGGTGGACTATAGCCTAATCCCTCTCAATACGACAGGAGACCCGTGCCCAGCAGTGGGACAACATATGGGTTGAAATAAAACTAAAACTAGTATTATAATTTATACATCAGAATAACATATAGGCTATAATTTATAACGATTTTGAGTTAATTAACCAAATTACAACGATAATTAAAAGTTACTTTTCCACGCGAACGAAGTCGCGGGCAGCAGCTAGTATTACATACATAAACTCACTTGTATTTGTATGAATAATATGGGTCAATGGCACATTGAACACTTTTGATAATGGTTTATAAAATACGTTTTGTGGTTGCTGACTAAAACTACGTCATTGTAAGATGAGAATTCTCGTGACATAGGTATAGAAGCGAAAAAAAGTAACTTTGACTGTGACTGTACCATTGGCGTAGCGATCGACTTCTGCACAACGCGTGGCGGGTTCTATCCCCGGAGCAATACCCTAAGGTTATGTCAAACTGTGGATGAATGACAAGAACAAAATACTACTCAAAACCACAAATTTTACCAACTTACTACCACAAAGCTTATCAACTTACTACCACTCACTGCCACAAATCCTACCAACTTACTACCACTCACTACCACAAAGCTTACCTACCAACTTACTACCACTCACTACCACAAAGCTTATCAACTTCTACCACTCCCTAGCATAAGCCCTACCAACTTACTGCCACTCACTACCACAAAGCCTACCAACTTACTACCACTCACTACCACAAAACTTACCAACTTACTACCACAAAGCTTATCAACTTACTACCACTCAATACCGCAAAGCTTACCAACTTACTACCACTCACTACCACAAAGCTTACCAACTTACTACCACAAAGCTTATCAACTTACTACCACTCACTACCACAAAGCTTACCAACTCACTACCACTCAATACCGCAAGGCTTACCAACTTACTACCACTCACTACCACAAAGCTTACCACTCACTACCACAAAGCCTACCAATTTGTAATTTGAAAAATTTAGCCAAAGATTGACAATTGAGGATTTTCCTAGCTAAAAAATCCTTTTTTGATCCTAGAATATCAGCAGTTGTGTCGAAGAAGCTCGTCCCCACCAAGGGGCCAGCAGTGGACTGAAATATTATAATATTTTTATTATCCAAACCAACAAAAGATTGGAACAAGCACCCAGAGTCACCACATCTTATTCATTATCTTCATTTGGACACGTATTTAAAATTCAGTGTGCGTACACGCATCTCTTGAAGCGTGCCTTCTTTATGGAAAAGGACGGTTTAATCGGTGTGATTATTTTTATTTGCGCGTGCGCTTGTGTGTAGTTTCATCGTATAGAGGACTAGATGTTGCCTTGATGTTGTTTTCAACCGCATCTCAAAAGGCTTTGTTAGACAAAAGCCTATGTCCATCTCCAAGTTCTAATCTATCTCTGTACCAAATTTCATCAAAATTGGTTCAGCAGTTTAGGCGTAAAAGCGTAACAGACAGATTGACAGAGTTACTTCCGCAATATTTTAAGGGATTATCTTTTTTTATTATTGACTTGACTGTTGCATTTTACAAATAGGGTATGATAAGATGAAGCAGGTTCTAAGCAGAGTCTGGCTCTCATATACGCATGCTCGAACATGATAAAGCTATTTAGTGCCGGTCTTAATGTGAGGAGGGTTGCTAACCGGGTGTTTAATTAGGTATTGAGCTTTGATTTTTTTTTATGGGATAGGGGGCAAACGAGCAGACGGATCGCCTAATGGTAAACGATTTCGAACGAACGAACACCAGAGGAGTCACAAGCGCGTTGCCGGCCTTGTTTTGTTGAAGCTTGCGTTATCCCACCCCCATTGTTTAGCTAGTTCTTTTAGCCTCTTATGCTTCTTACCTTATCTTTTCATGAAGGTCCCACATAATATAAATATGATTGCTATCTGACTATCGGTTCTGAAGATAAACCACACTAGGATAGAAGTCGTTTGTTTTTCTTCAAGGTCTATTATGTACTTCAAAACTACCGTCTTCCTCCTACTATTCTCGTTTATTCGTATATGCATGGTTTAATGTATCTATCTACGTTCTACAATAATTTCGTCTCTGCGAAGGTATCATCCTCACGGGCACCACCACGAGCTAAGACTAGTTAACTAAATAAATTTTGGAGCCAAATACTTCTGCGCCTCAGTAACGAAGATGACATATCTTCAAATGAATCCGTCTTCGTCATCACGCCTTCTTGATCTCCGACATTAGCATGCCCGACACGTTCGATGATCTTTCGATACGCAGAATCCGAATACAATGGCCACCGGTGAAATCGATGCGTGTCCTTATTCTGGTATAGTAGAAACTACATCGTTATTAGTTATGTATGTAGCACTCACGAATTTTTATCCATACACCTTTTGGTACCTACGTGAGTAGCAAGATGGCTAATCTTGGTGAACGTGTGGAATACAATTTGCGATAATGTTGACGGTATCTAATTGTCGACGCCTTGAATCGAGTTTTACGATATAAACGGTTGCAATTGTTCTGAATATTCGTCGTGTATAGGTAAGCATCTTACTAACATTTTTAAAATGACATAAAAGCAGCATATTCCCCTAAGGGTTAGGCAGAAGTACCCACAGTTCGCCGGTATGTTTAGGTCCCAACTCCTAACCGTTACTTAGAATTCCATAAAAAAAACCCAATAACATTTTGCTCGACCTGGGTATCAAATCCAGGGTCTCTAACTCTAACGTAGCAGTCGCGCTTTCGACTAAAGTTCGAATAGGCAGTTCAATGCCGCACAAATTTTCTGATAGGAGTGTTTTAGGACACCATGCCTAGAAACGAATTAACAGCGCCAATGCAATGTAACTCTTACATATTATCACGTAAGAGCGGTATTGTTTTGGCACTCCAGAATAAGGGTGTCAGATTTAGATTTAAACGGAAAACTGTGGTTGATTGAACGACTTTTGGGAAGCAGTGATTGTCACCACGGAAAATCCCTTTGGATTTTTTTTCCTCTTTTGAGACGTATGATTCAGGATAGCTGCATTGAAAATACTTATGTAAATACTTTTTTACCTACCTACATGAATAATTGAATGGTATTCGTCTGCATTCAATTTAATCGCATCGTTTATGCGAAATTCTCGATAGTTTCGCATGCAATTACTCGTGTTATTCCTCAAAGAAAGAAAACAATTTATTCCTTGCAAAAAATGAGACTGTCATTGACACAAACAAAAAATAAAATAAAAACAAAATTACACAATTTGACATAATTAGTGCGTCTCATTCCCGCAACGAAAAACGGTGGCGCTCAGCACTATGCTGAAAAAGAGTAAAGCAGAGGCAAAGGTACTGATATACATACACAGTTTGGCGTTATATTTAAGTCCTAGGTATGTAATAAAGGGTGAGCTTATTACCATTAATCGGGCACGAATCTAAGTTCCGACCTGCTACTCAGAAATTCAGAATTTCATTTTAGTAAACTTTTTGTTTTATTTTGCATATTCCATGCTAAGATTTTAAAGTTATTTTAGCGAAGGGAAAATTCGACCGCAGGCAGGATTCGAACCTGCGTCTTCTGATTAGGTACACAGACGCTATGACCACTAAGCAACCGCGGTGTACCTAACTAGGAAACGCAGGTTCGAATCCTGCCCGTGGTCGAATTTTTCCTTCGCTAAAATAACTTCCACATTAGCTCGTTGAACTGATGGCCGCTGTGGTGAATGTTTTGAGTGGAGACCACGCACCGGATTGCGCAAAGTAGAACGGTCTTCAACAAAATCGACAGAGGACCTGGTAAAGGCCCTTGGGAGTCCTCCATGCAGGTGGCATATAACCGGTCCTTGTGGAGGTCTATAGGGAAGGCCTTTCAGCCGTGGCCCTCCTGACTGATATGATGATGATGATGATTGTAGTTTCAAACACATTTATTACAACTGACTCGTTAGTCTAGTGGTTCTAAGCGCCACTGCTACACTTGGGTTCGATTCCCAGGTCGAGCAAATTGTTATTGGGTTTTTCTATGAAATTCTCAGTAGCAGCTCGGTTTTAGATTTGTGCCCGGTAATCCCTATTACATGGGATCTGCAGATATGGGCGAACTGTGGGTGTACATTAGTACCCTTTTGCCTAAGCCGTCGCGGAATGCAGTTGTGATGGTATGAAAGAACAGAAGAAAATCGATATTAAGTCGATGAACTCTTTAATCATATTCTGTGTTGCCATGAGTTAAGTAATTAATACTGCATGAAGCGGTTACTATCAACAGCCAGACAGTAGGTATCAATAGAGACGTCAGTGCAACATTATTTAATTTATATAAACGTGACCAATTAGTATAATTGTTATCTTTATGCTATTCTAATGAATCATAGTCTACAATTAAAGTTTTTATTTTGACTAAGAAAACCATTTTCATCATCATTATCAACCCATACACTGTCCCACTGCTGGGCACGGGTCTCCTCTCACAGAATGAGAGAGATTAGATTAAAGTCCACCACACTGGCCTAGTGTGGGTTGGCAGACTTCACACGCCGTCGAGAAAAATCTCTAAGAGATGCAGGTTTCCTCACGATGTTTTCCTTCAACGTTTAAGCGAGTGATAATTAATTATTAATACGCACATGATTTCAAAAAGTCAGAGGTGCGTGCCTTGTATTCGAACTCGAGACCTTCGACTTGGCAGTCCAGTGATCATAACACTAGGCTATTTTCATAATTACTGCAAACATTTTCTGGTGTATCTTCAGGACCCATTAGAAACTAACCAAATTTTTATCGGAGCTACGATAAAGTACAGACGCCAGCACATCAAGCTACCAAAATCTGTCAAATTTCTTTGATTGATTTTCAATTTTAGCACAAAGCAATAAGGTTCATATTCGATTAGGAAGATTTGACAGTTTTGGATAGCTTGACCTGCTGGCGTCTGTACAAAAGAAAAATCTAAATCGGCGAACATAATGCAAAACACATAAAAAATACCGTCAAATTCAGAACCTCCTCCTTAATCCTCCTCCTTTTTTGAAGTTTCTGGATTGAGACTGTTAATTTGTTTGTTTTACTACATACTAGTTTTTAATAACTACTTTAAACAAAGTAATTAGGTACCTAATTCAGAACCACTTTAAAATATCACATTTTATTTGATATCAATTCTCTTTCAATCTTCATGCAGTCTCAACAATTTGAGACTGAGATAGATAGATACATTTCTTTTTATCTTTTTGTATATTTTTGGCATTTTCCATGCTAAGATTTTAAAGTTATTTAGAAAAGGAAAAATATAAAAATATATCCTGCCCGCGGTCGTATTTTTCCTTTTCTAAATAACTACATTTCTTTTGTTTACATAGCTAATGTAAAACAGGAAACAAAAACAATTGACTATAAATTATCGCACAATTCAACGAACAAGAGTTCAATAACCGGATCATCAGTAATGTACTTACGTTTTTCCTCAAAGCAATTCAAACGTCTCGGGAGATGCGCAGGAGTTGATCTGAATGCGCGGTCGATGCGCGGGTGGGGCGTGCTGGCATGCGCTTGCGCGTATTATTGTTAACCCACCGAGATGTGCATTTGAATAATGTTTCCCTTTTACCTCTTATTTATCCTTACTAATAAATTGCGAATAAATACGTGTGTCCTGCTGCGTATGGGCCACCCAATGTCATTTTGCATACGTAGCTTCTATCCAATCCTAATAATTGTTTGTTCTCAGTCTTCAAGGCGCACTATACCTTAATATAAAGTAGATAAAAACTACGGCGTCTCCTACTAAAACTACTCAAAAACCACATTTTAAGAGGACACACAGTTCTTCATGTGGTAATGGGGGCCACCGGAGTAGTTGTAGTGGGTAAGAATCCCACACATCCGTATAAGACCGGACACCTATCGAAGGATTCCCCCCTTAAACTAAAAAAAACTTGAGAGGTGTCAAGGGACACCCGGATGGAACGAAGTTCCTTTCATTAAAATTTAATAATTAAAAATAAAAAAACCTGTATACACTCAACAATTCACAACGCGCGAAATTCAAATATTGTCATTCACTCAATAATATTTGAATGCTTGTCAACAATATTTGAATTTCGAAAAAAGTGTCGTGACAACTTTTCGTAAGAATTTTTTCCGTCTAGCCCCCTTTCACAACGCGCGATAAGGAACTTCGTTCCAAAAGTTGCCTACTACTATCTACTACTACGTTTCACAATATTATCGGCAATATTATTGTAATAGTGTTTTTTTATTTGGTAGTTTTAGTTCCCTGTGTAATACATAATAAACGTTTGTATTTTAGTTTGAAAATAGTTTTTAGAAAAAAATAACCTACTTCAAGCGATAAGTGTCGCTTTAGAGTCTAAGGTCGAACACCAACCATAATAAGACCTCCTTTCTTTGAAGTGTATTGAAAAATAGCTTGCGTCACTCACCACTGACTATGAATGTGGTTAACCAATGTCTGGAATTGAAGCCAGGTACGAGGAACGGCTTGTAGACATAAATCAGTTTGAGATGTTAAGGATCAATATAAATCGTGTCAACATCTGTATTCAACTCAGGCACACTCCGAATATTTGCGAATTTTCGTTGTTTATTGGTTTGTTGACATACCCGTGTGAACATTTATTTATTTTTAGTCGGAATCCTACATTTTAATTTCCATTAAACTTATATGTATACCTACCCAACTACCAGCTTTGTTAAAACAGAGAAACGAAATGGTAACTACTTACGATGACGACGACGTCTGTGGTCTAGTGGTTCGAGTGCCGGACTGCTGATCATGGGGTCGTGGGTTCAATTCCCACAGTACACAAATATTTGTGTGGGTAAAACATGAGTATTTGTGTTTGTCTGGGTGTTTCTTATGTATTATAAGTATGTATTTACAAAAAAGAAAGTATATAAGTATTATATCCATTGTCTAGTACCCATAGTACAAGCTCTGCTTAGTTTGGGACTAGATGGTGTTGTGTAAAAATGTCCCAAAAATATTTATTTATTATTTACTTAAGTACTTTACTTATTTACTTACGCCAATATTGAACATAAGTAGTTCAAATAAATCTACTTCTTACGGATTTTATCTCATTACATATCCAATACAATAATGATTTTATCATACCGGCGGATTTCAGGCCATTTACCGTAAAAAAACAGCCTCACTCCTAACAGAATCAGAACAAGGGAGAGACCCAACATTAGGCCTATTGCGTCACACATCCTCTGATGTAAGGTGCTCCGAAATAAGATGTTTTTTGTATATTACTAAATCCTAACGTTTCAGACCTTATACAGTCCATGGTAACGAGTAGACCTTGAGAAATGTCCTTTTTAGGGTTCCGTACCTCAAAAGGAACAAAAGGAACCCGTATAGGATCACTTTGTTGTCCGTCCGTCTGTCCGTCCGTCCGTCTGTCAGACCCTTTTTCTCAGGAACGCGTAAAGGTATCAAACTAAAATTTATATCAAATACTCAGGTCTACTGTTTCTTGGAGCTGTGAAAAAATCAAACTTCTAAGCTAATGCAATCAAAAGATACCCGTTTATGCCGCAAATTTCCGCAAATTTTCGAAACTCGCAAGGGAATCAAAACCTACAGGGTACTTCCCGTGAACTCAGAATCTTTAAAATTTGGTACGAAGCAACGTCTTATAGCACAGATAATGTAATAATTGCGAGAACCGTAAATTTTTAGTTACATCATATAATAAAAATATTTTTAATAATTTTACAGTTACTACCCCTTTCCTCATGAACACGTAAAGGTATTAAATTGACTCAGACTCAGACTCAGGTCTTTAATACCTTTAAGCTGTAACAAAATCAAACTTCTATGTCAACGCAATCAAAACTATACCTACAGGTTTGTACGGAACCCTCGGTCTGCGAGTCCGACTTGCACTTGGCCGGTTTTTTTAATAAAACTTTGATGTAGAACTTTGAGTTATAATAATTATGCATCGACTTCGGCGCAGGCGCTCCTCTTGCAAGATAGACGAATATGCAAAGAATGTGTGAGTGTCGTGTTCGGCCATTGATAACGGCGGAGATGTGACAATGCGGCATTATGTGATACCGGGAATCAATGTTTACGATGTCGTTTGCTCCTCTACAAACTTGTGAATGAACACTCTTTGCAAGAAAAGTTTGATATTAAGTATATACAGTCTACCCGTGACCATGGACGCTGTAAAGGGTCCGAAACGTCAGGATTAATAATGTAAATATAACGCGATAAAATCCGTAAAAAAGTAGTTTTATTTCAATATGTAATATTCGCTTAAGTGTCGGAAAACAAAAGATTTAATATTGAAACAGAAAACGTCTTTTTACGGATTTTATCGCGTATATTGATATAATTAATCCCGACGTTTCGTACCCTTTACAGCGTCCATGGTCACGGGTAGACTCATTAGTTTATTTCAATGTATATTATTCGCGTAAATGTCAGAAATCAATATAAAAGCTTTAATATTATTTAACTTTATTTATTTTTATTATTTATTTATTTATTCCAGGCGACAAGGCCCATGTAAAAATAAAAATATAACAAAACATAAAATACTATAAAATTTATTATTACGTATTTTTACTATTTACGTAAGTCTTACGTTTGAGCGACGTCACCATAAAGACGTAAATTCAGAATGAGGCGGCAAAATTTGACATGGCGGGTGGGAGTCGCGGTGGCTTAGTGGTCGTAGCGTCTGGTGTACCTAACCAGAAGACGCAGGTTCGAATACTGCCCGCGGTCGAATTTTTCCTTCGCTAAAATAGCTTTATATTAGTACTCAGCCTAACCCTTCCGGGAATAAAGCCGTGAAGGTGTATTTATATTATGTAAATTTTCATTCGAATTCAAAGGTTTTAAACTGCATAGTTTATTTGGAATTTGGATTAGTACCATCACGCCTGTATTCCCCGAAGGGTTAGGCAGAGGTGTACTAATGTACACCCACATTTCGCCGGTATGTTTAGGTCCCATGTAATAGGGGGCGAGCCTATTGCCATTAACTGGGAACAATTAATCCAGACTCCGAGCTTTCATAGAAAGACCCAATAACACTTTGCTCGACCTGGGGATCGAAGCCAGGACTTCTAGCGTAGCAGTCGCGCTTAGGACCACTAGACTAATGAGGCAGTCTTGGATTAGTGATGGTTAATATAGCATAAAGCATTATAAAATAGCAAGCTTTATAATATCATAAAGCAAATGATATCGCGGTTCGCACTTTATGCTATAAAGCTATTTTGCTTTATATCGCATAGCACTCTCTCTCTCTATCAACCAACTGTCCGTCGGGTGTCGCGTATATAGCGCTAGTAACAAGTGGGCATGTAAATTAAGCATAAATAAATAATAAATAATAATAAATAATAAATGTTTATTCATTAGCTTAGATTAAAATACATTTGTTACATAGGGATATTCTTTTAAGCAAGGTATAATGCTTGTGTTAGAATATCCCGCTCTTCCACAAGTTGTTTACAAACTAGCTAACTAAAGATACAAACAGTTTATATTTATATTTGAGGTAATAAATAACATAAAATGCAAAAAAAAGCATGCTATAATAAATAACATAAAATCGCTTGCTTAAAAAATTAAGCATATAGCATTAAGCAAGTTATTGATTTATAGCAACACCACTAATTTGGATTACAGAAATTTAACCCAATCCACTTAGAACTTACGATTCTTGGCACAACGAAATAATCTGAAACCTCTAAATGTGGATGTTAGTAATTAATCTCTTAATCACGTAGTATTGTGGTTAATAGATTAATTGGCCAGTGTCGAGGTGTGTAGACACTGAACACCTGATTGGCACACCTGACCTGTTTTCTGCATAATATTACGATTTCTCATTCAGTGGCCACATCGAACGAGCATGTATTAGCTAAACAATTGATTCTAGAAAGATTAAATATATATATATTTTTTCTTTTTATGTGATAGGGTGGGCAAACGAGCAGACGGATCACCTGATGGTAAGCGATTACCGCCGCCCATGGACACCCGCAACACCAGAGGAGTTTCAGGTGCGTTGCCGCCCTTTTAGTGAGTTTGGGCGTCCGGTATCCTCACTCACTCGACGAAACACAACGGAAACGTTATTTCACGCCTTCTGTGAGGCCGTGGTATCAAGTCCGGTCGACCCGGCCCATTCGTGCCGAAGCATGGCTCTCCCACGGTATAGTGTATTTGATTTTAGGGCTATAAATATTTTAATAATTACCCCTGAGAAGATATTCCTGACCTGATAAGACCTGTGATCTGGTCGTTAATATGTCGACATCGAACTATCGAAAAAAAAACGATAATTTTACCAAATGAGCATAGTCACACTGGAGTTGTTTTTTTTTAAACCAAGAATATATTATAAAATACCAATGGAATATACAAATGGTCAGACACCTCCCAAATGTATATAGTACATGTCTTAAGGGTACTGGATACTCTGTGACATAATTTATAATGAAATAAAACTACTTTGTACAGATTTTATCGCGTTATATTGATATAGCTTTCCGCCCGCGGCTTCGCCCGCGTCGAATTCGGTTATGTCGCGTTTCCAAGAGATCTTTTCAAAAGTCCGAGATAAAAACTATCCTATGTTCTTTCTCAAGGTCAACTCTATCAATATAACGCGATAAAATCCGTAAAAAGTAGTAGTTATTTCAATGTATAATATTCGCGTAAATGTCAGAAATCAATATAAAAATAATGATTAAGTAAGACGATGCTTTTATTTATTTTAATTTTTACTATGAGTGCATAACAGAGGCAAGAGGAACAAACCCTCCGTCTCCTGGGAACGGGTTTTAAATAAATCTCATGAACTAATATTGATTTTGACGCCAGCGATCGATCTGTTATCAATACACCTTATCTGAATAACTCAATGCTAGATACAAGAAGTCGACACTTTGACGCCATCTTAGAATAAAAAATATCTTGCTTCACAATAATAATTACTGTTCATAATCATCAGTAAAATAATAACTCTACCAGTGTAAACAAGTCTACATCTCAAGCAAAATATCCACAGCGATTCGTGCAACACCATGGAATCAACGTGCCGCGCCGTTCGGCGTTTGATAACAAAACTTTTCGAGGAAACTTTTCTTTTCTTACTACATAATGTGTAATAAAAGACGTTAAAATTACTTCATCATCACGATGTTCCTGGACCACTAATGTATATCTAAAAGTGGCTAACAAGCATACGGTCCACCTGATGGTAAGCGGTTACCGTAGCCTGCAGACGCTTGCAAAACCAGCGGTATCACTTCCGCGTTGCCTACCCTGTAAAACGCAAGAGGAATAGTTGGGTTGGTCACCAACACAACCTTTCCTCGCGGAGCACTGACAAGATATTTAAGGCAGTATTTTTAGGTACCTAGATTTTAATTTGTCGAACTGAAACCATCAAATTGTGAAATGGCATGCGACGGATCGCACCTTGCGCTCTGATATCTACCGAAAAATTAAGCATTGAATTATAAGCCGTACATTACACAACCGTAGCAGCCGTATGCTCCCAATCTATCGACAGTTTACAATCTCGCGAGATATATTATTATCCTGTATTTACAATTTTACGGTGACATGTACCTGCCTATATACCTAAAAATGAATAAACATTATCAACAAATGGCGGTAGTATATTCTCCAACATGATTACTATTCTTCTGCCCGTCTATGGGAAGGTCATAAATTTTATAGAGTGATATAAACACATCCCAATCTGAGGATTATGTCTAGACGTAAACAGATATGTACCTATTACTTATCTATGTATTAACAAAAAACATCATAAATACAATAAACGCGTAGGCACATATTTATCTATACTATCTTTGTTTATCCTTCGTCCAAAACGGGACATACAGTCATCTTTAGCCCACTTATTGTCCCCTTGCTGGGCACGAGTCTTCTCTTAGAATGAGAGGAGTTGGGCATAGTCACACTGGTATTGTACAGGCCGCATCGAGATAATTTCACGGACATGAAAGTTTCCTCACGATGTTTTTCCTCACCGTTTATGCAAGTAATGGAACGAGACCTATCAATATTGACAGTCTGTGATCATACCAATAGGTAGTAGTAAGTATTGTTTGTGTTATATTCAGTATCGATAGATAATGGTAAAGTTGTCTTGTTGCAAGCTGAAATTTCTTACTCCATGTTTACCTGGAATACCTGCTAAGCTTATTTTTCTATGATGTAGACATGATATTTCTGATCAGTGACAAAATTGGACTCAGTGGAATAGACAACAGACCTTCACTCAGTAGTGGGTGTTACCGGTTGAATAGATAGGCATGAGCTTCACAATAATAGTTGATGCCATAAAGGATAGGCTTGTCAGCCTGACCGCCCTGAGTGCACTGAATGACCTATTAATTAGAATGAAAATAAGAATTTCTTGATTTCAACAATATAGTATATCGTATCATATGGTCAACGTTAGTCAACATGTCTCTTGCCATTTGTCTCGGTATCACCCTTTGTCGACTAGTACAGAATGCTTTTACAATTAATTCCGCCTTTGTACAATCATTTTGTATAAAGTATTAAATGAATAATAAATAAATAATACCGTTAACTTGAAGATACACTTATAATTTATTTCTAGAAATAATTTAATCGTCTATATTATGTTCCCATGGACCACACGCTCAGTTGTATTTCTTTACAATAAACTGTTTAATATCTTCATATGTACTCGATTTTATCGCATTTCCACTAACTATACCATCCCGTGCACTTACAAATTAACCATTATATCCCCAGACATCCATGTGGCGCTAGTTGCTTCACCCAATGTCAACAACATGTCAAATTCGGTACATTTAAATTAATGCCCGTATATCACCGTGGGTCAACTTACATTGGGCAAACGTACTCGTAATTCCGATCACAAATTGTTGACCGCTCGAACTTGACACTTTGGAATTTGAACACCCGAGATGCGTTCTAAGCGGATGATAATGTTATTTGTATGTAGATGAAGTAATTTCTAAAGCTGGGCTCCTCAATATTAAGGCTTGAAAATTAACATTATCACCCTTAAAAACTTTCAGGTGTGGTGGGAGGGTAGTAAAAATCTATTCATCATCCCACCCATATACTGTCCCACTGCTGGGCACGGGCCTCCTCTCAGAATGAGAGGTATTAGGTTATATTCCACCACGTTGGTCTAGTGCGGGTTAGCAGACTTGACACACCGTTGAGAAAAATCTCTCAGGCGTGCAGGTTTCCTCACGATGTTTTCCTTCACCGTATAAGCGAGTTATAATTAATCACATCATTTCAAGAAATCAGAGGTGCGTGCCTTGGATTCGAAGTCTCCTTTGACTTGGCAGTCCAGTGGTCATATCACCAGGCTCTCACTGAAAGAAAGAAAGAAAGAAAGATTTATTTGTCAGAATATAGTACAATTAGGTGTTCATAATATTATTAAAAGTTTCTTATATTCTACCATTTCTGGTGTACAAATTCTTAATCTATTAATTACTTATCTCTATATATAACAATTATTTAATTCCATTTAATATATTATTATCATTTAGGAAATCAGTAACGGAATAATAGCATTTATTTAATAATAGTTCAAATAATCGACGTTTGAACAGTGTTATGAGGAGGTCTTTCAAATAGTTAGGTATTTTATTATAAATTCTAATAGCCATGCAGTAGCAGTTCCTGCTGTATAGTGTGGTGCGTTGTTGAGGTACTTTTAATTTGTTAGGGAATCTACTATTTCTATTCGTGGTTTCTATTGTTTTTTCTACTTCACTTTGTAAAGTGTACAATTTGAATAATTACTCAAATTATCATTCTAACTGCTAATCAATACCTACCACACAATAATAGCACTATCAACACTTATGAGTACCAGTTTATCGAAACCAGATCAAGAGATCTAGGTCTTAGTCAGAAAATAAAAAAATCAAATGCCTACTTTGATACCTATCTACCATGCAAATTAATATCGGCATTATCTAATGCCTAATTTATATATCTGATCTACATTTACCTAGATTTCAGTGTTTTGTAGAATAAGAATCGCAAAGACCGAGTAATGGACATATAGGTACAGTCAACAAAAGAGATTGGTATACAGGTAGCGACCGAAATCTGCATCTTTACACAGATTGTGATTTAAATAATTACCCGTGAAAGGGTTTGATGTGTATCAGCTTACAATATCTGCGTTTTGACACATATTGCGTGATACATAATTACACAATCTTTAACAAAACACAGATGTTTAATTAGCTGCCTGTATGCTTAACTCTTTTTTCGACCGTACCATACTTTCTGCAAAAATATTAAATCAATTTTAAAATAAAAAAAACAGTTTGAGATTGGAGATGCAATTTCCATCTGATCCAAATAAGAATCGGTATCTTCACACACTAGTATAATATATCTTTTTGTACTTCTTTGCATTTTCCATGCTATTTTAAAGTTATTTTTCCTTATAAATTAAGATGCAGTGGCTTAGTGGTATAGCGTCTGGTGTAGGTATCTAACCAGAAGACGCAAGGTCTAATGGTGCTCGCGGTCGAATGTTTCTTTCGCTAAAATAACACTAGTATATAAGTGTTATTTTAGAATGTATACTTAGTAAAGTTTAATGAAAAGATTATACCACAAACAAAAATATATTTTGGCGCATTCCTCGTCTTTATTGTCACTGGCGTCTATAGCATCACACACAAGCATAGTCTCCGCATGGACACGATCTACATTCGCTAAAATAACACTAGTATATGTTTGTGTTTAAGTGCTATTTTAGAATGTATACTTAGTAAAGTTTAATGAAGAGATTACAATACAAACAAAAATATATTTTGGTGCATTCCTCGTCTTTATTGTTATTGGCGTCTATAGCATAGCACACAAGCAT
The DNA here is from genome assembly GCA_964056405.1 of Acronicta alni. Classification (NCBI taxonomy): domain Eukaryota; kingdom Metazoa; phylum Arthropoda; class Insecta; order Lepidoptera; family Noctuidae; genus Acronicta; species Acronicta alni. The sequence continues at coordinate 6,744,510 of OZ043936.1, forward strand.
ATTCTCCGCATGGACACGATCTACATTCGCTAAAATAACACTATATATTATGTTTAAGTGTTATTTTAGAATGTATACTTAGTAAAGTTTGATGAAAAGATTACACAACAAACAAAAATATATTTTGGCGCAGTCCTCGTCTTTATTGTCACTGGCGTCTATAGCATAACACACAACCATAGTCTCCGCATGGACACGATCTACATCGGCCTGAGCCTGTCGAGTCACGCAGTATGGTAATGGCTCTCCTCTCACGAACCACGATTGATCATTAGCATCTCTCGCTGAAGATCATCAGTATGTGCACAGCGTACGGAGCCAACGGCCGCCGCTTCCGTGCGCACGGATTTTTTAACTTCCTTTTGTGAGATGTGAGCCTCGGTTTTAATGTTTTATCTTTGTTGGAAACTTACTTTGGAAGTTACTCTGCTAAGATTTGTTAGATTGTCTGGGTTGTGTAAGAAATAGGTTTGAGAATGTCATGGCCTGTAAGCAATAAGATTAGGACATAGGTTCCGTGAGACCCACTCTCGTTTTTCCTTCCAAGTATTTTCCACACCTTACACATTACGTAACATACTTTCAATCAAGCCTGTATTTTACGAAGGGTAAGGCACTTATAACTACACCCACACCCACAGTTCGTGGATATGTTTAGGTCTCAGTTAGTAAGGAAAAACCTGATTACCATTAATCGGGAAATTCAAAGTTCGAGCTACTACCGAGAATTTTATAACAAAACCCAATAACACTTTCCTCAACCTGGGAATTTAACCCAGGACATCTAGCGTAGCAGTCCCGCCAATGACCACTAAGCTAATGAGGTAGACATTTTAAAAAAACATTACATAATATATAATTTAATTGGGAGTGTACGTATTGTACCTAGTGTACCTGTATGGGTCGACGATGATGATGATGTACCTATTAAAGTCAAGGTCAATGGCTAAGTTAAAATAATTTATCCAAGATAGACTACTAGGTAGAACTTTTTGAACGTAATTTTTACATTATAGACAGCACCTAAAACTCCCGAATAAAGGAGAATGAGATCGTCAATCAGCTGACTGGTACCTCTTACCACGATATGACATGTATATGACATGACGTATGACCCAGATTGTAGATACGTTACCAGACACCGGTGGTCAGCTGAGGAAGTAAAATCAACATGCAAAAACGTACCAGAGACACTAGCGTCTATTATTCTTTTTATTTTATACCACTAAGGTGGCAAACAAGCATATGACCCAACTGATGGTAAGCGGTTACCGTAGCCTATAGACGCTTGTAACACCAGGGGTCACTTGCACATTGCCGACCCTGTAAAACGAAAGAGGAATAGTTGGATTGGCAGTATATGGGTTAAAGTCCGCCAACTGCCAACACAACGTTTCCGCGCGGAGCAATTCACAAAACTTCTGTTAAACCAGAGATGATAATAAGCTGAATTTAGCGCGCTACTTGATTGTACAGAGCCCAGCACATCAAGCTACCACAATCTGTCAAATTTCTTTGATTGATTTTCAACTTAAACACAACACAGTAAGGTTCATATTCAATCGGGAAAATTTGACAGTTTTGGATACCATTGTCTGTACCGTAACCATAACTCATAGACCTATATTCCTGCCAAGTATTAAAATCTGTCACATAATTCGGCACGCTTCATGATTTCTTCGAAACATTGCTGACAATTCGCATGCATAAATAAATTGTACGGATAAGCTTAGCATTTCTAAAACATACCACGTGCACAGGCGACTATTTGTACCAAATAGTCATGTTTATCACGTGTCGGTAATTTTATTACATCGGAATGGTGCTTCAACACTTCAGTTTCAATTTTAGTGCCAACAGTGAGAATAGTTTTAGTGACAAGAGTGTTGTATTTGAACCTTTCATTCTTGTCCGATTGTTGTTTGCAAATTTAAAAGCAAGCAAGCAGTCTTTTAGGTGGGATTTGGTAATCATTCAAATTATGATAGGTGCTGAAAGTTGTTGGGGAACCCCGAAATATGTGTGTTAAGCCGTTATCAATCACAAAGGCTAATAAAATTGATAAAATATTTAGATTTTCATCATCGCGAAAGTTGTTGAGATTTTGTCGTGTGCATTGTTACATTATGCTTTAAACTGTACACCCTGCTTGAACCTAAACACTGGAATTATACTCAACAATTAAGTAGGTTTCAACTGAAAAATCGGCAAGCATTGGAATTTTCTTGTCGTACCAACGTCCATTCATACAGCCACAGTACGTGCACATAGCATCAGTTCGAGGAAGCGCTGCGGACAAGAGCTGAATCCAAAACACGTCTTCTTACATCACCCATATACACCTGACCTCCCCTGCCCCGATGTACCTTCGAGGAGAAAGATGAAAGTTGACGTAGTGCAGTTAATTTGAGAGGCCTGGATACAGTGGTGGACAGTTGATAGACTAGCGATACCGTTATGCGATGATCGACTCGGTGAATGAAGCCATTCAATCGCTTTGGAGAAACGTAGCGGGATATTTTTGTTTTGGATGTTTCGCTGGTGTCATTTCTTAGGAGATATTATCAGTCAATCGGAATTGTTTTGACGTCGGCGTGACGTCAAAGTTGAGAAAGTAAAGAAACACTCGTAAGTAGGTAAATGATACTTAAGCGAGTATCGGTAAGAAACGTATTAAGTCTGAATAATTTTATAATGAATGTCAGTCAAGATGCAAAAAGCAATGATTTTACTCACTATAAAATTGTTCATTATTAAACAAATAACTGCAAAATAACAACAGTTATTGTGTTAAATCGTGGAAATTAGCTACTGCATTTAGATAATAAATTTATTTGTAAACAGTACAGTAAAGTTATACAGTAAAGGTACTGATACATATTATGTATTTATCGTGAAATAACGAAACATTTCTTTTTCTTACACGTCTCTTGTCCATCCCATGGTTGTCTGTAAGAAACTGCTCTTAGCGATAAGACCACCAATTACTTATATAACGTTATATGCCTAACTGTTTAATAAATGGAAAATAGAATTTGTTGTTTATGATAGTTTTACTAAAAAAAGGGAAAACACTGTATGTTAGACGATAAAGTAAAGACAAAAATTCAAAATTAATTTAAATGCTGCTCATAAATATTACGGTATACATATAACTGTATCCCACAGTAGTGTGATTGTCCTGATTTTGTAGGAACTTCCCAAAATTAACAAGGTAAGTAGTACCTATAATTTTGTACCTTCAACGTGTTGACAGGCAAATCTTTAATTTTTACATTGCGCAAACGCATCTAAACTACAATAGTTTAGATGCGTTTGCGCAACCCTAATGACACAGATGCAAGAATCTGGACACTACGCGCAAGTACAGTCAGGAATTCGACGTACCATGAATGAATGAAGTAATCGTGTCCTCGTTAATGAGTACACCCAATCCCTTTAAGTGAAGTCACTTTCCAGGTACCTACCACGTGACCTAACCATTCACTAGCTACATTTAAATTGGCACATTGTAATGGGATTGATGTCCAGTTGATTTGTAGAATTTATCGGCATGGGAGACAGAAGAATTATAGGCTATGTAGTATATATACCTATTTTATTAATACGCACATAATTTAGAAGTCAATCGTACCTGTGACTTCTAAATTATGTGCATCATTAACCCTGTAATTATTGTCCTGTACCCAGTAATGGGACAGTTAATAGGTTGTTAATGGTAACAATTTTGAGTTTAGTTAATGGCACGCACTTATCCTAACCCCTCTTAGAATTAAGCTATCACTCGCTTAAACGGTAAAGAAAGAGACATCGTAAGAAAACCTGCATTTATGAGATTTTCTCAACAGCGTGTTAAGTCTGCCAAAAAACTACAGACTATACACACGTACACCTCAGACTACAGAGTCCACCGAGTGTGAAGAAATACAGCCTAACCCCTGTCATTCTGAAAGAAGAGTTGTGCCCGGCCCGTGCACGTGAATCAAACAGTAAATGGGTTAATTAAAACAGAAAATAGGTAATATTTTCAGGTAAAGTAAGAATATTTTGTTACCTATATTACTTTCCAAGAACACTCAGGTATTGAATCTCGCGCATGTATCGCGCATTATCTCGCAAACCGGGTTAGTTATCACTTATCACGATAATAGCTCAATAATTCCTTCCAAACATTATCTGTGACGGAGTTTGTTTGTTCAGCACTCATAGCTACTTACTTCTACATTTTCAAAAGATACAGGGACAAACCCATTTCCTAAAATTTTGTCACTTCGCATGATGACAGGCAGGGCAACGCAATGGCTGAATGGATCGATGTTAAAATCGATTCAATCGATGTTTAAAATGATGACGGCGCAGTACCTATGTGACTGCAAAATTAAATAATTGTATTCAAGTTTTTATTTATTGTTGCACTTCAATGACTAGAGTATATTCATAATGTTAACTTACTTATACAAAACTTGTATAAATAATCGTAATCACACAAGTTTTGTATATGTAAGTAGTATGAATTGGTCACCAACAGAAGTATGCACGAAATAATTACAAAAGGCTGTGCTTTTGCATTTTATTTTTTTTCGAACGAAAGATTCATAATCATTAATCATAATTAATTTTAGTTTTATTTTTCTAAGTTTCTAACGATGCCTTGTTAAATAATGTAGGTATTGTTAAATAATGTAACTGTGTGTCTTTTGGTAAGTATATGCATTATTATTATTATAACCAAGCTGTAGGGCCACCATAGATAGATTACATATTTTGACAGAGACTGAAATAACAACTTTAGATATAATCTGCTCCTATCTTGTATAAGTAAGTACCTAGTGCACTTCTGCTCAGCTATGATGTGATAACACGTTATCAGGCCATCAATATCGTATGAAAAACCTATCATCGCGCGGTCCACTTGTGGAGTATCTCAGGATTCCAGGTCAAGCTTTATCAGTTATTCGGGACTGACGATTGCAAGATTGCAACCTGCGTCGCAGTATTCTGAATTAAGTTAGGAAAGATGGTGAATATGCGATATAAATCGAATTGAATAACGAAATTCCGTTGGTCATTCTGGTACCGAAAATGGGCTGAGGAAATCCTTATTTTTTCGGAGCATTTTAATAATAATAATTATTAAGTTGTTTCTATAAATACGATGAATTTAATTATATTTTTGTGCATTTTAATTTATCATTTTATTGCTATTGTTTTCAGCACTGAGCAAGCATGCATAATTTTAAAGTCGTATGTCGAACGGAAGTGGTTCCGCCTTGCAAGATTTGTTATAGTATTAAAAAAAAATCACTCAAATATCTGTTGAAAAAAGGTTGAGGTTCTAAATTATTCGCGTCCTCAGTAACTTAGCTCTCCTTTGTAATTATTTTGGTTCTCTTTCGGAAAAAATATTTATTGTTAAAAAAATTGTTACCTCCAAAACCCGATATCGATTTATTTCAGAATAGGATCACGTAAACGAAGTGTGCCGATATGATAAGATGGCTGACACGCATCACTTCAGATAAACCGTTAAATACGAACTAATCGACTGCGAGAAGTGGTTATCATAGCCACTGAGCGATAGGAATTTGTGTGTCACGTAAATATTTGTGGCTTCCGGAATCAGTCGAAATATTAAAAAAACGACGTATGAGAAAGGTAGGTTTGTCGACACTTTCGATCAAGTTTTTAGAAAATTTTCAGTACACACACACACACCCCAAACAACAACAACTTTCCTTTCTACCTTCGTTTCAACCTAATTTAGTTTGTGTGTGTTTATTGTTCCAAAATAAATTATTATTAAAAATATACTAGAGATTTATAGTGTGTAAAGTCCGCACGCAATACCCATGTACCCACAGATGGGTATTTTCAAATTTTATTCTAGCTAGACTGGTTCGGGTTGACTATTGAGCATTACAGGAAAATCTCACAACAATACTTCCTATGTAATGACGTGCCTTCTTACGCTTAATAGAGAAGATTTCCTTGTAATTTCGCATGATATACTTGTCACGCTTCACCTTTGAGTTTTATATAACTCTAGCTTTTATCTATATTTTATATTACATAAGTTTCTTCTTCTTCTCATATATGTATATGTAAATAAAAATCAGTTGCTTTGGTAGTCTCTGCAAAACTCAAAAACTTCTTGACCGATTTTGACGATTTTTTTTTTTGCTTGAGTGTTATTGTTTTTGTGTTTGAGTAGTAGGTAGGTGGCGCTGTAATCAGGATTCAGGACAACGTCGGCCCGGCCAGCTAGTCCCTACTATATTTTAATATTAATATTATAGATGCGAAAGTAACTCTGTCTGTCTGTCAATTACGCTTTCACGGCTAAACCACTGTACCGATTTTGATAAAATTTGGTACAGAGATAGATTAGAACTTGGAGAAGGACATAGTTTACCTTTAGAGATGCGATACATTTTACTAACCAAAGAAGTTTTAGTAACTAAAGGGGTAACATAGGTACCTATTTAGTTACATTTTCGTTGCACCGAACGAATATGAGGACCCAAACGAGATATTAAATGAATTTTACTCCTGTTTATTAATTAAGTTACTTGTGAATCCGTAAGTACTTCATATTAGATCAATTTTAATAGCGTGTGTAAGGTCTATTACAACGACGATACCCCCTGAGGTGCTGTAGGCTCTAAATGCCACGTTTACCACGTGTTTCATATAAATATTTTATTTATACCGTAGTAAAACATGTTACCACAGTAAATATGTTGTATGTATGTAATCATAAGGTTAGGAAATTTTGTTTTAACGATCCGCAGTTTACAGTAAATAGTTTACGAACACTGTAGATCATTTGTTTTGCTAAAGGGATGCTAATCCAAAGTACTATTGAAGATTTGAATCCAAAATATTCAAAGATTTTGGATTCAATTAAATTTAATGTTAAATAGAGTGTAAAGTGACAATTTAAAGTGGTGTTTTACTTCATAAAGTGGTGTTTAACTTCATAAAGTGGTGTTTAACTTCATAAAGTGGTGTTTAACTTCATTAATTGTTAAATGTTACGTTCTCTCTTCGTTCTTCAAAATACAATGTTATCAATTTATATCTACGCGAATTCGAAAAGTTAAGGGTCATACTATTTTAAAACAGTGTTTTAGAAAGAGTTCGCTAAAATCTTATGCTTATTTCACGCATCCTTTCCTTCTTTCAAGGAAAACACTAGTACCTAATACTTTCCTAATTGTCATGCAATGTTGTTATCTTTTCCAACAAAAAATAGAAAAATACCTACAGTATTTACTCAATCATCTAACATAGATACGTACGTTTCTAGGGAACACCGGAACCCGTATGCGCAGGCGCGGCCCTGACTCACCGTATCTGAAATGAAACACATTCTGCAATTATTGGAACTATACAGTACGGTTAGCATTCAATGGTAGAGAAGCTATGGGCTGAATCAGTTTTTCCTCAATAATATCTTGATTGGGAATTATTCTGCCTTGACTACAAGACCAAGGAGGTAGGATACCTCATACCATGTTAAACTTTTTACATACATACCTAGGAGGATACATAGAGGAAGCCTTTTTTTAAAACCACTTAGGTGGGAAACAAGTATACGGCCCACCTGATGGCAAGCGGTTTAGCCTATAGACGCTTGTAACACCAAGGGTATCACTTGCGCTTTGCCTAATTAATAATTAGGTAAGTCAGAAGTGCGTGCATAGGATTCGAACTCAAGACCTTCGGCGTGGCAGTCCACTAGGCTATCACTGCTTTTTATATTTATATTTATTCAGTGTTCGTTATTCTGTGGTTATGTATAAACCGCTTTAAACTTATCATCTGTAAACAAATATATATGTGAAAAGTGTGTTGAACACTATAGGCTTGTTATCTGGGGTATAAGAGCTAGTCCGCTTCCCCGTTCCACGCCACGCATCACGTTATCTAAATGTCACACTAGCTCTCATACTAAACGAGTGCGTACAAGAATTGTACTTTATTATTGTGTAGGTACGTATGTAGAATTGTACATGTACTGATGTACAGTCACAAGCAGAGATATGTATACACTTGTAAAAGTCAAAAGCGATTTTTTCGTGAAATGACAATGGCAAATTTGAGATAAGAGTAAAGTATTATTAGTAAGTTTTTTTTTTATTATTACATGGGACTTACACACACCGGCGAACTGTGGGTGTATATATGTATACATTAGCTTGGTACACCTCTGCCTAACCCTTCGGGGAATACAGACGTGATGGTATATAGTTTATTTATTTATTTATTAGGGATAACAAACAGCAGTATATTAAATATTACACATGATAGGAGTACTGAACTAATAGAATTAACAAATACACTACTCACGACGTTATCCACAGATTACCATATAAAATAATTAGCATAGGTACTGTTAATAATAACAATAAGGGCAAACTTAAAGATACTCATTGCAAGGTTAAAATTAATTAATACTCGGTTCGTTATAAAAATGTATCAAAGAGAGCATAAAATAAAGAAAAAATCTAATAATATCTGCGTCTTAAATACTAGGGACAAATATAAAGGTCTGGAATCAGATAAAATCGGCAAATAAAAAAAATCAAAAAAGGAAGGCAAACATAAAGCTGCATAAATACATGAGGAATATAGTTAAGCTATAATCCAACATCCTGGCTTAGTGCAAATTGTTAGACTTCACTAAAGCAATAGAGAAAGTCTCTCAGATAGCTGAGGTAGATACAGGTGTCCATGTTCTCGTACAGGTAAAGAAAAAATATTTCGAAAAGTTTACTTTGGACTTGATCTTGAGATCTTATGACTTGGATACTCATAGTCACTATCTATTACTATCAGTAACATCGTCATCGACCCATATACTGTCCCACTGCTGGGCACAAGTCTCCTCTCACAGAATGAGAGGGATTAGGCTATAAATATAGTCCACCACGCTAGCCTAGTGCAGGTCGGCAGGCTTCACGATGTTTTCCTTCACCTTTTAAGTTAGTGATAATGAATTATGTACATACATAATTATGATTTTGAAAAGTCAGAGGTGCGAAGATTGGAACTCGAGACCTTCGACTTGGCAGGCCAATGGTCAAACCACTAGGCTGTCACTGCTTTTTGACACTATCACTAACATAATACACGATCATATACCTACGGTTTTGTTAAGAACACACACCAATACATTACTCTCAATTCACCGCACACATAAACAATCTTTACAGTCTGTCGGTGAAATAATTTCACTCACACATACACAATTTACAGTCTCCCAACATACACATAGATATGCACCTACTATGTATATCTACATACCTTGGGATATTAAGTAGTCAGAGTCAGTTTAGTATGTAATTTTCTTTGTTCTGTTCTACTAAAGAAAATGTCGCCATACATTTTATCTATATTTTGAGTGGCCCATTAGTCTAAAGTTTTGACGACGTCTGTGGTCTAGTGGTTCGCGTGTCGGACTGCTGATCACGAGGTCGTGGGTTCGATTCCCACAGGACACAAATTAATTTTTGTGTGATGAACATAAGTCTTTGTGTTTCTAATGTATTATAAGTAAGTACCCATAGTACAAGCTCTGCTTAGTTTGGGACTAGATGGTGCTGGGTAAAAATGTCCCAAATATTTTGTTTTTTTTAATTCGTAAGCGCAACTGCTACATACGTCCTGTGTTTGATTCCCAGAGCACTGGTATTGGGGCTTTCTACAAAATTCTTAGTAGCCACGGAGTTTGGATTTGGGTCCGGTTAAATGGCAATAGCCTCGACCGCATACCAGCGAACTGTGGGTTGTCTGTGAAAATGTATACTCACCTTGACCTGTGTTATTTACTTTCGATAATTGTTAAACAGCCCACAATACATTTAATTAATGTATTCCTTGCATTAATTTAAATAAAACGAATACATAATATAAACTTGTAAACAACCAAAATAAAAAAAAAACAAGAGTGCAAAAGGGAAAACCTGTAAAGTTGAAAACGGACTGATTTCACGTATGATACGTATGCAACCCTTAACACATTCAATGTCTAGAACCAATTCATTTCACACTTCTCAAATGCGAGACAACCCTATGCGTGTGTTTCTAATGCATACGTTTTCATACAAAATTAAGAGACGTCATGAGTTGCCTACGTGGTGTACCCACGTAAGTACCGCATGACGCCTGGACTCTATCTCTACCTCAATAAAATTATACCAGTAACTTATATGACGACGTTTGCGGTCTAGTGATTCAAGTGTCGGATCATAGGGTCGTGGGTTCGATTCCCACAGGGCATAAATATTTGTGTGATTAAAACATAAGTATTTGTGTTTGTCTGGGTGTTTCTTATAAATAAATAAATAAGTATTATAAGTATGTATTTACAAAAAAAAAGTATATTAGTATTATATCTATTGTCTAGTACCCAAGTTTGGGACTAGATGGTGCTGTGTGAAATGTCCCAAATATTTATTAAAAAATATATATATCTATCTACCTGAAAAATTTTGCTTTGAACGGATAAAATGATAAAATAACTTGTGGCGTTTACTCAACAAATCATGAATAAATAATTCACAGTTTGATCTCTGTTTTAGTATAGTGAGTCATTACAAACAAATTCCACTCTTCTCTGTTCCACGCACACATATAAGCTTCGTATTACGTGTTACGGTGAGGTGGTGTTGACGTGTGTGTGCGTGCCGCCCGCCCTGGCATCTCGCCGCCCGCCCCCCGCCGCGCCTACAGAATGACGGATGGTGTTGCTAAGCAAAATTCCTTTGTTCTCGTGGATGGGCGTCTGTAGGGAAAGTAAATGTAGGCAGGTATTTCTATTGGGTAAGAAAAGTCATTGTGTTGGGGTTCAAGTAAAATTTAGTTTTAAAATAACCAAAAAGTTCTTATATTTAAATAAATACCATCAGAGATAATCTGTGATAAAATGAAATTCTTACAACGTATACTATGTACTTATTATTTACCTAATTATTATACTTACAATATTAAAAATTTTGGAGCTGAATAAAGGTATCTTAAAGCATGTATTGCTAATTAAAATTCTTAATACTTTTTTAATAATTTCAAAAAACAATACCTATCTACTTCTTTCTTCTTCAAAAGGCGATATTAGACATTGGCCTGCATTGTAACACTCAAAGCTGCAACTACTATTTTTTATCTGGACTTTGAAAGACACCATGATTATCTAAGTTTGTTTCGGTGTTTGTTGTAAAAAACTATAAAATATTGACTTGTAAAGGTATCTTTAAAAGATCTATTTACAGAAATAAATATAATTTTTCCATCAAACTAATAGTATCTTTTAATACCTGACGGTATAAAATATTCAATAAGTATGCCTAGAAACATAAGTATCATATAGAAACATAAGGAAAATCCTCAATAACACACCATTTTCGATAACAATATTCTATTCTATCCGTATCCAGAGCAAATCGATCTTATACGACCAAACGGACACCATAAAGTCATAACTGACTATACCCTACAAAACCTTATCACAGGAAAATAGACGAAAACTACATTAAATTTACTACAACATAAGAATCAAAATTGCATACAGTCTGTGAGGTTTTCCCTAGAGAACCATCTTTGCCCGTTTCATAATATAATTGCTCTATAACTTTGTAGGATGCAATGAAGTTTATACTTCACGCTGCTGTATTAAGGTTCAATCTGGTATGAAACTATTAATTTTAAGAGAATCGATCTCGCTTCTTATTCCTTTTTTAAACGTTCCAAACGACGTGTATACTTGTTATATGAAATTGAGCTATATTGTATGGTGTTCTTCATGGGCTTATGGTTGAGTTTCGCTTGAGATGGTATAAGCAGGGAGTTCAGTTGTATCTCTTGCTGAGAATGATTATTTAAGATTGAATGAGTACTCCGATTGGTTGAGAGGGATGAGAGGGTATACTGTATATGTAACGTGGAGATGTGTTTTATAATATGTAGCTGTGATTGGTAGGTTTATATGTAAGATATTATTTTTCAAATGTGTAAAAGTAATTAAGAATTAATAAATTGTTGCAAGTGTCTTTCATTACTTATCTTACCTTACTTTAGCTAAAACTTAGAAGAATACTAAGATCTATATTGAAATATGCCTAGGGTTATGAAATCTTTTCACTTCTGCGACAAAGAGCTTTGAGACTAAGAGCCTCAACTCAAAAAAAATATGAATTATCATTTTGTAAAGTATCAAAACATTATGTCATCTGAAATAGTCTATAAAATATAGAGCCGAAAAAATCTTTGACTGAATAAAAAAACTGACTACAAACAGAGTCGAAATCTATTGTCGGACACCAAATCAATGTGGAACCATCTTGGTCTATCGATAGAATATTTAAAATAGGTCAATAAATAAGAAAGTTAGGTAATTTTGCATTTTTTTTTTGACATATTATAACATAACATACCATCACGGCTGTATTCCCTGTAAAGCTACGCAGAGGTGACTTATGAACACCTACAGTTTGCCATGTATGTAAAACGAGCGTATTGCCATTAACCGGGCACAAAATTATAATAATATATATTTTTGGGACAATTTACACAAGCACTATCTAGTCCCAAACTAAGCAGAGCTTGTGCTATGCGAACTAGACAATGGATATAATACCTACTTTTAAATACTTTTTTTTTGTAAATACATACTCATAATATATAATACTTAAGAAACACCCAAATAAACCAAAACTCCGTGTTGCTAAAAGAAAGCTGCTCATAGAAAACCCAATAACAATTTTCTCGACATGAATGGAAACCCAAAATCGTCGAAAAAAAAACGAAATGATAAAAGAAAGAGCATATAACTAAAACCGCACCTTTTATTCTCTCCTATAACCGCCTACTCATGACACGCTATGAAGGTACTGACGCCAGCACGTCAAGCTATCCAAAACTTTCAGTTTTTCCCAATTGAACATAAACCATATGGTTTTGTATTAAGGTTGAAAATCTATCGAGGAAAGTTGACAGATTTGGGTAGCTTGATGTGCTGGCCTTTGTAGACGTCATGAAACACCTAGTTCCTTTGTTAGGAAAAGCCTTTGTTTGAGGGTTTTGTGCAAATCTTCAAGACAATATGGTGAACGTTGCCTTATGAATCGTGCCTTGTAAATGAGATTAGAATGTATAAAAAGAGTTTTATCGAAATAACTGACGTCATTTTGTCATAGTTTTTCTTTTTTCGCATTAAAGCCTCCTAAACATTGTCCAGTTACATATTTTGTGAAAGAAAACTTGTTGTAAAATGTATATTTTAAAGTTATTTAGATAAGGAAAAATTGGACCGCGGGCAGGATTCGAACCTGCGTCTTCTGGTTAGGTACACCAGACGCTATGACCACTAAGCCACCGCGACTCCTACCCGTCATGTCGAATTTTTCCTTCCCATACTGAATTTACGTCTTTATGGTGACGTCAGTAACACCTATTGAAATGCAAGTTTTTGCTTTTCAACCGACACAACTTACTTTACAGTTAGTTAAATGTCGAACCTTACCTTGTAACTATCTTTTTGTATATTTTTTGGCATTTTCCATGCTAAGATTTTAAAGTTATTTAGAAAAGGAAAAATTGGACCGCGGGCAGGATTCGAACCTGCGTCTTCTGGTTAGGTACATTTGTTGCTTACGTCTCATTAAAACCTTAAAACGTTGTACCTATTAAAACGTTATAATGCGAAAGAAATATTGGATGACACTGGTTTGAATCCTGCATGAGATCGAATTTTCCTTCGCAAAATTTATAACTTTCTCACCTTGTCAACAACAACAAGTACAAAATTATTAAGATTCTCATTATTTATTAATCTCCTGAATAAGGGTTTCATGGATTAATAACATTAATAATCAACACAAATATTTATTTACCTACGGCAAATTTTTTATAAAAATCATAATGCTTGCTGCTTGGGAATCAGTATCTAGCTGTCAATATCATTATTTCGCTAAATTCATACATTACACCTGTCAATGCAAAAATAGAACAAGATCCACACGGATTTTCTTCTATTCAACATAAAATACTTTATGTATATACTCCGCAGACAAAGCGGTCCCTCCCTAACTCCCAAGCCAGGAGGATTGGTGCCAGGCGCTGTCTCAGGAGCGCCCCCCTCCGGGAGGGGAGGGTGGCCGCGATAATTAATATTCGACCCTCCAAGCCTTCGCCCCCTCCGACGGTCTCTTTGTTGGTTTTGTGAGACGTGTCTTGTGCCGGTTGCTTGAAAGTATTGAAGGTGGTACAATGAAGAGGCAGTATTTCCTGAATATAAAGGACTAAGGATTTTAAGTACCTCTTTTGATATGGGAGAATTCTGCTGTTGAGTTCATGAGGGTTGATACCGCATTGCCAATTATTAAGCCGTAATGGTAATGTAGCCAGTAAAATTGGCGGAGAATGAAACAAATGAGGTCTCAAGATCACAACCCCGAGTGATAACCGTGGCGCTGCCGCTTACCACCAGACAAAAAAAATATTGATTTCTGACACTTACGCGATTATAAAACATTGAAATAAAACTCCTTTTTACGAAATATTTAACGTCATTTCGGACCCTTTACAGCGTCCATGATCACGGTAGACGGGTGTCTATCGGGTGGTAGGCCTAGGTAGTAGTCAAAGAGTAGGTTTTATTTAAAAAATACTTACCCAACGACCGATTATTTTTTCCAAACGACCGATTTTGGGTTCGCTTCCCAAATCAAGCAGTGAGAACAGCTCGCAGTTTGGATTTGTGTCGGGTTCCTTAAAATTATTCAATGAATTATAGGTGTACAGACGCCAGCAGGTCAAGCTATCCAGAACTGTCAAATTTTCCTAATTGAATATGAACCTTATAACTTTGTATTAAAGTTGAAAATTTATCAAAGAAATTTGACAGATTGGGGTAGCTTGATGTGCTGGCCTCTACCTAGTACATCTCTGCCTTACCCGCAGCGGTTTGGGCGTGATGGTAGGTATGCTATTTACCGCAGTAAGCGGCACGCTTGTGGTGAACACGCGTGCCTTCAAGTGCAATGCGAGGAAAGGCCTCGCTAACTGATGGGGTCCGGCGACAGCTGGACAACAGCCTGTCAAGGTCGTGGCGAATTTCGCGAATCCCATGCCCATGACAATAGGGCAGGTGAAGGCAAGTGCGGTTTTTAGTCGGTACGAGTCAGACATACCCTGCCATCTCCCCGAGTGGCGGAGGATCCATGAGGATTTTCCGTACTAAGTATAAAAAAAAAGGTAATATGCTATTTAAATAATTAAATTATGAGTCAATCGTAGTGTAGGTATGTCCATACTACATGATTGTGCCATATTGTATGTACGACGTACGTGGGTGTGCGTGCCTTCTTAGAACAAATAAAGGCAAAGAGCAAGCGTTATGTTTTGGAATGTACCTATATGAAATGGACAAAGGAGGTAATATTTATAAATGTATGCAGATACCACAGAGCCTTTCTTCTATGTTTGTAGGTAAAAATTAAACAAAGAACAACTGTTTTATTAATTTATGAAAAAGTTATGTTTCCCAGACATTATTTTGTTCTTTCATTGTGACGTATTTTTATAGACTCTTTGACTATAATTTATGAATGAAATGTAGTTAAAATTTTAGCTTACGGTTTTGAAATTACATTAAAATTGTGTATTTTTTGCAGCATAAGAAAAATACTAGCCGGTTCTGGTTCGGTCAGCTTCCGTTGTGTGGTTGAATGTCCAGTCCCTAAATTATGGTTGAACTAGACAATGAGTAATGCATGCATGCCGTCGGTTGGGACTGGTCAACTCAAAACCACTATGGCTCTTTCTTCAAAAGGCCATTTCAGACTTTGCCCTACATCGTAAGACACATATTTGTTACTATTCTATGTTTGGACTTTAAAAAAGACTATGATTCTCTGAGTTTTTTTCGGCGTTTCTTCTTAGAGGTCGTCAATTAGGAAATGCCGGTGCCATCTAGCTTAAAAAAAAAGATGTAAAATGATAAATTACTTCTAAAAGTGTCTTTACAAGTCAATATTTGTATATTGAATTTGTATATTGAATAAAAGTGTTTTCTATTTACAGAAATAAATTTCATTTATCAGTGTGGTTGAATATCAATATTTTATACCAAGAGACCTATCATATCAATGGAGAAAATCAGATTACTGGGCAATACGGATATTCCAAGGATAAACTATCAGTCACAATTGACAGATCGCGGCAAACGCAATATATTAGCCACGTTAGCCACGAGCCCGTCATACTAATATATATGAGAAAGCTGCTGGGATGCTAAAAATGCCATTAAGCTATTGCTTAAGGGTTACTCTAAAATCAATTCAAATTTAGAATACATAGGCGTTCACCTCAGTCTACCCGTGACCATGGACGCTGTAAAGGGTCCGAAACGTCGGGATTAATAATATCAATATACGCGATAAAATCCGTAAAAAGTAGTTTTATTTCAAAGAAGATACTTATTTAAATAATACATATAAGAAACCGAATCGATCCCTCGTCATCAGCAGTTCGACATTCGAACCACTACACCACAGACGCCATTTCATAATCATGATTCACCAAAAGCGGCTTTCTAGCACAACTAATAAATCGATATTCTTACACCTATAATGTATAGATTCGTACAGATTTCTAGGATAAGGGACTTTCCAAGGTATAGATTACACTCATTATAAAATACAGATAGTAGATAACTAAATGAATCATTATCTAAACACTCTACTACGTTTAAACTTACGCCAAATGTATGACTATCACTCGGCACTCACTGAAAATTGACATTACTATATTAATATATGTGTGTGACTAAGTATTAACTAAACTGATCGACCGATCTGCATGGT
Organism: Acronicta alni; assembly: GCA_964056405.1. NCBI lineage: Eukaryota > Metazoa > Arthropoda > Insecta > Lepidoptera > Noctuidae > Acronicta > Acronicta alni. The sequence continues at coordinate 6,761,375 of OZ043936.1, forward strand.
TAAGTTACACTTGTTGAGATCAGTCTGTGGATGGGTGTCCATTCTTAATTCTTATCGAGTCGAGCAGCACGTAAAACCGTCTTATAGTAGTTGTTCCGTGTAAAATACTACTAGCTTACAACGCTTGTCGCGGTCAGTTTGTGGATGGGTGACACTGCGGGCTTAGACAAGTTGCAATCTGACAATCGAATCGACGAACGAATAGAAACAAAAAGTATGGAAATGACACAAGCTTTCGACAAATCGGGCGATCATAGATATAATTTCCATAGATTTTGTTTCTATTCGTTCGTCGATTCGATTGTCAGATTGCAACTTGTCTACAGGCGCTGAACACATCGGGATCCCTCCGTGCCTCGGAGAGCACGTAAAGCCGCCCGGTTGCAGAGGTCTGATGGTAGTCACTTCATGTCAAAACTTTGGTGCAGTGGGTGTGTCATCGGCTTGTACACTACAGTTCATGGCTTCGATTCCCGCACGCAACAAATATAGCTTGCAGGTAGAGAATGCTATGCTTGAAGTCATGGATTTGATTCCCAGGTCGAGCGAAGTGTCACTGGGTTTTTCTAGGAAATTCTCAGTAGTAGCTCAGTTTGGATTTGTTCCCGGAATAAGCTCGCCTCTTATTTACATGAGACACTGACAAACCGGTGAAATGTAGGTGTACATTAGTACCCCTCTGTTTAACCCTTCGGGGAACACAACTGTGATGTTGTGTTTATCATAAAATATATCTTTGTTGTATCCACATAAGAAATTTTCATTTCATTAAAAGCTCAATTTCTGAACGAAAAAAACATTATTTTCTTTGTGTTCTCCCCATAGGCTTTACCTAATTTCGAACTATCAGCTGAACTCATTATATTCGAACCATACATTGCTACCTCCACAACCGCATACCACAACATACCTAAAAGATTATATACCCCCACATAATCTCTCTGCTGACAAACACAGTACAAATCCAACCTTACCACAAATGAAATAAGGTCCAAGTTACATCCAGGATGTTGCCAGTTCATCTACATCTCGTGAGCGACAAGGACGCAAGATTCCGTGGAGATTAGAAGCCGTCTGTATTGATCGCAGTGCCCTAGGTGTGGGGAGGGAGCCCCCATTTTGTTAATCTCGCTCCACAGTCTGTGCGGGGTGTATTTGAAATGGAGTTTCTGTGTATGGGGGGTGCGCTTCATTTTGTAAATGGTAGGCTTCACACGTGCAACGGGTTTTTACGTTGTGTCTGAAATATGGGGTTTTTACCTCAGTAATGTCTAATGACTTTATGAGTAATGTTGCGTTAAAGTTTTTGGCTATCTACAGGGAAATACGACTGGGCCTACTTATTTTATATGCGTAAGTGGATGTAAGTAGGTAGGTAGGACTCAGAGATGCGTAATATACCTAACTATAGCCATATTTATATGACTAAATGCAAACACTTCTTGAGCTCCTGTATTTTAAAGATCTACTTACAGCAACTCAGCAATAAAGAGAGAAAATTAATTAATATATTTATTTTAATTAAAATAAATAATTTATATTAATGAATAATTGATTAATAAAATACATAAAATATAAAATAAAAACATATAATTCTAATTATAAAAGAATATTAAATAATATAAAATATTCATAAAGATTCTCTAATTATTATTAATCCTAAATAATTAATTGAAGAAAATGCTATTAACTTTCATAGGGAGGTTTGATTACGGCCTCCAATAGCTCCTACAATAATATTTATAATTTTATAATTATACATTTTTTAAATTAAAATAATAGAAGAATAATGGGGTTATTTTTTGACCAGTTCTAAAAATAAAGCTATAATCAAGATAATCCTTTTACAATATTAGGGAACTACGAAATATTTCTTGCATCAATATTTCTTGCATCTTTCTAATCGTAGTATAGAAAGATGCATCTGTAGGTGTATATAAATGTCTACCCACAATTCGTAATTTTAGAAAGATGGCACACCTCTGCCTAACCCTCTGGGAAAGACAATTATGCTATATTAGTAAAGTAGGCATAGGTATTCAACAACAGAAGGGACCAAGCCCGAGCTGTCATCGGAGCCCTTACAGGGCATTTGACAACGCATGATAATAATATGCTCTATAAAATTAAGCTGGCTTTGAATAATGATTGTAGAGCTTGTGGTGAATTCAGAGAAACAATACAGCACATCTTGTGTGATTGTGACATCCTGGTGACTAAACAGATAAGTCATCTCGGCAATGGATACCCGAAGCCAGAAGACTACAGGATCCTCCCTTTTAGTGGACTAATAGCCACCTCTTCTTTGAAGAGTAAGGAATGTACCATGCTGGGGACAACACAAAAGATCACATTTGGTCGAAGTGTTGCTGGCCATGCCAGCCCCCACTGCTAAGATAAGATAAGCATAGGTAGGTATAATGATTAGATATCATTCTCCAAGCCTTTCCCAAGTTTGAGAATTGCAAAAAAAGCATTGGGGTCGGTTTCCAGTGTAACCAGATGTAGGTGAATATAATCAGTATCTATTTTACACGAAGCTACTGTCATCAGACCTCCGCAAACCAATTTGTAGGTAATACCGATATCCTGAGGATAGACTCAGGCTTTTTGAGTTTTAAGAGAGGTAGGGCATGTGGGAGTAATTCCACTCAAATTGGAGCTGCCCGACTGAGGAAGTACCTCCGCCTTGCAGAAAATCGAAGTAAAATAACACTGCTTTGAGCTGTGTTGTGTTCCTTACGGTGAGCAAGGTTGCCAGTGCTCCACGAGGAAACGCTGTGTTGGCAGTGGGGGACTTTGACCCTTATACTGCCAACCCAACTATTCCTCTTTCAATACAGGTAGCAAGTGATACTCCTGGTGTTGCAAGCGTCTATAGGCTACGGTAACCGCTTACCATCAGGTGGGCCGTATGCTTGTTAGAATAAAAAAAAAAGTTTCTACCACTAACGACGGTCATAAATATTTATATGACAACCGAGACAATGAAATGATATTTATTTCTGTAAATAGATCTTTTAAAGACACTTTTACAAGTCAATATTTTACACTTTTTTTTTTTAAGCTAGATGTCTCCGGCATTTCCTAGCTGACGACCTCTGAGAAGAAACGCCGAAACAAACTCAGAGAATCATAGTCTCTTTTAAAGTCCAGACATAGAACAGTAACAAATATGTGTCTTACAATGTAGGGCAAAGTCTGAAATGGCCTTTTGAAGAAAGAGCCATAGCGGCTTTGAGTAGACCAGTCCCAACTGACGGCACGCATGCATCAGTCATTGTGTAGCTCAACCATAATTTAGGGAGCTCAACAACCCGTCGCACGACGATACCAGATCAGAGGCACATTTGCGTAGGCCACATAAAAAAAGGCTCAAAGCCACCAGACTGTTCAAAGCTGAGTATGTAAATTTAGCCTACAAAGTACACATTTACAGTTAGTCAGTTATAGTTGAACATTATTAAATAGTAAGGAAAAAAAATATAATCACAGTAATAATTTCAGTAATGTCTGCTGATATCAAATTAATATAAATCATTGTTATGTCAGACAAACAAGAGAGCAATGCAGCTTGATGCGTACTATTGAATTAATCTAGTCTACTAAACAGAAAAATAATAATAATAATTAAAGCGATTACCACTGACAGTAAGAGCCGACCAGCCCCGACAGACGGCACCCGTTCACGAGTATGACGTGTGTATCGGCGTCGTTCGACTCAACCATGTTGCAGGGAATAAAACGACCCGACACACTACGCCACCATCAGCAGGACATTTTAGTGAGCATGACAAGCTCAGACTGCTAGGCAACTGAAGGGCACAATGTAATTTTAAGTCATTATAATGCATATCAATATATGCAACATCAATGGCTGCACGACTCTCATACTTATGAAATAAATTATTAAAAAAAAAAAAAAATGTATATGTGTAACAGATGTCTTTACGTGCTCTCTGAGGCACGGAGGGGTCTCAAAGTTTTAAGAATGATCATCCAATCACAGTGTAACGGCAGGCAGTGCAGCTTAATAATTTTTTGTATATTTTTGGCATTTTCCATGCTATTCAATTCGACCGCGGGCAGGATTCGAACCTGCGTCTTCTGGTTAGGTACACCAGACGCTATGACCACTAAGCCACCGCGATACCTACCCGTCATGTCGAATTTTTCCTTCACATACTGAATTTACGTCTTTATGGTGACGTCAGTAACGTAGTTATTACTTAGCTACGAACCCTTCAATGATTAGATACAATTTCTCTTATGTTTCAGCGCACATTTCATGACTATTTGGTAACCAATCAATGCTTATTAGATCGTGTAAAGTACAGCACTCACGCGCAGGATATAACGCAATACGTAACTAGATTTTCGTTCGGCGGAGTCGGGTAAGGAGTTTAACTGGTGTATTGCCAATCAAAGGTGCGTTAGGCGAATGATTTCATTGATTTATACTTAAGTAATTAATGTGTAATGAGTGAATTGCGGTAATTATCTGAAAATAAATGCTTTGAAATATAGAAATGTTTTGAAGTTAATTATGTTCTATATCAATAAAGAAATTGGTTTTATCTTGATGTGCAATAAACCGTCATTGTATAAATTAAAAAAGGGTTATTTTAGCAAAGGAAAAATTCGAACCAGAAAACGCAAGGCCCTAGTCGAATTTTTCCTTCGCTAAAATAACTAAGATCTTATAATAGAAAATGCCAAAAAATACAAAAAGATGGTAAAGAGAAGGGTTTATATAACATGTACTTACCTCATTAGTCTATTATTGATCCCAAGCGCAGCTGCTGAACATGAGCTTCGATTCCCAGGTCGACCAGTGTTAATCGCCTTTTCTATAAAATTCTCAGTAGCAACTCGCAGTTTGGATTGCTTGGGTTCTATAAGAAAAAGCAGTGATAGCCTAGTGGTATGACCATTGGACTGCCAAGTCGAAGGTCTCGAGTTCGAACCCAAGGCACGACCTCTGACTTTTCGAATTCATATGCGTATTAATAACTAATTATCACTCGCTTAAACGGTGAAGGAAAACATCGTGAGGAAACCTGCATACCTTAGAGATCTTTCTCGTAGGTTTGTGAAGTCTGCCAACCCGCACGAGGCCAGCGTGGTGGATTATAGCCTAATCACTCTCAATATGAGAGGAGACCCGTGCCCAGCTGTGGGACAAATATTGGGTTGATGATGATGATGATAATATAAGATAACAGAGATTTCTAGAGCGATCTAAGGCTGAAAAGTTCAGACACTGCTGTGTTAAATAAATGCTTAAATGTTCTTACAATGGTATATGCACTGGAATATATAATACTAGCCGTTGCCATCGGTTACACTCACATCCCAACATGTCATTCTCCAATGTCTGTACCAATTTCCCCGATTGAGCAAAACATAACAATGTTGTCAGTAAACTCAGAAGCGATCAGGAATCACAGTCCAATGCTGCAATTAATAGAAGAGGCATCGCGTGCGAAGGATTACACACATCTTGCTACATTGATACTAATTACTTCAGTGTATCATGAAACAACAATTCACTTTTTAGGAAAAGACAGAGAAATTAAAGTTATTTAGCGAAGGAAATATTCGACCGCGGGCAGGATTCGAACCTGCGTCTTCTGATTAGGTACACCAGACGCTATGACCACTAAGGCACCGCGAGTCCCACCCGCCATGACGAATTGTGACGTCACATTCGGAATTTACGACTTTAAGGTGACGTCTTGGAAAATGACAAAAAATTAAAAAGAAAGACAGAGAAAATATGCTCCTTTCAAGCGGTTCTATAAGTTGGTTTGACCTTTAACCATCGACTCGGTAGATAGATAGAGTATTCTTTCATGTAGGTACACCAAGTACTACTTACCTCTTGCTTCCGATCGTCATCCAGTCCATGGTCGGGAGCGAGATCGCATGAGAAGCCGCCACCTCTTATTGCGATTAAGTTATACTTGTAAAAGAGGCAGCGAAAAGGGAATGAAAAGCATTCAATTCTCTTTCGATTCGTAGTAGACATACCTACTGGACAACGGAGGTGCAAACAGATCTCCAGCCTCCGTGAGCTGTGGCCTGCGAACGGCTGAGGAATTCTGCCGCCCAACCAGATTATGGCCACAGTAGGCGAGATGCGAGTTTGTCACACACTTGCTAGCCTGTCAAGGCCGTGGCAAATCTCACGGATCCCATGGCCATGACTATAGGGTAAGTCAAGGCACGTGCAGTTTTTAGACGGGTCCGACATACCGGGGAGGTGTTAGATGACGTATGAGGATTTTCCGTAGGTACCATAAAAATCGTATACTACTCCTATCCTTTTTATGGCGATTTTAGTTCCCCAATTGGTCAACTTCATCAATGTTAAATAATAAATACAACATTGAAATAAAACTACTTTTTACGGATTTTAATATTACAGCGATCCTTTACAGCGTCCATGGTCACGGGTAGACTCGTAGCTAGAGTCTACCCATGGATGCTGGAAAGGGCCCGAAACGTCGGGATTAATAATATCAATATAACGCGATAAAATCCGTAAAAAGTAGTTTTAATTCAAAATCAATAAATAAATATACAACATTTAAAACACTATATTACCTATACAAATCCTCGATTAGTATAAAAACGTGAGTGTGTGTGCAAAAAGTGTGGATTAATTATTCATTAAATGTTGTAACGATAGCATAACTCATACAAGTAGTGTGAGGTAGAGCGCAAGACTTGCTGCAGGGTTGTCAAAAATACCTACATAGAATTCTGAGTATGCGATTTTTGTGAAACCAACTATATTATTTAGGTACAGACGCCAGCAGGTCAACCTATCCAAAACTGTCAAATTTTCCCAATTGAGTATGAACCATATTGTTTTGTATTAAAGTTAAAAATCAATCAAATAAATTTGACAGATTGTGGTAGCTTGATGTGCTGGCCTCTGTACCTACTAATGTATTCTAGATAATCAAATCGAATCGGATCGTTTTATCGTAGTTTTCATTTACATATAAATTATTTTATCCGTTACGTAAAATCTATGTTTTTAAAACACAAAAGAAACGGCTTGCTGCTAAATATGTTCAAGACTATAGCAAGGTTATTTACACTCGATATTATTAGCCAAAAAATTGATTCCTGTCTGTTAAAAATACCACTTAATTAAAAAACAATATCGAGTATAGCAACCCTAATCTCAAGCCCCTTCTCAGCTGCGCGGGCGCATAAGATTTGCATAGCGCATACGCAACCGCTGGAAAAGTGGCTTTATGCAATTATACAGACGACTTGTTCTAGTCGCGGCGTTCAAGCTTCTTTGTTGTTATATGAAAGATAACGCAAATATCTTCTTCTTCAATTTAAGAGCTCAGCTCTTGTCGGTTGAGCAATCGCCCCTGCTTTCTCTATCTTCAGCTTTCCGTTTTATCTCTTGATACGACTCGATCCCCACCCTTTCCTTCACTTGTTCCACAATACTTCGTCTAGGTCTTCCCCTTCCTCGTTTTCCTTCAATTTTACCTTCTAGTATAATTTTTAAAAAGTCGTCGTGTCGTATCCAGTGTACAAACATCTTTCCTCTCCTATTCTCTACGGTTCTTAGAAAACGCAAATATAATAAAGAAAATATATTTATGATTAATCTGACATCTAGATTATAGGTAAAATAAGATTGTAACATGATTGTCATGTATCAAAGGTGCTCATTATTTCGTTGGCCACCGGCCAGTATTCTGATTTTAATATATCTTTATGCTATGGCATATGACGCAAAAGGCGGGATATTCACTGAATTCTTGATGTGTGTACATGTCAATATTAAATGATATTTGATTCTGTAAATAGATCTTTTAAAGACGCTTTTACAAGTCAATGTTTTACTTTTTTTTATGCTAGATGGCTCTGGCATTTCCTGACGACCTCTGTGAAGAAACACCGAAACAAACTCTGAGAAAGCACGAACACAAACAAATATTCAAGAGTGATTATTACACTCATCAACCCCATATTGCATCCTATACCAAAAAAATCATGCTCTAATTATAGTTAACTCAAATATATTAATGTTACTTGATATGCAAAGACCAGAGGTAACGGCTCGAGGATAAGCATTAACCACGCTAATAAATCGATCTGCAAGGCTCTGCTAAACTGTGCTTACCGCGGTCAATATATGGATGGGTATGTATATTCTTAACACGTTTAGACCACCCCATCATCAGTAGTAGTCCGAACTCTGGTGTAACCTGACTATCAATTTATGTTTTGGATATTAGTAGGTATTTCCCTTAAATTAAATTGCAGTCGTTTTTTTCTCTGTAAAATACAGATACTTTTTTTATACCACTAAGGTGGCAAACAAGCATACGGCCCTGATGGTAAGCGGTTACCGTAGCCTATAGACGCATGTAACACCAGTGGTATCACTTGCGCGTTGCCGACCCTGTAAAACGAAGAGGAATAGTTGGGTTGGCAGTATAGGTCAAAGTCCCCCCACAGCCAACACGTTTCCTCGCGGAGCACTGGCTAGCCTGGAAGCCGTTCGCATAATAGTGTTTGTTATTGTGTAAAAATATCGAATATGAACTGTTCTGCTTTTTGGACATGTACTTGTAGAAATGTGGGTGGATTATTTAGCAGTAGATATACCTACCAGTAGGTACTATTTGCAGTAACATCATTACATTATTCAGTTTCTTCAATGTTGTACTCTAAAGACATGTTGATTTGCTGACGTAGCCGGGGTCACCTGTCTCGACTATCGAGCGCTCGACCCGTGCATTTGAATACAATGCGTGAGCGCCGATCACACTGGACATTATGGCAGCCCAGTAAATAACGTTGTTTATGTAGGTGTCGATACTATTACGTTGTAAAAGGTATTGATTAATACATAAATTGTGCCCTATTTTTTGGCTCTGAATTGGGGCTTATTTAATTTTATCTAGGTAGTTTCTTACCACTCTGATTTGTTTTTTGTATTCTATCTTTCTAGCCTTTTTCCCAACTAAGTATGTTGTGGTCAGCTACCAGATGCGGATGAATATTAGTAGGTTTTTTTTTTTTTTTTTGGACAATATCGATAGTGCTAGTCTATGCAATATCGATATCCTGAGGATAGACTGGTTACCAGGCTTTATAGACTTCTGTTTAACGTATAGGTGTTCGTATGATAACCAGGGCCGTCAGTTTTACGTGCTAAAGGCATGAACATTTATTTATTTTTGGGACATTTTTACTCAGCATCATCTAGTTCCAAACTAAGTAGAACTTGTACTATGGGTACTAGACAATGGATATAATACTTATACAGAATGTTACAAAACTACCCATAAAGCCGAAAGGAGGTTAAATGGGGCCTTATAACGAGTCCATTCACAATATTTAAGAACCGTAGTAACGCTGTATAACATACCTCAAAAAAAGAAAAACAACATTTATGAAGAAATAATAGAAAAACTATGAAAGTAGACAATTATTAGGTAAAATACGTAAGTAAGGTAAATTACGTAGGCCTTTCTGTTAAATAATCTGGTTCCCTGATATGACAGCTGACAAAATTTTTGGCTTTGATAATTAATTATATTTTTTACGGGGTATTTTGTAACACGTTGTATTAGGTAGATACCCATTTATTTTTCAAATATTCAAGTGTTGACTCACGTTTATTTTCAACCAATCTAAATTTTAATTTCGTGTTTCAGTCCCTGTTATCAGATAATAGGTATAACATTTTTCGTACAGACACAAATCTTTATCATTTATGAGAGATCGAGGAATTATTTAAGAATTACTGATACTGATAAGATAGTGGAATCGAGAACGAACGTTTTAATTTAGATTTTGGGAATCCATTTCGTTTAATGGTACACCAAAAAAAAAGAAAATACTTACCTACTTAGTTTCTTGTCCATAAGACATTTAAGATAAATAATAATAATAATAACATTTATTTATTGACATAAACAGTGTTACATTGTATTTTGAAACCCTTACTCCTGAGCTAGGTGGTAACCTGTGTTACAGGAATCAATGTCTTCTCGTTAACATTTATGCAATAAAATAAAATACAATAATTAATTAATTGTTATCAACATAATCAACAGAGCGGTGTGTGTGTGGTGTGTATGTGTGTGTGAGAGTGAGAGATAGATAGATGTATTGAGTACCTATTCTTTATAGTACACCAAAGGACAAGTTAGAATAACAAAATACATTAACGTAACAAGAGTAGGTACAATTGACGGTGTTATCGCTAAGAGCAACTTCTATGTCGGCAACTTATATTCAAATTCGCAGTGAAATTTGCCACGACCATGACAGAGCAGTAAAACATCCTAGTTAAATCGAATTCTAGTCATTCCAGAAACTACATTGTGTTTAGGAATCCAACGTTATAAAATTAGATGCGGTTTTAGTCGGTATAAATGTGAAATACACCGACCCCAGACAACGGACGATGCATGAAACTTTCAGGACCACAATACGATGTAAAACGTCCTCGACGGTATAGAGGATGTATAATTATATATCTTCATCATCATCATCATCAACCTATATACTGTCCCACTACTGGGCACTGAGCTCTCATACTAATTTTTATACCACAGGGCTAAAATGATCTTTTGCGTGAATCTTATGATTCTCATTAGGAAATTGCCACAAATATGCTACAAATTAAACAGTGATAGCCTAGTGGTATGACTATTGAACTGTCAAGTCTCGAGACCCAAGGCACGCACCTCTGACTTTTTGAAATCATGTGCGTATTAATAATTAATTATCACTCGCTTAAACGATGAAGGAAAACATGGTATGGAAACCTGCATACCTTAGAGATTTTTCTCGACGGTTTGTGAAGTCTGCCAACACGCACTAAGCTAGCGTGGTAGACTAAAGCCTAATCCCTCTCAATATGAGAGGAGATCCGTGCCCAGCAGTGGGACAGTATGTGGGTTGATGATGATGCTCCAAATATCAAATGAATTCTAGAAGAACTACTTTTCGCCCCCTGGCCCGCACCAACACTTAATCAGACAATCAATAAATATCCCAATAGCGTATCAAGAAGGTGCGTGCGCGCATCGGTTGCGTGTCGCTTGAGCATCCTGATTGTAGCCGCGCCATATCTTCACCCGAGCGGCTCATCGGTGTTGACACCAAAAAACAAATATTTTCGTAGGGTTTTTTCTCATTTAAGCAAATCAAAGACATTTCTTAAAACTTGTAACAAACATTTTTGTAATTAAAAAAAATCATATTATAATATTTTTTGTATGTAAGTATTTTAATATCTAAATTATGTAATGTGAAGTTATTGGTATTGTCAAACCATTGCTGACGTCCATTACATGTATTAAAGATAGCAACACAGAATAATAATTGTACTATTATATCTGTAATAATTTAGCCAATGAGATTACATTGAGGGAGTGGGCTTAATCTTAAGGCGGGCTACGGAACACGTGACTACGTGTTTTGCTACGGAATCCGTAGCAACTCCATGTGTTTTTTCTTTTTTCCTTTGTAAAGATTATTAAAATACTTATAATATTTGTTTTATTAGACAACTTATCACAGTAAAATTGTTAAGCATAAAATGATTTAATATTGATGAAAATAAATTAGCTATCTCGGTTTGCGTAGTGGCTGGCCGATTAATGACATAATGTCTACCACTTTGGGATAGATTCCCAGCAGAAAAATATCCTAAGACACTTTTACAAAAGAAATTGTTGTAATATCTAAATAAAAAATTAACCATCTGTATTAAATAATTTTCCCGCAATGCTGGCAACCCACACAACAAATCACTAGCATCGACAAGTGCGCGAGCGCAGCGCTCGTTACGAAAACGACACGATTTTTTCACGACATTTCGTGTTGGAGCCGACGTTTCCACATCAATCGCGCTTCACTGGCTTCTGATTTATTATCTTCAGTAACCGGTAATATTAGATCATTTACTTTGTTCATGTTACAGGCACGTAGTTTGGTCAAGACTGTTTTTGACAGACTAAATCAGTTTACAGTAGCTTTGACAAAAAGGATCAATTCACTCTCCTGCTCCAAAATCTCTCGTGGGTCTATAATGGGTTTTAAGGCTAGGCTACATAGAATGCCTGGACGGAACGTGCACTGGATCGATGTGAAACAGCGGCACTTATGTATGAAACTGTATGCGAGACGTTTGCGTTAGTAAAAATGCCACAATGTGTCAAGGCCAGTACAACACTTCGTACTTTTCACCCATTCTGTCGTCAAAACCGTTTTAGTTACCATTGACACTATAAGAAGAAGAAGTACCTATAGGTAATTTACTTTATTTCCGTGATTCTGATGAAGGGAGTAACCAAATATTTGTAATCACATACCTAAGGCAGAGCAGAACATCGTCAGGCTCTTTACGATGCTCTTTTTAAACTTTAACGATCAAAACCTTTTTTTTTTTAAAGAACTTTGCTTCTGACTTATATGGGCAAAAGTATCTGCGCCTTTTATTCTCGGCAATCTATAGGTCACTCGTTTTTGTATGTATCGTTAAAGGTGTCCAGTTTATTATAGTATACGGATGAATGGCTGTAGGGGAGAGGAATACTAAGAAACATAGGTCAATTGGAAGATGGTGTTGAAATGACGGCTAATATAAACGGTAAGGTATTGGCACTCGAGCATAGGAATTAATGGGCAGTATTATTCTAACGTATGATTTTTATATAAAACCTTGTTCGATATATTTGGGAAATTCGCTAACGTCTAACGGTGACTTCTTCTTCTCCATCTGCTTCTGTTCTTCTTTTCAAACCCCCAGTTAACATTTTTAAACATAGATTGGCAGAAGAGCTACATGATAACTGAAATTGGTTACCACTACCATCTGCAAAACGGTTTGTCGTGTACGTAGCTGTGGCTTGAAGATGAAATCTTAGGAAATCTGAAGTGTTACAGGCTCTTGTAGTCTTGGAGTCAACCAATACTCGGAAAAGCCAAATAAAAGAAAAATAATTGACTCCATAGAGAGTTGCTACTACCATTAAAAATCGAATGCCTTACGCCAAAAAGGTCGTACTGAACTGTTCATCTTCATACTCTCTGGAAATTGCGTCATAACAAGCTCTGCTCTGATCACAATCTGGCACTAGATAACAAGCATAACAACCATTTATAGCGTATGTGTAAATGACTCCGCTTGCCCGTCACGCTGCTAGTCGCGAGATCGAAAACCCAGCGCAGGCGCAGTTAACTGACGCTTTTTATTATTTACAATCATTTTGCTTTGTTTCACTACAACGATCTTTATAGTATAGAAAGCGATAGTTTATGAGATTATTCCGAGCTCATTGTGTAATTTCTTCAGTGGTGTTCTTTTCGAAAAAATTGCAGCTCCTTTAAATATTTTAGGTTATGTCAAAAAAGATCTTATGTATTGAGTCGTTGAGCTCTTTATTAAATAATAGAGCCACCGACTGTTCTACGATGCCGTCTTCTGTTGGAAGAGATTCAACTCAAAGCTGTGGTTCTTTCATCAGAATGTCATTGCAAACATTATTCTACATTCTATGCGACACTCAAAACAGTTGAAACCCTCATAGGTTTCAACTGCTTTGAGTTTCTGGTTTCAACTGTTGTGATGCTTTATAACAGATCATGATTGTCTAAGCTACTCTCAGAGTTTCTTATCAGAGATCATCAGTTAGCGTAGTTTCAGGTCTGTGACCCACTGAGGGGTCTGTTTCAAAACCAACGCCAGGATATGATAAACCAGAAACCGTCTGGATATGAGGAATCAGAATCCTTTCATCATCATCCTTCGAGCCATTTCCAACTATGTTGAGGTCAGCAAGTCTAACTACATGCGGCTGAATATCATTATTTTACACGAAAACTGCCATCAGACATCCGCAACCCAATTTCTGGGCAATACCAATATCCTGAAGATAGACTGAGGTTGGCAGACTTTTTGGGCTACGGACTACCACTAACGATTGTTAGGTATTCGCATGACAACCGGGACCGACGGCTTTACGTGCTCTCTAAGGCACGGAAGGGTCTCGATGTTAAGAATGGTCACTCATCCACAGACTGTCAGACTTGCAGATCGGTTGATCAGGGTAATTGTAACTTAGCCACTTCCTCAATCGGAATCCTTTCAGCACAAGCCTTATTTTTCTATAATTGGATATCGTTCACTCAGGCTACAACTGACCAGAACATTTATTTCTTTCCAAATTTCTTGCGACCGTCCGTTGTGCGATTTGTGAAAAGTACTCAGCAGTCTGGGGTAGATTAGATAAGATGTTTTTTAATGAGAGTTCACAATGCATCGCTTCTTCGCCTCGCTTCAGTGACTTTCAAGATTGTGATGTTGTGTGAGATCGGAAGGTTAGAAAAATATCTCTGTTCTTGGATTCGTTTAGAATATTATATCTTTGATCTCCTCTCTATATCTCGATTAACGTGTGGCAATTAATCAGCTTTGATTTATATTATAAACTTTTTAGATAAGTACACTTTATGACGAACACACCCCACATTCTCGATGTACCAAATATCGATTATTCTAATCATGTACACTGACCGTTGGGCGTTCCAATTTTAAAATCAAAATCATACCGCAAGATGGACGGCAGTGAAAGCGCGGTCATTGGTCGCTGGCAGCCTGCGTGCGCATCTATACACGAACACAAACTTAAATTACATTCTATATGCTCATAGGCAGCACCTAATTCTAACGAAATAAGGGTTATATTTTATTGATTTGATTTTGCAGTTATGTTTGTCGTACACTACCGCTCTGCGACGCACGCGTGCGACGTCAAATGAGAGATAATTGTTCTTTTGTTTATTTGTTTATATTTTACGTTTAGCTTTGTTTATTGCTCGCGCTTTGTAAAGATTATATTTTAATTAAGTTTTAGCTAATTATTATATTATTGGAGTTGCTGCCGGTATTTTTAGTTCTCTTGTTGATTTTTTGTACTTACTTACCCTTTACCCTAAGTCAGTGTCTATGGGATACAGTTCTTTCGAATGTCAAATTTTAATAATACTTGACATATCACTTTACGGTCATCATCAACCAATATATTGTCCCACTGCTGAGCACGGGTCTCCTCTCACAGAATGAGAGGGATTAGGCTATAGTCCACCACGCTGGCCTAGTAAGGGTTGGCAGACTTCACACACCGTCGAGAAAAATCTCTAAGATATGCAGGTTTCCTCACGATGTTTTTCCTTCACCGTTTAAGCCAGTGATAATAATTAATTAATTATTAATACGCACATGAATTCGAAAAGTCAGAGGTGCGTGCCTTGGATTCGAGCTCTTACCATTAGACTGTCAAGTCAAAGGTCTGGAGCCCGAATCCACTAAGCTATCTATCACTGCTTTTTTTTATGTTACTTGACTTGTCGCTATCTCCAAGTGAATACGAGGCTTTATGCGCAGATTAGTAATTGTGAAATTGATTACTTATCACTTGCTGTAAACATGTAAGCTGGATGATATTATAATGATTTATTTTTTCATGGTCGTGTTTTTATATGGTCCCACAAAACAGCAGACGCGCGGCAGGCCTAAACGGAGATGGCGGGATGAGCTTGACTTGTCCTGGAAGGATTGGCCCAAAATAGCCTTGAACCGAGAGGAATGGAAGCAAGGAAGGGAGGCCTATGCCCTGCAGTGGGATGACAACAGATAAATAATAATAATAAAGTTTTTTAAGGAGTTTCTATGAAGTTTCTTGCCGGTTCTTCTCCATATAAGACCCCCTTTTTGGAACCGTGCAACTGGTTTTGGATTTTTCAAAAGTGATGTTTTAATGGTCTAATTGAAGAATATAAAATATTTGACTTTGATAGTGTACATGGTATCAATATCCCAGTGTAGGATGTTTACGTAGCTACGAGCTCAGGTGCTCCGCTTTGCAGTGGCCGCGTGTTGATTCTGCACTAATTTAGGGCTGCCACGCGGATTAAACGTGCAAGATCTATTTTACTATTTTTATTACGTATATGTTTTTGTATTTATATTTACGAAATAGTTCTGAGAACCGTGTACCAACGACCATTCTTACATCGAAATTACTGTTGATTGCTAATACATTCCAGAGGACACTCCAAAGAAGAATGGAATTACAAAGAAATAAAAATGTAGTGTTCAAATAAAATAGCAAATATAAATAACAAATACAAACAAAAATAAGTTACAATACAAATCATAATAATAGATCACGCGCATTCTGAAATATTTGTACACGTAATGATGATTATTGATTTGATTGGTGATTACAAGAGGTTTTTTTTTTCATAAGTCCTGAAAACTTATTCACTTCTGACCCTTACGCAAATATTAGGACATGAGATTGGAATAAAACTACTATTTACGGATTTACACGTTTCATTTCAACTAAAATTCGTGAAGCTATTGTACCTAATTAAAAACACGAATAATTCAATAGACAAGATGGCGTGGACTTACGAATCAAATTAATCAATGAATCAAAATCCAGCCCTACAACTGCAAGACCAAAGGATGTGGTGACCTCGTTCTGCCTGAAATCATAATTGCCAATAGGTAATTAATGACAAAGTTAAAGTAGGTACAATGGTCTTATCGCACACAAGGCGATCTCTTCCAGACAACCTTTCGATGGACTGGAAGAAAGGAAACACATTGGGTAGTGTAGGCGTACTAATAATTAATTATAACTGATAAAATGTATACTCATAAATATTATACATATTATATAAATATATAAAACACTAGCTGACCCCGCAAACGTTGTTTTGCCATAAAAAAATAAAAAAAATAGATCTTGGCCCATTCTCAGACCTCCCCGATAAGCACAAAAAATTTCATCAAAATCGGTCAAGCCGTTTCGGAGGAATATGGCAACGAAAACTGTGACACGAGAATTTTATATATTAGAAGATAATAAGTTAAGGAAATTTATGAATGACAGTGCAAGCGAGTAAGTAGCGAGTTAAGCATTCCAAGGTATATACATAGAATCAGCTTACCGAAACCTGCACACTCATGATTAATAAGGAAAACAGAGCAACATTATTGTAAATCTCTATTTAATTATTATCTTATCCTGTACTTATTACTGTCATATAAATACAGCTAAAATTAGGTATATTGCAGACACGATTCATCGTTCATATTATCAATTTACCTGCCCATATAAAATTGTAGTTATAAATTGAAATTCGACCGCACTTGGGTCTCAAACCTGCGTCCTCCGGTATATTATAGAGGCCAGCACATCAAGCTACCCAATCTGTAAAATTTCTTTTATAGATTTTAGAATATGAAAAATATAATATTATCAAGTGTTTAAATTTTTTTCAATTATTTAAATAAAGTATACTTTTTATTCTATTCTATATTTATTCCACATATTAAATGTACTTATTCTATTCACCTGATTGAAACACTGCAATTGTTTGAAAATATCATAGATGAATTATTTTAGAATATTTTCCTTTAGAACGCTGGTGACAACCCTAACGCAGATCATCTCACACATTCCGGTAAACAGTTACCGTGAGAAACATCACTACACACGTGTTATAGTATAGTAAACTAAAGTTCATCTGACTTTATGGGAGCAAGACAATGATACTTTTGTTATCAGTTCTTTATTTTTATGACGATTCAAATCATTATTTACAATTAATTAATTCCTTAACCTTATGCCTGCAACCTTGTCTGCGTAATGTGTAGGTCATGAGGGTATAAAAACAACAAAATGGCTTCAGCTGCCGTAATTTTATTACAGTGATTGACTCTTTTAAATTGTACAGAAGCCAGCAGGTCAAAGCTATCTAAAACTGACAAATTTTCCTAATTGAAAAATAACCTTATCACTGTGCATTAAAGTTGAAAATCTATCAAAGAAATTTGACAGATTGGGGAAGCTTAATGTCATCATCATCATCAACCCATATACTGTCCCACTACTGGGCACGGGTCTCCTCTCATATTGAGAGGGATTAGGCTATAGTCCACCACGCTATCCTAATGCGGGTTGGCAGACTTCACAAACTGCCGAGAAAGATCTCTAAGGTATGCAGGTTTCCTCACGATGTTTTCCTTCACCGTTTAAGCGAGTGATAATTAATTATTAATACGCACATGAATTCGAAAAGTCAGAGGTGCGTGCCAATGGTCATACCACTAGGCTATCACTGCTTAAAGCTTAATGTGCTGGCCTGTATTAAAATATATATTCATCTAGCCTATTTTCGGATACCCTTACCTACTTTGGTCTAGGAGCGTCAGTAATCAGTATATTACTTAGTCTTCCGACATCTCATACCTATCTTTTTTATACTACTAAGGTGGCAAACAAGCATACGGCCCACCTGATGGTAAGCGGTTACCGTAGCCTATAGACGCTTGCAACACCAGGAGTATCACTCTCGCGTTGCTGACCCAGTAAAACGAAAGAGGAATAAGTAGTTGGGTTGGCAGTATAAGGGTCAAAGTCCCCCACAGCCAAGACAACGTTTCCTCGTGGAGCAACAATGACAACCTTGCTCACCGTAAGAAACACAACACAGCCCAAAGCTGTGTTATTTCACTTCGATTTTCTGCAAGGCGGAGGTACTTCCCAAGTCAGGCAGCTCCAATTTGAGTGGAATTACTCCCACTATGCTCTTTTATTGATGTACCCCGGAATAACTGTAAACGCATTGCATGCTGTGTTTACCTATAAATAAATAAATGCCCTACCTCTAAAAAATATCCTATTCGCACGGTAATGAAAAAAGTCCCGTGAGAAATATCAGTGTGATTACCGCGAATGACTTCCTGGCTTTATAAAATTGTGCTACACATCTCCTTAAGACGAATCACTGTGAATGTTCGATTCTAAGAACATATTGTATTGTGATCTCGCATTGTGCACTTCTGCTAGAAATTCACTCGCCACGGGAATCGCTAAATACTGGTATTTCCCACGACTGTGGCTACTCACCCGAATGACTAATTTGTTATAATAATTAAGTGTTTTCTGGATGTCTTTTAGGGTCATCTCATGACGTCAGAGTTTTAGGTTTTAAGCCGCACCTGATTTAACAGTATGCCTATATAATTATGTGTAGGTATCCTTATTTGCACGTTGTCATGAATAAAAATAAAAATCAATCAATTACTCAATATTTTCATTTTTCGTTGACGATGTCTATGGTCAAATGGTTCAAGTGTCGGACTGCTGACCAGGAGGTCGTGTGTTCGATTCCCATAGAACACAAAAATATATGTAATGAACATAAGTGTGTGTGTTTATCTGGGTGTTGTTTACGTATTCCGTGTGTTTACAAAAAAAATTATACATAAGTAATATATCTATGGTACCTACCCATAGTACAAGCGGGTTAATTTGGGACTAAATGATACGTTGTAAAATATCCCAATAATTTATTATTAACAATTTTTTTATATACTTAATTAAGTATTTATTATATAACTAGCGACCCGCCCCCGCATCGCACGGGTGCAATGTACTAATAACACGTATGTATTATACATGCAAACCTTCCTCTTGAATCACTCTATCCATTGCTGAAAACCGCATTAAAATCCGTTGCGTAGTTTAAAAGACCTAAGCATACAGACAGCGGGAGCGACTTTGTTTTATACTATGTAAATATATGGCAACATAATATAGCAAACTATTTTCAAATTAACTTTTAAAGAAAAGAATCATCCTTATCTCAAAAAACGTCAATGCCAGAGATCGGAATGGATAGAGTATATTTTACCTAAACAAGTAGTAACATAAAGTGGAAAATACCTCCCTCTGAGAATAAACAAATTCTAAACTTAGTTATCGTTCAGAACCCGAAAAACCGATTCTTTGTAATAATCATTTGTTATCAGTGTATTCTAAGTTCAATGATTCTTGAATACCACCGGGATGAAAACGTCATGATTCCGTGATTTCAGGGAGATAATAAGTTCTGGTAAATACGCCTATTCCGATCTCCGATCATTACGTAACATGAACGCACTTCATGATGACGTTACACCTACTACTTTGTCAATTTTCGCAAACACTTTTGTAGCAACATTTAGGTATCACAAAAAAAATACTAAATTATCACGGAGCGAGAACACCTCAATCATTGTAAATTTAAAACGTCTACGTCCACGACGACGTCTGTGGTCTAGTGGTTCGTGTGCCGGACTGCTGATCATGGGGTCGTGGGTTCGATTCCCACAAGACACAAATATTTGTGTGGATAAAACATGAGTATTTGTGTTTGTCTGGGTGTTTCTTATGTATTATAAGTATGTATTTACAAAAAAAAAGTATATAAGTATTATAATCCATTGTCTAGTACCCATAGTACAAGCTCTGCTTAGTTTGGGACTAGATGGTGTTGTGTAAAATGTCCCAAAAAAATAAAAAAAAAATAAAACGAGTAATTAACTTGTAAATGAGTTCGATATAAGTATAAGATCTACGTATATATATGAGGACATTGTGGATATGCTAAGTCATATCTATATGGTAAACTGTGTGTCAATCGATTCGATAGGGTCACGGTAACTGGATACTGTAAGGAAGACGACACAATAATTACGGTAAACAACATCAAAATATTGTTTATTTTTCCTGCGGATTGACTGGGAGCGTGTTTTTTTCGAAGACAAACCACAAACAAGAACGAAGGAGATGGAACATTTGAAAAAAGAGGTGCCTGCCTCTTTTCTGAAACAATATTTCGCACGATTCGTTTTTTAAAAAAATTGATCATACAAGCGCAAAATAAGGAATAAAGTTAAATAAGCTTTATACAGCTTACACCCCGGTAACAGTGATATCACTGTTACCGGGGTGTAAGCTGTGGCTTCGATATGGGCTAGTGATAATAATGATAATGTTGGTAAGACGACGGTAAGTAAGGTTGACTTCAAGAAATCGCAGGTCGCGATAAAGCTGTTCATGGCGTAGTCCCGTGATTTGAAACATAGGGCAAGGTGGTCCAGGTGGTGGATCCATGAGGATTTCTGTATGAGAAGAAAAGGTCGCGATAAAGCCACTACTGCCATGGGGTTATGTCTATTGTATTTTTTGGTGTAGGTACTTACATTAAAGTATTATACGGGGTGTTACAAAACTACCCGTAAAACCGAAAGGAGGTTAAATGAGGCCTTATAACGAGTCCATTCTCAATATTTAAGAACCGTAGTAACGCTGTATAACATACCCCATTATAAATGAAAAATAGAAAAACTATTAAAGTAGACAATTATTAGGTAAAATAGGTACGTAGGCCTTTCTGTTAAATAATATGGTTCCGTGACATGACAGTTGACAAAATTTTTGGCTTTGATAATTAATTATATTTTTTACGGGGTATTTTGTAACACGTTGTATAAATGGTGAAGCTGACCTACGATATGACTCAAACCAGATGCGGTTAAGTAGTATTTAAACAAAGAGGTGCAATAGCAGAGTCTACATGTTTTATGAATAGCTAGGTACTCTAAGTAGCTCGCTTTGAACTTATAAACTGGTTAATCTTTTTGCCAACGTATGAATATTATTTATAGCTCACACTGACGGCATAGAAGAAGACGTGACTGCTATCTGACCTCCGCAACCGAGCAACTGGTTAATGTAAAATTCAATTGTATTCAATAAAATTAAATGTTTTATGTAATTGTTGACAAATTCATATTCCAAGGTCAAGAATTAACAAATAAGTGAACGATAATATGAGGTTGTTAGTACCCAACTCTGTCTCCCAAAATTGCTGAAATGAAATTATATGATATTTGTTTCTGTAAACACTTACAAGTCAATGTTTTGAATTTTTTTTTTTATGTTAGGATGCCGCATTTCCTAACGAACGACGACCTCTGAGAAGAAACACTGAAACAAACTCAGAGAATCATGGTCTCTTTTAAAGAATAATATCAAATATGTGTGTCATTGTGACAATGCACTCAGGGTAAATGTCTGAAATGGCCTTTTGAAGAAGCCACAGCGACTTTGAGTAGACCAATTCCAACCGACGGCACGCATGAATCAGTCCTTGTGTAGCTCGACCATATTATAGGGAGCTCATCGATTAATTTACATACTTTTTCTTTTTGTATTTTCCATACTAAGATTGTAAAGTTAGTTATTTTAGCGTAGGAAAAATTCGCCTGCGGGTAGAATTCGAGCCTAAATCTTCTGGTTCAATAAACCAGACGCTATAACCAACTAAGCGACAGCGAGTCCCACCCACACAGTCGACACCAGGGGCCGTACCACAACGTGTTATTGCGATAATTTTTAGGTTGTGAGAAAGGGATGGCGCTATTTAATTTATAGAGCGATCCCTCTCTCTCAATCGGAAAACGATCGCAATAACAGCTGGTGATACGGCCTCAGGTCGAAATTTCCATTCACATTCTGAATTTACGTCTTCATTCTACAAGTTCGAACCCTGCCCGCAGTCGAATTTTTCCTTCACTAAAGTAAACGTTCCTATTGGTTACCTAACCTGTATTTGATATAT
Source organism: Acronicta alni (assembly GCA_964056405.1). Taxonomy (NCBI): domain Eukaryota; kingdom Metazoa; phylum Arthropoda; class Insecta; order Lepidoptera; family Noctuidae; genus Acronicta; species Acronicta alni. The sequence goes on from OZ043936.1 coordinate 6,783,902, forward strand.
ATTGGTATTTGGTATTGAATTGTAAGACGTAATTTAAAAATAGCATTGAATATTCATGGGACCAAGACCTGGGGTCAGATTGTGTCCGCTCGTCCGAAGATGGCTGAGAATTACGTATGTGAAGTATGTACAAACTTGCGTGATTCGATATTACATATTATGCTGTATGGATAATATTCTTATATACACATAACATAACATAAAATAAAGAGGTACTAAACAATGGATATAATACCCAGACAAACACAAACACTTATGATCATCACAAAAATATTTGAGCCTGTGGGAATTTTAACCCACAACCTCGTAATCAGCAGTATGAGGACTAAAATTATTATTCATTGCCAAAAATCACATGTCCACTTACCGTCACTAATGAAACCTATGTCAAGGATAACATAAACTATTTACTATTCTATTTATACATACTGAAACCACAATTATAACCAATTACATAACGTCTATATTAGCGACATTAACCGATAAGGGAAAGCGCATTACTTAATTGTCAGAGGGCCTGTCACCGAGAGGAATGTTAATCGTCGCCTGCGCAACTGATCATTATCGGTTTGCTAATTGGCTGCCACCTGGCGGATGAATCAGGTGGAAAGTTGGCAAGTGGTATAGTCGCGTTGAATGGGAGGGGTAAAGGTTGGTCTCGAGGATCAAGCAGATGATGTAAGAGATGGGAATTTCATTGGAGTTGACAACATCTCTATTACTCTCACAATCTTACCAACTAAGAACTAAACCAAAATCTTACGAACTAGGTGGAAAATTAGCTAAAAACTAGGTGGCCTGTATTTCAGGAGATAGTGCTCAGCTATGAACTTATTTAGCCATAAGTAATTTTTGTTAGTTTCTATAATCATACAATTTTTTTGTGTCACTGCGATGTGTATATAGATATTAATGGCCCAGGAAATGCTAGAATACACCGTTACGCCCGTATTCCCTTATGCATTAGGCTCAAAGGTATGATGTAGACAATTCACCGATATGTAATAGAAGCGCCTAGAGAATTTGCTGATGGAAAAACACTGCTCAACCTGTGAACCGAATGACTTCATGCCCAAAAATTCCCGAAAGTTCAGTTAATATTCAGAAATCGTAAAAGACAAATGTGTGCCTTATGCCATTTTCAAAATGTGTCATATACAGGCTGTTTGGTAGAACGTTGAACATACGAAAATGGTGGTTAGTTGGGGTCATCTGCTACCCACTTGGCCCAAATTATTTGACCTTGGCCGCACCGTTTTTTCTTTTTACTTTTTTTAATTTCACAGAAAATTACCAGTTTTTTTAAACTTTAAATTCGAATATCTTTACTTGTGACGAGTAAAACAGGCAGGATGTTGTTTTGTATTAATGTCTAATTGTAGCAGATTCTCATAAAATTATTGTTTGGTACAGATTTTAATGGGAAAAAAAGTTATGAGTCTTTAAAGGTACAAAAAGATTTAAAAAAATATATGCATAACTTTGACTTGCATTAAAAAAAATAACTGATAATTTTCTGTGAAATTAAAAAAAAGTAAAAAAAAACGGTGCGGCCAAGGTTAAATAATTTGGGCCCAGTGGGTAGCAGATGACCCCAACTAACCACCATTTTCGTATGTTCAACGTTCTGCCGAACACCCTGTATAATGTTGGATAGGTATTGGGTAAGAGGAAACAGGTAAAAGTAATTAATTAATTAGTAAATTACGATTGATCATAATTAGTCATTTTGAACATAACGATAGTAATGAATCAGAATATCTTGAACAAAGCTAGCTCGTTGCAAGTGCGGTCTGTGTGGTTTGAGAAAATTTACACACGTATGTAGAGAGGCCAGCACATCAAGCTACCACAACCTGTCAAATTTCTTTGATTGATTTTCAACTTTAAAACAAAACAATAAGGTTCATATTCTATCGGGAAAATATGACAATTTTGCATAGATTGACCAGCTAGCGTCTGTACTACAAACTATACCTAAGGATGTACCCCTATATTCCTCTATTATGGTCTACAGTTTAACGGGATACTTTTCTTAGTCTCATGTAATAGTAGTGAATTTATTGCCATTAACCGGGCACAAATCTAAACTCCAAGCTGCTATTGAAAATTTCATGTAAAAGTTAAAGATAGGAAAAAAAATTGCAATCATGCATTTATCAATTAAAATTTAAAATTAAGAGATCTATACATCGTCATTCTCCGACATTATATTGCTGAATTCTGAATTTAAATAAATAATTATCACTCGCTTAAACGGTGAAGGAAAACATCGTGAGGAAACCTGCATGCCTTAGAGATTCTTCTCGACGGCGTGTGAAGTCTGCCAACCCGCACTAAGTCAGCGTAGTGGACTATAGCCTAATCCCTCTCAATATGAGAGGAGACCCGTGCCCAGCAGTGGGACAGTATATGGGTTGATGATGAAGCAATTATTATGCACTAACATTATTGTGTTCCGGATCGAACGTAGCCAGTGAAGATATTACTCAGAATAAATAAATAAATATTTTGGGACGTTTCACACAACACGATCTAGTCCCAAACTAAGCAGATCTTGTACTATGGGACAATGGACGTATGACGGACGATGGAACAATTAATAATTATACCCAATAGTACGGTAAAAAAAAGAGATTGGTATACAGATAGCTAACGAAATCTGCATCTTTACACAGATTGTGATTTAAATAATTAACCGTCAAAGGGTTTGATGTGTAGCAGCTTACAATACCTGCGTTTTGACACATATTGCGTGATACATTATTACACAATCTTTCACAAACAGAGATGTTTAATTAGCTGCCTGTATACTTAACTCTTTTGTCGTTTCCATTGTGTAGTACCCATACAAAAAAAATTATAGATACAAGTATTAACTTGTATCTATACTTTTTTTTTGTAAATACATAGGTACTTATAATATATTAAGAAACACCCTGACAAACACAAACATTTGTGGTCATCACTTAATATTTGTGTTTTGTGGGAATCGAACCCACGATTTCGTGATCAGCAGTCCGACACTCCAACCACTAGACCACAGACGTCGTCAATAAGGCCTTAAGACGCTACTGATACTGCTGGTGTTACTGGCGTCCATAGAGTGCAGTTACCGCTTACCATAAAGCGGTGATAGCCTAGTGGTATGATCATTGGACTGCCAAGTCGAAGGTCTTGAGTTCGAACCCAAGGCACGCACCTCTGACTTTTCGAATTCATGTGCGTATTAATAATTAATTACCACTAGCTGAAACGGTGAAGGAAAACATCGTGAGGAAACCTGCATACCTTAGAGATTTTTCTCGACGGTTTGTGAAGTCTGCCAACCCGCACTAGGCCAGCGTGGTGGACTATAGCCTAATCCCTCTCAATATGAGAGGAGACCCGTGCCCAGCAGTGGGACAGTATATGGGTTGATGATGATGATGATAAAGCGATCCATGTCCTTCTTTCATCTTATTACAGTAAAAATCGTATCTAAGAATGATAATGCAGTTTTATCCAATAAAAATACTCGTGTACATGTTTACGTGTCTGCCAATGCGTTCGACGTTTTCCCTGGAAAAACACTAATTAATTATAATATTATACAGCACGTGTTTTGCCTATACTAATCCCTTCGTCGTGGGAGGTAAAAGTAATTACTGACATTAATTAGCCAACCTGTCTCATTAAGACCGTATTATAAAGTGTTAGACCTATCATTGTATGAGAGGGACGGCATTATTCAAGACGTAGAGCGGCATCCCTTTCTTGCAATGGACGCAAAAAGGATACAGTCTGTAATCCTTACTAAATAAATCTCAAAGTGAGTTTGTTTGTCTGTGTGTTTGTTGGCACGATTTGTCTCGTTTGCTATTTATTTTGTTTGATAGCAAGTTGACGTTTGAGAACTATGTAACTAATAAAATTTATAAAATAAGAAAAAAATGTGTCATCAAGCAGGTACCTACTTTCAGTACCAACATATTTGAAAGTGTATTAAAAAATATCGGAATTTTAAGAAGCAACCTATGAATATTTACGGACACTTTTGTAATATTAATGCTACATTTGACCAGGCCCAAGCATCAATCGTTCGGAAATTCCTCTAGAGAAAAGTTTGACAGTGCATTAGCGATGCGCGAGCGCAGATCGGTACGCGCAGACATCCGGCCGCTTTCGCGCACATGCCGGACGACACATTTCGGAGGTTCGATGGCGATGTTGCATTGTCTATGGTGGCTTATGGTTACTATAAAGTTTCGATTAATTCGACGTATAATCGTCGATACAAGTTTGTAATCTTGCGTTACTTTATTCTATCAATTTAAATGTGTAACGAAATCATTTTATATTGATAAATATTGAGTCATCTGACAAAATATTAATCCCTGACAATGAGAAGAATAAGGAAGTTTATTATAATATAGATAGGAAACGAAGAAAAAAATTAACAAAAAGAGAAAAATTAACTTCGAAATTTAAAAAGTTTGACAGAAAATTATGTAACCCTGAAGTTAGGTTTTCTGCTGCGCAGCCGCACACAACGGTTTCGCAAGTACAGTCCCATGAAAAAATATGGTGAAAAAAGTTATTTACTTTCGATACCACTAAGGTGGCAAACAAGCATACGGCCCACCGGATCCTGTAAAACGAAAGAAGAGTTGGTAGTAGTTGGGTTGGCAGTATAGGTGTCAAAGTCCCCCCTTTCTAACAAAACGTTTCCTCGGAGCACTGGTAACCTTGCTCACTGTTAGGAACACAACACAGCTCAAAGCAGTGTTATTTCACTTCGATTTTCTGCAAGGCGGAGGTACTTTCCAAATCGGGCAGCTCCAATTTGAGTGGAATAACTACCACGATGTCCCTCAAAGAGTTGTCTTCAAACTGAGAATCTCTTCAGAACCGAGCGAACGAGTGTCGTATGCATAGATCACACTCGACTGTGAGCCACGCACGTTTGAACTTTTTATTCATAAAATTTACTACCTAGGTGTTGAATATGTTAGTACAACAATCAAAAAGTGAATTCGAAATAAAAAAATAGAGCAAATATGTAAATACAAAATAATTTTAAAATATTTGTATTCAGTTAGTTGGTTATATAAATAAAAAACTCTCGACTCGTGGAACGAAACAAGATTCTAGACAGTTTAAACCATTACAAAATTTTTAGAAGCACTTAAGAAATATTTGACTTTGAGAATCTATTTTTTTACTAGGAACACGCGAATATTTGCTATTGAAATAAAACTATACTTTTTACGGAAGCTGTAAAGGATCCGAAACGTCGGGATTTAATAATAACAATATATCATTACAAAATCCGTAAATTTAGTTTTATTATAATAGTAAATAAAGAACAAAATTATACCAATTCGCAGTAACTTTGTGCGGATTCTATATCGCACCTGTTCTACTTATAATTGCAAATTCTAATCATCTCAGAAAATGCCGTGTAGATGAGTACACAATACGCATAATATCTGAGGTTGGCAGATTGCCTAAAAGGAACTACTTGAATAACTTTTTCAAGTCCTCAATCATCATCCATTCATCAAAACGATCCACGATAATAAGATTGGTCTTTTTCATCAAACACTTGCCAATCGAGACATCAGACACTTGAGAAAGGCCGTGGACGACAACCAATAACCAGTTAATAACAATATAAAAAGACCTGAGCTTTACAAGCACGAATGAACCTGATGATACCTAATAATGATTACACTATAAACATCTTAATAGAAATTCGGACATATTATTCCGCCAAAATAAATTGAAACAGATCCAATTAAAGAAATTACATAATGACAGCTGATAAAATAATATAACAGCCAAGCTTGAAACTAAACTAATAAAATATATTTAGTAGCTCAGTTATAATCAAGGAAGACTGTAATTTCGATTTAATCTTTACAATCTTTGTTGAAATCATAAATGCCGTTTTCGATATTGCAAAACATCTACAAAAGAGTTTTACTATACACATTTTAATAATTCCCTCACGTACTGTCGAATCTAGTCCCTATCTATAAAGGAAGTGTCTTCGTCGTCATAGTAATGTACTACCAAATGCTAGGTTAAAGAACTCTAGCTAGCTAACTACAAAAATACATAAACAAGCATTTAACAGCCGTGTGATAGATTGAAAAGAAATGCAAGCAGGATGCGTGCATTTTATGCGCGTTTTAATGTTGAATGTCTGTTATAGTCGAATGTCTTTCGACTTTTGCAAATATTTGTAGACGTAAATAATACCTAGTTGATAGCTGAACAAAGAATCTTTCACTAACTATAAGATAATCTAAACAGGACGTTAGAATAAATTCATTAATCGTAAGGTTCCACTTTTCAGCTTTCCGGATTCTTCAACCGTGCTAATCAAAATTGTTGTATGTAAGTCTCGACCTAGTTAGATAATTTTTTTAACAAGTTTTGTAAAGGTATCAACTCTTAGTAAACATAAACGACCTTCTTTGCAAGAAATAAGTATTAAATCTGTACCCTGAGGCAGTCCGCCTTGCCAATCTCGTCTTCATACTGCTGACTAGCTAACCATGGCATGACATCTCTTATTAAGTCTCATGCCATCATGACAGAACAAGAATTGTCATATTTGGTTCCCTAAATAGTTGCTACTTCTAGTAGTACAGTTAGAGAAATAATAATTTTTAATTTAGTACTTAAACCGAAACTAGCCAAACATCTACTTTTAAAAATTTCAAAAACTTGCGATTTTGACATAATGAAATAAAACAGCGGAACTTGGCACAATAAAAATATTAGGTACGTAACTAATATAAAAAGGTTTGCCAACGTCTTAATTAAAAGAATTTAGACGTGAATTATAATTATTCACGATTAGATCTCGATGCAGACGTACCACTTCCGAATCACAGTAAAAACGATAAAAAGTCGCCGGGCACTGGCGAAATATGAATGATGTCTGATTGAATATAAGTATGTGTTGGCACCTTCAGACTTCCAGTATTTAAGATTTGGTCGGGTATCGACGTATTTTTGACAATGGTGGTTGTGTTGGAGATGTGGCTTTGTGTCAACCGTACATTGATGTTGGCCGTTTGGTACGGCATTACATTATCACACATTGTGTGAATAGAAAGAACTAAGGAAGGAGGTCAGCCACATTTTAGTCGCTGAAGTGTAGCTTTGTTGTGGCACGTCTGAACGGTGTCAAAAGCGGTCGTGACGTAATGACATGACACTGTTTCGTAAACTCGCGAGATGAGGCTCAAATGTAACACTATGCGTAGACCTTGTTACTACTTAACGGACGATGAGCACGACAAAGACGTAGAGAGATTTGAAGTGGCCTCTGCTTTGTGAAGTGAAAGGAAACTAAGTACTACATTTTTCTTATTTTTTTTTATAATATGTAAAAAAAAATAAACAATTGTGCATTTGTCTTACCTCTAAGAATTCTTGAAGTAAATATAGCCATGATTGACGATGCCTATCTTCTAAATAAGGAATATTTTTACTAGGCCAATAGGTCTCAAACGTATCCTTTACTCTATATTACACTCACACTTCTTATCACTTGTTTTCAAGATACAAAATTGAATTCAGAAATGCTTCCAGTTTTTATGTAATTACACTAAACAGCCCATAGCAAGAAGCAAGTACGTTGTTTTTAAACCACGGTGCCGCCAGTGAGCGTTAACTCAGCACCATCCAGCGACTCTATATCCACGAATAATTTACAAATGCATACCAAACACATTATATTATTAAAATTATTTAGTTAAACGTTTCATAAGTTTTTTTGTATTATCTTGGTATAGCACGTTAATACTCTATTATCTCAACATCATCTGCTGGCAACTTGGCAATTAATGATGATTTGCTAAGAACATTTTAGACCTTTTTTAAGAGTGTTTGTTGTACAAAATGGTAAGTTACCGATTTTGCTAGATATTTTGTTTGTGTAAAACGCGTATTCATTATAATGCAAACTAACCCATTTTATTTACTTTTTAATATATGCTGTTCTGTTATTTTTTTTCACAGAAGTATTAAAATTGACCATACTTCGAAAAAAATTACAACAATCTAAAAACATGAAAATCTTGAAAAAGAGTTCTATGCTGATTGCCAAAATGTTTTATGTAGCTCTCTGAGCTATATATGAGTATTTCGATAGTACGTCGACAATATCGACATATTTTCGACATACTATTGACATACATGAGTCGACACTCGATATAGGTACTGTCGTATACACGGTTGATACAACTCTATTCCCCGGAAGCTCCCACGAGTATCGCGCTGTTATCATTTGCGTGCCTAAATGCGGTCTGGGATAAAATAATGCGGTATTTTTATCTCCGCCCGATAAAATTTTGTTTATGTCTCATCCCTACTTTTTATCCCTACTAATATTATAAATGCGAATGTAACTCTGTCTGTCTGTTACGCTTTCACGTCTAAATCACTGAACTGATTTTAATGAAATTTGGTACAGAGATAGAGTTGACCTTGAGAAAGAACATAGGATAGTTTTTATCTCGGACTTTGAAGAGTTCTCTTGGAAACGCGATATAACCGAACTCGACGCGGGCGAAGCCGCGGGCGGAAAACTATAATATTATGAATGCAAAAGTAAGAGTTACTGTCTGTGTCTGTTACGCTTTCACGTCTAAACCGCTGAACCGATTTTGATGAAATTTGGTACAGAGATAGATTTAACCTTGGAGAAGGACATAGGCTACCTTTTGTCTCCAAAAAGCTCTTTGGGTTGCGGGTTGTCTAACATTCTCTCTCTTCCTTGGAGGCAAACATCATCATAATCAATCCATATTCTGTCCCACTGGCGGGCACAGGTCTCCTCTCAGAATGAGAGGGGTTAGGCTATATGGTCCACTTCACTAGCCTAATACGGGTTGGCAGATTACACACACCGTCGAGAATATCTCTAAGGCATGCAGGTTTCCTCACGAAGTTTTCCTTCACCGTTTTAAGCGAGTGATAATTAGTTATGACGACATCTGTGGTCTGGTCTAGTGGTTTGTGTGTCAAACTTAGGGTTCGATTCCCACAAATCACAAATATTTATGTGATCAACATAAGTATTTGTGTTTGTGTGGGTGTTGCTTATATATTATATGTATGAATTTCCAAAAAAAAGTAGGTAGATAAGTATTATATCCATTGTCTAGTACCCATAGTACAAGCTCTGCTTCATTTGGGACTGTGCTGTGGTGCTGTGTAAAATCATAATTTACCATAATTTATTTATCTTCATAATTTTTATGATTCATTCAAAAGCCGATTATCAGCGCTGCAGCATTAATAATTAGTTACTTTTGGAACTCTTTACCGTAAGCATATACATGAGTAGGTAAAAATACAATAATAGTTCAAGCTCTAGTAAAAATATCAGCCAGTCAGCCAGCCAATATTTGTTACGTGAGAGATCGAACCCGCGACACATGTCACAGAAGCTGGTAGCGTAACCACTGAGCCAAACGTGTCACCGCAGTTAAATATCACTTTCCTAAAAGAATCTTCTTTCGAAGCAACAATCGGACGAGTCGGAACCATCAAGAACAATATTCATAAATAAACACAAAAGAAAAAATACTTAGTTCAATCATTTACAATATCAAAACAAGTGCAGCAGTTCAAATTGTTGGTCATAACAAGTGCAGCAGTTTTCGAGTTCATCAACAGCAAACGATCGAACACATTTACCTGCAACAGAATTAGAAATGCAATAGAGGTGACATCAAGACGATTTCGTACAATTATTGACAAATTAAATTATTGTTTAATACGACTTTGGTTATTTGTCTATAACGGAGGCTTCGTTCAGTTAGACCTCCGGCCTCCATGAGCTGTGGCCTGCGGGTGGTTGAATTGGGAGATTCCGCCGCCCGACCAGATAATGGCCCCAGTAGGCGAACACGCGTGCTTTCAATTAGTATGCGAGGAAAGGCCCCACTAATTGAAGGGGTCTAGCGACTGCTGGACCACAGCCTGTCATGATCGTGGCAAATTTCACTATAGGGAAGAGAAGGCATATAGGTACGGTTTTTGGTCGTTACAAATCCGACATTACCTGCCACCTCCCAGGTTGATGGATAATCCATGAGTATATTCCGTATGAATCTCCCGCACCTCGGAAAAGGACAAGGAAAACCCCAGAAAAGTGCAAGACCTACCTCTAAATTCAGTACTGTCAGACAAAATTGGTCATTTCACGTATAACCAAAGGAATCGTCAATTATGCGAGAATTCTTTGCGTTCTCATATAAAATGTGAGAAATGTGACGTTTTTCTTTGCTTGAACGAGAAAAGGAACTGAAGAGAATTTCACCTTGTACGAGTTTTAATCATTTAAAAGTCCTTTGTTCAGCAATGGACCTCCTCTGGCTGATATGATTGTTTAGTAGCGATCCGCCACGGCTTCACACTGGTATCTTCATAAATTATCGCCTAAAACCATCATTCTATTGGCGAAACTCGTATGAAAACCCATACAGAATTTTTTTATATGATCCCAAACCAACACTGTGCCACTTTACCATTATAACCTCCTTCTATAGATAAAATGAATCTCTATTTCCCTTAGTCATCGCATCACGCGTGAACGGATGGAACAATTTCGCTAATTCTTTTTTGTTGTGTTAATTATTGTTAGGAGAAGGAAAAATAAAAAATGTTGTGCAGGAAATTAGAAAATTTAAACAACTTAGATAAAATAAAAACTAGATACTTTCAGGTAACGTCTATGCAAACGAAGTTGCTGGCAGAAGCTAGTCTATATATGTATTTTGTAAAACAGAGCCTATGATGAAGTCTATAACGTACATACATATCTACATATTATATAGACTGTTAAACTCATGACCCTTCCTCTTCCACAGTCGGGTAAAAAAGGGAAGGCTTCACAATTTTCCAAGTTTATGTGACTTCTATTTATATATAAGTTTTCTTTTGTAACTTTATTGTTGCATAGAACTAACATCGGTCATTTTACTTGTACATAACAATTTGTCGAACAATGAGCCTTCGTGCGAAGAAAATATACGTTTTACTGTAAAATATGATTGTAAGTAGGGGGAAAGCAGACCTAACGAGACAAGCATATTACGTTTTCTTTCGTCCAGTGGTCGCAAGTGCCACTGTTGAGTGTGAGGGGTCTCGGGTTTGAGTTCCAGGTCGAACAAAGTGTGAATATTAAAGTCTCAGTAGCAAATCGGAGTTTGGATTTGTGCCGGCTAATGGCAATGGGATCGCCCAATCTTATATAAGACCTAAACATACCGGCGAACTGTAGGTGTACAGTGTACACCTCTGCCTAACGCTTCGGGGAATATAGGCATGATGGTATTGTGTATTATTATAGTATAGTCTTCTGCTCATAAACGTGGCTGTTGGTCGTAGATCCTGGGACCGGTGCCAGTGTAGCAGCAGTATTATTAAGGTTTTCTATGAAAATGTCAGCTTGCATTAAATATAGACATTTCTCCTGTCCTCTTTCCTCGGAAAAATAAAAAAAAATGAGGAGGCAAGAAATGCAGAACAAGTCAGGCGCGGATCTTTGCACTTGACCCAGGCGACGATGTTTGGGGAACTCGCTATTTGGGCAATGCTGGACAATTCTTTACCATGCTAGACCATGCTGGCCCGTGCGAGATCATGTTGGACCATGCTGGACCAATCTGGATTATGCTGGACCACGCTGTACCAATCTTGATCATGCTGGACCATGCTGAACCATTCTGGATCATGCTGGACTTTTCCTAAATGATGATGTCGGAGTCAACTTCTTTTTATAAGCAGGAATGTATCTTTACCCTAGTACCTGTCCATCGATATGTTAGCGGATAATCGTTAATGAGATTACATTTTACTTGGAACTCATTCTTCGGTAATCCGAAACCGATTACAGATTTTCCCATTTATCAAAAGCGATTAATTGGTTTAGCGAAATACTTACCGATTATTTATTGGTGTTGGTTTTTTTTTTGCTGTAAGAGTCCTTCCTTAGACTTACCTTACATTGAGTTATTATTACATAGGTTGTACTAGAAAAGGTACTGTAGAGGTCGCTAAAGGATTCAGCATATGACTGGCTGGTTGAAGAAGAAGTAATCCATTGAATTTATTGTAGAATGTCTAGTGAAAAAAGTGATTGATGGTTGTGTCAGATTTCCTTGACCTTTGAAGAATAAAGTACCTTTGAAGCGAGTGTTTCTTTGATTCGCCTCCTAGGGTCCTATAGTACCGCAAAGCTAATTGCCCCATCGGTGCAAACTATCACTAATGTCGACCACACTACATCAGAGAAAATAAAAAATGACCTTTGATTGCGAATTTGAGGTCTTCAAGTTCGCAATCAATGTCATTTTTGATTTTGTATTTGACCAAAGACAAAAGTGTTACTTTAATTAATAAAAATAGTGTGACAAGTAATTAATGAAATAGTTTAAAGTAAATAAAAGGGGGTAAATACGCTAATCTTATACATTGTTGCAGGTATCTCTTTTTTATTTCACATGTTAGTGCATAATGCAACGCGACCAAACAGCATTTTCGTTAAAATATTCGTAAAACAAGTAGGTAACTCAATGGAAAACTTGACATAAAAAAACATTATTTTGCCTTTCTGACGGTATTTTCCATCCACAATTTATTCAATACTTTTCTCTACTCACATGTGCATTTAATTATTTATACATAGCGGTATACAAGGGGTGAACGTATTGCAACTACAATAACAATCAAAACATACAGCTAACATATGTTTCTCTGCCGCCATATTTGCGCAGGTGTCGTAATTATGACGAATAAAACTACGTTATCTCTTATTTATCTCAATGATACCTACTGTATTGAATTTATAATATTTCACGGCTTTTGCATTTGTTTCAATGTCACGTCCAGATGATGTAAGCAGATAGGTGAGTACTTGGTCATTAAGGACCAAGGTGGAACAATAAAAAAGATATAAGACACCAATTTTAGGCTAGCCCCTATTTCATTAATATACCGGCCAATTATGATTGTACATTGTACAACCTACATCTCTATCTAACCATTCGGAATATAATCGAAAAGGGTATGTTATGTACGTACCTAATGCCACCAAGTTCTTAGCTGAAACTGAAGCCCCTCAAACTCTACCAACCCAGAGTTACGTCATATTGGAGTTAATTTGGCAGAGGTAAAAGGGAGACTATTAACTCGTCAAGAGGATGTGACTTGGTTGAAGAGATGGCAGGTGCTGGATATAGACCACAGAGACTAAATATTTAGTCTCTATCAATTCATAAGATGCCGTTTAATGGATTCGCACTCTAACTAAACTAATCTCAAAAAATATCTGATTATGTATATCGATATCGAAGATAGAATAAAGAAAATATAGAAGTCGAACGCAGATACGTTAAAAAAATGGCAGAGGGGTCATCGAAACACGCGTTGTTTTCAGGAGACACTTCAGTTTGAGGTAAGGACTTGGTCTCTCACTTTTTGATTCAATGTAAAATCTATTTATTAATCTTAGGTGCTGCGGCCCTTACGCGATTTACCGAATTAAGTTGATGTTTCCAATTATATAAATTTTTGCGAAACTATTAAAAGTAAAGACAGTTAATAAGAACCATAAAGAATAGGAGAGGTCCACTGTTTGGCCAATTGATACGACACGACGACTACTTTAGAATTATACTTGAAGGTAAAATTGAATGAAAACGAGGAAGGGGAAGACCTAGACGAAGTTTTGTGGAAGAAGTGAAGGAAAGCGTGGGAGTCGATATCAAGAGGTGAAACGGAAAGCTGAAGATAGAGAACAGTGGCGATTGCTCCACCGACAAGAGCTGAGCTCTTAAATTGAAGAAGAAGATTTAATGTATAATTTTAGTACGGAATCATATAGGTACCACCTTACCGAAGCTTTTACAAGAAAATTGTTTTTACTGTATGCGTTGATCCTTGTCATGCCAGATAGAAAATCAGTCTAAGAGTGAGCATGCAATGCATGTAAATAGCTTTTCAGTATCTGGCTAGCTAGATAAGCGGATCATTAGATCCGACTATTAAGTGTACGGCCTCCAACGAGATGGACGGACGACCTGGTAAAGGTCGCTGGAAGTCGTTGGATGCAGACGGCTTGTAACCGGTCCTTGTGGAAGTCTATGGGGGAGGCCTTTGTTCAGCAGTGGACTTTCTGTGGCTGATATGATGATGATGATGATGATTAAGTGTACTGTGTTTGTTGTATTGTACAACCCGAATTTCTTCCTAGCGCGCACTGAGAAGTTTTGTATTCTTATCAGTATCAATTGACAAACACAGATTCACACACGCAAACAAATAGTTCTTGTATAATAAGGTAGGTAGTATTAAAGATGAAGGTGGCATTTCCATACAAAAAACCAAAAGGTCATTAACTTATTAATTTTCTTTAAGATACGATACGGCCACATAATTAAAATGAATACACAAAGTTTTTATTATTTGCTATAATATTATCATAATTCAATATTGACCTAGTGTCTCATACAGTATCATTATTTTCCAATGATTTTATTCAATTTAAAACCTCTTATATAATTTTTTTTAATTATGTTTGAATGAATCGTTCTAAGTTTTAGATTGATCTTGTAAATTCGACTTGAAAAATGAATTGTGTAATTACGAATTCTTATGTACTGCATATTTTTCTTATACATACATCATCATCATCAATCCATATAACCACTGCTGGGCACGGGCCTCCTCTCACAGATTGACAGGGATTAGACTATAGTCCACCACTCTGGCCTAGTGCGGGTTGACAGACTTCACACACCGTTGAGAAAATCTCTAAGGCATGCAGGTTTCCGTTTAATCGAGTGATAATTAATTATTTCAGAAACTCAGAGATGCGTGCTTGGATTCGAAGTACAGAGCTTCGATTTGTCGGTCCAATGGCCAACCACTAGGCTATCACTGCTTTTTATATATATATACAATTTCTTTATTCATTAGACAAGGAGTCGTAAGCGCGATTGCTACGTTTGAGGCCCTGGTTTCGATTCCAAAGTCGAGCAAAGTCTATTGGGTTTTTTATACGAAATTCTCAGTAGCAGTTTGGAGTTTGCATTAGTGTGCAGTTAATGGTATACCGGCGACTTGTGGGTGCACTTCTGTCAACCCCTCGGGGAATAAAAAAGTGGTGGTATGTTATGTTTTTATAAAATTCCTTCCATCACTACCATAAGAAAACCGCTCTTACGGGTTAAATGATGATGAAACGCAATCGAATCATGAAACCCTTAATATATCTCATAACTACCTATTTGTTGAGAGGAGAGTAAGCTTACCAGCCACTAGACTAGACGAATATACCATAAAAAAGTCGTTACTGCCGAACAAATTACCAGTATGTATCATAAAGTACGAGAGATTCTGATCACGTGCGATGCACCGAGGTCAACGACCGCTCTGACAATATTGACACTCAAGAAGAGATACGAACTCAAACAAATAATGTGACCAAATACGATAGATGTGATCGAACACGACTGTATCCTTACTATTTTTTGTTTATTCTACATTGCTTCGAGATATTTTAGGCTGAACGTCACGTTGTCTTGCGCTCTGGGGAAAAAAAGTTGGGCTGTCAAAACTTAGCGGGAAAAACTAAGTATTAAAATTTAAAAGTTGCAGCATACAGTGATACAGTTATTGGTTCTTTATTTTCCGCGGCATAAAACTGAAAAAAAAATAGGTATACTTAATTAATTGCGAAGAACAGAAATGACTTGGTTAAGAAATTAAACCACAAACGTAAGCATCAGTCAACAGCTGCTGTAATACAAAAAAATAACGTTGAAAAACAAATGAAAAGGTTTTTTGTCAGAAAAACCCATGCGGCGGCGAAATGCGTTGAACTGTTGACGTTAGATCCGGAAAAATTCTGACAGTAGGTGAGGCACGTTCCCGCAACCGTCAGAAAATTTCGTAGAGATAATGGATACTTTTGTATGATAATATATTTCCATTATCCACTCTATAACACTAAATGTCTTTGGTCAGGGAAAATTTAAAAAAAAACGATTGCCCTCGGTTTCATCCGCATCCCAAAGGGTTCTTTATGACAAAAGGCCTAAAAATAGCCTTCTAAATGTAAAGCCTTTTATCTATTTCTGTAAGTACCAAACATCAAAATCGGTTCAGCGGTTTGTGTGAAAACGTATCTTTTTATTTTATTACTTTCGCATCTATACACATTAATTAAATTGAAGTTTTTGTTTCTATTTCCAAATTAACAGCTTTTCACTAAATGCATATTATGAAAGTATTTACGGTAGGTACTTACATAAAAAAGAAAAAACATTTTTTTAATATTTTTGTCTATCTGTCTTATTGTTCCGGCTAATCTCTGAAACGGCTGGACCGATTTTGAAGTGACTTTCTGACAGATAGCTGATATTTTAAGGATTAACTTAGGCTACTTTTATTTTAGGAAAATGAGTTCCGCGATCACATATCCACCCGTACAAAGCCGGGACGGGCGGCTAGATATAATATTACTAGGGATTATTAAGAATCATGAACAGTGTCATGTATTGAACGCATATCGTTAATAGGTAGTTATTGTACTGATCATCACCCGCAACTCAATAAGTCAGGTATGAATAAAGGTTGTTACTCTTTATATAAACTACCTACAATTAATATATAAATAGGTATAGTTCAATACGTCATTGTGGTGTTTAGCTGTCCTTACAAATTTTACTTAGGTACTATCCTGTATAATTATGTTGATACTTGAAACCTAAAACATGCTCCACTGGTTTGACTCACCTATCAATGGAGGAGGAATTGCTACTTCATGGTTATTTATATTTTTTTTAAATTACTGTGACTACTATGTCTAATTATCTAATAATTAATCTACTTTCGAAAATTCTTTCGTTTCATCCTTGTAAATTACAACCTAAATAAACAATACTTACGAATACTTAAGCCTGTTTACTGCGCAAAATATGTATATACGTAGATTCATATCATACACTATTCAATCTATTGCATTATTACATTGCATTGGCATAACAGCTGGTTGCATGACATTATTTTCTTTTTTCTATGCTACGCAGCGAGCGGTAACAGACACTGGCCGGTAAATGTCCCGCGCTAATAAACGCTTAAGAAAAAAAAACAAAGATTCATTTTCGCGCCAACAGTCTTCCGCCATATTGGTCGCGTGATGAAAATGATGTATTTACGCGACTTTCATTCACTTTCGTTACAGAAACTGTGATGTTCATCAATGTTTAGTGTTCTTCCTAGTTTGTTTCGTTCCATTTTATAAATTAGTAGATACGATTTGAAAATATGTCGATTGTACTTCCTGCCTATTTTAAGTAGATAGATAATAATAAAATTGGCACGAGATTTGTAGGCCCAACGTGATGATTAACTTGGAATAGCAATACATGATACACGAATACAGTAGGTAATCACAAGAAAATGAGGTACATACCTATGGTTGATAATCCTAAGTTGACTAATGGATTAGCTAAACCATCTTAGGTTATGATTAACATCTATTGTGTTAGGGGATTCGCAGCCACCCTAGTCTAGGTATATTTTGTAAACTAACCGCCCGAACATCCCGTCCATCTATTTTTTCCGTTGACGACGCCATGTTTGTAAACGTCTATGTCGGTTTGTGAATGAAATTCGCGCGGTTTCCGCGATTTGGCGGGAGAACGTGTTGGTAGGCAAACATCTTTATCTAAACATTAGAGGGAGTTATAGTAAACCTTATGACAATGAGATTGAGTCTAAATTGAGTTGTAGAGCTATGTCACAATCATAAATCGCGTGAGGACAATGACTGCATCTTTGAAACTGTCCAATTACACAATGACAATCAGTATTTATCATACCAGTTTTTCTGAAATTAATCTATCAGCTAAAATAGTTTATTGTATCCTACAAAACGAAAGCATTTTACCCGAAATTACAGCCGACAATTTAATAATACTAGCTAATACAATATAGTAGGCAGAATCAACCACCAGCTAGTAATTAATTGACCTAACCTACCAGTACCTTAGCTCCGAGCATCTTTCCCACCAGTTCTCAACAATGGTCAGAACACATTCCACAAGACAGGGCTGACAGGACAAATACCTACAACGAATAAGCCTGACATAAAATGTCTAAAGGAAAAAAAAACGTACATATTAAAAAATCGCTACACAATTTATTTGCAATCAATTCATATTTAGAACCCATAGCTATTTTTTATGCATATCATATAACCTAACATTGCCTTTTTATGATTGTCATATTAGTGTGAAAAGTAGTATGAAATGAAATGAAATGAAATGATATTTATTTCTGTAAATAGATCTTTTAAAGACACTTTTACAAGTCAATATTTTACACTTTTTTTTTAAGCTAGATGGCTCCGGCATTTCCTAGCTGACGACCTCTGAGAAGAAACGCCGAAACAAACTCAGAGAATCATAGTCTCTTTTAAAGTCCAGACATAGAATAGTAACAAATATGTGTCTTACAATGTAGGGCAAAGTCTGAAATGGCCTTTTGAAGAAAGAGCCATAGCGGCTTTGAGTAGACCAGTCCCAACTGACGGCACGCATGCATCAGTCATTGTGTAGCTCAACCATAATTTAGGGAGCTCAACAACCCGTCGCACGACGATACCAGATCAGAGGCACATTTGCGTAGGCCACATAAAAAAAGGCTCAAAGCCACCAGACTGTTCAAAGCTGAGTATGTAAATTTAGCCTACAAAGTACTCACATTTACAGTTAGTCAGTTATAGTTGAACATTATTAAATAGTAAGAAAAAAATATATAATCACGGTAATAATTTCAGTAATGTCTGCTGATATCAAATTAATATAAATCATTGTTATGTCAGACGTACAAGAGAGCAATGCAGCTTGATGCGTACTATTGAATTAATCTAGTCTACTAAACAGAAAAGGAAAAATAATAATAATAATTAAAGAGATTGCCATTGACAGTAAGAGCCGACCAGCCCCGACAGACGGCACCCGTTCACGAGTATGACGTGTGTATCGGCGTCGTTTGACTCAACCATGTTGCAGGGAATAAAACGACCCGACACACTACGCCACCATCAGCAGGACATTTTAGTGAGCATGACAAGCTCAGACTGCTAGGCAACTGAAGGGCACAATGTAATTTTAAGTCATTATAATGCATTTCAATATATGCAACATCAATGGCTGCACGACTCTCATACTTTATATGAAATAAATTATTTTTAAAAAAATGTCAGTTAATAAATATTGCTCCATGTCAAATGTATAGATGTCAATATCAAAATCACAAATAAATATGTCAACATACATAATTAAAGAAGATGTCAATTAAGGTTACTTTATCAATCTATGTGCAACTGACTAAAATACTTAAATTTAATTGTAATACATTAATAACCCGGTTCATTAGAGCAGCTCAATCCCAAGCATTTTTATCTTCTATGTAGTCGTTAACTTTATAGTAACCCTTTTTAAAAAGTCTTTGTTTAATAAATGTCTTAAATTTATTGCAACTCAATTTTTGCACTTGACTTGGGATTTTATTGTAAAAGCGTATACATTGACATTTAAACGAATTACTGATTTTCTGGAGCCTGGTCGAAGGAACAACAAACCTATCTTTATTCCTAGTATTAATATTATGGATATCACTATATTTAGAAAAGAGATTAATATTTTTATGCGCATACATTAAGTTTTCATAAATATATTGGGAAGAAACAGTCATAATATTAATCTCTTTAAATTTTTCTCTCAGTGAACTTCTGGGGCTTAGATTATAAATTGATCGAATAGCCCTCTTCTGCAGCACAAAAATATTCTGTATATCGGCGGCATTCCCCCACAACAGAATACCATACGACATTACACTATGGAAGTAACCAAAATATACTAAGCGAGCTGTCTCGACGTCAGTTAAGCTACGTATTTTTTTCACGGCATAAGCTGCAGAACTGAGCTTTTTTGATAACTTATCTATATGTGGGCCCCACTGAAGCTTACAATCCAAAGTAATGCCTAGAAACACAGTGGAGTCTACAAGGTCCAACTCTTCGCTATTTATGAGTACACTGGTTTTCACCTGTCTCACATTAGGCGTTGAGAACTTAATACATTTAGTTTTTTTTTCATTTAATAACAAATTATTAACATTAAACCAGTGCACTACTTTGGACAGAGCGCTGTTTACGTCGTCAGTTGCCAGTTGCTGGCGTTTCAGTTTAAATAAAAGAGAAGTATCGTCTGCAAACAGCACTACCTCATGATTGTCCCTTATAAGATAAGGCAAGTCATTAATATAGATTAAAAATAAAAATGGGCCAAGAATTGAGCCCTGCGGAACTCCCATAGTAACGACTGACCCGGGGATCTTTTTCCATTGACGTCCACTTTCTGAATCCTATTACACAGGTACGAAGTAAGAAGATTCAGAGAAGCGTTCCTAACACCGTAGTGGTGCAATTTCCTTATTAAAGTTTCATGAAGGACGCAATCAAATGCCTTGGACAGATCACAAAATATACCCAAAGCATCGTATGAATCCTCCCAGGCACTGTATATGTGTCTTAAAAGTTCAACACCAGCATCGGTTGTCGAACGACCCCTTGTAAATCCAAACTGTTTACTGTGTAATAATTTATTGTTAAGAAAAAACCTTTGCATTTGATTCAACATTACTTTTTCGAAAATTTTACTAAACGTAGGTAACACTGAAATAGGTCTAAAATTAGTGGGGTCAGATGTGCTACCTGATTTAAACAAAGGTATTATCTTGCTAATTTTCATAAGATCAGGAAATTCACCACAGTCGATGCAGTCATTAAAAATAAGGGCTAAAGTAGGTGCTGCAATGTCGATTACAGATTTGGCAACGTCAACAGAATTACCCCACAAGTCTGTAGTCTTCTTTACATTTAAAGTATTAAACGTTTTTAATATATCATTGTAATTGACATGACAAAATTGAAATTCAATATCACATAAATCAACATTTTCTTTAAGCAATGATTCAGCAATAGTGGGGGACGAGTTCAGTAATTTAGTAGTCGAAATATGCAATTATTATATTATGATAGACTAGCGACCCGCCCCCGCTCCGCACGGGAGCAATGTACTAAGTACATACATACATTATACATGTAAACCTTCCTCTTGAATAATAAAAATAACCGCATCAAAATCTAAGTATGTATGCTTAGATTAGGGACAGACAGACAGCGGAAAGCGACTTTGTTTTATACTATGTAATGATATATACTCATACTCACTTCCTTATGTAATAAGAGAAGTAACCCATTCACAACGGCTTTGTGCCTTTCATCAGAGACGGAGGAAACTGATTATGGGCCCCGCGTCGTCGCTTAGAGGGAAAAAGAAGTCTTTTTGTAGTAATGTACAAAACGAGAGGAGTATGTACCTGAAGAGTTATGTTGCCTAGAGACCCCTACCCTGCCATTCATATAGATTCTATGCCATTATCTAGCCTGGACTCATTCACTGACCCATCTTAGAAATAGTGCTATACAGCCATAAATGTCATTACTGTTATAAACGTCAGAACATAAATTAATCAGAAATTGACATTAATTATTTCCATAGTAAATTAATTAGGTATTAGTATTTATAGTAACCATTACCTATTACGTATCCAAATTATTTAATGCCTTATATTAATTTGATAATTGCCCAGTGAGTCAATACTTATGATATATTTTGGTACTTATAATATTTTAAGGTAAAATTCAACATGAAATGAATGATACTTGGAATATGTGATTTTTGCAAATTAAGTACCTGACCTACCTACCAGATAACTATACTACTTTCCGCGTAGATATAACCAATCCAGCTTGAGAACAAAATACATAATTATATAAATGCTATGCTCTTCGTTCCAATTCCATTAAAACTAAACAAACAACCACTAAAAGAATACCACCATTTCCATTCGAAGTTCATTATTTCATTACAATGTACGATTGATTATAATAAGGATAGGTATTAATTTTGGATGGAAAATTGTCCAACTCTCTTCCGACTCGCAGTAGACGCACCGGCCGTCGGAGGGCGCAGGAAGACCTCCAGCCTCCGTGAGCTGAGCAGAGCGGCTGAATTGGAGAATCAATCGCCTGACCAGACAATGAGCCCAGTTGGCGATACGAGGGTTTGTCACACGCGGGTCTTTGGTCAGGACACGAGGCAAGGCAAGAACCATCATGTCAGCCTATCAAGGATGGCAAAGCCGGTTTTTAGTCGGTACGACTCTGACATACCCTGCCGCCTCCCCAGGTGGCAGATGTTCTATGAGGATTTTTCGTACTATTAAAAGGTATTCATAAATTATAGCGTACCAATTCTGCAACTATTTTCCTTTCTGTCATTGAATTATTTAAACATAAGTATCAAAGCACTTTGTGATTGACTCTGACGTAAAATATAATTAATCTTACGAACACAAAGTAGCTATTATTTCTTATCAGAATGGATCATCCTTTGTTTTAATTGAAGAAATCGTTTATTTGTTCAGTATCTGTTCAACCGCTATTGGTACTATCTTTGAAGTTTAGTTAACTGCTTTAGGTACCTAACAATAAATTACAGCACCTACATAATTTATTTTAGCATTTAAATTAAAGTAGAGGATATCGGTACCCGTATACTTAGCTAGGTGTGTTTTTTTTATACTACTAAAGTGGCAAACAAGCATACATAAGTAACCTAAGGACGCTTGTAACACCAGGGGTATCACTTGCGCGTTGCCGACCCAGTAAAACGAAAGAGGAATAGTTTTGTTGGCAGTATCAAAGTCCCCCCACTGCCAAAACAACGTTTCCTCCCAGAGCACTATTGCAAGAGCAACCTTGCTCACCGTAAGAAGCACTACACAGCTCAAAGCAGTGTTATTTCACTTCGATTTTCTGCGAGGCGGAGGTATTTCCCCAGTCGGGCAGTTTCTCTTAAAAAGTGTGGTGCCGGAGGACGAGTAAATTCCAGATGGAATAGTCTCCAAATTGGTTATAGAAGCATATCTAAGTAGATCGAAAGCAAGATCGGCTGATGACTTAATCAAGCATATTGGGAAGTTCTGACCCAGATTGGTGCAAAACAGGAAAGACTGACGTAAAAGAGACTTAAAGATACATTGGAAAATTATGATGATTAAATTCCTATCATTTACCTATACATTGTAAACAACTGTCATTGGCACATTATTTTCGTGCAAATGATTGTTTTGGAGCGTTATTTTATCTTCTGTTTGCTTAGCCGAGATCCATTTGTCATTAAGTGTGTCAAACCTTAGTACTTATGTATCACTTTGATGAGGACGTACGGAATCGAAAGAATTAATTAATAATGTGCAATGTGAGAGCTAAACAACAGTATACACTATCAGAAACCGTGCAAGCTCTCTACTATTACTTCGTCCTACTTCGTAATAACTATATCATAATTTATTCCGTTGTCTTACAACAACTTTAGATTGTCTAGAACTCTATTATAGCCTACATAGCATTAATATGTTATACTTAAGCTTAGGTAGAATTAAACGTATTTAATAACTATTTTATATTTCAATATTTTTAAAGCTTTGAACGTTCGTGGTTGAGGAAAAGGTTTTATAAACAAAAAACTAATTAATATCATGAACAAACACTAATGAACAAATAAGATTCAGCCTCATGGAGCTAGACAATGATACAGTTTAATAACATTATTGATGGTAGGTATAACTTCTTACCTTTTACATACATAGGTACTCGTTTATTACGATGTGTCAATAACCGAAAAATCTTGGGTTTTCGTCTACAATTTGTCATTTCATTACAAACTGCGGTTGCACACCAATTTCTACTTCACCTGTGTATAATTTTTCATGCGCTTATTTGGTAATACATATTAATTCATTACCTAGTGTATATTTTTACATTTTCCTTATCAATGAGTAAAGACTGACGTACGTGATGCGTCTACGCCGCTGTGGTCTGATCTGTTATCCTTTAAAAGGATAACATGAATATATTAGATGTATTGCGTCATTAATTCAGCTGAATAATGTCGCACATCGGTAATGTTTCGTGAATACCTAATTATTTATTGTTGGAATTTGACTTTACGTAATATTAGAATAATAATCATTGTCCTAGACTTTTGTGTCTGTTGTGATCCAGTGGAACGAACTTATAATTACATAGATAGAAAAATACTTAAAAAAGTAAGCTATGGTTTTGGTAAACTCAAAATATATGGTAGGACATGAGATTTTGTAGTTTTCTGAAAACAGTTTTTCAACAAACTTGAAAGAGCACTAGGAAAATTTTGAGCTTGGCCATACTAAATACTGAAGTTCCTTAACCTGCTAAACAAAAATTAGCTACAAAAGATAAAGAACTAGGTATGTTTCTATCTTCTTCTACGAATTGCATTACGTCAGGTGTTGAAACAGCCTTATCTCATAACGGAACATCGTTTAGGAACAAGATTTGTAAAGTACCTATATCTGGTGCTGTATAACTGACTAATGGCCGCTGAAGATAAGGCTCCTCCATCCGTGTGTTGTTTGTTCAATAACGTTACTATCAGATATTATAGTTTCCTATACTTTAAACTATATGTTGAAATAGTACTCTCGATGTCCATGTAATTTTAATCGATTGATATCGAAGTAGCTATATAAGGAAACTAGATTACGTATAAATATTATGTCATGTTACAATACATATAAACTGAATCTATTTGAGAATTGGAAGTAGTACCCTTTGACAGCAAAATTCTAGCAGAAAGACCTGTCTTGATCCGGAAAAAATCTGAGAGATTACTAAAAAAACAATATAGTACCAAAAAAGTGCATTTCGACGTGCATCACAAATCCACCGATTTTCAAAGAACGCGGCCAGGCCTTTTCATTTTTTTCCTACTACTTAATTGCTTTTTTTTGAATCAGGTCAATCAGGTGCAATTGCACTAATAATTCTTTTAGAAAAGAGATGCTAAAAAATCTATGAATACTCTTTTCTACTCCAGAAATAAAACCTAAAGTTTTTACTAATGATGAGTGGGTATGAGTACGGTAACTTTACGTCCAGAATTTGAAGAAACATATCTGGAGCTTTGAAAAACCGTTGAAAGCTAAACTATAATAGAAAGAGAAAGAATATAGATTTAATAGAGAGGTCAAACTATGGAGTTATTGATTCCTAAATGACAATACTAAATAGCAAACTGCTAATCACGTTCGGTTATGGGAATCCATTGAGAAGGCTGCGCTAAATAGAGGCTTTCAAACTGATAGGGTAATGAATAATGTAGTGAAAAATGACTACATACCAAAAGTTGAAATTCTATATATTAATTATTGTCACTTCATTTGTAGGCTGATAAATAACAAAATCAGTATTGGTCAACTAAAGGCTATTATGACAAATATAAAGGTTGGTAGTCTAGCATACTGTTGAAGCTATAGTCTATTATGCGATCATAGATTTTAAATTTTAACTCCATTCTAAAAAATATCCCGTAATAAAATGCATAAAAATATGGTATAATTTTACTCACATTAATTGGAAACCATGTAGTTTCCTGCCGATCCACTTCCATAGGACCATCTAAATTCGCTACCATGCTAATTGCTTCACATCTAGTAGTGTTTAAATATTTTCGACAGAAACTGCACTGAACTGCTTATCTTCCTATTCCTAGATTAGAACCTCTGCGATCGCAAACATTTCAATCGAATCCAATCTTATAATCGATTATCGACACATTAGCAACACTAACAGTACACTTATTTAGGTAGTTGTTCTCACCATCTTCAAGATAAATTCACTTTCATGTCCTATAATCGATATCATTGTTTTAATGAAGATTAGGTACCACAACGAGCCTTGAATGTCGAAAAACAATTTTTTTAAATACATCTTATCTGATTGGGTGAGTGATATCGATTAATGTCATGGAACATTGGTTGTAGATATAGTATAGGTGGATGACTTTGTTTAATAAAATGTTGATTGCCGTCCGACCTTAATTCTGTTTTTTTTTTCTGATTCATTAATCTCATAATCTTATTTTTGTAGACAAAAGTTTATTGGGCTGTATTCAACGAAAGTTATATTATTTTCTCTTTTTAATTTGGTATCTCGAAATATCTGTAATGCCCGTATTAACGGGAATTATAATATAGAGTGCCAAACCAAGGCTCCTAATACCTGCACGCAAAATAGGCGCCTACTCGTGGCTTTGCGGAAACCAGCCCGCTATACCATACAGCAATACCTAAGTATAGGCAACATTATTTACCGAAAATAAACGCTTTAAAAAGTTCATTGAATGATCTACCTATCTAACCTACTTTATACACTTAGGTAAAGCTACCGCATCAAATTAAATTAAAAAAGTATCACTTCCTCTTACCCTTCCAAACTTTTATCATCTCTCAAATAAAGAATAAATAAATAAAAAACGGTCAGCACAGAGACGTTGGCCACGTGTTGACAGATGGAGGGAGCTATGTTTGCACAAGTTCGGATGACCGATACCAGAGGTCGGCTCAGAGATGGGGCCCGAGCTTGTTCGATAAATAACCGATTTTTGTATTGTCGACTATCACTTCTTCTGGGTAAACAAGCGGTTGAAGTACCTTTTAGAGTTGTATCGCATTTAGTCTGTATTTTGTGATTCCAAAGCTTTAGAAATTTACTTTCGAAATTTAAATTAAGTAATTTATGTAGTTTGAAGTTGGTCACGATCGCAATCTTTTTTTGGCAGATGATGCCTAATTTTTAGAATATAATATGTGATCCCTGTTTTTGTAGTATCTACAGAAAATCTTCATAGATCATCCGCCACCTAGAGAAGGGGCATGGTACGTGAAACTCCTAAAACTCCTAGCGACTAAAAATTTGCCTTCATTGGCCTTATAGTCTCGGCTATGGAAATCGTGATATTCGCCACGACCATAACAGGCTGGTCCGGTACAACCACCGGCCGCCACCATCCAGAGAACGATATAGAGCTATAGAGCACCTAAGTTAATCCACTTTCCAGTTTAAGAGTTCACAAATTGGCAAGACCAACGAATGAGGCTCGTCTACGTTTAAACATAATAAATTGTAACCAAGAAAAGGTGCCGAGAGACTAACAATCAAGGCAGGTAAAGTAATTATTATTTAAACAACGGTAAGATGAAACACATGTCTTACGTCAATTAAAGCAACTGGTATAAATATGCAGACAAATAACATAAGAAATATTTGTACCAGAACTGACGATGACAAATTTATGGATTTAAATTGACTGAGACAACATTCTAACAAGATTCTAATTAAGGTCTTTTAATGAGAATATTTAATAAACATTACGAATGCTCAAGTTGGTGAATTGAATATTGATAAAACACCTATAGGTAGGTCCTTATGATAAGGGTGTATGATATAAAAACACTGACAAATAAATTCTTGAGTATATAAATAAACATTAACCCCGAGACACGATTGGATGTAAACGAAACATCTAAATGATTATTATGTAAGCAAGTAATGCTCTCCTTAAATATATATTACAGTTTGGCCCATTAACACATAGACCAAACGCAGGTTTATCACTATTCAGGATCACGAGTAACGAGCGTGTAATAATAATTTTAATTTTAATTATGCAAATATTCATAACTAAGTAGGAAAAATTGCAAAACTTACTTTTATGCAATCTTCAGCGCCATGTTTCCTTCAAGAGGCCGTTATTACTTGCTTATATAGGAAACCAATATTTTGTCTATTTTATATTTATTTTAAATGAATAAATATTATGGCATCGTTATTTTATATATTAGTAGTTATAAATATTCGAATTCTAATGAGATTTAGATATAAGAAAAACGTTTAAAAATATTGAGAGAAAAAGAAAATTATAATGATGAAAAGAATATTTAAATACCGGTTCCATGCATTTTAAAAACCATAGTCTTAAAGATGCTTTAATTGTGAACTCCAAAGGAAATCAAATTTTAAATACTAGAGGATAATTTTAAGAAAATCAAGAAAAAGCAGGAAATTATATAAACATAGCTAATAATTACAGAGAGTAAACAGAACTATATAATTGCTTAATGGATGAACATTTTTTTAACCATTGAGCAACCACACTAATTTAAATGGAATGATAATGAAGTGTTAATAAAGCTATCTACGAGAGAAATAAGGCAAAATTCACAATAGTTAGGGACTTACCTACTTACCTACATTGAGACAAGTTGTCTATCCGTCATTTCTTTAAAGCAATTAGGCAACCCGTTTTCCCCAATTAAATACAATTAGCTAATGATTTCTTTATAAATACTTAAAAGTTAGCAATAACTACTGAGAAAGAGCAGATTTAAATTCTTTTTCTATCACCTGTATTTTAGTGTAAGTATTTAATCCTGAATGTAGCAGGTTCTACAGATACTGTTTCTGACAGTAACCAAATATTTACAACAGCTGATGTGGTTAGAGTATGGTCAAATATTATTATTATTTAAACACTACTACCACTAAAGAAGCCTGTAGTAATTAAACAAGGACATAGAAGTGGATGCTGAATTTGTAAAAAAAAAATTTTCCTGTGATGAATAAACCATTTAAGTACATTTAAACAAGTTTTAAATACCTAGTACAAAAACGTTGGAACCGTGAAACTTTACGTAGAAATCATTTCTCTAGATTTAAAATTCTGAGGGATTTGCTCAAAAGTTATATTAGTATCTAAGTAATAGTAAGATTAGGTACCTATAAAAATGACTTGTTGATCGATCGTAACGTAAGCCCATAAAATACCTACCCTACAGTAATGATTCTTATATGAGCAATAATAAGACTCATAATGGTATAGAAGAAAATTGAAATACCTTTATATAAATCTTTAAACGACTTGTTTTTGCAAAGATAAAATAACTTATTTTTAAAGAGGTAGAGCGGGCGCAAAGATCCTTGATTAAAGTTATGTACTGCAAACCTTTTAGGTTTTCTACTGAATCCCTATATGCAATTTCTAAGCTTCTCTCCGTCAGGAAACTTTACGTCCTAAATATGATACTTAGATACCACAAAGCGTTACCTTTCGATCATTCCAAACTTAGTAGAAGACGGTGCGATATAGTAGCCCCTACATATACCGCACGTACAGTCTTTGCTGCTCGGCAAAATGTGGCTCAAGCCCCCCGAGTTTATAATAAAATTAATCGTATCCTTAGTATTTACCCCATGAAACTTTTTGAGTGTAAGAAAAATATCACTGAATGGCTCCTTACTCTTAATTATGATGAAGTTGAAGACATCTTGGTAAGATTGGCTTGAGTGTGACACATGGTTAACGTATACAAACAGAGACAAAACAAATTAGAAGGTATAAGTGACCCATTCAATTAACCACACACGCACACACACATATGCACCACCCACTGCGGATACTACCACTCGTCAATTACTTTTCGTTCATTTATTTTTCTTTTATTATCATTATTTTTTTTAATTTTTTTATTAATTGTAAAGAAGCTTACTGTAACACAGTGTAACTAATAGTGTTGTAAATCTTAATTTTACAATTACATAGGAAGAGCGAGGTTCTCCCATCACAAGTATCTTTTGATTACTTTCTGGGAAACCCTGGCAACTTATTTGTAAAGATTTACTGAAATAAATACCTTTTTATTTTTATTTTTTATTTTTTTAAAGGCATTTAGATAAATTCGTATATTCAATATTATCTCAAATAATTTCAATAACAGCACGATACGAGCGATTTTCGTTACTTTTTCTTTATATAAAGAACAAATAGCATTAGGTTTAATGTCTGCCCACTTCCATATTAATTAATCCGATAAAATACTAACTTATGCTATTCAAACTGGAATCTTTATCCATTGACGTCATTTGATATCGTCTCAAAAGATAGACACCATTTTAAATTAAAATAGAAGTTAAAGCACCTACTAAATAGGTACCTAACACTTCAAAGTGTTGATATTTTTAATATGTAGGTAATACGTATGTTAAACTAGACAATCATAAACATTTGGGTTAGATACGTGTTCGTCACTATTCATTAAGCGTGTCCTTAATGTTAATTAACTGATTAAAAAAACGGCATTACAATTATATCTAAAACCAATGTACAGACGCCAGCTGGTCAAGCTATCCAAAACTGTCAAATTTTCACAATTGAATATAAACCTTATTGATTTATATTAAAGTTGAAAATCAATCAAAGAAAATTGGCAGTTTGTGGTAGCTTGATATGCTGGCCTCTGTACAATTACTAGATTTGGATGGAATGGCAGAAAATTTAAATATTATGTAAGTGTAAGTAGAAAGATAAATATGTTTTTAATTGAAATTTTATAAATTATTTGTAAGTTATTAAAATCAATCGCCATCATTGTTTTAATCGTAGAGATAAAGCTAAATAAAGATTTGATAATGGATGGAACCACTCGATGCGGCATCTCCACAATATTATCATCGCGCGCTCTCGGCGGTGATCCACCTGAACTCGCGCGGACAATCTCACCCGGCGGACGAAACGAATGACGCTAGCTGTCTCGCTCGTTCGCAGCCCGCTCGAGATGCGCGCTCTCCTTCTCCCCGCGCGCCCGTCCGCCGCTCTCGACCAATCGGCGGCCATCTTCTGCTCCCCCGAGAGCAGAGCGACAGTGCGTACTCTCATCACGATCACACAAGGAGACGACATCTCGCCGCGCGAGGTTGTCGTTCCCGCGCGAGATGCGACACACGTTCGACGCGCGAATTACTTGAATGTAGTGCCTTACAAATTTTAAAGTGTTTATAAATTGAAAATAATCCAAGACTGTAAATCTGTGCTCAAAAATTATTAAAGGTGTTTTGTGAGAGACTGGACGCTGTTTCGTGTGTTGGACTATTATTTTGTATTATTTCGGGCTTCAGCTGATATCGCAAAAATTATCCACCATTGGGTAAGTTATTTCGATTAGATTACGATGCAAATTATCGTTTATGACAGCGGGCGTCGCCCTGTGTTTTAGGTACCTCTAGTAATTAATATCGAGTGGGCTCAGTGCGATACGCGACATTCGAATGTTTTGTCGTCTCTTGACCCTTGAGCCCTCAAAGGTGACTTGTGCGTCCGAAAAACAATTGCAGAATATTGCTTCAACTATTTTTTTTATTTGCAATATTGGTGCGCGAAAAACGTTCTAGTTTTTAAATTTTGGCATTACTATTTTTTTTATTGCAAAACTTTTTGTGCAACTAAAATGTGTAATTTTATATTGCAAGTGTTATAATTACTAATAATTTGCGCTTCAATCAATTATTGAATTAGTGATTTAGTCGAGATACCTAATTGTTATCGATAAAGAAAATCCGATCGGCTACGGACAAAACAGTTAGATACTGTTTGTTATCCATGTAAATTTTGCAGCGTCGCTTTTTGTACCTATTGTTGTTTGGTTTTTTTTTTCTAAGCTTTTTTTAAATCTGTCCATAACTAACGGAATCTGAATATGAACCTGTTCCGATTCCATAGCGAGATAAAAAAATATTTGATCACCTACATGAAAAACCTTTTGAAACAATCATTAAGAATTTGGTAGGGTAACCACGAAATATTGTTGGTATTTAAAGCTATTCTGCTGTAAAAACTCCATGTACCATTTGATAATAAGTTAAATTTTAACACTTTCGCCGTCGGGTGTTTTCGAGCGAAGCTTAATTGCTTCAAGTCACCTATACGGTGAAAAAGTATTTTTTTAAATCTTAAACTTCACAATCATTTCATCCGGTGGATAAATTTGATCTTGAAGCTTTGTGTCGGTATGCGCCTACTCACCTAATTAAATTTTGGCAAGTATTTAAAATACCTTGAAATTATTTCCTTAATACGTTAAAATCCTGATAAAAACAATTTTACAAATTGGTATTTAACCTTTTTTAATTCCAAAAATAGATTTTAAATACTTACTTCCCAAATTAGTTTATTTCTATGCAAAAGCAAATGAAAATAGTAGGTACCTAGGCTATATTTAATATAAACATAAATTTACAAACATAAATAGAGATAATTGCATTAAAACAAGAAGATAGGTAGGTACCTACATTGTTCGCAATGATAGTATTTCACAGAATAGGTAAAACGATACAATTACACCTGAAAATATTATGCACTATACTACTTAGTGCACAATAATATGATCAGGTCTACCTACTTACTACTAAGAGTCAAAATTTAAAATGATAGTGATAACAGTAGGTTTATGAAGCAATCTTTTGCAATTTTATCAAATGTAATTCCTCTGGCAAGTCGCGGACCAAGTCTACCAAAATTATGATTCCAAAAAAAAATGACCCCAATTGACACGTGTAATGTTTTTCAGGAAATTGGATTTTCAGCAATCACGCTATTTACTAATGGCGCATCATAAATATTCTAGATAAAAAAAAAATTATCTTTCCATTAATCTAAGTAGATAAAAGAATAATCATTTGTCATTGTTATTTCAGAGATATAAATACCAATAAGACTGATAAATTTGTATAAGTTTCTCATTGTAACGCTAAGTAGGTATGTTGTCTGCAAGCAAGAATAAATAATTCTACAATAACCAATTTATTTGCCAAATGCACTGGAGACTACACAATATCAATATTCATATAAAACTAACAGGACTTGATTAGCGCTTTAAGAAAACAGATTACAGCAAAACAGCGCTTAAAACCCCCCGGTGATTATTTTTTTCATCAAATTAACTCCTTTATTCCAAAACGCCTATTAAGGAACGGCTAAGATGGGTATTATATCTCTAGTGCTATCTAAGTGTAATTTAATTCATAAAGTTACACTAACTACCTACTACTTCGAATAGAAAAATAAGTATTCAAAAAAAATTAAACTAAATTGATTGATTCATTGATAGAAACAACTTAATAGATCTCTTATCTTATTTTGAAACAATGATTCAAGTCAAATCTCGTATC
This sequence comes from Acronicta alni, assembly GCA_964056405.1. Lineage (NCBI taxonomy): Eukaryota > Metazoa > Arthropoda > Insecta > Lepidoptera > Noctuidae > Acronicta > Acronicta alni. The sequence goes on from OZ043936.1 coordinate 6,816,936, forward strand.
AGATTCTATGTCGAGATATGTAATTGTTAGATAAATTCTCAATCTCATCTCTGGTTGAGACATTTGTCGGCCATTATCATCGTAATGTCTTCTATCTAAAGTGTTATTGATAACTGTGATGTACTCTTCAGAAACTTAAGTAAGAAACGGTGCATATTATAGACATCCCTCTTTATCATTTGGCTCTTCGCTTAGTCCAATTGAAGTTTCACCTACGGCACATGAGTCTCTTAAAAGAACATAATTATTCTAATCAGATTCCATAAAATAAGCTGAAACATTCAATCTCTCTTCTTTAAGTAATTTCATTTCTAAGTTCTAACCAATCGCAATTGCACTCATACTTTTACAATCGCTATCGAACAAGTGTTTATCACATCTGTCTGTAATTGCTAGATTGCGTCAACCAGCCTCTTTACAGTCAAGAGATGTGACAACTTTGTCACGGAGCACAGATAAAAACATTTGGACAGATGTTACACAGCACCTTATCTAGTAATTGCCGTTTATATCAATGTGATTGTGATAGGTTTCTTTATCAATATTGCTGTGAAATTTATCCTAGCATTTATGATTTATTTATCTTCTTACTATTTGCTATTAGTTACAACCCCATAGTCTTAAGTCGATTTTCTGATATCATTCGTATCCTTCTCATTTTGGAAACTATTTAAAAAAATCTTTCTTATAAACAAATTAACAATACTACTTAATAAACGTAGCAGAAATGGTCATTATTGTTCACCTCAATCAAATGAAAAGACAAAAATCATTAAGTACATAAACCAGAAAAAGGAGGTGGATAAAGAAGAGGTTACAGCTTAAATTGTAATAACTCTGAACCTTAACGATAAATGAGCAAACTACATTGACTACGAAATAGTAATTATGGTAGTTAGATACGCTTAGTTATTTCACGCCAAATCCGCAGCGTAATCTCTTAATACATGATATTATTTCAAATTGTTCACTTATTTATAACAAGATGATGTTAAAGTCAGTCAAGATATCGGATTAATGTCATTTGCACATCATAAAAGTGTAATGTCTATTTGGATTTTAAGTATCAATATGTCAAAGTACAAAGCAAGTATAAGTATAAAGGAAATTTAATAGCACACAACAATTTAATAAATACTTTCTTAATAGCACATGTAAAGAAAATTAAATATGAATTTAAGAGAAGGAAGATGATTCAATCCAACAAAAGCTTAACTTTAAAAGAAACTGCTTTCATCCCACGCATTTGACAATTAATTACCAATCTTATGCAGTTCCATAATATGGTAGACAAAGTTTTGGTAAGTTAAAAAGCAGCTCAATCGAAAGCTTGACTGAAAGCAAACTCTTCTACATGCAGTCTTCTGCAAATAAACCCATGTATTGGTGTTTTACACTTGAATAGTTTAATGACGTGGCGGATTATGTCTATTATTTTTTTAAATTCTACGAACAATTTATAAATTTCATTACTATTTCCGAAAACATCATTACGTAAGTAATATACGTGATAGAAATCACCTTCCCAACTTAACAGTACTCAATCTACTTGACAAAAATATACGTAATAATTAGTTAACAATAGGTAGAGATTAGAAACAGTCATCGGATCACGTCTACCAACTGATAATGAAGAAATCCTTGTGGCTCGTGATAACAGAATCAATAGTGCTTTATTTTATTACATTCTTAATGGTAAACATGGAAAATGTGCACCATGATTTTTTACATGAATCGTTAAAACCAATCGGTCATGCCTAATCATAATTTATAGAAACATTATTTTTCAATCTGCAATATTTTTTTAAATAAGAACGAGGCTTTCGACAATGCTTCACTGTTTTCATTTACTTTTTTTACCAATAAAAAGTATGTAATAAACCTTAATCTGAGCGCCATTTATAATTAATAATATAATCATTAATCAAAGTACCTATACATACTGAAGAAATGAAGTGTATAATAAGGTGTGCAGGTCCTGGAGAAATGAAGGGATAATTATATCTACAATTAAACTGTCGTCCGATTTAAATAGGTTGGGATTTTCTTATTAAACTTGTTAACTGGGCCACCAAGAAGCTAATTGTAATTTGAAATTGTTTTTGACATCACTCAACTGCTACATTTACCAACTGAAACTTTTGTCTTGAAGAACAGTCTCTGCAATTGCATTTACTAAAACCTAATAATGTAGTTTCCGTTTGTATTACACTTGGAAGTTCATTCGCGGTAAAATTTAGTTGCATCGCAAAATTACTTACGAGCATATAGTTCATAAAAATATAAATCGTCATCTCTATTGCTAAAATTTGTTCTGTTTTGACCTGTAATATTTTACACATACCATCACGCCTGTATTCCCCGAAGGGTTAGGCAGAGGTGTACTAATGTACACATTTCGCCGGTATGTTTTTTAGGTCCCATGTAATAGAGGGCAACCTAAAATAATAATAATTAATGGCATTAAGCCATTAAATATTATTATTAATATTAGATTTGGAGGTTTTTATGACGTTTTTATGTTTATGAATAAGACCGGCCTTTAATTATAATAATATCTATGAAGGTACTACAAGATAACCGCTGAATCAAATTCAACGATAAATTAACAAAATCAATTCTTATAGATAACCACAATGGTTCCGTGTTCAAAGCGCACCGCTAACCAAGATAAGTAATATATATTGTATTACATTTCCCAGTAAACTGTAATCCTGATCATAAAAGGTGCCGATGAGCGTCATTTTCATGCGATTTGCTTGTTTAACGAAAGTCGAGACTTGTGACAAGATAAGTTTCCCGTCGTCGGTGGAAATTCTGAGATATACAGGGTGGAAGGGACATCGATGCACAACGGCTTACCATGACTTCAGTACATGATTCTGGACCCCCCTGCGTTGGAATTTTTCGTCGGCTTTTTCTTAAATTTCTCGAAGTTATCAATTATTAACACTAGCAATTTGTTAAAAGCTCTTCTAAGGGATTTAATGTAACATCGACCAAACTCAAATGGAATTAAAAAAAATACTACTAAAGTGGCAAACAAGCTTACGGTTACGGCCCACCTGATGGTAAGCGGTTACCGTAGCCTATAGACGCTTGCAAAACCAGGAGTATCACTTGCGCGTTGCCGACCCTGTAAAACGAAAGAGGAACAGTTGGGTTGGCAGTATAAGGGTCAAAGTCGATCCTTTGCCAACAAATGTTTCCTAGTGGAGGACTGGAGCATTTATCAAATTATCCTGAGATTCTAAACTACTTATGTCATATCAGTGTGAGGTCCCGGGTTCGATTCGCAGGTTTAGCAATGTATTATTGGGTTTTTCTATATTCATGTACGTTCAGTCGCTGCTTAGTTTGGATTCGTGCCCGGTTAATTGCAATAGGGATAAACTGTGGGTATTCAGCAGTACATGTCTACCAACAGTACCAACCCTTCAATGATAAAAGCGTGATAGTATATAACGACTGGAGATCTCAGCACGACGTGCTTAAATTTCTGCATAACACGCATGCACAAAAAAGAACATATTAGAACTAGACCAAAATATCCAGTTCACCCAAAACCAGTACATAGCATAACGCTAACGAGTACGTTAAGCAAGTTGCAGTTTATACATAACAAGTTGAAGTCGCATACCAACCGGCGCGCGGCGGGTTATTAGCTCGCATTGTCTGGACTATAATAGGTCGCGACGCGCGTGCGCATCAACGGCGAACTGAGTAGGGCGACCATGCGGTGGACTGTGAAATATGGGACATCGGAATTACACGTTGCATAGATTTTGTTGCAATTTTATTCAGGTTTTTTTGTGATGCACTGCACTTTTGGTGTAGTAGATGAAGTGGTTTCGATTCCCACCTGGGACAAATGTTTTTCTGAGACTTGTTAACTCTAGGTTTACTTAGTGCCCTTTATCATTTTACTTCATATCTGTATTTTAGATAGACTGACGGGAGTTTGCTTGCACAAATTCTCCTTTCGAAAACCACGTAGGGTTGCTAGGCCATCGATAGATTTCTAGATTATTTTTATGGGATTCCTTAAGTTGAGTTAGCGTGCTGTACCCCTATACTAACTATTCAGCAGCTTTGAATAGCACTTAATTTGAGACAATCGATCACAGTAGCATTTTTAGCATACCTGTCGACTGGGTTATTAGCATACATTGTCTGGATTATAATAAATGGCGAGACGCGCATACGTACCTACGGGAGTACCTACTGGTCAGCTGTGTCATACTATACGGTAAAATGATCTACATGCAAATTGATTGAAATACATATTGCAAACTTTAACCTACCTAGATACCTAGAAAGAATATTACTTCTACTATCTTATGTTGTTAGATATGTATATTCTTTTATTAAATGTAACCACTAATCATATTAATTTTAAAAATCATTATATTAAGGACAACATACCATGCTTACTCTTGATTTTGCATTCATAAATTTATTTCAACATCCGTACAATTCTTCTAACACGGTCAAAACCAGGATTGTCTCAGCCCACTCCTCTTGAGTGGTGGCCCCACCCAACAGATAGGTGTGTAGATTAGGTACCCTCATTTCTCGTCGATCAATGATTACCGTCAAGTGCCGCAGGAAGCCACTGATAGCGAATGACTCAATACTCTTTGTCACCTCAAAGCCAGTTTTATCGAAATTTACTTAAGTTTTCGGTTAAAATAACGGGTTTAAATGTTTCTGTTTGATATTTTGTTTGAGTGATGCATTGTTTTAAACTCCGTAAACTGTTCCGATTACGGTAAAAAGTAGGAATCTCAAAATTTTACTCGTGTTAAATCAAAACGGTGGAAGGTCTACACAATTTAAACAACAGCAAGGCTACATAATATAAAGAAACATGGTTATGTATCATCACGCCTGTATTTCCTGAAATGTGAGGCAGAGGCGTACTTTTGTACCAACACTCGTAGTTCCCGGTATGTTTAGGTTCCGTAGGTGGCAAGCCTATAGCCATTAACCGGGCACAAATCAAAACACCGAGCTGTTATGAGAATTTCATAGAAAATTCCTTTTATTCGGCCTAGCTAACGAACTCGGGAGTTTTAGGTCAGGCTTCGTGCTTGCAACCACTAGACTAATGAGGTATTTAATAAAGCTGCAATCATAATTATACCAAAAAGTTAAGTATAAAATACCTGTGATTTCGATAAGGTATCATGAAGCATGCAACATTACACTAATCACTCAAAATAATTAGAAAGAAAGAAAGAAAAATACATTTATTCAGACCAGGTCCGTACAACACAGATAAAATTAGAAATTAACATATAAAAACAACAAAGTTCACTAGGATGTGTTGTCGGCATTCTTGTCCCGAATGAGTTGCCGCTCAGCATTATGCGTATACGCAGCGATGGTTTTCAGTTAGCATCCTAGCAGTGAATTAATATTAAGAAGACCACACGAACGGCTGTCAAAACCACCTTAAACGTATAATTAAAATGTAACATATAAGACACACGCTTATAAGACACTAAACTTTTAAGTGTTAAGAAAATAAAAATAAAATGTAAACGAAACGCAGTAATCCGTTCCATTAATTTAATGTCATTTGACTTACACCTGCTTTGAAATGCGTTAACCATCTATTTGATTTATACGGACAATTCCTGAAATAAAAGCTTGACCTGAAATAACTCGTATTTATTTATTTAGTTATCAGAAACATATAGTCTTTGATTATATACTTGTCTAGATGCCACATTGACACGTACAGAACGGCCCAAATAAAGTCTACTAAAATTGGTAGACTCTCTTCTCACTTACGTCAGTGTCATTTGGATCACTTCAGGGTGTGGAGTTCTCGAAAAATAATTAATTATGTCGGTATGTGCGTATAATTACACTAAGATCACATTACATCGGTAAGTTTTGTTATTTAACCTCTATTATTTTATGAAAACATGATTTTTCAATTCGTTAATTTGTAGGTTCGACAGTACTCTGTCGAACCTACAAATTAACGAATTGAAAAATCGGTGAAGCCGGTGTTGTCAATTTATTACAAGGGAGATTTGGCGAAACTATGGGAGATAAAATGCAAATATCAGTCATCATCTTTCGATCAGGAGAAAATTTTATTATTTTAATAATTACCTACATAATTTATTTGATCACTAAATGATAACTTGCCTTCACAAAATAAATGAAGTCATTCACTAAATAGTATTTTTGTTAGTTCTTTCTAATATTTTGGGTTTCAGATTTCTTAAGACTGGAGAGACATTATACAGCGGACACGAAATGAAATATAATAAAAAAACTATTTCGAAAACAAATACAAAGAGATGGATTTTGATCTATAAATTGCTGTATATATTTTTTCATTGTATTTTTTGTTTTTATTAAAATAAAACACTAATCTATAAAATAATTACTTTATTCAGCCTATTTCGTTTAACTGTCATCCCATTAAATAATGGAGAAAAGGTAAGTTAATAATTTGGAGCAGGCATCCCTAAACACGCACACCTTGACAGTTTGACTACAATAAGTACACAAGCGGTACTCACACATATCACGCAATTTGGCCCCAGTTTTCGCGTGTCGTTTGTTTGCATTGCTCCATCTAGACAAGTATATAATCAAAGCATATAGTACTATAATTATTAAAGGAAAGGAAATATTAATGTTAGCAATGTCACCAATTAAGTTTATAAAAATAACTAGTAACTAATCTACCTATATCTATATATATCTAACGTATCTGTATGTATACTTATTAAAAAGTATCTGGTAAAAATAAAAATATAATTAATACGTAATATTGCGGTATGCGTAATTTCGTAAATATTGAATCAAGTATTTATAGGCCCCTTTGCAAAATTTATGTGTACTTGAACCGGATGTTATATTTCGAAATTTAAGTTAAATATTTTTTTAGAATAATTATGAACTATATTTCCTCATACTCAATATGTTTAGGATTCATATTCAGGGACAGACTTTCGTAAAAGTAGTTTCATTTCAATGTTTGGCGGACTCAACTGTGAGAAATTTGCATAATAACTATATTTATTTAATTAATAATTTCCTATTCTTAGGCGCAGGCGCGGTCGACCGTCGCGGGCCATGCAGGGAGCTGCCAATGCGCCCGCGCCTCCCGCGGCCGAACCGCCATCTTCACAACGTAAGTACCTACCTGTTTATTGCATAAAAATATTATTACAAAAATAGTTTTTATTAAGTTTCAATTTTATAAATTCAAATACTTCGTTGATTCGATTCAAGTTCATAATCAATGTTAAGACCTGCCATTCATCGCATCTCCGGTGCAATAAGATGCTTATGCGCTCAATGACAGCAACTTGACGACTGATGGTGCGCACGCGCGGTATCTGACACCCGGGCATTTAAACGACTACCCTCATATTTTATTACAGCGTTTTAGAACAGCTGATAATTTTTACGACTTGGCATCCGGTATTCAGCGACATATCGTCAGGATTCTTCAATATAGCAATGCCAAATAGCCGAGACTTGCAAGCAAATTTTATTGTCTATTTTATTGACACTTCAAATATAATTAAACTTGGTATATTCTTTTTATCTGTGGTGTGCCATCACAGGTGTGTATCTACAATTGTTATAACATTTACGGCACTTAGAGGACACAAATTACTAGAAAATTCTGCGTTACATGCGATTTATTCAACAAATATATTTCATTGTTGCGTGGCCAAATTTACAAATTTATGGAAGATTTTATTTTTGGCGTCATCATAACTGTGTATTTGTATCAACCTTCGAATAAATTACGAGAATTATGATTCAAATTGAAATCAGTAAATCAGCCCACGTTGATTCGCAATCGATAGCATTTTAATCAGATACACCTAGTAATAACAAATCGATCAAAATCCATACAGCTAAGCTGTCCTTAAAATTCTTGTACGACGCGGTACAATAAAAGCCCTTAAGACCCACTGTTCAAACAGCAAGATTTAACAAAACCAAGGCGAAGTTTCGTAAACCAAACATAACACAAAATATCTCATTAGAGACTCATTAAGACAATCGGACACGGAATTTGGTTTGCTCAGCCGAAGCGGCAATCTCGAGAGAGATCCTAACATCCTTTTGTATGTCCCACACTTGTATCAACAAACATCTTAAGGCCATTCATGCAGACAACGGTACCTTAAACCAATATATTCAGTAATAGCTTGCATGGAGCTTCAAATTCTTGAATCGGAAGCTTTATTTTGTCATTTTCATAATATTATAGCTCTGTCACCGAGCATATAAAATACTTACCTGAAAAAGAGATCTTGTTCAATTTCGCTAAATTGTTCAATTTCGTTCAAGTCGAAAAGTAGAACATGAGTTAATACTTTTGACTAAAATAAATATTTTTAACTCAACTGCAGATGAGTCACATGACACAAATGCTTATTTAGCGGTATTGAGACATTTCAAAGTCTTCACTAGATTAGATAATTACTAATCTACTTCCTTTTTCTGTAGTAACCATGACTATCATCTTAGAAGGAAAAGTGAATCAATCAGAACATGATACCTACGTATATTTTTTCACATTCAGTTCATATAAGGCACGTTGGTCTTGAAGGTTATAAGAAAAATACTGCTGTTTTGCACCAGTCTCATTCGTCTTTATCGGTACAGTAATGAAGATTCTCAGTTATTTTTTAAACTAAAACAAAAACTTTAATTTATTCAACATAACTAAATATAAAGTTGTCTTTATCAGTACCAATTTAACAAATGCAAATAAGAATTCTGCATTTTGCATGAATTTTAGGTATTCTCAATGTAGGTACTCTGACTGATTAGGTCCGTCGAAGGTGTAACATAACGGCACTTTATCTGATAACCCATTTGTGTCGTCTTCCGGCCCTAATTGCTGTTTGCCGGATACAAAACGGCAAATAATGACTGTCTCTTAAGGGAATATCATATTTTTATTATTTTGTACGATACATGTATTTTACTTTTTGGAGAAGAGTTATTTACCATACCTCTTCTCCAAAAAAGAATTTCCAGACACAACAAACTGACTTTTAGGCTACATTACACATACATAATAAATTTTTTAAATTTAAATAATTATGTTAATGCCAGGAGGACCAAGAAGTAATAAAAAGCACTAGCACACAAATTTAGCAGAACTCTTGGGAATAAAATGGTTAAAAGAACAAAATACGTTGATTTTACAATTAAGTAGGAACTTTGGCATTTTGCCACTGCTACTCTGGACCCATAGACTAGCACACTGTCTCTGGCCATAGACCATAAAGATTGGCTATAACTTGAACACTCAAATTTTAAACATAACTGCGATGATTTAAAAAAGTCGTATTATTTACTTCAAGTCGTCAATGGAACATCTGTATTACTCTTAATTAAGTCAATAAGCGTACACGTGTATGTAAAATATGTACCTATATTGTATTTTAAATAACATTATTTTATGAAAAATGAAAAAAAAAATGGTTAGATGGTTATGGTTAGATTAATTCATATTAAGTTAGCATAAAGATCTCAATTATATTGTAACATAAATTATGTACTTAATTATGCCGTTTTCAAAACCTATGTAGACGCCAGCAGGTCGAGCTATCCAAAACTGTCAAATTTTCCCAATTGAATATGAACCTTATCGTTTTGCATAAAATCAAAGAAATTTGACAGATTGTGGTAGCTTGATGTGTTGACCTCTGTCCCTTCACAGGATTTTTATGTAATATAAAAATTTGTTATCCCGAGACAATGTATTGAATGGTATCCCTAATTGGAAATGTTCATGTGGATTTAATTTTCGAAAATCTCTCTAAATCAAAACAAAGAATGAAATTAAATTCATATAATAACGTCAAACCATCATTTTAATTTAAGTAGTTGTGTCCATTTTTACTATCCATGATTAAACAAACTTTATTTGATATTACCTACAACTTTATTTTTAAAATCGATATTCAAAGCCATCTAGAGTTTCATCAATCACCCCATAAAAACCTAAACTAACTTGGTGTCAAAGTCCTCTACAAGAAATATGTGGCATTACTTTATAATCACCTCACGACCGTCGGGTCGTCGGTCCTGCCATCTCTCGGGCCCTAAACGAATTAACATTCAATTATTCACATCTCCGCTGCCCAGTAGCTCCCCCCTCGTCCGCGACTTGCGTATGCGCCTAATTGGGACGCTTTTCCGTTCGGTGAAAGCGATCGATCGAGTGGAAACCATTTTTGGGCGTGCGATTGATCGATTTCGTATCGGGATTTCGATTTATCGTTCGATTGACGTCCGATAGATATGTACAATGAAATCTTTGTTGTCTGTTTGTTGTGTTATGTGCTCTCAAAGATTAAGTGGTTAATAATAGGGTGATAATATGTAGTGGTTAATGTGCTCTTACCCAGCAAAAATGCACTATGCGCAAACTAACGCAGTGTATGTGAAAGTTCGATATTATTACGCAATAATGTTTAAAAAATCTGTTTCCTAATTAGACTATTTATTACAGGCAATATCGAGAATACCAGAAAACGTTGCCCTAAAACAAATCCTATTCAAAATATTGCTTACCCAAACCAAACACAACCGCTACGTCACCAGTTAGGTACAAACCAATAATTGGATCATTCTAAATCTTCAACAAAATGTCCAAATACGTCTTCAATAGGCATTGTAACCAGAAACTTGTAAAACGAACCGTGTCTGTCACCATCAGCATATTTCATTCATAAATACCGAGTACGCCGAATATTTCAACTTTCTGAGAAAAACACACGTTCGCTGGAAACACTAGAAATCAATAAACACGTTAATGATGAATATGATACCTTGCTATGTTCTAATAACAACGCTAGGTAATTAAATCACGACTTCCTCCGATTTGAAAACAAAACCATTTCATAATAATTATGGAGATATTTTCCATTGAACTATTCCTTACATACTTATAAGAACAATGAGGTCAATATAGAATACTGGGAAATTGGTAAACACCCATAAGGTCGAATGTAACTTGCACACGTATGATAAAAAAGTCTTATTTTCTGTATTAACATATATTTTGTTATCTAGTCGCAACTATTCATTAATCAGGAGTATTATATATGCAATACGAATCAAAGTCGTATGGTCATCCTTTGGGCACCTGGTTGGATAAATTTTAATTTTTAAGACTATCAAAAGTAGCTTTAATTGTTGCTTCAGAATATTTTATCTTTCCATGAGAAAACAATGGGCTTTACCATTTTTTTTTTTTTCTTTCTTTCTTTCTATTTCCCTACTTAAAAATATGTTTAATAAGACTTACCCCACTTGTTTTGTTCTCTTAACTAAGTATGCCTTAAACCTACTTAAAAATAGAATCTAACCAAAGTCTAGACCCTCCAACCGGCCCAGTAACCAACAAAACTACAACGTCCCATAAAATATTGAAGGCAGACATCATCGTGGCATCATAACTGCACCGTTACTGCGGAAGGCACACTCCTGACTTGCATTAATCAGGACGCCATCTTAAAACGATAAACAGTACGGCCACGGCGTGATGATGAGGTGTTAAAACTTGTTTTGTTGATTTTATTATTTTCTTCGTGTTGGTTTACTCCATTCATGAATTTGGAATTCTTGGGTGATCGTTGACCGTTTTGCTATTAACTTATTCATAGAAGCTCTGCTAGATATAACTCTGAGCTGTAGTGTAAACATGGTGGTATTTAAAAAAGTAAGAGAAACACCGATCTTGGCACAGCACCTCATTTTGTATGACAAATCGGTTGGACAAATAGAAAGTATCTTAACCAAAATGTCGTACCAATTGCATAAACCCATAATTAAGTTTCCCTGAGATCCGAAACGAGTACAACGCTGACAAACGAACAAAATGAACGTCCGCACACCACATTATCAATTTCTAGACAATAGCCGTCTCAGTTGTCACAGACAAACTTAACTTTACCGCCAGGAAAACCTAACTAGACTACAATACCGTGCAAAATACTCCAATTTCCCAGCAAAACAACAGTTGCGAAAGCCAACCTGTATGGTCAGGTAATTGCCGATGGCGACACCATAAATGATGGCTTGGAGATACTACATGGTGTAATTCAGTACCGTTGAGGCTCATTGGAGTGTTGAAGAAAGCAGCGGTACTGTGCGACGTCCCCGACATATCAATCAAATAGCTTATAATATGCGCCGCCCACCGTTAGAAAGACAAGACCATCTTATTATGCAGACAATAAGAGTTATTGTCGTGCAACTTCGGCTCACTTCGGGACACTTCGGGATGGCGATAGGTCGATTTAAATTCCGAATAAGCGGGAAGGAGGAAGTCACGGTGCGCCAGCGCTTCTATGTCACACCTTTTCTCCGTATATGAAGTTATTGAACTCGACTGTCCGTTGAATTCGGATGGTGTTTATTCCGTGATTGTACTATTTTGATGGCCCCTTACACGTGTCATAGTAAATATTCATTTAAAATTCTCTCTGCTTATCCGATGATCGATAATCGAGAATATTATTTATCCTTTATTCAGCGTCGGTTATATTGGATGCTGAAATGCCATAGAAAATACGTTCAGCAGTTTTCCATTTCTGTACAATTTCCATGGGAATACATGCCATACATCTATATCGCAGATTACAGGTTTTGGTGGGAGAAGGCAGAGATTTGCCTTAGAGGCTTCTAGAACGGGGAAGTATTTACGAGTTCCTAGTTCGCTTCGCTATTTCGAAACAACGCATATTTATGTCGTTGAAAAGCCCAAGAGTATATCCTAAAATGTGGAAACTATGTGTAACCATAACAACACGTAGCTTAAACACATGGAAAAGAACAAGGATCAGAAACGGCCAATAATATCAACTTTATGCACCTTTTTCCTAACCACAGCTGACTAAAACCGAGCCTTATATAGCTCTTGTACGTAATTAATAATTATCCTCTGCTGCTGTTTTACTGTAACGTAACTGGTTAAAATGTCAATGGTTCGTGAAACGTTCTGCCGAAAGCGTGTATTTGGCGCAATTCAGAGCGTTACCGAGAATAAATACGTTTTAAATTTCGACATATAGGTATGTACAGACTAAAACTTCACTTTTATTTTCCTCGTATATGTTGCGTAAAATATGGATGCAGTCACACCGATGACAGCAAGTAGCCCATGAATAGTGATGCGGAATGTACTTTCTTGGTGTTTTTCGAAACATTCTGATACTTAGACATTGTGACCAGCGTTTCTTTTTAATTCATAAAGCGTTTTACTTTACTTCCAAGCTTTCAATAATTCTAGTCTTAAAAATGAGTTTTTCCATTATTATACTTCGTTGCGATTACACCATTATCTAGATACTTAAATAACTATCAAGTTCTCAAGTAACGATCGCCAGTAATGAGGCAACGATGTAAGAAATTTTCTTGTTACACTTCGGTGTGATAGCATCCAACAATGCGCACACGCATCAAGTTACAGACAAGATTGCGTGAAATGATTATTGCTAAGAAAACTCGACACGATACATTTTGCTTGCTCATATTTTCATCAAAAGCTTGCTAAGTAACTGACAATGTCAGTAGATTGAAGGATATTTCTCAAAACAATGAATGACCTCCAATATATGAAAATTAAGGCTTTGGAAATTAGAACTCAGCCGATCGCGACTAGTCAAATTTAACTTCAACAAGCCTCTTTCTAGTTTGAGGAACTTTTGGTATTAGGTAAGTCTATAAGACTATACTCCATAGACTCTTAATAGTCGTTTTGTTAATTCTCAATTCTCATGAAGTCATAGTCATGTAGTCCGAAATTCCTCATGAATAGTCAACATTTCAACAAACTGGGCAGACGGCACAGAGATGGGGTAGGGAAGGGGCTTTCCCTGGGATGGGCCTTGGAAAGCATGACATAGGAAGGGTTCCGGAAGAATACTTAGTTCTCGGTTCTCGGAGCCCCCCAATATTGTGCTGAATTTGGTTTTAGTTCGGTAAAAATCTTACACACCCTGGTCTGCCCAGCAGGCCGGCAGACTTGAAGGTTTCTCCTTACAAAACAAAAGGTAAGTCGGATTTGTAGTTACTAAATAAACCGCACTTGTCTTGCCTTCCCATGGGATTCGATTTGTGACATTCCCCACAACCCACAAAATCATACCTAATCAAACAGCGCAAAAAATGTAAGACCCTTGAAACAAAACCGCTCAGACTAACATAAATAATGGTGTTCAGATAGATAATCGGCAATACGCCCACCTCCTCCCACTTGACTGGGGAAAACCGTCTCCTTAGGGAGTAATCCCGTGGGCGGAGCTGAGGGGTTGCTTTTCTACAAATCAGCCACCCCTAAAGCTTTGTTTATCTATGAAAATCCAAGGTATGATGATATGAAAATCGACTTTATTGCGGTGAAGTACCTACATATTAAATTAATGGTCACAGACAGTACTGCAGATAACTTACTCAGGAATACGCACATTCTAAAGCCAATTTTTTGAGAACGTGATGATTGTCCTAGTAGATTAATAGACGGCCTTAATATAACTATCTCGTTAGTCTAGTGGTCCCAAGCGCGACTCCTAAGCTCGGTCGTAGGTTCTATTCCCAGGTCGAGCAGTGTTATTGAGATTTTCTATGAAATTCTCAGTGACAGCTCGAAGTTTGGATTTTAGTCCGATTAATGGCAAAAGGTTCGCCCCTCTATTACATGGGACCTAAACATACAACGGTGAACTGTGGGTGGTACACCTCTGCATAACCCTTCGGAGAATACAGGAGATTAGTAGATTACCCTTTAATTACATTTAGGTATTTAATTACTATTGCAACATGCTATCCTACACCCGTAAAAACAACATAATTATACTTATATATACCTATTTGGGCGTAATTCGATTGCCAACACCGGATGTATTATCTAAATATACGTATTGTAGGTACCTAATTTATATTATTTTAGGTAATTGGAATAAGGTGTTAAATTTTATGCCTACACACCTCACCTGAACAGAATGGTAGATAACTACCATTTTCTTTCTGAACTGTGCTCATTAAAATGTACAGAATATTTTAAGATGGTATTTGCCAGGACAATGTAAATGTTAGAGGTATTTTTTACAGTTTCTTTTAACTATGTGGGTAACTATAAACTCAATTAGGTACTTATTAATAGAAGCGATTGGAATAAAGGATTTCAATATTGGCGCACAATTCATATTCAAACTATCCTTAGGTACCGCACTTACTTAATCTCGTATAGTCGTATGTAGGTTAGTGACGTAGCTACGATATTATAGGTACATGTGACTCAGATACATTGTCCTGTTCGGGAAATACTATGAGACCGACCTTACTGTGGTCATGAACCGTATTCTTATATTGGATACTCGTTCATTGACGAACTTTTTACCTGAAAATAAAAGCTGTGGTAACAGTCTGTGGTCGATGTGTTGCCATTTTATCGTGACATGTGTCAGTCAAACTGTATATTTCAGTGTCGCCAGTGTTTTAGTAGGACTGATTAATGCCTAAATATTTAATTAATTTAAATGTTATTCTTCAAGGAGAGGAACCGTTTATCAAGGTACTCCATTGTTTTGAGACATAATTCTAAGTAATATCGTTGATAATATAAATAAGCAGATGATTCAGTGTGTTTTCTTTTAGATCGATTACGGAATAAAATATCCTATGTGAGTTCTGTGACTAACCTACCTCAAGAAACGATAGTTTACAATAGAAGGCATAATAAACTTATTGCTATTTTTTATATAGGACAATGGTTGTAGGTAGGTACCGTAAAAAGATCACAAAGATTCATAAATAATTTTCTTATTAACATCGCGGGTGTTCCGCCAAATTCAGACGCACGTTGGTGCTAAAATAATTTCAATTTACTCTGTGGTCTATCTGCCAAATACCTATAAGAATAACATTCTGATCACGTTCTATATATATGCTACTATTTCACAAAAGCATCGAATAGCCTTATTCTAATCTCGTCATATCTTTCATTGAAATCTGAGAGCGAATCCAATAAAAAACTAGTGTTTTTGAGATTAAGCTTAGGTTAATCTGGTTACTTAGTAAATTTGCCAAAGAACAATAAGCAGGCACAATAGAAAAACAATTGTCTAGACCCTCTGGAGGGTCACGATACGATCTAGATTGAGGCACGCTATGGAGGAGTAGCGTGCCTGGTTTAGAGTCCCACAGAAAAATATAGCCAAATAATCCTAAAAGAACTGAATATTGACACTTCCATAACTAGTTGATTAGTAGAGTGAATTATTAGATTTATCATTTATATATAACCAATGCCATTGCTTACTTGCTTCGTAATATAAACTTACGTTAGGTGCCTATGATAAACGTTTGTTATTCTTCCTTCGAAAGTCTTTTAGGATAGATTTATGAACTCTATAAAAAAATTAACCATGAAGCTTATGGAATTACCCGCCCAATATTATGTGCATTTATTCACAGCACGTCTCTAAAGTATCTCACAATCGCTACTTTTCACAAAACAACGATCTGATAGCATTTACGTGACTCAGTCGCTTGCCAACTATACGTATATTCCTAGCTATAGCCTACTAGGTGTCAGTCTTATTGATTTTTGTGCCCTGTAGCCTCAGCGAGGCTAGTTGAAATGGTATTAAGGAAAAATACGCTTTATGCTGTGTATTTAGAGTGGATTCTTGATCGAAGTAACAGTTCATTTTAAAACAAAAGATAGTGTGATTCATCCGTCGAGAACTTTGTTGTGGTTAGAGAATTTTAGGGGTGGAGACTTTTGTTCGATTATGTTTGCTATTACAGTGGTGTTAAGGTTTATTTGTTAAAAAATGTGGTTAAAAGCTTTTTAGGTTTTAATTTAGATTCGCTGATACGCTATTTCTTCTGATTGGAACGAATAAATAAAATAGTACTAATTTTATGTATAAAATCTTACGTTACAACGCACAGCGCCATCTGTGGCCGAGTAGCAACAAACAAACTTATTATTTTAATTTGAACTTAATAAATTAAAATACGCTATTAGCAAATTGTAACTAGAATCGATTCTACGATGATATCTGATTATATTATTCTAATATAGCCACCTCACACAAGTGAATTGCCTGACTCATCTATTGTCGACTTTTCTTGGAATTGTAAGAAAGCGCCCCGGGTTATTCAAACATACAATTCGTAATCAATTGTAACATGTACTCTTTTGTTACAGAAATCAAAACAGAGGAGGTCATCAGTGAAGCTAAAATCGAGGCCGACGAAGAAATGGACGGCGTTCAAATTGATAAGCAAGAACTCAGAGTCACGAGGACGACGAGCATCGACAGTGACAACCGATCTGACAGGAGCGAGGAGGAAGACTTGAGAAGAGCGCGCAAACGAGCTGCATCCACGTCACCATCTCCGATCCCTTTGGACAAAAGAACAGCTAGATTCGAGTGCCCCAAATGCCGGCAACGATTCGATTCGCTCAACGCTTTCGACATCCACCGATTCACTGCGCACAGTGACGACACTAAGACTGGCTTTGATGATCTAACCTTCGTCGATTTCTCCAGCAAAAAGTTCCCTGAAATTGCCCGAGGGGTTTGCGAGAGAAACCCTCACGTTTCAGTGACAGAACAGCGTTATAGATGCGATATGTGCTACAGAGACTTCCCTTGCGGGCAAGCTCTGGATATACACAGAAAGTCGTGCTCTTCCTCCACTCGGATACCCAGTCCTGAAAGAGATCGCCGAGAAGACTTTTTCGCTAAGTTAGACCTTAGGAACAGGTCTTTCGGAATACCTGGCACGTTGACTCCACCGATGGAAAGATTTACACCAAAATTTGAAGATGGCCATCTCACCAATGGCATAAGACACATCGATGCCGCTCGAGACTTGGCAGATATTCAATCGATATTAAGCGTCACGTCAACCGGCGGCCTTTTGGAACGGCTCACTGGCACAAGGGTTCCTTTAGAAAGTTCGGTTCTAACACCGCCTGACACAATTATCAAAGACAGAGATCAAGAGGAAACCCAAGACAATTTCGCAGCAGAGTTCAGACGAATGAAACTACGTGGAGAATTTCCCTGTAGGTTATGTCCAGCCAAGTTTCCCAACCTAAGAGCTTTAAAGGGACACAACAGAGTTCACTTGAGTGGAACGGGCCCAGGACCTTATCAGTGCAACATGTGCCCTCATGCTTCTCTAGATAAGGCGGCGTTAGTTCGTCATATGCGCACCCATAATGGAGATAGGCCTTACGAATGTGCCGTCTGTAACTACGCTTTTACCACTAAAGCCAACTGTGAGCGTCACCTGAGAAACAGACACGCCAAAGTTACTAGAGAAGATGTCAAACGATCAATAATTTACCATCCTTCTGAAGATCCTAATAATGATGAAGTAAACTCAAAACTTGCTAGAGATGAGGTGAAAAGATCTTTGGCTTTTCACACTCCTGACATCGACAGGCGTAATGAAAGTACAGGACGTGATACGCCGCTTACACACTTTAATCCTAACTTTATAACTGACAGACATCCTGTTACTAATCTAACGGCAAAACCACTACCATTGCCCGAGTCACCCTTGCCTTTGCCTATGCCAAGAGATACTGAGCAACCGCCGCCTCGAATTAAAGTGAAGGGTATTGGTCAGTTAACCCAAATACCCGAATTCAGACCACCGGAAATCACTTATAAATCCAATGATATCCAACTGGACTCGTATGATGAAGAAGCTCCTGTAGACTTGAGCACGAGTGACAATAATAGTTGCGATGTTCTTGATCTCAGTAAGAAAAAACGTGACAGTGATTCTGAAAAGCCAAAATCCCCACCACGCCCATCCTTTGAACCTGATCCTGCAAGTGTAGCCGCTTCGGCATTTGAAAAGACAAGATTTCTCTTAGCTTCCCATAGACTTTTCGAAAACTCTCTTCCGAAAATCGATCCAGCTTACTATGCCACCCAGCTTTCACAACTGTATGCTGGTACTGTTCCTGGAATCCCCGGCTTACCTTTGCCACCATCCTTTCCTATCTCCCCGTACTTACTTCAACCTTCGTTTTTTCCTCACCCAACTGATTCACAAGAACTTGCCGAAATAAAACAGCACATACAGAAAGAAATCATCCGGGGATTGAGCATGTCTGGTGGTAGACTAGTTCCAAATGATCAAGACAGTCAGCCTAAACTCGAGCCTGAGGAAGAGGAACAAAAACCGCCGACAACTATCTCCCCAACATCTTCACCACACCCTGAATCTCCACGCCCATCGATGAATAACACTCTCGTCCCACAAACTGACTCCGTGAAGATGGTAATTAAAAATGGTGTTTTGATGCCCAAGCAAAAACAAAGAAGATACAGAACGGAGAGACCGTTTTCATGCTCACAGTGTTCAGCGCGATTTACCCTGCGATCTAACATGGAGCGCCATGTTAAGCAACAACATCCGCAGCACTGGAGTGTAAGAAGACCAGCGCCAAGGGCCCCACCACCGTACCCAACACCAGATTCACTAGCTGACCGCATGAAGTTCGCCTTACTGGCTCGCCATCTCGAAAGGCCGTTACAGCAATCTGAACGATCTCCAGTGCGAAGAGATTCTGATGAAGTAGCTGACAATGAGGAAGATGAAGAAGACACCTTAGTAATAGATGAGGAGCCCGACCAGGAAGTTAAGTCGGAAGATCATACTGCAGCGCGTCGCGCAGCCGCTGAAATCCTCATGGCTACGTGCCAACAGGAAATGAGCAAAGATTTTGACCTTAAAATAGCTGGAAACCTAATTAATAAGCCGGTTCCTGTCGTCAATGATAAGACTGAGTCTGGAACTAATTCTGTTTCGCCCACGCAAGAGTCCCTGCCTGTGCCAGTTGTACCTACTCGCAGTGATGAAGAGGAAGATGAAGAAGGTCTGGTGGCCTCCACCAGCGAAGGAAACAACTCTGGCAGCGATGAAAATAAGTAAGTTCATATTATTTGTTAGCTAAACATACGAAGTAATTAAAATCATGAAATTTATTAAACATATAATCTAATAGAAAATGGTTTATATTAACATAAAATATATTTTCAGATCGGAAACAGATACAGCTCTACCACCAAAGAAGAAGTCTGCATATAGTCTAGCACCGAACCGGGTTTCGTGTCCTTATTGCCACCGAAAGTTCCCGTGGTCGTCATCCCTTCGTCGCCACGTCCTGACACACACTGGTCAGAAACCTTTCAAGTGTCCTCACTGCACACTTCTTTTCACAACAAAGTCGAATTGTGACCGCCATCTGTTGAGGAAACATGGAGGGTCCGCCAGAGCTATACTGGCTGAACCGATCCCTGACACCGTATCACCACCACAGCCAGTGAATGATACAAGAGCAGTCCCAGAAAGACCATTCAAATGCGTATCATGTCCAACCAGCACGTTTTCGTCACTGGAAACCTTAAAAAAACATACATCTTCGAGACATGGGACTGACTCTCAACCAGGCTCCCCAAATACGGATGTTGTAGAGGAAACGAATGACGGTGGTCTAGTCTTCAAGTGCCATCTCTGCGAGGCATCTTTTGGGGACAGAAGTGGTGCGCTGACTCACTTAGCGTCGGGGCATGCGGCTGAGTATGATCAACTCGTCAGCAAGGGAGCTTTGGACGCTGCCAGCGACCGGAGTGAAAGTGCTGATGATGATGAGAGGGGGAAGTTTCCTGACCACGCTAATAGAAAGGTAAAATTAATTTCTAAAGTGTAAAAGCATTACTACGAAATATTGATTGAATATTTAATAAGCCCCTTTTGTACATCTTTAACTACCATTGACATTTTATTTTATAATAATAGATAATAGTAGTAATAATAATAGATAGATAATAGATCTCAATTTACGAGTATCAAAGTATTGTAAGTTGATAAGTGTTATTTTTCCAACTTACTAAATATTTACTTTTTCATTTAAAGGTGGTCTGCGCATTCTGTATTCGTCGTTTCTGGTCAGCGGAGGACCTTCGTCGCCACATGAGGACTCATTCGGGCGAGAGACCGTTCGTGTGCGACCTCTGCCGGCGAAGGTTCACTCTAAAGCACAGCATGCTGAGACACCGCAAAAAGCACCGGGAAGAAATAACTGATGATGAGGAACCATCGCCGCCTAACACACCGCTGGAAGATACTATGGCTAATGGGTAAGTACAGTCCACATTTTGAATCCAAGTAGGCACATTCTCTTTTAAAAAAATTTACATAGTATTTTCGCTGAGATATTATAATTTATTTTCTAAAAATTATTATAATACACCATCGACCTGTCCCGGCTTCGCACGGGTGCAATGTACTGCCTAATAATATGCATATATTATACATAAATGTAGCCTATATTACTTAGGGATAATGTAGCATTCTACTCGAGAAAGAATCTTTGAAATCGGCCTAGTAGTTTTTGTTTATTCGTTACAAACATAAAAATACAAATCTTTCCTCTTTATAATATTAGTGTAGATACATTATAAAATATTAACATAGGCATTGGCGTAAATCCACAGTTAATACGGTCACACTCAAATGAAACATGGTCAAAAAAGCCAAAGAATCACATAAATTAGAAACACAAAATAATTAAATTTTCTTTTTCTTTTTATACAGCTACCGCTACCAAGACGACGACGGCTCAGGCAGTGAAATTCCAAGCAACGTCAATAACAACAACTCACCTCCCTCCGCTCCATACGAAAAGAAGCTCAAACTGGACATGACATCGCGGAAGTACTCTTCAGAGGCCGATAACGATCCAGAGAACAGTGACCTCATTGGTAAACTGCTTGGGATCCCCGACAAAACTATTAACAAACTACTCTCCTCCGCAGATGAGGCTGCAAAAATCCTTGGTGTGAATAAATGAGAGTACGCTTTAGTCCTCGTGGCACCCGCTAGACTTATTCTAGCTCCACGAGGACTAAAAATACCGTTACAAACATTGCAACCTCAAACATCAAAAGCTATTGAAAATGGTACAACGCCATCTAGCAACGAGTAGACGTAAAATATTTTTACTTATACGCAAAAGTTGCAAGTAATTTATTAGTTTGTATGGTTAAAATTAATTTAATCCAAAATGAAGCTTCAACGAATGTATATTTTGTTACAACGCCATCTAGCAACGAGTAGACGCATTGGTGCTGCCATGTTGGTAGCCCACTTCAATGCAATTATAATGTAAATATTTGCTAGTTCAACTAGGTGCCTATAGCTGCCTTATTTCTAAAGTTTAAACCGTCCTATTTATGCCTTACTGTTCTATTATAAAAACTTAAAATGTGGGTAAATAACAACGAAGGTTTCTAGTGCCAGTTCTTAAAAGTACATTGTATAGTTGAAATGTAGTTGTTAGTATATACTCATGCTCTTAATTTTTAATTAGTATAGGTGTTATAAGCCAGTTTAGTAATCGTCAAGTAAAAGAGTCAATTTGTTATCGTAGCATTTTATTGTCTCATAAATTTAACCAAATACATCAAACAGATACTTGAGTAAATTTTATTTTTACCCTGTTGGACTTCAATTTTAATAACGATGCATTCACATTTCATTAATTCGGTCCCGTTGCTGTTAAAGACAATAAATGCACTGATCACAGATGACTCAACTTCACCGTATCGCACAGATTAAGCTTAAAATCTATCAATGAGCTAAGAGCTAATGAATTTTGCATTTCCATCTAGTCGGGTAGATACTATTTTTCAATATCCTCTCATGTACTATAAAACACCCATTATAATAAATAAGTTCAGCCAAAAAAACTTACTTTTCGCAAACCCAAAATTGATCTAGTCAACTCTAAAACGATGTTTGTTTTTTCTTATTCTAAGCTAATACCAAAATATCAAGTTTACATTCTCTTACAGTTTAAATTAACTCTAAGATTAAAGTTAAACCTCCAATTGTACTACCAATGAATAGTTGTAAGCATTTATTACAATTTATTAAATAATATAATAACGAAATAGTTTAGATTCAATAGGTAGACATTTCTGTCTAAAAATATCTTAACTAGTACGTATAAGGTTTTCTTGAATATTCTGCCTATCTTAAATATTGTATCTACTACTAAACTCTACTTCTTTCCATAATTATATTACTTCCCTATTTTATACTTAAGAACGGTGTACATAGCATTTTATCTCAAGGGGCAAAAAGCCAGTCTTAAATGCTAAAGTATAAAGTTAAGGTTAAACCTATAGTAGGATCTAAAATACATGTCTGCGACCTTTTTTAAAGCGTGAATTAATTTATAATGACATTTTGTTTGCTCAAATTCATGGCATTTCTTTACTGACAAAGAGTAGCGTAAATAGTATTTTTAAGGAACAAGGTTAGGATCTCGCTTAGGTACTTAAACTTATTATGATTTCTGAATATTATGTTGTTTTTCTAACCCATGGCTTTCGGTGGATATCCGTTAACCAGACTGGGAATTAGTTTTATTTGAAATAAAATATATTATACTTTTTATTCTAAAAATATTTGAGTTTTTATACTATTAATAATTATTTTATCGGTAAAATATCGGTGCAGCAATATTATTATTTTTTTGTAAAGGTTATAAACCTTTTAGGGTAGTTTAGGATTTACAGTCTCCTTCGTGGATTGACGGATCATACGCTAGAATATACCTAAGTCGAATGTGCTTTGTATATTGGTAACGCTACATATATACCAAATATATTATAAGAATGGTACCATTTGTAAGGTTAACTATAATAAAATAATAATAATTACATTATGGATTTAATATTATACACTCTAGTAAGAGTAAGTACCTACTTCATATCTCTTTAAGTCAGTTATAAGCAATAATAATTGTGTGTATTGTATTTATGTAACATTAGGACTCCTTGGTCTTGGAAAAACAATTTTAGTGTTTGAACATAGAGAATAATAACTTGGTTATTTTCCTACAAAATCTATATCCGAATAACAAAATTCGGACAAAAAACTTTGTTTTTCTCAAGGAAGAGCCCCGAATATACGTATTCATTAATATTCAAAAATACTTAGACGTGAATTTTATTATAATAATAATTAGGTTAGTACTAAATGTATACCAAAGTAAGTTTTAGTATATAAGTGTATATTAATTTAACAGAATCCTGCTTTATGTCAATTATAGTTAGAAAAAAGCGAATGAGTTTGATATTTTGTATTATATTTATTTAGATTTCTTTTTGTATAATTTGCTTCGTCCAGTAGGCCAGTAGGTATGAGTTGCTGTTTAAATAACATTAATTAATGTTACATAATTATAATTAGTTAATAGGTAGTAATCTCGTACTTACTAGTAAAAGTAATTAAGTTTACTAGTTGTAAGAATATTGTGGCAACACCGCTTGGCCTTTTAAATGTAGTGTTCGTGTGTTTTAAAAATATATTATGCTCTCGTATATAAGTAAGTTAAAACTAAATTTTACCATTACAACGCATGATTTAATTATCATAATTATTATAAGATGTTACGATTCACCTTTTTGCCTCTCTTTCTTTATGCAATATGAGTGTCGTTTTAAAAACGGTTTTTTGTCAAATAAATAATGGTGTATTATTAAAATAATCAAACTCTTTAATTTTATCCCTATATAACCTTGCTGAATTATCTCAAAAAAAATCTTGACTTTATTTATAAACGTCCCATCACGTCACGCTACACTCCCCGTAAGGATAAGCAGACCTACTACCACAGACTACACCACATTTCACCGATATGTTTTAGGGCCAAACCTACATGGGTCCGAAGTTCCGAAACTGTTGAAAATACAGCGCACAAAATCCAAACTGCACGATGCTTCTGACAATAATTGCGTACCCAAGACCTGACACCGAGAAAACACTAAATTCTATAAAAAAATATAAATACTTACTGATCCATGGTCTTATTGGTTGAAGATTGTAAACACTATAGAAAAGGTTAGAATCAAAGAATATAATTATTAAACTAGAGAATTAGAATTTTAGAAAAGGGCTGACAGGTAACTAGTATACACTGCTACTTCCCAAGAGAGGGCGCTCGTAAACATTTGTAAATTAAATAATAAAATTATTTATTCATTTGTAAATTAACTATGAAATTATTTGTAATTATATTTATTATGCTATCTTATTTTCAAAAGATAGTAACTATTCGAATACCAATATTCTTTTTTTTATAACGAGTTAGAAAATGAGTATTTTGTTAGTTGAATGAACGCATCTCAATGCTACAAAATGAACGATGGCCAATGAATGTTTGGGGATACCATAATCGAATATTACCCACAAAAATGATAATTCTGCTTTTATTTGCAACTATTAATTATACAGTTGCTTTATTACCAACAATCGAAATTAACCTTGAAAACATCAAAATTACCATTTCAATTCCAGCTTAGCAACCAAGGTAATCCAATCGGTTTAAAAAAAAACTTAAAAGCGTCATTTGACATTTTGGACTGTATCCATATCTTCTTTTAAAAAATATATAATATATACCTATATACCTATGTCATGTGTTCCAACTAGCAACGAAGCGAAAATAACACGCCCTGTACGCTGGTGTTTAGTCGCGTTTTATGTAATTTATTTTATAGAAGGAACACACTTTACAAGTATTGGTAAAATTATATAAATTTAAAATTCCTTTTTATTTCATTTTTGTAACTCGCAAATTATTATCTACAATAATTTTATTTTATTAGCTTGAATAAGCATGTCAAAACTTTTTCTTTAACATTACACGATAGAGATTATTAGAAAGGTTAAAATTAAACTCTAGTCCTGGCAACTTTGACTAGGTGAATGAAGGATTTTTAAGAAATAGAAAGAAGTCACTAATTTATGCGAGACAGCGTCTGTATTTTGAGATTCAATTGCTTCACTTTTAGTGATAGTTTCGAAATAATACGAGGTGTCCTTGCACATCAATCCAAGTTGGTCTACAGGGCCAAAATTTGAAAATTGTTATTGTAACCAAGTGATCGTAGGTAAGCATCATTTCTATTGCAACTAGTGACGTAGGTAAACGATATAAAGTGCACTATTTAAATGTGAAGGTTTTATCTAAAAATTGTAATTAGAATACTGCTATCAACAGTAATTTTAACATAAATGTAAATAGTGTAATGTATTAGATACATTTCAATAGTTTACTTGCGGTTTTCAGTGGGATTATATTCCGAAATGGGTGATCAACAATTCTTCCTCAAATGGAACGACTTCCAGACAAATATGGTGACATCTTTCAGGCATTTGAGAGATGAAAAGAGCTTCACAGACGTGAGTACGACGAAATAATTTTACATTTGTGTACAAACAAACAATCATAACCTATACAGTTTTTTGTATCTGGAGTCTATTCCTTCTAACTAATAAAGTACTTATGGCAAAGACGGGAGACATTCATCCCAAACTCAAACTTTTTAAATCATACTCTAGATTTAGGGTTAGTTTAATTAGATAATTTTTAATTTAAATAATTCAATTTAAATTTAGTAATGTATTATTGCTAATTTTTCTTTTGCTGAGGTGTCATGTACACCCACCGTTTTCTGGAATATTTTAGGTCCCCTGTAAGCATAAACATAAAGCAATCAACCGGGTATGAATTCATGCATTAGGTATGTGAGAATTTCATAGAATAGAATAAAA
Source organism: Acronicta alni (assembly GCA_964056405.1). Taxonomy (NCBI): domain Eukaryota; kingdom Metazoa; phylum Arthropoda; class Insecta; order Lepidoptera; family Noctuidae; genus Acronicta; species Acronicta alni. The sequence goes on from OZ043936.1 coordinate 6,843,615, forward strand.
TGTTTATTAACTATATAATATAATGTACTTACACATTTATACTAAGTACAGGTTCTAAGACAATTATGATTTAAGTATATGTAATTAAATTAATTTATAATATAATATATTTTTTAAATTTGTATAACTTTTTCAGGTGACATTAGCATGTGAAGGACAGACATGTAAGGCACATAAAATGGTCCTGTCCGCATGTAGTCCATACTTCAAAAGCTTATTAGAGGTGAGCTATTAAAAGGTAGCAGTATATTAACATTGTATGGGGTGTCAAGTCTACTTTTTTAATGTTTCAATTATGTAACTTCAGAATTGTTGATTGTAGACTGTTTTGTCTACCAAATCTGTCAGTCCATGTGTCATTAAGTGCGATTGAATACATTTAAAATAGCAGATTTGCCCATGGTTTCTATCAAAATTAAACAATCTAAATTAAAATTAGTACATTTATTATTGTCTGACCCTGAACAGTCTGCCTTATGATAAACTTGCTGATCTTCAGTATCAAATCTCTATTCCATGGCATAAACTATTATTAATTTATTACTTACTGTTTTTTGTTTTAAACCACTAAGATGGCTAACAAGCCTATGGTCCACTTGATGGTAAGCGGATACAGTAGCCTATAGATGCTTGGCAGTATATGGGTCAAAATCACTGACAACACAATGTTTCTTCACGGAGCACTGGCAACCTTGCTCACCCTTAGGAACACAACACAGCTCAAGGCAGTGTTATTTCACTATGATTTTCTACATGGTGGAGGTACATCCCCAGTGAGCTCCAATTTGACTGCAATTACTCCCACTGTGCTAATGCATTTGCAATGCACAAAGTTGTGTTTTGTTGAGAACAAGCAATTTAATGACATTTTTCTGACTAAAACTAATGAAATTAAAATAGCTTTCAAAATGAATATCAGTTTTTGAGATATTTGCCTGTACAAGGCAAATAATAGTTTTAATATGGTAATTACTTTCGTAGATAAAGATAAAATCTCAGGTCAGCCGATGATACATTGTCAGTTCAGCTGGTTAAAAGGCCTGATACGGTCAACAGAAGAGTTAGGTATACAGGCAGTTAATTAATAATCTGTGTTTTGATAAAGATAGTGTAATAATGTATCATGCAATATGTGTCAAAACGTAGCTATTGTACGCAGCTACATACCTAACCCTTTTGCGCGTAATTATTTATGTCAAAATCTTTATAAAAATGCATATTTCGTTTGCTATCTGTATACTTAACTCTTTTGTTGACTGTACAATGTACAAATTATATGTGGGTTCAATTTCCATAGGAAACAAATAATTGTTTTGTGATGAACTTATTTGTAAACACGTTTGGCACAGCGGCTGAGCAATCGGTTTCGGTGCCACAGGTTGTGGATCTGTGGAACAAATATTTGTATATTTGACCTGCAGTTGGTTATTACAGGTTTGGGTGTTGGTGTAATATTACACAAGCGCAGTGTTCATCTAGGGAAACATATCGTAAGCCCAGATGAAATAAAAGAGCTCAACCCTAAGCAAATCCTGAAGTTTATAGTAGCCGCAGGGTTTAGCGGTGAGCTCTAATGCAACAAGTGGCGATCACAATAGACCGACTGCGGTCGCAGTGATACTTAAGCCGCGATATAATAATAAAAAATAAATTAAAAAAATGTGTAATATTGTGTTTGATAACTCACCCACGACGCATAAGTGCTTGTCTGTGTGTTTCTTATGTACTATAAGTATTTATTTACAAAGAAAAAAGTACTTAGGTAAATTAGGTATGAATCTATTGTCTAGTACCCATAGTACAAGCTCTGCTAAGTTTGGGACTAGTGTGTGTAAAAATATCCAAAATATTGTGCCTGTTCATCGCCTATGAGTTATACCTTTCTTTTTTGTATTATTCTATAATTACAATGAAACTATGTGTTCATAATGTATGTGTAAGTAATTTGAAGTTGTTGTGACAATAAAAAAATAACAACATATCATCACATCTCTTATCCCCAAAGAGTTAGGCAGAGGTGTACCTACAGTTCACTGGAATGTTTAGGTCCCGTGTAATAGAGGGCGAGCAGTGCCATTAATCCAAATCTAAACTCCGAGATGCTACTGAGAATTTCATAGAAAACCCAATTACACTTTGCTCGACCTGGTAATCGAACCCAAAAACTCTAGCGTAGCAGTCGCTTAGTACCACTACGCTTATGAGTCAGTTAGTTGATACCCAGCTAAAGTTAATTAAAATTCCTAGCTACAAAATATTGCATATACACAAAATCGTAAGTATTCTATGTGAATGCAAATCATATAAAAATTAGATTATTGAAGTATTTAATTTCACTACACTTAAAACGTTAGTATTACGGATATGAAGCGTCAACATAATATGCATTGCGCAGGATGTTTTACTAAATTAGCTGAGAACACGACACCGGCCGAATGCGCTATATCGTGTGCTCATGTGCTAGTGTGATGCCGAATCGTTGATATATGACACTCACTTCCTGTAATGTTATGATTTTTTTAAAAACTCCATTATATATGTTATACAGGTGTTACAAAACCACCCGTAAAGCCGAAAGGAGGTTAAATGGGGCCTTATAACGAGTCCATTCACAATATTTAAAAACCATAGTACCGCTGTATAACATACCCCAAAAAAAGGAAAACAACAACATTTATGAAAAATAGAAAAACTATTAACGTAGACAATTATTAGGTTAAATAGGTACGTAGGCCTTTCTGTTAAATAATCTGGTTCCCTGACATGACAGCTGACAAATTGTTTGCCTTTGATAATTAATTATATTTTTTACGGGGTATTTTGTAACACGTTGTATATATTATAGATATAAGAGATAACTCTCTCTTAACATATATTATATATGTTGAGAGAGGTAGGGCATAGTAGTAATTCCATTCAAATTGGAGATGCCCGACTGGGGAAGTAGCTCCGCCTTGCAGAAAGAAAATCGAAGTGAAATAACACAGCCGTGAGCTGTGTTGTGTTCCTAACGGTGAGCAAGGTTGCCAGTGCTCCGCGAGGAAATTATACTGCCAACACAACTTTTTTTATACCACTAGGTGGCAAACAAGCATACGGTCCACCTGATGGTAAGCGGTTTTCCTCCTGTTCCGTGGGTGCGTTTACAAACATACTCAAACACCCAGACCTAGAACGACTACCCGTAGGTCAAGTATTTTTCTTCTGTGCGGGGATTGAATTCGCGACATATCGTCGATCACCGCCGATCGCTCCCGCCTCTACACGAAACGATCGCCGATCACCGCCGATCGCTCCGCCTCTACACGAAACGTGCCGTCATAATGAACTTTCAATGTCATTTTATCTTTTTGTATATATTTTTTTTTGCGTTTTCCATGCTAAGATGTTAAAGTTGAAAAATTCGACTGCTGGCAAGATTCGAACCTGCATCTGGTTAGGCACACCAGACGCTATGACCACTAAGCTTCCACATTATTAATTTTGTTTATATTTGCAGGAGAACCCCTCGAAGCATCCGATAATAATCTTAAAAGATGTATCGTACTTGCATCTGCAAGCGATCTTAGAGTTTATGTACGCGGGCGAAGTGAACGTGTCCCAGGAACAACTTCCCGCGTTCCTCAAGACGGCCGCCCGGCTCAAGGTAATGACAACCATCGTATTTGAACCATAAGTTTACGCTAAGATTCATACCATCACGCCTGTATTCCCCAAAGGATTAGGCAGAAGTGTAACCACACCCACAGTTTACAGGTATGTTTAGTACCTAACTCGGAGATAAGTCTGACTTAGGTATTAATTGACACCATTTTTCGAATGTTCCTGTACATCCAAAGGTTGTCTGGTAGATATCGCTATTATCGATAAGACCGCCATTGTACCCTTAAGAATTCCAGAACGTTTGCTTCTTATCTTGGTGTACAATAAAGTTTATTCTGTTCTATTCTAATTAGGTATTTAAAAAGAAGAAGTATTATAATACGGTGTTGTTACAAAAATTACTTAACCACTCCCACAGTTCGCGGGTATGTTTAGGTCCCATGAAATAGACGATGAGCGTATTGCCATTAACCGGGCATAAATCAATTTCGTAGAAAAACCCGATAATACTGCTCAGCCAGGAAATCGAACCCGGACCACAAGCATAGCAGTCTCTTTCGTCTGAATATTAGCCTAAGATATGTATGTTTGCTTTGATGGCGAGCATATTCGACTATAAAACGACTTCAATATTTCCATTCGGCCTTGACACTTGCGAAGTATCGCAAACGCCTGAACAGGCTCCTAATAGAAACATTAGGTATTGGGTTTTTCTCCAAATTACAGCATTTGCGCATAGCAAAAAAGTTATACGAGCATTATACAAAGATAACTACATTCATAAAACATATTTGTTTTAGTAAAATCACTTTTTTTACTAACCGTAAACGGAACAGGTTTTTACCGTTGAGTGCTTCGTGTATTTTTTTGCTTGTTATGATTTTTTACACTAGCAATTAAGATACGCGGTTACTCTATTCACTGATATGTTAAGATAGTTGTTTAAATTAAATGTTTAAAAAATACGTTTAAATATAAAAAAATACGTTGCCTACAATCTATCATTGTATCCTGTATCATGCTCATGCTCAATCGCAATTTTTCACATACTCTTGCAGTAAAATCGAAAGTGCAATAACACAACTTTGAGCTGTGTTGTGTTCCTAACGATGAGAAAGGTTGCGAGTGCTCCGCGAGGCAACGTGTTGGCAGTGGCGGGACATTGACACTTTGACCCTTATACTGCCAACACAACTATTCCTCTTTCGTATTACAGGGTCGACAACGGGCAAGTGATACTCCTGGTGTTGCAAGCGTCTATAGGCTACGGTAACCGCTTACCATCAGGTGGATCGTATGCTTGTTTGCCACCTTAGTGGTATAAAAAAAATACTCAAACGTCAAACAAACCCAGAACAGCTACTTGTAAACCATATAAATATCCAATCCATGGTGAAATTGAAGTCGCGACTCGTGACGCACGATCCGATCTTTCAGTCAGAGCGGCAATAGGGTCTTGCCTTCCCTAAAATAACATATATATTGTATTTCTTTCTTTCATATCATCTAAATGAAACATTTTGGGCTCGTGGTGAGTCTATCCACGACTGGAGTGGTCCTGCCAGTATGTTCAAGCAAGAAAGCAATTATGCTTTTTAGTTAGCCATCTATGACGATTTCTACCACACCCTGAAATAAAAATGGTTGATAGTTGAAATAATTGAAATACAAAACTAATCCAAAATACCAAACAGACTGAACTAGAAATATAGTTACTTAAAAGCACAAAAAACTGATAAAGGAATGGTTTTACATAAAAGATATGGTAATTAGATTTCATCGTTCTTGGTTATTTTTAAACGTACACTCCACATAAATTTCCGATAGCAATGTTTACTTCAACTGTTTATGAAACATGACGTGGACAGTCTCGAACATCAATAATACACTTAGCTAAATTCTAAAGCGATTTTACACGTAATGACTGAAATTGTATGGAGTTACGGACATAGTATTTTCAAAACTATACTATAATGATACTAGTCTCATCTCAAAGTTGCAAACGTCATGTCGCGAAAAAATCGTTTTTGACTTTTAGTCACGACTGTACAATGTACAGCACACACAGCATCCAAAACTGTCAATTTATCCCAATTGAACATGAACCTTATTGTTGTTTATTAAAGTTGAAAATCAATCAAAGAAATTTTACAGATTGTGGTAGCTTGATATGCTGACCTCTGTACATGTGGCCAGGCGGGGTTGCAGCTTAAAACTTGTGGTGAAGCTTGTCACATAGTAAGAGTCTGATTAATAGTAAAATAGGTCGAGAAATTTAAGTTTGTCAATTTGATACACGTCAAATTAACAAATCTAAATTTCTCTATCATTATATCATCTATTTTTTATATCTTAGTACTACTTATACATATAATAATAATACTTTATTGTTTCAATAATACGTTACAATTGTTGGGACACTAGCCTCCACACTAGGATTCCCTGTGTCGTGGAGGCTAGTCTCTTTCATCGTTTATAGAAGTAAACAAAAAAATATTTTAAGAATAATTTGCGAGTGTGTATGTGTGTGTGTGTATGAGTGTGTGTGTGTGTGTATGAGTGTGTGTGTGGGGGGATGAGTGTGTGTGTGTGTGATTAATAGAATTACTGTTCAATTTTTAATAAATTACTATATCCACATCTATTTGGATAATATATTTGGATGACGATATCCACATAAACAAACTCAAGTATATGTCCCATGAAATAGGGGGCGAGCCTATTGCCATTAACATCTCGGAAGCAGCTCGGAGTTTGGCCCGGTTGGCTTTGGGTCCGCCAAAGCCAACCGGGCCAAACTCCGAGATGCTACTGAGATTTCATAAAAAACCTAATAACACCTCTACCTCTAGCGTAGCAGTCGCGCTTAGAACCACTAGGGCTAACGAGGCAGTTAAGTTAATCTTCCGATGGTCATGAAATTAGTGATTAGAAAGAAAGAAAACAGATTTATTGCCACAACATTGACATACAAACTAACATTAGTAGAATTAAAAAACATCGACACTACAAGCTGAAGTAGAACAATTGACTGGTACAGACGCCAGCAGGTCAAGCTATCCAAAACTCTCAAAATTTCCCAATTGAATATAAACCTTATTGTAATGTGTTAAAGTTGAAAATACATCAAAGAAATTTGACAGATTGTGGTAGCTTGATGTGCTGGCCTCTACAAAAATGAAAAACACGGAGTTGCACGTCGCAGATGTGACAATTGGGTCCCCACTCAGCATGATGCCGTGTTAAGGCAAGCTTCAACACAGCGCTGATCTCAGTGAGAACGTTGATATCTGATAATGATTGATGATGTTTATTTTCTTTCCAGGTGAAGGGCCTAGCCGAGCCGCCGCCACAGATGCCCAGCATCAAGCGGGAAGGCTAGCCCGCAGTGAGCTAGTGCCCTAAAGACTATAGTGAACATGTACAACCAACACCAATGTAACGTTACTTACATGTAGAGGTATACATTCTCATACAATATATTCACTCACACATTCATAACAATTCTATAAAAATCATTGTTTGGATCATTGCTGAAGGATCATAATTTTTACGTCGTGAGAAAGGGATGACGCTAATAGGACTAATGCCATCTCTCTCTCTCATAATGGAAGAAGAATGGCTTTAAAACGATGGAATGTAGTTTATTTTTCAACTTTTGCTTCGTAAATTTACTGTGTAGTAATTTTACGAATTGTCCTTCCCGATATAATATAAGAACACAGTTAAAAGTTGTGCCTTATCGCAGGTTTGTCTAAAAATAGGATATTTTTTAACTACTCGTCTATCGGTAAACGTTCATAATCACTTTTCCACAGATAATTAAAAATCATCCTTATGCTATTCTGATAAAGTTGAAATTAGAATTCATTCTACTCTGGTAGACATTGACACGTTTTCTTCGCATAATATTTTCTACTCTATTTGAAATGAATAAGGATGATATTTAATTATAAGTGGGAATTCCCGCTCCCGCTCTCCGAGCCGAGGAACAATTCAGAATCACAGCCGTGGAAAGCGTGGAGGTGGGATTGGAATCATGAGCGCTTGTTGATATTTTGAGTAGAATATTTTATTCAATCTTAGGCTGAGGTTACATTTACTCGCGATTTGCTAAGCGACAGAGAGAGAAACCAAATACATGGCAATAATTTAGCGTACAGTGTCGACAAACACGATATTAATGCTTTAATAGCTTATGTGTCGCCGGTGGCGTCGCGGTCTTATGTAGCCTCGGCCGAATGGCAATGTGTGAGTGAATTCAATTTTAATGGAATGAATTACATCTATTTATTTCAGTTTTAATAACAAACTACCCCGTTCACATTACATTTTAGTTTTCAACGACCAGCGCTGTCAATGTACCTACATAGAACATAAAAAAATACACATATATACAGAAATACTATAAATATATTGAATATAATATAGGCTGTGTCTATTTAGCTATAAAATACAAGATATTTTTCTTGCAATATAATTCCTTTACATTTCAAACGTTGGTTTGCCAAATAGACCAACATTTGGACAACGCTCGTCTCATATAGAAATAGGTTTATCAAAGTAGTTTTAATGAGCGTTGGACAAAAAATTGTTGTCGATGGCCAGCCAATGTTGGAACACACTGCCCACACGATGTTTGTCCGAAACAAAATGAACTTTATCGCTTTGTAATCATAGTTGATTCTGCTTCGTCTGATTATCCCATGTATTTTTTATAAAATTATGTTTAAATGCGAAGCGCCTTTGCGAGCATTCATCAACTTTTTTTTCTTTTCTTTTTTTTTCTACATTGACATCACTGGTCATGTCAACCGCTTATTCAGCCTTGGTTTTCTTTTTTATGAGAAGTATAATGAGTTACGCACTGCTTTTTTATCACATTGAAACTGGTAGCGACCAGGATCTCATAATCTGATTTCGGTGTTTTTTTTTAATATGTGTAAGTATGAAAGAATCTGATGACTATGTGTTCGCAAAATGTGTTATTTACATAATATTGTGACTTATATTATGTGCTTTGGCAATTCGTGTTCTGTAAATTGGGTAATTAATGTACTTCACTGAAAGTGTACTAATATTTAAGATCGTGGAAATAATTTAATCAATTTCAAATCTTACCCTCACCATTATAGAGTTTAAAATGAAGCGAACTGTTAATAGGAATTTCTACTCTTGCCATAACAAAATAGAAAGTATAACAACAATGATAATGTTCAAATTCGCGCATCAAGTTCACAACACGGCTTGCCACAGCACTTCAAGTTAATGTTTCCATAAACTAAAAACATTGATATGACAACGTCACCCTAGTTCTTGACTACCTTCCTCCCTTGCTCCGTAAGTTACCTAGCGACCAAAGTAAATTAGTATTTAATATCACCAATGCCCTTCACTTTACGTCAAACGGGTAGGGGAAACACGCTCAAGTATTGACAAACGAAGTGTGAGTGGGAGGACAATATTAAATGACATAAGAAAGAGAAGACATGGTTGTGTTCTCTTGTTACCGTTTCTATACGTCCCATGTTCCGTAAGCGATTATATTAACGCGTTTGAGTCACCCTAGGAATTAGAAAATGCCTTTCACTAGCTTTAAGGTTGAAGAAACACGCACTACCCACATTTTTTTTTTCAATAATATTTTTAAAAGTACCTATGTGATGGCACGCTGGTTTCGGACACTTACGCTAATACGGGACTAGACATTGAAATAAAACTACTTTTTACCTTAATACTCTATACCGAAAAAGTGCTGAATTTATTTAATAATCCAAAGAAAACTTACTTTATATAGTCCATAAAACATAATATATTAAAATATTTTTCCTATATTATTATTAATACCAATACTTGCGCGGATTTCCTCTAACATTCGTTAGACAAACATGGACCAAGAATTAGAACTACGTTGCCATATCAATGCCTTAGAGTATCCACTCCACCAATGGTTGCCTTACAGTTAAATAGTGAGAGCAATACAAGGTTGAATGTCGACTTCGGATGCTGCAAGTAACTAAACCAATATTAGGCAATTCTTCATTTCTACTTTGAGCATAGATCAGTGTTGCTATCGTTAAAATAATAGTTGCCGTAATAAAGAATCTAAATTCCCAATTTATGAAAAAGGTAACTACACATTGGCATTGGGAACATTTTCATAAAAAAAAAACTGATCTTGATATGATTTATACTATTGATTAACGTCATTTTAGTATTTGGCATCTTTGTAACTACTGGTTCTTTGTGCAAGCAACATTATTTAACAGAATATTTCAATTTGATATCACAAATGTACAGAAACGAAAAATAGTATGACATTATTCCGGAGTCGACATACAAACTGCATTGCATATGTATGTAAAACGACAATGCTTTTAGATAATAGTGTTCGTTATTCATGTATAGAATACAGAATAATGAGTGTATGTGCGTGTTATGTTTGCCTGGAGCGGGTCGCAAACCCAAAGATAAGGATCTTTTTGTAACCCTGACGACAACGTATATCTTTACGTTTAAATTCCCTTAGATAAGTCTTAGTATCGATATCTCTGCTATTTGGACTGTGGAGACCTTGAGATTTTGCATTAATGCAAGACTAGACGGGAATAACTAGTGGAAATCGGTAACTGTTGTTTGCAATGACGTACTTTTTTGACTTTAGGAATACCTAAAAATAGGTAAGTTTTCAGTGCCATCGGGTAGACTGAAAGCTAACGTCATCAGGGTGAAAGATAGTTCAAGTAATCCCTGAAAGTCTTTATAAAGTAATACAGAAAAAAAATGTTTCCATACAATATTAACGATTAAGATATAGAGGTATCTAGTATAACAGTGGTATTTTCAAAGAGTACTGTAACATCATTTTAGGTTGAAATAAAACTACTTTTTACGGATTATATATTGATATTATTAATCCCGACGTTTCGGACCCTTTACAGCGTCCATGGTCACGGGTAGACTGAGGTGGTGGGCGTCTTGATGATATAATTACTGACAGCTACCCTACATTTTTTATTGTTACATGATCAATGACACTTATTACTAATTATTAATTAAAACTAGATGGAGCCGGCATTATAAAATCCGTAAAAAGTAGTTTTATTTCAATGTATAATATTCGCGTAAATGTCAGAAATCAATATCATTTTAGGTATTAAGTTTAACATATTACTTCCTGTGTATACTTTAAAAAAGCTTTACTTTGTCATCGTTTAGACTGAATTTCGACATGTAATATTACGGCTCGCTCCACCCTAACATAGTATGCACTGGTTCATTATGAATATAGACGATTTTGTGCAGCAATGCGGCCCATTGTGTAACCTACCTTTTTAATAGCCTCATGAACTAAGTTGTATACTTTCCAGGCTTTTTTATATACAATTGAGTGAGTATTCTTTATGAAACGTATGAGTGATGTACTTAGAAGCAATATAGCAGTTCGAAGCGTATATGAAATGGAGATTTATTTCCAAAATTCAATGCAAGACATTGTTTGTCTAGCTAGTACATAAATGTTCAGATATATTTGAATAAAAATATGTCTAAAAATTAAAATTTGAAAAATTATAGTTAATAATTCATTTTAATAAGCGCGAAAATGTTGGTAAACATTTTTATTTTCATTCGGTTGTTTTCGAAAACACTACTTAATATGATAAACTTTGATTTTATGTTGTATTGGACTTAAAAGAATTTGAATAGGTTTCATTGAAATGTCTTAGTTTGAAATAGGTGCAATTTTCTTTATTTTTTTTTTCATTTGCAGCTTATTTAGAAATATTGTTGCCAGTTTGTGTAAAATTTAAATAAAAATAGAGAAGAATTATAGCGATATTATGTTTAACATAATTTTTTTTTTAGAATCATGTATAATATTCTTGTGCACATTGATACATATCCAGAATAAACTGCATTGTATATGCAATTCAGCTTATACGGAAAATGTATATACATTTGATACCTATAATGCGTACGATACTTTTTTTTTAAATAAGTTTCTACCCTAGTTCCAATATTACAAAAATTAGGCTTTCAGGCATTCTTTAGAGAACAATATTTCTAAATCTCGCTGTATTATTTCTTAGTTGTAAGTCAAGTTTTTCTTCATAGCGTTTCTTTTAGTTACGAATTCAGCACAATATGATAGGACTCGCATTTTTTTTGTTTTTACTGTTCTATTCTTGCTTTCGTTCACTGGGCGGATAGTGTGATACTGCTATGCGTTTACCAAGCAATAACAATAATGTGTTCTACTAAAATTAAAGCTTTAGTACCTTATTTATTACCATTAGAAATGTGTCGGATAACTACATCTACATCCCCGACCTTTCTCCAACTAACAATTAAAAATAATCCTTAAGCTATTCCAATAGAGTTGAAAATATAACGCAAATCGTCTGTTGGAGTAACATCGGTTCGTTTCTAACGAACTATTTTCGGGACTATATTTAAATGATTCGTGAGAAAATGTTGGAGCATGCTCCGTCTGTGGTTAGCATAAGTTACTTTAACGCTTTGGGTATCACATTAAACTGGTCAGTTAAAGCGTTTCAACTCGACTGCCTTTAGTTACTTTAGTCTCCCCCCACGCTCTTCCCCCCAGATAATAACCTCGAATGTTAATCGTTAGCGAATGTTGTAAAAATGTAAATCTGATATTTTTAGACGACAAAGTTAATGGTATGTGCTGAATAATCACGTGGTAACTAGTTGTAATGATTGAAATTATGAAAGATTTGTAATTTTAGATAATACAGATTAATTAAAATATTTTGTTGTATAATTTTTTTTGACAGGATAGAAAATCCTGGACTGGAGTCTGTTTACCTTTGCTAGAAATGAGACAAAAGAACGGTTAGGTACATAAAAAAAATCATTTTTACAGCACAACAAAATAAACCTTGTCCTGATAATAATAATTACGAATCCAACAAAAATAAATTACTAAAGACCTCAGGTGATGATCTTACATACGTGCGAAATTTTGTTTTTTATTTGTATAGATTTAGTACAACTGAAACTCTTATATGTATTAGTATGAATGCCAGCACGTCAAGCTATCCAAAACTGCCAAATTTTCCCAATTGAATATGATCCTTATTATTTTATATTAAATTTCAAAATCTATCAAAGAAATTTCAAATTGTGGACTAGTAACATTACAGGTTTTTTCGCAATTTTCTAAGGATTTTAATCCAATAACCTGTTAGGTTTAAGTTATTGCATTGCATCCTTAAAAAAATGTGTGTTCACTAATGTTCAGTAAGTGAATTTGTAGATTTTCACTTACTGAACATAGCTAGGCTAAAAAAGGATTTATAATTTAAAAACAAAATATCATAAATATAAACATTTTATTACATAGCAACAATTGAACATCAAGTGAAATAATAATTAGCACCACAAAATAAATAAATAAAATTAACTCTATTTGAAATAGAGATATGAATGCAATTCGTTTAGGAATGATAAAGTTCACTGTTTTAAATGCCTAATTTAAAGTCAAAGCCTGAAAATTTGGCATAGCTAATTAGCTAGCACCTACTTTTATAAAGAACAATCTATGACGTACCTACAATCTTCTTTTTTTTAGAAAAATTGAACGAACGAAACGAGACAAACGTCATCTCATCATAACATATTAAACTTATGTTAAATCATAATAAATCTGGAAAAATAAAGATTATCAATAAATAACTTCTTTGCCTCTTTACAATAATAAGTTTTAGTGGAAATATTTTCCTAAATAAATAAAATTTATCAATATTTTTTAAAATCACTGGTAAATGCTTTGGCATGTATTTGGTATCGCTTTGGTCCTAAACTAAATATTAATAAATATAAAAATATACTAAAGTAAATAACTGTAGTAAAAAAATAATTAAGTATGGCAACACAATAGGAACAATTAACATTTTTTTTTAAAAACATTTTAAAATGTTAATGCTTTATTCGATATATATTTTTTAATTTATCTGGAAACTAGAACGGCATTCTAGTCTTTCAGTCATTAGTCTGTCAGTTTAAAAAAATCTTATCAGCGAGCCATGAAGCCTGCTTTAACAATGTTTAAATGACTAATGATTGTTTTGTCATGACTATATGGAGTCATGACGTCACACATCTTACTATCTAATAAGACATGAACTCTCAGGGTCCTTCAGTTTTAAATTTTCAGAACATTGCAACTATTGGTAAAGCAAATTTTTGAACAGATTAATGTTTTTGTAAAAAAACTTTTTTTCTATAGGTAACATTAAATGACTACCTTAAACTAGAAGAAGTTGGTGTTGCTATTTGTGATGAAATACCCAAATTGGTATTCTAAATAGCTGATCATTCTTAGGTTTTTATTTTGGTTTCTTGAAGTAGTTTTTAGTAAGGCTGACTTGATTCTCATTGATGAGCATTCTGGTCATAGTCTGGTGTACTTGTCACTTCTTTATGAATATTGACACTTAATTACTCTTTAATTATTGTCTTCGTTCTAAAATACGTAATTTCGTATTTTAGAAGTGATTAATTACTCATTCATTCAATTCCCAATTCGTTTATTACACTAGGGAATGCCAATTCTTAGTAATGTGTAGAGACGTGATAATAATAGTAATATTATTATTATTGATCCTGCAATAAAGTCCTCTATCATTCTATATTCTCCATGAATGACCAAAACTTCCCAATCAACTTTTAAACGCAACTCAGCCTTCCAAACTCCCTAACTGGTCTTAAACCCTTCAGGGTTGTTGCTCTGCCACCGCCAGGTGTCAGCACACATGTCCTCCAAGGTCCTGGTGGCCCTCCACGCCAGCAGCCGGTCGGACAGGGCCACGTCGGCGTAGTTTGCCGCAATGTCTCCCGCCCTCCGGCCGACGATACGGTATGGGATATCGCGGCCGCTCGCCACTTTGAAAGCTTCTACCATTTGGAGAACAGAGTAGCCAGTACCGGTTCCTATAATAAATGAATTTTGTGAATATATTCGTATATTAAAGCTTTATTGCACACTAATAACACAATTTCAAAAGAAATAAGGCAAAAGATTACAGAATAGTATAGTTAGTAAGATTATAGGTAACTACTATCTAGGTGTATGTATTTTTTTATTTATTATATCAGAGGGGGCAAGCGAACATGCGGGTATGTATGTTTGTCCGCGATTATCTCGCGTTTGGCTGAACCGATTTTGGTGCGGTTTTCAAAAAAGTATTTGTTATATTCTGGAGAAGGTTTTGGTATACAATAAATGGATTCCCGTGACGTCATCCGCGTGGGTCCGTTATTAAGCGATATATTAGTTCAACTCGACCGATTTGCTTGAAGGTACATATAATTATAGTATTTAGTAAGATTATAGGTACTACCTACCTATAATCTTACTAACTACTATCTAGGTACAATGGGCGGTCTTCCAGACAACTTTGAATATTTGATATAATAATTATATTATGTGACTAAACTGTCTCGTTAGTGTAATGGTCTTAAGCGCGACTGCTACGCTAGAAGACCTGGGTTCGGTTCTCAGGTCGACCAGTGTTATGGGATTTGTCGCACAAACAACATTAAATTTCTTGGCCTCTATTGAATTATCCAGACCAAATTTCTTGGATAAAGAAATTTATAATTTATGCAAGAAAGAAAAATACAGATACAATGCAATCAATATCGACTGCAGAGCAGTACTTTAGTACTGCTCTGCAGTCGATATTTCCTAATTTCCTTAGACAAAGTGAGTGACAGCGGTTCGCGGGCGCTAACTTCACCGCTTTTAACTTGGCACCCGGGTCAAAACGCCCCCACCGCCTCCACTGGATGTTTTTCATACACTTTTGCAAGCTTTGGATTTTTCAAAATCAAAATCTTTTTTGTATTTTTTGGCATTATCCATACTAAGATTTTAAAGTTATTTTAGCGATGGAAAAATCGAATCCTGCCCGCGGTCGAATCTTTCCTACGCTAAAATAACCATGTTCACTTTAAAGTTTAGACAAACCCTTCAAAGTGGTATTTCACTTTTATAAATATAGACAGATGTGTTGTGTGGTAGTCAAGACCACTTACTCACCCAAGTTAACAGCATGGAAGCCGCTGAAGCCGGGCTGGTGGAACAGCTTCACCGCCTTCACGTGACCTTCAGCCAGGTCCTCGACGTGGATGTAATCCCTCACGCCTGTACCGTCAGGTGTGGGGTAGTCGTTGCCGAAGACCATCAGCTCTTGGAGCCGACCCACTGCTACCTGAAGGAGGTAACCCAAGAATTATCATCAATTCAATAACTTGTTAGAAAAAGAAAACCGACGGATTTAAATGAAACTTTACAGTATTATTATTTACAAATCAGAATAATATATAGGCTATTATAATTTATATCGATTTAGAGTTAAATAGCCAAATTACAACGATAATTAACAGTAACTTTTCCACGTGGGCAGAGGCTAGTCATAAATAAATAGATGGATACCTGAGCTATAAACGGCATGAGATTGTTGGGGATGCCAGCCGGGTCCTCCCCGATGCGACCGCTGCGGTGGGCGCCGACAGGATTGAAGTACCGTAGAGATATCGCTTTCCATTTCTGTAAAACATAAACCTGATAAAGGTTGCCTGGAAGAAATCGCTGTTCGCGATAAGGCCGCCCATTGTACGTTTTAAATTTTTTTTTTTTTTTTTTTATTCACGATAGGCCTACGTTGACCACTAGTTCGCCTGATGTTAAGCGACACTGCGATCTACGGTGGAGCGCGCTTGCCTAGAAGAAACCGATTCACTCGAGATTTAAAAACACACAGATTATAGTTATTAGGGATGACCCACTCAGGAAGCTCATTCCACATTTCAGCGGTACGCATGATGAAACTTGATTTAAAGCGTTTCGTTCGGGCTTTAATTAATTTGTGTCCTGATGTATTGTATTTTTATCAGTGTACAATAAAGTGTATATAAATAAATAAACCATACGTCAGTACCTCTACCTATACAAACTTGTGTCAACCCTAGGATAATCGCAAAAGTTTGGTATAGTTGCAATTTAGGAATGCGCTTCGTGAGACTGGTATCTGGGAAAAAACATGTTACCTCTATTTACGTTAACCTTTTAATACCGGTTACCTAAAAATGACCTTGGTTGAAAAAGTAATAAGTATTTTAAATTTTAATAAAAATCTTTGGGTAACACAGCTCGTTGACACACACACAGGCGATGCGAGCCCTTTGACTAATGCCGACGGCTCGTGTAAGATAGAGGTAATTTATATTTCGGTACCGGTATTGATCGTAGCGGTTTCGGTCCCTGCGAGGAACATACTTAGCTACATTTTTTAATAAAAATACTATTTCGCAACATTGATAACCAATGCATTGCTGCATAGAACGCTTATTATCGAATATTTACCTGGTCGCTAGTACACAGGTCCTTCATGATCTCTTCGCAGAAGTACTTGGACTTGCCGTAGGGGCTGGTGAGACCGCGGCCGGTAGGGTGTCCCTCGTCGATCGGTAATCGCTCGGGCTCCCCGTAAACCGTGCAAGACGAACTGTATACTAGTTTGTAGACCCCGTATTTGCGCATCACCTAAACGAAATATAATTTAAATTAGATGCCATAAACATAGCATACCGCTATAACTGTATATCCTGAAGAGCCAGGTTTAACAAAACCCAACAGGACTTTGCTCGGCTTAGAAATCGTACCCAAGACCTCAAGCTCAGTAGCCACGTTTCCGACTGTCAGCCCAATAAAGCAGTCAATATAAGTAAATTATAAAATGACTATCGAGCTTTCGCCTGATGGTAAGCGGCAACGGGGTTCTTACCTCAGCGTCGGTCTTACCGAGCACATTTTTTTTTTTTTTTGATATGCCACCTAAAGTTATGCTACGAAACGATCGACGCTTTTTATATGAATCCCGTACTTACCTCTAAGAGCGTGCAGGTTCCTGTGATGTTAGCTTGATAGTACTCTAGCGGCTTTTCTACTGACTCACCAACCGCCTTCAATGCCGCGAAGTGGATCACACAGTCTATGTTGTGCTGCAAAGAAATACAAAATGTATTGACAGTTGCAAAAAAAAAAGACAGGCAGGGACAAAACTAAAGGACAAAAAATCGCAGTGCCGTTTGTAGTCGGTATGAGTCAAAAAAAAAGGACGGCAAGATATCTCGGACTAGTACCACGGAATTCCTTTTTATTTTTCCACTAAAGTGGCAAACAAGCATGCGGCCCACCTGATGGTAAGCGGTTACCGTAGCCTATAGACGCTTGTGACACCAGAAGTATCACTTGCAACATTGCCAACCCTGTAAAACGAAAGAGGAATAGTTGGGTTCGCAGTATAAGGGTCAAAGTCCCCCCACTGCCAACACAACGTTTCCTCGCTGAGCACTGGCAACCTTGCTCACCGTAAGGAACACAACACAGATCAAAGCAGTGTTATTTCACTTCGATTTCTGCAAGGCGGAGGTACTTCCCCAGTCGGGCAGCACCAATTTGAGTAGAATTACTCCCACTATGCCCTGCCTCTCTTAAAGAAGAGAGTCTTCTTTAAATATACTGACAAGAAAATTGGTTTCTATAGTTACTTACTTTCTCAAAAACTCTGCTCAGCCCATCATGATCTCTGATATCCAACTCATAGAAATGTATAGTCTGATTCGTCAATTCTTCAATAATTCTCAGCGGCTCAGGTTTCTTCTGTCCTTCTGCCCTATAGGCGTTGGAGAGATTATCTACAACTACGATGTCAAATTCGGGACGCTCTGCCTGTTTTTCTAGAAGGGTGATGACTGTGTGGGAGCCGACGTACCCGGCGCCGCCTGTTACGAGGATTGAAGGGTTCATGGTGGCGCTGAAACAAAAAGATTTATAAGTTGTAGGAACTTGACGGGCTCGTGGCTTAGTAATTACTACGGTGATCAACCAATCTCCAATGTTAAGCTAGTCGGGGTCAGTCTGTGGATGGATTAACGTTCTTAACACATCCAGAGCCCTCCGTGCCTCGGAGAGCACAGAAGGCCGTCGGCCCCGGTTTTCATACGAACATCTATAATTATGACAATTATTGTTAGTGGTAGTCAGAAACCTGAAAAAGCCTGACAACCAGTCTATACTTCGGATATCGGCATTGCCCAGACATTCAATTGTGGAAGCCTGATGGCAGTCGCTTCGTGTAAAGTACTGATATCCAGCCGCATCTGGTTAAACTGAAAGCCGACCCCAACATAATTGGGAAAGTGTCGGAGGATGATGAAGTTGTAAGAACTGGTGACTGGTAGTTAGTCTGGTGTTTGAGAGAGTTGTAGTTGTTGGATGCTCTGACTCTGACGGCTAAAATTGCCTCTTTTACAATACCTAATAATTCACGGAGCTAAAAGCTTAAAGTTCGAAAGCACGAGAACCTCTAGCTTTTCAAACTCGGGTCAAGAGTTTAGGTTAGCGGTCATTTAGTATCAAAATAATGCGCTATTTAAAAAAATAGAGGTAGGTATGTTTTAAAAAAGCAGTGATAGCCTAGTGTAGTTCGAATCCAAGGAACACACCTATGACTGTTCGAAATCATATGCGTATTAATAATAATTAATTATCACTTGCTTAAACGGTGAAGGAAAATATCGTAAGGAAACCTGCATGCCTTAGAGATTATCTCGACGGCGTTTGAAGTCTGACAACCCGAACTAGGTCAGCGTCATGGTCGACTAATAGCCTAATCCCTCTCATTCTGTAAGAGGAGACCCGTGCCCAGCAGTGGGACAATATGTATATGGGTTGATGACGAGGTACGTTTCGTTCTTAATTGACTTCCATCCTATATGAAGTTCATGCCAATGAGCATTTATTACTAGCTCGATGCCTTCAAGTAGCTGACGTAATTAATTCATAGTTCATATTCTAAGATAATTATACATTCCTAGTCGAAAGCGTTTATCTGAGAAAATTGAAAGATTTTCATATAAGTATGCTATAAAAAATGTATGGAAGATAAATCACATAATTTCCGGTTGCCATTCAAAGTAAAGGTTTTTTTTTTTTGCTTATTTTACATCTATAATTAACGTAATATAACAATCTATTCGTTTAGTTAAGTAGATATCTATGAGTAACGAAATATTTCTACTCTTGATAGTGAAAGTCACAGTGAAGACCACGGGGAACAGAGGCTTCTTTACCTATGGTGCAGGGTGTGCGTTGCACATGGGCGCAGCGGACCTAGGGGGGCGCCAAGCGCCACACTGGGGCGAGGGTCACAACAAGGTCGCGGAATACTAATTTAAGACAGTCAACAACACAATGATCATGGCATCCAAAACTGTCAAAGTAAAACATTTTATTTCAATTAGACCATTACGGCACCTTTGAAAAGTCAAAACTAGTTGCACGGTTCCAAAAAGTAGGTTTTAAGGAGAAGAACCGGCAAGAAACGCCAGACACTTTTAAAAAAAAACATGATTACAGTGTTCATCTTGGGTTTCAGTCTAAATCCGAATAGTTCATGAGAACAATGCAGTTTGATGTGTAGGTACTATTAAATTAATCTAGTAAGTATAATAAACAGAAAACAAAAAAAGATTGCCATTAACAGTAAGAGCTGACCAGCCCCGACAGACGGCACCCGTTCACGAGTATGACGTGCGTATCGGCGTCGTTAGACTCAACCTCAACCATGTTGTAGGGAATAAAACGACCCGACACACTCACTCAAATTTCTGTAATCGGTTTAAAGAATTTATTTCTTATAAAAACTAATCAGTAATAATTATCCATAGTGGAAATTTTACAGTTTGTGGTAATGTGCTATTATTTGTACCCATTTCATTTTGACTGCGCGCTTACTAGAGGGTTCTAGGATGATTATTGCACACGGACGCTGCATGAGCTAGAGACGACTCTGACGGGGAATATTGCCACCATACCTTAATTAACACAGATAAACCTTATCAAGCTAATCTTTTAACTTAATATATCAAGTAAGTACGATAATAATTGTTCACTTACGTGTCACAATCGGCAATCTTAAGTGGTGCACTGAATGTGTTGCGTAAATGTACCTATACATACATAAGTATAATATTTATATATGTTCAAAGCAAATATGTTCATTTGTATTTATGTAAACGTGTACTTACATAAAATGACGTATTATAGCTACTTTGTTGATGAGCTGTTCGTTTTACTAGTGTTGGTCTATAATTTTATTTATCGATTAGTAGCTGTACCCCGTAGTTTCAATCGCCCTCACTTTTTCCGTTTTTCCTCGGCCCCTAAGGGTTGTAACGTGTGAAGTTAAATTGGTTACTTTATAATCTTCTTCAAGGATATCGGGTATCAAATTCAAAAAGATTTTTTAAATCCGACGTACAATCATTTGGAGTGAATAAGGATGCAGGGGTTAATCGGGAAAACTTTGAAAGGTATTTTCCAGTTTACCTAATCATTAGGTACTTATAGTTAGATGCCAATAAATAAATAGTAACTCTAGAAGACCTTCTTCTAGAGTTACTATTTATTTAGGCCCAATATTAGAGTACCCTTTTCCAACAAACTATAGATAATATTTAAAGCTGAAAATCACTTTTATAAGTTTGTCCAGATTCACCCCTGCATCCCTATTCACCCCATTTGACAGTTTCAGAGATTAACGCGTTCAAACAAACAAACTTTTCAGCTTTATTATATTAATATGAATATGACATCTCCCCCTTTATCATTATTATATTATTAATAACTATTGCTGTCACACATCTCGTGCCGAGACAATGGCTCAAGCAAGGCGAGATAAGACAAGATCATGCTACAAAAAATGTAGGTCTATAAAATTACAGGAGGTTTTTTGCCTTTTTTATTGTTTTATGGAACCGTAAAAACGTGTCCACCAAATTAAAGTAAGTAACTCAAAATTATTATTATCTACGGCTCAGGCATTCCCTTTTTTCTAGATTGTATTCCTGGATATAGTTTTAATTTTAAAACAAACGGAGTCACAGGAGACTGCTAGTAGTCCACGCTAGTATCATAAACGTGCACATAAAATGGCCTACCAAGATCATTGTTGAGAAACACAATCTGGGAAAATATTATCGATACTTATATCAAATTAGGCTCAAATTACACCGGGATGGCAGCGGCCGGCAGCAAAGCGAGCAGCTTCAGTGTGTAATAATTTTAAACTTTATCTACATAATTTTAAAAACCAGTAGATATCGCTTGTAAAGATCGAAAAATCGCCCGCGAGGCCGCTCGCGGTAGCTTTACAAGGGATACTGGTCCGATATCAGTCTCGGGGTGTTGTGGTGCAACACATCCTGGTAGAATGTATTAAGCACCAAAGGGTGAGAGAATAATTGAAGCAAAGACTTCACGTAAATCATATTAGCAGTTCCAATACCGAATACTTCAAAATATTATAGTGGAATACTAATATGATTTAGTTCCCCCTTTTTTCAAATTAAGATCGTTTATTGACAGGTGTTAAGTTTAGGTAACACTGGGCTCTGATGTCCTTGATGACATAAATAAAAAAAAAGAAAAATTTATAGCTACTTAATTATGTTAGATATTTATATTTTTGAATAAACTATTTTGTCAGTCTACCCGTGACCATGGACGCTGTAAAGGGTCCGAAACGTCGGGATTAATAATATCAATATACGCGATAAAATCCGTAAAAAGTAGTTTTATTTCAAACTATTTTGTTTTGATTTTTTGCAAAAGACTAACAACAGCTGACGTAGAGCGTGTGCATAGATAGTTAAATAAACTTAGTTAATAGTACCCATGCTACAATTGAAGCGTGTCGAAAATATACTACTAATAATAGGTATCTACATCATTAAACTGTGCACCTGTGATAACATTGTTGGTACGACTTGTATATAAGTAGTGTTGTTTTAAATATTTACTAAAGGTTTGTCATAACCATAAGGTAGTTACTGTAACATTCTAGCCAGAGCTACTAACACTGCATAATACTAATACTTGCAGTAAATCGAAGTGAAATAACACTGCTTTGAGCCGATGTGTTCCTTACGGTGAGCAAGGTTGCCAGTGCTCCGTGAGGAAACGTGTTGGCTGTGGACTGGACTTTGACCCTTCCGCCAACCCAACTAGTCCTCTTTCGTTTTACAGGGTCGGCCACGCGCAAGTGATATCCCCGGTATTGCAAGCGTCTATAGGCTACGGTAGCCGTTTGTTTGCCACCTTAGTGGTATTAAAAAAAATCAATAAAATACATAAAAGAAACAAAATTAGAGTAAGCACCCGCCCGCTAAGATCTCAATATAGTAATGGCATAATTTCTGTTCAGTATAAACTGCCTCAGTGGTGCAACTCCTACTAGAGGTGGTAGATTCAATTCCCAGGCGGAGCAGTATTAAGTATTGGGTTTCTCTATGAAATTGTCAGTCAGCACGGTTTAGATTTCTGTCCGTTTAATGGGAATAGGCTCGCTCCCTATTACCTAAACATACCTGCGAACTGTGGGTGTACATTAGTACACCTCAACCTAACGTATTAATAAGTAGTGTTATGCACCATGAAGGATAAACTAAAATTGAATATTTATGTAAAAATAAATATGAAACTGTCATAATAACGTCCTACTAAAAATTTGGTGGAAATATTATATCTCTAGTTCTAGTAGAGTATTTAGAGAAATATGTAGAATACGTACGTAACGTTTACGTATATAACATACGTACGTATTCACAGGGAGATACATATTATCATATCTTTAAAATAATCATATGATACGGCAATATTACGTGAATCCAGCACGTTCGGAATCGTATGCGTAGGACTGAGATACGTGGGCGAGTTTTAATGAAAGGTTATCCGGGAAGTTCACAGGTCGATTTGAATTAGATATGCCAAAGAACAGGCTTCGATAACTGGAGATCAGCTGGTTTTTCACATTGAGTATTTAATTGCCACTGTTCGTAGGATAGCAATCAAGCCGAAATGGCACATGTGTTAGGAAGTTCTTAAGCGTATACGGACTAGTGGCAGATGATATCGGCATATATCTTGTCAAAGCAATTATGTCTCTTTTAGGGGTCAACCTTCTGCTTCACTTCTCTTTTTTTTTTAAGTATCTAAGTACGGAGAATCCTAATGAATCATGCGCCACCCGGGATGCGACAGAGTATATCGGACTGTCTAAAAACAGCACTTTCCTTAACTTGCCCTAGAGCCATAGCCAAGGGATCTGTGAAACTCGCCACTAGCATTGCATCACTTGAATATACGAAAATGATTAGTTTTTTCCGACTTTCTTTTATTGGAAAAGATCTGAAACAATCAGCGACGCGTTAAAATACTCCTGTTTAGCTCGAAGACTACCGTATCATCAACTTAAAATCACGTGTAAATTCGCCAGACGAAATTCAATAACCAGTATCATGTACGACACACTAAACCACGCCAATGATTCTTTTCCTTATACTTTTTGATAAGCTATCAGAATATTTAGTATTGCAATTGAGAAAGCTTGTTGTTAGATACATAGATTATTTGATTGTTACCGTGTCGTAATGGATTAGTGATGTACAAATAAGTAGTAGGTACCTACCTACCGATATCGTGATTAAATCCATTTCCTATATGACATGTGTCAGTAAGCTGCAAGTTAAGAAGTGTTCCCTACTTATCCTATGACTGAGTCTTAAGATTTTGGATGCAGAAAATGGAGTGGGTAATCCTACACCAGCTTCTGCAAATCCAAGAAGCAATATCTGCACTATTATCTGATTACTTCTTACGGGATAGAAGTTAGAGGACCATTGAGGTGCCAGATACTTTTGCAAACTCACCCATATGCCTGAAAGAGTCAAAAGTAGTACCAGTTCATTAAATAATATAGTCTATCTATGTTTATTACTCCGATTATCCAAGGATCCTACCTATATTATGCGATTTCCATGACTACTTCGGTTAGAAACACAAAAACACGAAGATGTGAGTTAGGTCATGAAAAAACTACATTTCGAGTGTCAAAGTCCGTTATAGAATGTTTCACAGAAAAAAGAGTCAACATAGTCTATTTTGAAAATGGTGGCCAATAGTAGCAGATCATTGTCCAGCAGACCAAAAATAAATGTGAGTTCTTTTCGCATGCACCATTAGTTCTACAGTTCCTGATACTTTCCAAGAATAGTTCTGGCATTTTTCTATAAAAAAAAAATTACAAAATAATCTGCCAACTTCCCGCTGCAGATCATAGTAGGTACTTATAAGTATGAATAGATATTTTTCTCGACGGTGTGTAACGTCTGCCAACCCGCACTACACCACCGTGGTGCACTATAGCCTAATCCCTCTCAATCTGAGAGGAGGCCCGTGCCCAGCAGGACAGTATATGGGTTGATGATGATCAGGATAAGTATGGGGTATCATATTGCTTTATCGAAGGTGGAGGAAGAATCTCAGGTGTGGTGGATAGTCTCCTCCTAAGTCCACTGTCTCACTACTGAAGAATGTGGGGTTGGGTTAACGCTCCTTCATTGGGGTCTTACATGCCATGGCCTCATGAGTCCATTAACATATTGATAATGAGATTTTATTGAATATCATCCATAAACAAAATGTATTTTTATCCACTGTCTTAACTACCAGACAGTTGAAGGGTATGAAGGCAAAATATGCATCTATTTATATAATATTTGAACCCAAGAGGTTATCAGCTGCCTCCCACGACCTTCTTCGCGATTTAATTCTACAATAACAACGTCAATGAATGAATTATTGACAACAGGTTTATTTTTGTTACGGTATCAAAATAAAAATGACTGCTCCTTGCTTTTTTTTTAATATTTTTTTATATGATATTATAATTATTATAATATAATAATAAGCAGTGAGATAGCCTAATGATATGACCATTGGATTGCCAAGTCGAAGGTCTCGAGTTCTAATCCAAGGCACGCACCTCAGAATTTTCTAAATTATGTGCGTATTAATAATTAATTATCACTCGCTTCCGATCTCTGAAAAGGTATACCGAATCAAACTCGGAGAATCATATTATCTTTTAAGTCCAGACTACTATTGTCTCGACTTTAACTACTATTGTCCAGACTACTATTGTCTAGACTATAATAATTATCTAATGACATTAACGGTGAAACGGTGACGGAAAACATCATGAGGAAACCTGCATACCTTAGAGATTTTCTCGATGGTGTGTGAAGTCTGCCAAGTCTTCTTATAGTATGGATAATCCTCATGGATCTCCCGCCACCCGGGAGGTAGCAGGGTATGTAGGACTCGTACCCACTAATAACCGCACTTGCTTTCACCTGCCCTGTAGTCATGGCCATGGGATCCGCGAAATTCGTCACGATGATGACAGACTGTGGTCCAGCAGTCGCTAGACCCCGGATTGAAACTTTTGAACCGCCTGGCTAGTTACCACGCTTACAGATTGTAAATGTTGGTAACTATGTTCTTTTCTGTGTATGTGAGAACCATAGCCTGACAGGGTCTTTTCTTCTTTCTCCGAGCCTTTTCCCAACTATATTGGGGTCGGCTTCCAGTCTAACCAGATGCCGATGGGTGAATTTCAACAAGAGATTTTTATGTATCATTTCGGTGGGTTTTTTTTATTTCAATGCTATCTACATATTTTTAGTGACAAATAAAACTTTAGCCTATTTTATAACATTGTGCGTGAGTGGACATCAAATATCATCAAAACTTACATAAATATTTAAGGATACATTTTTAAGAGTCCACTGAAATGAAAAGTGTCTACCGAAATGATAAAAAATACCACCGAAATGATAGACTGTGCACCGGAATTAAATAAATCCACCGAAATGATACAGCTAAGAACAACCGTGCCGGGCAGCCAGGGTTCCGTACTTTGTTAGGTTTAATTTCCACAAATTTTAGATAAACACTGAGACAGGACAGTACACAGTTATTTTAATATCATCATTAATATACAAATATTACAGTTAGTATTACAAATATCATTCTTTGAGGTTACAATAACCTCAAAGAATGATATTAATGCTAATGTTTATTAATGTAATGTAATGTAATGTTTATTATGATATGAATGAATTGTTTCTTTACTTATTACCTTTGGTAATTTTTCTCGTTTTTGTTTGTTTATGAACTAATACTAATTTACTTGATATATTTTCAAAAGAGTGAACGAAGCGCGATTAGAAAGCTTAAAGTTTCTGATTAATATGATGGCTGCATTTGTAAGTTATTCCATTAATAGTAATACATAATGTCTACCTATTGCACTAAGAGAAAAATGCTAGGTATAATTTAGTTAAATTGGTAACGAGATGAGAATAGTGTTTCTACAGGTATATATGTAAAACTTCTAAAATTAAATCAACTCTTAAATTTTCATACATATTATATATTTTCACATAATACACCTGAACAATCTAATCTACACTCTAGGTAAAAGTACATTACAAAACTATGACTTTGTATTTGACACAAGGATCTCTAAAACTTTATGGTTTTATCATTTCGGAGATACATTTCATTCCGGTGGACTGTAATTGGTATAACAGTCCACCGAATCCACTGAAATGATAACACTGAGATGATAAAATAGAGGTTAATTCCACATTTAACTCCGAAATAAAATTATTAAAAAAATATGAACACTACTCAAACAAAACAGTACTTACGGCGAATTTAAGACACAATTTTGAAACAAATTAAACAAATCTAGCACGAGTTATAACAGCCACCGAAATGAAACTATTTTGTCCCCATATCACTGAAATGATAAACTTACTTTTTTGACGGGAAACCGCAAGACGTTGGGACCGGTGCGTTCATGCAGAGAGCTTGAGTCGGACTGATCCGAAGTGAGGAAACGTGAGAGGGGCGTAACAACGCAATGTTGACGTGGCTATTCTACTGAAACTTACTGTCCTCTGAAATGATAACTTTTTTCCGG
Organism: Acronicta alni; assembly: GCA_964056405.1. Classification (NCBI taxonomy): domain Eukaryota; kingdom Metazoa; phylum Arthropoda; class Insecta; order Lepidoptera; family Noctuidae; genus Acronicta; species Acronicta alni. The sequence continues at coordinate 6,871,145 of OZ043936.1, forward strand.
ACAAAAGTTGACTGCCTGTCAAATCCATGAGAAAGAAGATAAACAAACAAAAATAGTTTTATTTGATCGAATATATTATAATTTAATGATAACAAAATCGATTTAAATCCATATTACGAATATATTTTGAGGGGAAGGTATTTTATGAGCGGAATGGGGTTCAGGACAGGCCACCGTGATGATAAAATAACACTTTGTAATTTTTTTTGGTATATTAGAGGGAAGAAATCAATGTTTTTTTTTGCCAAGGTAGAGAAGTACTTACGTTGTTGAGAAAAAATATATAAAATTAAAATCAGAACATTGCACTACCGTTCTCAGGTTCGCCGTGTATTTTTTTGCTTGCGCAATTCACCCCGATATCAATATTTTACACGAAGCGACTGCCATCAGGCCTGCGCAACCCAATTTCTGGGTAATACCGATACCCTGAGGATAGACTGGTTGTCAGGCTTTTTCAGCTTCTGACTACCACTAACGATTGTCATAGGTGTTCGTAAGATAACCGGGACCGACGGCTTTACGTGCTCTCCGAGGCACGGAGGGGTCTCGATGTGAAAGAATGGTCACCCATCCACAGACTGACCGCGACTAGCGCAGCTTAACCATGCAGATCGGTTGATCAACTTAGTTATTACTGAGCCACGAGCCCCTTACCCCGACAGGGTATATGGTATAAATGGCATTGATCTTATTAGCTGTTTCTAGTGTCTCTCGCATCCCAAAAGACTTCTGAAGACAAAATGTAGTCTAGGTCCTTCTCCAAAGTCTAATCTATCTGTGTACCAAATTTCATCAAATTTTGTTCAGCGATTTAGACGTGACAGTGTAATAGACAGACAAACAAAGAGTTACTTTCGTATTTAATATTAGTATGGTGACCAAGGTGAAACGTTTTCAAGGCCTAAATATGCATAAAAACAGTGGCATGGTGGGTGGTTGGCAGTGGGGGACTTTTACCCATATACTATTCCTCTATTCCCAACCCAAACATTCCTCTTTCGTTATACAGGGTCGGGAGTTTGGATTTGTTTCCGGTTAATGGAAATTACCTACCTACCTACCTATTACATGGGAACTAAATATACCGGCGAACTGTGGGTAGCTTAGGTACACCTCTGCATAACCCTACGAAGAAAACAGCCTTGATGGTATGGCATTCTACAATTATTTCGTTTCCTAATCCGCGTCAAAATCATTTTGACGTCGAATATTTCGTCATCCTCACTTAGCCTTTTCATAGCCTTTTCCCAAGTTGTGATTGGCATCCAGTCTAACCAGACGTATGTAATAGGGAGTGAGCGTATTGCCATTTAACGGGGCACAAATCCGAACTTCGTGCTGATAGAAAAACCCAATAAACTGTTAAATAACCAGACCAATGAGGTACTTAATTACAAAAGATAATTGAAGATTTTTAATTATTTAGAAAAAATAAAACAATTAAATACAGTTGAGATCCGGTTCCCCGAAAATTGAATTCTTCAGTTTATCGTTTGAAATACTATGTTTATCAGTCCATCCGGTTGCAAAGTATATACAATACAGTTTAGTACACAAATTGTAGAATTATACTATTAAATAATGAAAAACTGCTCAAAACTAGGAATTACATTCAAGCTAACAATTATTAAACCCAGAATAAATTAAAATAATTGTAATGGAAGGAAACCATAATTTCTATTCATATTAACCTTTTTAATTAAAACCTATTAGCTGCTAACAGTATCCTACTGCTTTATATTTTTTAAACTATATATTAACATTTTTATATGGAAAAGTAACTCACAAACTTTTTTTCACGACGTGGCAAAGATATGGTGGAAGCACACGCGAGCCGGCACGGACGGCTGTGAGGTCACTGCGGAGAGTTCTTATCAAATTGTACACTTTGTTACCGCGGAAATATATTGAGCATACGATACATGGGATGACGTATGCTCTGTAGTTCGTTGATGTGTAAGCGCACGACATGTGCCGCAAATCGTGCGCTTACACAGCCACAAAATCCATGTTTTCCAAGTTGTTTTACGACCAACTTTTTTCTTAAAAATGAAGTCTATATTTTAAATGGGAGAAAATGGCAATGTCTGTTTTTGATGACATCCACTTCGAAGGATTAAGGAGTGCTCACCTCTCGTCATAATGGCGAAAATATCGCGTAACTGACACGCGAAAAATACTGTTGAAATGAGGACCTTGTCCTTTTTTAAAGTCGGTTAAAAAGGTCCTAGTTGCTCTATGATGTAATGTAACCCTAGTATGTATCTTAGAGTACTATTACGAGCAGATTACATTATCAGCACTTGTATCAGCTTGTTGAGCTATGTATTTGGTAATATTGCCTGTCAATTTCGTGCAATAAGTATGATAGATTGTTTTAAATATTTAAATATTTTTTTTAAATGAAAAGAGTTTTGGGTACTTTCACCTTATTTTTTGGTGAGCGGAATATCCTCATAGATCGACTGCCACCTGGGGAGGTGGCAGGTTATTTCGAGAATATACCGACTAAAATCGCACCTGGCTTCCCTAGCCCTTTAGTCAGGCCATGGCCATGGCCAGGATTCGTGATATAATTGACAATGTGTCTACTAATGTCTACTTTTATATACGTAACCCATGTCTGATCTTTTTTTTATTAAAGATTGGCTTGCTCTTGACTTCAATCTTGCCTCCGGGGCAAAGAGGTTGCGACAGTGGAGCGAGCACACCCAGAAGATGCCTGTTCACCCTAATTTTAGAATAGATTCGGGTTGTACGTAGGTACTCGAAAATACAGACGGAAGGAAGAGAGTCCCACTCCTTGACTGTGCGCATCAGAGGCGTCTCTAGCCCATGTAGCGCCCGTGTACAATAATTACTTTAATTTCCCCAATGGATAATTAAATAGTCTATTGCTTGGAGATTTTAATGAAAATCGATTGACAGTTGACAATTGACAGTTTTGGATGCCATGAGGCACAGCACACTGTTGACTGTATTTTAAATTCTGAGGCCGGTGGAATGGCGCTCGGCGCACCCTAGGACCGTTGCGCCCGTGTGCAACGCACACCTTACATCATAGCTAGGGTTGCATCTATAAAATCTGGCAACCAGGACAAGAAGCGTGAAAACCCCGATTTTGAGCTTGGAGTCTTGGAGCTTAGCCAGACATGTCGTGAATCCAGCGAATCGGTTGCTCGCGGCCTCCCGGCGACCAGATTTGAGATCTTTTACACCCAGACTACAAATGAAGACCGGACGCTCCCCGGACGCCCTCTAAACTAGGACAAATCCGGGGAAACCCGGACGGATGGCAACCCCAAATTCATAGCTAAAGCCTGGTGAGCATTATAAAAGATGATTTTATAGGGCTGTGTGCGAATATATGGTATATGAACCTGGTAGGGACAATATCCTGCGGTGTGTCTAAAAACGTCTCATCGAGATTATAAATGGAGAAAGAGTAGCACCAACTTTGGTCGAACTTCGTCACTGTGTTGGGTCAGTATTATTATAGTGCTACATTTAACTTGGCAAGCAGTGATAGCCTAGTGATACGACCACTGGACTGGCAAGTCTCGAGTTCGAATCCAAGGCACCTCTGACTTACTGAATTCATGTGCGTATTTATAAGTAATTATCACTCGCTTAAACGGTGAATGAAAATATCGTGGGGAAACCTGCATGCCTTACAGATTTTTCTCAAAGGTGTGTCAAGTCTGCACTAACCCGCACTAACCCAGCGTGGTGGACTATATCCTAATCCCTCTCAATCAGAGAGTCTCCTCTCTGATTGAGAAGGACTAGGCTATAGTGTGGGTGTAGGCCCGTGCCCTTCAGTGGGACAGTATATGGGTTGATAATATTTGACGTAGAAAATAAGAAAATAATTTTCAGATTTTCTTGTGGAAAAATTTTAATGGTATGATGATGGAATCCATGTCGATTTTTTATTATACCACACATGGTATACCCCTGCCAATTTTAGTGATGAACGTTCTAGGACAGTTGTTACATAGGACGCCATTCACATAATGTAACTTTGTAAGTAACTAGCTGTCCCCGTGCACAACTGCAGTAGTACTGCAACGGCTAGGAAAAATTTTTTTACTGGGAGAGGCTGAGATCCAGCAATAGACACAACGGTCTGATGCCTAAAAGTCTATATAAAAATAACTTCAACTAGAATTCCATCTCTTAGAATTTTAGGATAGAGTCGATTTATGTCATCAATTTATTTAAGTTTTTTTATTTCACAACAAATTAAAACTAATTCATAAGAAGTCATTTACAAAAGATGATAAGAATCTGCTTAACCATTACAAAGATTCAGCAAAATCACTAATGTTATCCAGGATCTCGAATAACTTCACAGCCGAAGAAAGAACAAATACAAAATAAGTTGCAACATTTACCTCATCTAGACAACTTATTAATAGCTATCATAACTGTGGGGACTGGCATGGCCAGCAACACTTCAACCAAATGTGATCTATTGGCTAACATTTATTTCAATATTCCCATTAAAACAGAAAATGTCTGGCTATGGTAACGTTACCCCAGCAGGTAATGTTTTTGTAAAATAATTAAAAAACTATGTGCAACAAATTTAAAAATTTGCACAATTACAGATGCTGAGTAACTAACTGTCTATATAATTTAAATTATTATTTTCGACATTATTTTGCTTGTGTATTGGGCACACCATTAATACTTTTGTGGCAATAAATACATTTATTATTAAAACTTATTATTTCCGTAGTTCTATTTTATTAAAAAAAAAATAACAGCATATAGATACTGTTGTTGTTTAGGTATTCATGTTTATAAAGAATAAGAAAAAGCAATTACCCATTTTCAGTAGGTTTCATCGTTACATCTGCACTTCCTTCACAGATGCTGCGTACAACACACAGCGAACTATTCAAGGTCTGTTTATACAATAAACAAGTACGCCGTCCGTACTTTACATTCCAACACTATTTAAAATACATCTTTGTTTACAAAAGTCATTAATTTCCTATAACATCTTGTTTAAAAACCGTTCGAATCATAAATGAACAATCCGTATAGCACATATTTTAATGTTTGTATTATAAGTGGGTTTACACCAAAATCACAAGAAAAATGATAAAATTATAATGAAATTTCTCTGGAAAAAGCCGTATTTGATATTCATTCTTTCGAAATATATCGAATCGAGATCAGCTGTCTCCAGTATTATTTATTAGTCTATGATCAGCTGGCTGTCGCCCTGTCTTGCCTTGACATTGACAATTTGACATTTTGAAAAATTTGAAAACAGGGCTGTCACTGCCACTTGCCAGCTTGAAAAATATTGAAAATGACAATTTACAGTGTTGTCATCTCAAAAAAAGTATTTAATTGCAATCACGATAACCAACGATAATTCTTTCGTATTGCATATACCTACCTCAGAGGCTATACCACAAAGGTTTGTGAGAAAGGGATGGCGCTATTTAATTTATAGAGCGACATCCCTCTCTCTCAATCGGAAATCGATCGCAATAACAGGTTGTGGTACGGCCTCAGAACCACCAAAACAATGAACAACCTAAATAACCTAGTTTTGGATAAATCAGGACTTCCACTTATAAGGGGATTTGCATTGTTATGAGGCCTGTACACAATGTATGTACATACTAGGATGCTGGTAGCTACAGTAGCTATCTACGGTGGTTGGAACAGGGCATTATCTGCGGGCACGGATTGGCAGGGAGGAGCTACTCTCCCTTTCTCTTTCTTGGGCCTCCTCCTGGGACATTACGTCTTCACAGAAAGAGACCATCGCCTGCCAGGCGTCAGGGCTCCGGACCATCTCGCTGACGATGGCCGGGAGCGAGAGATCTTCTCCTACTTCAGTGTTGAGGACACGGCGCTGTCCCACCCAAGCGGTGCACTCCTCCAACTTATGCTGCGCCGTATCCTCGAGGCAATCCTCACAATTGGAACAACATACCTATGTTATCTTGATGTGGGACATAGCAACTGTCTGAGTTCAGACGTGGCAGTACGTGCACTAAATATAGGATAAAGATAAAAACCACTTTTTGCAACTTTGCGCTACAGTATTAGTATTAAAATTCCTAAAGACGTTTTAATTTTTCACTGATTTTGGGATCAACTCATTTATCTTCTAATTATCTGAACGATATTTGTATGCTGCCAATATTGAAAACTGTAGAAGGAAAGAGGGAAAGATAACTGTACCTTCAAGGGACTTCTAAAATTCTCTTAGTAGAAAGAGATAATTGAAAAGATGACTATTCTAACTATAACTATAACAAAAAATATTTTATTGATTTTTAATAAATAAAATATAAGGACATAATTTTATGACATCATGGTCTAGTGGTTCACGTGCCGCAGTGCTGATCACGTAGTCGTGGGTTAGATTTCCAAATGACATAAATATTTATGTAATGAACAAGTGTTTGTGTTTGTCTGGGCGTTTCTTATATTATATTAAAGTATGTATTTATAAAAAAAAAACATCAACATCTACATTTACATCTATTGTCTAGTACCCATATTACAAGCTTTGGTTAGTTTGGGACTGTGTAAATGTAAAATTTCCCAAATAATTATTTATATTATACATAAATGTGAGAATAATTTATTATCCTTATAGTAGTATAAATACTAAATATCTAAAAATGCAATTGATATACTTAATTGAAAAATAAATTAAATGTAATGTCAGTAAAATGAGACGCGTAAACAGAACTGAGAACCAGTTACCATGTCTGGTGGTCATATCATAACGCGTCGTAATGGTCATAGCGATCCAATCACATACCTAGTCGAAATTTGTCGCCTCGCCCCTGTACCTCATGTCACATCACCAAACAAGACTTCTGCGCATACGTTTGCTTTTCCATATCGCTTGCCGCGTATTGTACTGCGTTAAGTATTACACTTGGTTAATTTTATCAAAACATCTAAACGGAAAAACTGGCTTTTGTTTACCTAAATTGAATTGAATCCAAGATAAAAATGTACTATCTTAACATAAAAATTATCATCAGTCATCACACCTGTATTCCCTATGGTGGTTGGCTGGTACCGATATGTTAAGGTCCCATATTGTTTAAGGGAGCGAGAATTTTGCCTTAAAAAATACTAAAAAAAACCGGGTATAAATTCTATTCGAGAATCCAACCCGAAACCTCAATCGTAGCAGTCGCGCTTACGACTAATCAATTAATGCAGTTACTCTTACAGTTATGTTAGGTATATACTACTCTTTAGCCATTTTTTTTTGTAAACTATTAGTTTATTAATATAATATTCTTTTTGCCGTATTAACTATTAAGTTACGTTTTTTATTTTCTGCCTATCCCTAGGGGAAAAGCTTGTGTATGTATGAATTTAATTTATTAATATTTTTTTCCACCCCAATTTATATCGGACTAGTTACCCTAGTTTTTAGTTTGTCGAGTGACAACACTGCGTTTCTATCTCTTTCTCTCCTGTATAGTTCTCAAGGTAGCCGTCCGAACGAATTTTTAGATAAATTTTTTGTATTTAAGCCTTTTGTTAAACAAATAATTAGTGTTTCTAATTATATATTAATCCAGTAGTATATTTAAGACAATAATTCATTGTTAACGGTAAAGATTACTTAGATATTTTGTGGTGACAAACCTGCTCCCTTGGTGTCCAACGTTGTTTTGGTTTACAAAAGTGCAATTTCAATAAAATTATTGATATCATGATAGTAAATGCCTCAGATACAGGTGGATGTGGTATTGTGGCTGACTTTTGAAGTGAAGGGTTGATATAGAAAGTTTAATTGTGAAGTAAAGTTTTCTAACCTATAAGGTTGGAGTGGTGTTCTGAATTAGTGTTTGTTCGTTGCAGATGAGTACTAAGATTATCAAGGCGAGCGCTGCTGAGCCCGATGTCTTCGAGACATCGATCTCACAGGCCCTGGTCGAGTTGGAGACCAACTCTGACCTGAAGGCGCAACTTAGGGAGCTCTACATTACAAAGGCTAAGGAAATTGAACTGCACAACAAGAAGGTATGAGAACCTGACACTTATTTATTCCTTAAAACTCTTTCTTCTAATATACCATTTCGAAACTTATTTCCATTGAATAACCACTTATAATTTAAAATTAGGTTTCTCATACCAAGTGTCAAAATTTGGCCATGTGAATTTGAAATGACATGTCAAAACTGTAGGGTTGGTTTGCCTGTTTTTTTCCAATATCTTCTGCAGAAAAATAAATAGTACTTAAAATAATTCCCCAAATTATACTTGCATTAAATTTATGTCATGTATCTCTTGTACACCTTTCATATTCATGACAGAAAAAGTCAGAACTAAGCAGCTGACTTGGTGTCTGTTTACATTCCCCAGCTAAAATTACTACCAATAGTACTTTGTTACTAGAATAACCTGGTTGTCTTGGCTTATGATGAAACTTGGGGTCCAGGCCAAGTCTGCTATTTAAATTGCATCAGAATAATCATCAAATAGATGACATGGATTGACTGATTTCGTTAAGAAAACTGGCAATATCAATTTTCTGAAGTTATTGAATAACAATTTTGGTACAGAGGCCAGAACATCAAGCTACCACAATCTGTCAAATTTCTTTGATTGATTTTCAACTTTAATTCAAAGCAATAAAATTCATATTCAATTGGGAAAAATTTGCAGTTTTAGATAGGTTGGCCATCTGGCGTCTGTACAATAATATTTACCATAAACAACAATCATCACAGGTGCATTACCTAATACACTAGTGCCTCAACAGGCTTACAATAAAATACTTTTAGTCTTATTCATAAACATATTAAACACATTTTAGCAATGGGAGATGTATATTGATGCTTGAGAAAGTTCAGAAAACCTTCCTGAGATTTTTGTATCAAAGGCTTTACTATTTCTATCCATTCTTGTACCCAACGAATTATCTCTTAGCTTATTTCTGCTGCCTATTTGTGCCCGACAAATACCTAGGGCACCGTCAAAGCCGCCGTCATAAGCTTTTCGCACTACCTATCTAGATCTGTTGCTAGAGCCGAATCCCCAGTATGTCGAACCCTAAGGATGCTAAACTAAAAAATTATATTTTTCAAATATGATCATTTCAATTTACAATACTACATACATCAACGATTTGTTCTTTTAGTGAAAAGATAGGCTAAGAAATAAGTGTAATGCAAACGGCAAATTCAAAGTATTGCAGTCAGTTTATGGTTGAGAAGTGCCTTATAAATACAATTCCTCATTTGTTGTCATGAGTGGCACAATTTTCTTATCTGAACAAATATTTACTTCCAGTCGATCATCATCTATGTGCCCATGCCCAAGCTGAAGGCATTCCAGAAGATACAGATCAGGTTGGTGCGTGAATTGGAAAAGAAATTCAGCGGTAAACATGTTGTATTCATTGGAGACCGCAAGATCCTGCCCAAGCCCAGCCACAAGACGCGCGTAGCCAACAAACAGAAGAGGCCCAGATCTAGGTACATAATTTTTCATAAAATTATAATTTATTTAAGAATTTTCTCTGTAGCGACAAAAAATGCGCCTAAGTTTCATTACACAATAACAAAACGAATTTATTGATTTATACTGGTATGTACAACATTAGCACATAATATGGCAAACTTAAGGCCTTATGACATTCCCACAAACTTCATGATTTTGAAGAACTAAGTACCAATTTTCAAGTATGGATTATTGCCATTGTGTTACAGCAAGCTTGTCTTTGCGTCCTGAGTTGTATTATTTCTCTGAACCCAGAGTTTCCTGGTTGTAAATTGTATACTGTAGTAGTAGTATGATTTTTTTTTTTTTTTTTGTTTTGGCTCGCACGGTTTGTGCATTTGCCATAACTTTTATGTTCATTATCATTTGCACCTTAATCTGCTGCAGGGCTTACACCCTATAAGCTATTCATCCCTGTTTGGGCCAACCTAGTCCAGATCTTTCAAACATACTTTACCATGTCAACAACCCTATTTACGCTTTATTGTATAGATAAAATCAAGGTGGAACTAATTACGGAAAATGAAATTTTGCCATTAATTTTTAGGATATTTATATGTATACTACAACTGCAGGTCAAGTCTTTTCATTAGGAGGCCAGCACAACATTCTTTGATCGAATTTAAACTTTAATACAAAAAAAATAAGTTTTATAATCAATTGGGAAAATTTGACAGTTTTGAATAGCTTGACCTTGTCTGTACATGTAATTGAGTGGCGAAATATCTAATATCAAAAAATCAAAATTCAATTCCCTTTTCACTGTTTCCAGGACACTGACGTCAGTATACGACGCTATCCTCGAGGACCTCGTATTCCCCGCTGAGATCGTAGGCAAGCGCATCCGGATCAAGCTGGATGGCTCCCAGCTAATCAAGGTGCACCTTGACAAAAACCAGCAGACCACCATTGAACACAAGGTGAGCAACATTGACCTTGATTTTATTGTGTTTAAAATAGAATAAATAGAGATGTTGACTGTCAACATAGCCACCTTTGTTGCACAGTTTGCTGTATGGTATTTGATGATGGGGGAAATTAGAGCTTATTCCCACTCACCACCACTGGTGATGTTCCCACTGGAGACAAATGGGAATTCCTTTTCTCATTTGTCAGTGGTGATAAATGAAAAAAAAATATAGTTTTGTTGCCTTACTGGGAATAAGCCGAAAGTAGCACATGATTGGCAGTTTCCATTTCCATTTTATACTGGTGCACTATGCAAGATTACAAAGTATTTACAAATCCTACAAGTTTATACCACAGAAACAAATGGCAATGCAACATTTAGCTCAAATTGCTGTGAGCGTTAGGAGTCTTATTGTCTTGTCATAAACAATCAAGTGTTGATAGAAAACTAGCCATTGTTTTGCTTTCATTAGACAGCTATCAGTCCAAATGTGCTTGTAATAATACCTAAAAGCTTGCAACTAAAAACATTGTCTAGTAGTGCTGCACCCAAGAATCAAAGAAGCAGAATAAGCAAGTAAAAAATTATGCAAGTCTACAGACTGACTACATTGTATTCAGTAGACAGAAGTATGCAAGCTCATTAACACTTCCTAAGTACTTCTAAAAGCTCTTGAAGTGTAAGAGTGTATTCTGCGAAACATCTACATTACTAAATTTAAATTCTTGGGGTCATTATAAATCAATATCTATTTTCGGTTAATGACGTCATGCGTTTCGATATTTTGTCAAATCTGGTAGACCACCCTAACATTAAGATTGAAATCTATAAAGCTAATTATACTATGATAAACTTTCTATCGGCGTTATACATTGTCCAATGACTACTTAGGTGCCTTAACGTGTAAAACATGGGTCAAGTATGCTGGAATTTTCAGCCTGTGCTTCTAGACTTAAGAAATGACTCCATGTCTTAGCGTGCACACAAAACTTACTGATTCAACAAAGCTTGATCTTTTGATTTTGTGTCAACTGAATCATCTCACTTGTTCAGTACTTTTGAAGTTTATTTCGTAAACTTATTTAGTGTTCTTTTGTTCTCAGGTGGACACCTTCCAGTCGGTATACAAGAAGCTTACGGGGCGTGAAGTTACCTTTGAATTCCCCGAACCCTACTTGTAAACTTAGGAATATGACTTTACAATAAACCTAAAAAAATATATTATGACTTTCATTATGAACAAAACCACACATTTTAGTATACAACTGTTTGGTGCCGGTCGTACGTGTGAGGTGGATGATCGAGATCTTAGTGACCGGCAGGGATCTTGACGGTCGGCGAAAGGGTACGAATGGGTTTTGTCAATCACGACTGAAGAACTAAGACCCAATCACAACTGGCAGTCGTGACGATGATGATCACTTCCAAATGTGTTGCCTAGCCTCCCCACGGGCATGGGTATCCTCTCAGATTGAGAGGGATTAGGCTAGTGCGGGTTGGCAGTAGTTGGCTTCACATCGTCGAGAAAAATCTCGTAAGGCAAGCAGGTCTCCTCACAATGTCTATCTTCACTGTTGTGATAATGAATAATACGCATATGAATTCTAAAAGTTGAATGAGGTGCGTGCTTTGGATTTGAGCTCGAGACTTCGCAGTCTAATGTAATATCACTAGGTTATCACTTCTTTTTTTTTTGTTTTCTTTAAACCAGTATGCTGACAGGTAACAGTATGATAGATTTTATCGAAAGCAAGATTTGTTCTAAGTCCACCTTCAATGAGCAAACTATTTTGCATTACGATGGTGCTACTAATAATAAAAATAAAACAGAATAATTTCTAATAATGTCTATTTTATTTAACTAAATCAGTCCATCCCAAATTTACAATAATTTCATTGTTTATAATATACCTATACTATGTAATATTTCATTGATTATAAATGTAGTACGAAGGTCGCAAATACTGTGAACGTGACTTCCAAGTATGTTGCGGAAAATGCGGTATTACAAACATATATGTATAATAGAAGAGAGCTTAAGTATTACAATAAATATGTAGTGCTCATATGTATCGGCACTCGCGCAGAATATCGCCAGGTAACTTTCTGGGGTTAAAAATGAGCGAGGGTATTCCAAAAAATGGTAAAAACATCATGGACCCTCTAATAATTGTCAAGAATAATATTCCGGCAATAGAAGTTATCGGTCCACCAATCATCTACATCCATAAACCAAGTAGTTTTTATTTACCATATTTTACAATAGTCCTGCATCCACCCGGGATACTCCATGGCTGTATTCTCATAGTGCAGTCTTGGAGTGTCCCGGGTTGGTGCCCCATCCCATATTTAGAACAAAGTTCTCCAAGGGGCCTCTACGCGTTGGACCTGTGTCCCCGCGCAAGCCTTCCAAAGGACCGGATGTCTTCCTTACGGGAGATATGCCGTGATATCCGAAATCAAGAATAATACAAAACAATGGTGAAACAAAACACTATATCACAAATTGATTCCGGAACTGTGAAAAATAAGTTCTAAAATCAGTAGCTATCAAAAAGCAAGTTGTGAAGTATTTATTCAAGAATTTACCATCATTCAGTATATCTGCGCGAGCCGTTCATAGCAAAATGCACCTAATTATTTTGCACAAAAATATTAATAACCACGGAAACAGAAATTATATAATTTTTAACAACGTTCCTTATTAACACAACTAAAAGTAATATAACAATGAGAGTAAATATATTTAACAGATTTTTAAATAGGTTATCTACCTACTTATTTAGACATAATTTTTAAGTCATTTAGCGTTATTTGGCCAAAGCAGTAAAATGAATACAGGTTTGTTTTGGATATAGAAAACGGCTTTCATTAGTACAGATACGATGTGCAACATTATAGCTATATTTTTATATGTGACCAATAAATCATTCTAGCGAACACAATCGACAGGATAGTGACATTGACTAGCTCAGTAATTTAAATTTAATTGCCATTGATTCCAGTGTGCAAATAGAATATGCTTATTGTTTTACCTATTAATACAATGCGAAAGGATAAATAAATACTACAATAAAATGCTAAGTATCGATGAAGTGGAGGCTCATCGGAAATTATGATATGTGTATACCTACTTACCTATAATAGGACAATATCTCTAATTTTAAGCTTTTCGTTAATAATTTTCTGGGATTTTTATGCGATACAAAGATCACATCAGCACTTTATTTTCAGGTAGAATAGGTCCATAGTTTCCAATTTGTCCCACTTTACCGGATTGAAAAATTAATAATTTGGACCAAGTAAAAACTGTACCTACACCATTGCTTAGAGCATTTCATTTTGAGATATTATAACAAGTACCTACGTACAAAATGCAAGATTTATAATAAAAACTCTACCTACTTTACTAACTTAAAGGTTATTTATGTATATTTTTTTATTACGATAGGTAATACCTTCAAGTGCAAAAAAAATTCTAAAGGAATGAAAAACTGATATGAAGCACTAGAATAAAAATTCTCTGGAGATTACAAATACGTCACCTCGGTTAGCCCCAAACCCCTGAAACTTGGTTTGGTGAAAAACCAAGTTTGTATTCAAATGAAATTATACATCTTTTTAGTCTGACAGAAAATATCACAGTTTCAAGCCCTACTCATAGAAATTTTCTATGAAGGTACTTGATTATATATTTTTGCCATACATTTCTTCCTGTTCAAGTCGAAAATATGATTATTCTCTGTAAGACGTATATTTCAAGTCCAATGTACTTCTTTACACCACGGCTTGTTCGTTGAAAATGGTCTCTTACGTTATTATGACTTTTCAATATAATTTAACAAGGATTTTTATAGCACCACCAAATCCAACTATGCTTTCATGCTCATCTTTGCCGGTATTTTTTTCTAACATAGTCACGTCACCTTGCACGCACTCAATTTGTTTTTAATGACTCCAAGGAGTCTTTAACTTTCACGAATATTTAGTAAAATATCATGTTTCTGATATGAGTACTCAATATCCTAATGCCCTTATTCCTTAGTTTTCTATAAATTTGTGAATATCAGACTACAAAATTGATACTTTTATTTTTTTCTGAGACTTCTTATTTGTTTGGCATTTATGTAAGTACTTCGTTCATCTTATTTTTTTTGTTACGCACATACACACAATATGGACCCTATATCAATCAATGATTAATATATTTGACATCATAACCTTAATTTATCAAGTTCTGGAATTACAAACTTTATGTCGTTTATAACAAAGTTCCCATTGCCACCAAAATTCATTTCGAAAATCTTTACATTGGTCACTCAGAAATGAACTTAAAGTACATGAAAGCAAAGTAACAATTAGAAATACATAATATTTTGATTGTGTTCTTATAAATTTGTTTTGTTGGATTTGGATTAATACATAATGTCTTGAGAAATTATGTATTAATCCTATAAAACAATACTTTATCCTATCAAGGTTCTATTAGCTGACACAACAGAAAAACAATTGTTTGGACCCTCTGGAGTGTCACAGTTTCATTAACGAATGGTGCAAACCATTCTAAAACTACCAACAGCTCTTCAGATCTGTCAGAACTCTAATCATAGTCACAGTTTAATGTATCCAAACTGTTCTTCCTTTCTCCATCGGAATTCTCATTGACGCTTTTCACTGAAGAGCTAGGCTTGATAATCTTGATGTAATTAACTGGGACGAGACCTGCGGTCTTCCCGTCGAGGGTAGCCATTAGCCACCCTGAGTTCCACAGCTGGGGCTGCAGGTGCTGGGGGGCTACCGTCAGGACTTGCTTCTCTTGGAGGGAGAGCTCCTGGGGTGTTGTCGCCGCGAAGGCGTATTGGGCAATGGCCCGAAGTGGCTCTTGCCATGTCGTTGGGTCGTGTACTGTAATTCAAAAGATATTTATTTAGAAATAGATTAGATATTAGAAAACTTTATCGAGCTATCTGTGAAGTGGCCGCAGTCGCAAAGCGCGAGATCTTGTGTTCAATTCCTAGATCAGGCAGTGTTATTGGGATTGTTAGGATGAGAAATGATTAGTAGCAGGCTTTAGGTGTTAGTATTAACGGCAACGTATAAAAAGATAAGATGGGTTGGTGACTTACTACGTCTCTGTGACTATAGATTTTGTTGTTAGATAAGAACAAGAAGTATTGGGCGCTGATGGACAATATTTTGTACTTTGACCAGAGCCGGATCTACGATATGGCTTTTTGGGCTTCAGCCCAGGGCCCCATGGATTCAAGGGGCCCCCAGCTAAGTCAAGTGAAAGTCAATATAAATCAAATATTTTACCGTTTCAATTTTTCTATACTTTGAGTAATTATGTGGGCCCCTAAGTAGTATTAGCCCAGGACCCCCTAAACTCACGTTCCGGCCCTGACTTTGACGTTATCAATATGACAAATATTATTCACGTGCAAATATTCTTTGGTAGAAGTGTGTATCTATATAATTTTATATCAAAATGTCTACGTTACAATCAGATAATATTCAGTTGACTGTATCGTGATGATAATCTTACATTGTCGTAACACAACTAAGATAGATGTAAAACAAGTGATACACAGAAACGTGATCTATCTACATTTATGTAAATCTATCCTTCGAAAAATCCCATCAATCTTCCAAAAAATTCGGAGAAACTGGGATTATGTTGGGGTCACCAGTTTGGAGATACTGGGATCACGTCGGCCTCTCCACACTGGTGACGCCAAACAAAGAACCAAAGGGAGGATGACCCAACCAGGCCAGGGGTCGGCAACCTTTTGAGACGGAAGAGTCAAAAGATTATAATTTACAAGATATCCCAGTTTTTAAAGAGCCACTATAAATTTTTTTTTTCATATTATAAGTAGTATTTGATTGTGTATATTGGATTCTTAGACTTACTATTTAATATTATGATTATTAGATTTAATAAAACGACTTTAAAGTTGTTGCGTATGGCAGTTGTCGCAACTTTACATTGATAGCCGCAGGTTGCCGACCCCTGGACCAGGCGGATGTTTTGCCTGGCGGGCACGGTCGTTGGGCGTCTGTTAATATGCAACTTAAATTGCGAAAGTTGATAGGGCCATTCAGGATTTGTTCGTCGTAGTTCGATGTCGCTACTAAGTCATCAATTTAGAACTAGCTGTACCAAAATACTGATCTTACACTTCTATCCTCAAACGATTAGGCAAAGGTGTAACGATGATGATTCACAGTATGTTTTTAGGTCAATTGTCAAAACAAATCTGAGTGGCCTCTAGGTAAAATGTAACTTACAATTCTCATTAATACTCTTTGTGAGTCCACTCAGCATCTTGAATACGAGGTAGGGGGCGGCCGCCACCACTCCGAAGAACATGAGGACTGGCCAGCCTGAGGACCGTGGGCCGGTAGCGCTGGGGGCCAGCGACTGCTGCGTCGAGGCCACGGCTTCGGCCCACGCCTGGAAATGAAGTTGGTAATGTAAACGTCATAATTAGGATACAAGAGGCGTATAACGCGGCAGCTAGGCGAATCATTAGTTCCTATTAGTGGTGTTCAATTCAAAGTTGCTATAAAACAATAACTTGCTTATTTTTTAAGCAAACGATTTTATGTGCTTATATTATAGCATGCTTATTTTATATGGCTATTTGTTATGATAATGTGATACGCGCGCCCGACGGATAGTTGGTTGATAGAGAGAGAGAGAGTGCCATGCGATATAAAGCAAAATAGCATTATAGCATAAAGTGCGAACCACGTTATCATTTGCTTTAAGCTGTATATAATAAGCACGCTACTTTATTATGCTTTATGCGATATTAATCATCACTAGTTTCTATGTACAAAGGTCAGCACATCAAAGTACAGACGCCAGCAGGTCAAGCTATCCAAAACTGTCAAATTTACCCACTTGAATATGAACCTTATCGTTTTGTATTAAAGTGGAAAATCAATCAAAGAAATTTGACAGGTTGTGGTAGCTTGATGTGCTGGCGTCTGTACCACAATCTGTCAAATGTCCTATAATGATTTTCAACCTTAATTTGACAGTTTTGGACAACTTGACCCGCTGGCGTTTGTACTACCAAGTTAAAAATGGTGTAGTGTAAATAAAGAATAACCACACACAGTCAGTAGCCGGCGTTATCTTATGAGATAGCTTGCGGCATTGTTTTAACAGTACATATCTAATATACCTACCTAGTTTATTGTTAAATGTTTTAAGAATTATTTGTATCGAATTATTTTATATGCGTGAACATTATCATAAAGATAAAGACAGATGTTTAATTTAATACTTATTTAATTTTGTGTTATCTCATGCAAAGTGAATATATAAAGTACTAGCTTCTGCCAGAGACTTATCACATCATCAGTGATGGCGTTAGGTTCAGTGGCTGAGCGGTCGGATTCTGCGCCATGAGTTGTGTGTTCGATCCCCGCATAGAACAAATATTTGTATGATGGTAAATGGTCGGTTGTAGGTAAATCTGAAGTATTTAATTTCCTGCACAATGTTTTAATTTTTTTCTTTCATAAGAACCTTCTCCTGACAATAATTAACACAACAAAAAAAGAATTAGCGAAATTCTTCCATCCGTTCAAGCGTGACGCCATGACCAAGGGAAATAGAGATTCATTTTTATAGATTTTTTTAAGAAAAAAAATTGCTAACTAAGCTAGTAGGTACTCCGAACTAGAGGTTGCGTCGAGTCGTAGTCCCACAGTAAACAAAAAAATATCTAAAGTCTTTCTTTCATAGAAATTGCTGGCTTTAAATATAATAGATTGAAAATGTGAAAGGGTTTCCAACAAAATAGAATTTGATTGGAAATTACCGTCATATTTTTTTGACTCACTTTCATGCAGGAAAAACATATTTACAAGGTCAAAATAAACAACTATAGATACAAACACCTTATCACACATTTCGTGTCAAAATGATAAAGATAAAATATTGTTATCTTACTAAAACTATTGCCGATAGCAAAGTTCACGTGTTTTGTAAATTTAGTTAGGAATCATGTATACATTTACATATATTGTGCATATTGATTACAAGTTGAACGACTTGTAAAGGTACTTAGATGAATAAATTAAATTTAAAACAGGCATAGTTAACTAGGACTATTAATTAGTATTTTAGAAGACCAGTAGAATTTAGAGGAGAAAATATTTTATTTTTTAGAAAAATGTTGCCCAGGATTACACACTTCATCATCAACCCATATACTGTCCCACTGCTGGGCACGGGTCTCCTCTCATATTGAGAAGGATTAGGCTATAGTCCACCACGCTGGCCTAGAGCGGGTTGGCAGACTTCACAAACCGTCGAGAAAAATCTCTAAGGTATGCAGGTTTCCTCACGATGTTTTCCTTCACCGTTTCATTACACACTTACACACTAGGATTTTTGCCTGTATCGTGGGTGTGTTTATAAAAACACAAACTTTCACATACACAAACACCCAGACTCGGAACAACGACCTGTAGGTAGGTCAGGTGTAATGATATTGGTTTAGGATTAAGATAATCTCGACACTATCATTAATTTCATAGCTTGTACCAGCAGGTCAAGCTATCCAAAACTGTCAAAATTTCCCAATTGAACTTGAACCTTATTATATCGTATGAAAGTTGAAAATCTATCAAAGAAATTTGACAGATTGGGGTAGCTTGATGTGCTGGCCTCTGTACAATATTAAAATGTGAAAGTAACTCTGTCTGTCTCTTACGCTTTCACGCCTAAACCACTGAACCGATTTTGATGAAATTTGGCATAGATATAGATTAGACCTTTGTGAAGGACATAAGATGAGAAGGACATATCTTTTGCCTCAAAAATCCTTTTGGAATGCGGGTCGAACTTAAGACAAATGCTGGTATATAATAAAGTGTATACCATTGATAAGAAAACAAAAGGGTAGGTACTGACGAATAGTTAGTAGGTATTGTATAGTAAAGACAGATTGTTGAACTCGATTACTACTGGGATGTTGTGTTCAACCTTACCAAAGGCTAAGATTACGACTTTTCCTAAGCGCATATCGCGGTATATTTTGTTAGAACATTCAATCTAGTAGTGCAATACTTTTTGCAACTGTACCTTGTGTCAAAATGATGATAAATTGTTTACATACAGTTGTTGCAGCACAAAAAACTCACCTTCTGTCAACCCTGACAGAAGGTACAGTTGCAAAACGGACTGCACTAGAATGTTCTAAAAAAATATTAAAATAATGTTCTGCTTACCTTAAACTCATTCTCTGTCCTAATTCCAATGATGACGAGGAGTTTCCTTATCATCCAGTTGAGGGTCCGTATCACTGCGAAGGTTGACCAGAATTGCGCGAACAGTGACCGCAGCCTGCCAAAGTTTTCTGCTACACCTGTCAATACATAGAATTTTTCATTTACACTTCACCTTCCTTTTTTTTATAGTACCTACGGAAAATCCTCATGGATCCTCTGGCACCCGGGGAGGTGGCAGGGTATTTCAGACTCGTACCAACTAGAAACAGTGCCCTATGGTCATGGCCATGGGATCCGCGAAATTCGCCACGACGATAAGTATTCTTCAAGTCTTCATCATGTTATGTTTACCCACCAGTGTAATTATTATCAATTAAATGAGATTGTGATAAGGCCACACATTGTATACTAATTTTTAACCGAGTTCAAAAATATGCGGTGCGGCGGTGCAGGGCCTATCAAGTCTATCTGGCTGGGCACAAACTTCAAACAGATCAGTAGGTACTGAGCAGCTATAATTTAGTGTTTACGTAGGTTAGTTATTTTAAATGAAATTGGAAATCTGTAAAAGAGAATTGTTACACATTTCTATCCTTTGATTTAAAAGTTTCCTTTAGATTATTTTTCGCTTTTTAGTGCTAATGTGTTTTTTGGAGTCGGTTTTACTTTTGTTTTTTAAAGTGTTTATTAATTGCAATTGTGTCTTTTGTATTTTTTTGTTGTACAAAAAAGTATAAATCAATAAATGAAGTTGAAAGAACTGGTTACTACAAAATACTTGTCAGTTCACGTAAGGTGAGATAGTGGTAAAACCACTCTATTCAATTTAGCACAATAAAAATACGATAAAAAATTGTTTACATACAGTTACTGTATTGTGAGTATGTTCTAGGACAATTAGTATGCTTGCCTCTTTACCTAACCTACTTTCAAAGTCAGTCATAATAATTTATTCAAGATAGACTACTAGGTAGTACAGTCAACAAAAGAGATTGGTATACATGTAACGAACGAAATCTAAATCTTTACACAGATTGTGATTTAAATAATTACCCGTCAAAGGGTTTGATGTTTAGCAGCTTACAATACCTGCGTTTTGACATATATTGCGTAATACATTATTACACAATCTTTAACAAAACTCAGATCATGTATACTTAACTCTTTTGTCGACCGTACTAGCTGGGAAGAAGAAGCAGCGCAACAAACTCCCCAGTAACACATCTGTCTGTTAATTTATGTAATGGTTAAAATTATATAAAACAAAACTTTAATATAGCTTAATGTCAGTCAGTAGACACCATTATGTTTTGGCATTAAAGTTAATTCTCAAGCATCATTATTAATAGTAGTAGCAAGCTTCCTCTTTAATTCAATTATGTTGGTTAAATAGGGCACACAAGCAAAGATAAAAACTATACATGATTACTAGGTCTTACAAGGTGGTTCAGGTAACTTGGAAGTGAAAATAAAAATAAAATTTTTGAAACATAGCCAAGTCAACCAGCTTTTTTCACCACAAGCTTTTTTCTTTAGTGATTCAATAGTTGTAGGTGTTAATGAGTTTCACATGAAATACATACCCAATATAGCTCGGAATGAGCTGGTGAGTGCAAAGAATGTGCTTTCTAACATCATGGCCACACTGCCCACGGCATTCACTAAGCTTTGAATAGACTCAAATGCTGGCCTGGAACCTTCCTCTGCCATCTGTATGAACCTGGAAGAGACGATGGCTCAGATGTATTTTCTAGATATGTATTATAATATACTATGTATTAATTATATTTTTTGGGATGGTAAAGATGGACTGAACTGCCTCGTTAGTTTAGTGGTCCTAAGTACCGATTGCTACGCTAGAGGTTTTCGGTTTGATTCCCAGGTTGAGTAGTGTTATTGGGTTTTTCCATGATATTCTCAGTAGCAGCAACAAAAAAACAAATCCTACCTCAGAAATTAGGATATTTTTTGTGTACATTGGTACACCTCTGCTTAACCCTTCAAATACAGGGGAATACAGGGGTAGTTGTGTTTAGAAAAGATCAAAGAAAGGCATATTTGAATCCAGCAAAGTCTAGATTAAAAAATATTTAGTTTTCTATGTCACTATATCATCATCATTATTCACCAAATTTACTTGAGTTGGCACAGATATCTCAGTACCTATATTTATGTATGTTCTGACTTTCCAAGTCAGTGAAAATACACAACAATTTCCTGAAAGTGGTTTGAGTAATGCTGTTTCTTAATTTTGTTATGTGGAGATGCAAATTATGTCTCTCAAGCATCCACATAAAAATTAATAGTTTTATTAACATAACAACAAGGTCAGAAGGACCAAAACAGAACAAAAAACAACTCATAAGAGCCAATTAGCAGTATTTTGTGAGTCAAATAAAATTTGCTTGTTATCTCACTGAAAGGACAGGTATCACCACTATTTTATTTAATATAATATAATAATATTATTTTTGGGACATTTGACACAGCACCATCTAGTCCCAAACTAAGCAGAGCTTGTACTATGGGTACTAGACAATGGATATAATACATATATACTTTTTTTTTTTTTGTAAATATATACTTATAATACATAAGAAACACCCAGACGAACACAAATACTCATGTTTTATCCACACAAATATTTGTGTCCTGTGGGAATCGAACCCACGACCCCATGATCAGCAGTCCGGCACTCGAACTGCTAGACCACAGAGGTCGTCATTTATAGCAATGTACCCAGTTCTTAATTATTGCACTTCATAATTATTTACAAGTGTTATTTCTTTTTCTAAATTCATATAACTAACTACTATTATACCCCAAAAGCGTGTCCAGTACATGAAGCTACCCCAGTCTGTCAAATTTATTTGATAGATTTTATACTTTAATACAAAGCAATAAGGTGCAGTTGCAATTGGGAAATTTTTCAGTTTTGGATAGCTTGACCTATTGGCATTTGTACACCGTTACAACTCTGTCTAACAGAGGTGAACTGATATCATGATGTTTTCCAGTATGTTTTTAGGTCTATGTGATAGAAAGCTTATGCTTTTTCATTAACCAGGTGCAAATTCAAACTGAACAGTTACTGAGAAATCCATAGGGATGCTTGGCTGAGGAATTCACACCAAAACTTCTTGCTCAGTAGTACATTTGCAACTACTATACCAATGACCCAGTTCTAAATTTAATTTATAAATTATTCAATTCAATTGAAGGTATAATCAAAAACAGTTCAATAATTAAATTTAGAACTGGGTCATTGGTAAAGTGTCATCCATAAATGTGTGTGACTTTCTCTATAAATCTTTATCTTTCCATCTTTCTTTTAGATTATAAATTTATTCAGTCCTGTTACAAGTTACAATGGATACCTTAGCTTAATATTGACATGTATACTTTGAAAGGCCAATTCCATTACAAATAGTTCTTGGTAGATGTACAGACACTAGCAGGTCAAACTATCCAAAGCTGTCAATTTTTTTCCATTTGAACATGAATCTTATTATATTTGTTTTATAGTTGAAAATCTATCAAAGCAGTTTGACAGATTGGGCTAACTTGATGTGCTAGCCTGTGCACCACAGTACTTGGTCCTTTTGGACCAATAATACTTATCACAGATACTTTAGAGTTGTTAAAAACTAGTTGGATAGTTCATATCGGGTTTGAAGGAATAGAACGGGCAAAAAAATCCAGAAATTCAATTGCGGGCTCCAGTCCTGCTAAATATGAATATGAATTCTATATATTCTAATCTATTCAATCAACAAAGTAATTTACCTGCTTTCAATGTCACCATAGTTTGGTCCACCGAATCTGTTGTATCCTCCATACATCCCACCCATGCCTCCCATTCCTCCCATCCCGTAACCGCCGCCATACCCTCCAAATCCACCATAACCACCCATCCCATAAGACCCCATCCCCATACCCATTCCGCCGTACGATCCCATACCCCCATAATAGTTAGAAGCCATTCCTTGTTGAGTGATTCCATGGGACATGTCAAGTCTGGGAGGAATCGGAGGTGGCATATTGTTGGTTAATCCATTAGACGTTGAAGGAATATTCATATGGGACGCAAACTGGTTTTCCGTACCTCCTGGTGGTACTAACACATTACCCAATACGGGTGCCATGTTACCTTCGAACTGCATATTTTGATCACTCATTGTAGAATTAATCTATTCATTTACACACTAAGATTACCACACACAGTAATCTTTTGAGAAATCGAGTTCGCAAGTTCACTGATAAGCGATACGCGCCATCTGACCACTTTTCATGCAAGAATTATCGAAATATTGAATATAATCGCAGATTACGCATTCGCGCAAAGGGCGAATTTGTTTGAAGTTTGTTTTGTTTGACGTATTTTGACAAGACCCTGACGCAAGTTACAGAATTGCAAGATATAAAAATAAAGACTACGCGAAATTACTCTTTAACGGAGATGCTGAGCGCAATGATAGTGTTAATGATTATTAATGTAATTACGTATCGTATTAAATACTCTTTTTTAATAATGCTAAATTGTAATAATATATCTATAAAAATTGAGGATAGGCATTTAAATGCGGCAATCTCATGAAACCAATTCATAGACTACTCTTTTTACTTCTACATTCTACAATATGTTTCAGTGGATCCAAGAACCAATGTAAACTAAAAATAGATGTCACAAAATTTAACTGAAAGGCCCAATTAAAACTGAAATTAAAACTGTTACGTTTTATAGGAAATCTATTAAAATAAAGAATATAACTTACTACGACAAACCAAAATTCTACATCATTTTAAATTGAAGTGGAACTTTCATCGAAAGTGAAAACTCTGTTGAGTGTTGACCGCTTATGACCTAGTTTTAAAAACATAGATTTAGTCTATGTTCGTAGGGGTATTTGGGTGTCAATAATTTCGGTAGGCGATAGTGCAATAAACTTTTGTTGTTATTGTTTGAAAAGGTGTACGTGTTTTCTAATTCTTGAAGCAATAATTAGTGGGTTTCAAGTCACATATTTTCGGTAAGTAACATTGTGATAATCAAGCTTTATCCCTCAATTTACAATGTTTCTATGATGAAGTGTCATTTTTTCACAGTTGAATGTTTTGTATGATTATTGTTTACAAAGTGGCTCTGCTTGCATGATATTATGTGGAAAATGATATCTATTATTCATTTTAGTTTATTCGTTTTAGTAGATATTAATGTATATGAAGGTTTTATGTAGAATTACATGGCAACAAGAAGGTGTTGCTTGCGACCGGTTTGCGGAGGCATAACAGCGGAGTTGCCGCCTAATCAGAATCAATTACTCTAGTGGGCTAAAAGCTGGAATGACACGAGTAATGAGCGTTCATTGCTGACGCTATGTACTCGACATAATTTGTGAAGCAAACTACAATCTTGCTGACATTGGCATTCTGTTATGCTACATAGAATATTGTAGATAGATCTATTTACCGCGCTCTATGAATATTTCTTGGGCATTTGCTATAGGATACTTTTGATTTGTGGGTCTTTAATTCTCAAAGTGTAATTCTAAGAGGCATATATCTGAATATGTGTCTTAGATAATCCTGAAAATGGTAAATCATGTGAGAAGAAATTTCCAATAATATTATAGTTTCCAATATTATATTAATTTATTATAAAGTGGTGGTCTCTGTTTGATGCTTAAAATGAGTATAAATTAATCATAAAACCCCATAAGCTCTTATCTCAGTAACTAGCTCAGTATGTATGATATTTCCAGAAATATAATTTCTTTCTCAACCCTTTCCAGTAATGAGGTTGGATGAAGAAGTCCTAATTTTGTAATAAAACTTCATGCAACAATAGAATTTTATTACATTGTATGTTATCATTTTCTACTAAAACACTGCAAATGTTACTTCAAAACATTAAAGGAAATTAATTAAATTATAATTACAAGTATATGTTATAAAATATAAATATTATTGCATATTTGTATTTATCTAATAAAAATGATAATAAAGATCTCAGTTTATAATACTACATTTAAAATAATCAAAGTACTTTGGAGTTATTAACATAGCCTGTCAATATGTTTCAAATAAGAATAGGAATGTTGATGACCTCGAATGACCATGATCTGTCAAAAAAGTACAGCTTGCAAAGAAAATTATTTTTCTTCTTTTCTTCATTGAAATTTTAAATCTTTATAGACTATTTATAAGCAGTAATACCAAATCTGGAACTCTGCTAATTAATTAAATGGCTTGTAGTTTTAAAGCTGCCACCCTACAATACACTGGAAACTATTGGTGCAATTACCAGTGACAATTGGCACAAAGAAATTAACCACGTCAAATGAATTGAAAACTAATACAAAAAAGGGAAATACTTCAAGACAACAATTGCTTTAATTTTATTATAAACACAGGTAATAAAATTAGCCTTAGGTAACTAATTTTCAGTTGGTGGAATATTTAAAATACATTATAAAATATTATTTCAAAAATAATCTATTTTGCTCACCCTACCTAGCTGGTTTGAATTGACAGTTGTCACAAGATGTCTTGAGGTCCTAATCTTAATTGAATTTGCCTGTATTCCCTAAAAGATTAAGTGCAGGTGTTCTAATTTACACCCACATTTCGCAGTATATACATATATGGGGCATGTAATAGGGGGGGGGGGGTAAGCCTATTAATATACACAATAATATAATATAGACAGTATGTATAAAAATAAAAATAGATTTATTTAGTTATACAATAAATTAATCTAAAAACTTCCACTAGTATATCACACACTAATCTATCACTATATACTAACATAGGTTTTTATTAGTCACTTTTGGTTACTACTTAACTACCTACAAAATATTTTTTTTTTTCAATATTTTTTTTTATTAGCCTGCAGTCATTTCATCACTACACTTGCCTTTCAATATTTATATCTTTCATCATATTTATCATCTTTCATACAATCCATACACCTTTTCTTTGGGTTTTCTTTATTCATACAAAACTTTTCTATTACGTATTTTTTTATACCACTAAGGTGGCAAACAAGCATACGGCTCACCTGATGGTAAGCGGGTGTAGGTTTCTTTTGCCGTTTAAGTGTAAAGAATGAATTAATAATTAATTCATTTATTTTAATAATTAATTATTAAACGAATTAATTCGAAAAGTCAGAGGTGCATGCCTTATATACGAACTGGAGACCTTTGACTTGGCAGTCCAATGTTCATATCACTAGGCTATCACTGTATACTTATGTAAAAGAAGCAAATTATTGTTTTCCTACTACTCGAGCACATGGTTTCTACATCAATGTACAATGTACAAAGGCACTATAACAAAGGCTGTGTTCGCCCCATTTTCCCGCCAGGCAGGAAGACGGCAGCACTGTCGCAGGAAACTGTCGGCTACCTCACTCCTTTGTAATAGCGTGAGTTCGTAACGTGATGCCGTTTTGTTTGTGGTAAACTGGTGATACACTTAAACTCACACGTTCATTATTTAGCAGAATAATTTAATAACTATGTATCACCTAGCTGAAGCGTTAGGTAGAGGTGTAGTATTGGTGTACGTCTAAAGGTTAACGTCAAAGTCAAAACATTAACGCAGTTAAGGTTTGATTTAAGTCGAAGGTCTCGAGTTTGAACCCAAGGCCTCTGACTTTTCGAAATCATGTGCGTATTAATAATTAATTATCACTCACAACGATGAAGGAAAACATCGTGAGGAAACCCTTAGAGATTTTCTCGACGGTGGCGGATGTGATGTCTGCCAACCCGCACTAGGGCAGCGTGGTGGACTATAGCCTAATCCCTCTCATTCTGCGAGAGGAGACCCGTGCCCAGCAGTGGGACTGTATATGGGTTGATGATGATGATGATGATTAGTCTACCTGGTAATCGAAACCAGGATTTCACGCTCAGCCGCTGCGCGTGCCATGACTACACTAAGGCCGTATAAGTTGAAATCTCTTTTTATATAGTGCAGAGCATCTTCATTCTTAGTAACTTGCCTTCTCTGGATTTTTATGACTTGTGATAACATTAGGCGCAACTCCAATAAAAAAGTTGAGAACTTGAAGTAAATTGACTATACTGTACCCACGCCCAAGCTACATCAAGCCCCCAGGGATGTGCCCTAACAGACGTTGCTCAGGGGGGTTCTGGGGTGGTCTATTAAGAGGACACAGTGCCTCTCTCTGCTGATGGCCACCGAGGTGGTTTTAGTGGGTAAGAATCACACACTCCCCGGTCTAATCCTCGTAGACTGGTACCATTTTGAAGGTTTCCCCCGTAAAAAAAAAAGATACATCAAGCTGGTCGTGACTACCTATAGGGCAAGTGCGGTTTTTAGTCGGTATGAGTCCGACATACCCTGCCACCTCCTCAGGTGGCAGAGGATCCATGAGGATTTTCCGTGCTATAAAAAAAGGGCATGCAGGTTTCCTCACGATGTTTTCCTTCACCGTTTCAACGAGTGATAAATAATTATTAATACGCACATGAAGTCGAAAAGCCTTGGATTCGAGTTCGATATCTTTGACTTGGCAGTCGAATGGTTATATCACTAGGCTACCACTGCTATCCATCCCCTATTACATGGGACATACCGGTGTATATTACCGTACACCTCCCTAAACCTTTAGGGACTACCGGCTGATCTATTTATTTATTTATTTAATTTTGGTCTGCCAACAGTTATTACAGTGGTGAAATTTAAAGTTGTGTTATGGCTAATTACAAATTTTGCAGTACTGCATAACCAATTATAGGCAAACACTACTTGCTCAATTTATTTAATGCGATATTACGGAGAGTGTACTTATATCTAATTCAAAATAAGTTTACTTATGTATATTAAAAGGACATCAAAATGTCACTAAGCATGGAATTGGAGGGCGATTATTATTCCTTGTGAATCTTGCGTAGCTATCTGCGTGAATATCATACTACAGGTCGCTTCTCATGTTGACGAGTTTACTGATGGTATGTAAAAACAGTCTAGACTGCTTGATATTCAAAATTCATAGTAAAAGTTTTTACCAAGTTGATTAGAACTGTCGGCAGCAATTTATTGCAGTCCTTTATCTTTAGACTGGAAACGAAAATGAATATCAAGCGGTTGCCTTCTTCGGCAAGAATTAATTAACAATCAGCAATATTGCTGCATTTTAATTACAACCTATACTTGTTGACATAGTTTGACTGTTTTTTATTTGTAGGTAGATCGACCGACTTCGCTGTTAAAAGCTTTGAGATTAATTAATACTTGTTTCAAATTATGAAATGAAATGAAATGATATTTATTTCTGTAAATAGATCTTTTAAAGACACTTACAAGTCAATATTTTACACTTTTTTTTTAAGCTAGATGGCTCCGGCATTTCCTAGCTGACGACCTCTGAGAAGAAACGCCGAAACAAACTTAGAGAATCATAGTCTCTTTTAAAGTCCAGACATAGAATAGTAACAAATATGTGTCTTACAATGTAGGGCAAAGTCTGAAATGGCCTTTTGAAGAAAGAGCCATAGCGGCTTTGAGTAGACCAGTCCCAACTGACGGCACGCATGCATCAGTGATTGTGTAGCTCAACCATAATTTAGGGAGCTCAACAACCCGTCGTACGACGATACCAGATCAGAGGCACATTTGCGTAGGCCAAATAAAAAAAGGCTCAAAGCCACCAGACTGTTCAAAGCTGAGTATGTAAATTTAGCCTACAAAGTACTCACATTTAAAGTTAGTCAGTTATAGTTGAACATTATTAAATAGTAAGAAAAAAATATATATAATCACAGTAATAATTTCAGTAATGTCTGCTGATATCAAATTAATATAAATCATTGTTATGTCAGACGTACAAGAGAGCAATGCAGCTTGATGCGTACTATTGAATTAATCTAGTCTACTAAACAGAAAAGGAAAAATAATAATAATAATTAAAGAGATTGCCATTGACAGTAAGAGCTGACCAGCCCCGACAGACGGCACCCGTTCACGAGTATGACGTGTGTATCGGCGTCGTTCGACTCAACCATGTTGCAGGGAATAAAACGACCCGACACACTACGCCACCATCAGCAGGACATTTAAAACTAGTACTTAATTATTTAGTGCACCGTTTTCTCGGAATCCTCCCTAATCGCAATTTTCTCAGTCCAGTTGGGTAAAATTATTTTTTATTGGTCGAATTAACATGTACTTATAATAATAATAAATCACTTCATCATCACTACATATGTATAGAACAAAGTCGCTTTCTCTGTCCCTATATCCCTATGTATCCTTAAATCTTTAAAACTACGCAACGAATTTTGATGCGGTTTTTTTTAAAAGATAGATTGATTGAAGAGGAAGGTTTATATGTTTAATACATGTATAGGTATTTAGCACCCGTGCGAAGCGGGTGCGTTTGAAAAATTAATGATGAGTACTTTTTATCGACGTCTAGTCTAGTTGTTCGAGTGTCGTAATAGTTGATCGATGGGGACATGGGTTCGATTCCTACAAATATTTATGTGATGATTCATGAACATAAGTGATCGTGTTTGCCTGGGTTTTTCTTATGATAAGTATTTATTTTCAAAAAAAGTATATAAATATTATATGTATATATCCATTATCTAGTACCCATAGTACAAGCTCTGCTTAGTTTGGGACTAGGTGGTGCTGTGTAAAATGTCCCAAATATTAATAAATTAATTATTATTTCTTATCGTGCGGAAACCTGCATGCCTTAGAGATTTTCTCGACGGCGTGTGAAGTCTGCCAACCCGCACTAGGCCAGCGTGGTGGACTATATAGCCTAAGTCCTCTCATTCTGTGAGGGGAGACCCGTGCCCAGCAGTGGGACAGTGGGTGATGATTGGGATGGACATGGGTTGATGATTATTATTATCGGGTAGTTTTCAAACTTACGTCACTGGTACGAACTAGTGACTGCCAGTGGTGATACGAATCACCAGACTCTTCAGCAGAATTCTATATATACCTGGTCACAGGTATCTTATTTACTTTAGAATCTAGATTTTTTACCCCTTATACGACTGATAAAGCTCTTCTTCTGCTTTCCTTTTAAAGCATACTACTTGAAATATTTCCTTTTTCCAAATACAAAACTCATTTTCTAGTGCAATAAAATATAGTTTTATAAAAAAATACTGGCGGGTTGTATGAATGGAGTGCGAACCGTGTCGGTCGGAAGAGTGAGGCAGCGCCATTTCCGGCAACGTCTCGCAAACGAAATGGACCAGTAGAAATGGGCCAGCGGGACAACACCGCGGTGTGACGTCAAGCTTTATGATTTATTTTGTACTGTATAAGTTGCATTACAATTGAAAATAAGAACTTCTAAATTCAAAAGTAGATTTTGAAATATAAACGCAAAAGGAGGTTTCATTGAGGATCTCGTCTCGACAGTCGGTTACTGTTTTCTAATAATATTAGTTGAATTTCAACAATTTCAAACTATTTACACTTGTCTCACAATAACATAGCATAAACATAACGTACCATGAGGCTTGTATTGCCTGAAGGGTTAGACAAAGATATTATACCAATAGACACCCACAGTTATACGGGCACAAAGACGTCCTGGATTCGATTCCCAGGTCGAGGAAAGTTACATTATGATATATGATATTTATTTCTGTAAATAGATCTTTTAAAGCAAGTCAATATTTTACATGTTTTTTTTTAAGCTAGATAGCTCCGGCATTTCCTAGCTGACGATTTGATTCTCAGTTGCAGACTCCGATTCTGATTCTGATAATGACAATAGATTCGCTACCTACATCGGACTGAAACCGGCAAACTGGGTCTATATTAGCACCTCTGACCAACCCTTCGGGGAATACAGCTGTTAGGGCCTTTTTTTGTTGTTCTAAATATCGTTAGACTCTGTAAGAGATAGCTTTTAGCGATAAGATCTCCCATTGTACCATTATATCATTTTTAAACATTAACTTGGCATATTGATTTCTGACATTTACGCGAATACCTATTATACATTAAAATAAAACTACCTACTTTTTACGGATTTTATCGCGTTATATTGATTCAGTCTACCCGTGACCATGGACGCTGTAAAGGGGCTAACGGTCGGGATTAATAATATCAATATAACGCGATAAAATCCGTAAAAAGTAGTTTTATTTAAATTTACTTGGCATTTGTTTATGGTGTACAATAAAGAATATTCTATTCTAGACCACAGATGTCAGTAGCATAGGTTATACTTGACATTTACCACCTCATCTATCCGATATAACGCAAGTGTTTTGAGAGCTTCTCGAGAAGTTTGCGCACGAACACGCTTAGCCCCTCAGTCCTCAAGTGAAGTGTCTGTCACCGTCATATGACAGGGACTAATGGCTCGGCTTGTTTACCGCTCTTATAAAAACAATATTGCGTTTCCGAGATAGGATTTTGGTCTATGTTATTTGAGGTCGCGTGTTGAGGTTCTATGTCTTAATTCCTATATGTTTTTCGATGCGATGCTAAGCTGAAGTCGTGTTTTGGATAATAATTATTATATCAGTTCTGCTATAAATATACTTTGATTTTTTCAGGTGATATATTCCTGTTTCAACTCGATCCAGTTGGTAAGTGGCTTTTTACTACTTATAAAAACAATCTTCTACACGTTTATCATCATAAGAACAATGAGGTATTAAGTGCCGTTGTAGTAGGCGCGCCAAACCTATTTGTGGTGTTAAAAATGTTTCCTATTAATTATTTTTCCATTTCCTAAGTTCAGAATATTTTTTATGGTTTTTTCGATGTCGGCTTTCGCTCCAATTAAAATTAATCTGATAAGACTGTAACAGTAGTGGCACTGCTAATAGGAACATATTACCTCAATTTATTTATTTATTTATTTATTTATTTAAGGATCTCCAACAAAGAGAGTACACAATTTGCTACATATGGTTAATCAAAATTAATTTGAGTTAGTGTACTCCTTCACTTACAGGAGACCACATCATGCTTATGAAACTAAACACAGAAATAATTATAATTAGAACAATTATCTAAATGAAAATTAAAATAATTATTTGTCTAATAGCTAAGAAGAATGTTAATTTTGTTTGATAGGATACATGATAGATACATTAAAAACAATAAAAAAGGGCATTTATGGTACTTAGTAGATTACTTAATATGAGAGCACTTCCTTGATATGCTTTTTGTACTTAGGCAGACTATCGCTGATGTCTGTCACATCAGCTTTAGAGAACTTATTGTACTGCCTACAAAGCCTTGGCACGGCAGCATGATATCCGAGGTTTGTTTTAGAATAAGGAATATGAAAAAGTGTATAAGTATTTTTTCTAGGTACACGAGTGGGGATATTAATTTGAAGTTTACTTATTAATTCTTTACAGTCTATGATTCCGTTAAATAGTTTATACAGGAAAATAGCATCTGACATCTTTCTACGGTTAGTAAGTGAATACTTTATACGATAATGTTTTAATCTGGCCGAGTAGCCGGAGAGTTGTTTTGCTTTGTTATCTCTGTAACAAAGGTGGTACAGAAAACGCTTCTGAACACTTTCCAGGCGCTTATTATAAACTTCATAATGTGGATTCCATATTACTGAATTATACTCAATAATTGGGAGAACTAAGGTGTTAAATAGTCTAATTTTTGTGGATACATTTTAAATTCTCTACAGTTACGTAGAACAAAACCCAGAACTTTGAAACTTTTAGATGTAATATTTAATATGTGTTTGTCAAATTTAAGTTTGTTATCTATTAAGATGCCAAGATCTCTGATTTCCGTAACTGATTTTATTTCAACTCCATCAATGTAATATTTGTTTGGCTTTGGAATTTTCTGACGGGAAAATTGTATATAGTGGCACTTGTTAATATTTAAAAACATATTATTATCATGGCACCAGATATTTAGTCTGTCTACATCTTCTTGCAATTTTTTGTGGTCTTGGGTATCTTGAATTGGCATTACTAATTTTAAGTCATCTGCGAAAAGATAATACTGTGAATTGTGAAAGCATTCAGATATGTCATCAATAAATATGTTAAAAAGGATAGGACCCAAATGTGATCCCTGTGGGACTCCTGATGATGCAATGTATTTGTCAGAGAGAAAACCATTAATCGCTACTCTAGAATATCTATTATGTAAGTAGGATTCAAACCAGTGTAGTAGTTTTCCACTTAAACCCAAATTAGATAATTTATTTATCAGCAAAACATGATCCACTTTGTCGAATGCCTTGCTGAAGTCGGTGTAGATTGCATCAATTGGAATACGATTATCAAGAAATTCAGCTAAGGTGGACGTAAAACACATAAGGTTAGTTGCTGTGGACCTGCATTTTATGAAGCCATGCTGGTTGTCAGAGATTTGCTGTTTAAGATACCATGTCAGGCGTGTAGTCACAAGTTTTTCAAATATTTTACCAAAAGTAACCAGTAGAGAAATAGGTCTATAATTAGCTACAAGCTGCTTGTCACCCGCTTTGTAAATTGGGACAACAAGAGCTTCCTTCCAAGCATCTGGGAAAATACCATCCGACAAGGATCTGTTAAAAATTAAAGTTAATGGTGTAGCCAATGACATCGCACAGCGTCTAATAAAAACGGGAGGTATGCCATCATTACCAGCTCCCTTGTCTTCATCAAGTGCCTTTAAAGCTCGGTAAACTTCTTTGTAACAGAATGACAAAGCACAAAGGGCTGATGAAGAGTTATATGAAGTGCTCGATGAGCAATGCAAACGTATCGAGGGAGCGTTAAATGCTTCTGCAAAATTATCAACAAATAAGTTGCATATGTCTAGTCCTTCAGATGCAGTTTTATCTTTGTAATGCATTTGAGTTGGGTATATGCTACTACCTTTTCGTTTGCCCTTAATGAAAGACCAAAACATTTTAGGATATTTTGTAAGTTTACTCTCTACATCGGATAAATAATTGTTAAAACAAATTGTTCTAACAGTGTTGCATCTTGTACGAAGACTTTCAAATGAGAGACGATCTAGGGGATTATTGTATTTTTTTAGTTTTGCGTGGTAGTTATGTTTTTGTTTAAGTAGACTTATTAATTCACGTGAGTACCATTGTGGGTATTTCTTAATAGAAATTCTTTTTAATGGGATTTGTTCTGAAACTACTTTATTTAAAATGTTATATAGTTTACCTACCATGTCATTTACCGAGGAGCATTGATCGAATTCTTTTTCCCAAGTAATAGGATTCAATAATTCTAAGATTTTTTCATAGTTACCACTAAAAAAGTTTGGTTTGAGGACAGGTTTGGGTTTTAAGTGGGACTCAGTTATTAAGGGCAAATTGAATTCAAAAGGTGGATGTAAGGGATCTTCAATAGATAAACAAAAATTGCTGCGAGAAATATTTATAACTGGGGTATTACTAAGCACTAAGTCTAGGGTTTTAGATTTATTGTTAAGTAAGTTGTTGTATTGACTGAGACTATTCAAGGTTACAAAATCAATGAAGCTCGTATTCACCTCTGAGTTGCTATACTCTGGGAGTATCTGTAGAGAATTATCCTTAATTAACCAGTTTATACCACTCAGATTAAAATCTCCTAAGATTAGAGTATGTTCACATTTATCTAAAAGCCTTTGAATATTATTAGTATACATCTCTAGTGTGTCAAGATGTAGTGGTGGCGGAAGATATACAGCGCTAATATACAGTTTCCGTTTGCTACATTTTAAAGAACTAATATCGATACTTATACAAAGATCTTCTATTTCACTTTCGAATGACGATAATCTGTGTGTTTTGAGATTTGTAGATACAGCAATTAGAACCCCACCTCCGTCTTTGCGAGTGTTGTATTTAGTCGATTCCCTATCGCGTCTATATATGATATACCTATTATCGAACAATTCAGAGTCACAAATGCTGCCGTTGAGCCAAGTCTCCGTAAGCACCACAACATCGTAATGATTTAGCGACATATTATGATAGAAATTATTTGTTTTAGTCTTTAGGCCTCGAACATTCTGGTAGTATATTTGAATTTGTCGGTTGAATATGACGGTTTATTAGCAATAAGAACATACAAAATATATTATGTGTAGATAGGTACTCGTATAATATTCATACGCTTACAAAATGTTTTAGGATAAAGACTTTAACGTTTCTAGACTGTTTATTACAATGGTTTCTGATGTATCACTTTTTTTCATAAAAATTCTACCATTACGAACCCAAATAAATTTATAGCCTAACTCTTTTCCACGAGCTCGAGCGGCCGCATGTATCATCTTGTTGTCGGAAGAAAGATGTTCCACAATGTAGATCGGTTGGGGTTTTTCTGCAGCTATGCCTAGATGACTGGTATTCAGTTTTTCATTTGCCTTAATCCTGTTAAATTTGATAGCAGCAGCTAGAAAACTATCGCGTAGACGGGGTCTACTAAATTTTATGAGAATAGACCGCGGTCTTTTACTTTGAGTATCTTTCTTGGCAATCCTAGTACATTGCAATATGTCGTTATCTGTGATTTCGCAGCAGATTACCTTGCTTAGTTGCAGCACAGTGGAAACCAAGTTCTCCGACTTGTTTTCTGGCACACACTGCAGCTCGATGTTGCTTGCCCTAGCGTGCTGTTCCAATATGTTCATTCGCTTAGTGAGTTGCTTGACCGAATCCAGCAGCATGTTGTTGTCTTTTTCTAATTGTTGTATTTTAACACATTTCGTCTCAAGGTTGTTTTTCATATCTTCATATTGTGAGTTATAAAATGACAATGACGTTTGAAATTCGGCAATAAGATCATTTATTTGGCTAAATTGTTCTGTTACCAGATTTTGCAAAGCGCTTTTAATTTCTTGTTTTATTATCTCGCGCAAGGCGCCCTTTGATATCTCCATAACAGTGCTATCATCGAGTTGGTCCGGTATTTTGCTTTGCGTCAATTTAGTACGGATGGTTATGTTTGGGTCTCTAGGAGACGGTGAGTTTTGAGCGAGAGGCATATTGTTTGTAGGGCTAACGAATCGGTTAGAACCAACTGGTGTGTTGGTAATGTCACCCTTTGGCTGTTGCATACGACAAGCAGGGCAATTCCAATTTCCCTTTTTTTCTGTGCTCATAAGTTTATAAGTTTTTTCGGAAACATTGGCACATAGTAAATCGTACCATAGACGGCAAGTAAAGCATTGCAAACATTCTTTTCTTTTGATAGCATTAATAAATCCAGCACAACTCTTTGTTGACATTGTTTCAGCTATATAGAAAAATTCAAATGTAGGGTTAATAAAGCGCTTCAAGTGATGTAAGAAGCAGAAAGCGTCGAGCCCAGCTGATAAATATCAAGCGATGTTAATACTTTACTTGGTACAAGTCTGTTGCTCGTTAGCTCGTCGCACGATAAGCATTATCGAAATGGTCGTAAGCGCCATGCAATCCACGTCACTTACGCGTTAGAGCCAACACTTGTCAACCTTGTTTTGAATCACTAGTATTTTGAAAATTATAACGAATTGTTTTGAATATAATCGAGGATTTTTACATTAAAACACGTATTGTTCACTAATATAACTGTTTCACTAGATGTAATATAGTTTTAATAAGGTGGTACACTAAATTATTATACTCAACAACTTAAAGTTTAACTAAATAAACTTTTTAAATGTTAGGAACAACAGTAACATCTGTGCTTAGTAACCGGTACAGTACTGAAGTGATCATCATAAGATCTAGTTTACGACATAACAATACATTAAAAAATATTTTTATTTTCAGTTTCTCTCGTGTTGTTTACCACCATTAAAGTAGTTTAGATCTTTTTTCTCAAAATCGAAAAGATCTAGGTTGGTAGTTGTTGTTACTATAGAGGTGAATGACCTGTAAATCTGGAAGATACATATTTGTATTAGTTATAACATTTTTGAATTAGTTATTGACGCTAAATACCAGAAAGTTTTTAAGTAGCTTTTTGCCTTCCTTTCACGGTTTGTTTTGTTAAATATAATTTTTAGATTTGATAATTATTTTTAATTATTTATGCCATTTACTTTCACACTTTTACATACTTGACCATCAGCTACAATTGAGAATAAAAAAAAATACATCTTTGAGCCAAAATCATCATTGAGTCATAAATTCATCATCAGCATCCTACCCTTTCCCCAACAAAAGGCTTCCTTCCTTTCCAGTATGGCTAAATATTTTTTATTCTCACCCTAATAATTTATAGATACCTACCCAGTTTTCTGGCTAAAAAGCGAACATTGATTGTCTTATATGTATCTAGATATATGTATACACACACAACTAAGTGTCAGAATGCTAGCAACAAAAACGCCACAGAGTAACAAATATACTACACAATCCTAGTTCGCAATATTTAGTATACTACTTTCTAGCTGACGTAGTTTTTGTTCTGTCTAGCCCCGAAGCCCCACATTCGTAACCCCCTATGTAATTAGGCTCCGGCCTGGTAACCTATAAAAAGAAGTCGCTGCTTGAACACGCGCGACGCCAAGATTGAGAGGACTTGAGGCTGTTCCCAGAATTGTTACGGAAAAGGGGAAATTGGTATTTCTAATTTCTTGCTCTGTGTTTTGTGTTTTTGTTCGGGATTTCTTCTATTATTAGAACATGTAAGACGTAAATTAGATTCTAGTAGCACCTATTTATCCGCAGGTAAGTATCAAGATAATATTTTAATAATTCATTTAAGCCAAACAAAATCTAGCTTGACCATTTTAAAATTACAGGTTTTATAAGTTGTAAATATGTTCCCTTGCTGGACATCTCTCTGGGATTGAAGAACTTCACAAATACTCAGTTATAATCCTGAAAATACTGTCAAACTCTCAAGCAAGAACAAAAAGCATTCTCCTAGCACAAATAATTATAAATACACAGCATAGCTCCACCATACAGGTGTTGTCTGTGTGGGGACCATAGCAAATATAGCTTAAAAAGACTTTAATTGTGTTGCTGTTCCATGTAAAGCTCCGTTGTAATAAATAAAATAGTTGAATAAATACATAAATGTTGTTGCAGGGTAAATAATTCCAATCGATATTTTTTTCCGATTCCGATTCGATTGTTTCGTGCACCACAGCTGATGAGCGGACATCAGTCACGCAGTACTTTGTGCTGCTTTGATCGATTCGTCACAAATTCGATCCGCTCGGATTGCCGTTATTTAACAATGTGTCACCCGGTGTTTAGATTGCACTATGATAATAAATGCGGGCGGAGTGAATCATTTTTTATAATTTTATTTCCCTTTATGTGCTCTAAATCATATTGATTTAGGTACACCTGGCCACAATATTGAAGAAAATATTATATACGACAAAATGATATTCTGTCCTACAAAGCAAAAAATGACATTAATATTGTTTTTTGTTGCATCTATTAGCTTAACCAATTATCTAGGCACCTAAGAAATTAAGTCAGTAAGTGCAATCTTGCTTAAAAGGCGTAGAAAAACTACTAAGAAAATTACAATGAAAGAAAATTTTAAAAACCCTTAATTTTCCCGAAACTCAACTCTAGTTGAGATACCGCTTTTTAGTTTATAATGCCAGAATAGTTAACCAGTTCTTCCTCTATACTTAAAATTCGCCTCACCACATTCACCATCTATCGCAAGTTTTTTAAATCTTATAATAGGTAGTTTTTTCATAGAATTCTATTCTTGTTCCTCTTACAACTACTTTGAAGACTATCATTATCCAAGTCTAAATTTAATCATGACAGTCGACAGACTACTAAATGGTCCTATAATTGTGAAGGTCCCTGATTGCACAGGTCAACGGTATATCAAATTATGTTACGTTTAATAGCCGACAATTTGTTAGTCATCTGATGAAAATAGAATTAAGTAGTATAGGTACGCTGCGAAAAACAATATTCATATCTTTTTGTATATTTTTGGCATTTTCCATGCTAAGATTTTAAAGTTATTTAGAAAAGGAACAATATTCATATTTGAGGCAGGATAAGGAGGCTATTTATTATTTTATTAATAAGTTTTGCTTTCCTTTCCTGCTGTGTTGTCAAACTCTTTGGTCAACATGCTAACTTTATTTTAAACTTGGCCTATATTAGATGGATTGGCTTATAATAGCTTTCAAGTGGTGACCTCTTCTAACAAATACCCCTCGTTTCCTAGGTCTCCATGTAGGAAATGAGAGTGTCCAATCAAATATGCTTCCGGAACGATACTCGAATAATCTAACTATGCCTCTTTGAACGCCGCTTTTCGAATGGCCGCGCAGGTACAGTCGCATAAAAAAGTATTGTGATTGTGATGTTGAAAGTTTCGAGTATTAAATGAATGCATCATATTTTGCATCAAGCGAGCAGCGAGACGAGATGAGAGAGAGTATAGCCCGCGATATCTCAATTTTATAGTAAAAATTACTATTGTGCAGTCACTTGCGTACAACTTCAGAGAGGCACAGTTATAACCGTACGGTGTCATCACCGATTGAGCGACTAGAGTACAGACACTAATGTAGGTATGTAAAAAGAACTCTCCAGAGCTTTTCGCTTTGTTCGTGACATGACAAGCTCCCAGAACGCTGGTGACCTCATACCACATACTCATCGATTGTGTGACGATGTTATTAACGTTAATAACTTTAATTGCAGTACATACAATACACAATGGTGAATACTTGGTAACAATTCACACGGTTTTTTTGCATCCGTACTCACGACATTAAATGAGTATCATGGATTAAGGAAGTAGAAGAGATGTGCAATTTAAACATAAGAACTTCCAATGGTTATCATCACCATCGCTATTTGTGGCTTGTTGGCTGGTAAAACCAGTAGAAGAAGAGGAAAGTGGTTATCGATACATTCTAACATCACACCATTATTTATAGTTTTAAATATTCTACTTGTCAAAATGTCAGTGCGTTGGGCTTTAAGGTTTCAAGCAAGACTAATCTCACTTGTAAAGAAAGTGGTAGAGATTTAGTTCATACATGCTAGGGTGGATAAAAACAAAATAATGGTCCAGATGAAACCAGCGTCTACAGTTGTGATTGAACTGGCATATCTACCTTTCTATGATCGGGGACCTCACTATTAATCATATGATGCAACGGTAAACGAAACGTAGCGGTAGTGGTAGATTTGTGACCACTTCTTGCCATTTGCCACCGTAATGAGTTGTCATTACCACTACTGTATTATGAGATAGTAGGATTGTGGAGAGAATCTATGGCGCTGTTTATGATTTAAGTTTTTACAAATTGGTCTTTTTATGCTGCTTTAGAAAATGTTTTATCGAGGAGACTACTAAAATCAAAGAGAGGTTATAATATGTAACTGTATAGTCTCATGTGTTTTGGTGAATAATTTTAAACTGACTCATAGTCCATTGAGAATTTGGGTTTCCTTCATAGGAAGTCGATAGATAGGTCTTTAAAATGGATGTGGTGTTTTCTTGGGTGTTTGGAAGTTTCTGATGTTACCGAGTGTGATAAGAAGCTTCTTTAATAACTTAATAATACCTACTTATATGATGCCTGGTTGATCTAAGTCTATTTTGGAATTTTCAACCCCTAGCAAAATGGTGATAGGCAGTATGAAAAAAAAAGTCTGGTTCGAAAATCTTCTGGTAGAAATTTTACACTTTTTATTTTAACTTTATTTTTCAACCTCACGATGCCAGGTTATATAATAGCATTTTCTTTGCTGAGAAAAATTTCCATAATTTTACAAGACGTTAAAAAGGGGAATGGAGTAAAGAGGTACATTGAAAGTGATAGTTGGTGGCAGTTATGATAATCAGTAGACTGGAAGTTCAGCCGTGGCTGAAATAATCTGGTATTTTATCTAAGGTGATTGAAATGTTGATGATTACGTAATCTGTCAAATATTGTGTTTTATAAATAAATTAATAGGAGTAAGTAAATAAAACTTAACGGATTGTAACATAAAAATTAATAAAAATGTTTAGCATGTGTTAAGGCTAAACTTTAACTTTCTTTCTTTATTTTTTTTTATTCTAGTTAAAATACCTATTGTTGTTATGCGTTTTAGAATAAGAAAGTAGTAGTACTATGAAAATCTCCTTTCGTAGATATATTCCTCATTACAATTCAGATGGTTTCTTGTAAGGCAAAGTATCGATAGAATCGATACAGGGCATAAGTAATTAATGTATAACATCTTTGATCCCGGTTTACAGGAAAAATTGTAACAAATACCTACCCGTGCCATAAAAATATTTATTCATGCAAAAATTAATCCGGCAACCCTTAGCACGTAAGCTAATCATACAAGACGCAACGCCAAACATCAAAACTTCAAAATGTACAAAGTAAACAAGACGCATTCGATTCTGACCAGGTGGACAGATATCCAAGACTCCAATCAAAAACAAACAAGATAGCAGCAGTATTTAAAAATGAACCATTAAATACCAAAGTTGCAATATGTAAATATTTGTAAAAGAAACTTGTTTGAAAGATAAACTCCCGGTACCGCATGCCTAATCTACTTAATAATCCGTAATGGCGAACAGCTGACGTCCGTTATCGTTCGAACAATACGATCCAATGTACACGCATAATAGGTACAGCGAAATGAAGCTTAATTGCCTCGTTTGAAAGTGCACAATGCAATGTTAAACTTAATGATGTGCGTTAAGGAGGATGCTCACTGCATGGCGTTATTGCTTAGCGCAAGAAAATTGTAATCATGCGTTAGGAACGTTACGAAGGAATTATTGAAGTAGGTAATGAACAAGAAATTTGTTGACACAAATCGACTTATTTGCTGGACCTTCATAAAGCTTTCAGATCTTCGTAGAGAATACTCACTGGCACGACGAGTTTATTCAATTCTTCAGAGCATGGATTGCTCTGAAGATTTTTTTTAATATGTGTGGTATCCTAGATCAGGAGGGCCAACAGCTGCGCACGCGCAGGTATTAAAAACGTGCATCACCTTGCTATATTACAAATGAAACTTATCAAACATATTGTATTTGTAAAACGCTAGAATATTTATCACGAAGCTCCAGTTTCCCACTCAGTTCGGAGTTACCAGTAAGTTAAACTTACTCGTGACTCCAAATTACTTTTAGTCATACAGCCAAAAGCGGTAATTAATTTAAATTACACGAAATTTTTGTTGTTGGTTGTCGTTGACCCTCTTCTATCTAGACTCTTTCTTGCTTCGCCAATGCACAGTCTCCTTTACGATTAGTTTGGTCTACCATTCCCACGGCATCGACGCATGGAGCGGAACAGGTCACTTCTTTCACCGAGGCACGGTGCGACGAGTCGAATGCTTTGTGCAAATCCCGGACGACACAGTTTAAACGCAAAACAGCAATTTACTATTGCGGTTAATGCCTTCTCGGAATCCAATTTTGCGAAAACATGGCTTGTTATAAACAAATATAATTATATTATTATTATGTTGAATTTCTTGGTGGAATAATAACGTGATGTAAGATGGTTTTGTGTAAGTATGATCAACATCATTTATTAAGTATTGTAAATTTTTCGTAATGCAACCGACTATTTTTAACCAGGAGTAGTGCTTACCGTTATAAAATAGTGGTGATACGACGATAACGACGATTTTATAATTTCTCAATAAGTGGCAGTGTGTTCGTGAGGCAAGGCCTTGCTGATTAATAATAATAATATATATATATA
Source organism: Acronicta alni (assembly GCA_964056405.1). NCBI lineage: Eukaryota > Metazoa > Arthropoda > Insecta > Lepidoptera > Noctuidae > Acronicta > Acronicta alni. The sequence goes on from OZ043936.1 coordinate 6,914,475, forward strand.
TATTTTTATTGCCATAAAAATACACACAAGATAATGATTGAGGGGCTCCAGCGACTGCTGGAACACAGTCTGTCATGTTCGTGGCGAATTTCATGAATCCCATTGCCATTCGGCAAGTGAATATTACTATTGAGAAGTGCAGTTTAAGTCCGACATACCCTGCCGCCTCCCCGTGTTGCGTATAATCAATCCATGGTGATTTTCCGTTATAAAAAAAGTATTGTAATTTGCGAAAATACTGTTAATTGTAGAAGAAATATTTATTGTGAAGGACCAGTGACTAGTCCAGCTAATGTCAATTTTTCTGAACCTTTTTTGTTCTTGAATGGAAAGGACTTAGATATTTATTGTGATGATTCAAATGAGTATGTAAATAACTTTCAAAGTTCCAATCCCTTACGGCAATACGACGCCTCCACGTGTACTGAGTGATGGTGAATAACCGGCATTACCCAAACACAAACTTTTGCATATTAAAGAAATCTTGACTGACTTTGCTTTAAAGTAATAATATAAAATATATGATAATATTCTGCAAGATTCATGCACCTCGATGCAGATCGTCTCTCCGTCAAATGCAAAATGTTTTGCAAACATGTAGGATGTGTTGTCAGGAATACGAGCCGTCTCGTGTTTGATATTGAAACAAGATCGTTCCAATCCGCCGGCGATACGGGGCGTAGATACAAATAAACGGATAGTAAGTATACGTGAGGTAGGATTGGTTCGGTATAATTAGATTTAGAAAGTTATCGTTTATTACCTAAATCAGCAATTTTATTTGCTATTGAACAAATTGCGGAGTATGTTATATTAAAATAACTTAGTCAAACTATATAATTGATCGATTCAATTTCATTGCGATGTTGATGAAATTGAAATCGGCTCTTGTTCTCAGTTTATGGACGAAATTATCATTGAAAAAAGAATCCAATGATATAACACCTGCCACAAAATAAGATTTATGGTCCTATTTCAATTTCCAAAACTTTGAGCTGAAGAAGGCAAGTCGCAGGGAGAATTCACTCGGTAAAGCTGTCAGTTTTATTATGAAACTGATTTCGGTAGCGTGGGCTGACATAGTGGGTGTGCTCATATCCTGCCCTTTCGGTTAACTGATCTGCGAACTTTCTGATTTTGCCTCTTATACAACCTAAGATGGAGTTATTTCTACTTTACTGACTTTATTCTTTTTCATTTCCTACCTTGTAAACAAAGTCTCCAGTTTTTTTAAGTTAGTAACTGAGTCTTGGAGTAGCTCGCATTTTATTGTGCATTAAATTTAGAGTCTAACCACTTTGCAACATTTTAACGCAGTAAACATGTACAATTTAAAAAGAGGAAATTATGGTAAAAGGATTCCATATTTTTAGCGTTTATAGCCTGTTTATTGCACATGTGCCGCTAAAGTATCCGAGTTTTATGCGATTGCCTAATGAAATTCGAGATGCTGATGCGTTTATGTCGATTTACTTATTAAAATTACGCTTCGTTTCGCAATCGATTCGCGCGGGTGTTGTTATCGGCGAAAATTTTCGCATCGGCCACTTTGGTCACGTGACAGGAGCGGAGGCGGAAAGATCTGTTGTCCTGTTCCAGGAGCATCGATTGGTGCTCTCTGTTGACGGCACTCGAGACCCGTCTTTGTGGCCTTGTGTTTAAGGTATTTTTTCGCTGTTGTATCGGGAGTTAGGTCGTAAGGTTTCGGAGCGGTGCGGGCTCCACGCGGCCGGTCGCTCGCCGCAGTGCCACGCCGGTCGCCGGCACCACCGCCCGCGTCATTGCATCCCCCAATTCGGGAACATTCGTTCGATAACCGGCGTCGCGTTGCGGTAGGTTTCATGTGACGAACGTTCGCCGAAGCTTTTCGGTATGCGTGTGAAAAACACAGTGTTTTAAAAAATAAATTAAATAAATCACAGTGTATAAAGTGCTGAATTTTTGTATGTCGCATTTAACTAAGTTAGTGCATAGTTTTGTGAGTGTGTGACGGAAATTCAAAGTTTTACGCATTGGTTTGTTTAACTTTCGTAGAAGTTTTCACAATAGCTTTTATTTCAACGTTAATGAAGCCATTGCTGGCATTTTGGAATAATTTAATGAAACAAAGCTTTATCCTGAATAAGTGCAAATAAATATTTTTAGCCAAGTTCCCGGAACTCGTTGATAATTTAATAAAACCTCTGCTTGTTTAACGTTTTCGTAAAACTTGGAACCATTTTCGAATGTTGTAAAAATGATTGAAAATGTGTTTAATTTAAAGTCCGATGTCGGAAGTGATTAGTTTGGGATAGAGTGGTTCACTTCGGTTTATTTTACTAATTAATTGCTTATTTGACGAAGGCTCGATGTTTACGATGTTCCGGCGAACCGGCTTATGAGCTTTCAAGGGACTTTGAATAATTACGGTCTATTTAGAATTAGGTACTTTGAATTTAAGGACAATAATTTAATAGCTACTACTGGCGAGTACCTGACGTGTCGCAATTTTTACATAAAAATGGAATGGAATATAGTTTGTTTAATTTAAGTGGGTATAGTTTTTAGAATGTTTAAATATTCGTATTTGAAAATATTAATAACTTTATGAAACTTAGTTTTCGATTTTTCGTGACAAAAGGTCCATAATATTCGATTAATTTGCAAATTTTTGCCGAATCTTATAATACTTATAGGAAATAATATGGCGATAAATCATCTTATATTACCTACATTACCTACAACATCTTATATTATTATGTCAATTTACTTAGCTTTTGTTCCTAACTTTAACCATAGAGCTGGTTTGGGTGTAGGCGTTGTTATGGAAGTATTTCTGATGCGGATCAAAACTCCGTTACTTATTTTTCTCAAATGTTTTCTTAAGGAAATTATCTTTCGGAATCAGTCTTACCTATTCTTAAGCAATAATTATAGTTAAAAACGGTCAACTGCTAAGATTGTCGATTGTATACCTACTAGGTACCTACTGTTGAAAAACAGAGATCGACTGATCTTAATTTGGTTTTTGTAATGTCATAAATCTATTCTTCATTAAAAATTCCAGTTATTTTTAATGTTCAAAATATAGTTCCGATCACATCACTAACGCTTCGCAGTGGTGCAATAGCTTAACTGTTATGTGGGATACCAGTAGTAATTAAAAAAACATCGTCAAACGAAGAACAAAGAATATTCTAATTTCCAATGGGTTCGAAAATTAATATTTTGTGACGTCTGACACAAACTAAATCAGAACTAAGAATATTATGTCTTGTTTGTCATAAAATTAGGATTTGCCTTCTGATTAAATTCAGTATCTTGGTCTAATTGTGAACGACTGAAAATCAATACGAAATATTGTCTTCGATCCTACCTATAAAAAAAATTCCTACTTTTATAAAAAAAATGCTTTCTGCTGAGAAAGACCTTTTTAGTTAACCGGGCAAAGAAATATTGTTGAGATCAGAACAAATCCCGAACAGTCCCGGACAACTATCAGTAGTATTTGCAATTCGAGACACAAGAAAGGATGTCGGTAACCTTTCCGAGGTTGTAATATGGATAACCTCATAAATACTGCCATAAATAGTAAAATTCTACCTTTTCATGTGGGGGACATGAAAAGGTAGGATTTTACTTATTAAAGGCGACCTTGTTGCATTTGTTTTTTCCTTTTCTAACCTTATCAGTCCCATATATGTACCTATACATTAGACTGCTAATTAATAACAATGTTGATTTATCCTGTAGTATGTCATAATGTGTCACGTTCATATTCATAATATCTGTAAAGACATATGCATACTTACAAACGGACAAACGACAGTGTCGGTTGATCGATTATACGTAAAATTATAAAAGGAATGCTTTGGGATGGTGCGAGTATCAGCGTTCCGTACTTTCGGCGTCAAATCCCAAATATCTGTGCGTTTATTTGAAAAAATCTTATTATTTTAAATAAGCTTGCAAGACGTGCTTGTTAAATGCTCTGAAGTCCTTAGCCAGAATGTTCATCTCAACTTGACCAATTTTTAACACTGACAACTTGTTATGAAATTCGTTATAAAGAGTAACTCTGATCATTAATAACAGCGATTGATATAAACGATTGGTATTTTTATTGCTTTTTATAACAAATTCCATCAATCAATATCGTCTTCCATATTTGATGATTTATAGTACGATATAAAATTCCAGTCTTGTTTTATTTTATGTTAGGTACATTTTTGTTGTTGAAGTCATCCGTTCCGATAGATTCTTTCCACCATCTTTCTTATAGCTCTTCCTCTTTTAGTGCGAATCTTTGATTGTTCCATTTGTTTCCAGATAATTTCTGTCATTATCTGTCTTCTCATTGTTCTACTAAGAATTTTTCAATTCTAGTAAGATCTTTAATTCTAATAGGCTCTACCATATTAAGTCGACGTTCTTCCGTAAATAATCTAACTCGATATTTATGGAATCGATCGACTAATCATATAGAATAGTCTGTAAACGTCTTTATCATGTAGTGGGTCGTGTCATAGAAGCAATTTGCGATATATGACTGTTATACATTATATTAGTAGGTTGGCACGGGTTTTGTTATTAAGATCATTGGGTGACAAGCGGTAAACTGTGGGCACTTACCTACTACGAATGATTAAAAAACATTCTTGTGATTTTTAAACATTTCTAGAGTTGATACTTTGTATAAACATGATAACGATTCAGTGTACGACGTGTCTCAAGTTATTCTTAATTTGAATTAAATAAGTATAATTCTTGAAATGTATTTCGAACTTGTCTAGAAATGCGATACTTTTTCCTGTTCCTATTTGTTTTTTTTAAAGAATTTGATCCATTAATAATAAATTACAATTAACACTGTCAATGATTCCTTCAAGAGAGTTATGTAGTGAAATTATTAGTAGGTTTCGTGTATTTTATCTCATTTACTTTACGTACATACATACATAGGAATGAGTCAGATTTATTTTCTTCAATAAGTTAATTAATTGGATCATAAGGTTTGTGACTACGTGTATTTTTCCAGTACTAAGTGTTTCTAATTGTTGCTACTGAAAACGAGGGATAGAAAATATTCCTAAAATGACATGAAAAAAAAATAGCATTCTTAACTACGTTCTATGGCTTTTTAAGTAATTAAATGAAGAGGGGGGATAACTGTTATTATTTAACCGGTTTTTTACTAATATCTATCCGACATTTCAATAGTAGAGGTACGAAAACAATATGTGTATGATTAATACTGAAATTATAAAAATGATACATTTCAGTAGGCGTTGGTACCTACCTACCGCGAATCTAACCCCCGCGATGTGTCATCGACCTCTATATTTGATATAATTATATACAATACAGATTAGCGTTATTGATACGTATATATTTCAAAGGCACTTACAGTATAATTTTTGGATTCTAGATGTTGTTTTATTTATTCGCTCTTAATGAGATCTTTTTGATTTGTCAAATTTTAAGGTGACGTTTGAAGTTTAGATGACGTTTCTATGATAGCAGATTATGTATTGTGAATAGAAAATACGCATTGAGACAGACTATTCAGTTTAGTTTTTATTTAAAAATCATGTTTAACCAAGTGCTGTCTACCAAGACAAAAAAGGTTTGTGTTCTAGAGCCGCCGCCGTTTGCATCGTATCATTTTTATAAACTGTTGCTATGACATAAAATGTGTGAATGAATGCGCAATATTGAATCCGGACTCAATCGTATCGATTGCCAAATCGAGATCGAATCGATAATCGAAACGGTATCAGCTGTGCAGTTAACATTCAGACTTATTATCATTACTACATTGATTCGATACGGTGACTCGTTCAAAACAACAAGCTTATATTCAGTATTCTTTCATCCATTAATCAACATGCGAAAACATTATTAATATTCAAACAATAAACTTTTACAGCCTTCAGTGTTGTTGACTGCCAAGTGCCAATCTCTGCCATTACTAAATTGTATTCTAGGCTCGGAGTAAGACAAGGTTTGGGCTCAGTTATGTGCCACAGACAAAGTTAAATATGCAGAGATTGAAAAGCGATATTGGGAACATGGGGATGATTTGTTTCTTGTTCTTTGTTAGATTAACATCATGATACTAGAGCGATTTGATGCATGGTTGGCACCTACTGGATTTCGATATGGTTCGTGATGGCCCGTCTAATATTTAAAAAAATCTGATTACTTGCTACATAAATGTTATGTATGCTACATAAATAATCAGTATGGTTTATAATTGACACTTTGTAGGTTACTATAATATTCGCATGACAGTTACCTAACCTTAAATTGCAATAAACAAGTTTCGGACGCTATCACTGCTTCAGGCGGTCGTGTAACCCTCGTGGTCCTTGACCAGGCTTGCTATTGGTTATTAAACCTGTACAATTAGGTTATAAGTTACATTCTTAAAGCTGGCCAACTATTATACTTAATTAACATGTGCATTATAGGTAGTTATACTGTTTTCGCTGACAAAATCACGCCGAAGGCTGATTCGAAAATAAAATGGGGTATTATTTATGAAATTAATACAGCATGTTCAAAAGTACTTAGTAGTAGATAGTGTCAATGTATCTGACAGATACCTGTGCCGTATTTCTGATAATGTTACTTACCTTTGACTTTTGTAAATATGAGTGAACATACCTCTTTTTAACTTATGGTATAGTCACAAATACCGTCGTCTGCACGGATTATGTTTGCGATTTATCCACTAAAAGCATACCTAAAGTTCTTCTGCCTATAGCCACTCCGCTTAGCAACTGTGATAGATACTACCCACTTTATTAAGGCTTCGGGCGATATTAAAGCAATTCATCACTAATTGTCCTCCTAACGAGCTCCAAGACGAGCTCTATTCAGAAACAATATAACAAAAGGTATTAATTCCTGTTCTCATCTCCCGGCCTAGGTTTATTATTAGCTAATATGCGTTGATGAATCATTCATGATTGTAGCTCTCAGCTGTAAAGCATGGTTTATGCTAGACGTGCCGTGGGCGCAGCCGTGATCACAACCTACCACAGATTATTAAGCATTTTGCTTTCAATTTTCTATTACAAAATGTCGGGTCTTTGGGGACTGTAGATTATAACAGCGAAGCGCTTGCTGGGGTAGTACATAATTTTAGAAGATATTATAGCGTTCCAAATTTTATTTGTGTCTATTTTTGTAATGTAAATTTGTAGTTTATTGCTGAATGTAATATTTAGCATTAGGTAATAGATTTAGATTGACGTGTGGTAATTACTGGCAATCGCGAAGATCCCTTCTGAGTCAACGTAGCTAGACCGGGGCCAGGGAAGGAGAAGAAGGAGGCCTGAGTAATTAGGAGTATTTTAATGAGTGGGAACCTTCTCAATGTTCTAGGAAATCCATTATTGCTTTCAGAAATGATTCTCTTCAATAGTAAGGCTCATTAATACGTAAAAAAAGCAAACAGACCGCGTTCTTGACTGACTCAATGGCCCATTATAGTAACTTAGCTTGGTACTTCCCTGGTAACCCTTGCCCCTAGAAAAAAGGAAGCCTCTCGATGGCAGGACTGAAGGCGCATCTTAGATCAAGAAAACGTCCCCTATTGTATTTTTATTATTTATTATTGTATAGATAACCTAATCTAAAAACATGAAATCTCTGCCAATCTATAATAAAGGAATACGTGATGTAGCCTACGAATCACTGTAGTTAGCTCCCGAAACGATGATTATCATCACTCATTTGCTATGATTACGAATATGTTTATACTCACTCATTATACTCACTGTTTACGCTAAACTCAAGGTGCTAACCGGCAAATTGCAGTGTTCGTACTTCGAAATTAGTACGATTGTGGTACTATTAGTACCTACCTATTTACTCGAATCGCTTTAAATCGGAATGTTAATACAATTAGGTTACAGTACCGGTTTTTCTAATCAAGGCCTGGGAGGTGAAACTGAAAAAGGAAAGGAACACTTGAAATTACTTATTATATAGGTAGTAGGTAAGTGGGGACTCCGGTATTGCAGGACTAAAACTCAATTTTTACTCTTGATTTCAAATTTTCTGGTCTGATAAATTTTAATTATGGATATGGTAATCTAAAGTTGGCGTCATTATAATGTAGCCGACTGCGTTTTTGGAGTCATGTCATTATTTAATGTCAATAAGCGATAATAACGCCACCTTATCAAATGTCCTTCATTCGCACTAAAAATAGTTCTTAAATTTCTTTTTCTTTACATAATCTTGTTTATTAATGTGATTGACACAATAAATTGCATAGTTTTATATAACTCAGTAGATCTCTAGATAATAAAGATATCTTATTCTTTATTTTCAGAGGAAGAGTCAAGAGCCACGAATTAAGACAAAACTTACCAACCATTTTGATGTCTATTCGATAAAATTGTTTTTATTATAACGAGAGAATAGAATACAGACTAAGTACTTTTAGTCTGTATTCTAATTGGTTTCACATCTAGCCGCCAATATTGTACGTCTTTATAGTTATAACTTGTTCACGATTTAGATCGACTTCAAATTAATTAAACGAACGATATAAAAGCAAAAAGAAACGTCTGAGACGAGAGTTTTCTAAAATTTTGTCGAAATTCGTCATGAGGGTCATGTTTTGTAAAATAACATATGTAGATTTAGTTTCATAAGTTTTAGTTATCAACTTCAATTAGTAATTTGAAACACACATTTTTGGTAATAAAAAAATACGTTGATTACGTATTTAAGTATGCTAACGCCTTCTCTAATAAGAAAAAATAAAACCATAACAACTTATTCCCAATTCCATGTATTCCGAATTCGAAATTTGAATAAAGTCGTTACGTATTAACTGGTTGAGCTATAAACGTTGTGGTGTGGTGCCACAATTTGCATGACAACGGTCGTTGGTTCGGCGAGCCCATTCAACTGTGTCTGTATGGCCAAATTGAAATTCGGCCTTCGTCCTTAGCCCTCACAAACAAGACTACAGCCATTTTTAGCCGCCGGTCCGCCGGCACCGTGACATCATCGGAATTGATGTCAGAAATGCAGTTATTTACGTTGAAACGACAACGGATTATTGTGTCGTATCGCTTTTTATTTTAATGATCATGTATAATATAATACGCGGATGAGGGTGCCTACTGGATTATACTGGGTTAAGAACTTAAAAAGATATTCCACAGCATTGTTTCATTCTCTTGTGCCTTTCTGACAAAACACCTGCTTATCGCCAACCTTTTAATGTAGGTAAGTGATTAGCGCAAGATCAACGACCGATATAATGAAAAGACATGATTTGCCACTCACGCTCAAGCAGTCATAGAATAGAATAAATATGGGCCTGTAAAGATAATTAATTTATTATTTATTTATTAGATAATATAGAACTTTGGATAGTGTGCAAAAAGCTTGAAGTGCACACAAATCAGTAGACTCTTAGTCAACTAGTGGCTGTCTATTGTCAGATAGCTAGGCAAAGTGTACTTCGTACTCTAGGATGGCGTACAACAGTTGATCACTAGGTACATGAGCACTACAGATGATCTTTTGTACAAGGATACAAACGATAACCACTTTTATCTATTATTTAACTGTTTATCGCGTTATCTTTGCTTATTGATCAGGGCGAAAGATAGACAACTAGCTAGTTTTGTGTAAAAATATTTTCATGGTAAGACTCATATCTTGCAGTTCGATACTGAATAGTCTGCAGTTCTTTGCTGGATCAAACTTTTATCGGGCTTTTAATCCGAGGGGTTTTGCTGTAAGAAGAGCAAGGTAAAATGTTTTCTTCTATTTACTTTAAAGTTTTTCTGTTTTTATCGATTATTGCCATTTAGTATATAGCACTAACGCAGAAATTGCGTTGCGATAAATATCATCATACATGAATTGGTCTTGTTTGTACCACTTCTCGGCTCAATCGCTATTGAGATCAATGATTATGACGTTAAATTAGTGTTGCTGCCTACTTCACTTGCTCGGCTAAACTCTCGGTATTCGGCCTTTACGAATGGTTAAACGGGCAGCTATCCGTAAATCAGTTCTGTCGTCGCAGATAAGCTGGGTACAAAGGTTGTCTTGATAATATAGGTATTTGTCGTTTGCCGATCTCCTTTGACCTTTAGTTATCTCTATCTATTGGCGGCACGAATTTGCATGTGAACAGTCATCGAATTGGATAGTACGGCACGCTTTCGTTGTACAGGCGTGACCGACAGCCATGCCCAATATGTTCTATTGAATATGCAATTTCGTTTTTAGTTACAACGTCTGTATGAAAGTATGTCAGCTTGTATCCCGGAATTTTAAGTGCATTTATTAACAAATGTTGGTTACCTCAGTCGAGGGAAAGCTTTTTCATTTTTAATTTACTGATGGTTCTTAATCATCTAAATGGCTGCGTAATTGTGGCACTTACAATATTAAAACATTTCTGGAATATTTAGCACTGTTTTGTTTTTACGCAGGTGAGAATTAAGCTCGTTTCCGTCGTGACAAAGGTTCGTGGAACTCTGTTTCCTGCCCCTAATTCTTTAGACGAAATGATCGTTCGTGTTCACATCCGCTCTACTTAATTCACTAATTATCCCGTCGCTTGCAAAATTGCCATTTGGAGTACAACTTTCACTACTGCATGACTTGGAACTACACTATCGTATAAAGCCGATTTTCCAGGAAAGGTCTATCGTCCTTTAATATCTGTCCACATTGATAATCGTGCAGAGCTAGAAACTTACTAACGAGCGAAATAACGGTATTATGGCTGTAAGTAAATCTAACTATTGGCTGGCCTTCAGACCGATACCATCTGTACCAATTGTGCAGCCCTCCATTCCCACGTACCTTCGAGTTGGAACATCTGGTCTTATTATATGTCCTATCCACGTTCTCTAGCAAGTTTTAATACATTCCTCAGTGAAATATGCAGTTTCGCGAAATTCGACGTCTCAAAGTGGAAAGTAAAAGATGCTTTTCGGAGATGAATTTTTCAACGCCTTATATTGCAAATGCATATTGAAATATTTTTGCCTTACCTGTGAATGTTGCCGACATGTATGTAAAGAAATCTGACGAAAATATGCACCAGATAGATAGAGGAAGTATTTCCATTGCATAAAGAAGGCTTGACAATTGTCAAGCCGTCTATTCTTCTAAGTTTAGCTAGTTACATTTTGCCGTCATGGATCCTTTTCATGTCTTAACATAGCAGAGGGTTAGAAGGTTTTTTTCATTGCGAGGTGGCAGTTTCAATAAACGTTAAGCGTATACCGATGGGTAAACATGGAGGCAGGTCAATGTGTCTAGATACCGCGTCTGATATCTTGACGAGGGTCGAAAGGGCTCCAAATGATTGGATGTATTTTGGTCAATAAATTGATCGAACTGTGATTCGGGAATACGCTTGCGGTTAGAATAATATTTAAAATCTTATAATGTCAGTCCTTAAATACGTTTGATAATGTCTTGACGACCAAATAAACCGTAAAATAATTGAAGCCCTTTAAAACATTATCCATAAACTAGAAATAAGGAGAATGTATCAAATGTCTAAAGACGGTGATATTGGTAATATTGCGTACAATAGAGCATTTTGTTCTCCACGTAGAAGTAAGTTCGAATGTTCCAGCAATATAGACCCTGGAATTCAAGAACTTCCAGGTATCTGTACATAAAGCCATTTCCTTTAGGGTACGTAAGCAGTGTCGCAATACTGATTTCATGCTTACCGGTATTAACTAGATTGACAATCATCTATACATAGCATAAAACAAAGTCGCTTCCTGTCTGTCTACGCAACAGATTTTAATGCGGTTTTCACTACCATTTAGATAATTTCTTCCGGAAGTTTTATATCTATAATAGTTGTATGTTATTAGTATATTGCACCCGTGCGTAGCCGGGTCGCTAGTTATTCGATCTAACAAGGTTTTCTTTTGCAACCCAAAAGCCAATGTACTGTTTAAGTTTAAAGTTAAAGTAAATGATTGATGCCACAAAACTAGCGAAGCATTGGCAAACGAGTCATGTTCTAACAAGGTTTCTTCAACAAAGTTGCCAGACAAGCTAATGTATTTCTAGATAATGAGTGGCTACCACTGGCTGCACGATGGGTTCCATCCAATATCGTTACGCTCCGAGCTGAGAGCTGTCAGCAAACTAGTATTTTTCTTGCTAAACTCCATCCGACGTTATGCTGCCGAAGGTGTTATAAAAGTTCTTAAAAAAATTATCTATAGATAATAATCTTTTACCAAATTTCTTTTTAAGTAAAATTTGGCGGATGAATCTAATGGTTTGTTGGTTGAAACCAGAAGGCAATTTTGATACTTTGCCACAAGTTAGATACTTTATTTCCATTAGCCGCATTTCCATTAAGCTGCATTAATCTACTGTTCTGATAGACTAAATCTTTTGCCTATGTATGCATAGGCAAAAGATCCCTTGTAATTGGCATAACGTATTCGTAATTCGACAGTAAACAAAGGAAACGAGAGAGAAACATTACCTCACAAACAACCAACTTCGGGTAGTGCTAACAATCCCCCATTACGTATGTAAATTCGATCCTATTTTTACTGACTTGAGCGAAATTGCAGAACACGTTCACCAATTTCGAATCTATGGTTTGCCAAGTGCCGGGAACGGCTAGCGCGGACTAGATAAAACAGACCTTTCAGACTATAATAATAATATTAATAAGCTGTAATCAGATTTTCAAAAAACTAGGTCGTAAGTTTTGAAGGTTAAGTTTGTTATTTTTATTGCCATTATAAGAAATCGAGCTCGCCGACTCAACCTATTTATTTTTTATATAGTTTTTTTTATACCAATAAGTGTCAAAGAAGCATACGGTACTACAGTATAACTTGCGCGTTGCCGAGCCTTTAAAAAAAAGAGGATTACTTCCAAATGGTTTTCTTTCTTCTTAGCTGGAGAGTCTATAGTTTCTTTACAGGATCGACTCTCCAAACATTATGATGGTTACGTACTTATGCATAATTGCATATCCCTATGAAACTGATTCGTAAACTCATCCACGGTATAAGAGTAAATCCTATTGCCGTGCGATATTTAAAAAATAAAATAATCGTATCGTTAAAGCTCCAATTTGAACAAAACTCAACGATCACATTTTGCAACTGATATGATACACTTGCAATCTGAAGCACCTTTACCCAGGTCGTTGAATCACGCCATGATCAGGCACGTGCGGACCAAATAGAGAGAAATTGTGTAGACGTAGCTTTATTAATCATTGTTTTCTTATACGTTTTTATTTGTATTAGTGTTATTATATGAGAGATCACGTGCCGGGAACATAAGTAGTGGGTACAGGAAATGTTCTATGCTTTAATTAGAACATGATATTGGTAAAGGATGCAATGCAATAATAATGGAACTGGAATGGGTTATTTTAATGGTTAACCCGGTAGGCAGTTATCTACTTGTTTAATAATAGTAATTGGTTTGAACTACCTACATGATGTTTGTGAAATCTTAATGCCCTTTCCTGAAATACCGTTGACATTAGTTTTTTATGAATCATCGTTGGTTAAAATTGCTCCCACATAATCCGAAGCACAACACAGAATTAAAAAAACAAAGAACAGAATTAATAAAAGACACGTAGGCTATTTACTGCAAAACTTCCTATAAAAGGTCTATAGAAATTATACACTATTCTCACACTTTACACACAAATTATCCAGCAAACGGCGTGACGCCCGTCATTAATAATTTTGTGTCTGTAATTAGTAAATTGAATAACGGAGGCCCGAAATAATAATTTAACCTAACAGTTTATCTATAAACTACCTCATTAGCCTAGTGGTCGACTACGCGAGATCCTGGCTTCGATTCTCAGGTCGATGAAAGTGCCATTCTATAAAATTATGTAAGTACGATACGTCTAAATTTAATATGTGTGATTAAATGCGGCTACCTGAGACTATATACTTACGAACTAAACAGGAGTACATAGGTTACATTATTACACTACACTAATTGCAGACTTATTTTACCCTTGAAAAATCTTATTACACCTCGAAAACACAGTTCACTAAACCTATTACAAAGCTTTGTCTTACTTTTTGGTCGTTTGCTACGGAACTCGCCCGGCACCGTCGTCGTTATTCGATCCATCGAAATGTCGCTTCTCCGAGTCATCCAGGAAATGAATTTAAGAAGGAACTCAAACGATTCTCCACTTCAAATCGAGTAGAGTAGATACACGAGCAAAGCGTCTCGAGAATTCTAGAAAATCTTTTTTAAAATCAACTTTAACGAGTTACAAACTCCATCAAAAATTGACGATTTATCCGACGCCGCCATAATTTTTAAGTATCTAAAATATCTTGAAAAATGTATACAACATTTGCTTTTTGCTAAAAATAATTAAGAAAAGTATTTGCAAACTGAGCAATCCCTAGAGAAAGTTTTCTTTTCACAGGGAATTACTTCCATCGTTCGTCTATGGTTCGCTCAGGTAAGTTAAGCGCGGTCTCCACTGCTGTAATTACGGCAAATTGCTACCATTGTGCTTCAGGAGTCTACCGATTATGCCGCGTTGGGACTGAGCTGAGCGCTGAGCGAGTCCTAATGAAATCTCTGTTCAATTTCTTTATTTATTTACGTAATGGTATCAGTTTTTAACAGTTACTAAATGTTCTGTTTTTTTATATAATCTATTTTTTGATAATATGAGCGCTCCCTATATTCAATTTGTACAAACTTGCAAAGCTTTGTAGAGGACCTTGCACAACCTACTTACGAAAGCAAGGTTTTTTGACTTTTGCAAGCCTGCAGCAAAGGTTTTAATGAGCATGCTAGGAATAGGAATCCAACATGCTTTTTTATTATTCGATCTCCAGCCTAAACGTATAATATTTTATTTTAAAGTAAAATAAATATAAATGTGTGGTTCCCGAATAGAAGCCTTGTACATTGTAATGGAAAAAAAAAACTATCGATATGATAGGTACCTATTGTAAGTACCGAAAATTATGTACCTACCATCAGATTACTCGGCAGATATAAGAATTGGACGAAATTACACTTAAAAACGCCAATTAGGGCTAACAATAGCACTTGTAGTCTGAGTAAATTAACACGGCATGTCCGTATTGTTGGTCAAGTGGACGGCCAACTTTTCAACGACCCGTGCACTGTAAATGAAAAATATTACAACCAATGTTTGTTTCGCGCTGTTCAATTAATGCCTGCTCGATAAAATGAGGCTTGTTTGCAGGTTTGCATTGTTGAAGTTGGCTTGAAAGAGGAACATTTTTATTTTTCGAACTCCAGATTTCAGTTTGATTGATTGCGAAGTTGGTACAGGCCAGTTATTGTTTTACTCGCTCGAAAAGTGAACGGCTCGCATTTAAAAAAAAAAAAAAGCCATGCTCAGCTTTTATTTGTCCATGATCTATTATTGTCTTAGTTTTAACACGATTTTATTGGCTTCGGATCTAACTAAGTATGTAAGAGAGATTTTGAAGTTTTTTAAGAAGAATTTACCCACTTCCCTTTTTCCGATTGAGCTGAAATTTCTCTTACACGTTAAGTTTGGATGACAATCCATGGGCAGCTAAGTAACGTCATTCTAAATTCAATATGGCGGACTTCTAGACTAGGCGAAATTTATGTACTTTCATGGTATGTGTCTCAAATAAATGGATTTGCTGACCAGAATACAATAAATAAAATTACGTCACTCAAAAAGTTCTTTTTTTTTTCTTTTTGTAAAATTCATAAATGTTCCTTCTATGATAGTTTTCAAATATTACTCTTAGCCTGGTGTGGCGATTTATATGGCTTTCGGAAATGTTTTCAATTTATTTATGCTTTTATTATGATTAATGGTCATAGATATGCCTCAAGCCCTCTAATCAATTGGATGCTTCCTGTGTAATGTTCACCATATACTGGGTTATTGTTTAATAGGGGAGCCTTGTACAATCATATAAGAGCAGTAAAGTATAATCCCATTAATGCATTTAGGGATTATTAGATCTTAGAATAAACTGCACTTTATTTGGCCCAGAATTTTGTAACACTAAACAGTCACAATGAAGTACTAGTAGTACCTACTTACCATATACTTTATACATTTTGACCAAAAATATGTTATGTTTTATGTTCTCGGATTAAAGATTTTTTTTTTCTAATATGAAAACATTAGGTATAGTTTGCTTAAAATAAGATTTGCAACATTCTAATTTGTTAGTAATACATTGGTTTAATGCATCTGGCCATTGATGCCATATCAACATTATAGATGGTCAATTGGACATAAGTAAATTATTATAACTAAGTACAGTCCCCGGCAGGTCAAACCATCCACGCCGTGATCTAGTCGCGGCAGTGGGTGGTGACCTTTCGCTTCCGACTGTAATTCAGGCTATGGTCGGGAGTGAGAGTGCGTGGGAAGCTGCCGCCTCTTACTGCGAACAAGTCATGCTTGCAAAGGAGGCGGCGGAAAGGGAGAGAGAATTGTCCACCTCTCTCCCGATCCGTAGTAGACGCACCGGGCGCCGGAGGGTGCAGACAGACCTCCGGCCTCCATGAGCTGTGGCCTGCGGGCGGTTGAATTGGGGGACTCTGCCGCCCGACCAGACAATGGCCCCAGTAGGCGGCACGCTTTTAACGAAGCGTGCCTAAACAGTATGCGAGGAGAGGCCTCGCTTATCGACGGGGTCCAGCAACTGCTGGACCACAGCCTGTCATGGTCGTGGCGAATTTCGCGGATCCCATGGCCATGACAATAGGGCAGGTGAAGGCAAGTGCGGCTTTTAGTCGGTATGAGTCCGACATACCCTGCCACCTCCCCGGGTGGCGGAGGATCCATGAGGATTTTCCGTACTATAAAAAAAAAAAAAAAAAAAAAAGGTCAAACCATCCAAAACCGTTAGATTTTCTCAGTCGAACATGAGCCTTATGATTTTGTATTAAAATTGAAAATATCTTAAAAAAATTTGACACATTGTGGTAGCATTTTGGTCCACCGTACATTCAACATAATGTAGTTATTATTGTGTTTATGTTAAGGATTTTAAGAATTTCCCACAGGATTCAGATCATCGCTGGTACTATCACATAAATCTAATACTTTTCACATATGCAAAGGCGTGTTTCTAACATGCCTGCTTGCCAACTAAGCTTCATAAATTTCCTATAACCCTGTGGCAGCGCCGGATCTAGATTTTTTTCGAGGCGGGGCAAAAACATAAAAATGCCGCCCCCGCCTGCATAAACATATGCAGGCGGGGGCGGCATTTTTAGGTAGTATTGTATTGGTGTGGTATTATACGTAGGTTGACCTATGACTATGCGCCCCGCGAAAAATAAGCATGTGAAGTACTGGACATCTTTAGTTTTCTTTATTTATTTGTTATGTATCGATTGTGTTCGTCTTGCAACTACTGTTATGTATCTAAATAATTCGAGAACGCTGGTATCCTAAACAAGTTTAATCTTACACAAGTTCATCGTAACCACTTTTATTGTTGTTGTAACGATGCAGTGTCCAAATAATTGTTTATATGTACTTAAAACTTTTGTTTAATAAAGAATTATAATTTATTTTATTTATCTGTCTCAGTGGTCAAAGTTGCGTTGATGATGAGTGATGAGACGTGTATTCGTCTGCCAATAAGTTCGAATTTGCCGCTCGGGGCATAGGCCACGGGTTGCCCCCCCTAGATCCGGCTCTGCCCTGTGGCCGCAGCATGCAGTCTTCTGCCGGATTACGCTCATATTTTTCGTGGCAAACGCGGCGTATCGCACATTCCACATTCTAGCTCGCTTTTTACCATATCAGCTGCATATTTTCAGTCGCCACGAATGAACTTACATTTGCTGATAGCTACTCCATTTTAGGAACACGAGCTACGTTTTTTATCTGTAGACGCCTTAAGAAATTGGTTTACTACCATAACTTTAATTTTGTGT
Source organism: Acronicta alni (assembly GCA_964056405.1). NCBI lineage: Eukaryota > Metazoa > Arthropoda > Insecta > Lepidoptera > Noctuidae > Acronicta > Acronicta alni. The sequence continues at coordinate 6,932,415 of OZ043936.1, forward strand.
TGAATAACTTCGTGTAATTCTTGTTTGTTTTTGCTTGTAAAAACATACATACTCGTGTTTGTGGACATACAACAGTATGTCCACAAACAAGAGTACCCACGTAAAGTCACCATTCAATAACTTCGGTGGTTCAATAACTTCGTATTAATAAAACATAGTTTTAAGAAGAACATAAAACTATAGATTAGTATTAAAAAAATACTTAAAAAAGGTACAAAAAATAAGTTACAATTTCTTGTGTTTTTAAAGAACACTAATCATTTGCAAAAGTAAGTAACTTAGTATTGATTTTTGACACTTACGCGAATATTAGAAAATAAAACTATTTTTTACGGATTTTATCGCGTTATATTGATATTTTTAGCCATTGGTCCAGCGTCAAGTCTACCCGTGACCATGGACGCTGTAAAGGGTCCGAAACGTCGGGATTAATAATATCAATATAACGCGATAAAATCCGTAAAAAGAAGTTTTATTTCATTAAGTAGCATATTGTTTGTTTTAAGTCTATGTATGTATTTGTTCCTTTTGTAGCTGCTCTATTGTAGAACCATATTCAGTACTTATCTTTTAGTCAATGTGGTGTGCAACCACAAATATGGAAGCAATTGTGCCTCTAATCGCCCCGGGCGGGTCTGTAGCGAGCTCTGAACATATTAAATTTTCTTGATCATATTGCGTTTTTATTTATTTAACATTTTCTTGGAAAACAGCTCTTGACAATAACGTCGACGGAACGAGATTTATATTATTTATGCAAAAAACATTTTAATGAAGCCAATGTTAATACATTATAATTAATGTTTAAAATAAATTATTAATATTTTTGGAGATGTTGAACAGAATTGTAGGCAGCTACATTGTGATTTCTGAAACACTAAGGCTATATTGTTATGAATGACATTTCTTCTTCTTCAGAACTCCGATTAGAGAGTTTTGGCGCTCAACTCCAACTACCTATCACCTGTGGATAGGTACTTTGTTTTTGTGTTTGTTTGTCACTGTGTTGTGCAGTAAATCCTCATGTCTCGTCGCCAAGTGAGATATTAGTACTTAGTTACCTATGTGATGTCGGACTAACAATTTTCATATTCCCCACAGTTCTAACATTGTAGAGAAATCTCTTAGTTGAATCTTACGGCTTTTCCAAAATTTTCCCTCTTTCCGACCGAAATCCCTACATAAGATCATTACTCTACTAGGAACCCGCCATTTTTCTTTCACATCGTTTGTTTTCTTAACATTTATATAACTTTGCCGAGATGGGAATAGGTGGTTAATGTTATTGTTATTCGTTTTTCTTCCGTAGCATCGTAACTACTATTTATTGGCGCGGTACCTTCCGGACCTTACCGTTCAACTCTCGAGGAAACTTTTTAATAATAACTTATTGTTGGAGTCATAGGAATGTTAGGACGCCTTTAGTCATTTGTTTCAATTTAAAGAGTTTGACCTTCGGTTGAATACTTCCTGGAGACGTTTTGGCATTGGCAATCAATGAATTTAACCGTAATATATCGTTAATAAATGTTTTAATGTAATCTGTGGTAAGTTTTCATTCACTATCGTTAGCAAGTTTATTTCTATAAAAATCCTCATTTGACCTAAGTACGTAACCTATAGGGAAATTATAATTTCTCAGCTTGCTCATATAAAATGAGAGGTTTACGCAGGCAGGTATTTGCATACTTGTAATAATGTATTTCTACTGGTCTGTGTAAGTAGGCACATCAGAATTGTTTTGGAATTGATTCCTGTAGCAAAAAAAAAGTAAGTAGGTAGTGCTATCGCGTTACCTACATAAACGTAACATAACGTTACCAACCCTTGCATGACAACTTTTTAATTATAGAGGAGTATTTATGCGAACGTGCGTTGCTGTTTTTACGAGCTATTAAAATGAATGTAGATGAGGCAAGGAAATGCAGGAAATTATCTTTAGTGTAATACTCGGGGGGATCGTTACTGGCATAAGTACATGGGTTTCATTCACGTCATTTCATCAATTAGGAACTGCGTAGCTATCAAAGAAACGTGCGTTTAGTTGCTTACTCCCGGGTCATAAACAAAAATTTGGTTGCTTATTATTTTGCATCATTATTATCATTCTGGAGCTTTGGGCTAAACGAAGTACGGAATGGGTCCCACAAAACGGTAGACGACTGCGCGGCAGGCCTAGACGGAGATGAAGGGGTGAGCTAGACCTTTTCTGGAAGGATTGGCCAAACCGTGAGGAATGGAAGGAGAGTAGGGAGGCTTTTGCCCTGCAGTGGGACGTCGACGGCTAAATAAATAAAAAATATAATTCTGCTGGTCTAGCTGAGTACTAAATAAAAATGTGGAATACTTAGAATACAAATAAAGGTTTATGAAACAATATATGGGAATAACAATACACATAGCAGGATTGTTTATTATTTTTACTATTTATATTATTGACATATTTTTCCTGAAGACATTACTGGCTGCGTTTTGTTAAACAATTCTAGAGTATTTTCCTCACAATTGTGATGAGAGTCAGTAACAATAGCACCACTGTGTTATCTACATCGTTTCAAAATAATTTATTATGTAAAATTATGCCTTAAATGTTTGAAGTGCTGTTCCAACTTCCACCATAGCTTTTAACAGCTGTTTAATATGAATTTGTGCAGTTTGTTGAACTTTTTCAAGCATATTGTGGATTGTAAACCTGAATGGGAAGCTAATTGTTCGGTAGTGCTGCACGCCAGGTAAATCAAGAAGTATTTGTGTAGTTTTTGGGATAACGAAGCCAGAATTAAAAATACCTATAGGTAGGTTATACCTATACCTAAGTTTTAATTATAATAATTCTGAAGTCTCTTGAATGACTGAGGGACTCACTTTGGATGTTTCTATAAGTAAAACCTTACATAATGGCTCCTTGTTACACACAGAACTTATGTTAGCTTCTTGTTTTAAAAAAAAAACATTGTATCGTGAAGGCTGCACCTAATTCTTAATCAACGCACTAAATTACTAATTTAAATTTAAAAGACATATTTAATTGGTTCGTTCGTCCACGAATCGATCATAGGTAGATACTTATTTTATTCCTATACAGTGCCTGATTTCCCATATTACTTACCTAATATCACAATATTTAAGGAACTACTTAACTAAGTACCTAATATTTATCTATGGGACTTCTTTTTCATCGCCTAATGAACCTAATAAATGATATTAGATACCTTTCTCTCATTTTGATCTTAATAACTGCGACGGCGCGGCGGCGGCGGCGCTGCGACTTTATACCGACATTAATCAAGAAACAGTTAATTAATGTTTTGTAATATGGGCCCTTCACAGTGATTTAAATAAAATACATACAAATTGACCCTAAGAGCTTTGAACACAGTTTCAAAATACCGTTACCCGATACCTTAATCAGTCCATGTTGAAAGGTATGACAAGACTGGGAATGCCCGCTAATTATATATACATATTGTATGACCTGCATTATAATTAATTGAATAATAATAAGGTACGTGTTTTGAGGTTTATTTAGTTTCCACACCTTTCTTTTTCGGAGCAAGGGCGCTGACTGACGTGACGTACACACTGCTACCTTAATCAAGCTATACATTTCCAATATAAGCTGACCCCGCATTATATAGGGTTTCCTTACAATGACAGATCTTACCAAAATCAATTCGTGTAAAGTATATGTTACTCCAACTTTTGCCCATTATCATCTTGTCCAAGGAAGATGCAGCTTTAATGTCGGATTCCTATCCACTGAAACCACTCAGTTCCACTATAATTCTATAAGTATGCGATGGCGGGAGCATCGTTTGAAAAGCACCATCTACTCGAACTGCTGCCATTGTTTGCAAACAAAAGCATTTGCAGCGATTGGTCGAAATACTTTAAAACTCCGCGGCGCGGGTGGTTGCGCGTGCGCTTATCTTTTGGCATAGACTGTACGCACACGTCAAGCTATATACAGTTGCAGTTCATAAATCGATGCTATTGCGATGGAATACGAGCGACCGAAAAAATATATGGTTTAGCTTGATGTGCACTATGTGCAGCCTTCTATACTTAACTACATAATAAAATATTGCGACATAAATAGGATTTTCAGTTCATTTAATAACATTAGATTAGCTAGTAAATAGTATTTCGTATGGGTATTCCCCAATAAATCGCAGTAATAGATAACTAGGTATATTGTGGCGGATGCGATCATGACTATCGTCTGTGGGAGGAACCGACAACTATCAGGGGATTTTAAGTAAAAAAAATCGTAGAAACCTTAAATTGGGTCGATATATTATATGTTTGTGTTTGGCTGTCTTATGTATTATAAGTATTTATTTATAGTTTACAAAAAGTATCTAAGTATTACAATATCCACTGTCTATTACAGTCAGCGTCAAATAGTGACACTCAGGGTATTCAAATAAATAGACGCAACCAAAAAGTCAGTAATATCGGCACAAACAAATTAAAAAGGTCGAGACGTTTAAACTGTCATATAGATAGGTACAGTCAATCCCCCATAAATATGGTTACAGTCATCCCGCCAAATGGTATCCAAGCATTCTAAGTGTTCAAAAATATGGAACACATGTAGGTAGGTACAAGCTCTACTTAGGAATTAGATGTTGCTGTGTAAAAAAAATGATAAATATTTAGACGCCGAAGCAAACGCGAATTGAGCAATTGGTGCAGAATATTTAAACTTTTGACTAATCATAAAACTTGTAAGTTCATTCACATTACAAATAGACTAACATGGCAGACAAGGATGTCTCGTATCCTGGAGTCAATGGCATTCTACGTCGCCATCAAAACAATGAGCTCGTAAGTTTTTATGCGATGCCCACAAATGTCTTCTTCAACATCGTTTGACTGTGAATTACTAGCTCTATCCCTTTCACACACGTACATATTGGACGATTAAAAACGGGACGCAATATGTTTTGCTATAAAAGTGGTAGAACCTCAATGGTGTTGAGTAAAAGGAGGTTTCATGAGTTTTTGTCACGAGTTCGAGCTCGTTTTAATTATAAACTGCGGTTATTTGTTTGAGAACTTATGTTTTGTGTCGATCTATTAATTAACTTATTAATTATGTTTGCAGTATTAATATTATAATGATACCATCTCGCTTGTATAGCTGTAGGGTTAGGTAGAGAGGTACTGCTATATCCCCATAATAGCCAATTTGATTTTATTCATAAATTTAAATCATCAAGAGCAGACAGAAATATAATTGTTTGGATTCTCGGGAGGGTTACCGTTTCTTGAATGAATTAATATAAGGCTATTAACCGGACAATTCACAAATCCAAACTTGGAGCTCACTATTGAAACTATTGAACATTTCATAGCACGACCCAATAACGCTGTGCTGGCAACACAACGTTTCCTCGCGGAGCACTGGCAACTTTGCTCACCGTCAGGAACACAACACAGCTCAAAGCAATTTTATATCACTTCGATTTTGTCCCTACCTCTCATAAATGCAACTTAATTTCAACATAAATATAGCGCAAAATTATCTGCGATGATCTAATTCTCTCAATTGATTGCATCAATAAAACGAGTGCCCACTGATTATATTATCACTATAAAGCACTTCCATTATTGACAGTCCATTGTTCACGGCTGGCCCTCCTCCGAGGAATGTATTATATTATCGGAGTGACTCCCTCGGGACTATGACACGACATCTACCGTAGCATGACAAGAATTCTAAAGAAAAATCTGAAGGAGAAATTATAAAGGATTTCTTGCTAAGAATAAGAGAATATCGAGCTCGTGTTAAGCTTTATAACTACGCTGAAAGATTGCAATGAATTTGCAAGGTTAACCAAGCTGCGCTAACAGCGGTCAGCCTGTGGATGGGTGACCCTTCTAACTCTGGGAATCGGAGAGCACGTAAAGCCCTCGGTCCCGGTTGTCATACGAACACCTATATACAATCGTTAGTGGTAGTCAGAAGCCCAATAAGCCTGACAACCAGTCTATCCTCAGGATATCGGTATCACCCAGAAATTAGGTTGCGGATATCTGATGGCAGTCGCTTTGTGTAAAATACTGATATTCAGCCGTGTCTGGTTAGACTGGAAAGGGAAGTCAACATAGTTGGAAAAAAAAGCTCGGAAAATCAATGATGACGAAAATATTTTTCTTTTGTAGTTGTTGCCTACGATTTGTTTCGTTGACGTGATTTTTAATCTAAATCAAATCAAATAATTTTATTTGTGTCAAACATGTGTATCTAGTTTTTCTAAGTGCATTAAATTTAACATTTATATACACAATGACCACGGCCAGCTATCCCCATAGTACGATTTTTACCTGTATGTATGGCTACATAAACACACATGGAATTTAAGCCAGTTTATTAATGTTGCTGGTCTGGAAGCATACAATACCTACCTACGTTTGTCAAAAAAGATTTCACCTATACAAATATCGTACCCGCGATCAGTGGAACCAGGTTCTTCATCCACTGCGTTATTAGTCCCGTCGTTAGCAACAGGAGCATCCATTCCAGCATCACATAAAATACTGTAATTCAAGGATCCGATGATTATTACGCGGTAATTGCACGGGGTTTATGGTTCCTTTAAAGGTTAAGTGTCCCGGTAGACCGTAAGTACTCATTTTACATGGATATTTTTTCATGTTATCATCGTACATAAGTTTTTTTGAAATCTTCATAAATTATAAATGATATTTATTTCTGTAGATCTTTTATAGACACTTTTCTATCTATCTATCAGCCACAGACGTCCACTGCTGAAAATAGGCCCTCCCGAATGATCGCCACAAAAATCGATCCCCCCTTCCTTCCCGTGGGTGTCATAAGAGGCGACTAAGGGAAAATACATGGCCGCTTTTTACCACACACCACCAACCTACTGCGATCGCCAACCCGCATGCACAGCGTGGCGATTAGGGCAAAACCCCCATGATAAGACACTTTTACAAGTCGATATTTTACATTTTTTTAAGGTCTAGCATAGATCGTCTGCCAACAGCGGCAGAGGAGAGGTTTGTCATCGGTTTCATACCAGCTGTAAACTGCACGTTTCTTCTCTTGCCCTATGTCAGAAGGCTATGTCAAGCTACATACACTTAGGCCTTTTTCCTACAGACTTAGATAGAAACTACACTTCATTCATTGTAACGTTAGACAATTAACGGTTATTTAACGCCAGCGTTATTTCGATAATAGTTATAATAAGCTACGTTATTTCACGAATACAATAACTACATACTAATCTATTTACCATTTACAAATAAATATATTATATAAAATTCAATAATTTATTTAGTATAGCACAATAACTGTCATTATTTCGTCGTTATTTGTCTAATGCTAAAATAAATAGAGTATAGGTACTTAATACAAATATGGCACAACTCCTTATTTTATACTGAATATGACAAGCTCCTTACTCAATCGCTGGAGACGTTTCAAACTTAGCTATCTTAAGGCATATCTTAGCATTAAAATAGCAATAAACACAAGACAGTGCGGCTAGTCTGTCCAACTCTGTAAACAGAGTAGCAAGTTTATAGTAGGTATTAACAATTTTATAGTTAGTCATTAGCAGTAGCCACAGATTTGTCAGTAAATGGAATGCCCATTCATATTGGGAACACATTGGATTTCTATCGTCCTGTAGAGCTAACGTCTGGACGTGATAACTTTCGTCACATATCTAGCGCATACAATGATCGAGACGACATAATGCAACGATGACGACTTTATATTATATCGTGGCACGTATTTTAACACCTTTGATGTCTTTCCGATAGGGTGTATCCTCATTCCAGTAATTTGTTGGTGAGCATTCTTTACAGAAACCGTTCACTTGGAATTCGAGCATTATTTCGCCAGTCTCGAAAGTAGTTGTTTAGACAAATACATCTGTTCTATAAAGAAGTATTCTGTATCATTTGCAACCTTCAGCTACACATCATCACTCCATTTCTTGCTAATCTCTAGCCGCAGTACGTTGCTCCCCATCACATCAGATCGCTAGACTGTCAGACGGCGTATATTTGTGTACTCTTGTATAATTCATTAACTAAAGCATCCCTACAAATTCGACGAACAAATTGCTAGCTATATAATGGCTATGACTTGCTGGCATTAATTAAGTTCGAATTTTGAAAATAGTTCCATTTTCGAAGTACTACTTTTATGGCGTGTGCGCAAGAGCAGTGGGTAAATCCAATAGAAAGCTTAGATTTTGCTGTGTGGTTAATTGATGTATGTGGCAAGTTTTAATTAGGATCGGTGTGAGTGATAGGAACGAAAACATGAGACACTAGTTTAATTAGGAACAGCTTTCTGCGTTTCCATTTATACCATGTTGATTAATCTGAAAATAGTTTAGGTTCTGTACAGCTTTGATCTCTTTTACTGCATACCTACACATATTTTTTAGTAAGTATTCGGAGTTCTCGATAAGTTAGTCTTATTTAAGAGTAAAACTGCCACGTTAGTCTAGTTGTTCTAAGTGCGACTTCAATGTTAAAGGTTTTGGATCCGATTTCCAGGTCGAGCAGGGTTTTTCTATGCCCGGTTAATAGCAATTTATAGTCATTCGCCAAAGAATAAGCACGCTGAAGTGGAAGTGGGCCGGCCATGTCTGCAGACGCACAGACGATCGATGGAGCAGACGAGTGCTAGAGTTCTGACCACGTTTGGGCTCGCGTAGTGTGGGACGTCCTGCGACAGGATGAGATGATTGTTGACGAGATTGATGGAGACGATTTGAAGACGGTGGCTGGCAGCGGATGGATGCGAACTGCCTAAGATCGGGATGGTTGGCCCGATTAAATAGGACCTAAACATACCGGCGAATTGTAGGTGTACCTACATCTCAGCCTAACCCTTCGGGGAAAGGCGTGATAGTATGTTGAGAATCTCGTCCGTTTTTTAAAGCGGTTAAAAATTAATGTAGATTTGATTCGATTTCGAGTTTCGATAAGTTTTATTAATTAAAAGGAAGGAAGTAAATTGCTATTATAACTTTTTAAAGATTGTCGAAACATGATAATGGCATTTATGCGTTGAGCCTAATAAGATTGCGTGGCCAACTATAATTAGTACGACTTAGGCCGATTACCCGGTTGATATGAATATTTTATTACAAAGGAATCGCACCCATAGGCTAGTTGACTAGTTTGAGATTTATTCAAGATAACAGGCTTAATGAAGTAAATTTAAAAAAAAATGACTAAAATAATCTTTTGCTTTAAAACTTTTACTATAAACTTATAACGTCGTTTATTACACAATTTATATGATTCAAAAGCTTGTCGCGAGATTTAAATGGGTAGATAAACAAATAAATTAAATAACTTGATCTGAACGATTTAATATTTAAAAAAATTTCATTCTAAGTAAATACGAGTAGCTACTTAAATCTCGCGACAAACGACTAATAAAAAATTCTAAGATTCTTAAAACTTAAAAAAAAACAGTCCTCAGACCTATTGCGTGATAACAAACAGTATCAACACTGATTATATTTCTGTTTTATATGTATAGAAAATTGTTATACCTACCTAATTTATTATTAAAATGAGAATGTGATAAATACATTGTAATATTGATCTAACTATAATATTAATGTATGTGAACCACACTATTAGATCTTTTGTTAAGTATTGTAATGTAATGTGGCCTTTTTACTAAATGGAATTAAGCATAAATTGCAATATTATGTAACTAATTAGATAATATTCATATGCCAGAAATGTAAGTGTCATTATATGGTACTTACCTATTTAAACCATCTTGAATAGGTAAGAAAGAACCATATTATAGCCAATACATTTCTGATCTGAGTTAAACAATTTTCGGTGCTTCTCAAGCACTTCTTATGTACGATGCTTTGTAGAATACGAAACAAAATGGTGGCCATTTTGATAAATAACATTATAATACGCGGACACAAGGCTGCACAACGTGAAAAACACATCCAGTATAAGCTGAGCTCAAGGTGTAGGAAAAGCCTATACAATGCAAGGCCAACTTACTTATATGTACTTGCAATTTTATAGATAGGAAGAATCTTCATTGAAAAATAACCAGTTTCTCAGTCAGGACAAATTATAATAATCGATATTTTGGCACAATATAAGAACTCCAAAATGATTCCTTCATAGTCACTAAATAATTGCACACCACAAGTTCAACATAACTACAGACTAACTCGGCAATGGACGTCAGTTATTAACTTCCAAAGAGTTTCCAAACAAACTTGTGTCCAAGAAATAGTCTCCGCAGGAACTGGATGCGTCCGCCCGAATAAATCTCTTCCAGACTTTATTAAGATTCATATTTTGGGACGATATTCGTGACCTGTTTTCTTGAAAGCTCGTGTAGCATCTAGATATGCCTTCCAGTGTTACTAGCACGTACAATTTTGACGTTACGAACATCTCATCTTGTTTCTTATTTAAGATTTGGTTTAGTAATATTGTAAGGCGTGTGTTTAATATTTGTATTATAGGGAGTCTTCGTCTACAGAACGAATATCTTTGGCCTTTTAGCCCTGTACTAGTTTCATCTATGTCACGTATGTAAAGTAACTCGTCTGTCTGTTGCGCTTTCACGCCTAAACTGCTAGACCGATTTTGATGAAATTTGGTATAGAGATCGATTAGCCTTGGAGAAGGACATAGGGTAGTTTTTGTTTCTTAAATTATTTTGGAATACGAATGAGATGGGAAGCCGGGAGCAACAGACATGTTATATTTTCTTCTTCATCGATTTGTTTAGCCCTTTACTAAACTTTCCACTATAAGTTTAAACTGCTAAAAGTTTAAACATAATGTGAAAGTTAACACCTCTTATTTTATGTAAACAAACATGTTACAACTACTTAAGGTGCGGCAATCCATCAAATATTTATTAACCAACTTGACCGGTACTTAGCCACTATAACCTGCGGCCACAACAAAAGCTAACCGCCTAACTGTACATCGAAAATTCGTCAATACCGTATGTACGCCACGTTGAGCTCAGTTATAAAGATTACAGATGTCGTTCGATAGCCGTTTGTGCGTGTATCGATGCCGAATTGAGTCCCAATTAACCATGTGTGGGATACCCGTTGGCCAGACAGGTCATTGTTCGAATTGACTGTTCAAGCACGCTCTTTGGTATTCGCGACGGGAACAGGTGGCGTGCGTGACACCTGCTTCCGGCGATGTGCGTACGCATATTTGGGATGTAGAATGCATGTCGCGGACGCTTTATTGGTCAGTCGTGTCTGGACGTTCGATGCGTACGCACGTCATGCTAAGGACCGCTCTCGTATGCTTTCGGAACAAGGTTCCATATTGGTCGGTGTCGGTAAATAAGTAAAAATATAAAAGGAATTGCTATTAATTCACGTGAAATTTATTTATGATGATCATGTTTTCGGCGTTCGTTTTTATCACACGCTTGCGGCAGTTTGACCATGTTTGTATTTATTATTTGGAAAGTAATATTTAGTTAGGATGCCCTGGATGGTGTGGTGGACAGTGTTTTGTATGTATGTCGTGTCGTTATCTCTGCCGGAACAATTGTCCGCCGCCGGATGCTGCTGACAGTCCGAACGGCTAAATGATAATGTATTCCAGTTACTAACTTACTACCACTGTATTTTTAGTATTTCGCGCACAATATTTGGTGTATTTCATTTTTAGAGCTCTTTAATCTTATCGGAAGTTCAATGTGTATTATTTCAGTTATTATAGGGTCCATAATTGTTTCCAATAATTATTATATTAACTAATGCAATAAAAAAATCTAAATAGGGAAATAATTACGAATTTTCGATTCAATCAGCTTTAAAGTCACGGTCAATCGTGTGCAGAGGTAATCAAACTTAGAAAACGTGAGAGGGGACAATATGGACGTCTACGTAATGATAAGGGTGCTTGAGAAACGAGTCTTTTAACATGAAGGTCGGAAATGTGTTTCTGAAGCCTTTTGTTGGCTCAACATTTGATGCCGATTCTGCTTAAACTTCAGATACAGCGAAATAAAAGCTATTGTGATAAACTCCATGTTTACGTAAAAACCTTTGCGCAAAACTTGAACGTATTTTCTTTTCTTTTTCAGAGAAGCAGGTTTATAGTATTCTGCCAAATCGTAGAGAATCAAATCAAAAGTGGACTGTGATCGCCTTTTAGGCGTTAAATTAGTAGTTATAGTTTACATTAAGTGCTTCTTTACCAAATATTTATACCTTGTAACCAATAAATCAGCCTTAACTGTATGAAAGTCACCTTAAAGGACCAAAAAAAATTTTGTAAACTTTTTAGTAGTTGACGAACGCCTTAATTTTTTACGGAATACTAGTGTTAGTGTAAATAGATAACAGTGCTTGTAAACCTTTTTTACCGAATCATTTTGTACGATATCAACGAATCTTTGTAGAATGGTAAATGTAGTGGGAAAGTGTGGTTTGTGGTGGTCCCGTGATAACGTGAGGTGGTGTTGAACAGTGAGAAAGTTCTAGAAAGTGATCATGGAGCGGTGCGATGGATTCCTGGTCTACAGAAAGCCGGTGTACAGGGTCTTCCAGTATTTGGAAACGTAAGTAATTCTTAATTACCATTAAGACATGATTGAGTGCCTAGGTTAAACAGTTGAAAACGGCCAAGTCTGTTATTTTAATTGATTATAGAACCGAAGAGACGGAAGAACCAACCCAACAGTAAATGTGATGAACATGTTTGTTTTTATCAGTGTTTCTTATGTATTTACAAATTAAGTATTATACCCGTATTACAAGCTCTGCTTAGTTTGCGACTAGAAGGTGCTGTGTAAAATGTATTTATTTATAGCAGAATTTTGACTAGGACTTGTTGTTGATAGTATTTAAGAAATATGGAGATAATAGTGAAAACCATCGCTTATTATTAATGAAGTTGTGCTAAAGACATTAATTAAAACGACCCTGGTGTACGCTAAAAACTCTTTTAGGCCTATTAATGATGAAACGACCGCGTTTTCGCTTTCAGAATTAGCGTACGCTAGCTAATATCTCATAACATCAGCGTTATAAAAGCTTTGAAGTATAAAACGCCTAAATTTGTTAGTTCATTTCACAAACGCGCTGGAATCAGTTAAATTTGAACCCTATGCTAGTGACATAAATATCAAACAGAGCTTCATTAAGAAATCAACTTAGTATAAGTAGGTCCTATTAAAGATTTAACGTTTTTAACGATTATCATTAAGATTTTCCAAAGTAGTTAATGCATATATGACCTTGACGAGTATTTTGCCTGCGGAATTTGGCAAATGGAAATAAAAAGGTTGCTCTTTTAAGGAGTAGATTAAATTGATGATAACATTTCAACCCATTTACTTATAGCCTTGAGATTTCCAGGTAGGTCTGGAAGTAAAAAATGAGAATACAGCGAAGCTAAATTAAATGTGAAATATGGAGGTAGCATGTTTTTAGTAAAATTAACTTGATATATTATTATTAATCCGTCACGGTACCAATTAGCAGATACTACCCAGACCAATGTACTACTAATCAGATAATACAATTGTTTCGGGTAGGGCAATTAGTCTGGGCTTAAGACAATTGGTCTGGGTTCAAGACAATTGGTTTGGGTTCAAGACAATTGGTCTGGGTTCAAGGCAATTGGTTTGGGTTCAAGACAATTGGTCTGGGTTCAAGGCAATTGGTCTGGGTACAAGACAATTGGTTTGGGTTCAAGACAATTGGTCTGGGTTCAAGACAATTGTTTCGGGTAGGGCAATTAGTCTGGGCTTAAGACAATTGGTCTGGGTTCAAGACAATTGGTTTGGGTTCAAGGCAATTGGTCTGGGTACAAGACAATTGGTTTGGGTTCAAGACAATTGGTCTGGGTTCAAGACAATTGGTCTGGGTTCAAGACAATTGGTTTGGATTCAAGACAATTGGTCTGGGTTCAAGGCAATTGGTCTGGGTTTGGGACGATTGGTTTTATCGGGTTTTATCGTTCTAAATCTGGATGCTTTCCAGTGAACGTCGGATTGAATGGTAATACAATTAAGTCCTTTGGTTTCATACAATGATACCGTATTAATAGATAACATTCAAATTACTTTATACCATGTCTTTGTCTCACTACGAATTTTGCTATTTACTAAAGTGCTGCTAAATGCTAGTACATATGCTCTAATTTTTTTAAATCCACTTTAAATAGTTGAACCATTTCCACTAGTTTCACTGCACTATAAAAAGGCGTTAAATACTACACGTACAACATACACATGCTACAAAAGCGAAAATAAATGGAAACCTATCCCAATTGCCGAATAATAGACTCTTACATTAAGTTCCTATCCATATTCATTATGAAGAAGCCCCGCATGCTCAGTGGGTCGTACTAATGATCTATTAAGGTGATTGCTCCCCAGATTGAGACAACGTGGTAAATATCCTCGAACATGTCGGTAGACGGGCCTGCATGTTTGATGAGCCACTCTCAGATGAACTCGACCGTCTAATCGATCATAACTTTGGATACACGAATTTGAATCCTAAACTTGTGTAATTAATGTTGGCAGTTGCTGGAATTTGAGTTTTGAGAATTATAGGGCGCTTAAGTTTTATATGAGATCGAGGTTTAAAGGGCGATTCGTGTGGCCGTGTGGAACATTGCAATGAGAGATTCGATTTAAATTCTTAAGTTTCTTTTCAAATTTTAAGTTCTATACATCGGCCTCATTGATGTACTTGAGTTACTTAGAGTTAACGTGTAACATCTAAAAGGTTTCCATATCCATTTTATATTTAATTTAAATTAAAATACGCCTTAAAAAGCCAAGGTCTTTTAACAATCTCTTGCAACTGAAAACAGACCGTAATTTCATGTAGTTTCATCGTTATCATCAATCCATATACTGTCACACTGTTGGGCATGGGTGTCCTTTCAGAATGAAAAGGATTAGGCCACCACGCTATCTTAATGTGGGTTGGCAGACTTAACACGACGTCGAGAAATCTCTTTTTTCCCTTCACCATCTAAGCGAATGATTATTCATTATTAATATGCATATGATTTCGAAAAGTCTAGAGGTACGGTTATTTCATACTGCCATTTTCTCTGTCTCAGAGCAGTAAATCAACTGTAGGTTGATACCTATAGTTAGTTTACTGCTCTTGAAGGCTATAGTAATCTAACATCAATAGATGTTGCCAAATAATTTAGAATATGTTAAGCATGACATAACACAATAGAAAAACATAAGTACAATTTACTATACAACCTACAAAAATCCAAAAATATGGGTATTACTTTTAGCAATACAAAGCGAGGAAACCACGCTTCTGTAAACACAAAGCTAAGAACAGAACTAAAGCTCTACATAAAGAAAATCTACCTTCGGTATCAAAAATAAGTAAGCATCTTGAGGTCTCCTTTTCAATAGAATCGTGTTCTAACATCGACAACGTAAACGGCATTGAAGCGTTGGATATTCGCGAGGGACACAATGCAAGGTATTGTCGACCCACACATTGAAATATCCTTGAAATAGCGTGCTTTGACCACTGGATACTGGAGATGAAATTGGAATTGTTTGACGTGGGTTGTTATACGTAGTTATAAGGACAAACCCGTTGTTATAGAATTGCTCAAATGGCTTGATACTGAAATCCCATCTCCCTCTTCCCTACTAATAGTATAAATGCGAAACTAACTCTGTCTGTTACGCTTTCACGATTAAACCGCTGAACCGGTTTTTATTAAATTTGATACAGAGATAGATTAAACCTTGGAGAAGGACATAGGCTACCCTTTATCTCAAAAAGCCCTTTGGGATCCGGCTGAATTTTATATAAAATAATAATAATAATTTTATATTTCGCAGCAGATAAAACTATGTCCTATAATTGAAACGGCCATCGTTAACTGTTCAGAAACACGAACATTTTGTTAGTTTAATTTAAACTGTAAAAATCCAAGAAATTTTACACTTTCACATAAAAATCAGCCGAGCAGCAAGAATCCGTAAATTATGTAAACCACAAAATTAATATGTCCACGTGTTTTGTAATGTAATAAAAAGTAAATACATTTACATGCAGCGGTGTACGTTTTGAATAAATTTTACATAAACACCCAGCAGACCGGTGTGAGTTGGAGCAAGACGTCGGAATTTACATAAAACCACGATATTTCACGAACGTACCAGTTGGCATGAATACCTATCCACTGTTACTATTGACCTGGCTTTAATTTTCAAGTTCTCTGTATAAAATGTTTGCTGCCACTGTTCCTACATATAAATGTGTTATTTACTGCATTGGGATCTGTGAGAAGAGAATATTCACTAGCCCCAACCACTTCTTCGAAATTAATAGATTTATACATATATTCCAGTTTTGAATTCTCTTCCGAAATATTTTTGAGCTGTCTTGGAAATTAAGTTTCCTATCCAAAACGAAAGTCATAAGGAACAATAGTTATCCTAATGGATCTGTTTGTGAACTCAGTTAAGAATCTATCTTCAGAAAACAGGCTTCTTTACAATAAATCGTAGATAAGGGCTTCCAGAATTTGTGTGACTATAAAGTATTTACGTAAAAATAAAACAGCTTTATCATTCTCAAAAGGTGCTCGACCCCTGAAGTTGGCAAAGATCGGACGACATCCAACTTATTTTTGGTCCAAAAGCATTAATTTACGAAATCCGTTCCTTTCATTATATTATAAGCTCTCATTAAAAGCGGATTCTGCGAATTGCCAAGAGAGGGGGGTACTCACAGGCCGCGGGGTGGTCGATTCAAACGCTGAGTGTACTCTAACCTTAAAGTGAAGCGTTAATAAGTGGTCCGAGCATTGTGCTTTTATAGGGTTTCGTTGAAAAAGAAGTTCCTCCTGTAAACGTTAAAAAGTTTGGACATAATTCAATTAAAGAATTCTTTTGAAAGAAACTATGTAATCATATGACCTAATGTAGTTCAGTTTTAAACACACAATAACTTTCCTATGTAAATCATAAACGTGAAAAAAGCTGCGAAGATAAGATTTCTAATATTCGTAATGAACTTTTCTGCATTTTTTTTTCTTGGATACCTATGGTCTAATTCTGCAAAGGTATATTTTCGTAGGAAATCTGCTTTCAAATTAAATCAACTGCCAAGGTTTGTTAATTGTTTTTGTAGTTTCTAACGATCATTAATATTTCACTACTTATTTATGCCAGAAACCTTTTAAAAACTAGATTCTAGTACCTACTCTATTTTAATCCTACGGAACTACACTTCATGCGCCCGATACGATCTTGGCAGTACTTTTTTAAACTTCGTAGCAAAGGGTGGGATGTTTTCCTAACGCATTTTAAATATAGCGCGTTTAAAAGGGGAACTAAGTGTTTTCGAAGTGCTTAGTATGTTTTGGGTACTTTTTAGAATGCCCGTTTGTGTAGTTGGTAGTAATAGCGCCATAAAATTTAATGATGTCTCGGAATTGTTCTGGGTTTGGTTGATCTTCGCTGTCAATGATTGTCTTATTTCGGATAGTCGTGGAAAGTAGGATTATTTGTGGGTTTTGGTACAATATGGAATATGTTGAGGAAGGTTATGGTACGCGACAGATTAAAAGAACAGTAAACAGTGCAATTGTTTTGAATAAAGATATATAAGGATGGCTATAATGACTGCTGAGTGATCAAAGATCAAGCGTATCGTATCGATCAATCATCGACGATAACCTTTGTCTATCTTTTTTTATCTACACATTTGAATTAAAGAAATTAAAGTTGTTCAGTAAATTCTCAATTTAAATCAGTCTGAAAAGCAATACCGCCGGAATTTTAAAATCTTGACATAACGCTTTTAATTTATTGAGCAATAGCTATGTACGCGGTTGGACCCGGGAATTTCCCATATATCTCACCTAAGTATGTTATATAATTCCAAATTTATTATGGGGAGTGTTCTGAGGAATAGTTCGGGCTAATACCAGCCGCTGAGTTTCACCATCGCACCACACGACATAAAAATAAATTCCATCGTCACCACCTCCACGGTTAGCAATCCACCACAGTCCGGTTTACACGAAACTTCCTACCGAGAACGTGTAAGCTATGGAATGACCTTCATGCGGCAGTATTCCCGAACCAGTACGACATGGGGGCCTTCAAGAAAAGAACATGCATAAAAAAAAGGCCGGCAACGCATTGGTGACAGTCACTGATGTCCATGGGCGGCGGTAGTCACTTACCATCAGGTGACCCGCATGTTCATTTGCCCCCACTGATATAAAAAAACTTGAGAGGTGTCAAGGGACACCCGGATGGAACGAAGTTCCTTTCATTAAAATTTAATAATAAAAAATAAAAAAACCTGTATACACTCAACAATTCACAACGCGCGAAATTCAAATATTGTCATTCACTCAATAATTCGAAATTCAAATATTGTTGACAAGCAAAAAGTGCCTTGTCTAGCCCCCTTTCACAACGCGCGATAAGGAACTTCGTTCCAAAATATACTTATATATATAGGGTCTCCTATGTACCTAAAATTTCACGCTTCCAGACCCACCAGCCTAAAATGTGTGTTGTCGAAATATAATTTCGATATAGTCTCAGTTTTGTTAATGTCAAATGTATCCAATAAACGCCAAATGCGAACAAGTTAGATTGACTTTAGATCGGAAATTGACAAGTGACATTTGTGACGTTTATGTCACTGAAACGGATCCGAAATTAAATTTTTAAGTACCATAATTACTCTTCTGTTGGTGTGGTTGGTTTTATTAAGTAGGTTGCACTACGTTACCTAAGATCCCAGCTTACTATGTAACTTTAATTAATTTGATATCCGCTAGTATATTTTCATGTCCATTACGGTAACTCGACCATATCAAATAGATTGTCAGCATTCGGTAACGTAAGATATTTGATCTGTCCTATTGCGCAAATTAATCATGAGTTTCAAAGCTTGCAACTGTGCTTACTGCTTTTACACCTAGTTTTAAAGCTCGGCACCCACGGTCGGCACTGCACGGTAAGGGATTTTTGGTGATATATAATAATATAACTTAATATTATGACATTATAGTTGAAATTCCAAATATGGTGTTCTGGACCACGAAAACAGAAACAAAAGCTTTGACCATTGAATTTGGAATTTTAACTATAATGTCATAAATAACATTACATACCAACGCGCCTGTATACCCCAAAGAGCAAGCAGATGTGTAATAATATACACCCACAGTTCGATATGTTAAGGTACCATGTAATAGGGGTCGAGCCCATTGCCATTAACCGGACATAAGTCCAAATACCGGGCGGCTACTGAGAATTTCATAGAAAAACCCAATAACACTGGGAATTGGGAATCGAACCCAAGCTCTCTAGCATAGCAGTCCCGCATACGATCGCTAGGCTAATGAGGCAGTTATCATATAATTTTATTAAGCTATATTATTATAATGGCAGTGATAGCCTAGCGGTATGACCATTGGACTGCCAAGTCGAAGGTCTCGAGTTCGAACCCAGGGCACGCACCTCTGACTTTTCGAATTCATGTGCGTATTAATAATTAATTATCACTCGCTTAAATGGTGAAGGAAAACATCGTGAGGAAACCTGCATACCTTAGAGATTTTTCTCGACGGCGTGTGAAGTCTGCCAACCCGCACTAGGCCAGCGTGGTGAACTTATATAGCCTAATCCCTCTCAATATGAGAGGAGACCCGTGCCCAGCAGTGGGACTGTATATGGGTTGATGATGAAGCTATATTATCGTTCGTTACGTAAAAATCCCTTGTCGTGCTGTTCCCTCGGTGTGCGCCAGCCCTAATGTACTAGTTTATAGGGCGGGGTGGGAATGAGTCACTGTTGGCCGCTATTAGGTGAATTGTACATTAGGCTGGTTGATTATTTGGTACAGGCCAACGATAGATATTTACGTTTTCATATGAAACTTTAATAACTTCATAAAACTCTAACAGTTGTTGACTGAGTTCCTTACCTACAAATAAAGTAGGTGAGTGATAAGACGGGGTTTACGGAAATTCCTATGGGATTGGGAAAAAAATCAGCAACATCGCAGGTAACACTGTAGTTATAATGCTAGTTTAGATAGAAAGGAGTATCCCACTAAAAACATTTTCATGTAAAATGTTGCCAAGACGAGACCATATGGCTCGCATTGTCAAAATGTTATCTTATTTATTTTATTTTATTCACAAACAATGTACATTATATATCTAATATAATTACAATAACATATCTACATAATCACACAATAATAACAATATGATGGAAAATAGAGAACAACACAATGTTATACAAAATAAATGTTCATTCATTAAATATGTCAATTTGTCAAAATTAAATTTCTAGCATATTAAAGAAGATAAATTGAGTATCATACTTATCAGACCTCATTTAGAGCCAAGCTTTTAACTCTACATGGCTTATCTCTGCAAACAACACTTAGTCAAAATCTATGGCTTGTCTGTTTATCTGGTATAATTCAAACCCAAGTTTTAAGGGTTCAAAAAAAACGACGAAGCACTTCGAGAAACGGTAAGATTAGATATTACGGGCAGCTTCTACATAGGTGTGGATGGTGAATGTTTCTCTATCCATTTACGCATACAGATTTAATTGAACTCCTATTTATCCTCAACACTAAAAATATAAGGGAACTTCAAGCATTTACATCTCTTAGGAGTCGATGGTGGAAAGATTATTTTGAGAGAATCCTCTTTACGAAATGAGTCATCAAAATCTGTTGATAGACTAAAAAACTTATGTGCGAACATACAAATAAATATGATTCTCCTAAGTTGATACTAATCTCAATATTTGTCATATTTGCTATGTTTGCTTTTGCCTGCTTTATCGTTGGTTGAAACGGGCACATTGCCACAGCCTGCTAAAATATAGCAAGGTCTTCAAAGGAGTAATATTTCATCTCCTAAGTGCATCTCGGTTTATGATTTCAGGAGCTTGGCGCTTTAGTAAATTAAATCAAACTTTGCTGGTATATGTTCTTTCGCTTAGAAATATTATTTTTAAGATGATGTCAAATAAGATTAAGCTTTCAAAGCACACTACTGAAGTGCTTTCTTTAAGATAGAGACGATTCGTTTACATGATAAAGGAAATGAGTTTACAGTAGAGAGTTTCTTCTTTATTACGATAAGATCACAATCTATAATTATGTATGTATTTAATTTTTATATAAATTATATTATATATAATTTTTATTATTTAAACTGTTTAGAAAATTAAATCTTTCACATCTTTCGTCTTGGACACCTCAAAACCTTTGTTTGTGTTCGCAAAATTCGAACAGATTAAATTTATTTTACACGATGTTGGATTTCTATAATAAGTGTTTATTATTATTATTTATCTATATAACTATGGAGGCTTGTAATTAGCAATTTATTAATAACATGTTCTTATAACTTATATATATTAGTCTATAAGCAAGCAGTTCAAAGCATAATTGATGGTTAATAGAAATGATAATTATAGCAAATAGATCCCCGGAATATAGAGACCAGTTGCGGTTACTGCACGGACAATTCACTCCTAAATTCAAAAAGAAGGTATATTATAAGTAGGTACACTATGTTCTGATGCCAGTCTAGATTCAATTAATGTTGCGAACAATACTCTTAATGCTTCAGAGGGTATGTATTCATGTTTTAGACGGTCTTACAATATTCTAAAATACTCTTTTGAGCTAAATAAAACTCATAGCAAACTCGCCCCATCATTTCCCTCGTCATGTCCCCCAAATATTTACAGCAACTGCTGCCGCTAAAATCACACCGCTCATGGTGTACAAAACGCCATAAAAAATATAACCCAATACGGAAGGGGCCGGTCACCCTTTGCTCCAAACGCAAACATTTTAAAAAGGATTCAAATTAAGGGACGTGCCTCCAGTAATTTTGTTAATGGGCTCTGAAACTTTGTCTCTAATTAGCTTTCATGAAATTATCCACTACCTTGATTATTTATTGCTTCCTTAAAATTTTTCTTTGATGAGTATTTAATGACTGACGCGGAGCTTAGTGAATATTAAAGTTATTAAAATGATGAATAAGTAACATGCCTACCTATTGAGATTTTCGGAGGCAGTTTATTCCCGTTTATTACGCTGTCTT
This sequence comes from Acronicta alni, assembly GCA_964056405.1. NCBI lineage: Eukaryota > Metazoa > Arthropoda > Insecta > Lepidoptera > Noctuidae > Acronicta > Acronicta alni. Next base: position 6,954,561 of record OZ043936.1, read on the forward strand.
AAATTGATCACATCTGATTAGATCGCGTAAGAATAACATATTCTTTGAAATAAGGATTCGAGGATGAGTTCCATTATCCCTATTTGCGCAAGTAAGCTATTTAATCTTCTTAGCGTGGCGCCAGGAAACGGAACGGAAACATTATAAGTATGATAATAATTTTGAAAAAGTATCGAATTGCGTAAGCCTTGTGTTCTGCTACGCCGACGGCAATTTCTGTAGCAGCCAAGATATTCTTGTGACGCGTAGGAGTCCGTTAGGGATCGCCGGACATAACAATTATTCACCCGAATGTCGATGTCCGTATAACCAAACTCAAGTGTTGAGAAGGACACTTGGCTGGACGTGGTGAGGGCAGGTGAAGTAGATTCCTGACGGATTGGCGGGAGTAGGAACATAAAGTATAGGAAGACCGATGGCCAGATGGATGGATGATATAGTGAAGTGTGTTGGAAAGACCTGGACAAGATTGGCGCAAAACAGAAATTAATGGCGTAAAAGGAAGGAGGCTTAGCCCTGTAGTGGGTCAATAAAAACTGAATGATGATGTTGTTTTCAGCTCCACCACACTGACAATGTAGCCTGGATCCGCTAGAAAATACCTACAGGAGCATATTATCTTTGCTGGACAAATCACGTCCAAATACTTTCAAATTAGTAACAGATTTTTGTATGATGTTCCATTTTAATATCCCAATTCATTGATCACCATGCTGTGCCAGGTATTGGTCAGGATTTTTACAAGATTTCGTTGAATATTGTACCTACATTGTAATCAAATAGTGTTTACGTAACGTACTTATTTCATGCTCGTTTCCCTTAGGAAGCGAAGTGAAAGCGTCGACGACTTTAATTGGTGGGTTCACCTTAATGCGTTGAGTAATAAGCACTTGTAGATTAAGATTATGTTTGTGTCGCCAAGTAATAAAGATTACTGTAATTTATCCTATTTTGAAATGTCGATACCTACTTATTTATATCTTCTAAGGAGAAAAATGGGATACTTTATTTGTACAGCACCTAAAATGTCAAACAAGGCAGAGCGTACAGAGGCCAGCACATCAAGCTACCACAATCTGTCAAATTTCTTTGATTGATTTTCAACTTTAATACAAACACATAAGGTTCATTTTCAATTGGGAAAATTTGACAGTTTTGGATAGGTTGACCTGCTGGCGTCTGTACTATGTATTAGACACTAGTTTTAATACTTGTATACTTTTTCAGTAAGTACATACGTACTTATAGTAATTGAGAAACACACAAACACTTATGTTCGTCACTTAAATATTTGTGTCATTGGGGAATTGAAAAACGACGATGTTACCAACAGTCCGACACTACCACTAGACCACACACGTCATCAAAATTTAAAACTTATTGACTTTAAGAGGGAAACTGTGAAGCATTCGTTTTCCCTCACCGATTTTGTGGCAAAGCGGTATAAAGTTTGTACTTCAATCCAAAGACATTTGTCTGAAACCAATCTGACAGACGTCAATGAACTATTTGTTTCGCAAAATCAACGATTATTTAAAAAAAACTGCATCATATAAAGTTATATTTATTGTTCTGATGATCTATTCTGATTTAGATTGTAAACCAAGATGAACACTGTGATGATGTATTTAAAAAAAAAGAGTGTCTATGGAGTTTCTTGCCGGTTCTTCTCCATAAGACCCACTTTTTGGAACCGTGCAACTACTTAGTTTCGACTTTTCAAAAGTGCCGTAATGGTCTAATTGAAATAAAATGCTTGACTTTGGGCATGTATCATTAAACACGGAATCTTTTTAACTAGTTAGCACTTGACCGATTTAGTATTATTAATGCTTAATCAGTGAACAATAGATTTGACCTATTATCTATCAATCTATCAAGAGTAATTGCGTACTGATTTCCGGGTCATGATTTTGTAGGTATATGAACAGAAGAGAGGTTAATACGGTGTCACTACCAATGGTCTAAGAGAATGCCACTGGTACATCTGGGGAGCTAAAATGTCGATATTAGCAATTCCTTTTTCAACCTATTTCATAGAAGAGCTTGTTAGCAACTTTCAAATCGTCGTTGATATTCTAATACCGTGTAAGTAACCCTGCTGTAAAGGCCTCATTTTCAATGTTATTTAATACAAAGTTAGGCTTTACAGTAAAGTGTTAGTTACGCGATATTAGAGTACCTATCACCGACGAAATATGAATCATATTATGATGATTCGTCAAGTGGCTTTTGGCCTGTGTTGCTGAAATGGCACTTTATTATAGGCGTGAGGAAAACTGCTTCATTAGCCTAGCGCGACTGCTACGCTGGGACTGGTTTCAATTCCCAGACCGCGCAATGTTTATGGGGTTTTTCTATGAAATTCTCAGTAGCAACTCTGTGATTTTGTGCCTTTTAATGGCAATAGGCTCGCCCCTGTTACACGGAACCTCAACATACTGGCGAACTGTGGATGTAAATTGGTACCTACACCTCTGTGTAACTCTTCGGGGACTACAGATGGAGTGTGGCAATATTTGAACACGACTTTGGTTCTTAAACCCGCGTCTAGAGTCGAAATGTCATTAAACCAACTCTATATACTCGTTGTGAAATATCTAACTTCTAAGTACTTCGGGTTGCATAGCCAGTGAATTTATGGCTAGACGCATAATCGATCGCCGCCCCCGTTGAGTGAAAACAACCCCTCACTATACGAGTATTATTCTTTGTGCAAATATACACGGAACACAGAGTGGTTTTTTAATTGATATTGATGTGGAAAAGTGGTCTGATATCCAGTTGGTACGGGTAAATAAATGAGCAAACAGAAATGAAATGAAGCCACTTTTATTAATATTTCTGTTTTACACATAAAATTGAAACAAAATATTACATAATAAATTGATTGCGTACTTACCACGTGTGGCGGCTTTTCGACGCCATTTTGTTTTTGTGAATACTCAATTTTCTATTGTTGTTAATTAACCTAGCAATGTACAGAGGCCAACACAATTTGTCAAAGAACAATGGCAAGATTATACCTGAGTGTTTTAGGAAGCGTCTAAAAATGTGACGTATGTAAATCTAAGTGATCCAATTTTTGCATTTTTTGTACCTAATTAGTTTTTCATGTAAAGGCCAAGGTTAAAATATTACATTTAATTGTGTTTTACTTGATTACTCATATCCGGTAATAGCCATAATGACAAAAAAATCGATCCTCAGAGTTGCCACTTTATAAAAAACGCTACATAAAATATAAAACACAGTTATAGCAATATGCCCTAAGACAATGCCAAATTCAAAACAATAGTGTTTATCTAAGCTTGTTAAAACAGCTTCTTTACTTTTATTTTTGTCAACAGATTTATTAAATACTCATAAAAAGGTTGGGGATGGCGATTCTTTACGAAAAAGATAATTTTTTAAATCGATGATTGATTTTGATTGATTTTCTACTTATTATGATTTGATGTTATCTGTTTGATGTTTTTTGCATGCCGCTATATTCTGGTCAAAGTACTTGTACCTCACATTTCTTTGTAACAGCATTTGTCACAATACTTTTGCAAATAAATGTATTTTTATTCTTATAAAAAGTAGACAGCCTTGTGTGGTTTTTGACCAAATTTGCGATATCAATATAGAAGTGGTGATATCTTCTATTAATTGAATTAAACTACCTCATTAGTCTGGTGGGCCCAAACGCGACTGCTATGCTAGAGGTCCTAGTTTCGTTTCCCAGGTCGGGCAGTGTTATTGGGTTTTTCTATGAAATTCTCAGTAGAAGCTCGGGAGTTTGAATTTATGCCCGGTTAATGGAAATAAACTCTCCCCTATCAAATTGGACTTAAACATACCTGCGAACTGTTGGTACACCTCTGCCTATACCCTCAGGGAATACAGGCGTGATGGTATGTTATGCAATTGAATTAATGTTCTAAACAAGGATTTCTCGGAAATTTTGAATTTGATACATGTGTTTGTCATTTTAATATTAGTTAGACACGAGGGGCAAAACACGCAAACTTAGGTACTTAAATTAATTAAAACCATTGTGCTATTATGTTACGAATGTGATGTATTGTTAGTCTATTATTTCACTCAATGACGCGATGCAAGCACATTGAGTGGTTGTCAGCGGCTCTCAAACTTTTTTACAAAATAATTAAGTAAAAATTTTCCGGTATTTCAATTCCCTGTTATTGCTATTTTTTACAGTTTTTTACCAAACAATAAACTAACCGGTGTAGGTTCTAATTTCAAATGAATTGGAAAGAAAATATATTTAGGAATCTACAGTACAGTTATAAAAAGAAAATATATTTTTTTTACTGTTTCAGAATAATTTTGTTTAAACTTGTGTGTGGTACCGGCTACTGGTTAACCACTTTTCAACCCTATGGTCTCAACAAAAAGAGTAAAAAGTCGGACCATCGAGATTGTACCTAAAAAAAAGTTGCTTCCATGCATGCATGCCAGCGTTATTTACAAAGAGAATGTTGGGAACCATCGGTGTAACTAAAAATGCGTGTTCAACCCTACAAACTCGAATAGGGGTGGCACACGTGTATGATTTCTCACAAATGATTTATTTTACTGCACCAAATTGCGAGATATTTTGTTACGGTTCAAATTGGATTGGCTCCGAAGGGATACTTACTGAAATATTTTTATCTAATTTATTTTACGACAATAGATTGTAATTAATTTAAAGAGCAGGGGTGATATTAAATATTTGGGTTAATATATTAACGTGAATCATTCGACAGTAGGAGTACCTACTGAATAAAAACCGCACTTACCTTCTCCAGCCCTATATAATATCACGGTCATGGAATTCGTGAACTTCGCCACGACCGTGACATGCGTCATTAGCCTAATGGTCGTTAGCGCAACTGCTAACCTTGAGGTTCTTGGTTCTATTCCCGGGGCTAGAGGTGTTGTTTTTTCCTGTGAAATTCCCAATAGCAGCTCGCAGTTTGGAATTGTGCTCGGTTAATGGCAATAGGCTCGCCCCAAGTCAAACATTGACTTTTAAAGTGTTTTAAAAGATCTATTTACAGAAATAAATATCATTTACTCTCCAGTTGGCAGACGATCCAAAAGGATTAAAGGAAATGGATTTAAGTTAACAATGAAAAAAGAAAACAATTATAAAGTTTACACAAGGTGACAACCCAACTACCCGCCTCCCCGATAAGTTGGCGGGAATCTTTTATGAATTCTTTCTCGTCGAACTTCTAGAATGTTCGACTAAGTTGTCCCAGAAATCGGTAGTTTGCCATAGCGAAGAAATTTTCGCTGTTCCCGAAGTTTAAGCTTACTTATAATATTTGCGTGTTGAACGAAAACTTATGCTTATTGCGGAGACAGTTTTATATGTCTGGAAAATGCTAGTTTCGTAATGTATTGATAACTGAAATCGGATTACTGTTATGCAACGTTGTACCTTAATAATCTGAGTCGGTTAAAACTCTTGGTTTCTGTTGATACGGTAGGTAACGTGATAGAGGTGTGCGCGGGAAAGAAATCAAATGAAAAAATATTACTGCTCACGTCAGACTACTGGGCAGTGTTTCCTTAAGATAAACTTGAATTCGTTTTATTTTAATAAATGAAATCATAATTAACTGATTTCTGACACATACAATAAACATATTTGACATATCTAACATTTACGCGACTGACAGTAATGTTATCTTTATTGAACTCGAGGATACAAATCGTGAAGCATTTTACATTTTAAAGGATAGCGTAATGAGATTCTTTAATTATAAATAACCTCTTTTGACATACACATTTCGAACATTACTAACGTGACTTGTATCTGCGACCTGTGTGAGACTTACTAATCTGTTAATAATCGAAACGGAGTGTCGAGCTAGTACCTACGGTAGATTAATCGAGATTGTTGGAGCTTGAAACTTGCGCTTACCGGCGCCAACGTTGCTTGGTGCCTATCAAGGCTTTGAAGTTTGTGGTATTTCACACTTCTGAGTAGGAAATGTAATATTCTCGCTTCGATTCACGCATGCCAATAACTCGGTTGGTATAAGCCAAGCCTTTTAAAGCTGTACATATAGATTTCTTGGTCTTTCTACAAATACAGTTCTTATAATTATTTCAATTTTAAAGCAATAATGAACATTAAAACAAAAGTCTTTTCATAGTGGATAGGTTCTTAGCAAATGTCTAATCTGAACCTTATGCCCTGTTAATTTTTTTTAGCTTAGAAAATGCATAATATAATTTAAACAACTGGATATTAGTCATAAAGACCAGATTCACAAAAAAGGATGGTTAAAAGCTGCCTAAACTGACCCTAGACGAGCATACATGAGGAGGATAAAATGAACGTAGCTGCCAGGATCATAGCAAGAAATCTAGAGTAGCCCAATGGGAGACATGCCTGTAAATATGAATAAATGATAAATACAAGTTGATTAAATGCAGTGACTGACGTGCCCACAGATAACCCGAGATATATTCTGAAAGCACAATTAAAGATTTGAATGGGAGACATCCAAAGCTCAAACCAATTCCGTTAGCCATAGTACTTAAATTTCATAATACTTGGATAATAATGTAATATTTAGAACCTACACAGCTGGCAGTGTGCCCAGTGGAGTCGACTGAGGCAGCCAAACGAGCAGTCTTACCACTGCAAATGCAAGTGCTTTTACAAGAGCACTTATGATATATCCAGGTATTAAACTGTGATATGTTTTTAGATAAAGTATTTTAAGCCTTGCAGATATTTGTGCAGTATAAATTCCACTCCTTAATAAACTCATTAGTTGTTTCTTCATGAGCTTACGGATTGCATCTTGCATTAGCAACTCCTGCGTTGGAAGTGTCCATTGGCACTGATGATCACCTACCTTCTTAATTCACTTAGTCATTTACAAGGTGACTAGTTGGCTCGTTTACGCAGGTAAATTTAAAAAATAAGCTTATACTAACTTACCTGCTACGGCAAATATAACCACGCTCTCGTCTTCCACCGTTCTCTGTCTATTCTTTTTTGGCATTAGGTGCGATCGATTGAATCGTTTAGCCATCCATACTTTTTTATTACACCGATCTATAAAATAGAACAGATTAAACAGAATAGACATAATATCGCCCTGTTGATCACTATAAGATAAGACCTAGTTAGGAGAAGTAGAAGTAGCGGGAATTGAACTAAGATTTGGGAGGCAAATTTTCAACCATTGGACGACAAATAAAACCTACTTTTACCAAATACTCAATGCTTATTCTGTAGTTTAATACGGGTGGGCATTTTATGGGCAAATTTTGGGAGAAAGGTTTAATGCATCCAGACCTAAGCACAATGAAATAATAATCCAGCTTGTCCTGCCAACTCGTTAACTGGATAAAACAAATTTAAACAGTTATGACAGCGCTTTGGGCTGCATATGCTGTCCAACTTTATCTAAACTTTTTTGATACGGACTGTAATAAATATCTACTGCGGTGGAAATGAGGACAGTTGAATTTTAATGTTGGACCAGAAAAATACTTACAATATTTCCTATTTCAAAAACATAGAGGAAGGTTCTCTGCGATTTTGAAGTTGATCTAAGTTAGCTATATAATAATATCTTAGAATTATAACCACTGGAGTAACTGATGACATACAACCTTAAATAGACGAGTAATTCTCTAAACCACGAATCGTGGCTTGTCTATGAGAAAAAAGGCGTTCTACAGACTAGCAACTGTCAGACAGGCACTCGGTTGGAGGAGTGATTGGCGGGTCTCACGCGACGATTCGTGTGCAGCTATCCTTAATAACAGCATACCAGATTATAGCTCCGGGAATACTAGCACAGATTGTAGCTACGAGATTTATTGTACCTAATAACTAGTTTACCTCCAGGCTCCCCTCAACTTTTGTAAATATGTTTACAAATTTTTCACAGAAAAATTAATTACAGAACTTTTTTGATGCCTATTGGCATAGTTACTGTATAAAAATAGGAAAACAATTGATGGAATTCATTCGTTTTTGGCCGTAGTGTACAAGAATGAAAAATAAGATAAATTTTGAAATCTTGAATTATTACAAAAAAATAGGTAATCATATATTTTTTCTGAACGGCCAAAGTTCTGTTATGATGAACCATTTCAAAGTTATCCGTTAATTACTGGACACCCTGTATAAATAATGTATTTGCCATTGATACAAGAGGAAGATACCTATTATATTGATGGGGCCCAAATCTGCTATTTAAATTATCTCAGAACGATTTTCCAATGTCGCTAAAAGTTACAAGTATTGACAGGTTTGGTAGACGGAATTGCCAAAAACCAACAATTCCGGAAACATTAATGACGATTTTGACATTAAAATAACAGATTTGAGGCACTGGCGGATGGTATGTTTTATTTATTTATATTATGACACGAACTAAGAAGTCTGTATTCAACGCTAGTGTCTGAATCTCACGGTTGACCCGTATTCGGGTATTGTTGGAGGGGTTCCAAACGGCAAAACCTCTTTGTTCCGCTTCCGTGCCAATGCTTACTTCCTTCAAGCGATGACTATTGTGGCAGGGCGCAATATTTTATGATTTATCCTCTTATAAACACTGTAAAGAGGCGCGATGAAAAAATATGTTCGAAAATTAAATAACTTTTATTAAAGGTTATGGTACAGTTGAGGATAGCGCAAAATATGCTCAGCTACTTAAGTAAATGTTGAGACTTGAGTAAAGTAGAATGAATGTAAATAAAAATAATTAATTGCTTCTTCATGTTAATGAAAAATGATGTTAATTAAAAATAAATCCAAAATAGAGAGTTCTAAAAAGTTTCTACTAAATTTAATAAAAACTGATTCAATATTTTCATGAAATTTTATACTACTGTATTATATTCTCTTGTAATATAATAATCTGGCAGTGTTTGCAATGTTGACAATTCTTTAAACAGTAACAACATTGACTTTCGAAATAATTTCAATCGACAAATCGCGTATAAAGTCCCCGTGCAAACAACACTACAAACCAGTCCAAACTTATATCTAGGCTAGGCTAAAGTAGGTGTGTTTGTAGACAAAGTTGTCGATGTAAAGGGTGCAATGAGCAAGAGGCTTACAGTTCAGTGAGCTTCCATGCAGCGCTATCCGGTTAGTTAGTTCGGCCATTCAGTGGCTACCCAACGGGTTGTGTGCCCAAATACTGTATACAGGTTGATGCTTATATAGTATCAAGTTTCATGATTAATTAAATAAATACAATTTGACGTTTGATGACGTTTGTCGTCAAAAATATACAACCTCTTCAGTTTTTATTTTGTCGGTTAAAAAAGGAAAAAGGTGTTGTGTCCATTGTCTAGTACCGCTAGTATAAGCTCTGTTTAGTTTGGGACTACATGGGGCTTTGTAAAATGCCCCAGAAAAAATATTTTTAAAATGTATTTTTGTTCTTCTCACTTCGAAAAAATATATTTTTTAATTATTTGTTAAGTTTATATTATTATTAACTGCGTAGCTGGTTCAGTGAAAATATTGACTATTACTTATGTTATTTTTAAGTCACTGACTCGCCTCTTCTACCTAACATACCATCACGCCTGTATTCCCCGAAGGGTTAGGCAGAGGTGTACTAATATGTACACCCACATTTCGCCGGTATGTTTAGGTCCCATGTAATAGGGGGCGAGCCTATTGCCATTAACCGGGCACAAATCCAGACTCCGAGCTGCTACTGAGAATTTCGTAGAAAAACCCAATAACACTTTGCTCGACCTGGGGATAGAACCCAGGACCTCTAGCGTAGCAGTCGCGCTTAGGACCACTAGACTAATGAGGCAGTCCTCTTCTACCTCTAGTCTTCCAAAAGTATTATTGGCAATAACACTACTATTATGAGAATATTTGCTGCTAACGCATTTTCAGCCAAGCGATATGATTGATTGTTAAATGTTCTATTGTGTAACTTTAATAATTGCTTACTTTAATAATAAGTATATCATGAAGATAGCCTTCAAATTTTCCGGGCTTACGATGAGCCTACTTAAGTCTTTATTAATACACAGACTTTTCCCGCACAGGGATTTCCCGGTCCGTCCTAAGCTGATAAGACCATAGTCAACATGTTTTGGAAACCGATTAATGTTTGCCGCACGTTTTAAAAACATAGTATACCTTGATAGATACCTTATTACGGCAGCAGGGTAAACCGAAAGATGTTTACCTTCCATAAAGTACAATAGGACACAGCCTAGTCTTCTTATTGTAGCACATTACTCCGCTGACCAGTGTTACCATTGTTAAAATATGAGTTACTTCTTTGATACGAAAAAATCTAAAATAACATTATGTGTGAACACAATACACAAAATTACAGTAAAATACAATAATTGGTAAACTAATATAAATTATTGCGTCTCTAGTTGTGCAAATGTTGTCGTGCAAAAAACGTGCCGTATATCTGGAAAGAAATGCTGTATATTACGGCAATTGTCGTATCGATGGCAACACTGCCGCTGGCGCACTATGCAATGCCAGGTTTACTAGACAAAAGTTTAATTTAGAATGATGATACTGTACTAGATTTACTAAAGTACTATTCTGAATTACATATTCTTTCCATTTTCATTTGCATTAACGTTGACTTAGTAAAATTTAAGACTATTCTAAATTTCAAATCGTAATTGCTGAAATATTGTGGGACCGACGGACAGAATCGAGACATAAGGGTTCCTTTTTAGTACGGGACCTTAAACTAAGAGGAACATAAAAGGATTGTAATATAAAAGCGAAAAAATGCACAGACTAGATAAGTATATTTATTTCAAATATTTCCACGTCGCATTCAAAAACGCATGTCTTGTCGCCACCGTTTGCATTCATACGATATTTTGTTACATCGTGCATGCGCGGAAATGAAAACGCGTCTGTATAATTTTATATGACAAGTAATAGTTTGCAAACATCCGCTGTACGGGTTATATTTCGTTGAGAATACAAAATACTACGTGTGGGAACATCACACTTTCCCATCAAAACACGGCGAGTGTAACGTCAAGTTTTGTAATAGCAAACAATTGAGAAAATTGATTCAAAACTTTGTAGTTCGTAGAACAAACTAACTTTATAACTTAAAGTCAACTGCCTCATTGCCTACTTGATGGTATCTTATGTTTATGTTTTATAACTAAAAGCAAATTTACCATAGCATGTTCCAGCTACTTACAATCTCATTGATTCGAAACCGACGAACTGTGCCAAATTTGCTCCGACAATCAACACCTACCAAATTAACGAGTTTGTTAATCAAACCAGTTTAAAATAGTATACGCCACCACCGATCCGTAATCGATACGGACACTTCAAACTCGATTAGCGTATAATCGAACACCAATCGACCTTCATGGAGAGTTGGAATCGTTTGAATTTGGATTTAGAACTGTAAAGCAATGGTATTAACGCATACAGCCAGCAATTCACTCGATTCCTCCCATCGGGGATATAATTTCCTTATTAATCCATAATCCGAGATTACTAGGTTCTACCAATTTCCGAGTCAGCACCCTCGATATTTCCGTAATAGATGCAAACGGATTTGTATCATGTTGAAAATTAAGGAACATTTTCTTGGCGAATTATTTTAAACAGCGCGAAATATGAGTTGGTGTTTGGCGAATTGACATGAACAATTTAATTAAATCTTTTGAAACAAACTCGCAAGCATATGGGAAGAGACGAAAGTGTTTAAAGCCGAAACCATTTAAATATTTCAGCGTCTGTTCCGACGGGTGGATCTCCCCCTTTATGTAGATCGATGGTGGGGGGACGTCCTCGGCAGTTGCTCCTATTACCGGGGGTATTTTTTGTTTTGTTTATTCTGGATTTAATGAAAACTGTCCGGGCCGCGGGCGAGCGTCCTGTCGTGGACGGGCTCCTGTATTTTAGAACCGCTGGGTACTTTGAACACTGCATGTATTACTGGTTTTTTCTTTTGTCGGTGGCAATGTGACAAAGCTAAAAGTGATACTAGACTATACGCTTTGTGACTTTAATATTTTTAAAGTTTTTGACTGTTTTATTTTCTAAAGATTGATTTATAAGACCGAAAATGTTTAAAATCTTGAACCGATTTAGTCTTGTGTAGGATGAAGACGAGTTAAATTTAAAATATTGATATAAAAAGTAAAATAATATGTACATTATTATGGTTGCGTTAATCTCGATTTTCCTAATGTTTTCCAGAGGTTTCCGAACCATTTCAGAGCATATGCCTTCCGATGCTTACTTTTTTCTATGAATGTCAGCGAGATAGATTATGTCTCAAGAAATACAAATCGATGCAGCTTATCGCTCGCTAAATCTGCTTCCCTGATATAAACCTCTTTTGGAGCCAATGTTATGTTACGTTAGAGCCAATCTCTCAGGGTGAAAATCACATTTCCTCAAATCCAATGTGATGTTACCAGTAAAAGACCTTCCATACATTTTTATCATCTAGAAAGGTTTATATACCTATAAAGGTCTATATGGAGTGCATAATCACTCAGTTATCATTTGGTGCCTCGTAACTTAACAAAAGGTAAAGCTGTAAAGGGTCCGAGACTTCGGGATTAATAATATCAATATAACGCGATAAAATACGTAAAACGTTTCGGACCCTTTACAGCGTCCATGGGCACGGGTAGCCCGTTCTGTAGTTCCGTGAAAAGTAGTTTTATTTGAATACCTAAGAAGTAGCTTTATTTCAATGTGTAATATTCCCGTGTATCAGAAATCAATCACAGTTTGTGCTGGTAAAGGTTCCGATCGTATTTTTTTTCATGAAATGAAAGATAGAATTAGGTAAAATGGTTTACTTAATTAAATCTCTGTATAACTTTATTACGGCTATAGATATGGACCGAAAGCAGATGCAACCGTGTAGGGTTATATTTTGCTACTTTTTTTAATCGTTGTTCTTGGCTCGCCTGCTGGACGATGATAAAATCCTTTTATATTCTGTACTGTCATTCCTGTGTCCACCTGATATGTCAGTTTATCTAAAAACATGGCGTTTAACTCTTTATTCGAATAAAAAATAAAAACATTGTAAATATTTCTAAAATCTTTTATCTTTTGATAAAATCCTCTTTCCTATTCTTTTTTAAAACGCAGCCGTAGAATTTATTCCTGCGGTTGCGTGCGTAGCGAATCGTAATTATATCAATATCGAACCTCGAATGAAGCATTCGTAGATCATACAAATATTGCGGGAAGCCAATCCAGAAGCTGATCCTTCAGCCACTACACCAAACGTGCTTTCTGCATGATGTATGCATCATTCACGCACGAGTGTATGTGTATGTGTAGCCATATATCATGTAGGTACACACAGTAAATCCGGGATCAGACTACACCATCTATCATCATTCACTCGTACACTGTCCCACTGCTGGGCACAGGACTCCACTCAGAATGACATTGTTTAGGCTATAGTCCCCCACGTTGGCCTAATGCGGGTTGGCCCCACACGCCATCAAGAAAATAACAGGCATGCACGTTTATCTTCACCGTTTAAGCGAGTGATAATAATACGCACGTCGACAAGTCAGAGATTCTTGCCTTAGATTCAAACTCGAGGACTTAGATCATATGATCAAAGGCCTCGAGTTTGAATGATGACTACACTATCATTGCTTTTATTACACACAGTCACGAACTATCTATTAGGCCCTAGGTGCATCATGTTGGAGTTAGTAGAAAAAACAAAACAACAGTGCCGTTCCCGTTGTGCCCCGGGACCCCGGTCCTGTGTAAAACCAGTCTTAGGGCGAGCAAATTAGGAAGATACGTAGTCACGTCCAGTGTGCTCATAACTTTATACTCTGATTTGTTGCACTTATGCAGCTCTCATAACACTGATGTACCTAATTGGGATTTTCTAAAGGCTCATATTAATTAGTTGTGTATATTTTAGATGTAGATTATCAAGACGGGCGTGGCTAAGTAATAACTACGCTGATCAATAGGTTTGCTGTCGCGGTCCGTCGGTTTTTTTTTATACCACATGTGTTAACAGGCACACCTGATGGTAAGCGGTTACCGTAGCCTATAGACGCTTGCAATACCAGCTATCACTTGCGCGCTGCCGACACTGTAAAACGAAAGAGGAATATTTGGGTTGGTAGTATAAGGGTCAAAGTACCCCTACTGCCAACACGTTTCCCCGCGGAGCACCCTCAACCTTGCTCACCGTTAGGAACACAATAACACAAAACAACTCAAGGCAGTGTTAATTCACTTCGATTTTCTGCAAGGCGGAGGTACTTCCCCAGTTGGACAGCTCCAATTTGAGTGGAATTACTCCCACTATACTTCTCTTCTTAATGATAATGAAAAACAACAGATTTTGTCCTGTGCTGTTTGTGCAGACAGACCCAGAACAACTATCGACATAATATTCTTTCATGCTAAAATCGTACCCACGACTTGACAATTTAGACCCATCAAAGAAATGCCTTTTAAAAATATTCCAAGTTTTCCTTGGATCGTTCGTAGCAATTATTAATAATAAATTCAACATTCAGTAGATATAACACTCCACTTACACTTCACATCAACAAATGCATCTTGCCTTATGTATAAATTTTAATGTGTCAAACTTTGTAATGGACTATATAAGATTGTATTAGTGAGATTATTGTCGGATTTAAAAGCTGTAAAGTTTGCTATTAATATATAAATAAATAAATAAGAGACCAGCAATGAAAGATACTCGACCTAAATATTTTAGCTGCCTAAACTTCTTTTTAAGCTATTGACACAAAACCGAGCAGGACAAAAAACCCAGTAGAGGGTGAAAAGGGGTGCTAATGTACCATAAATTGTCCAGACTCTCGTTTCAGAGGCGTAATTTTCAAGCCACGTAATGTAGCAAATCGAATAAAAGACAATAGAGGTCGTGTTTATTAAAAAAATGTATTTAATGGTTTTGAGGAGGTAAAACTGCTGCGGAGTTTGTCAGGGTTGGTACCACCGTATTGCCAAATATGTAGAATATTTGGCATTTAACAAAAATGTGCTTCTTCTGGTTTGAAGGGTAATGAAACATACCGTCACGCCTGTGGGGAGTATGTTTTTCCTCATATAAGTGATTGTATTATTTTTGAGTGAAACAAATTTCTTAAACCGTTAACATAAAATGACGATGTAATTTGATGACAAATACAATTCTTTGGAAGAGAAATCTTGTTTCTTTTCCTGTACACATTAGTAAAATTAGCGTATTATAAGTACTAGATTCAAACAATGCACTATAACTATGCAAATTTGACAGGATTTTTTCCTTGTTCTTTTTCCTGTATAAGATCACTTTTAAGTACTTGGAACAATAGCCTGCTGTAGGCCGAAGCGGCTACTAAATATAAATTAATAATAAATAAACTTCACAGTGACAATGATGAAAGGATTACCCGCTTATTGATTTCTGACACTTAGATATTACACATTGAAATAAAACTACTTTTTACGGATTTTATCGCTTTATATTGATATTATTAATCCCGACGTTTCGGGCCTTTTACAGCGTCCATGGTCACAGTTTAGACACTTACGTACGCGAATATTAAACATCTTAATACAACTACTTTTTGCGGATTTTATCGCGTTATATTAATATTATTAATCCCGACGTTTCGGACCCTTTACAGCGTCCATGGTCACGGATTACACCCTGCTTTTCCTGTCAAACATAAAACTAATTTTCTTTATTATTGCTAAGTGCTGACGTTCATTCGAAATCCAAAAATAGGTGCAGGTTACTACTAAGGAGTTTTTAAATAGTCGTTGCAAAGTACATACCTTTACCATTGGTTTGTCTAAAACTGACTAAACAACACACCTATTAAATAAATACCCATCCCCTATTACCTGGGACCTAAATGTACCGGCGAACTGTGGGTGTACATTGGTACACCAGTTCTGCCTAACCCTTCGGGCAATACAGGTGTGATGGTATATTTGTATGTTTCTTTCTTTCTCTGAGCCTCAGCACCTAGGCCGAAACTAAGCAGAGCTTGATTACTAGACAATGGATGTAATAGGTACATTATACTTTTAATTGTAAATATATTATATTTATAATACATAAGAAACACCCAAACAAACACACATACTTATGTTCATCACAGAAATATTACTTTATAACAAAAAACAAGCTCCTTGAAAACAAATATTTTCTCGCAAAATTGTAGTTTGCAAAATATTTTGAGTTAAACCAGCCCGCAAAGTTGTCAACTCGCCATCTTGGTCAACAATTCCGTCTATAACTTTATCTTAGTTTTAATTTGTTCTCAAATTGTCTAGTAATAATGTACATCTGCGGTATTCCTTGTGGAAATCGCAAAAATGATGCGCGCAGAAGTTCAACTTTATACAGTTTCCCAAAAACTGCACAGACTATAAAATGTTATACACTACGTTTATTACTCGGGTAACAATTTCAAATTACTGGGTATAAATCGCGCGCGCCCCCGAGTTTTCCTACTAGCATTCCGAGCTACCGATGGTCGTGTAGATCCTGCTCCCGATGCCACCGGTGGGTTCTTATATTTAAATGTTTTTATAAGTACCATAGATTTTACTTTTTAAATGTAACTACTTACAAACAATAAATAAAGGAAATAATAATATTTTTTTATGTCTGCACAATAAAATGCAAGTATCTATAGCCAGTGATAGCCTAATGGTATGACGATTGGACTGCTAAGTCAAAGGTATCAAGTTAAAATCCAAAGCACGCACCTCTGACTTTTCCAAATCATGTGCGTATCAATAATTAGGTAATGATCACTCGCTTAAACGGTGAAGGAAAACATCGTGAGGAAACCTGCATGCCTTAGAGATTTTCTCGACGGCCGGCGTGTGAAGTCTGCCAACCCGCACTAGGCCAGCGTGGTGGACTATAGCCTAATCCCTCTCAATCTGAGAGGCGACTCGTGCCCAGCAGTGGGACAGTATATGGGTTGATGATGATGACGATCTCATAGTACAACATTGCAAGTTGCATTATACATAGTAATAATATTAGTAAGCATTCTGAACTATCTTGTTTAGTAAACCAACGTAATTAAAAACTTGGTTGTGGTTAGAAAGGGATGCTTTGTAAGGACACGTCCAAGTTATCTAATTTCAAGTTGGCCCTGCCGAGCTCTGATTTGCTTTCAATAAAATGTTTTTTAATCAGTAGATTCAGTGTAAACAGACATTTTTTTGCGTTGAATCTTTAATTAGAGGATGAAAGTTGTGATGTTACCTAAAGATGTTTCTTGGATCAGAAGTAAAACGCTACAAATTCAATGTATTATTCATGAAGTAAAATATAAATTGTGTTATTTTTGCTAGTTAAGCTTATTTGAAATATTTTAAAAATTTGGACGTCCATAAACGTATGTAACAAAATCCATAAAAAGTAGTTTTATTTCAATACTCTCAACATTTTATTACTAGCATAGCTTCCCAGCAGTGTAGACCAACTTTAAGCTGATCAGTAAACGTTTGAAGTCCTCGGGCCACTAAGTTGGAGCACTAAGCTGTGTCCGTTGACTCTTCGGCCTATTCACTCAACTTTTATATTGAACGCTGGCAACTTTGCAAGGATACTTATTTTGCTCTGGCAACTGTAGCCCTCTAGATTTTTTATTTTAAAGGAAACTGATCACTTAACCATAAATTACTAACGGGCTACTTTTCTTACGACAATTCTGTTTTGTTTGTTTTTTTTTTTTTTAAACGTGGCCCATACTAGTATTTTTTCCTGTGTCGTGGTTCGTAATAGTTGAACCATTAGACTAAAGTATTTTTGTGGTTGTATTACCTAATACTCTTGAACATTAGTCTCAGACGACGCATAAGTATCATTATTCCAATTATTTTTTAGGAAAAGGATATCGTATTAATTAATATAAAATATTATGGTATATAAATATAAAAACATAACATCACGCCTGAATTCCCCGAAGGGTTAGGCAGAGGTGTACCAAATATATATAATGATCGAACACAGTTCACAATTGGTAAAGATATCGCGTAATATACCTACACAAAAAATACAGTTAATAGAGAATTATGTTTAAAATAGAATAGAGAATTTCCTCCTTTCTCGAAATCGGTTAAAATACTAATTATATTTGATGTCACCGCCAGTCCTTTTACGTTGGCATTAAAAATATTCTCAAACAAACGCTATGTACTCTGAGTGGTCCCGCACTCTCTTTGTAACTACCGATCCTTTGCGAAGAACTCCCACAGAGAATGTTTACAGTAAGTACATGGAAAATATTGATATTGAGCTGCATCTAGTGAGACTGGAAGCCGGCACTGGAATAAAAGATAGGAAAATGTGGGAAAAATGTCGACGTAAACTCTAGGAAAGAGAAAATTCATGGTATTTTTTAAACGTCAAAGGCACGGTAATATTATAATATTACCGTGTCAAAGGAGTTCGATGTTTGTTTTAAAATAAATTTATAAATAAATAGTAATAAACACTTATACAGACAAATTTACTACAATCAAGCTTATTTTTACAAAGTATTTCTTATATGGTAAATTGTACAACTGTACAATTTACCATATAAGACACTGTACTGTACAACTGTACAGTACAGTGTCTTAGGTATATGGTAAAAAGAAGAAATATTTTAATACTAGCGGTTGCCCGCTGTTTCTGTAAAGGGTCCGAAACTTCGGGATTAATAATATCAATATAACGCAATAAAATCTGTAAAAAGTAGTTTTATTTCAATGTATAATATTCGCGTACATGTCAGAAATCAATAAGGTAGCCTAATGGTTTAATCGTGAAAACGTAGCAAATAGACAAAATGACTTTCGCAATACTTGCTTCTGCCCTCAACTTTGTCTGCGTGGACTTAAGAATTACCTTGATAAATATCTCAGGTTATAAGTAATACACTATCTGTTTGTCAAATTTCATCCAAATCCGTTAAGCAGTAATTGCGTGATTGAGTAACAAACATACAAACTTTCACATTTATAATATTAGCGGGATTAGTATCGGGTATATGGATTCCATTAATTTAGATATGCAATAAGCTGATATCAGTCGGGTTTACCTGAACAAAATCGTATTGTGTGTGTGTGTATTTTTAAAAACTTTTCCGCATAATAGGATTATACAGAATGAAAAATGAAAATTAAAAATGTTTATTTGTCTCAAAACAATTAACATGGATTATAAATGAGTCATCCTCAGTAAGTAATTGATAATACTTGTGTTGGGGAGAATATACAAATGTAGGTATTAAATATTATCTTCATGCGGGAATAACGTTGCGCAGACGCTGATAGCTGGGCCACTACCAATGCCAATATTATATACAGTGGTAGATATCACACTGATGTGCCCACTTGTCATTTCCATACAATTTTCTCATTTTTGTGCTCATTTTAATAATAACGAACGTTCAATTCCACATCACGATCACAATTCATATCTAAATAAATAAATCTCCGTCATAACATTGAAATTGTTAGCATCAAAAAAGTCTTGTTTCGTTAGTCATTACATTTAACTGAGATTCTGAGAAAATCCAAGTCATTTCTGAACCCTTTTTTTTAATTTGATCATGTTCTGAACAATTCTGGGTTGTAGTAATAATGATATATTACCTACTTACGTAACCTTCATTAACAAATTGATGTTTCATTTCCTTTGTTTTTTTTAAAAGAATATTTCATTTATTTTGAAGTTCATTCTCTTTGCATCCATTTGCAGTTAAATTAACGTTTGCGTTCAGTTCCTGTTTATAAAGTAATGATACGGATATTAAAAAATTAAATCCTTGTATTGTCTTTTCATCTACTTGACGTGAAAGGTTTCATCAGATTTGTGGATGACATGGCAATTATCTTGTCTGTTACAGCAGAAAGTTTTTAAGCTTCTAGGCATATTGGTTCGGCACAAGATCCTGCAAATGTTATGTACCGAAAATAGACAAGCTTTCAAGTGCAAAAAAATAATATTCACACATTCAGACGCATCTGGTTAGACTATTTTAACGATAATTTAAAAGAATAACCATGGAGTTCCTTGCCGGTTCTTATCCTTAGGAAACGACTAATTTGGAACCGTGTACGTAGATTCGACATTTCATAAGTGCTTGTTGCTTTGTAAGTGGTATCAATGAAAATAAAACTATTCGAATTTTGATTTGACTTGAGACTGGGAGCCGACCCTAACGTGTTTGGGAAAAGGCTAGGAAGATAATGTACGTAAACAAATCTTACTATATCCGTAAAGAACTGAATTTACTACTCATTTATAAAATGATAGTCGATTTACAAGCATTACGTAAGGTTAAAAAGAAACTACTGATTATCCACACACCTCGTCAAATATGTTTTTATGCCACTAAGGTGGCAAACAAGCATACGATTAACCTGATGGTAAGCGGTTACCGTAGCCTATAGACCCTTGTAACACCAGGGGTATCACTTGCACGTTACCGACTCTGTAAAACGAAAGAGGAATTGGGTTGGCAGTATAAGGGTCAAAGTCCCCCCCACTGCCAACACAAAGTTTCATCGCGGAGCACTGGCAACCTTGCTCACCGTAAGGAACAACACAGCTCAAAGCAGTGTTATTTCACTTTAATTTTCTGCAAGGCGGAGGAACTTCCCCAGTTCTAAAAATATGGCAACACTATGCTAAACTCCTTATTTCACACAGTTTATTTCATTCGCATGTCGAGACAAATCGTTACATTCTTGTGTTGCCTTATAGCTTTTACTTTACTAAACTCATGTAAAATACGAGAAGTACAGTCAACAACGAAAGTCGCTGCACATGTTACAATCTTCAATAACATTTTTAATATGAAGTTACTGACCTGTGAAGGTCGTGCGAAATCATTACATAGATGACCATTAAATATTTACCTTACCTTCATACTAAAAAAAGAGCTCTTGAGATGTTTTGGAGCGGAGCTGTCATGTTTTCAAACGTTAGCTGTGTTCAGCGACTCGTTGCTGACCGTACTGTCAAAACAACATACGCCATTACTTGTTGGTTTTATTAGCCACTAGTGACGTCCAGAATGTAACTCATCTTTTTGCTCTGTTTTGTCTTTATATTAGAACGTCGCCTGAGGTAATAAACTGTTCAAATCGTTAACATTAACTTAACTTGGTCAGGATAATGTGATACAGTTAAGGTATTTTTAAAAACCTTAACAGTGTACGGTTAAACTCGCCTGCCGGTACTGTTGCGCCAAGTGCCGTGGGTTCGATACCTACCTGAGACAAATCTTTGTGATTCACAGTTTTCTGTTTCAAGTTTGAATGTACAGACGCCAGCAGGTCAAGCTATCCAAAACTGTAAAATTTTACTAATTGAATATGAATTTTATTACTATGTATTAAAGTTAAAATTCAATCAAAGCAATTTGATAGATTGTGGTAGCTTGATGTGTTAGCCTCTGTAGGTACTGTGCCCGGTAATTCTAAAGTATAAGTCTGATTGTAAGGACCCTCGTAATACAGAACTTGCTACCTAGCCCGGGAACATACCATCTTTTGAGAGTTTGTTAACAAGAACTTAGAGAAAATATTTATACGATCTTTTGATACACCATGCAAAGGACACGATGACAAAAGTACAGCGATAGACATATTTACCAGTTCCTCCATGAAAGCACAATACATGCATTTGAACCTCCTCTAAACAAACCGGGAGCTTGCCAGTTGCATTGTTACCGCCACTTCCACGGCACAATGGCCGGGGTGTTGTCAGATTCCACTATACCCTTTATTCCTATTACCAGTGTTTGTATATTTGGATGACGTTATAAAGTATTCGGTTTGTAATCAGAATGTTTTAGGTAAATACTTACCGAAAGTTTTGTCGGTGTGTTCTTTTTTCAATTACAGCTTCAGGCCTCACACAGCCAGTATGCTTATGTTGATGACTTGTTGTTTTTTTATGTGTAGTCTTGTGATAAAACCTTTTTCGTTCATAACTTTTTTATGTTATTTCATATAAATTATGTTTCTCTGTCAGTGTCTCTTGTTGCATTTGATTTATCATTTAATTGTAAGTATGTATTTATCTGCCATAATCCAAAAAGTATTTTCATTAGTCTTTTTTTAGTAGCTGTGGCCCTTTTCTATAACGTACCATTGTGACTGCCATCTGTCTCCGATAGGCTAGACAGGTAGTCATATACGCACAGGTCGCTGGTACGATTTTAAGTCTTATACTCCCATGTAATAGGGGGTGAACCTATTGTAATTGAGATCATTTTCCATCCCAACTCAATTAGTCTGTGTATCATAATGCTAAGTACAAAAGAATTCAATAAGTATAACTTAATGCGATGTTAGGTTTAGTTTATGGATTTCCCAAATAGCAATATTTCAAATTCAGAAAATGTTTTACTATTAACTTTACAAAAGAAGTATTAATCAGCGTGTTCCAATTAACAATAACTTGCATAAAAGATAATAACAATAACAATGGCCGGAAAAGTGACAGATAAATTATAAAAGGGAACGACGGTCATTCATTATGCGTCAGCGCAAGAATTATAAAGATATCATTGCAAGAAAAGGTTAGTTCAAAAACTTATTTTATTAAATAAATATTCATTAGTCATATTATCATTTTTTTTTATACATTTTATCTTATTTAATTAAGGCACATCAACAACGAAATAAACTTATGATTACATCAATTATAGACGAGCACAGCTTTCTTAATAACGTAGTCGCTTACAATTGTGTCTATCTGTGTTAAATCTTACAATATATCTAATTATTTAAAATAAGTCATTAAATCATTTATTCATTGGATTAGATATTAAATAATCAAATTAATTAAATACATGACAAGATATGAGTGATGATAAAATTACAAGATATGCAATTTGCAGCTTTAGGTTTAAATCACACCGAGATGGCAACGGCCTGGAGCCAAACGGCGAGCACAGTCCTTCCATATTATGATGGTGGCCCCGGAGTGGTTTTAGTGGTGGATAAGAATCTCAGACCAGTGGTCCGTCGGTCGGTTACATTTTAAAGTTTCGTCCCGTAGACAAAAAAAGGTTGGTAGGTATATTAACTACAGCTCTTGAAAGAAATCTGATTTACTGGTTATGGATTATGCTCATTAATCATTTGCAGCTATTTTCGTATAACCATTACTTGGTAGTGACAAAATGTGATTACTTACATGATCGCTGAATGTCAAGTCTTTGATTAATGATCGGAGGCCGTACCACGAAGTGTTATTGCGATCGTTTTGCGATTGAGAGGGAGGGATGCGGCTCTACACATTAAATAGCGCCATCCCTTTCACACAAACTAAAGATGATCGCGTTATCACTTCGTGGTAAGGCCCCTGGTAACTGGAATGTTGTTTACGAAGCTTTTCTGTTTTGTTATGTTTTTAATTTGTTTGTTCCTCCGAGTCTTTTTGCAATTATGTTGGCTGCCAGTCTAACCAGATGCGGCTGATTATCAGTATTTTACACGACAGCATTTTACAAGCGACAGCCATCAGAGATCCTGCTACCCAATTTCTGGTTACTGATGTCCGGAGGATAGACTGGTTGCCAGGCTTTTTGGGCTTCTGACTACAACGATTGTCATAGGTATTGATTTCTAACATTTACACGAATATTATACATTGAAATAAAACTACTTTTTACGGATTTTATCACGTTATATTGATATTATTATAGCGACGCTGTAAAGGGTCCGAAACGTCGGGATTAATAATATCAATATAACGCGATAAAACCCGTAAAAAGTGGTTTTATTTCGATTGTCATAGGTGTTCGTATGATAACCGGGACCGACGGCTCTAAGTGCTCTCCAAGGCACGGAAGAGTCTCGGTGTATTAAGAATGGTCACCCATCCACAGACTGGCCTCGGGGTGAAGGTGAAGTTCCACTAACAGCGGTCAGACTATGGATGGAACTATTCATACCGTTCATACCACCTCGTTTAGGTTGTCATACGAACACGTATGACAATCCCGAAACCCCAAAAAGTATGACAATCGGTAGATATATCCTATCGCTATAGCCTAGAAATTGGGTTGTGGAGGTCTGATTATTGGTTGTAGCTTCGTGTAAAATTAGTACTTAGTCGCTTCCTGTACAATACATACATCATAATCAACCCAAATACTGTCCCACTGCTGGGCACAGGTCTCTTCTCACAGAATGAGAGGGATTAGGCTACTGTCCACGCTGGCCTAGTGCGGGTTTGCAGACGAAATACATAAAGTGACACAATATTTTACCTTCTGTATTTCCAGTACTTTAGCGTGTGAGTTTTTTCCCCATCTTTATTCAATAAGAAACTTGTTACAAAATGTCTAGCGAAGTTGAATTGTTTTTGAAGTTTGCTTTCGTATGGCGTTTGAAAGAAGTCTCAAAAGTTTTTAACAGCTGTTTAAATTATTCTTCCTTTTAATCAAAATTGTAATGAAATATGAATATTACTAGCTTCTCCCCTTCGACTTCGTCCGCGTGGGATAGTTACTTTTAATTATCGTTGTAATTTGGAAAATTAACTCAAAATCGTTATAAATTATAGCCTAAGTATATGTTATTTTGATGTATAAATAATACTGTAGAGTTTCATCAAAATCCGTTCAGTAGTTTTAGCGCGAAAGAGTAACAAACATCCATCCATCCATCCATCCATCCTCACAAACTCACATTTATAATATTAAGTAGGATAGGATAGGTTCCCCCTGATACACAACTCTTCAGTTTGAAAACAACATTCAAACTGAATAGTTGTGTATCAGGGGGATTATTTACCCTTAGAAAATGGGGTTAACGTTTTCCTACGGATATACACCCTTTATAAATAAAGAATAAAAAAAAACCTAAAATCAAAACAAATCTTGTATATTTAACATATTTGTACCATCACGCCTATGTTCCCCGAAGGATTAGGCAGAACTGTTTATTTGATTACTAGGCGTAAGGAATGTAAAGCTCCCGTGAAATAGGAAGCGAGCCTATTGCTATTAACTGGCCCAAATCCAAACCCCGAGCTGCTACTGAGAATTTCATAGAAAAATCCACTTACACTTTGCTCCACCCGAGAATGGAACCCTAGATCCTTAGTGTAGCAATTGCGCTAAGGACCACTAGACCACACATTCCAGTTAAATTAAGTAATAAATTACAATATCTTATATACACATAAAAATAAGTATATATTTGTTTGTTTATCCTCTATGCGTTCTTATAACATTCATTCGCTTTAATTGAAACTTTGGTGCGTTGTGTGGTGGTACAAGTTGTACAACACAAAATAACATCTAACCTTTCATTTTATTCTATTAAGGCAATTCAAACCGATGTGTTTACGTATAGTATTCGACATTGCAAGTGTTTAATCGTACTATTGACGTAAAAAGTGTGCAAACAACCTTGCTAATCCCGCGGCGTCGGCTGTGCAGCACGTTATTTTGATATATGGGGGATTAGACCAACCATTAGCAAGTACATTGACGCCAGCATTGATCGGGTATTTTATAATGTTTTTTTTTATTTCCACTAAGATGATAAACAACGCACATGGTTTTGAAAAGTCAGAGGTGCGAATGATCGTTATTCAACTTGGTTTTGTTTACGATGCCAAAAATCCCAACGTGGCCCTACGCAGAACTAACTATCCGTTTAACTAATCATATTAAAAAAATCTATAAATATAAAATTCTCGTCACAGTGTTAGTTGCCATACTCTTCGGAAACGGCTTGACCGATTTTTATGAAATTTTATATGTATATTCGGTAGGCCTGAGAATCGGCCATAATCTAATTTTCATACCCCTAAATGATAAGGGTGGTCCACCCTTAACCATTTATTTTTTATTTTTTGATGATGATGGTGTTTTTATTTTTTGACATTAAAAAATACATACAACCCTAAATTTTCACCCTTCTACCACCAACCCCCATTTTGTATTAATAATAATAATATTTTTGGGACATTTTACACAACACCATCTAGTCCCAAACTAAGCAGAGCTTGTACTATGGGTACTAGACAATGGATATAATACATATATACTTTTTTTTCTGTAAATACATACTTATAATACATAGGACACACCCAGACAAACACAAATACTCATGTTTTATCCACACAAATATTTATGTCCTGTGGGAATCGAACCCACGACCAGCAGTCCGGCACTCGAACTAGACCACAGAGGTCGTCAAAATTATTAGTGATATTATACGACAAAACAACGTTTGCTGGGTTAGCTAGTCTTTATATATAATTCTACTGTACGTGTGTATGTCACCACTGAACTCCTCATAAACGGCTGGACCGATTTGAATGAATTTTTTGTATGCGTTTGGGTGGCGCCCTGGATGGTTTAGATTCACAAATTAGCCCGGTAGATGGCGCCGCAGTCGGTATCTAGGTTATTTATCTATAGGTACTGCAACTAAACGGCTGGATCATGCAGGACAACGACGGGTCCGCTAGTTATGTATATGTTGTTAATGCTCATAAAACGATTTTGGAACGAAACTTCTGAAAAATAGGTACATATTACCTAATACAATAGAATCTATAACAGGATTCCAAGCAGGTGGTAAGACCCAGCCATCTTCTCTATTGAAATTTGGATGTTTTTTCATCAAGACGCCCACCACCTCAGTCTACCCGTGACCATGGACGCTGTAAAGGGTCCGAAACGTCGGGATTAATAATATCAATATACGCGATAAAATCCGTAAAAAGTAGTTTTATTTCAATGTATAATATTCGCGTAAATGTCAGAAATCAATATATACCATTTAAGTTCCATATACGACATATTTTTTTATAATTCCACGTCTTAGATGGAAGCTGCATAGTTACCAAGAAGTAATGACCTACTTACCTTTAAAGTATCATTTCTCAAGAGAAATACACCGTTGCCAGCATCGGCGACCACTCAACAAGTACTTAAGGTCTGAAGAGACAAGATACCGTCATGATAGACTGCGCTGATGTGCCCACTTGCGCCAGAGTACCTCGAGTGCCCAATTTGCCCGCCTGCCAACAGTGCCAACCACTCGGCACACTAGTCGGGTTTTTCGCATAAAATCTTCCTTCATTTCGCGAATTGCCTCAGTTTTCTTTAAGCACTTCTCGCGTAATTGGCGCTTGGGTTTTTATGGCGGTTGTGTTTAATTTACGAATTTTAAATGACACTTATTATATCTATTTAATAACTTTTTAGGAAAAGAAAACCGACTTCATGCATTGTGTGTAAAAAATATCGGTCGAGTTGAACTAATAACGGATCGCGGATGACGTCACGTGGCATCAATTATTGTACACAAAAACCTTCTCCAGAATATAACAAATACTTTTCTGAAAACCGCATCAAAATCGGTTCAGCCTAACGCGAAATAATCGCGGACAAACGTACATACAGATGAAACTGAGAAACTCCTTTTTTTTTAAGTCTGTTAAAAACATTGAATTTTATAATAACTGACTGAATTTAATAGCTGCAATTAAGTAAATGAAATGTTAAATAACTGTGAGATACACTACACTTAATTATATTAAGGAAAATCCTCGTTTGCTTAATATTTGTTATTATCAATAAGTTTCACTTAAATACTGATAACAATCACAGTGTTTACATACTCGTATCATACTTGAAGTTATGTTGATTACACACATCATTATCGTCAAATAAAATGAAATGAATGAAATTCTTATACCACTCCATAAAACTAAATGATCATAAATTTGAGTCTTATCTTATACAGGTTTTATTTTTTGATTACCCCACAATTCCATAGTGACACAATATCAGTTACTAAATACCCCTCACCGTGTTAAGTTGATTGGTTTAATACATAATCATTCGAAATTTATTTAAGCTTAAGTATGTGTGGTCCAAGGTGACGAATTTGTTTGAAAATCAAATCAATATTTTTCAGCCACTCAAGTTACATACCAATGAAGTGTGTATTTCCCACAGATCGCTGATATGTCTAGTCCCCATGTAATAGGCGGCGAGCTGATTACCATTAATCGGGAACAAATCCAAACTTTCTACTGAGAATTTCATTGAAGAACCCAATAACATTGCTCGTCCTATTAATCGAACACACGACCTCTAGTAGTAACAGTCTCGCTTACGACCATTGAAATAAATAAATCAAATAAGTTTAAAATAAATAAATAATGATGCAGAGAATGACCAAAATTTGAATTTGGAAATCAAATTCAGAAAGTGCATTTAAAAAGATTAGTGTGGTTGTTCCAAGTTTCAATAGGGTCGAGGCGCCGGACGTGCTAGTTGCTTCACCGGGACTATTAGGCTAGTTTTACAAACAACAGAACCCTGTAAGAGTACACAGCAAGCAAAAATAATTGCCCTCCTAGGAAAAGGCGCTTACACAAACATCTCAGGTCGCGTGAACATCGCTCGGCTAATATTTTATACTTTCTTTCGTGCCAGTGACTCGCCGAGAAAAAATTAGCTGCAAACACCCTCCGGCTGCAGAACAGTCTGGAAAGACAACACTTAAAGCGATGGACGGCACACTCGCTCGTTAATCGTGCGTTCAACGTGAAAATATTGTGGAACTTTGTTACTAAAACTTGGGTAGCGACTTTTGGGAGATGAATGTGGTTCTTGGGCTTACGCGCGTTTTACTTAACCGATTCAAAGGGTATTTATAAAACGCAGTTAAATAAGTACGACTAGTAATTTTTTAGTACGTGGGTTTTATTTTATAAATAAGAGAGTTAGGGCATAGTGGGAGTAATTTCCACTCAAATTGGAGCTGCCCGACTGGGGAAGTACCTCCGCCTTGCAGAAAATCGAAGTAAAATAACACTGCTTTGAGCTGTGTTGTGTTTCTTACGGTGAGCAAGGTTGCCAGTTCTCCACGAGGAAACGTTGTGTTGGCAGTGGGGGGGACTTTGAACCTTATACTGCCAACCCAACTATTCCTCTTTCAATACAGGGTTGGCAAGTGATACTCCTGGTGTTGCAAGCGTCTATAGGCTACGGTAACCGCTTACCATCAGGTGGGGCGTATGGTTGTTTGCTAACTAAGTAGAATAAAAAAAAAAACATACATCCATAACATCACGCATGTATTCCCCGAAGGGTTAGACAAAGGTATTCCAATGTACACGCACAGTTCGCCGGTATGTTTAGTTTCCTTGCAATAGGGGCGAGCCTATTGCCATTAAACCGAACACAAATTCAAACTCGGATCTGCTACTGAGATTTCATATAAAATCCCAATACCTCTAACGTAAAAGTTGCGCTTAGAACCATTACGATAATGAAGCAGTTATCTACATCTACACTACTATTATAAAGAGGAAAGATTTGTATTTTTGTGTGTATGTTTGTAATGAATAAACTCAAAATATACTGTGCCGATTTCAAAAATTCTTTCACCATTGGAAAGCTACATTCACCCTGAGTAACATAGGCTATATTTATATCTTATGTCCACCCGTGCGAAGCCGGTACGGGCCGCTAGTACTATATAAAAATGATAGGAATATTACTTACGGCTTACGGCTATTATCGGCTAATGCGGCTTATGCGATCAACGAGAAAATATGGTGGAACTTTACTATAGTAGTAGTAAAACTGGTAGTATATTATATTACACTGGTATAAACTTCCTTATAAAATGGCATTTTAAATTAAAACCACTTATTATTCGGCTGGCGATCTTAAGCTTAACCATAGCCAACGGTATGGCAAAAGCAGAGGATAATGTTTTATTACATCTCGCTCTGACAAATACCTATATCTCATCAAAGCTAGCACCACTTAAAATTAAGCTAAATGTATGGAATTAGGAGAAGCACAGAAACGTGGTGTTGACACAACCACAAATTGAACAATGGGGTGGTGGCAGTGTTTTCTGACTCGTACCGATTAAGAATTTTGTGAATACCGTCCACGTCGGGAAACTTCAAGTGATAACAACCTACCGTGGTGACATTTACACGTCTTAAACATGACGGAAACTTAATAAATTCACAAATGTGTCTTTTGTTTTTAATGTCGATCGGTGTGTATTAGCTGTCGTCGACGCTATCTAGTAAAAAAAGTAGGTAAATTGTCTTTTAAAACAGGTAAAATGTCGTTTATGTTACGGCTATAAATTACTAAAATTTTCTGTATTTATCAGCAGTTCTAGAATTATACCTAATTTAATAAAACATCGGTTAACTAAGCTCCTTTACAAATAACATGCTGCCAAATTGGCGCTTACACCTTTCATTCACTTAAACACACCTTTTCACTCTCTGGCGCTTACCTTTTTTCTTTTTCACGTGTAATATTCCAGTCAATGATGTTAGTTTTTTTTTATATGGCAACTCTTTTGTTATCCGAACCTCCTTTGTTTCAGTTAAGCGTGTGCCGAGGCCTTATTTGTTTCCCGTTTTGAATACAGTTCTATTGTTTTCCCTGTTGATTCTGAATTTCCGATACTTGTTTCGGCTTTCACTTTTATATTGGTTTAGTTTGCCGAATGCTTATTTATTTAGTTAAATGAAATTCCAATATGATGGTCAAACAAAAGGTAGGTTAGGTATACAGGCAACTATCTAATTAAACATCTGTGTTTTGATTAAGATTGGGTAATAAATTATTAATGTATCACGCAACATGTGTCAAAATGCAGGCATTGTAGGCTCTGTTATGGTCGTGGCAAATTTCACGGATCCCAGGTCATCACTATATGACAAGTTAAGGAAAGTGCGGCTTTTAGACAATATAATTATGTCCGACATACTCTGCCACGTCCCCGGGCAGCGGATGATCCATGAGGCTTTTCCGGACTAAGTATAAAAAAGGCATTGTAGCCTACCTACCTATTGTTTTCATTAACTATTCACAAAAATTGTAAACCAAGATTAACACTGTAATCATGTTTTTTTTTAAAAAGAGTGTATATGGAGTTTCTTTCCGGTTCTCCTCCATAAGACCCACTTTTTGGAACAGTGCAACTAGTTTTGACTTTTCAAAAGTGCTATTTTAATGGTATATTTGAAATAAAACATTTGACTTTGACTACATAATGTAGCGACATCTACCGCGCTACATAGAACTACGAAGGCCTGAATCGCGCAAGCAACATTCGCAACGAAAGACCGCCCGACATCAACCGTCGGGCCGTGGCCTGCCAGGCACAACACCCGCCTGGTTAGAGGATCCTCCCTTTGGATGGAGGGGCAATACACCTCGCCTCTCCACAATAACATACCAAACTCTTTTTAAATAAAATTTTTAGGTTTGCAGTTGGTTGCCTTTAGATATTATGTAGGACACACTTGGTTACCATTTTTTAAATTGTAATTTATATGTACCGTGCGCGTTTCATATGTGCTAATTAAATGTTATTCTTTCTTTCTAATCTTTTCTTTGTCTATATAAAAGTAAAATCTAATCATATTATTATTTTGTTACAGGTAAGCACCGTACCGTAGTTAGGTGCATGGCATGATAAGTAAACGAGTGACTTTCTCGCTGCCGCGGCCAGGGTAAGATGAACATGGATTTCACATGTGTCGTCGTGGTGGTGGATCTATGTTAAATGTTGTGTTACCTTCCATAATATAGGTTTATGTTATAACGGGCGGGCGATTTGGGGGCTGTCTTAATGTAAAAATGACGTTCAAAAGTACCCAGTAGTCTATCATGAATAAATTAATGTGACTGATTTTATTATAAGTATTACAGTTAAAGATTTTTATCTTTAAATTCAATTGACTTAAATCTAGTATTTAAGTAGGATAAACTTGCATAATTATGTGACTCGCTTAATTCGGTGATAGGACGTTTGGAAGCTACCTCAGCTTATAGGAGTAAAATTACTACTATGAGTAGTATTACCCTTTTTTTTTGCTTAGCGTGTGGAAAATCATCATGGACTTCCGTCGCCCAGGGAGGCGGCGGGGCGTGTCAGACTCCACCCAGAGTGTGTGACCTACCGACTAAAAACCTCACGGTGTCCCTTCACAGAGCATTCTTCCGCGGGAGTTGTCTTCCGCGGGAGTTGTATTACCCTACGACAACGTTGATTTTAATGTAGTGAATTTTAGATACTCTTTTAGAGCTGAGGAAGCTTCCAAAAGTTCTATCACCGAAAAGTGAGACATAATTATGCGAGTTTACCAAAACCCCTTAACTTCAATCTACGGACTTAAGACTAAGGCAAGCCTGAAGTGTTAGAACACAGTTTACCAGACACAAGATTATCTATTTACCACATTTTACCGTCTATTACCAACAGAGCGATTGTAACGATAGCTAATGACTATATTTTACCGGTTATCTCGACGTTTTATATGCAAAATCTACATCAAAATTCCGTATTAGGTACAGAATAAATGTGCGTATATTAACCTTAGCTGGTAGACATAGCTTGCTGCAATGTTTGTTAGACAATTTCTAGTGATTAACTCGCGCGATCAACCAGAATTAAATGGCCTTTGTGTGTGTTAATTTAAACTTTATGACTTTGTGATAAGGTAGTGTAATGTGTCTGTTGTATTTGGTGTTAAATATATCACGGTTTGTGTTTGCACCCTTGTAAGGGTGATGGACAATAATTACTGGGTACCACGCGATAGGTTTAAGTCGATTAATAATTATCAGTATGTAATCTTATCGGAAATGTATATTTTACATGCATTTTATATTACCTCTATAATGATAATTTATATTTATTTGCAAATAGATGTTTAGACATAAAGAAATTATAAATTGCTAACTGTAGCCTGCAGTTTCACCTGCATCCTTTGTTTGGGACAAGTAGCCTATCCATCTCTGTACCAAAGTTCAACAAAATCATCGGTTCAGCGTTCATAATATTAGTGTTTTTTTTTATTCTTGATAGGCCTACGCACTTAACCGCCAATTCGCCTGGTTTTAAGCGACACTGCGATCTACGATGGCGCGCTTGCTTAGAACCGATTCAATTGAGATTTAAAGACATCCAGATTTAAAATTTTCCTTTTTTTTTCTTATTATAAATAACGTTACGCCTACACTAGAATTTTCTCCTGTATGGTGGGTGCGTTTACAAACACAAACTTTTACATACACATTATTAAACCATTTTATTAATAAATACATCTTTATGTGTTTTATGTAAACCTGGCAAATAAAACCACACAGTCTTAGCTACGTCAAGTGACAGTATATAAGCTCATGCCCAGTACATACCTACACCATACACCACAACCCGTTCCCTGTCAAAGCAAAAATTCATAACAGCATTACCATTTCAGACGTTATTGCACGAACTTTTGACAGCCCTTACTATAACAAATATCCATTTGAGTTAAAACAATTTCAACTCTATCTGTTTACCTTTAAAATTCCTTTTGTTACGGATTGTTGTGAAATGTCTACGGTATGATGTGGCGTATCAAACTTTGCTTTTATGTCATAATCTTGTTCGTTGTTTGTATTTGTTATGACTTAAACAAGAATTTGAATGCTTTCGTTACGAGACTTAACAATGAGTTGTAAAGCCTCTTCTATTGTTTTCGTTTCTTAGGGTTGTCTACAGGGATTATTTCGCGTATTGTATAACCATTAGGGGTGACGATTATAATATTGTTCTACAGATATAATTGTGTTCTTACAAGTACTTGTGTTAGCGCCAAATATATTAAAAAAAAAAAACAATACTAGTAAAAAGGTAACGCAATATCGTTCGGCATTTAACTTAATGTAAAGTAATTCATGTTGGTTGAAGAATATAGTGATATGTCTTGTTCGATAGATATCGCTGACGTCCCTATAAGACGTAATAATGAAGAAAGATACATTTTAAGAGGCACAGCTTCTTGGGTTTAATTCCACTCAAATTGGAGCTGCCCGACTGGGGAATTACCTCCGCCTTGCAGAGAATCCATACAGGGTCGGCAACGCAATAGTGATACCCCTGGTGTTACAAGCTTCTATAGGCTACGGTAACCGTTTACCATCGGGTGGGCTGTATGTTTGTTTGCGGTATAAAAAAATAAAATTCGACATCACGGCAGTCATGTAGCTTAGTTGCCTAAAGCGTCCGGTGTAGGGGAGAGCGGGGCTAGAAGTTACCGAGGTAAGTTGTTCCGATTGAAATAACTCCGCAAGTAAAAGTGATAAGAATATTGAGTAAATACGTCGTGAAATGAAACGGCACAGCGCACCAATGGCAGCCATCTTAAACAGGCCAGTGGCGCCCGAACATCCGAACCGCAGTACATGCGTCGCTGGTTCACGTAAGTAAATATTTTCGTATTTAGTATTTTTGGTCTATCTCACGAATGTTAACGATTAGCCTTTGGTGTTGCAGTATTTTAAAGTAAAGATTTATCTACTGTTTTGGTACACCATGCGTAAATAACGTATGTTTTGTAATGTAACCTGTATCTTGCTTTTTTTTCGACACGTGTGATTGGGGCTAGATGTTCCTTTTTTTGGGGGCACATTGTGACCTCGGAACAACTTGCCCCAGTTCATTTGTACCAACAATGGAATATAAATATTGATATTTTATTCTTTTCTAGCATGCGGACTTATACCCTGAAGTCAACACGAGGTTCAGTGTTACAGAAACTGATGCAAAAAGCAGCAGATGCAGTTATCAAAGACGGCAGAAAAATAAAAACTGTGGCCAAAGAATTAGATGTTGGAGTGAATGCACCTTTCAAAAACTATTGTGCTAGGCTCAGGACAATTGGCTATGCAGTAATCCTGCAGGACAATGTCGATATATGAGATCCCAGAAATTGTTAGATATGCGCTACTTGGTGCAGTGCCCCCATAAACGTAATGAGCGCTTTCAGAAAAACTGGTATTTGGCCTTATGACTCCAACATTTTTACAGAAGACGACTACGCTCCATAGTATGTTACAGATCGTCCTTGAGCTTCTGTAAGCGCACCAGATGTAAATGCCTAACACATCGGATGTTGCTTTAGGCATTTCTGATGACATCACCACGAATAATTCAGAAGCAGTATCAGAGACTGTTACTTAGAATAGACGGTAATGCATCTGCAACTGTCTGTCTGTCTGCCTGCATCTTCTGGTATCATAGAAGAAATTGGAGATGCTTTCTCTCCAGAAGCAGTACGTCCGTTTCCGAAGGCACCGCCAAGGATTGGAACAAACAAGAGACGTCTTAGAGTCTTAGAAGAAAGTGTTTTAACTGATACTCCAGAGAAACAAGCCTTAGCAGAAGAACAAAGCAAGAAAAAGAAAGTGAGCATCAACAATACAGAAGTAAGAAAAAATAAGGAAAAAAGGAAAGGTAAAATAAAGCAAAGAAATGGAAAAGGAAAGGGGAAGTCTGTTAAACGGGAGGTTTTACAAATCAGTTGTGAATTTTCTGAGAATGAAGAGGATAGTTTAGAATATTATCGTCTAGTGTGTTGTGACAGTTAATCCAATCCATGTTCTGGAGAAGAATGGGTTCATTGTCAAGAATTTTAAAAACTGTTCCCATTCTAGATGTAGGCAGAATCTAGACTTATTAACCTACGTATGCCCAAACTGTAATTATGACATACCTTCTGATGATTGATGATGTTAACCATATTATATGAATAATGTTGATATTTTCAGGCTAAGACAAGGCAATTAGATTGAAGTCTGAACTAATTATCAAGGCTGATTAGCTACAAGTTATTTGATAAGCTGTTAATTACTTTATGGTTACTAATTGTTTAAGTACAAATTATAGCTACTTGTTCTTAATAACCTACAAATGTTTACCTGATGATTAATAATATCGAATGATATGTTAATTATTACTTAAATATACAGTATTGATTTGATAGTTTATTGTTTTTTTATTTCACAAATAATAGCCTAAACAGATATGGTAACAAATTACCCCGGCATGTTAACAACTTGCCCCTAGTCGGGGTAAGTTGTTACTTTCCGACTTTAGGCATTAAATAATTAATAATAAAAAAATCTCATAAAAAATGACCCTAATAACGGTCTTAATATCAAAAGTACATATGTAAGTTGATTTTGATCACATCGTATGGATACTAAAATCAAGTATTCTTGACAAATTTTGAGGTTAACTAAAAATCGGAACTTTTGGCCCCGCTCTCCCCTACTTACCCGGAGGGACGCACGTTCAAACCCAGCCTCAGTTCGATTTTGTCTTTCTCTAAAATGTATATCTTCAATGTTAATTAACTTAGTCAGGATTTTACTTCGGGGAAGATGACGTCACGGGCATATATTTTTATGGCAACACTCACTATTGAGCACAGTTGAACCAATTTATGGAAAGCCATAAATATACTGTGGGAAAAGCACCACGGGGTGGTAGATTTAAGGCCTTATTTAACAATCACTACACATACGTTTCGATATCTCAAAGTTAAATATATATTGAAAGTGTATTGCTATCAACATAATATATCTAATATCTAAAATTCTCGTGTCACAGTTTTAGTTGCCATACTCCTCCGAAACGGCTTGACCGATTTTGATGAAATTTTTTGTGCTTATCCGGTATCTATGAGAATCGGCCAACATCTATTTATCATACCCCTAAATGATAAGGGTGACCCACCCCAATATTTTTTTATGGCAAAACAATGTTTGCGGGGTCAGCTAGTTGTTTATAACTGCTTTACCAATAGGCATTATTTAAGATATTCTATCCTATCCTGCTTATATTATAAATGTGAAAGTTTGTGTGGATGGATGTTTGTTACTTTTTCATGCTAAAACTGTTGAACGGATTTTGATGAAACTTTACAGTAAAGATAACTAAAAGTAACTTTTCCACGTGGACGAAGTCGCTGGCAGAAGATAGTGTATAATAAATTATGTGTACCATTAATAATATTTATACTATTATAAAATCGTAAAGAACTTGTGTCTGTGTATTTAAGATATTTAAAAAACAAATGGATTAGAGTATAATACTTAAACGTCCACCCCTAAATCTGATATTTGGAGTTCTTGTCTCTTTGTTAGAGGTTGACTCAAAAACTACTGAATAGATTTTCATTTTTTTTATTGTGGAAAGCATATTACGCTCCAACTCACTGTTGGATTCTTGTTATATAAACTTAATTTCTTTGTAGCTTCTTCCGTCATGGGAGTGAAGACGCGGGGAAAAGCTGGTTTATAACTAGGATAGATCTCTAACCAACGGTGAGCGGCTGCAGCTAGTTCTAACCGGCTAAAACTAGGTGTAACCGCCCTTCGGCTTATACATATATCTAATTGAAAGGGAACGAATCCTGCAAAATTTATCAATAAATAAAATTAAGTTTACGTTTTAAATTATTATCATAATAAGCGGTTCTCATGCACTTACAAGGCATTATCTTTCAAAACACTGTAATAATAATTCATTATTTTTATCGACAGCTACAGAATTTTAATCGACATCCGAAACCCACGCTTGCAAACATTTTTACGATTCGATTAGAGTAGTGGATAAACGATTGATTCCTCCGCGTTTTAAGTACTATGCAGAGACCATTTTGGTTACCCGTTGAAAGGGTTTTCGATAGGGTTTTTACAAAGTGATGTTCGAAAACCCAATTCATAGGGGTTACACTTTTTAACGGTAAGCCGCTGCAATGGGTTACCTCTTCAAAACCCTTTCATTTGGGTTACCTGTTTAAATTCTTACCGGGTTATACTATTAAACGGTAAGCCGTGCCGAACGGGTTACCCCTTCAACCACTGTAACAGGGTAACACTTTCCGAGTCCAAACACTAATTTGATCTCTAATAACCTTGCATTAAGTTCAAAATAGCATGCATTGAGCTAGCACGTGTTAGTTGCCACTTGCTCTGAGCTAGATAAACCACAGCGACTCGATAAATACGAGACTATGGTTATCAATCTCTGTTCATCCATTCTCTCTACATCATGATCAAACCATCATAATATAGCTATATATAAGCTTCTATACATTTTTTTATTGTTATTGTATACCTACATAATTACCTAAATTTAATTACCTACAGAATCGAGCACCCAATATTAAACGATATAGGGCACCGCGTGGTCAAGCCTTACGAACGAAACTACTTAGTAATACAATTCTAGATGTTTGCAAGAGAAATTTCTATATTTTATAGTTTCCTCACCCTACCTAACAACGTAAATTATGATGATAACCATACGGTAACCCTGAAAAACTCTATCAAGAGGATAACACCTTCAATTGGATACCTTAAAGGAAAGGGTAACCTTCCACTGGCTAACTTATTGAAAGGGTTACCCTTTCATTGGTGTTAGGAAAAGGTTACAGGAACGAAGAGGTAACATCATCCATACGGTAACCGAATCAACGGGTAACCCTTTCAATTGAATTAACTCATAAAGGGGGTTGTACGGTCCCTGGTACTATGGTTTCGATTCCATTATTAAATAAAAAAAAAAGTTATTAACCCTTATGTATTTACAAAAAAAAAGTATAAGTATGTGTATACTACACATGATACTTTTTATTAATGTTGTTGTTAATCGATTTTCTATAATCGATTAATCGATTACATTACTATCACAGCATTGAGATGACAGGAAGCAAAAATAAATAAATCTTTAGCTTCATTCATTCATGATTATTGATTATTTGAGTGAGTTATGTATATCTTTAAGATAATTAAGATAATTATTGCAATAATTCTCTCTCTCTGCTTAATAATTGCAAACGTTACTTACCTACATAAGGTGACGTTATTGATTCTCTGCGTGCAATCACTGGCGCTCGCTGGGGGCAAACCACGGGATATTACATTTCCTCTCCAACTCACCCAAATCTATATACACACATACATACCTACCTTATAATTCACTGCGTAGTAGTGTAGGCTCTCTAGTAACTAGTATTAATCTTTATACTTAATGAAATTGTCCTGCAAGCTGGGTTCGTCTAAAGTAATTATTGTCTTCTCCGCAGAAGAATTTTAATTTCACAAAAATCGCAACTAGAAAATAATACCTTCCAGTTCTGTCTTCGATATTAACAGACATTAGGACGAGAATGTTGTATTTTATTTTAATACGTGTGAACACTACGAACTCCAACTTCATAGGTTTTATAAACGATTATTTTTTACAAAGGTAATGGCATATTTAAGGCATAAGTTTCATAGGTATGGTCTTGCAAACATTGGTTTCTGAAGATAAACATTATCCCCAATTATTATGTACCTACTTAGCAGTTATTAAAATAAATCGTCCAGTTATGTAAGCATTAACCGGAAAAACAGAAAATTGAGCTTTTGCTGTCCATTTATAACGTAATAAGAGGCATGGAAACCCGCAGAACCACAGACAACACAATGAAGCAATAAAATCTTCGTTACGGAATATTTCCGAAAACCATAAAGTGACAATATCGAATATTTCACAACACAACGCGTTTTTAACGGTCGTAAACAAAGAACTGTCAATTACCACAGCGTAGAGATGCGATAAGTCGATAATGCGTAATTGTGGATGTCGATAAAACGTGCCGATTGAGATATTACGCTGAGGCAATGCGATAGTCGTGGGAGTGTTTTATCGATAATTGTGTGTGGTCTGGAAATGTGTTTTGGTTGAATTTGCGATATACTGAGAGCTTTTTAAATTTATAGCTTTTTGTTAAGGATTATCATTATTTCATGGTGTGGCCTGTTTCTACCATAACGGATATAGTGTTTTAATTTCTGATTCATTACCTATATGGATTTTGAGACAGTTCATTAAACCCAGAAAATATATTGGCGTTTAATTTAAATTTCTTAAAACATAATGTAATAGATTAAAACCTATTTTGGTCATTGAAATCAAACTACTTTTTACGGATTTTACCGTGTTTCGTTCATATTATTAATCCCTGCGTTCCGTTTAAAGTGGGGTCGGTATATGGTCACGGGTAGACATTATTTCAATGTTTAATATTACTTTAAGTGTCACATATCTGTGGCATGTCCCAGCTACCTTCCTACTTAAATGCTCCTCTGGATAAGACAAAATAGGAAATTATATCTACTTTTTATCTTCCTGGACACGTTTTGAAACTTCCCCCACAAAAATGGGTCACTGCCTCTGAATCTGGGTTACCCATTCATGTACTATTTCAATTTTTAAGCCCAATGCGATTTATGTAGCTTGAATCCATGCCAACAAAATCCATTACTTAAACCGTTAGGGATACGGGATACACATTTGTTTTAAGTCGTATCTATGTATTATGAAAATGTCTGTTATTTCGTTTCGTACGTGCAAGCTATTTATTTTACTCCTAGGTAGGTATAATATGTTTTCTAGATTAATAAGTACTTAGGGAATCGTGAACCGAAATGAACCCAACTATTCCTCTTTCGTTTTACAGGGTCGGCAACGCGTAAGTTGGTGTTGCAAGCGTCTATACGCTACGGTAACCGTTTATCATCAGGTGGGCCGTATAATTACTTGTTTGCCCCCTGTGGTATAAAAAAAAACAATTTGCTCTATTAATAGACTTAAGTACCTAGAAATTACTAACAATGTGAGTCCCAGTTTCTTATTCCTGTTTCTTGTCTTTTTTAAGTATACAAAATATACTTACTGATAACGATAAACATAGGTATCCTAACTATAAATAACGCAAAACAGATGGTACTTTTGTCTTACAACATCGATATTGTTTAGAAATGTATATACAGCACTAACTCGAATCCCACGTAAAGCCTAATTTACCGAATTAATTAACCAATTAATTGATACATCGGTACGCATGTCCCATCACTAATGTATTGATTGCGCAACGTCACCGCTCGCGATAACTTCACAGCGTCCGCCTACGCCTGAATTTAATGTAATCATGTGTAAAACGCATCATGATGGTTGTTGATGTTCATCATGTGAAGGAAATTGTCTTGAGGAAACCTGCCTGAAAGAATTTGTTGAGGACGTGAAGTCTGTAAACCCACATTAGGCCGATGTGGTCAGACGTGGTGGATCATAGCCTAATTCCTCTTATTTTGAGAGGAAACCAGTGTCGAACACTAGGTCCCCCCTACCCGGCGCCTCCACCACATATGACCCTTATAGAGGAGTCGGTGGATGCATTTGCTTACAAAATATTTGCTCAAATAACAAAAGCGGTTGGTTTTGCACTTTGGTGCAAAATCGCTACGCCATTCAATTCATCTTCTTATAATTATAAAATCAATTGCTGTTCGTTAATCTCGCTAAAACTCAAAAACGGCTTGACCGATTTAGCTGGTTTTTTTTTATGTGTATCTTAGTGGATCCCTTGATGGTTTAATTTCACAATTGGATGCGGTAGGTAGCGCTGCAATCAGGTCCTTGATGGTTTTATTATTTTCAGGGCATG
This sequence comes from Acronicta alni, assembly GCA_964056405.1. Taxonomy (NCBI): domain Eukaryota; kingdom Metazoa; phylum Arthropoda; class Insecta; order Lepidoptera; family Noctuidae; genus Acronicta; species Acronicta alni. The sequence continues at coordinate 6,995,915 of OZ043936.1, forward strand.
ACAATGTCTGCCGGGCCCACTATTTCAGAATATAATTTCCTCTTAGAAATCAGAGATATTACTATCAATACTTTCTTAACCAAGTACACGCTATACAAATCTCCAGAGGTTATTTTTTAAACGTTGCAATTGACTAGGATTTCTCTCCTGTATCGTGGCTGCTTTTTACAAACATAGATTTTTACATACACAAACACTCAGATCAAATCTGCGAAGTAAAGGTATGTTGGTATTATAAATTTCTTTTTGTATGACTATGCATAAAGGTAGACACAGACTGATCCCACGTATGTAACGTATGCAACGCATTATGACATCGGGACTAGATTTTATATGAAAACTAGCTGACCCCGCAAACGTTGTTTTGCCATAAGAAAAACCACCCTTATCACTTAGGGGTATGGAAAATAGATAGTAGCCGATTCTCAGACCTACTGAATTCGCATATAAAATTTGGTAAAAATCGGTCAAGCCGTTTCGGAGGAGTGCGGTAACTAACATTGTGACATGGAAATTTTATATATTAGATGTACGGATTAGAAACACACACGCATAGGATTGCGTTGCATACGATATCAGTAAGTGCAAAGATTTAAATCGTTAGATTTGCCCTCACTGTATTTAAACCGTTCGAAAACGTGTCCATATAGAGATGAGCGAATGCACACATTCCGTACTAGAGACAGAGAACGACAGTGTGCAATATTCAGTATGAGTGAACGAGACAATAACAGATTCGATACTTCCGATGTCAAACAGTATACTTACGGAAACGTGATCATTATTTGACGCGGTAGGGCGCATCTAACGATTTAAATCTTTGATTATGTGTGTATCTATTGAATACGTTTTTTATATAAAATCAAGAGTCCAGGGGAGTCTACTCCCTAAGCACGAAGTCCGTAGTTTCGACCTTAATTACGGGCGTTTCCTACTCCGTATCACCTACGGATGGATGATTCGTTCGGGGCCCGAACTAAGAATGAATGACAACACAATTTGACAGTTGTCCCTACTCTCGATGTGTTATTACCCGTTCGAAAACTTGAATTTGACACTTGTTTTGTCGGACTCCGAAGTTTCGGAGAACTTTCGAACGGCTCGGAACTTCGTTGATGGAGATAGGGAGTAGACACTCAGATATCATGATCTGATCAAGTTCCTACAACACACAGACGCGTCATGACGCGTTGCGTACGTGGGATCAGTCTGTTTCTACCTTACTAACCTCACCTCACTATCTATCAATCCTGTCTTCCTGCGTATCAATCTATTAATTCAGTAGCACGCGTCTAGTGATGTAATCTTACGCCCACACACAGTAATCATTGCAATGAACATTGAACATGCAACTTTGAGTAAAACTGAATTGGTGTTAATAGTCCACATGTGAACTAGTTTCGTTTTCTAGTGTTTCTGTTACGTTTGAGTAATGCGAACAGATGTTAGATCAAGTCATTTGACGATGAATGTTCATACAAGCTTTAGAATGTTACATTCCTTGGTTCAAAATCAAAATAGTTTTATTTTCATATATTCAGGTACTTATGAAATGTCAAATGTAGGTGCACGGTTCAAAATTCGTCGTTTCTTTTGGAGAAGAACTCCAAGAAACTCCATGGTTACTCTTTTAAATGATCGTACTGTACAATGATGTTCGATACAATAATAATTATGGATTGGATACTTATATGAGAGAACAATTTAGGAATGCTAGCTAAGATTACAAATATGTAAAATACAAATAAATTATATATTTAATCGTTAGGTCACCTAGACGCAAGACAAAGAGTCCTGCTAAGCCGGAAACCACACAGCACGCTACAGTTAGCAAAGTTTTACCTTTAAAGAGTTCATCGCAGTTCAAGTATCACATTATACAGCGTGTTTCATTTAACTAGGATCGCGTGTGGTATTCGTGAGCCAGCCTGAAGGCATTTGCTCATCTTTAAAATAGACAATGTTATCCACATTTTATTGGAACGGCAACTTTCCATGTAAATCTACTGTTTTTATCGTCTCTGCATCACCCCAAGGTTGTCTGGCAGAAAATGCCATAAGGTATTAAGACCACGGCCTTTGTACCTACCAACTATGCATAAAGTATTTTAAATAAATAAATAAGACTTATACGGATGAGTCATAATTAGATGGAAAGCTGCCGCTCTGAGGCACGGGCCTCAGCATGTTACGCAGAGGATAACTAATGTACACAGACACCGCCGGTATGTTGTCCGCCGGCGCCATCTAATAAGATGGCACCTCAACATACCGGCGCCCTGTTGCCCTATTGGGGGCAAGCCTATTGCCTTTAACCGGCCATATATCTCAGCTCCGAGCTGCCACTGATATTTTCATAGAAAAACCCAATACTAGTGTAATTTTTATTACGGGTGCCATATGCGCCTTATGCATGCTGCCGCCGATCTGGGACGCGGGACGGTTATGTCGGGCTCTTCGTCCAGGTGGCCAGCATACCGACTACTTATCTAAAAATCGGTAATGGTAAATAATGGTAATGTCGAAATCTGTTCTATGACACGTAGTTACGTTTTTGATAATTTTGTATAAGTACCATTTGCATGTTCATTTGACATGCTATAGTTTTTAAAGAGCAGTGATAGCCTAGTGGTATGACCATTGGACTGCCAAGTCGAAGGTCTCGAGTTCGAACCCAAGGCACGCACCTCTGACTTTTCGAATTCATGTGCGTATTAATAATTAATTATCACTCGCTTAAACGGTGAAGGAAAACATCGTGAGGAAACCTGCATACCTTAGAGATTTTTCTCGACGGTTTGTGAAGTCTGCCAACCCGCACTAGGCCAGCGTGGTGGACTATAGCCTAATCCCTCTCAATATGACAGGAGACCCGTGCCCAGCAGTGGGACAGTATATGGGTTGATGATGATGATGGTAGTTTTTAAAGATCTATACAAAATGGGGTCGTAAACAGTCGGTAGTATTGGCGCATAAATATTTTGGTTGCGGACAGCGCAGACAATGCGCGCGTGGGCGCACGCATTGTCTGCGCTTGCGATTCTCAGAACTTAAGAATGCTTTGACTGTGGATTGGTATGACTTAACGTTAGTGTCTTTCGTATTTAACTTGTTAAATGGTAATTTACCCCATACTGTTCTACTATATATTAGAATGATAGAGAGAAAATAGCAGTGATAGCCTAGTGATATGACCATTGTAGTGCCAAGACAAAGGTCTCAAGTTTGAATCCAAGGCATATCTTTCGAAATCCGCTTATTACAGTGCCGGAAAACATCGTGAGGAAAAGTGCAGTACTTTTCTCGACGGCCTGTGAGCCGTGTTTCTTACGGTGAGCAAGGAGCTGGTACTCCACAAACGTTGGCAGTGGGGAGACTTTGACCTTTGTACTGCCAACTATTCCTCTTTAATTTTACAGGGTTGGCGACGCGCATGTTATACTCCTGGTGTTGCAAGCGCCTATAGGCTACGGTAACAGCTTACCATCAGGGGGGCAGACCACCGTAGTGGTATAAAAAAGTCGCTAGCTTGCTCTTTTCGGAGCGGAGTCTGACACACCCCACCGCTTTCCCCGGAACGGTGGATAGTGCATAAAGCATTCCCGGCAACAAAAAAAGAAAGATGTCGTGGGTGATCTACAGAAGATGTCGTGGGTGATCTACAGATATTTTTTTCGAATCTGGGAGTACTTTATTTATATTTATACAGGGTTTGTTCCCTAGTCCGGGAGCTGTACCTCCACCAAAAAGCTCTACCAAAAAATGCATAAGAAAATCATTAGTGGTAGTCAGAAACCCGATAATCCAGACATCCAGATTATCTTTAGGATTATCGGTACTGCCCAGGGTGCCTTTTATAGCCCAATGGCGTTAAGAGAGGCCGCGTAGAGATCATAGATCTCCGAACCTATATATTAAGCTATATGTATATATTTATTCTGCATCTACTAGTTTGGCTACCAAGCTATCCTTAAAAAACTAATATATGAAGTAATGCTTAAGTAACACATGTGTAAGCAACAGATGTTAACAATACTATGAGTTTTTAATAAAATTGGCCCAGCTCTGGCATAGCGCCAGTCGTGTACTTGTCCTGTCAAAGAGTAGATACAACTAGTAAGTGAAGAATTGTCACTTCTTTATGATCATTGATCGTGGGAAAGGAATCTACGTATGATATTTTCTGATGATTCCAAATACAGGCTTTTATCTTGTTTGGGCACCAGTCTCCCAGAATACATATACCTACAAAGAACAAAATTGTGTACCTAAGCTTAATAATAACGAATTTATGTTTTATTTTAAGTGAGCAAAAATAATTAATTATTATTTCTTACTTTCGATTCTTGAACTTTTACTTTCAGTAGAAGCACTACTCTCAAGTGGCCTGAATTAAATTAGTTATGATAAGGTATTGAAAATGCACTTCAGATAAGACAACTCATCGTTTCAACAATTAATTAAAAGACTTAGTAGACTGGCTTGTTAATAAGTGTTTGTAACAAACACTGAATTCTGTCGATTTGAAAGCTTGAATGGGTCATATGGGACTAGTGATAGCAAGGACGACTACTGACTACGAGGTCCTGGATTCTTATTCCAGGTCAAGTAGGTATTGGGTTTTTCTATGGAATCCAGTAGCGAGGATCTGTATGTGTGCTCGGTTATTGACAAAGGTGCAGTGTACAACAACCTCAATCTAGTCCTTCTGAAATACGGGCACTATGGTATATTATGTATATAAATTCTCAAGTAAATAATAACATCTGTATCATATCGAACTTCAGACATACTATCTACTACTACTATCCAAACTAAGCCACTCTCGGCTATATTGCAACAGTTCTCCAAAGAATATTGGAAAACTTGTACTGACCACTTCAAACGAGTGTCTTATCTGTAAACTTAGTCTTTGAGCAGCGGTCGTTGACCCCCGCCTGGAATATCAGATGGCCGACGCGACGATAGCCGTAGATTGTTTAGATTATCTATTGTTGTAACTATGATGTATCGAGCGTGTTAATTTGATGTGTAATCGATAATCGTTAATTAGTGCTGAAGGCATAGCGATTATAATAGACAATATATAATTCATCTGTGTATCAATTAGGTAATATGATGTAGCGAGACGAGATAGTGTAGTAAGTTACATCGATTCGAGGTCCTAGGTTCGATTCCCAGATCGCGCAATGTTATTGTTATCTTTTTCTATGAAAGTATCTGAAGTCCGTGCCTAATTAATGGCATTAGGCTCACCAGAAGTGAGCCTATACTACTGATTAACTTTACCTAACCCTTCAGAGTTACATATACATCTTTATAAGCACAAATGCGGGAATCAAACCCGTGACCGTAAACGCAGGAGCGGATCGCTCAACAAATCGTATCATCCAGATTCCCAATTTTTTAATAAACGAAAATGATTAGATTCTCAAATATCAGATCTGTTAAATCGGTAGGTTTCTCATAAATATTTGACGTCGGTTCAAAATCTCCTTGGTATTTGGAAACAGGCTGGCGGACAAGCAGGCAAGATTCATTTGAATACTTAATTCAGTTATTATAAAACAACCTTTGATTATACTTGATACTAGCTGTACCCGCGACTTCGTCCGCGTGGAATTTAACAAAAAAGTTAATTAGAAAATAAAAGATTTTTTCTGAAATAAAAGTAGCCTAAGTTACTCCTTATTACATCAGCTACCTGCCAATAAAAGTCTTGTCAAAATCGGTCCAGCCATTTCAGAGATTAGCCGGAACAAACAGACAGACAAAAATTTAAAAAATGTTATTTTGGTGTATGTACCGTATATGTATATATTCATATGCATGTAGTAAAAAGCGGTTATATCAATATTACAAACAGACAATCCAATTTTATTTATATGTATGTATAGATTGATTTTTGAAAATTAATTGTGGGTGGGCATCAAGGTGGGTGTTGATTAGCCGCTATGACTATGGGTGACAATTACGACGGCATGTGACGGCTATACCCTGAGCACGGTGGGCACCATGTATCCATACATCCTCCTTGCCTTTTCCCAATCCCAACTGTTTTAGGGTCGACTGATGCGGCTTTAATAAGTATTTTACACGAAGCGACTGCTATCCTGACTGACCTATGCAAACCAATTTCTGGGTAATACCGATATACTGCGGATAGACTGGTTGTCAGGCTTTCTGAGTTCCTAACAACCGCTAACGATTGTCATAAGTTGAAATAAAACTACTGGGGGCGATACAATAAAGATCACACCTCGATGTTTGATAGATAAAAGGTTTTTGTTCAGATTACAATTTTGTGTCGAGACAAAAATGACGGTGCGTTCAAGCTCCGTGTCGTGCGTAGTGAAGTTAGTGCAGTTCCTCCGCCGTGAAGCCCGCAGCAAGCGATGTTGTTAGGGTGCGTTCGTAATAATTTGTAAATATGAAGAAAGGCTGCGTTCAGGCGTAGACAACTACTTTTTACGGATTTTATCGCGTTATACAGTGGGTAGACTGTCTACCCGTGACACTGTAAAGGGTCCGAAACGTCGGGATTAATAATACCAATATAACGCGATAAAATCCGTAAAAAGTAGTTTTATTTCAATGTACTTATAATATTCGCGTAAATGTCTGCCTCATTAGTCTAGTGGTCCTAAGCGCGACTGCTACGCTAGAGGTCCTGGGTTCGATCCCCAGGTCGAGCAAAGTGTTATTGGGTTTTTCTATGAAATTCTCAGTAGCAGCTCGGAGTCTGGATTTGTGCCCGGTTAATGGCAATAGGCTCGCCCCCTATTACATGGGACCTAAACATACCGGCGAAATGTGGGTGTACATTAGTACACCTCTGCCTAACCCTTCGGGGAATACAGGCGTGATGGTATGTATATGTATGTAACGCGATAAAATCCGTAAAAAGGTTCTAGTTTTATTTCAATCAATACTTATTTATACTTATTGTCATTAAATGTTTGTATGACAACCGGGACCGATGGCTTAACGTGCTCTCGTTGTTAACTAACAATCCGATTCGAGGATACAGTCCACAACTCCACAGTATGTATACAGCAATTTCTTTTCAATGGAATTGTGACCATTACCCGTTTATAAAGAGTGTGTTTATGAAGAATGTTAGATGTTTGCCAAACACCTGGTCGTGGAACCTTGTCGTGTGAACAGTATCACCTTCCAGTTTCCGCTGCCCCTATATGGAAACTGAACGTGCACGCTCTTGATATACTGCGATATACAAAATAGATAATGTTTATTTATAGACTAGCTGATACCCTCGATGTTGCCCGCGTAGATCTCGTTTTTTTCCTTCTCCATCAACCCATATATTGTCCCACTGCTGGGCACGGTTCTCCTCTCACAGAATGAGAGGGATTCGGCTATAGTCCACCACGCTGGCCTAGTGCGGGTTGACAGACTTCACACGCTGTCCAGGAATTCTCTAAGGCATGCAGGTTTCCTCACGATGTTTTTCCTTCAACGTTAAAGCGTGTAATACCGTTGCTTAAACTTAGTAGATTAGGTTGTAACCCCGTCGACAAAAAAAAAGTTGTTACATATCTGCCTCGTGAGGAAACCTATATACCTTAGCGATTTTTCTCGTCGGTTAGTGAAGTCTGCCAACCCGCACTAGGTCAGCGTGGTGAACTATAGTCTAATCCCTCTCAATATGAGAAGAGACCCGTGCCCAGCAGTGGGACAGTATATGGGTTCACGATGAGCGACTGCACCGAGCTCCAGTCGGCGAAAACTATTGGTGTAACCGCAATTCGGCTTTTAGATAATAACCATTTTTCTTCACATGGCAACATCAGCGTATCCTTTACATCGATAATTCTTGTATGCTGGTTTTGAAGCATGCCCTGCCAAATATTATGTTACTTACTAGGAAAACATAACACGAAAAAGTTTTCCCCAAACATTACATATTAATCATTAGTCATCGCGGAAAATCGCGGGGAGACATGCAAATGATCATTATTATCCTGGCTTTAAACCCACGTGGAATTATCAATTGATATTTCCTCGTATCTAGTGACTGGTTAATTAACCGTTAAATAATACAAAAAGTCTAGTAACAGGGTCTGTCATCTAGTGTTTCGAGTGTTGTGCAAAAACTGCTAAGTTTGGGACTAGATGGTGTTGTGTAAAATGTCCCAAATATTTTTTACTAATGGGCACACATCAACGATACTTATATCGTCATATCAGCCTAAGGACGTCCAGTGCTGAACAAAGGACAGAGGACCTTTCCCATAGTTATAAGGAAGACCTACGTGCCACCTGCATCCATCAACTCCCTTTATCAGGTCATCTGTCCAACTCGTTGGATATTCTACGTTCCATTTTGCTCTGCATTGTCTTCACTCGAGAAACTTTGCCCCATTCTTCACAGGCCTTCAGTTCTACGAGCTATGTGCCCCGCCCGCTGCCACTTAATCTTTCTAAGCCTCTCAGCTATATCGGTAACATTTCTTCTTCTACGTGTCTTCTCAATTCTGATTTTGTCAAGATGGTAATTATATTTTACACAAAAACCACATAACATAACATACCATCACTGGTACTACTGCTGGATGATACCCTATTGATGGGGCGACGCTAAAATTATTGCCATTAACCATTAACCGAGCACAACATACAATATCCTAACTCCGAGCTGGTAGATTATATAGAAATCTTTTCTCAACCTGCGAGCTGGGAGCGTATGCTGCGATGGAACCCAGGACCTGTAGCGTAGAAGTAGCGTTTAAGACCACTAGACTAACGAGCCAGTTCAATTCAGGGAAAACATATATGAAGTTTAATTAAGACAAACATCTATTTCCAACTAATTATGGAATTATTAGTTCTGACTCTTTCTGACATTAAGGAAAAACACGACACTCAGACTTCCATAGGACGTGATTACTTAATCATGTAGTGTTAAATATTCAACAGCTGATTTAGTTGAATGGAATCGTCAGTTTTGTGTATTAATGGCGTGTTTACACAAGTGTAGTGATCAACTCTATTGAATTGGATCGATATGATCTTTGCTTTGTAATTATCGTGATAATTATCATAAAGAAATTGATCGTCGAATTGCGAATCACGAGTTCGTGGGTTCAAATCCTACATGAAAATGAAATGACCATGTAAGTTTGGCTAGGTGTTTCATTTATCATAAGTATTTATTTACAAAAAAGCGTGTATTACATGAGTGAATACACAGTACAGGCTTAGATTGAGATTATCTTTACTAGAGGAGGTTCATGTCGCGCAGTGGACGAATATAGGCTTAAAATAAACGGTTTTTTAGAAAACATTTTTCCCACAAGTTTTTTCATTTACATACAAACACAGTTGAACAGCCAGTCCCGAAACCACTGTACCTGTAGGTCATAGGTACAAATATTTGTTACATGTGGAGATTGACTGCAACTTGTGGTGTAGAAGCAGATCGCTCAGCCACTACTTACGCCAAATGAGTTGTCATCGCGATTATGTCTGTGCATACGGTGTCCCAGATCAAGTGTTCCAAAGAGAAATGTGGGATAAGAGTAAATATAGGGAATATTTACTCTTAAAGACCTTAGATACTTTTAGAAGTCAATATTTTACAATTATAGTCCTAGATGGCGCCAGCGTTTCCTAACTGACGACCTCTGAGAAGAAACGTCGATAATTGTTTAATTCAAAAGTCGCCGTAAACCCTACTAATCAAATTGAGTTTCTGTTTGCGCAAGATACAAACCTCCATGGTCCCAAACCTCTCGATCATAACAAAACCTCATTGGTGTCCTATTATGCTCCAATAACTGGTTCCGTCTGAACACGCCTTTTCATAGGAGACAAGACGGTACCCAGCTAGAATACTAATGCCGACATCTGATCCTAGAACCGTTGCGGATAAACTCCTGTCGGTTCTGGCTAGACCGTGATTAGTCATGGCTGTCTAGACTAGAACTTTGTCCTGGAATGAAATTGAAGATAATATAAGTTAACAATAAAGTAAAATTAGTATTGTTCTAAAATTAAACTATCAATATGACGGCTGCGACTGGCAATCATAGCGTTGTCGAGCGATCGGCTTCTGCGGCTTTGATTCTCGGACGATTAAATAAAATATATGGTCTATAGCACAGTCTATAGGTTGCTACACGATAGAATAATACAAGTAGACCGTTGTTCTCGTAACTCAGGTCATAACTTTCAGGTTGGTGGTTCTGGTTTGAATTTTACCGGCCCTGGGTGCGTGAATTGTGTTTGCAAACGCCCCATATACTTACATGAGGTTTTATCATGAGGATACTAGTCCGAGGAAAGTATTGTCATTGTTTCCCGCGACAAGATTTTCGTTAAAATTTTTGTTTTGTTTAAAAAGAGAATGCACTTTTGCTCTTTGGGTTTTTACGCCGAAGTCCACATGTGGTTATATTACAGGATAGATTAAAATCTGTAAATTTAATACAAAAATATGACACTCAAATGCTACAAAGTATTTAACACATTAACTCTGTTGAAATACGAACCCAATTCCCTTAACAACTTTGCACAATGTACATTTTTATTCCAATCACTATCGCCGCTAGTTATTTACGTTGCAATCAGCCGCCTCTTTGCTATGCAAATCTATGATTTAATGGGCCTCCATCCTCCTTTGTAGACGGTCGTCATGGAAGGCTGGACGTCTATGGTATGTAGTATTACTTTGTAATTAGGATGACGTGTTATCAGGGTACAGGTGTAACTTGACATCATCGGGTGAACCGCTCGTTATTGGTTATGTTGGACCTTTTATCGATTGTTGTTCTTTTTTTTTTGCTTTTATAGTTTTTAACATCTTTATATATATAATTCTGTACGTGTACGTGTACGCCCTGGATGGTCACTGAACTCCGCCTAAACGGCTGGACCGATTTGAATGCATTTTTTTGTATGCGTTTGGGTGGTGCCCTGGATGGTTTAGATTCACAATTGGACCTGGTAGTTGGCGCTGCAATCGGGTTGCAGGACAACGTCTGTCGGGTCCGCTAGTTATAATATATATTTTTAACATTATAAATTGCGAAGGATGAAGCAGAGGTGTATTATTGTACCCCCACCAGTATGTTTAGGTCGCATTAAATAGGGGGCGAGGCGGGCAAAAATAAAAACCTTATAACATTTCGCTCGACCTGTAAGTCGAATCCAGGACCATTAGAAGAAGAAAGAAAAAGTATTTATTTTCGTCCAATACGACGCATGACAATTATTAATGAGCCAAAGGCCAATGTCTCAGTTTAGAATTAAGCGTGGCAGTCAAGCTTACGGCTGCTAGTAACATTATTAATAAAGATGCTTTTCTAACCTAATATTATCCTACCCCACACAAATACCAGTCAGTACAAAAGGCTCCTAATATCGACCACACGGAAGCACAAGTTGTGGTCCCATATTATTCAAGTTTCGTAGAGAGCAATAAAACACGGCTGCTCCATAAATAGCAACGGACACCAAACTTCGGCACTTCGGTACTTCGGTACTTCGCTACTTCGGTCGCCGAGACTGTCCGACGTAGCGCTCCATTTTAGTGGCCTTAAAGTTTCGGCCAAGTAAAGAGCGATTACTGAACTCGGCGAATACGAGTATTAGTGAAGATTTGTTGCTTGTTCATACCGCGCAATTAAGGTAAAGGGTATTCGGAGGGTCATGTCGTACAGGTATAATTCTTTAGGAAACTGTATCGATGGTTTTTTCTAATATTTCCTCGATCGTTTTGTGGTATTTTAAATTTGATGTATAGCATTATGCAAGTCATGTCAAAGTCACACATTAGACCATTACGGCACTTTTGAAAAGTCAAAACTAGTTGCACGGTTCCAAAAAGTGGGTCTTATCGAGAAGAACCGGCAAGAAACTTATTGACACTATTTAAAAAAACATGATTACAGTGTTCAGCTTGGTTTATAATATAAATCTGAATAGTTCATGAGAACATGCATCTGAGGCTTCTCTTTACTGTCTGCACGTCAACTAGGTGCTATATTTACTGGGATTTTTAAGAAATACTATCCTATTTTTACTTTACTAGTGTCCAAATTTATTAAAAAATCTAATAAGAACAATTCCTCAGAGACAGCCTGATGTCAGGTCGTGTGTCGTTTCCACCTTTCTGAGCGTTAGAAGTCACTTATATGATAAAACAATAATTGATATAAGTATCCGTCTGTGTAAATTTTGTCATACTTGGATTAATCTACGTCGAAATTCACAGCTGTGCTTTTACAATGAAGTACAGTTGACTTCACGTCAAAAACAAAACACAATCAGAACGCAAGTCGGAAATAATTAAGTGGAAAGTCAAAGCCGTGGGCTGCAAAAGCTGAACAAAAAATACCATTAATTATTACATATGCATGTATTGTATCTGTATGTGTGGCTATTCAGAGGCAGGCACGATTCCAGCTCACGATTTGAATTAGCTCCACAAACATAGAAAGCTGTGCGCAATGTTTGATGTAGTGTATTTGAGACTATTGCTTCTACGTACATAATATAATTGAAAACCCTCGCTTTTGACTTCATATAATACTTTACTTGTCATTCTAAAAATACTGGTGTAGTGCTTACAAGCCTTATTGCTATATGTGAGGTCCTCGGTTCTATACCCAAGTCTAGCTAAACTCAAGCGTGGTGCTTAATGTCAGGTACTGGGTTTTATATCAGAGAATCATAGTCTCTTTTAAGGTCCAGACATAGTATTAGTAGCAAATATGTGAGTGTTAAAATACAGAGCAATGTCTGAAGTGGCCTTTTGAAGAAAGAGCCACAGCGGCTTTGAGTATACCAGTCCCAGCCGACGGCACGCATGCATCAGTCATTGTGTAGCTCGACCATAATTTAGGGAGCTCAACTACACGTCGCACGACAATACCAGATCAGTGGAATATTAATATATCAGCTGAACAACGCTGCTAAACCCTTGATATAGGTACAGACAGTAAAATATATAAGTATTATAATCTATCCTTGAAAGAAACTTTCCGTAAGATATAATTATTCAAAATGTCAAATTCATAATCAGTTAAAGTTTCACCTTTGAGTTTAACTGTGTGGTATTACGTCAATACATTTCCTTTAGATCTATTAAACAGTGAAGGGCATTCCATTTCCGCAAGCTTCAAAGCCACTTTTTATTTAATACGAATACCTCGAAGGGGTACCATTTGGATTGTGAACGCTATACTAAGATTTCGACCAATAGTGCTGCTTATAAAATTAAGATTGTGGAGATACTGGAATCAGGTTGGGAATCCAGTGGAGAAACGAGGAGTGTTGCCCCTCCATCCAAAGGGAGGATCCTCCAACCAGGCCGGTGTTTTGCCTGGCGGGTCGGACGGTTGATGTTCAGCGTCTGTATAGTATACGCAAATTGCGTTGCGAATGTTAATAACGCCGTTCAGAATTTGTTCGTTGTAGTTCTATGTAGCGCGATAGATAACGTCTCTATTCTCTTTCCTCTATGTACAGAGGCCAGCACATCAAGCTACCCCAATCTGTCAAATATATTTGATAGATATCTTTTTGTATATTTTTGGCATTTTCCATGCTAAGATTTTTAAAGTTATTTAGAAAAGGAAAAATTCGACCGTGGGCAGGATTCGAACCTGCGTCTTCTGGTTAGGTACACCAGACGCTATGACCACTAAGCCACCGCGATACCTACCCGTCATGTCGAATTTTTCCTTCACATACTGAATTTACGTCTTTATGGTGACGTCAGTAACACCTATTGAAATGCAAGTTTTTGCTTTTCAACCGACACAACTTACTTTACAGTTAGTTCAATGTCGAACGATGCCACCTTACCTTCTAACTATCTTTTTGTATATTTTTGGCATTTTCTATGCCATGTTGAAAAGCAAAAACTTGCATTTCAATAGGTGTTACTGACGTCACCATAAAGACGTAAATTCAGTATGTGAAGGAAAAATTCGACAAGACGGGTAGGTATCGCGGTGGCTTAGTGGTCATAGCGTCTGGTGTACCTAACCAGAAGACGCAGGTTCAAATCCTGCCCGCGGTCGAATTTTTCCTTTTCTAAATAACTTTAAATATTTGATAGATTCTCAACTTTAACACAAAAAAATAAGGTTCATATTCAATTGGGAAAATTTGGCAGTTCTGTATAGGTTGACCTGCTGATTTCTGTACAAGATCAAATGTATAGCAATGCTATGTCAAAAGGAAGGGAATAATAAAAATTGAGGTATAAAGCTAATGACTGGCTAAAAAGTTCTTTAGTGTAGAGCACGCACCGGAAAACGTAGCATAGGACAGCCTTCAGTGAGATGGCCAGGCGATCTGGTAAAGGTCCCTGGATGCTGGCAGTATATTATCCGTCTTTGTGGAAATCTATTGGGGAGGTCTTTGTTCAGCAGTCTTTGGTTGATATGATGATGATTAGTGATAATATTGTACCAACATCTTGTTAAATTGTTATAACTACTTGCCTATTTATCTTTAATATATGTAATTAACAGAACAACCTATTATAAGTATACGTATTCCGGTGCCTGCTGATCTAAAGGAATCCCTGTATTTCTCAGACAAATTAATGTAAATGTTCTTATGAGGAATAAATGTCTTAAAACCATATGATTAGAGTGATTGGAGCAGTGCTGATTAGAGCACTCCTTTTAGGCATAAGTTATTTTTAAATAAACTTTGTTCCATCCTAGAATGTTAACAAAAGTTTTTTTTTTGTGTCATTGCCAGTACGAATGCTTTTAAGAAGTCAAACTCTCGAACCAAAACAATTGTTTCTGATTTCGCCTTTTTGCATATTCGCCTGACAATTGATATTTTCGCTTTCGCCTGCCATCGCGTGCTATGCTCACGCGCATTAACTAAAAGTGAATGTGCTCCACGATCGCAATAGCCGTGTTTACATGAGTCATTAGGTACCGTCATCTACTTAAACAAAATACTGTTATAATGTCTAGGTCATAACATGTTGGTATTTTATGAAATATTGCAGAGGTAGGTACTTGAGGTTTTTTAATAAAAATACGCTTTCACTTGTTTGTTTGTTCTTCATAAAACTTTTGCAGGGTTTCGTTATTTGTTTTAAATCTATTCTCGTCGTGGCTAAATGATTGGTAAAGGTACCTATTTCTGATTATTATCTGAAGATCTATTATTATACAGGACTATCTTACATACAGGGCTTAAATGACAGATGAAAAATAGATTACGACCGATTCTCAGACTTACCGAATATACATATAAAATTTAATGAAAATTGGTCAAGCCGTTTCGGACGAGTATGGCAACTAATACAGTGACACGAGAATTTTATATACTTACTAGCTGACCCCGCAAACGTTGTTTTGCCATAAAAAAAATATTGGGGTGGGTCACCCTTATCATTTAGGGGTATGATACATAGATGTTGGCCGATTCTCATAGATACCGGATAAGCACAAAAAATTTCATCAAAATCGGTCAAGCCGTTTCGGAGGAGTATGGCAACGAAAACTGTGACACGAGAATTTTATATATTAGATGTATATTATAAATCCGATAGTAACTCTGTTTGTTACCTTTTTTCGCCTTAACCTCTGAACTAATTTCGAATTGCATTGCAAGCCTTTATTTCAAAGCTAATAAATGGTCCTTGAGTGAAACCGGTAATTAGTGATCATAAAAATTACCGTTAACTAATGTTCTCAAATCGAATTACCTTCTAATCGTTCTATTGATCGATTCCAAATACAGAAATATTAAAAAAAAACATGCGTAGAACAGACAGGCTTCATAAATAAATATTGTACCTACGTGGTTATAAGTTTAAATATTGACTTTACCCAGCTGAGACCTCGCATACCTTCCGTTAACGATGGATTAATTGCATTTTATTGATATAACACTCGCCCTCGTTAGTACCTAAAGACAGACAATGGGGAAGCACAGTAGGTCCATTCCACACAGTGGAGAATGAGACTCCAAGTGAATAAAATCATGTCAGTTGTAACGGAGGTGTAAAGGATCATGCTTGGTATAATCACTTCTGCTATTTCCATAGTAGAAGTGATTATATATGATGATTCATAGAAAGGAGGCCATCACATGAAGGTACCTACCACAATCTGTCAGATTTCTTTGATAGATTTGCAACTTTAATACAAAATGATAAGGTTCATATTCAATTGGGAAAATGTGACAGTTTTGGATAGCTTGACCAAGCCTTTTTACAACTATGTTGGGGTCGGCTTCCAGTCTAAGATGCGGCTGAATATCAGTATTTTACACGAAGCGCATCCATCGGATGATCAGATTGTTTTAATCAACATAATCAACGCTGAAAATATCACCGATTACCTAAATTTTTTTTTAGATACGATCATCCGACAAAAGTTTATTTTGTCTTCTATAATATAGAAGTAACATTTCATAAAGTGAAACTTCTGTGCTTTTTTTATAGGTTCAACTCAATATGAGCAAAAACCTGAGCACTAGGCAATTACTTTTAATGTCATATCGCAGAGTTTATTGACTTAATATGGGCTTAAAATAAAAGCTAATAGAATGTGGATATACTACCCGTTTTAATAGAATATGATTTTGAATCTAGTTTTATTTAGCACTTTTGAATACCGATTATCATGTAGATCCATAACGGTTTTGAATTAACGTTATTTTTATGCATACATACATACACTCACGCCTTTTTCCCATGGGGGTAGGCAGAAACTAAAGAACGCCACTTGCTACGATTCTTGCATACTTCTTTTGCTTCGACCACATTCATACATCTTTTCATACATACACGCCGGTTGCGAGTACTACGCACCTGACCTTTTTGAAGAACCTCACCAATAAGGTCGGCGTAAGTTTTTATTTTTATGTTTTTATTAAAACTAATTTAATATATATTTTTTATTAATCTAGTCCTCTCTCCTATCTAGCCTAACAGGGTCCATAATTGATACTACTTTTGAGCCTAACATCTGTATTGAATATTCTAACACCACATTATGGAATGCAATAAAGTATTAAATAAAGTTTTAAACCGTGCCCCGAGAGCACTTTGAGCCTTTTATCCCGACAATCATACGAACAACGAAACGTAGGTAAATAGTAGTAAAAAGACTAACAATCAATGTATTATTCCCGGAAATTTCGTTGCGTAGTTCTGATGCTAGTCGTCGCTTCATATAAAATACTGATATTCAGCCGCATCTGGTTACAAGTAATATTAGGAGCTGACCCCAGCATAGTTAGAAAAAGGCTTTGATGACAACGACCAGATTTAAAGCGTCAAAATTGTAAAGCTTATGCACGGAGCCAGCGTAAGATTTCTACACCGATAATAATTCTAACTACTAAATTGTATAATTATCATATTTATTCAAACCGACTTTTACAATTTATTTACACTCCTATCCAACTAGTTAACACTTTTCAACGGATACACTTTATTTGTTACATAAAACATCTATTTTTAATACGTTAATTTGCCCATAAACCATGTGTTAATAGAAACTCACGACGCGGCCTAAAAATAAAGGTAACAACGCGCCTACACGGTCGCACCGACCACCATTCACATAACCAGCTGACATTTCTTTTAAAAGAATTTACATTTTATTTATATTTATTCCAATATTGTTTTGTAAATCGTCCTTGACGATAGAGCCTTGCGAAATTACGCCTCCGCGTCATCTCGAGAAAAATTACGAGCTTAATACACCTTTCCTCGTCTAACTTTCATAAGCTCTATGTGTGTGAATGAGACGGGTGACAAAGGTGAATGATGCGTGCGGTGTACTCCGTCTCCAGCCAGTCTCAGGCCGCTGCGCATGCGGCGCGGACCGCGCGTTCGTTGTTTGAAATAGCGAATCACTACGATCGTTCGATTTTCGAAACTACCGAAGTTTGTCGATGTGCCATTGTTCTGTGGT
The DNA here is from genome assembly GCA_964056405.1 of Acronicta alni. Lineage (NCBI taxonomy): Eukaryota > Metazoa > Arthropoda > Insecta > Lepidoptera > Noctuidae > Acronicta > Acronicta alni. The sequence continues at coordinate 7,013,845 of OZ043936.1, forward strand.
TTTCTGTGAACTGTGAATTTATGAGAGGTTTTATTTTAATTTGTTTATTTTTTGCGGCGCCTTAGATCCTCAGACCAGGTTGCTTTATTAGTCATTGTTTTTTTGTGACCATTACCTTCCTAAAGCCTGTTATTTATACCTAACTAAGAATTGAAATAAGTAAATAGCCACGTATGCTGGTATAAAAAGTCCAATTTGTATAAAATATTAATACCAAATCCTTTAATAGTTAATTTGTAATAAAAAAAAAACGTGATTAACGTAACAAAATTTAAAGGTGCGATCATTTTTCAACATAAATTATTTCGTTTGAGCATTACGAGAAATCCTAAATTGGAATAATATGTATAATCATGAATAAAGATTATTTCCACTATAAACCAATAAAAGAATCAACTATTAAATAGTGAAGGGCCAGTAAAGTAAAAGTAAACATAAAAGCTTTTGTAAGAAAGAAAGGAATTTTCACAATTTTCTCTATTGGTTAAGAAACAGTTGCTCTCCGTGAATTCGATGTTTATACGACGGTCGAAAATAAACGAGACAGTTTAACTGCCGCTATAGACAACACTGTCACTCCCCTTCACAAGCACTTTTATTTAAAACTCCGGTTTTATTGGATTTTACAACGTTTGTACACATCTGCTACTTCTAAACATTACTATTGAGTAATTCTTGGGTCGCAGAGTTGTAGACAGTAAAATTTTATACTCGATGAAGTAACCTACGGTACAAAGAAATTACAAGTAGGTAGTCATAATAACTTTTAGAATTGATAAGTCGTATGACAAATGTTGAACTATCAAAAAAAATATGCGTGGGCTTAGAAGGATAAAGATGAAATTCTTAAAACATTATACCTATACCCATGTTTTCGAATGCAGTAATGAGCATTGGACTGCCAAGTCGTAGTTCCCGAGTTCAAATTCAAGCACTCACTTCTGGCATATCGGAATTACGTCCTTATTAGTAAGTAATTAATTACCACACTTAAATGGCGAAGGAAAACATCACGAGGAAACCTGAGAGACTTGCTCGAAAATGTGTGAAGTTTGTCAACCCGCATTAGGCCAGCTTGATAAACTATAGCCTAACTTCTCTCATTCTAAAAGGAGACCTGAACACAGTAGTGGGACAGTATATGGGTGATGTTTTCGACAAATAGTATTACTAACGATCAATCATAAACGTACTTAAGAGATCACTGTTTGTTTATGTTTAACGAATAGTACTGTCACTATATTGTGACAGCTATCATTTGCCATGCTCTTGTTTGGATCCCTTGGTCGCTACTTAGGACAGGAAATGACGGCTTGATCTATTTGCAGTCAAGACCACCCAGCTATAGACGGTGGACACCCATTCCAAAAATACACATATAGACATAAGTCTATCAAGCATCCATCTTATTGTGGATTCTAAAATTGTAATGCAGAACGATTTCGCGGAATGCAACGGAGGTCAAATAACATTGTCTAAACCTGTAAAACGAGACATACGATAAAAAATTATGTGTTTTGCAGCTAGTTGATAACCTAGACACACATAAAATTGAATTGTGTGCAGACTTGACGGAATGAGGTTTAAAATTTTTAAAGGTAGTTGATTTTCTTACTAAGTAGTATCTAGTATAAGAAATTTGAGTTTTAGAGATTAAGAAGATTCAACTTAAAGATTATCTAGAAGATATAGGTATATAATTACTAGCTTGCTCTTCGCACGGCTTTGCTCACGTGGATGTAGAATCAATATTAGAATCAGAAATTGAAGAAGAAGAAAACCCACAAATTCATTTTCACTGTTTGGTTTAGCTCCGAGTCTTTTATATATTTATATATAATGATTATCAGTTTTCAGGGCCTGAGGTAGAAGATAAGGTAAATTTAAATTTTGAACAAACAGAAGCTGAGAATAATCTAATTAAGCTTTGGAGTGCAAATGCAGCAGATTAACCTTTGTCTTAAATAATTTAAGTATGGCTGTTTTTTTACCAACCATCAATGTTTACCAAGTATTAATGATTTTCCCACACTAAATTCAAAAGTTAAAAATTCTGATGAATCTGAAGATGATGCAATTCTGCCCAAGGTTTAGATAAAATTGACCCAATAAAATTCATATGCAACATTTATCAATTTTAAACTGTTTTGAACCAAATATTTGTAAATAGCATACTTCACAGATTCACAACATTTACTTTAATCTGTGTGCACTAAATTCTAGAATGAAATGGGGCCAGTCTCTGACCCCAAGATTTCACAGACCTACTGACGGATATAATTGCGATTCTGTCTTCACACTAGTATCGCAATTAATCTTTTTGTAAGTAAATATTTTTATTCGATGGTTCATTGCTGTCGTCAGTAAATGTTTAGTCGTTGGTAGCTTTGCCAATTCTCTTGGTTTAACTATTTAATCTGGTGGTTGGATCTGCTTTAAATTTTTATAGAAAACTTTAGGATAATTGATCCATAATGGCATTCAAAAGTTACAGAGAAAATACTTCAAAATCTTAGTTTTAAGGTATACAGTTCGTTTTTATAAAATAATTATTAGAAGAAACCAAATTAAAGACAGAAAAGGATAGACAAATAATTCTACTTGTACTGTACAACTTCTTTTTAATAAGTGGTTAATGAATAAAAAGCACGGCATTTTGTCAAACAGAAAACATCGAAAGTGTCACAAAGGACATTGTTAAAGACAAGTGTAAGAGGTTCTAAAGAGGATTCCCTATGAAGTCTTGTAAGGACAAATAATTATTATAAGGTCAGTTCTCGCGGTAATATTCCGTATCGGTGGTATTTCCTGGCATTCAAAAGTTAACCATGACTAATCTATTTGAATATATTTGAACATGTTAATAACACCAGCTCAATGCTCATTCTGTTGAAAACATAATTATTAATTAAGAAAAACGTTAGCATTTTAGACCCAAAACATCTTCGGTGCACTCCAAGACATCGGAGAGTATAAGACATAAAAAAAAAGGATTTATTAAAACAATCACTACAATTAATCTCATTAATTCTGTAATAATTTCGTTAAATAAGTAATCAGTTATTCCCACATCAACACTTAAATATTCATAACACGTAAAGATTCTAAGCGCTTGAGTGAACTTATAAGTTCACCCAAGCGCTTAGAATCTTGTGCGTAAAATTGACACATAAATTCATCCAGAACTTGATTATTCATTAAAAAAATTCTCAACATCTATATTTATTGTGGTTCTCATAAACTGCTTTACTATTGGTTGTCAGTTTGATGACGTTATTTACTCATATTTATGCGTACACGCACCACGGCTGTTGTTAAACAAATCGTCTCGTTCCGTTTCGGACAGTTGAGTCACGCGTGCTAGTGTTAAACTTAGATTACAACTGACTAAACCGCGGTTAGTGTCACGTTACATGGACTTTTTCTTTGTTTGTGCGTATTTCTGTTGATACTTCTTTTGCAATGAATCTTAATGAAGTGTTGATAATTATGATGGTTTCTCTTCTCTTTGATCATCAATCTTGTCTCTCGGTTTCCTTCCTTCCTTACATTCTTTGTATGAATAAATTCTTCTCTCCTCTGTAATCTGTATTCAACCGATTTTTGGATGTATTGGGTACAATTCAATTTTTTATTTCATTTTGTTGAAATTATCCGCCTCTTTTTATAAACTCGGAGGCGAATAATTGGCAATTTGGCGAAGCTCTTCACCCATGTTATATAGGCATACTTATGGAGTTTCCTTAAATTTTCCAAGCAAAAAACCTGATTCAGGCCTTAAAACACGTAATGTTGATGACTATTTATTTACTTCGAAGTTAATGACCGCATAAGTTAAATTTTTCAATTACGTACGACCTACCACGGACTGACTGGCCTCCAGTCTTCAAAATAAAAACATCACGGAAAATAAATTAATTTATCAACGCATTATTATCATTGTTCCTGTATGACATTAAAACGAAAGGCTTAATTATAAAAACGAGCCTATGCTATAAGGACGTCTACTCGTTTACTTAAACCGCACATATTTACATATGTACTTGTTTGTAGTTCTACGGTAAAAAGGACATAACTGGTATAAGGCTGAAGCTGAGAAAAACGTTAAAAACCGGTGCAAAGTTACTAAAATCGTTTTTACGATTAATAAAAAATTCGTAATTGTGTATTTTTTTTCAATATATTTGCAAATTAAATGTATTGATTGGAAGCTGTCGACACAATGTTCAATGCTCTTAATTTTTTTTTTCAAGAGTTTAGCGACAATACTTTTTGGGAGTCAGGGGTCAAGCTACTCTCTCTTGCCAACCGCTATTCAAAGATTAGAAAAGTCAATATGATTCAGAGCATTCTCCATAGAGACAGGAGAAAAAGCATTGCGGGTTCTTAACTTAAGCTTAAAAGTTCTCTAAAAGTGTTGGTTATGTCCTTTTTCTTCACACCTCGCAATTTTACGAGTTTCAACGTGGTGTAATGACATAAGTATAGGTGTGTACTTGTTTGTCTTATTACACCCGTCTTCTTGTTATTTCCATTGCGGGAGCATATCATTACAAGCGGCATGTTGAACAGTATTTAGTGTCAACTCCAAGATGGTAGAGTGTTCCAGGAACTGTCTCAATTCACGTTTTGCCTTCTTTGGATTGATACGTCTCGGCTTTCAACATTTATTCAGTTTTCTCTTCATCAACAATCGCAGTAACAACTATAATTAATGATTATAGGCTTTAAAACCTCGAACGTAGACGCAGAATTTGTTTTTATCAGATACGTTTCGGCGGGTTTGCATTGGAATTGCACGATTTAATTCCCCCATGACTATTCCATCACCACACAAAGAGACACACTACATTGCGTCACCGTTATATGGTGTATATTCCACCTGTACATATAAAGCGTTATACTTCCACCTATACCCACGTAGAGTTATATAATATACATCCTATCTTTCCACCCTTCTCATGCGTATCGTTAGGAAGTGGAACTCCTTACACGAGTCTTTTTCCGTTTACGTACAATATGCGAGTAGTCAAGTCACGATGGAATAGATTACTTCTAGGCAAGCGCCTATCGTCGACCGTGAGATAGTAGTCAAACTCAAGCCTATCTAATACTAAAAAGATGGTATTCAAATTATAACAATCCAAAAGCAAATGGTTACAAAAAATCACTGCAACTGGTTACAACACCGCGTTTAACTTTGGAGGTTAAAGTGTAGCAATATCAAATAACATAAAACGTTAACATTATTTAGATATATAAATTATAATAATAATAAATTTGTTCCTCTCTTCACAAAGGTTAGCTTACTGTCACTTTAGGACTGAGATGACTGAGTACTTAGCTATCTCAAATTTCAATTCGAAACAGCTAAAATATTACTGTTTATTAAACGAACGAATCCAACATGCAGTTGTATTTAATTCCTTATCTCTGCATCTCTCGTTATGGTACAAAACGGATATAACATTTGACATTTAAACATAAAGCACAAGGATTTTGCGAATCTATTTGTGTTAATATTGACAAGATAAGAAACTTCACGCGTCGAACACACGATACAGAAGTAATTAAATTCTACGTTAGCTAGATAATATTCGTTAATCTTAATGTATTCTGTATAAATTAAATAATATTATGAAAACAAGAGAAATAATCTTTAAAATTAATGATGCTTTACAATAATAATATCGTGAAATTGGTCTTAATAGAGATAGTAGCTTCCATTATGTCTTTTTTTAATTAAACCTCCTTGATACGATAAAAAATAACATTGTAATGTAAAGTTAAATTATCCTCTATGGGAACAGCATATGTATTATGAGGATTTAAATTTAAATAAAAAATACATCTAACGTACTGAAATTAATGATCTCAAGATCATTCAAGTTCAAACTCTTTAATAAAAACAATATTAACCGATATTAGTAGTAGGTAACTTAAATAATTATATTTTGCTTTATAGATATAATGTTACTAAATATCACTTAAAACGAACATAACCATTAACAACGAAAATCATACAAAACAAAGCTCTTATAATGTAGAATTTGTCGGTCCCAAAAGCAGGGACAATTTAGTTAGTGGGACATCCATGCAATTGGAGACGGAACAAAACATTGAAGTTAATCACTTTGCTAGCTGACACACTGAGTCATCCTGTTCCAACAACGCGGTGAATGGTAAAAGTTTGTTCGTAGCATCAACTATCTAGTGGTAGAAACTGGTGGAGTTTGCGACTCAATTTACACTAGGCTTGCGTTAATAATGGTTCTAGCATCGATGAATATTGTGTAAAGAGAAGGAATAATAACTTTTGTAGTAAGGTTGCTAGAGATTTATGGATTTCGTTGAAGCGATTCATCATTGATAACCTAGATCGCTCTTAGCAACTTTATGAAATCTTTTGTTTTATTTTAACCAGTGACGTAGCTCGTTGATTCTTCAAGTGTAGCAAAGCCGTAGACAGAAAATGTAATTTTTCTATGAGTTTGTCAATTAGTATCATTAGTAAAGTTGAAGCGTGTGTTAGAAAAAGGAGTAAAGTAAAATTAATAGTTAATTGTATATTATTTTAATTATATTGCAAATACGATCAGAACACAATAGATATTTGAATGAAATTAAATTACCTAATAGTTATATTTATGGATAGATATTATAATAATAAAATTACATTTAAACAAATCAGTTATATATACTTATCTTTAATTTATATAGACCTTAGTGGTAGACGGATATCTGTCCTCGACGATTAATACACAACGAATGATCCGTGTTCAGGCGAGACATCGCCTTTTTATACAAAATCCCCACTACTAAACAGTTACAAACAGATAAACTATTTAAATGAAGATTTACCAGTAACGATTATTAAAATCACAATTTAGTTTAAAAATACATAACCTTGTTTATAATAACTAATTCATTTCAAATTTATAATAATTAAGAATGTTTACAACATAAGTAGATTCATAAAATGACGGTATTCGAACATATTTTAAATATAGAATTAAATTTATACAAAACAACGGTGTACTGTAATAATACATACAAAATATCGAATTAACTTAAAATAAGTAATAATTGAGTATGTTTAAGATCAAAATAGGTTAGTTAAATAACAATATTCTAACACGGCTATCCTGATATGTACTTCGTTCTCGAAGTACAAAATATACATTATAAATTAAACAATATTAGTAATGTTACAATGTATCCATATACATAATTATATAATTTCGTTTATAATCATCTTAGCATAATCACATGTCACCGTGTGCGACCAAACACCCGCCGTCAGTGAAGCTTAATCACCCGCAGACAGTGAATGTCGGACAACAGTAAGACAACTCATAATTTGTAATAATCCAGAAATATTCATTACACCTTAATTTTGTAATCATATCTGCCGTCGGTGAATTTCACTCACCCGCAGACAGTGGATGTCGGATAAGTCAAGGGATAGTTCATAAGTTAATCGTTATGGTCTTAATAGGAAAGTTCTTTTATAATCATCGTATTAAGGAATAAAAATTAAAATTATACACATTATACAAGATTATTTTCTGCACTAGCGTTTTGTTCAACCCATTCACCAGGCCATAGACGAAGTTTTTCTTTGGCAACTATTATATTTCTTAAATTTCCAACACCTCTTAATGAGAACCTGTCATTTTCTAATATACTGATTATCTCATAGGGTCCCTTGAATTTTGCCTTTAATTTGTCGTGTCGCCTATGGTCCTGATTTACATAAACGGTATCGCCTATGTTATATTCTATACTATCTCTACGAATTTGATCAAAACGCTCTTTAAATTTGTCAGCTACATTTTTAAGGCGTTGTCGTGCTACTTGTCTATCAGAAGTTACATCTACAATTTCATTTTCACTACTATCTATCACTTCGTCTAATCGAGCTTGTACGCAAGGAATATTAGAACTTCTGCCTACAAGCAGCCGCATAGGTGCAAATCCGGTTGATTTTTGAATTGTAGTATTAAGGGACAATTGGACTTTCCACAAAACGCTCGGCCAGTCTGACACGTCAGTACAAGAAGTGCTAATCATGTTTGTAATTGTGGACACATACCGTTCTACTTGGCCATTTCCACGTGGAGTACCGGTAGCTATCATGTGATGTCTAACCTGCCACCCATCAAATAGTCCTTGTATCTGTCTTGAACAGAAATTTGTTCCACGATCGGTTACAATTAGGGACGGTGTACCAAACTCCGTGAGAGAATTACGTAAAATATCTACTAGTTCTTGGGCACCCATTGTTTTTAGTGGCTTTAAAATACAGAATTTTGTAAAACCGTCGATTATAATGAGCAAATGTTTATAACCGTCACGAGATTGTGGAAATGGTCCTGTACAGTCTAAATGGACTGTATGGAAGGGTATGGGTATCTTTTCTATGGGATGCAGCATTCCTTGCTTTGGTCCATGATGAGTTTTCTTTTCTACACAAATTAGGCAGTGAGCAATATATTTTTTTATGAATCTATATATTCCAGGGAACCAAAAATATTCAAGTATTTTTTGATAAGTTTTGTCAAAACCCGCATGGCAATTCTCATCATGAAACAAACGAAGAATACTAAGCCTACTACCTTTCGGAATATATAACTTAGGTGTGGCTGTTGGATCAGTTTTAAAATACAGTAAATTATTCCGGACCATGTACTGGTTAAAATCTAAATCACCAGCTCTAACTTTTTCTATAAGGACTTGAGTTTCCGGATCACTATCCTGAGCTGTTTCTAACCAAGATCGCGGTGAATTTATTAAATTGATACATACATTGTCTGCTTTGACAGGAATTATCTTATTGGACAGGGAACGAGATGTATTATTTAAACCGTGATTTACGTTTATTTCTGGGTTTCGACTAAGATAATCGACATGACTAACGAACTGCCCCTTTCGATATACAACCTCAAAAGAAAAATCTTGCATATAGGTCCACCATCGTGCGACTCGAGGTGAAAGATCCTTTTTATTGACCGTAGATTTTATGGCATTACAATCAGTTATAACCTTAAAATGTATTCCCAATAAGTAGACGCGAAAATGTTTTAACGCATTGAATATAGCAAGGGTCTCCAATTCATAGGAATGGTATCGGGACTCGCAAGGGCTCGTTTTTTTACTAAAATATGCCACTACCTTATTTAAACCTTTATCTTTTTGTAACAGTATGGCACCGTATCCTATTGCACTAGCGTCAGTGTGTAATTCGGTTTCCAAGTTTGGATTAAAAATTGATAATAAAGGTTCTTTTGTTAAACAATTCAAAACATAATGACGAGCTTGCTCTTGTTCCGATCCCCATTCCCACTTTTGATTGTTTTTAACGAGTTTGGTTATACAAGATGTCCTAGTAGAAAATTCGGGTATAAATCGTCTAAAATAGCTTGCAAGTCCCATAAATTGCCTAACTTGCTTGACATTCGCCGGAATTGGGGAATTGACTAAAGCAGATACCTTTTTTTGGCTAGGTTTTACACCTTCGTGTGAAATGGTACGGCCTAGGTATTCAATGCTAGTTTCAAAAAACTTACATTTAGTTAAATTAATGGAAAACCCTGCGTCACTTAAAGCTTTAAGAGTCTGTTCTAAATAATGAAGGCCTTCTGAGATAGTGCCAAATGGTATCAGAAGGTCATCTATATATACTAAAATAAATTTAAGATGTTGTACTGCTTTCGTTATAGCCCTTTGAAAAACTGAAGGTCCGTTGCATATGCCAAATGGCATTTTTAAAAATTCAAAATGGCCGTCAGGTGTAACGAAAGCAGTATACTTTATAGATTCAGGTGCCACAGAAATTTGGTAAAATCCGTGTTTCATATCAATTGAAATGTAATATTTTGCTTTCCCTAATCTGTCTATCTGGTCATCGATGAGAGGGAGAGAATATCGATCCTTTTCAATGTTTCGATTTAGTGCTCTATAATCTATACAAAGTCTGTCACTACCGTCTTTCTTTTTTACTAAGAGAACTGGACTGGCGAATTCAGATTCACTTTCTTGTATGATTTTCTTTTGTATCAAATCGTTAACTATATGTTTCACTCTCTCCCTTTCAATCGGTGCCAAGCGGTAAGGGCGATAATTAACGATTTTATTTGTTTTCAAGCGAATACTAAGTTGTCCTGTTTTTACAGTGCTTATATAAGTGTCTGTTGGTATGATGGTAGGATAATTTTGGAAAATGTTGATTATTTCCTTTTGCAAACTTTTATCTACGTGACTAAGAGACTCCACAATATGCTTTAATTCAATAAATGATTCATCTCGCGACTGGATTGACCCAATTGTTAATTGAAGCTTATCATTTTCTATTTTTACTAATTTAGTGCCTATAGAATCTAACACAATAGCTACATCATTATATTTGACTACGTTCCGTCCAATAATACAATCGTAACGGAAATCTGCGTCTTTTGCCACATATAATTCTATTTCTTTGCACAAGTCTCTAAAATGGACTGGAACTAAAATTTTAGCAAAGACATGGAGCTTTCCGTTACCAATACCATCTAAATATAATGAACATGGAAAGAAATTACATTCAAGGCGCCTGGCTACGGATTCTTTTATTATACTACAGTCTGCACCGGTATCTAACAGAGAATCAATTCCGACGCCATTAATATATATTTTAGTAAATTTGCTTGCTAGTCATTTGGTTTCTGAAATGTTTACATTTTTATCTTGTTCGCGATTTTGAAAACGGTGAAAACATCTATCGGGCGAATGACCTATTTTGTTACAAACTGTACAGGGTAAACGATGAAAACATTTCTCAAATGAGTGACCATCTTTCTTACAGAAAGTACAAGTAACCTGAATAGTTTGCATTTTTTTATATTGACTACCTGCTTCCTTACCAATAGATTGAACCGTATTTTTTAAACAACGAGCCATTAGGTGTCCGCTTTTACCACACGTGTAACAAGTTTTATCATCTCTAGGTTTTAGCTCGTTATTCGGCTTAAATCGTTTGGTATTATTGGTGGTGGCCTGACTAGAGTTTGAAACCACCTCCGAGGATCTTTTCTTAGAAGTCTTTTCATAAGTGGCAAACAAGGCAATCAATTCGGGTATGGTATCGATTGAACTATTCAAGCTAGCCATTCTAACGTTCACTTCGCTTATCCCTCCGCATACAAGCTCAATCAATTGTGTTTGTGTAAATGCTACTTTTGTACTGCGTAACAATCTAACTTTTTCCCTAGCAAACTCACAATAGGTGTCAGCAGAGTCAGAAGTATATAGCACGGCTTTTGATAACTTTTCGGAAAGGTTCTTTTTTTCTGGATATAAATCTACCAGATCTTTGCGGAAAGTTTCCCAAGAACGTTCAAACTCTGGCTCCCAGGTTTCAAACCATGCTAATGCGGAACCCCGAAGGGCCTTACCGGCTTTGGCTGCTTGTTGAATACTGCTCCACTTGAATTCAGCACCAAGTTTCTCGATACTTCTGCACCACGTCTCCGCTCCGTTATCGTTTTTCTCGGGATCGAACAGTGGCAGTGCGATGTCGTCATGGCGTTGATTTGCTGTCACTGCATCGCGGATGGCTTTCACCATACTCTCCAATAACTGAGAAGGCTCCATAGTCTAAAAAATAAAAATAAATAAATATCTTGGGCAGAGGGTTTTATTTTTATCGATCCCACTTCTGATGTTAGAAAAAGGAGTAAAGTAAAATTAATAGTTAATTGTATATTATTTTAATTATATTGCAAATACGATCAGAACACAATAGATATTTGAATGAAATTAAATTACCTAATAGTTATATTTATGGATAGATATTATAATAATAAAATTACATTTAAACAAATCAGTTATATATACTTATCTTTAATTTATATAGACCTTAGTGGTAGACGGATATCTGTCCTCGACGATTAATACACAACGAATGATCCGTGTTCAGGCGAGACATCGCCTTTTTATACAAAATCCCCACTACTAAACAGTTACAAACAGATAAACTATTTAAATGAAGATTTACCAGTAACGATTATTAAAATCACAATTTAGTTTAAAAATACATAACCTTGTTTATAATAACTAATTCATTTCAAATTTATAATAATTAAGAATGTTTACAACATAAGTAGATTCATAAAATGACGGTATTCGAACATATTTTAAATATAGAATTAAATTTATACAAAACAACGGTGTACTGTAATAATACATACAAAATATCGAATTAACTTAAAATAAGTAATAATTGAGTATGTTTAAGATCAAAATAGGTTAGTTAAATAACAATATTCTAACACGTGCGTAGTACTCGCAACCGGCGTGTATGTATGACAAGATTCAAAAACAAGTGTAACAAACCTACAATTCTTATGACTAACAAATATAATTTGTGTTTTAAATGGGTCACCCTGTGAATTCTTAAAGTATGTATATGCGGGAACTTACCCTTAAATAGCTTCATTGTCAATAACATAAAATTTTGCAGATTGATCTGAGAATAATTTATTTTCATTTATGAGAAATTCAGTCACAAGCTCAATCAATCTCACAAAAAGCGATTTATTTAACGACTTATTAATGAAATATACTGTTAACGTTATTGAGAAGTCTTTTAATTAACTTTTGAAATTAAGATTTTTGTCAACCTCCATATTGGTTTCTCAGTTTAAATATTTCTTGAGGCTACCATTAGCTGAGTATTCGATTAACTTAATTGTCTCGGCTTTCGGAGGGTACAGTTCGTGATCCCCAACACGGTCAACGTTTTGTTTACCATTAACTGTAATTACCTATTTGTTATTCTTACAGTAGTACATCTTCCTTTGAATGATAAAGTAAATTTAAGCATGCATAATTTTTGAACTAATTTCATGCAGCCAAGTGGGAATGGTTTGAAATTTAGATTTATCACGGATTTGCTCTTTTTTATAATAATATTCTTCTTTTTATTTTTGGTTTTATCTAATAACTTAAGTCATTGGAGCAACGCAACCTCTTAATCAAGGGTGTTTTTTTCGGTATTCATGAAATATCTAACTTATTACCGTATCAAAATTAATGTTTGATAAATATGCCATTTGAATTTCCTCTCAATCACCTCTAATGACTACAAATAAGTTTTAGTTTAATTCCTTTATAAATTACATTTTAAATCGTTGCGATGTATTCGTACGAGTCACCTAGTAAACTTACGCTACTATTAGCTTTCACAACCCCACAGTTTGTATTTTGTATTAGACCTATGCTAAAAGATTTGAAAATAATGACTTACTTGTTTGAATAGCAACATTTTCCATGTATTCTTTTCCTTTCTGTTTGTTCCACTTTTCCACAAACAAAATCCTGCTCTGAAAAATATCACATTACATTGCATCATTGTTATTTATAAAACCAGGAAACTGATGTCTCAACGCGAATGTGATTCACTTGAATTTTGCGTTAATATTATTTTGAACCACATTTTAACGTCAGAATATAAATCCTTTCTGCTTCATTTCTTTTTTTCTCAAAATCCAGATAGCTGGTCATCTTTGATGTTCCTGTTTGGAGCCGGTCTTACTTGTGAGGTTGGTAGTAAGCCATGTGGATCATAAGATCCTACCTAGCCTCAAACCAACCTCGGTGTTCACAAATCTCACAATACTAGTTGAGACTATGAGCTTTGGATTGGTTTTCGTCCATTTGTTGTATTATGTCAGTCTGGGACGATAATCATATATCCTATAACGTTTATGCGTCAAGATTGTAGTATTATGTGACTGTTGGTTCTTCATGGAAAAGTCAGATTTCCATGGTTGATGTCGAAGAATTTGTGCTTTCTTAATTTTTTTCTATTATCTTAGTAGAAAAAGTAGTGATATAACCATATTTTGACGTTCCTGCTTCTTCAGCGTAACTAAATAGGTGAGATATACAGTATAATGTTCTGTATTAACTATGCCATCTATAATTTAATTAGCTTCTGCCCGCGACTTCGTCCGCGTGGAAAAGTTACTTTTAATTATCGTTGTAATTTGGCTAATTCACTCAAAATCGTTTATAGCCCATATGTTATTCTGACGTACCTATAAATAATAATACTGTAAAGTTTCATCAAAATCCGTTCAGTAGTTTTAGCGTGAAAGAGTAACAAACATCCATCCATCCATCTTCACACACTTTAACATTTATAATATTAGTAGGATTATTATCAGAATTCGATATACCCTGTTTCATGACATCAGACGCTACAGGAACTCCCTGCACCACCTGACTCATCATCGTCCTTTGGAGTCGAGCCAGATCGTTAGCGAGCTTCAATCATAACACAGTTTTTGTCAACGCTACTAATATTTTTATAGCAACTTACAAATCATTCACCTAAAATGTAGAATTTACGAGCTTTGATTTCATTAGTCCGATTTCTATCTATACTTATAATATTATAAAGTTGAAGTTAAGATTTTCTTTGTTTGTTTGTTCGAACGCGCTAATCTCGGGAACTACTAGTTCGATTTGAATACCAATTCTTTTTTTTTTGGATAGTTCAGCTATCGAGGAAGTTTATAGGCTTTATAACATCAAGCTACCGAGCCGAGCTGGCCGAGCAAAAATGAAAAAAGGCGGGTAACATCACGGGAGGCAGCTACTATATAGGTACTACTTATTTATTATCCTCCGACCCTTTTCCCAACTATGTTGCGGTCGGCTTCCAGTCTCACCAGATGCGGATATCAGTATTTTATACGAAGCAACTACCATCAGATCTCCTCAACCCAATTTCTGTTCAATACTGAGGATGAACTGGTTGTCAGGATTTTTTGGCTTCTGACTACCACTAACGATTGTCATAGGTGTTCGCATGATAACCGGGGCTGACGGCTTTGCATGCTCTCCGAGGCACGAAGGGGTCTCGATGTGTTAAGAATAGTTACTATTACTATAAAACAATATCACCCCCATAAAAAGTCCTTGAGAAAAAGCTCTATCGTCATCTTTCAGTGATCAAATATCTCCTTCCTCTCATCATTATCATCATATCAGCCAAAGAACGTCAACTACAGGACCGGTTACTCATTCGCTGGTCGATTTTTCTCTAACTTTTTAACCCAAACAAATGTAGATCTATTAAGGGAAATCAAATTAAAAAACAAATAAGCTCTCAAGCACTACGTGAAATAGGCCGTCTAACTTCGAATATAATATTTTTTTACTCTGTTATGCTCTGAAATTGAGGAAAAATAGCTCTTTGTTACGGTGTAATTTGTCAGGTTTCCGTTCGATTGTAATTTGTCATGTTGTTAACGGTATGAAGGCCGATTCTGATGCGCAAGAGAGATAAGAAACTGTAACAACAGACTTTATATATGTTATACGGCTTTTATGGAAATAAACAATTATGTACTAAAACTTTTGCTAATTTGTTTGTATTTTCTATTTTTTTATGACAGCTCCCGTAGTATGGGATAAGCTTTGTGTCGCGGGGGACTTTAAAAACATTAATTAACAGAGTACAAACGCCAGCAGGTCAAGCTATCCAAAACTGTCAAACTTTACCAATGGAATCTGAACCTTAAAGTTGAAAATCTATCAAAGAAATTTGACAGATTGGGGTAGCTTGATGTGCTGTACACCCCCACTCAATACTAATAACTAAATATCTATGCATACCACAAAGATTTGTCGAAATATGTCGGGAATCGAAACCTTTGTTGTGCTATCTACTTGCAAAAACGCCATTTTTTTTCAGTTGATCTACATAACTGTGCTTGTGTGAAGTTGTACGCAATCAGTTAAGCAGTGGTCAATTTTACGATAAAAACTCGGTGGTGACAGTTGCGGGCGTAAATGCTTCGCATTCGTAATGATCCTCCTTGCTAATTTCGATAGTTTTGCACAAAAACACTTTTTTCAGTGACTGTACCCACGCAGTTCGGAAACTTCATACGCACAGAATTGTAAAAATTAGCTAACGCATCACCATGATCCACTAAAGATATATACAGTAAAATAAATTCTATTATCTCTATAGCACAACAGGACAAACTAAAACAAATATTTTCCCGATAGATGTGAACGACCGCTGCTCCGTATCGAACAGTACAATACAGTATCCCCCGGGACCCGACCAGGCGACCTAACAAGGATGTTTAGCTTCCTCCATTGTTTTACTTTATTGTTTATTTATAGGTCCATGTTTTACTACAATGGATATTTATTTAGTTGACTCCATTACGATCTAATGCCTAGCCTTTTCCGGACGTAGTGAGAATTGGTATCGACCTTTTTATGAAGTACCTTATGGATTGTCCGTCATCCGGAGAGACGGCAGGATAATTATATCCAACTCGTTCTAACTAAAAGTTGCACTTGTCATCTCGTACCTATACATAGTCTGGGCCATGGGACTTGACATCACGACCCCTTCAGATGGGGTTCCGGCCGGATGGGGAACCCAATTGCGGTAATACTGATATAGAATATCTGTTATGAGAACATTCAGGACTTGACTATGTTATTATTCATGACTGTTAGACAGGTATTCGTAAGCAGTGATAGTCTATTGGTACGACAAAGAGACTGCCAAGTCAACTGTGTCGATTTGGAATCCAAATCCAAGGCACATTAATTTTTACTCTCTTAAACGGTGAAGCGTGAGGAAACCTGCATACCTTAGAGATTTTTCTCGACGGCGTGTGAAGTCTGCCAACCCGCACTAGGCCAGCGTGGTGGTTTATACCCTAATCCCTGTTATTATGTGAGGAGACCCGTGCCCAGCAGTGGGACAGTATATGTTTTTTTATTTATTCGTTTGTTACGTCGTATTTTCTCTTAAGCACAGAGGTCTCGATGAGTTAAGCATAGTCGTACATTGTGTGGCCGATCAATCTTGATTCAAATGGTTGTAATTTAGTAAGGTAGTTTCATCCAAAAGCTTACCCGTAAGTAATAAACTTCCTAACAGAAAATTCCGAATATTCGCACCCTCCCTTGGCAACCCCGCGATTGGAGCAAAATTGTAGAATTCCACGAAACGTTTTTCGGTACGCAACGTTATTTTTGATGTAGGTACTTAGGTATTTAAGGCAAAACTGTGCACAATAGCAACTTCGGCATTTTATCTCTACTCCCTTTTTTATAGTACGGAAAAACCTCATGGATTCTCCGACACCCGGGGAGGTGGCAGGATATGTTGGACTCGTACCGACTAAAAATCGCTTTGCCTTCACCTGCCCTATAGTCATGACCATGGGATCCGTGTCCCTACTAATATTATAAATGCGAATGTTTGTCTGCCTTATTGATTTCTGACATTTACGCGAATATTATACCAATATAACGCGATAAAATCCGTAAAAAGTAGTTTTATTTCAATTTGTCTGCCTTGTTACGCTTTCATGCCGACACCACTGAACTGATTTTTATGAAATTTTGTATAGAGATAGATTAGACCTTGGATAAGGACATAAGTTACCTTTTGTCTCAGACAGCCATTTGGGATTCGGGTGGAACCGCGGGAAATAAACAAGTACCTAATTATGTAAATGTGTTTTTTTTCCGCAATTCCGGGAATGGAGGAAAATGTACTTACATGTTTCGCTCATTTTTAACTACTGTCGTGTAATTGTCCCTAATTGTTTGTGCAGTCACTCGTAGAATGCCGAAACATCAGCAGCGGCTTTTGTTTAAACAATAGGTTATTAACCCCAACTTGTTTGACCATTCATGTATTATATACGATAGATTAGGCCATTCAAATGTGACGTTTCCCTATTTTAGTAAATATAAAATCGAATATAATAACATGGAACATAATTATATTCGACATTATACAACAATTATACCATCATGCCTGAATTTCCCAGTTAGGGCAGTGTACAAAATAATATAAACACATATTGATTTCTGACATTTACGCGAATATTATACATTGAAATAAAACGCGATAAAATCCGTAAAAAGTAGTTTTATTTCAATGTATAATATTCGCGTAAATGTCAGAAATCAGTCTACCCGTGACCATGGACGCTGTAAAGGGTCCGAAACTTCGGGATTAATAATATCAATATACGCGATAAAATCCGTAAAAAGTAGCTTTATTTTAATATAAACACAGTTCGCCGGTATGTTTACATCCCATGTAATAGGGGATGAACCTTTTCCCATTAACCGGGGACGAATCCAAACTGGAAGGTACTGAGAATTTCTTAAAAAACTCAATAACTTTTTGCTTGACCTGGAAATAGAACCCAGGTCCTCTAGCGCAGCAGTCGCGCTTACGACGACTATAAATTTCAAGTAAAGACTCTGTCGGCCTCTCACATACTCTCACATCTCAGATTGGCATAAGTTGACATTCAATCAAATTAGTGCACTCTTCCCATTTTCCACGTTAATACTGCAATGGCTTTGTCCTACTGTCAACTTCTGACGACGTCTGTGGTCTAGTGGTTCGAGTCCCGGACTGCTGATCATGGGGTCGTGGGTTCGATTCCCACAGGACACAAATATTTGTGTAGGTAAAACATGAGTATTTGTGTTTGTCAGGGTGTTTCTTATGTATTATATGTATATATTTACAACAAAAAAAAAAGTATATAAGTATTATATCCATTATCTAGTACCCATAGTACAAGCTCTGCTTAGTTTGGGACTAGATGGTGCTGTGTAATAATGTCCCAAAAATATTGATATTGAAATATTGAACTTATCATAAAAACATTTAAATTAAGCATCAGAGATTGCGACTCACACAGTTGTGGCGCATACTCAACTACTCTAAAAACAAAAAACTGACTACTCTATGTCGCTTCAAGTTTGTTATACCTCATTGCTTCCTCGACATTCTATTGTGTATTTTCATTCTACCTTCACTACACGATCTCGTTACAGTACATGTTTGCGCAATACTCCAACGTGGTTTGCTCGCCGAATCAATTTACGAATCTGCTCGTAACTGTTTGTTTTGATATGTGTACCTACTACGTTTTCTCTTTGAAGTGCTAAAGTACTAGCTCTGGCAGTATTTGATAAACATTCGTGCATCACGCTTGTTATAATAATAATAACAATTTTATTTCAGACAATAAATCAGTCCATATTTTTCTAAAGATACCTACAATTAAATTAAAATTAAATAATATAAATAACGAAATTAGCGAAATTAAGTAGTAAATGAATTAAATCATGTCAGAATCATTTAATTCATTTACTACCTGCCCCAAGCTTGATATATGGGTGCATGTAAGGCCTGCCAGTGCTGCATGAACGGCCCGTCCAACCTGCTGGCAATAACTGAAAGGAGACCGTTGCCGCTGCCCCGCACTCTACTCGCTATCGAGGTGGCCCTCTTGCGCATACTGGCATAAAAACAGTCAATGCGGATGCTCGCGAACATTCCCGATGCGCTGCAGAAGCGAGGCATCCGGAGCAGCGCCCTCAGCGCGTTGTTATACTGAACGCGGAGGGCGCTGTAGGATCTCTGCAAATATGATACCCACAGACTACTCGTATAAAAAGATGTGCAGTAGGCTCGAAACAAGGTAATTTTCACATCCCTGGAGCTACGAGCAAACCTGCGGGCAATCATATTTGCCCTCACCGACAGTGCTCTCCTTTCTCGCTCAATATCAGCGTCGTCCTTCAGGTCGGACGTTATAATATGGCCCAGATACTTGAAAGTATGTACCCGCTCCAAGGGCACTCCATATAGCCTTACTGGTGGAACCTCCGCCGGACATTTACAACCCGCATTGAAAACTATAAGCTCACTCTTTTTGACGTTATATTTTAGGCCATGTGTATGAGCGTACGCTTCGCAAATGCTTATAAGCTCTCTGAGTCCCCCTATTGACGCGCTCAGCAGCACCATATCATCAGCGTTATTGTTATGGCAATGAGGCAAAATCACGGAGGAGTCTTTCGCAAATGTTGTTGTTCAAGTGGCTCGTGGCTAAGTAATAACTAAGCTGAACTCCACAAGGTTAAGCTGCGCTAGCTACGGTCGGTCTGTGGATGGGTGACCATTCTTAACACATTGAGACCCCTCCGTGCCTCGGAGAGCACGCAAAGCGGTCGGTCCCGGGTGTCATACGAACACCTATGACAATCGTTAATGGTAGTCAGAAACCCAAAATGACAACCGGTCTATCCTAAGGATATCGGTATTAACCAGGAATTGGGTTGCGGTGGTCTGATGGCAGATCTTTACCTCCAAATATCTCGGTAACGTGACATTTTGGGGTACCATGTTACTGACATTTTTTGTCCGTATATGTGTCCTCTACCCATACATATAACTTGCGTCGCGCGCCGCGAATTCGAAAAAAAATCAAAATCGCGGCGGGTCCGATATGCCAGCTTCCATACAAAAAGGTTCAAATCCCTTTCTCACCAATCTTCTATAGAAACGTACTTTCATTCCCTACTCTTACGCAATATTCCCTCCTCCATAAATAAATCGTCCAAACACAACAGAGGCCATACCACAACGTGTTAACGCGATCATTTTTAGTTTGTGAGAAAGGGATAGCGCTATTTAATGTAGAGAGCGACATCCCTCTCCCTCAATCGGAAAACAATTGCAATAACAGGTGGTACGGCCACTGTTGTTCACAGACACCGTAACATAATTCTCTCTAATTCCTTTAAACTCGACACACTTTTGTATAAACATTTACAAAAGCATTGGAAAACACTAAATAATATAATCTAATATATAAAATTCTCGTGTCACAGTTTTCGTTGCCATACTCCTCCGAAACGGCTTGACCGATTTTGATGAAATTTTTTGTGCTTATCGGGGAGGTTTGAGAATAGGCCAACATCTATTTTTCATACCCCTAAATTTTTTTTTTATAGCAAAACAACGTTTGCGGGGGCAGCTAGTATAATATAATATTTTTTGGACATTTTACACAACACCATCTAGTCCCAAACTAAACAGAGCTTGTACTATGAGTACTAGACAATGGATATAATACTTATTTACTGGAAATTTACTGGAAACTCTTTTGTAAATACATACTTATTATACATAAGAAACACCCAGACAAACACAAATACTCAAGTTTTATCCACACAAATATTTGTGTCCTGTGGGAATCGAACCCACGACCCCATGATCAGCAGTCCGCTACTCAACTCGAACCGCTAGACCACAGAGGTCGTAAATACAAAATAATGTGTTTTAAGCTTTTATTCAATATAAACTGACTGCCTCATTAGTCTAGTGGTCCTAAGCGCGACTGCTACGCTAGAGGTCCTGGGTTCGATCCCCAGGTCGAGCAAAGTGTTATTGGGTTTTTCTATGAAATTCTCAGTAGCAGCTCGGAGTCTGGATTAATTGTGCCCGGTTAATGGCAATAGGCTCGCCCCCTATTACATGGGACCTAAACATACCGGCGAAATGTGGGTGTACATTAGTACACTTCTGCCTAACCCTTCGGGGAATACAGGCGTGATGGATGGTATCAATGTAAACAGTTTTTTCGGTGAAATACTTATTACTACTAATATTATATGCGAAGGTAACTCTGTGTGTATGTCTGTCTTTTCCGCTTTCACGCTTAAACCGCTGAACTGATTTTGATGAAATTTGGTACAGAAATAAATTAAACCTTCTAAAAGAACATAGACATAACATCTTTCGTCTCAAACAATCCTTTGGGATCCGAGTCAAACCGCGAGTAACATTTTTAATAAATTACTATAGGCACGCCTGTTTTTTTTTTTTATTACATGGGACCTGAGTATACCGGGGACTGTGTGTGTAGATTAGTAGGTACCTACACCTCAGGCTAACCTTTCGGACAATACAAGCGTGATGGTATGTTATGTTATGTAAGTCTAACTACCTAATGTACACCAACATACTTAAAACTTTTATGTCCCTTAAAATAGGGGGCGAGCCTATTGCAATTAACCCGTGGAACGCTAAGCGCTATTTGACGAAAAAAGCCAGAAGTGATTTAGGGTATTAATAAAAAATCGATGACGTCATCAGACTTTAAATCCATGACCATAGGAGCGCTGTGTGTACCCATCGCGCCCGCAATCGGTTTTCACACTTGGTGTTCCAACAGTCTAAATTCAAACTGAGCTGCTATTTAGAATTTCATAGAAAAACTAAGTAACACTATTAAGAGAGGTTGTAATTCCACTCAAATTGGAGCTGCCCGACTGGGGAAGTACCTCCGCCTTGCAGAAAATCGAAGTAAAATAACACTGCTTTGAGCTGTGTTGTGTTTCTTACGGTGAGCAAGGTTACCAGTGCTCCACGAGGAAATGTTGTTTTGGCAGTGGGGGGACTTTGACCCTTATACTGCCAACCCAACTATTCCTCTTTCAATACAGGGTCGACAACGCGCAAGTAATACTCCTGGCGTTGCAAGCGTCTATAGGCTACGGTAACCGCTTACCATCAGGTGGGCCGTACGCTTATTTGCCACCTTAGTAGATTAAAAAAAAAACCACCTGGGTTGGAATCGACCGTACCTGACAATCAGCAGTCGAACTTGAGCCATCAGCTACGTAGGTACTCAAATATCGCATCTTTCTTTGGACCACTTTGTTCTAGCATTTCACAATGTAGTACATTAGTTACAAGCTGTAAACGCTTTCGACTTGTTTTCACAATGTTTACCATTTAGTTCCCCGCAGTTGGTCAGCGGGTCGGCTACAATGAAACATTCGGTTATCTAACTTACTTCATGCTACTAGGCGAACATGAAAATGGGTGTATTGTAAACGCCGAGTCGCAGGACAAGCTATCCAAAACTTTCTCAATTTAATATGAACCTTATTGCTTTGTGTTAAAGTTGAAAATCAATCAAGAGCTTGATGTGCTGGCATACATGCGATTTGAACTGTAGTTTTTTTTTAATATTCTAGTTAATGTTAGTAGTCCCAACACACGTACGCTAATTTTGTGATCTGCGTAGAAAATTTCTTATACAATACATAGGTGTAACTAAATGAAAACCAACTTTTTTAATTGAAGAGTACATACTAAGAACTATCAAACAGTTTAAACTATGGCTATAATATTGAACAATTGATTTAACACTTAAGTAAATACTTTTTTTTGTAAATACATCGTCAGCATCAACCCATATACTGTCCCACTGTTGGGCACGGGTCTCATCTCAGATTGAGAGGTATTAATTAGGCTACCGCGCGTCCCATATAGACGTAAATTCAGAATGTGAAGGCAAATTTCGACCTGGCGCATGGGACTCGCGATGGCTTAGTGGTCAGACTCATAGCCTCTGGTGTATTTAACCTGAAGACGCAGTTTCCAAACCTGCCCGCAGTCTAATTTTTCCTTCGCAATTTTTTTTTATACCACTAACGTGGCAAAAGAACATACGGCCCACCTGATGGTAAGCGGTTACCGCAGCCTATAGACGCTTGTAAGATACACGTTTCCTCGCGGAGCACTGCCAACCTTGCTCACCGTAAGGAACACAACACAGCTCAAAGCAGTGTTATTCAATTCAATTTTCAGCAAGGCGGAGGTACTTCCCCAGTGGGACAGCTCCATTTTTAGTGCAATTACTCCTACTATGCCCTACCTCTCTTGAAAAAAATACTAAATAAAAATAAGAAATACTTTTCATCACATAAATAATAATAATAATATTTTTGGGACATTTTACACAACACCATCTAGTCCCAAACTAAGTAGAGCTTGTACTATGGGTACTAGACAATGGATATACTTATATACTTTTTCTTTTGTAAATACATACTTATAATATATAAGAAACACCCAGACAAACACAAATACTCATGTTTTATCCACACAAATATTTGTGTCCTGTGGGGTACGAACCCACGACCCCATAATCAGCAGTCGAACCGCTAGACCAGAGAGGTCGTCAAATATTTGTATCCTGTGTGAATCGAAGCCACGACCTCGTAATCAGCAGTCCAATACTCGATCCACTAGACCAGAATTCAAATCTCAAATCTCTCCCAGTCATCATTCTACCTAGAAACTTTTAATAATCCGCACGTGTTACCAACTTGGGAGCATATTCTCCTATTGGGCTATTAAGTCTCGTTACGAAGCAGTTTCTATTCACATACCTATTGGCTAGTAATGATATTACCAAGTTTTTGCAGACTCTGTCGAGTCACGGCTACGGATTTCGGTTCCATTAACTTGGGAATACTAGTTTCTTAGTTTGTTGTACATATGAGGCTTATTAGATGCTTAATGAAAGAGTGGTGAGTGGCAGAAAGGATTTCTTGATTCATCATTGTACTAATCTGTCACGTGTGAGTTAGTTATTCCCAATGCTTTGAGAATTTTCCAAAACGCTTCCTTAGCGAATGCCTATATCAAGGGATGCTATTAGCAAAATTTCATCATTTTCATGATTACATGATTAATCATCAGTGAGTTTCGCAGTTTTGTTTTATTTTTTTCTCGCGGTTTTGTTCGCATCTCAAAGGACTTTTTAGTAGCCTTTGTCCTTTTCCAAGCTCTAATCTATCTCTGTAACACATTTCATCAGAATCGGTTCGGTGGTTTTGGCGCGAAAGCGTAACAGACAGAGTTACTTTCGAATTTATAATATTAATAGGGACTAGCTGTTGCCCGCGGCTTCACTCGCATCCCAAAAGATTTTATGAGACAAAGAGTAGGCTATCTCCTTCTCCAAGCTCTTATCTATCTCTGTACCAAATTTCATCAAAATCGGTTCAGTGGTTTTGGCGCGAAAGCGTAACAGACAGAGTTAATTTCGCATTTATAATATTATAGTGGGGAAGTTCTTTGGGATGCAGGGGCAACAGCTATTAGAAAATGAACATCAAAATAAAAAATATAAAAATTCAAAATTGCTTGTGCTCGTGATCCCGTGGGCCACACAATGAAAACGGAATATATGGCTTCGCAATCCGATGATATCCGGTAACAAGCAGATAAATCAGTCCCGTGATTGATGCACGCCATCTGTCAAGCTTGGCGCGCTATGGACGCTGGTGGTTTGCGGACTTGCGGATATTGGTATAGCAATGTATATATGCTTTGAATTGTTGGGCTCGTGGCTAAGTACTTAGACCTTACTTAGATAGAGTATCGCTACTAAGGAACATAATTTGACACAAGCTCTATACGAAATTTTAAGAGGTATTGCATAGTGGGAGTAATTACTCAAAGTGGAGCTGCCCGACTAGGGAGGTACCTCCGCTTTGCAGAAAATCGAAGTGAAATACCAGTGCTTTGAGCTGTTCAGGTTGCCAGTGCTTCGCGAGGAAACGTGTTGGCAGTGGGACTTTGACCCTTATAGGTACTGCCAACTATTCCTCTTTAATAAAGTTTAATTTCAGTATGGCCAATAGCCTCAAAAATGTTTGTCAAAAGCAAAACTTTTTATGATTGAACAATTATCTAATGACCATAATTTTAAGCCTAAAGGCAATAAATAGACGCAGCGATCAATCATAATCTGGTGAAAGCTTCTTGTAATTACTTTAGAGCCCAAGGACCTGCAGTGACCTAATTTTGCAGGTACACATGTGAATGAGGCGATAATTCAAAGCATATAACATCGTTATCATCATTTTTATTTATACCACTAAGGTGGCAGACAAGCATACGACCCACCTGATGGTAAGCGGTTACCGTAGCCTATAGACGGTTGTAATACCAGGGGTATAACTTGCGCGTTGCCGACCCTGTAAAACGAAAGAGGAATAGTTGGGTTGGCAGTATAAGGGTCAAAGTCCCCCACTGCTTAATAATAGACATTGAGTAAATATAACAATACCTAGGACTTTCGGGACCGGTTTAAGTAAGATATTTGCTCTGAAAAAGGCCTAGAATCAATCTCCAGCATGTCCTAAAGTGTAAGAACTGTCATGAGTGTTATCTTAATTTTGTCGACATCTTCAAATCCAGCTAAAACAATTCATTATCAAACATAACCATCAAACGTTTTCTTCGCTATATTTGTACAACGTACAACGTTAGAAATCACTGCATTATTATAGGCCTTTCTAGTTTCCTATCTCGCTATCTTTATAACCTATGTTGGAAGCAATTTTATAGCCTTTCTACCTTTCTATTTTTAGATTGTCCATTTGTCCGACGTCTCTTAGAAACTCATCGTTGTCATATCAGCTCATATTTCCCAACAGTCTGCGACCAGTATTGCATACAGTATTAAGGCACCATGTAAGGAGTTTCACCTACACTTGCGATGCCGTCGGCTTCCGGCTATTGTCGGACAGTACTTGCACCGGGGTTATTCGAAGCTTTCTTGGGATTTGACTCAAGGGTTTACCGAAAATTCTGGAAAAAACATCTTATTGTTTAACAAAGGAATGTCTTTATTGTTATTAGAGTTAATTATGTAGTAACACGTTCCGAGTTTGATGTCCTTTTGGCACAATGGGTAGAGTAAAGACAGAAAGAAAAATTTTAATATGACTACAAATATCTTTCTTATGGCCCTATTTTTCTATTTACAAATAGCAATAAAATTATTGTATGTTTAACCTATGGCATTAGTGATCTGACTATTTGACTGCCAAGTCAAAGGTCTCGAATTCGAAACCAAAGCACGCACCTCTGACTTCGAATTCATACTCTGCTTAAACGGTGAAAGAAAACATCGTGAGGAAACCTGCACGCCATATAAATTTTTCTCGACGGTGTGTGAAGTCTGCCAACCCGCACTAGGCCAGCGTGGTGGACTATAGCCTAATCCCTCTCAATCTGCGAGGTGACCCGTGCCCAGCAGAGGGACAACTTATAAGGTTTGATGATAATGAAAACCTATGGCAAACGTCAACATGTATATTTTTAACCAAATTCAAAACAGGAGAAGGTTCTCTATTCTACTTTTTTTGGAATGCGATTCAAACGGCGGTCAACGGCTACTTAGTCAATAATGTCGTTGTTGTACCTTATTTATTTAAATAAATAAGTAGTTATAGGTAAGTAAGTACTTTTAGTGTTGTTCTACTAGAGTTTGAACCGGGAAAAATAAATGAAAACGATGATTTGGTTCGCAAACTCAATCTTTATTAATAAATTGTATTCATAATATAAATTGTTGTTAGCTAAACACCAAATTCATCATAGCTGATTACAATCAGCTATGATCACCTACATAATAATATTGAATCAACATTTTCGGAAATAAGACTATATTTCTAAAAAAGTATGATTCAGCACAAAGTAATGTATGAATTACTTGAAAGTGTTATCAATTGTGTCATCTTCGATGGGATTTAAAAAAGTATTGACGTCACTATAATACGTTCAGTTTCCGTTGACAACGATTTTACGTGATGTCCAATAAGTATATACATTTGGAAATATTGATTAAATTTTAATGATAGTGTTTAGATAGTTGATAAGGTAGTCAAATTTCTAATAAGATACATTTACTTAAATGGATAAAATACAAAGACAAAATAAATAATAAAAACGATTCTTTGTTTTGGATAAATCAAATAATTGTACCGTGGTTGCAACACTAAATCCCGATCATTTTTATTCAAAACATTAGTTGTTGTGTGTGTTTATGTTCCATATTATAAAATTTTATCTTAAATATTCGCATTTAGGTTCAAATTGTGCGCGATTTATTGAATCATAGTGCGTTAATCATCTAGACTACGTGTATTGAGACACGCAATGCCGTGCCGTTGCGTCTGCGCATCCTACACACGGACACGATGTTGTTGACCTAGTGGTGTCAACAGCCGTTACTCGTATGAGGAAATTATGTATAAAATGTAAAATATAAATAACATCAGGATATTAAGATCAATGTCATGTATCTAAATACATAATCCTTGCATCCCCAAAGAGTTAGGTAGAGAAGTCTCGCGCAATTATTGCATTTTGCATTGAATGTAGGTACGCAATTATTGTATTCAACGGACAAATCCAAACTGCGAGCTGCAAGAGAATTAATATAATATAATAACGTGATTTCAGAAAAAACAGATTAAAGCATGTTTTATATTAAGACAATTTAAATGAGCTTTGGTAGTAACACAATGCAGTTGAATTTAAATTTAAAGAATTAATCGAAACCCTCATACTGCTAGTATTGGGGCTTCGGTCGACCCCAACATAGGGACAGTAGATGGTGACCAGGATGTAAGAGTGTTGTCTGAAACGTCATCGGTGGAAAACCCTTTAGACAATGTTAAATTACACGAGGGTTTCCCCGAAAGATACAGATATAAGGAAACAGCATTTATTGATAAACAATGACATTATACTGGTAAAGATTTATAAGATCTTAAAATAACAGTAGTTGGTGACGTATGTGTAGGTTAGATTATTGAATAGCAGAACAGAGAACTAATTCGTCAAAGCAGTTAACTATTACGACAGGTTGACGAGCTAACCAATGTCGTTAGCGTACAGTATAACAGGCTGCAAGGGAAATGCTGGAATTTTTATTAGGAATTTAAAAAAGTAAACGTAACTGTTTAAAAATGTACTTGGCAGTCCCATTGTAAAATAAAAGATACTATGTATCATTCATTGCTTTAAAGTAAAATATATCGTACATTTTTGCCTTCATTTCAATTAATCTTTCATCTTTCAATCTCCTTCATTTCATTCATTCTCGCATCAGTCTACGTAGACTTTGAATTTAAACACCCTTTTAAAATATAATGTTCATCATTGCCGACTTATAAGGCTGGAATGTTCAACACATCCCACACGTTGTCACCACAATGACAGCAAGCATCGATTTCATTTCGATTTCAAGTATCTCTTGCGGCTGACTCAGCTCCTATTGTAATAATAATGTCATACGCAGGACTTCCGTTCATTCAGGCCTTTCGACGGCTTCCTGTGTCTCCTAACTTAGACTTTGGGGTTTTTGTTTCATTTTATTGTTTTACAAGCTACTATCTCCATTTCCTATCTGATTGTTGGAATGGTAAAACATAAGTTTGGTTGTGACGCGATTTTTTTTATCTATCCAAATGAATGATAGATGAATAATGAATACTAGATCAACCTATTGAAACTGTCGGAAATCTAACCAGTCTTTTCCTCAAAAATATTAAAAAGTTAATCTTTAAATACCGACGAAACGGTAGCACTATAGAAGCTTATCTAATGGTTGTTTTAATTAATTTAATCTAAATCAGAAGATAAACACATAAAACGAATAAAAGAGATTAAAAAACGGCGAAACGAGATCGAAGAATCTCGTTTACATATTTACTGTACATTTGTACCAAAAAATCTTTACTGCCCATCACAAAATCGCTCCAAACTGAAAAGTTTAAAAGTTACTATTCATACCATATCCATGTACTACATCAGTACATTAGCATCCCCATACGGACATATATTAGCATCCTGTCGGCTGCTTCCTGAGCCAGCATTTAGTATGCAACGCTATTCGGCGACATCCGATACCGTAGCTATTACGCCTCCTTGGCATTTTATGGCTATCAGTACGCCAACTCGTCAACGGTTTGCAATTCCCTCTCGAGTAATAAAATGATAAAATGTATTTAAAGTCCCGGCGTGCTCACGATTTTTTTCCTTATTAAGAGAAAACTTGGATAAGAGCCGTTTTTGGAGCTGCCAAAATTAAAGACGTTGAAAGTTTATCTCAACAATCTGCTACATAATTGGCTTTTTCGATAAATGGAGAATCATCGCTATAATTTTAGAGCTGCAAAAATAAATCGTAGCTACAAGTTTATTTACACTGCGCGTAATAAATTTGATGTAAATGCTCTCATTACATTTGTATCTGTTATATTGACCATTTCCTTACGGAAAGTGCAAAAACCTGATTAATTACGAATTTAATTTCGTTCAGACAGGAAATAAAACAGTAAAACTACGCGAAATGTTCGCAGATCCTGTTATATTTTAACAAATTGTAATAAAAGACAAAAACACGGGCTTTATTGCTAGCGCCGCTTGGTCATAATGACCCGCGATTTTCCGGCCGCTGCCCTCAATTCCGCTAATTGATGTTAAATTCACAAATGACGATAGAAATTGATAAAAACTGTCTCATTTATATTTATTAAACGGCTTTTGCACATTTTGTAACAACATTGATCGACCGTAAATGTCTTTTTAATGTTTTCATTAGGACTCATTAATTAAAGTCAGTTCTTAGAAATACAAATCTAAATCAAAACATCCTTAAAAATGATTTCTTTCCAATACACTTTAAGTACTTACGTTAAGTGAATTGAACCATTTGAGTCATCATAGTAGTCACTCCATCTTTATCTGTGGTTCCTGTAGACGTTTCGCATGATTGATTGCGTGGGCGCGTTTGTTATGCACTTTTCATTTCAACAACGTTTAGTATATGAATAGCTTTCGGATGTGTCGGACGTGTTCAATGTCCGTCTTGAATTATAATACCGCTGAAAACTTAGCTTACGCATTACATATTAATAAGTGTCTGAGGATCTTTAGCTCTAATATTCTTTATATTTTTAGCATCGATAAAGTCAAGTGTAAAGTGATTTGTGAAGTGACAAAGATACAAAATGGTTATGGAATCTGGTGTACAAAATGGGCGGTTTTGGCCCCTCTCGCCCCGTCTGTGGCGTCGAAGTAACGAGTACTCTAAAGTAGTGTTTGAACCACGAAGACCTCCTTTATCGCCTATTGAAATCAGGAGACATGATAAACTAGATGCGACTCCGGACTTACTCCGTACGAAGAGTTTTATTAAAGACAGACTGGATCA
This sequence comes from Acronicta alni, assembly GCA_964056405.1. NCBI lineage: Eukaryota > Metazoa > Arthropoda > Insecta > Lepidoptera > Noctuidae > Acronicta > Acronicta alni. Next base: position 7,044,558 of record OZ043936.1, read on the forward strand.
TTTGAATTTGGAGGCGAGGATGATCGATGAGCGCAGATGGAGCGTGGACTCCAAGAAGCCCCCGATTAAAGAGACCAAAAAGAGAATGGAGGTAGAGGAGGTGAAGCTGAGGGTTAAGAAGCAAAGGCAGCCGAGACCGAACAGTCTGCAGTTGTTATTATGTCCGTCTAGTTCCGGACATTATAGCAGCAATACTTGGAGATACACAAGAGTTCGGTCCAAGAGGTGAGTGTGATATATTCATAATTAAACTAAAAAATGTGTTCTAGAAGGTTTGGAAAAATCAATCGGGCCTTGAGCGTTTAAAATAATTATAACTCATTGTATATTTTTCTTTACGATTTTCATAATAGGTATCAATAGAATTTAAAAATATAATTAAGTCATCATTGTTTTTAGGGTTCGAAAAAATTTAAATAAGAGTAATGCCTCATTATTTGGTTGGAATTGGCCTTATGTCTTAAGTGCATTTATATTGTTCTTTATTTGAAATATCAATGCAAAAGCCACAGTCAATATTTTTAAAAAATATGTCAAGTCAATATCGTTTTATGACCAAGTGTTAAAACCTTTTTGGTATCAAACTCATTTGTGAAGAACGCGTGTCTCCGGTCGTATAAAGCCTACATTGTGATGCGTGGGCGCCGGGCATGAATCAATTCAAGGTGTCCAACTTTAAGTATATATGTTATGCAACTTAAATCATATAAAGTAACACCTGTTGAGGCAGGGCTATAATAATATAATGTGTATTTGTGCAATAAAAATTCTATAAACCATTCTGACCTTGCATTTTCGGAGACAATATAATAAATACTAGCCTTTTCTAACTCTGTCTGGTTCTAAAGTAGTCTAAATGCAAGCTGCGAGCTGTTACAGCGAATTTTATAGGAAAACCTACTCGTTCTACCTGGAAATCGTACCCAGGGGATCTCGCTTGCATCTACTGGACTAATGAGACAGTTTATTGAATCTATACTTAATATTATGAAGCTGAAGAATTAGTTTGATGATTTGCTTGACCGCGCTAATCTCAGGCACTGATGCTGATTGGTATATTGGTTCGAATTTTTTTTTGTGATAGATTTACATTAATCGAGGAATGTTATAAGCTATATAACATTACGCTACGACCAATAGATTCCGAGGAAAAAGGAAAAAAGGCGGGTGACACCGCGGGGGGCAGCTACTTATGCGCATGCGCAATGCGCAGACAGAATTATCGAATTCTGTCTGCGCTTTAGATTTCACAGCGTGCTCGATACTTAAATTGGTATCTGATGTTTCATATTCATATAGTCTGAAACACCAATTATTTTCCACTTTCGCTATAAACGTATACCATTATATTTTAAATTGTAGTCTTGAAGTAAATTGCCAATATTAACATTGGGAGATTAACTTTCTACGCGTTTATTTTGGATATAACTTATATCCAAAAAATTGCAATCTATTTGAAAAATAAATATCATTTATAAAGTCATCATCATCATCAACCTATACATATATTGTCCCACTGCTGGGAACGGGTCTCTCACAGAATGAGAGGAATTAGGCTATAGTCCACCACGCTGGCCTAGTGCGGGTTGGTTGGTTGAAAAAAGAATAATCGCTTTTATTTCGTAAAATGATGATGATTTATGTCATTAAGACTAGTCACAATAGAATACAACGTACTATCTATGATAGAATCTATTCTGTATAAAGCGATAACCGAACTACTTATGACATGACACTGAAAATCTGTGTGTTATATCACGCACGATTCATTTTTCTCTATTTCAATTTGAGAAGAAACCCGTGCCTAGCACAATTAAACAAACCAACAGAAATTAAATGAAAACCAACAGCCTTTAAAAAACAATTCTATTAATTACATATTTAAACGATATTACGCAAAAACACTTAAAGTTAACTTGAACGATAATGTATTTTATTAAAAGCTTTCCAATGCACAGAAACAGCGGTTTGTACGAGTTGCGATATTGTGTCAAGACATTGCCCAACATCAAAGGGCCGTTGGGTGGAGATAAGCGATGTGCTGGGGTGTTGTCAACATCATTACTCCCACTCGACACCCACTAGTGAGTGGCGTAAGGTGACACACTAACTTGGACGAATTCCCTGAAGAATGTAGCAAGTCTACTTTTATGTTACATTTTTCATAGCAGAACTTTGATGAAAACCCTGTTTTAATCTAATAATAAGTTTATTATTACTTAGTTTAACTTAAAAAGTTTGTCTAGAATAGATAATCCGAATTGCCGACCGCAATTTTTCAAGAGATCTAGTACAATAATTATTGTCCGACAAAATAATGTTTCCTTTAATTTATGGTCGCTAAAACAAAGCCTTTCGTCTGACATACGAGCACAGTCAAATCATAATCAATTATGAGTTGTTGTTAAACTAATGTACAAACATTACGGTTGTAAATATGAATTGACTTTTATATTTATTGGACTGATTTTTGTCGTGTGGGCGTCAACGAATTGTTAAATGTTAATAGTGTTGTGCGTTGTGCTTTTAGGTTTCGGCCGAACGGGAGACCGAAACTATAAATAAAACAACCTAGAAATGCGGTGCCTTGTCTTAACAAATGATTATTTTATTTTAAATTGGGGCAACGATTAAAATACGAAACTTATATTTATTTATTTAAGATCCTCTCAGAAACACATGTTTGCTTTTTGTGTTTAGCTTTAATACTGTACTACTAATACTATACTGTCTACTATTAGCAGAATGTGCAGTAGAATAACAATAATGAAAGATAGTAACTTATAAACGTTATATTTATAGTCAAAAGAAATTGTATACTCTTTACATTATTATAGGCTCGGCAGAAACTATATTACTTAATTGGTTTCGGCCTCGGCCATAAATAAACATTTTTTTTACAACTCTAATTGATAATAAGCCGTGACAGTTTTTATACGTTGTAAGGCCAATGGGATTAAATGCTTTATTATATTTAATTACGAATCGTCGGCGGCCTGTTGGCTATTTTGCATAATTTTATACTCTATGGTCCCTACTTCGAATAAATATGTAAATGTCTAGTAACTACGCGTTTTAATGATTAATTGTTATTGGTGGAAACTTCTGAATTGGGTTGTATTCATGCAAGATTTAATTAGGAATGTCATTATGCCTTTTTTATAGTGTGGAAAATCCACTTGGATCTTCCACCACGTCAGGCAGCGGGGTTGGTTTCGGTACCGACTAATAAACACACTTTTTTTTATATCACTAAGGTGGCAAACAAGCATATGACCCACCTGATGGTAAGCGTGTTACGGTACACGCTATACGGTATGCGCGCCTATAGATGCTTGCGACAGCAGAGGTATCATATGCGCGTTGCTGAACCTGTAAAAATATTTTCACACCCTTCTTGAAGAACCCCATGCTATAGTCTCTCGGGAAAACTTGGACCGGGAGCTGATTCCACAACCTAAGCGTGCATGGGAGAAAATGCCTCTGGAATCGCACGGTTTGAGACCAAAGTGGTTCCACGGTATGTGGATGAACTCCACGCCGATGGCGAGAGGTCTGGAGACACGGGTCTCTAGACCTCTCGCCATCGGCGTCTGATGATCGGGGCTGTACTCATTATCACATTCACCATGATACCATCTGCCACCCACGATAAGGAATGCCTATGTTATATGTGTATTTACTGTTCAAAGGTAGGTATTATTATAATTTTATCTAAAAAGACATCTAGTTTAACAAATCAAAAAAAAAATTTTTTTTCGAAAATCAAATCATAAATTAAATCTTAGGCTAAGTCCAGACGAGCGGGTCTCCATAAAACACGTTTTTTATGGGAAAATTTATCAAGTTGAAAAACCGCGTATATAACCGGCCTTACATGAATACATAGAGACCAAAATAATCTGTTATTGCATTGATATAATACTCAGGCTGCATACAAATGTGCTAGAAACGGTTAAACATATCTTAGTGTCAACGTCTCATGGCATAAGTAGAGGAATGCGTATGATTCACACATCAGTACCTACCTAATATAGCGTGGCGCCAGCCGTCACAAAATATTAATTATTATTATTATTACAAGTCTGTAGTGTCAAACTGCAGGGCAAAGGCCTCCCCAATCTTCTTCCACTTATCTCTGTGCGTTGCTACCAAGGACCAGAAAATAAATAACAAAATACAGATACTTCGTATCATACCATCACGCCTGTATTCCCCGAAGGCTAACCCTTCTACAGAAGTGTACCAATGTGCACATTGTAACATAGTTTGCTAGTATGTTTAGGTGCCATGTAATAGGGGGTGAGCCTATTGCCACTAACCGGGCACACATCCAAACTCCGAACGGCTACTAAGAATTTCATAGAAAAACCCAATAACACTTTTCTCTACCTGAGAATCGAAGCCAGGAACTCGGCTAATGAGGCAGTTACCTACATACTTACATTTTATATTTATATCTTCACACATAACTTCGTTGTTTATTAACGAGTTATGTTTTTTCCTTGGTATCGATTCCAAAGGTACATCACTAATCGTTTGAAATCGATATTCTTTTCTAAAAAGTTAATAACCAAAGATAGAGAGAGATATATTAGACCTTGAAGAAGGACATAGGCGACCTGTTGTCTCAAAATACCTGCGGGATGGGAGTGAAAGCAGCAGCTTAAGTTCTTCATAATCACCATTATCATTTTATCTTCTCCAATTTGTTGTGCTCATTATTATTACGGCACAAATAAGCGAACATCCTCACTGGAGCATACAAACCGCCGCTTTAATGAAAAATGCTCGCAACACGACGACACATCCTCCACGATGGCGCTCAATATTTCACCGCGTAATATTATGCCATGGAACGTTACACCCATCTGATTATATCTGACGTTTTATAAAGCTGTGGTTACATATCACCTGCCCTTAATACTACGTCATGCGTCAGTACTTTTATCTCTGTGCCTTAACTGCTTCCGAATCCTCGGTTACGTTCAAAGATCAAAAACGCTCATTGAGCGAAAAAACAGCTTACAACGCGTTGTGGTCAATTATATTAGAAAGTAGCAGCTTAATAATCAGTTGACATCACAACAGAGACTGTCATCGGCTAACGCAGTCAGCGTAGTTATAATTTACATAACAGCGAAGTTATAGAATAAGCCCTTATTTATTTTCTTATAGTAAAAAAAGTGGAATTCGGAGCTGTCGTTGGAAACACTTCTTAATCCACTTTCGATTCGACTTATGTGTGTATCTGACATTACATATATACACTAATTATATAACGTAATATAGTTAAGTATATAATACAAAGCCGGAAAGCGCAGAGTAGGGCGGCCTCCAACGAGATGGACGGACGACCTGGTAAAGGTCGCTGGAAGCCGTTGGATGCAGACGGCTTTTAACCGGTCCTTGTGGAAGTCTATGGGGAAGGCCTTTGTTCAGCAGTGGACCTCCTCTGTGGACATTATTATGTATGTTATAATATAAAGTCAAATACACACTAACGTCATTTCAACGTTTGTTGTAACACAAAACGAAATTATTAAAAATACGTCGCCGTGGTATGCTCTCAATGAATATCATTACGTGAAGAAACAATTTTCAAGTTCATTGAACACAATTGTTTGCGAGAGCGCTTCAGTCGTGCGCGTGTTTTTCTTTAGAGTGATGTATGTTGTATGTGCTCGGTTGTTTAGAGGTCAATGAACTTGCGTTTTTCACGTAGGTATCTGTGTTATTGATGTGGATTGCGCATGTAGATATAGACCGGAAGAGTGTTATAACTTAAGGTGATAATTATTATTACATTAAGGGGAGTCGTTCGATTTAAACCGCCAAATTCAATTTAAAACCTTTGCTTATAAATCGTTATATTGCTGTTATATAATACTGTTACCCGCGTTTCATCCGCATCCTAAAGTCTAATTTATCTCTGTAACAAATGTTATCAAAATCGTTTCAGCTGTTTAGGCGTGAAAGCGTAACAGACAGACGCACAGGCAAAGAGACTTTCGCATAATATATTAGTAACGAATACCTTGCTATACAGGTAGCTGTTCCCTGTTTATGTTTAAAAACGATCACACGATACCGATATAAGAAAAAGTTCTAATTGGGCCAACATTTAAAAAAATCAAAGCAAACTATCTATTTATTTACTTATTTTTTTTAATAATAATCATTCTTAAATGATATTTAAATAAAAAAGTTGGGTTTGATTTCAATAGAAATCAAACGAATAATTATTAGTCAAAGTGAAATGTTTTATTTCACTTGCACGTTTTTAAAAAGTAGGTCTTATGTAGAACAACCAGCAAGAAACAAACTCCATAAACACTCCTTAAATAAAAAAAAACTACTGACCACAATATGAATATAAAGAGGTCATGTCTCCTCAAAGTGGAGCTGATATTATTAATAAAATAAATTATTCATGTTACCTACATATCTAAGTTCTGTTTTCCTTGCTCGACAAAAATTACGTCAAATCTAGCTGCTGACGTCACAAACATAGAATGTGATCCTTCCAAGAAATGCATGTGTCCAATATAAATCCAGGAATTTACACTAATGTTGGTGAATCAGACTTACAGACCTTTATGGTTTTTTTTTAAGTTTGCCAAAAAAACTTGATTAGGTACTCCGTATTTTTGCTAAGCATACAATGGTTCAGGCAGACGTAAGTTGTACATTTAGCAAATATATTTTTCTAGCGACCTGCCCCCGCTTCGCACGGGTGTAATATACATGTATTATACATATAAACCTTCCTCTTCAATCACTCTATCTATTAAAAAAACCGCATCAAAATCCGTTGCGTAGTTTTAAAGATTTAAGCATACATAGGGATATAGGGACAGAGAAAGCGGCTTTGTTTTATACTATGTAGTGATAAATAAATCATGTATTAAAACAAATTGATATAAGTATGACTAAGAGGTATAACTGTAAATGCCTAAAGTATTCATAATATATTGTTAGGATCCTTTCCTTTTATAATATGAGGAAAAACTAAGCAAATTTCAATCTTCAAAGAGTATTTTTTAAAGATAAAAATCGATCTCAAGCAGGATTCGAAACTGCTTCCTTCCCGTTAAATACATTTATACCAAACAAGACTTAAGCAATAAGCCAAAGAAAGCTTTATACCTATTACCTTTATAACCCAGTAAATGTTACTTCCTACACGACTTTATAAGACCGTGTCACGACTTATTCTTGGTGAAATATTGATTATGAAGTCAGAGATTCCATTCCCGGCTCCAGAAGTAGTCTACCACCGAATACTGGGATAGCAGTTTAAAAAAATAAAACCATAACCCCTAATACCCAGGAGGGGGGAGCCCCTCCTGTGTACTACCTACATCTATACTTCTATCGTAACCCAAACTTTTTGCAAGTAACCCAGCTCATCCCGCCATCTCGTTTCTATTCATTGCACAAATCGCTAATAACTAATAACATATGCGGGACACGACCCTCAAGTAATTCACACGCCATTTCTCATTATTACACAAATTCCACCGTTGATTGCGTGTCTAATGACGTCACTTGACATTTTGAGCTATACTAGCGACTTAAATGCTATTTGTATTCGCATTCTATATTTAAATAAATATATTTTTTAAAAAACTGATGAAAATGTTTGTGTGAAAGGACAATGTTTTTATTTTAAAATTATTTTGTTGTAGTTATTAGATTATTCTTTTTTTTTTATATTGCCAGTAATATTTCCTCATGTATCGTGTGTGCGTACAAACCAGTATTTCGATTATTAATTATATTTGACTAGACTTGTCATTAATTGAAACGGCTTGTAATTAAGATTAATATTGATAATACCGATAACCTGTGCCTCAGAGAGCACGTTAAACCGTCGGTAACTGTTGGCATACGAACACCTATGACAATGTTTAGCTACAACTTAACAACCAATCTATTCTCAGTGTATTGATATTGACCAGAAATACGGTTGTGGAGGTCTGATGGCTTTGATTTAAAATACTGATATTCGGCCTGGTTAGACTGTGTTGTGTTTGTTGAGAAAAGACCAGAATGGTGATTACCCAGCTAAGATTAATAATGTCTTAACTGACACACTTCACACTAAGATTGATAGTTTCCATTTAACAACATTTATTTGACCCAATTACTTTAACTGCGGTGGCGTCGCATAGCAACCGATCCCATCAAATGCTTAATGATGGCGTTCTCCGAATAAATTAACGGCCTGCACTGAATACACCTCAGTGGAATAAAGGCGTAAATGCACTTGCTGTTAAAATACAATTGTGCTCTGTCGAAGTGCCTATAGAGCACGAGTAGCATCACTAGTGCGTTCATGCGTTGTCATCTTGAGACCTCAGTTGAAGTGTCATTTGCCCAGTAATTTCACTGGCAACATTATTGATTAGTTAGAATATTTGGCAATGTGATAGTACGGTCAACAAAAGAAGTATACAAGCACAATTAAATATCTGTGTTAAAACGCAGGTATTGTATCATGGCCGCGGCGAATTTCACGAATCCCATAGCCATGACTTTAGTCGGTACGAGTCCATCATACCCTGCCACCTCCCCGGGTGGCGGAGGATCAGTGAGGATTTTCGTACTATAAAAAGGTATTGTATGCTGCTACCTACATAATAAACCCTTTGGCGCGTAATTCTACCAATATTATTAAATGTGAAAGTTTGTGTGGATGGATGAATGTTTTGTTACTATTTCACGCTAAAACTACTGAACGGATTTCGTTGAAACTTTACAGTATTATTATTTATATATCAGAATAACATATAGGCTATAATTTATAAAGATTTTGAGTTAATTTGCCAAAACACAACTATAAATAAAATTAACTTTTCCACGCGGACAAAGTCGCGGGCAGAAGGTAGTTATTTATAGCGAAATCTCTGTAAAGATGCAGATTTCGTTCGCTTCTTCTTCTTAGCGTGTCGATGGTAAATAAAAAAATAATGAAATAATAATATGTATACCTATTGTAGACTCATTCGTCCGGCCCAGAATTCAGCAACCCGGACTGCATTTGGTGATGTTCGCTATCGGAACTCTTTTGTTGACTGTACCACCATAAACGGACTCGGGAGCTTACGACTTTTTTCGCAGGGTGGTGCAAACGATCCTCTTAAATGCGTCAAATTAACAGCGGCCAGCGTGCGCAGGCGGTCGTGCCCTGAATATTCATAGATATCACTTATTGCATTCGATATTCGCGAGGTCCGCCCGAACTCATTGAGATGAAAATATACGGCAATATTTTACAGACGGGCGCGCCGTGGCAATCGTAATAAATTTAATGGTACTAACGGGATTGTTTTGCCTATGACTTTTATCACCTTATATTAATACTGTATATTATTATTAAACCTAGCTAATGGAATATTAGGTATTTCTTATAATGATTTATGAGTTCCGAATATATTGCATTTTTTTATACCATTAAGGTAGCAAACAAGCATACGGCCCACAAAAATATATAGGAAAGGGCTGCTGCCTCGTTTAATACTAATGTTTATAAGTTTTATTTAATGTACAGTCAAGAGCTTCACTTTCCCCCCCTTAATCATCTGCTGGCGACGCCTTTGATATGTTTTTATAAATAAATATATAACATTGACATAAATATTCAACTAGGTCAACCCACACTCATTGTTACTTTTGTTAGTAATTGTAGTAATTAGTATGCAATACATCAGGTGATAAAAGTAGGATACAATGCACTACTGATAGTCTGATAACGACAGCAGAAATAACTGTCATGATTGCTTATTTATGCGCAGTAAAATAAATAGCACTTTTAAAAAGTCAAAACTAGTTGCACGGTTCCAAAAAGTGGGTCTTATGGAGAAGAACCGGCAAGAAACTCCATAGACACTCTTTTTAAACTAAATTAGGTTCACTGCTGAACAAACGCTAAGAATGTTATTAAAGATAATTAATTATTTTTATTCTTTATTCTTTATTGTACATACACAGAAAATAATAATAATAACAAAATGATTACAAAACAAACAATGTACAAAGGCGAGCTTAACTCAATTTGAGTTTTCTACCAGCAAACCTTTGAGTGATCGTTGCATTTGTTTTTATTTACTTTTTAAATAATTCAGTGTCATAATTGAATCCCGTATGATCTCCAACAAGTATTCCAAGTAGAATACTATCATATGTTTTATTGATACTTTGGGCACAACAGACTACTAATATGCGCATGAGTAATCCGATAGGCGGGTTCTGTCTATTTCAGTGCCAAATATTTATTATCTATTGATGCGTGAAACTATACTGTATCGTCTGGGAAACAAATGACTTTTGTCTAGAAAAAATATACAAACGTCATCGGTAAAATAGCATTTTCCGGTGTTGGATGACTTCGTATGGGTCATTGGTCTTATAGCGATGACTCAGCTGCTTATGATCCTAGGTTTCACTCCTAGATTAGGCAGTCTTACTGTCATATTTTTATTAAATCAGCTCTGTAATTCTTCTGGGAGATTTGAGCTTTTTTTCCTTTGCGAGAACGTAAGGAAATGTCTCCTCGGCGTGCTGACAAGCAAGTTCATTATTATTTATTTATGTATAATGTCAACATTATCAAAAGTCAGACTAAATGCCTAATGTCACCTTAATTAGAAATGTTGTTTTCTCATGAAGTGAATGTATATCCTTTTGCGAAAATTAAGTTTTTAAACCCAAACATAGACTGTTGATGACATGACTGCGAAACAGTCACGTGACCTAGCTGTCATGAGGAGAGAATACCTGTTATTATTCTACCATGGTTCATAACAGGTTCTGAATTCAAAACGAAAGTATCCGGAAACGGCCGAACCAACACGAACATTATTTGAAATACCCGTCCACCAGTCTTGTTTAGTAGTTTTAAAAGAATTCAGTTCAAAGGCATTCCCCAAAGTTGAATGACATTCGATTCGTTTCACTAAATCGCAATCGATTCCAAATTAGCATCAGCATTCGGTTTTAGTGCATCGTTTAATTAAAACGATCATTCGATATTCTTGCTCGTCGCTAGTATCGAGAGAGATTCATTGATTTACAACCAATACTCAGAATTAGTTTAGGAAATCGGATACCTTTGTAACCGATGGATGCCTTTAGTGAAACTGTGATTTGTGGGATATTCAATACCATTGATCAGTGGGACGTTTCCTTTCTATTGATACATAGATGTGGAGCTAGCGAGTGCCGGGGCAATTAGTTGGGTCTTGTTCGAACATTTGTATAAGGACTCCGTATACATTTAGTTGGTAGGGATCCGATATAGCCTGAACTCTGGCCGCTATCAGAATTGTCACTCGATATAAAAATGCACTTTAGTTGTTGATACTCTCTCATTATTGATTGATATCAAATTGGTATTGGTGGTATTGGTGGATATGGCATCAAATTCTTGTAATTGGAATAGCATTGCTTTTAAACTCACGAGGTCGTCCGTCCACCTAGTTGGGGGCCGTCCTACGCTGCGCTTTCCTATGCGTGGTCGCCACTCCAGAACTTTATTTCCCCAGCGGCCATCCGTTCTTCTAGCCACATGAGTCGCCCATTGCCACTTCAACCATGCAATCTTGCGATCTATGTCGGTTACTTTGGTTCTTCTGCGGATTTCCTCATTTCTGACTCTATCACGCAGAGAAACTCCGAGCATAGCCCTCTCCATTGCACGTTGCATGACTCTGAGCCTCCTTATAAGTCCCATCATGAACGACCATGTCTCATCATATGCTGATGTGCTTAAAAACACCTTATTTATTACTAATTTTTGTCCGTGGTTTCAATCACAGACACAAGTTAGCCTATGTAGTTCTTCAAGGTCCAATTTATACAGATAAAATACCAAAATTCATCATAATTAGTTCAGCGGAACGTGACAAACAGAGAGAGTAATTTTGCATTTAAAATATTAAGTTTTGAAAATGATTGTTGAACGCCGTATTATATAAAAGATTACATTATAATACTAACTGAATAGAGGTACATACTGTGGCTTATCTCTTATTTGAGAGGCTATGTTTTCTAGAATGCCCATGTCTAAGAATAGCCTATTACATGAATCTGATCGTTATCATATGTTTTGATGGACGTAATCGTGACGAAATAGTTTCACTAAAGATTTTATCGATTCCGACCCGATTTGTGTCACGATTTTGACACAGATTCGCTTTTAAGCTGAAACCGCATTGAAAGAAAGAAAGAAAGAAAGAAAATTTATTCTGACAGCCACAAAACAGGACAAAATACAATTTAACAACAATTTAATAAGTCTTAAAACTAAGGAAGTGCGTTATCCTGTGCGATGTCAGAATAGGTCCCTATCTCAGCACTGTGCTGCAGCAAAAAGCAAATCAAGCTGCAGCGCTGATATTCGCATTGGCGTTGATGTCAAAAGATATGTTACATGTCGCTGAACCAATACGGATATAAACGTCATATTATGAATGTGTGTACTATAAGAAGACGTACTGACAGTCAAGCTTACCCTCGGCAGTGATTAGCAAATACATTCAATCGCAATAAATAATTTAGTAATGTGCAACGGCGGCCCAGTGGTAGAGGAGCGGTCGCTCTAGGCGTCGGGTGACAAAGAGCCGGGGGTAATATTATGAATTATTAAGCCCGGGGGTAATATTGTGAATTATTAAGCCCGGTGGTAATATTGTGAATTATTAAGCTCAGGGGTAATATTGTGAATTATTAAGCCCGGGGGTAATATTGTGAATTATTAAGCCTGGGGGTAATATTGTGAATTATTATTAATTTAACTGCCTCATTAGTCTAGTGGTCCTAAGCGCGACTGCTACGCTAGAGGTCCTGGGTTCGATCCCCAGGTCGAGCAAAGTGTTATTGGGTTTTTCTATGAAATTCTCAGTAGCAGCTCGGAGTCTGGATTTGTGCCCGGTTAATGGCAATAGGCTCGCCCCCTATTACATGGGACCTAAACATACCGGCGAAATGTGGGTGTACATTAGTACTCCTCTGCCTAACCCTTCGGGGAATACAGGCGTGATGGTATGTATGTATGTATTGATTTAACATAAAACCGAAATACAATTTACGTGAAGTGAAAGCGTCGACCAAAGGGCTAGAATGACAATCTTGCTCTACACTGATCAAGGGCTAAGGTCGACGCTGTTTATGGGTAACACAGATCGATCAGAACTAAACTGTGAGTCGTAGGCGCATGCAACCGTCTGCATTTCTGCAACAATTTACGCAGTCGGTCAAATCAGAACCAGCCTTGCGCAATAAGCCTAACTGTACGTACCTTACTGCTAATTTCCTGACATAAAACTTTAACACACGGATATAATGTACATGATTTATTACCAATAAAACATTTCCTATCAATTAATCGCAATAAAACGGTTGATTGACAGTGGTCAATGACTTGGTGTTATCGACTCTATTGCCTACATCATAGGGTTCAATAACATAATCTTGTGCAATACTCGGACACAGTAAATGACTATCAGAAGTACATAATATTAAGTGATAAGCGCGATAATAATCTCAGATTAAAGATAATTTTGGCAAAAGTAAAATTCGATCTCAGGATTTGAACCTACGTCAAGATGCTTTAGCCTCTAATAGACCACTGCCTATGATAACGAATTTCTCTTCCTTTCTCTTCTCATTCTATGTCTGACGTCATATGTGACGTCAGCGACTTCTATCGAAGACATTACATCTATCAGATTGGTCGATTAGATAAATTTTTTTTTAGCTTTAAAGCTAAAATGCTTTTGTTTCAAAAACTGCCATTAGATCTCCGCAACCCAATTTCTAGGTAATGCCCTGAGAATAGACTGGTTGTCAAGCTTTTAGGTTTCTGATTGCCACTAACGATTCTCATAGGTGTTCGTATATCTTATGTCATATATCATTGACTATACAAAGTAGTCCTTCTGTGCATATTTCTTCAATGGTATTGATGAGTCAGTCCACAGCGCTGGCCTGTTCGAACATGTTCGATGGCCTAGTTAATTGCGCACCTGTTTACACCCACCGTGATTATGAATAGTTTATTTGTAAACAACTCCAGTGCTTCAAGTTTTATAGAAAACTTTTTTGTTGCTTTTTTTTACGACTATAGAACTGCTTACACCGGCTTCTAGGCTTCTTTTGATAAAAAGTAGCGCACGGGATGGTAATAATATTATAGCTTGACATAACTAGCTACATCTGTATTCTGAAGCTGAAGTATTTTCTAATACTATCTCACTCTACTGACATCAAAGTGACAAAGACAAATATATTATACTCGAAAGTGTCAATTGTCTTCGACCTAGACAGTCTGGCACCTGTTTCGTTTGGAAATTTTAAACCTCTCTTGTCTAGTACTTATCTAAACCGGTCAATTTACAACTATCACAATTAGTGGCAAAACATAGCGTGCTAAACCTACCATTATAACACTTGAGAACTGTTATGTATTTTACCTATGTTTAACAAGAATAAATGATTTGATTAAAAATATAAGTATGATCTATTCGATCCATTCCAATACAATTCTCACACACATTACAAATACTTTACCAGGAATTAGGTACCTACTTAGATACCCCGAACTAACAACAAATCAATCGGTATTAGATTCGAATTGAGAGTTCGGATTTTGACGTTACTTGTACCTATGAGTTGTATGTAAGGTCAACATCCTATCTCTAGTAAGCAAATATACCGACGGATTAGTTTTTTGGAATTATCGTAACACAATAACGGTACTAACATCATACAGACATGTTGGTCACAAATTCACAATACATAATTTGCAGCGCCCGCGCAGTATCGATGCCAAACCGTCGCAGGCGCGGGCCCCATGCCAAATATGCGAGGCACTTTAATTTTTATCAGACCTACAACTTGGCAACTGGATCTGCATTGTTTAATTAGCATAGAATGTTTTACAAATGTTTCCTTTGTTTACACTTAAACGCTTTATTTTGTTTTTTGTTTACTTCTGACTCGAATGCGCTTGACCCTTGTCATGCCTGATTTGATGAAAAGCACAAACAGGGTCTAAGTTTGAGCACACAATTCAAATAAATCATTTAAGATCTGCATACTAAGATCGACTGGTAGAAAATGCCTGAGGCATTAAGTCCACCTTTGTAGTACTATTTTTATGCATAAAGAATTACATAAGTAAATAACTAAAATTGCGGGCTCTGGTTCTCAGATATCACGACCAATCACAGTAAACTGTGAATTGTAAAGCTTGCGTGGAGATATTAAAATATTTTTTAGCAAAAAAAATGCCACGTAATTTAATGCTACTACCTACATATTAATGTTTATTACATACTTCATAGCTTGAAACCACATTTACCAACCTAAGTAGGCTGTTTGGAGCAGGTCTACGTATGAAGGTAGATACTAATATAATATTTTTCTGTTACCGTAGAATTTTGAATGTAGAAAAATTCTAAGATTTATTTCCATATTTCCTGTATTTTTGACATTATAGAACAAAACAGTGCGTCTCCTTTCGCTGAATAAGTACACCTGACAAGTGTGCTTTCATTAACCATATTACAGCACTAATCAAACCTACACTAATACGGGCAAATATTGATTGGAAAAGCATTGATTAAACAAAGGCAAATGAACCATCCAACCCATCCAAATAGGGAAAAAATCTGCGCCTATTGCAAACCTAGGGCTGGCAGAGAATTCATAGTCACCCAGGACTAGGTTTATTTATACTTGAACTAGCGACCCGCCCCGGCTTCATTCGGGTCCAATGTACAGTCAACAAAAGAGATTGGTATACAGGTAGCGAACGAAATCTGCATATTTACACAGATTGTGATTTAAATAATTACCCGTCAAAGGATTTGATGTGTAGCAGCTTACAATACCTGCGTTTTAACACATATTGCGTGTAGATAAGATTGTGTAATAATGTATATTATTACACAATCTTTAACAAAACAGATGTTATTTAGCTGCCTGTATACTTAACTCTTTTGTCGACCGTACAGACGCCAGCAGGTCAAGCTATCCAAAACTGTCAAATTTTCCCAATTGAATAAGAACCTCTTTGTTTTGTATTAAAGTTGAAAATCAATCAAAGAAATTTGACAGATTGTGGTAGCTTGATGTGCTGACCTCTGTACTAATAACATGCATACATATACATATTACATAATAAACCTTCCGAAAGAAATTATCTAAATTATAGTAAAAACCGTATTAAAATCCATTGCGTGGTGGTTCTAAAAAAGTGGAGAAACATCACGACAGATGCCAATAGGCTTTGATCGATTACTATTAAAAATTTTGCACATCTTAAAAAATAATATCTATTCCCTCTTGTAGTAAAGAACACATAGCATAAGAGCCGAGTTTATCAATATTTTTGGTACCTAGAAATCGTAGTTAGAATCTATATAGTAAACACGACATGGAGTCTTTATCTGAAGACTGACATCAAAAACCTTTCGCGACTGGGGACGGAACCAAAAGAACAAATTTGAGAAAGTAACAACTAACCTTAACTTATTTTAGTTTAACAAAATTCATAAAAAAAAATGTTGGCTAATTTGATATTCGCCAACCCTAACATAACGTGTCTAACTACCCACAGTACCTACACTCTGAATGCAAGGGGCATTGTGCATTTGCATACACCGAATGCTGCCAATCGATGCGTGCGGGGGTGAATGGGGGTGAAAGAGGGTGCGGGGATGTGGTCACCCCCATCCTGGCAGCGGACAGAGCCGTGTTGCTATAATTACAACTTCCTATGCCCATGTCGCCGATATTGGGAGATTTGGTTGTGGTTGATTTGAGCGGTAGATTAGCTTCTAAATTGAACTAAAGGCTAGAGATTGTTAGGAACACGATATATCTACTGAAATCTTATTATTTAAAAATCTTGACTAGAAATCTCTTATAGTATACTAGCGACCCGCCCCCGCTTCGCACGGGTGCAATATATATGTATTATACATATAAACCTTCCTCTTCAATCACTCTATCTATTAAAAAAAATCGCATCAAAATCCGTTGCGTAGTTTTAAAGATTTAAGCATACATAGGAATATAGGGACAGAGAAAGCGACTTTGTTTTAAACTATGTAGTGATTAATCTTTCTTGCGGTACCTACCAACGACAAGTCTACCAAGCTACCAAGTAAAACAAACACTCGCCGCTACCTAAACTTAATCAAGGGTAATGAATATCTGCCATACTTGTGATCTTAAGTAATACTTATCATTACATAAGTCAATCCTTTTCAAGGTAACCTTTTTCAAGGTAACCTATCGTAATCGTTAGTGATCCTTACGATGTCGTCTTTGTAACCCAGGCCTTTGGAACCATCCAAAGGCATGGTATTCGTTTCGTATGAAATACTGATATTCTGCCACGTCTGGTTAGACTGGAAGCCGACCCCAACATGTTCAACTAGGATGAAGAATGTTAATAATCGATTATTTGTTTGTACGCAAACAAATTCATCGGCGATCGCTATAAGCTTGTATATATCCTGCCGTGAGCTGAAGTCCGCTCCTGCTGTGTTTTCCTTCAGCTTCTGAGTCTACATTATCGTAATACATTTATGTTTTCATTATATTAGCTCAAAGCTTTGACTTAGCCTTCCTCCATAGTTCTTGTTTTTTTAATTTTCCTTGACTCAAATTTTTCTCTTGGCAAACGTCTGTTTTTTTAAGCCTGGCTTAGCTTTAATTTTATATCTGAACTCGGAAATTGTCTCATTTATTATTATAACCAGCGTTTTTATTCTGTTTTCCTGTGATTGTTATCTAGCTTTGTTTCATTTCTTATTTTGTTCGTTATTTGTAAATTAAAGATTAATAGTCCTTTCAAGTTTCATATTCATATTCTTTATTTGCAGTCCACAATGTAAATTAGGTGGTAAACTTAAGTATAGGTAAGTGTCATTATGGACCCTGTTTGGGCATAAAAGCAAAGGCCCATAGTTAAATTTAATCTAAAATAGACTTACCTACAGGCTAACATTACACAATACAAGTATTATCACACAAATTCTTAATCATCATAATATTTTGGATTTATTCTATAAAATCTTATCGATTATAGTTTATGTCAATATATAATGATTATAATCCTATTTACTTAGGATTGTTTATCGATTAAATATTCATATAAACTAACTATAGTAATGTCATTTTCTTATTATGTATTTCTGAAGTTCATTTTTTAATTTATTTTCTTGTTCAAACCCAAACTACGAGTAGCACTAGCTACTGAGAATTTC
Organism: Acronicta alni; assembly: GCA_964056405.1. Classification (NCBI taxonomy): domain Eukaryota; kingdom Metazoa; phylum Arthropoda; class Insecta; order Lepidoptera; family Noctuidae; genus Acronicta; species Acronicta alni. Next base: position 7,062,842 of record OZ043936.1, read on the forward strand.
ATAAAATAACCCAATAAAACTGCTTGACCTGGCAATCGAACCCGATCTCTTGGTAAACAGTTGCGCTTATCACCAGGTAATGAGGAAGATGAATCATTATAACTAGCAGTATCACTATTCCGTGATTATAATCACTACAATTATAAGCTAATTTAGTACCCTATACATAGATTGCGTTGGTACAGGCCAGGATAATTAGGTGTTGGTTGGTATCGAAAGATTAATTATTAGGATTTCCAAGCGAGATTGTGATTTAATTGATTTTCAATTGCCTAAGATTGGAAGCCGACCACAACATAGTTGGGAAAAGGCTCGGAGTATATCTAAGAATGATTAGCTGAGTATATATTTTACACGAATAAACCATGACCATAGATAATAAACAATGAATTTGATATTCAAACAACTAACACTTAAACAGCTTAATTAGTGAAGAATTTACGACTTACAATGAAAAATATCTAAACCTCCTTTCCTGATTTATTACCAACTTGATCTGCATTCTCATATCCAACCACACTCTCTTTTTTATTTATAAAGAAAGTAGGTAGTGTATTATAAGACGCGATTTTCACGGCACCCAGCACGTTTGCTCCACATTACACACATACAACCTCCATACAACGTAATCCTCTTACGCGGTAATTCTGGGAAAAATAAAACAACACGGCATTTGTGTGTTACTTAAAGTTAAGCAAGTTGTTTCCATGGAGACTGATATTGCTGGATTTATTGTTGGTCTTTTTGTTCTGGCTTAAGTCGTTCCTTTGGTACTTATTGATTTGTTGGGATATATTGATCTAAGTTTATATTTATTTTGTTTGTAATCATAGCTAACTAAATGATATGTATAATGATATATAGGTAATTGATATTTATTTCTGGAAATAGATTAAAAATTCACAAGACACTTTTACAGGATTTTTAGTACAAAATGGCGCGGAGTCGCTGAAGTTTGATAAAAAAAAAATAACTTGAGAGGTGTCAAGGGACACCCGGATGGAACGAAGTTCCTTTCATTAAAATTTAATCATTAAAAATAAAAAACCTGTATACACTCAACAATTCACAACGCGCGAAATTCAAATATTGTCATTCACTCAATAATATTTGAATGCTTGTCAACAATATTTGAATTTCGAAAAAACTTTTCGTAAGAATTTTTTCCGTCTAGCCCCCTTTCACAACGCGCGATAAGGAACTTCGTTCCAAAATCTCTTGTAGTTCCCTCAATATTATTATTTTCATAAGCCATTTTTTTGCAGAAAGCTCCATCCATTCGTATATTTTTTTTCTCACTTTGATTATATTATTTAACCGTATTTAAATCGTCACTTTGTACAAAAACACCCAAGTACCTAACTAACACTGGCGACCATGACTGAACTATATTGACGCCCTTTGTTGAAATGGGCCTTTGACCACAGCCTGACTAATTATGTATAGCTGGAACTAGCACTTTGCTTGCAAAAAGGTTAAAGGTTGTGGTTCCTTTATCCTTGATTTTGAAACAATATGCGGTTCCTTTCTTTCTTTGTCTAAAAAGATTTACTTTGTACTGGCCGGTAATTATTTTTTTTTTCACTCTCCTTTTTCAAACTATGTTACGATTTTGTATATTAATAGATGTTGGGTGTTGATAAGATTGATGCTTAAACTTTTGGAATGTGGTCTTATTGACCACTAAAGTGACCAATTAATAGTACCTAGTCACAATTATCAACCCATACTGTCCCACTGCTGGGCACGGGTCTCCTCTCATATTGAGAGGGATTAGGCTATAGTCCACCACGCTGGCCTAGTGCGGGTTGGCAGACTTCACAAACCGTCGAGAAAAATCTCTAAGGTATGCAGGTTTCCTCACGATGTTTTCCTTCACCGTTTAAACCTAGTCACAATAATAAAGCGAATATTAACACACCACTGCACCTGAGATAATGTTATTTTTCTGATTTTCAGGATTGGTATTAAGATATGAACTTCTACAGTTATATTGTAAAATAAATAGATAAATATCTTGGGACATTTTAACACAACACCATCTAGTCCCAAACTAAGCAGAGCACTATGGGAACTAGACAATGGATATAATAATTAATGTAGAAATACTGGTCTTAATGCTTAATTAAGCTAAAAACTTTGCTTGTATGTGTTTCTGCGGCAAATAAATGTTTTTTTTCTTTCTTTCTTTCTTTCATTAAAATCTCGTGTCACAGTGTTGTTATCGAACTCCTCCGAAACGGCTTGACGGATTTTTATGAAATATTTTCTGTATATTTGGTAGGTCTGACAATAGTTCGTAGGCTATTTTTATACCCCTCGGTGATAAAGGTGGTCTTCTCCAGATTTTTTTACATAAAAACAACGTTTCCCGGGTCAGCTAGTAACATAAAAATGTATAAATATCATACAAACATTTCCTTGCGCTATTTTTGTATCATCCCTCACATATTTATAACAAAACGAACGGGAAAGGGTGATGCCTTTTCGGTCGACGAAGTTCTAAAAATAGTAAACACTGTCATCGAAATCCGTTCAGTAGATTTTGAACGAAACTTACAGAGAAAGAAATGTTTTCTTCCTTTTTACCAAAATACATTTAGTATCTTGAAAGATTTCTTCTAACTTCTTGGTATGATTAAATGATATTTATTTCTGTAAATAGATCTTTTAAAGACACTTTTACAAGTCAATATTTTACATATTTTTTTAAGCTAGATGGCTCCGGCATTTTCTAGCTGACGACCTATGAGAAGAAATGCCGAAACAAACTCAGAGAATCATAGTCTCTTTTAAAGTCCAGACAATGTATAGTAACAAAATAATTATGTGTAAGTCTGAAATGGCCTTTTGAAGAAAGAGCCATAGCGGCTTTGAGTAGACCATTTTTTTTTTCTTTTTCCTCTATGGAAATCCTCATGGACTGCCGCCGTCCGGGGAGACGACGGGGTGTGTCGGACTCCGCCCAAATTGAGCGACCTACCGACTAAAACCACAGGAGGTGTTCGCCTCACCACCATTTGTTGGGAACGCGGGAACCAGTTGTTATTCCTCCGCGAACCCGACGGTGGCTTTGAGTAGACCAGTCCCAACTGACAGCACGCATTCAATGCAATGCATCAGTCATTGTGTAGCTCAACCAAGTATGTAGGTATATATAATATGAGTTATCATATATACCTACATACCAGGACAAAACTTGTTAAGTATTGTTATAAATCAGTTTTCAACAGTGCTCAGCAATGGGACTTTGATGATATTGTGAGATAGATTAGACCTTGGTTTTCCAATATGCTTTGGACATAAGCTATTCTTTCTTTCAAAAATTCCTTTGGCATGCGGGGAAACCGCGGGCAACAGCACTTGTACAGCCGCCAGCAGGTCAAGCTATCCAAAACTGTCAAATTTTCCCAATTTAATATGAACCTTACAACTTTGGATTAAAGTTGAAAACCAATCAAAGAAATTTGACAGATTGTGGTAGCTTGTTGTGCTGGCCTCTATACAAAATATTTGATACACTTCCAACTACCACTCACAACTCTTGGTTTGGATTCTGGCTCTGTTAAAAAATCGAAAGCGGGTTACACAAAAAATAATTGATTCAATATTTAAATCCAAAAGATGATCGTGCACAATTCTTCAAAAACATCTTGTATTTTTAGTACATTAAATATTTTTGTATGCGGCTTATACATACATACTTATTTATACTTAATTATATACACATATTTATATATACCTAAAATCACAAATCCAGTAAACTATTGGCGCTTAAGTCAGTTATGTAAACATGAATCCGATTGTACGAACGATGCTAATCGACATTTGAAGTGCAATACATTTATTTTTCTTTTGAGAAGAGCAAGCAGGTTGGCAAATGAGTTCTTGTGTCGAAAACGCAAGTAAAGTAAACGGCATGCTTGTATACATAGGTACGTTATGATTTTCATGAATATTAATGTGTGTACTTAGTTGAGCTCTCGGTAAAATATACGGCAGTTAATGGACTATATAACACGGAGATTTACACGCGGTGTTAATTTTACAGTAGTAGATAGTAAGAGCTTCTTGTAAAACAAAACGTCGGTTTAGTCAAAGTCAAATATTTTATTTCAATTAGATTATACCATTAAAATAGCACTTTTGAAAAGTTAAAACTAGTTGCACGGTTCCAAAAAGTAGGTCTTATAGAGAAGAACCAGCAAGAAACTCCATAGACACTCATTTAAAAAAAAACATGATTACAGTGTTAATCTTGGTTTACAATTTTGTTCTGAATAGTTCATGAGAACAGTGCAGTTTGATGTGTAATTGTGTACTAAGAAATTAATGCAGTTGAATATTAAACAGAAAAAAAAATTGCCATTGACAGTAAGAGCTGTCCAGCCCCGACAGACAGCACCCGTTCTGTCAAGTGTCAAGTGTCAAAACACTCGTCATCATGTCATGATGCCTTTTTCGATCTATGTTGGAGTCTGGGTTTAATGTTCAGTTTGAATATTCTTGGACAAATTTACATAGGACCAAAATGTAAAATGAATTAAATGTATAGCATTTAGATGTAACTACAAAGGAAAGGAGTCTTCAAAAGTCCATACAACTCAGCCCAAATTTGTACCTGAGGTACATGGTATAAAAATACTATGAAACTGATACTAGTGTGATAAAATGTCGTGGGTTTTTTTTCAAATTTAAAGTAATTTTTTCTCATACCCTAGTGAGCATAAAAAAAAGTATGATTAGAGTCTTAACCAGCGTAATACAGGGTATTTTTTCCAAAAAGTGTACCCTCAGTACATCATTTGGGCAGATTTTGGTGACATCCTTTATTGGACTTTTCTAACGTATTGTTCTTTATTGTTACAGCCATGAGCCGGAAGGTGGCGGGCGGTGCGGGGACGGGCCGCTAGCGCGCGCCATGCAGCCCGCCCCGCCGGGCGGCTCGCCCAAAAGGCACCACACGTCTGCGCCTGCGCACGGTAAGAGATAACACTTTTTCATAGTAGTTAAATAACATAATTATTTATAAAATAATTATTATCTTTGTTACATTTTTCATTTCATTTCATTTCATACAAATAACATATTTTTGTGTAATTTAGAAGAAACATACGAACTAAAATGTCATATAGACATGTCTAGTAGGCCTAGTAAACTTTAAAATGGTACTTGTAAGAGAATCGAATAGACCGTGTGTTAATATTAAAGGATATAGACTGAATATTATATAAGTATATGGAAGAAGTCGATATCAACAACATGTTATTTTAAGTCTTTCAGCGCAAATTACTACATAATTATCATTATTATCATCACACGAAATTAAAGTTACCATACATTACAGTCCCCACACGCGGTGTTTGTTCAGGCTAACCTCATAAACGATTGTACGGATTTTCACCAATAGCAAGACGGATTTTATCTAGGAAGGTTACAGGCTACAATTTTGCAAGCGAAGCTGTGGCGGGTCGCTGGTTGTATTTATAAAACCCAATAACACCAGTAAAAACCGTATGAGAAATAGCTTTAGTTAAACCCGATAACCCATAAAACCATAACCTCCTTTCTACCCGGCCTCCCTCGACACTATATCACCTACCCCACGCTTAAACAATTCGGTGCACAAGCAATGCACATCACTAGTGTTTTACAAAAAAAAATCAAGTGGTCTTTGTTTCCAGAAATCCGATTACACGCACTCCCCAAGCCTCCCCTTTTCCTCCCTCCTCTTTCCACTTCCTCCAGCGACGTACAACGGTTTATGCGTCAGCCGACGAGTCGTTGTTCTTTTTTAATGAGTATTATATTACCTGTGGAGCAGTTTTAATTAAAATACGGACGCGTAACGTGTGTAAGGAAATCTGTGTGTTTCGTATTTGAAGGGAATTTAAAATCAGTATTTATTTCTTTAAAAGGTTTGAAGGCAATAAAAGTTGTATAAATTAATTAACGTACCTTCTCAAAATATTGTTGATATGACACTTTCTTCAAAATAACATTTCTCTACATTGTTATAGTAGCTTCTATCCTGATGTCTGTAGATACATCTCTACAGACGATAGCAGGTCAAGTTATCCAAAACAGTCAAATTTTTCCATTTGAACATGAACCTCATAATATTGTATGAAAGTTGAAAACCTATCAAAGAAATTTGACAGATTGGGGTAGCTTGATGTACTGGCTTCTGTAGTTTAAACAGACGATACGTTTCTTCTACAAAGGCCATCAGTTAGGAAATACTAGCGCCATCTAGTTAGAAAATCTAACATTGACTTGTAAAAAAGATATCTAAAGATCTACTTCGATAAATAATATAATTTCCTATACTTACCTGCTAGTTGATAAAAAAAAAATACATTCGAACACAAGTATTGTAAAATTAATGACTATGTAGATTTATCACTGTGTGGGTAGAACGATTTTTTCCATTACAAATTGTTCTCTGTCAGTTTAATCAAATTCTGTGGTATAAAAAGGACGTCATTTCAAGACATTGTGTCATTATGTTTCGAGAGTTAGACGTACTTATACCTATACCAAAACAGTAACTATACTGTATCTATATCCTAATTAAAAGTTCATCGGATCAGACAGTATATTGGCTGACTCATAATAAAATTGCTTTGTGAAGATAAATATTTGGTGATCGTAAAATGTTGTGAATGTAAAATAAGTGATATAGAGTATTTTTTTTAAATTCTGCCTGCTATTGAGTGATGTAAATACTCTCAGTGATCCAGATTGCCACTAACATAGTCTTTCGAGTTTCGTGGTTGGTTTTTTTAACCGCAACTGAACATGTAAGTGCCTACCTTTTTTATTAAATTGCGAGGCAGTCAAATATATAGTGACATTTATTTTGTAAATAGATCTTTTTACAAGTCAATGTTTCACATGTTTTTATAAGCTATATTACTGCGACATTTCTTAACTGACGACCTCTGAGAAGAAAAGCCGAAACAAACTCAGAGAATCATAGTCTCTTTGCAAGTCGACACATAGAATAGTAACAAATAAGTGAGTCTTACAATGTAGGGCAATGTCCGAAAAGGCCTTTTGGAGAAAAAACTATACCGGCTTTGATGCACGAGGAGGCACGCATGCATCAGTCATCAGTGTAGCTCGACCATAATTAGGGAGCTCAACAACCCGTCTCACGACGATACCAGATCAAAAGGAACATTCTTCATCACTACATAGTATAAAACAGTCGCTTCCCACTGTCTGTCTGTCCCTATGTATGTTTGACCTTTAAAACTACGCAACGGATATATATATATATTTAATACAGATATTAGTATGTACATTGCACCCGTGCGTAGCGGGGGCAATGTACATACTAATATTATATCTCATCAGGTCGCTAGGTAACAATAGCTTTTAATCAGGATATTGGCAATTTTTTGCTGTTACGGGAAATTGTAATAACCATAATAATTTAATATCTCCCATTATGATCAATATTTATAAATAAGAGTAGGACTCCACAAGGGTAGGGCTACTCACCACTCCTATAATGACACTCCTACGTTTTAATTTACTGTGCGTTTTATTAACTGTAACGGGGCTAACAGCCCATTTAGCGAGTACGTAGGTAGTATAGGCGCAGCTTCTATGAAATTGATCTATTTACGAGCATGACATTACACAGGTGAGCCGTTTCGGAGAAAATTGGGAATAAACGATGTAAAATATAAATTAGGTCGTCGACTTTAAAATAGTCATTGTTTACTATTTCTTTGATCAGTTTTTAAAAAGTACTGTCGTTATTTTGTGAATGTTAGACAGATTTGGATTTGTGCTCGGGTAACGGCAATATCCGTAATGGGACTTAAAGTCTTAAACATACCCGCGAACTCGAACTGTGGATGTACATTGGTACACCTCTACGTAACTTTAAAATACAGGCTTGATTGTATGATAAGCAGTGTTGTTGCTACTTTATGATTGAATAGCGAAAAAACAATAGTTAGACATATCTTTTTGTATAATTATGATAAGAAAAGTGTCATTATAAGTAATATTATTTTTGTAAACGCATCTACGATAGGTGCAGCTGGAGAAAACCTTACTGTGTGTCTATGGTTCCTTTTTCGTATTTGAAATTCGATCTATGACTGATTCTCCGTAAAATCTCTCTCCATACATAAATCATATGATCGTGACAAGAATACCTTATCTTATGGCTGTGAAAGTGATTGCCATAAACGTGAGGCCCCATAGGAGTCGTCGCCGCTTGTACAATCAATAGGTTGTAATGACTTGGAGACTCTATGGTAACAAACCCTTGTTGTTTTTTTTTGTCAATTTTACGGAGCACCATCTAGTCCCAAACTAAGCAGTGCTTGTACTATGAGTACTAGGCAATGGATATAATACTTACATAAACAATACGATTGATTCAAATACTAATGCCTTTTTACAGACATTTAGTTAATTATATTATTCATAATATGAATATCTGTACGTAATGTAAGGCATAGTGGATACCTATCTACCCCTTATTTTTTAATTACGGCAAATGTGGAACAGATTGTCTTTTTTTTCGGTTTCTGTGTTGGTCCATAAGTCAACTTGTTCATAATTAGGTGTGGATACAACGGTCCTAATTCTTTTTCAGATAATAAAAGTAAGCGGGTGTAATAGTAGGTACTTTGTGTTTGATGACATAATAAATCCGTTATTAAAATTAAACTCGTCAGTAAAACTGATGAGTATAATTTTAATAATGATAATGTTAATTCAAAAGTCACATAATTCTTTCAGATTTAGTTTTCATTGCGAAATGACATCGTCTAGTTTTTTTGCACATTGAAGTGATACTAATATTAAATCAGATTAAATTATCAGACATTTTGTTATTTTAAACCCGATTTTTTTTTCACAATATTTTCACAAACCCAATCTTTGAAAGACCACAGCATGTAAAAGTAAATAAAATCTCCATATGTTCTCTTTCTCTATCCAGGTGGCGCGGCAGGCGACCAGTCCACGCTGAAGGTCCACCTTCCAAATGGTGGTTTCAACGTGGTGCGGGCGTCGGCTGACGAGGATGTGCGGTCGGTGCTCAGGCTGCTGGCTGCTAGACTTGCAGCCGGCGACAGGGTGTATACGTCCTGCTACGCGCTGCGAGCCAAGAGGCTCACGACCGGAAAGGTATAGATTATGACGTCATCCCGTAACAATCGCTATTTTAATCTTCCTCTGAGCATTTTGTCAACTATGTTGGGAACGGCTTCCAGTCTAACCAGCGGCTGAATATCAGTATTAGACAATCACTATTGTAATCTACATTTATATATAATCTCTATTTCTCTTAGTCGCATCACGCGTGATCGGATGGAACAATAATTTCGCTAATTCTTTTTTTGTTGTGGTAATTATTGTTAGGAGAAGGTTAGAAGAAAAAATTAAGCCATTGTGCAGGAAATTAGAAAATTTAAAAAACTTAAGTACTAGGTACTTTCAGGTAAATTCCACGCAGACGAAGTCGTGGGCAGAAGCTAGTGTAGGTTAAGTCCCTATTAGGTATTAATTTACTTTTGAAGTTTTTAAAATAACTGTTTTGTACACCAGATGTACAGAGGTCAACACATCAAGCTACCCCAATCTGTCAAATTTCGTTGATAGATTTTCATCTTTAATACAAACACGATAAGGATCATGTCTTATTGGAAAAAATTGACAGTTTTGTATAGCTTGATCTGCTGCCATCTGTACCTACCTACAAAACAGAGTAAACTATTAAACTTATACATATAAGTATTATGTACTAATATTGTTTTATTACAATTATTGGCAGTAACGCGCATGCTAAACATTTTGGATATTTTTTTTAGCGAAAGTAAAAATAGTTTTAGGCCAGGTTTCGAACGTGCGTCCAGGTCTGGAGCACTAGTGGTTCAAACTCTGCCTGAACCGAATTTTGATAAAAGTACCTATGTAATAAATACGTCCGGCGCACCCTGGGCAGTTGCTCGGCATGAATTGATTATGAAGCTATTGCCAACACAAGAAAGCCAACTTCCGTGTTTCTGCTCGCTACTGCTCGTGATTATTGTTTACCAGGAGAAACAGAGGTTTGAGTCCTGCTCTGTTGGAACTATGAAATCGTGCGTAAAAGCGTAAAACGATAGAAATTATTTACTTATATTGTTCTTATGATCCTTCAGATTCTGTGCAGAGAAGGCTGAATGAGGCTGGTGTCTTAATGATCTTTATTTCACTTTATGAAAAAGACCTCTCAGTATATTTCCTATGCAGTTATGGTCCCTAGCAAATCGACCAAACGAACTTTCGATTCTATTAAAGTTACTGTTCATCCATAGATCCGCTGGATCCACCAAGATACTCCAGTGTCAGAGCTGCTCACAAAATGGCCGGCGAGCGAGTGGCGGCTCGAGCTGCGCGTGCGCTACCTGCCCGCCAACCTGCGCGACCTGTGCGACGCCGACCGAGTCACCTTCCATTATTATTACGACCAGGTAAGACATTGGCCCCAGTAGGCGGCACGATTCTGGCGTGTATCAGTATGCGAGGAAACGCCTCGCTAATTGACGGGGTCCAGCGACTGTTGGACCACAGCCTGTCATGGTCGTGGTCAGGGCCGGATTTACCGTATGGCTTTTTGGGCTTCAGCCCAGGGCCCCGTGGTTTCAAGGGGCCCCCAGCTCAGTCAAGTCAAAGTCAATATAAATCAAATATTTTACCGTCTCATTTTTTACTATAGTTTGAGTAATTAGGTGGCTACTAAGTAGTATTAGCCCAGGGCCCCCTAAACTCACGGTCCGGCTCTGGTCGTGGTGAATTTCGCGGATCCCATGGCTATGACTATAGGGCAGGTGAAGGCAAGTGCGGTGTTTAGTCAGTACCAGTCCGACATACCCTGCCACCTCCCCGGGTGGCGGAGGCTCAGTGAGGATATTCCGTACTATAAAAAAAGTAACATTCTCCTCATCATCAGTCAGGATAAATGGGAATTCTTTGATTAGCACTGGAGATTGGTTAGCGATTTCAATTCCCGCATGGATTAAAATTATAAGGCCTATATGAAATTCACTTATTTACAAAAGCTTTGGTCGGGCAGGTAAGAGCTCCGTTATCAATACCAGTATATGTATGAGACGGATAGTAGTAGTCTGAAGTTTTTTTTTATACTACTAAGGTGGCAAACAAGCATACGGCTCACCTGATGGTAAGCGGTTAGCCTATAGACGCTTGTAACACTAGGGGTATCACTTCCGCGTTGCCGACCTTGTAAAACGAAAGAGAAATAGTTGGGTTGGCAGTATAAGGGTCAAAGTCGGCAAACTCCCCCCCCCCTCTGCCAGCACAACGTGTACTCGCGGAGCACTGTCATAGTCTCCATAGATTTGCTTATACCACGTCACCACCTGCATCCACCCAAACGACAGTAGCAGTTTATAGATCCTTATAAGAAGAAATCAATAATTTTATTTCTCTTTATAAACTCATGCCGATATCTAGGTACAGACGCCTGCAGGTAAGCTATCCAAAACTGTCAAATTTTCCCAATTGAATATGAACCTTAGTTTTATATTAAAGTTGAAAATCAATCAAAGAAATTTGACAGATTGTGGGAGCTTGATGTGCTGGCGTCTGTACCTATGCTTAGATGAAAATTAAGCGTATTTCATCCTCTTTCTCGGAGCCTTTTCCTACTTAACTATATGTATTCCAATCTGACCAGATGTGGCTAAATATCAGTATTTTACACGAAGCGACTGCTATCAGAAGTCCCTATAATCTGAGGATAGATTGGTTGTCTTTTTTGGCTTCTGATCTTGAGAATGTCATCTAAAATTGTATTTTAGGTAACCAAAACAAAACACGTAATTGTGTACTTATGCATGTTTACATTTCAGGTGCGACACGACTACCTCAACGCCAATCATCCTATGGTAGACCAGGATTTGGCGATACAAATATGTTGTTTAGAAATTAAGTAAGTAATTTTCTGATCTCTGTATATTATTTCTCGAAGCCGTTCAATCATATTAACATTTATGTTTGATACTTACGCCATTTTGAAAATTATTTTTCTTTCTTTAAGATGTGTTAAATATGTCTTTATTTGATTTTTATTGCTGTCAGATAATATATTCTTTAATATTCTCTAGATATAAATCACTTAGCTAATTAATTATGAGTGTTATGTACGCCGTAATTGTCATGTGCATCAGATAAAATACTACTCATATGTTTGTTTTATGATTATTTTAATGTACCTATGTGATGTGGCTGTACTTAGTAAATAAATAAATATTAATGAGATTACGTCAATTAATATTCCGCATATTCGCACGGGTCATGGCCTGCAATTCTAGAGCCCGCGACTCGGCAAACTTAGTGTAGGACGCCCTCCGGCAAGATGGAGTGATGATTTGCGAAAGGCTGCTGGTGGAAGCTGGATGTGAAAAGCCGAGGACAGAGTGAATGGCGCACATTAGAGAAAGCCTACGTCCAGCAGTGGACTAATATAGGCTGATGATGATGATTCTGCCTGCATCATTAGTGTAGTGACTGCCCTATTAGCCTATTGCCCAGGCGTATCACTTGCGCTTTGCCCTTTCTGATATAAAGAAAAATTACACGTACATATACATTAGTACATCTAGGTCTAACCCTTCGGAGAATTCAGGTGTGACAGTACCCGAAGAATTAGGCAGAGGAATAATAATGTACACCACTATTCGCCATTATGTTTACTCGGCCTACTAACAGATCAACCATTGCCACAACTCCTGTTGATATTATTTTTAATATAATATTATGTGGGTGTTCCAGATACTTCTGTAAAGATATGCAAATATCTCTGGACAAGAAGTCCAACATCGAGTATTTGGAGAAAGAGTTTGGCCTGCACAAGTTCCTGCCCAAGTCGGTGCTCGACGCCATCAAACCCAAGGTGCTCAAGAAGGCGATACAGCAACAGTTCAAAAAGGTAACGCATTCATTCCTTTAACTAATCGGTTAGAAAAGAAAATATGTGTTGAAAGACTTAAAGGTCAGTTGCGTATTACTCTCAACCGGCGTGTGAGTATGACAAGATTGACGATGTATTCTATGCTCCAGTGGTTCGAGTGTCTGACTGCTGATCACGAGGTCGTGGGTTCGATTCCCACAGGACACAAATATTCATGTTTGTCTGGGTGTTTCTTATTTATTTACAAAAAAAGTACCTATTTAAGTATTATATCCATTGTCTAGTTCCAATAGTAACTCTGATCATAATAACTCTGGTGTCCCAAATATTTATAATGTATACCCAGCAAGTCAAGCTATCCAAAACTGTAAAATTTTCCCAATTGAATTTGAACCTTATCGTTTTAGTATTAAAGTTGAAAATCAATCGAAGAATTTTGACAGATTGTGGTAGCTTGATGTGCTGGCCTCTGTACATTACTAATTTCATAGAAAAAAAATCACAAAAAAACTACTAATTTCATAGAAAACCCCAATAACTGCTACTATATCTTGGAACCGAACACAGTCCAGTAAAGCCAATAAAATCTCCCAGGACATTTTTTTTTTTTTGTTTCCAGGTAGCAAACCTAAGCGATGCAGAGTGCATGCTGAAGTATCTGGAAACGATGCACACGCACTACGGGTACGACCGCGAGACGTTCACGGGTGCGCTCGGCACCGGCTGGGCCATTCCCGTGGAGCTGGCCATCGGACCTGATATAGGTAAGTGTGGTACCTACACATCTGATTGCGATGCAAAGTGCATGCTAAAATATATCCATTTTTTTATTATATTTGATATTAAAGAGCGTCGGCGACAGACACACGGCGAAGATACTATAAAATTATCGCTCACTATACAGTTTGTATGAACTATCGCAAGCGGCTAAGATATATATTTTCATATCACTAACTTAAGCTATCGTGTGATATGGAAATTTTACGTTAAGATGCTGAGCGATGCTAAGTCATCTTAAGATGCGAAATATATCTTAACATGCTACCTTGACTCAAAATGATAGAATGATTCGAGCGAATATATTATAGTAACTTAACAGTGTGTGATACCTTAAGATACTATAATATTTTATATCCAGGCATCTTAACATAAAATATTATAATATCTTCGCCGTGTGTGACGCCCATAGCACATGCCTAACATATATACAGATATAAATTTTACAGAAAATATCGATCTCGTACATAGCTGTCGCCGATGACGCAGATGTCGTGCCGTCAACGATAATGCTAATACTAACATTGCGGGCCTTTTACAGCGTCCATGGTCCAAAAGTAGTTTAATTTCAATATCTAATATTTGCGCAAGTGTCGGTAATCAATGGATAATTTTATTGTTTTTATTTAATTACTCTTGTTATGGTGAGCGCTTAGTCGTCCGCGCTCGCTGTGTGCTCTCAACGCTCTCCTGTGCGCCAATCCTGATTGTGACTTGTTTGTGGATCGATGGCCGTTGATACTGTCGGAGTGTCTGCGTTTTTGTGAGAAGGATGTATAATTGTGAATTTCTATTTATTTTAGTAAAATCTAGTATAAGTTTTTCATATATCTTCTATTATTGTAATTGGTGTGTACCATTTTAACAGAAGTAAAATAAATAAATGGTACTCTTAATTTCCAGATATATCGTACGTGTCGCACAAGGCGGGCGAGCCCCCCACCTACACTAAGATCGCGTCGTTCTGCGATATTGTGGCCGTGCAGACGCTCAAGTCAAACTGCACGCAACAGTCGCAAACACAGGCATGTATTATAATAATAATAATAATATATTTATTTGCATAAACATGGTATAAGCAGGTCTTAACAATAGGTAGGTAGGTACAGACACCAGCAGGTCAAGCTATCCAAAACTGTCAAATTTTCTCAATTGAAATTGAACGTTATTAATTTGTATTAAAGTTGAAAATCTATTGGATTGGGGTATCTTGATATGCTGGCCTCTGTACATAGAACATACATGTTTTGTTAAGAATATTCATAGCATGCATGTTAATGCTTTTCAAGGAATTCGTATACAATAACTGTTGCATGAAGGAAAGGGCTTTTTAGGGAAAAGGTTCGGAGAATACTCAACATAAGTCGTATTTAGACTTTAAAGAAGAGTTGTCTTTGAGCTTTTGTTTGGTCCTTAGAGCTTACGTCATTATTGTGTAAGCTCAAATGTCATCTGAGAGAAAGATACAACGGTATTTTATGTGTTGAGTTTACCTTTCTTTCAATCTTAAGTCCGAAAATGTATAACCAAATTACAAAGGAATTCAAACAGTGCAATGTACTACCTAATAACATGCATAAATATAGCCTATGACACTCGCAAATAATGTGGCTTTCTATTGGTAAAAGAATTTTCAAAATTTGTTCAGTAGATCCAGAGATTACCCCCCTAAAAACTGTCAAACTACACCTCTTTATAATTATATAAGTATATGATATATCAAAAATTGGTCTTAAAGTAATTGGTGTAAATTACAGAGCGGGTCGTGTGGCAAGGCAGCATTGCAGTTACGAGTGAAGGGCGCTACAGAAACGCTTACAATTACGTGCAGCAGTGTTGAGGTGAGCAAAATATATAACTTTTTTATGTAACGGCACGTTGTTCTAGCAATGGTACTTACACATTATGTATAAGTTTATATCATTTTTATGTAAACTCAGATCGGCATTTGAGAGAAAGGGACAGCGGTATTTAATGTGTAGAGCATTCACTGACTTCTATAATACAAAGGGTATCCCTCTCTTCTGGGTCCGAAAATTTAAAACCAAATTAAAATTTATTTAAAACTACCTGTTGCCCGTTATCCACCCACATCCCAAAGGGCTGTCTGTTCTTCTCCAAAGTCTAATCTATCTCTGTTGTCCAGATTTTAACAAATCCGTTCATCGGTTTAGGCGTGAATGTGTAACAGACAAACAGACAGTTTTAAATTTAATATGTAAAGTAGGTACTAAATTAGACTGGACTTTCTTATTTTTTGTAATTATATGATAATATATGTAGCACTATTAATTTTTAACACCATTCATTGCATTGCAATTCATACAAATATTAAAACGAATAAATATATTGTACCTTTATGTTGACAGTGTTGCCATTGATATCATTTTTTAATATTACTTTTTAGCTAGTTTTTATAATTTTATTTTATGTATGGTATGGTTTGTTGTGCGTCAGATGGACGATGAAATCTTATCAATTGTAGAAAGATAGTAGAAACCTGTTGTGGTGCGGCATCAGGGTCCTAGTAAGTCTTATTTTGATGTATATCTTCTTTGTTGCAGGCTGCAGAAAGTTTAGCAGATTTAGTAGATGGTTACTGTAGATTAGTTACAGAATCGCAGACATCATTATGGAATAGAACAAGTAAGTACATAATGTTTTTTATACTACTAATGTGGCAAACAATCATACGGCCTGATGGTAAGCGGTTACCGTAACCTATAGACGCTTACAACACCAGGGGTGTCAATTGCGCATTGTCGCCCCTTTACAACGAAAAAGGAATAGTTGGGTTGGCAGTATAAGGGTCAGTCCCCTACTGCCAACACAACGTTTCCTCGTGGAGCACTGGCAACTTTGCTCACCGTAAGAAACGCAAGACAGCTCAAAACAGTGTTATTTCACTGCGATTTTCTGCAAGGCGGAGTAATTCCCTAGGCGGGCAGCTCCAACTTGAGTGGAGTTACTTCCACCATGCCCTACCTCTCTTAAATAAAAATACCGACATGCTTGTCAATCTTAAAAATCTTATAAACATTAACATAACATACGACGACCTCTGTGGTCTAGTGGTGCGAGTGCTGATCATAAGGTCGTGGCTTCGATTCACACAGGACACAAATATGTATTTGTCTTTGCGTTTGTCTGGGTGTTTCTTATATATTATAAATATTTATTTGCAAAAGAAGTATACATATAAATATTATATCCATTGTGTAGTACCCATAGTACGAGCTCTGCTTAGTTTGGGACTAGATGGTCTTGTATAAAATGCCCCAAAATATTTATGTATTTATACCATCACGCGTGTATTCCTCGAAGTACTAAGCAGAAGTATACAATTGTACACTCACTGTTCGCCGGTATGTTTAGGTCTCATGTATCAACTGCCTCGTTAGTCTAGTGCTCCTAAGCGAGACTGCTATGCAGGTCTTGGGTTCAATTCCCAAGTGTTATTGGGTCTTTTTCTATGAAATTCTCAGTAGTTTGCATTTATGCCCGGTTAATGGCAATACGCTCATTCCCCCTTCTTATTGAAAAGTTAAATATTTAGTGGTGATATTTTGTCATACCTAAAAAATAATTTCTTTATAATTGAAACCAAACTACTTTTTACGGATTTTATCGCGTATATATTTTTTTTTTAATTCAGAAAACCAACAGCGATACATTAAGCTAACAAAAAGGCATAATCTAAAAGTAAGGCTAATTACAGGTTTTCCTTGACTATCATACAAGTTAATTTACGGATAGCGAACGGACAGAAAGAGAAAGAAAAAATAAATGAAATCAATGTCGGGATTAATAATATTCATATTATTAATCCCGACGTTTCGGACCCTTTACAGCGTCCATGGTCACGGGTAGACTGGACGCTATACGCGATAAAATCCGTAAAAAGTAGTTTTATTTCAATGTATAATATTCGCGTAAATGTCAGAAATCAATATGTTCTTTATATTTTACAAGCTACCGTATGGAAACAACTCAGTTGTCAGTGTAAAAGTAAGTGGCCAACTCAAAACAGCCAATTTTAGTTTATTTGTTTTATTTTCTGATAAAACATTCACCTTTGATCCAAAAATATGATTATATTCCTTTTGAAACTTCATTTTTAATTTGTAAGAAAAAGCAGTTCGTGTTCATCAATATTAATTTTGTAAATATTTCTTAGCGGAGATGAGTAGCAGTTCTTCAGAAGGCAAAACCAGTTCCTGGGAGGCAAATACAGCCACACTACTGTCGGAAGACTACGCAGAGATCGTGGACGATGACGCAGACTACTCCACACCCGCCGGTAACACACACTTAAAATTACTTCGTATAAGTACAGACGCCAGCAGCTCAAGCTATCCAAAACTGTCAAAATTGAACCTTATTATTTTGAGTTAAAGTTGAAAATCGATCAAAGAAATTTGACAGATTATGGTAGCTTGACGTGTTGGCCTCGGTACAGTCAACAACAAAATTAACACGTTGCAATCTTCAATATAAAATTGAATGACCTGTGAAGATTGTGCAAAATCATTGCATAGATGACCATTAAATATTTACCTTACTTTTATAATAAAAAAAAGTTTTGGAAGCTGTCATGTTTTCGTTGACGTTCTTTTGTTGCTGACTGTACCTAATTTGAATGTGCATAAAGAAAAACAAAATAATGTTTCAACAGTTTTAATGTCCACATTTTTCTAAGATTATCGGAATTAAAATAAACAATAGATTATAAACATATTTTATTGGTTTTCGTGATATTATTAATAACAATTATACTTATCTGAGCTACTTAATCCAAATTTCAATAAATAATAATACAAAAATCCCAAAAACCTTTTTTGGTGACAAAAGTATTTTGTTGTCAGTTTCTTGGCAACTTTTGCCTAAAAACCTTATTCGGACTATTTGGGAAGCATTGAAAAAAAAGTCTAGTCAAATCGGTCTAGTTGTTCTCAACTGATGTGCTGAACCAACGAACTGCATTTGCTTTTTAAAAAATAGATTCTTTTTTACACAATTTGGATAATATTTATTAATCATCTTTTCAGTTCGAGATTACGAGTTAGTAAGAAATCAAATAGAACTAACAGGCATCATCGGCGAAGGACAATTTGGAGACGTACATAAAGGTAAGCCGTAATATTGTGAATATTATGATCATACTATATGTATTTTTAAGTATATTTTGTTAGTTAAATATTATATATAGCATGTAGTTTTTTTTTGTAATTGTGTATTTATAACATAAATTATATATTAAATTTAGTCAGCAAAAATCTCATAATGTAAATAGTGCCTCTACTGTGATCTTATTCTCTCTGCATCACCCTAAGGTTGTCTGGCAGAAAATGCCTAAAGATAAAAAAAAAAAATTTAGAGGCACAGTTACATTGCACGTACATTCTTACATACAATCTAAACCTTATTGCCATAGTTTTGTTAACGATAGGTACAGGGCCAGCACATCAAGCTACCAGAATCTGTCAAATTAATTTGATTGATCTTCAACTTTATTGCTAAAATATAAGGTTCATATTCATCATCATCATCATCATCAACCCATATACTGTTGTACCCCACTGCTGGGCACGGGTCTCCTCTCAGATTGAGAGGGAGGCTATAGTCCACCACGCTGGCCTAGTGCGGGTTGGCAGACTTTACAAACCGTCGAGAAATATCTCTAAGGTATGCAGGTTTTCTCACGATGTTTTCCTTCACCGTTTAAGCGAGTGATAATTAATGATTAATACGCACATGAATTCGAAGTCAGTGGTGCATGCTTTGGATTCGAACTCGAGACCTTCGACTTGGCAGTCCAATGGCCATAGCACTAGGCTATCACTGCTTATAAGGTTCATATTCAATTGGGAAAATTTGTCAGTTTTGGATAGCTTGACCTGCTGGAGTCTGTAATTGTAAATAATTGAAAAATAGTACACTATAATAATTCTAGTATACTTTTAACTAGGTACATGTAAGGTGACGTCATCGAACCACCCCTCCCTCCGTCGTCAGCTGGCGTCAGGCGCGGCGCGGGGCGAGGCCGTGCTGCCCGTCGCCGTCAAGACCTGCAAGATGGACGCCGACCTCGACACCGCCGAGAAGTTTCTAGAAGAGGCCTGTAAGTATTCTTGATTCCACGTCTCCTGTTACCTGAAAAAATTAATCGCTTAATTTCATCTCTATCACTCTGCTGCAATATATGCAATGCATTAGGATAAGGATTGCGATTTGGCAGTGTCACACCTTACATAACGTACATGTTGAGCTCCCTAAATTATGGTCGAGCTACACAATGACTGATGCATGCGTGCCGTCGACTGGGACTGGTATACTCAAAGCCGCAATGGCTCTTTCTTCAAAAGGCCATTTCAGACATTGCCCTGCATTGTAACACACATGTTTGCTAATATCCTATGTCTGGATTTTAAAAGAGACTTTGATTTTCCGAGTTTGTTACGGTGTTTTTTCTCAGAGGTCGTCAGTTAAAAATGCCGGATTCATCTAAACATCTAAAAAAAATTTAAAGCAATTGACTTGTAAAAGTGTCTTTAAAAGGCTTTAAAAGATCTATTTACAGAAATATATATCATTTATCATCATCATCATTTATTATTACCATCACTATATTCCTCGAAGGGTTAGGTAGATGTGTACTAATGTACACCAACAGATAGCCGGTATGTTTAGGTCCCATGTAATCTACTAGGAAAATAGGTACACTCAGGTGCACTCGGTGCCTTTTTCCCATGGGTGTAGCCAGAAACTAAAGAACGCCACTTGCTACGATTCTTGCATCTTGTCTTGTCATACACACATGCCGATTGCGAGTACTACGCACCTAACCATTTTAAAGAATCCCACCAATAAGGTCGCGAGTCTTTCTAGTGCGTCCCCCGGCGGTTCCACTGACATTCGCCATATAAATCCTTTTTGTACTTTCTACTGAGAATTTCATAGAAAACCCCACTACTTACTCGAATGGCAGTGGCAGTCCGTGGTCATCGCTTGGCTATCACTGGTTTTTAGTGTAACGTTTTCATCATATCAGACAAACGAGGTCCGCTACCGACCAAAGCGTCCCTTATAGATCTCCACAAGGACCGATTACAGCCGTCTGCATCCAACGACATTAATAATGGTAACATTATACCTACCAACCTGTTAATATTCGTTTGTTTCAGACATAATGCAACAGTTCTCGCACCCGCACATAATTGGCCTGGTGGGCGTGTGCAGCTCCCCGCCTATCTGGATAGTCATGGAGCTCGCCACGCTCGGCGAGATGAGGGCCTACCTGCAACAAAACGCACACAGGTCTGTTTACAGCTGGTTAACGAAGCTCATTAATATAATTTTTGTAATCTCGTTCAATATTTTGTTTGCGCGATAAACTTTATTTACTTTAACGTGGCTTTAACGTGCCTAACCAATTATAGAAATCATTAAAAACATCATCATCACGCCTGTACTCCACAAAGGGTTAGGCTGAGGTGTACCAATGTACTGACGCCACCAGGTCAAACTATCCAATACTGTCAAATTTTCCCAATCGAAAATGAACCTCATTGTATTGAATTAAAGTTGAAAATCTATCAAAGAAATTTGACAGATTGTGGTAGCTTGATGTGCTGGCCGCTGTACCTACACTCACAGTTCAGTTCGGAAGTGAGACAGTAAATAGGCTTAAATGTCGTTGACAATTGACATTTCCTGGAAGAGTGTCGCCATTAAAAATATTGAAATTTTTCTCATGTCTGCGTTCAGAAACTCTGGATCTGGATTTTGCTGTTACCATTACAAACTACGTTTTATGAGGTGGGAAGTATAGCTTCCAATGTTTTAATAAGGGTTTATAACGTTGTTGCAGATTAGAGACATGTACGCTAGTTCTGTACATATACCAGCTGTCTACTGCGCTGAGCTATCTTGAGAGCAAGAAGTTCGTACACAGGGACATTGCCGCCAGAAACGTGCTTGTCTCCACACCTACTTGTGTTAAGGTTAGTTATATAATACTATTTAATAATTTGGGATATTTCTCCACCTAGACCGGTTAATTTTCAATGTGCTTGAGTACTGAGAGTATTATTAAATATATCACCGAATGTTTTTTGTCTACAATATTTAGGGCAATGCCCATACAAGCTATACATTATAATAATATAAAAGTACTTGAATCTTTTTTATACCTACATTATATTCGCAATTAACTGTTCAAATAGCTTAATAATTAATAATATCAACTGTTTTTAATTCAAGATTTTGTCAATATTCTATTTTGTCACTTTTGGAATATTATGAGGAACCCTGCGATCGCAAATCCTAGACTAAATTAGTGCTGAGCAAATGCCTCCCGTTATCCACTAAAGAGGCTATATAACACAAACCGGTGCTATAAAATGTTGTATTCTCGAAACACAGTTGGCGGACTTCGGGTTATCAAAGATGGTGGAGGACAAGTCGTATTACAAGGCGTCACGCGGCAAGCTGCCCATCAAGTGGATGGCGCCAGAGTCCATTAACTTCAGGAGATTCACCTCTGCCTCCGACGTGTGGATGTTCGGTACGTACATAACTTTGAGGTCTCAACAACGCTCGAGCGATACCACTGTGTTACTGGCATCTATTATTATTGGCTGCAGTTGCCGTTTGTTAACAGTAAAATAACTTTTTGATGATGTTTCGTTGTCTGTGGAGATGGGATTACGTGGGGGTAACACGTGTATAGGGACGAGGTGTCTTGCCCCTCTATAACCCTCCGTCCGTGCCGAGCCGGTAGCTTTAAATTCGCCCCTAAATAATTAAACCCAGATCAAGCCGTCCCTAGCTGCCCCCCCAGCAACGCCCTAAGCCCGAGGCCCGAGTCCGCAGGGGACGCACTAACTTTATAAGTTGTCCCTGGCTGGAGACATTCAGTGCCTCGCCACCAAGTCCGGTAAAGTTTTCAAAGCTCCCTCTAGCTAAAAACTGTGTCCGACCTAAAAAAAGAAAAAGCCCCTCCAACCAGAGGGAAGGGGCCTCCTATCACGCGGGTGTTTTGCCTGGCACGCTATGGCCCGACGGTTGATGTAGGGCGCCTATATTGTTGATAGCGCGATTCAGCATTTGTTCGTCGTAGTTCCAAGTAGCGCGATAGATGTCGCTACATGTCTTTGCTTTCTCAGATGCTCCGAAACATTCGAATAAGATTTGATTTTCACAGGCGTATGCATGTGGGAGATCCTTATGCTCGGCGTGAAGCCCTTCAGTGGGGTCAAGAACAATGATGTGATTGGAAAACTGGAGAATGGTGAGCGGCTAGCCCTGCCGCCGCGGTGCCCGCCGCGCCTGTACTCCGTCATGTCGCGCTGCTGGGCCTACGAGCCCAGCCAGCGACCTGCTGCGCAACAACTCAAGGAGACCCTCTTGTAAGATATCCTGAAGTATATAATACTAGCGACCTGTCCCTGTTCTAATAACACGCATGTATTTTACATAAATAGCTTCTGCCCGCGACTTCGTGCTCGTGGAAAATTTACTTTTAACTATCGTTGTAATTTGGCAAATTAACTCAAAAAATCGTTATAAACTATATGTTATATGTTATTTTGATGTATAAATAATAATACTGTAAAGTTTCATTAAAATCCGTTCAGTAGTTTTCGCGTAAAAGAGTGACAAACATCCATCCATCCATACTCACAAGCTTTCACATTTATAATATTACTAGAAACCCGCCCCCGCTTCGCACGGGTGCAATGTTCTAATAACATGCATATATTTATTAAATGATATTGGAAACCGTATTAAAATCTGTTGCGTAGTTTAAAAGATCTGCGTACACAGTGACACGGCGGGAAGTGACCGTTTTATACTATGGTGTAATGTTACAGTCAACTCATACATGCTCAAAAATAATTTTACCTTTTTCATATCACATAACAAAGAAAATATTATCACGCCTGTGTACCCCGAAGGGTTAGGCAGAGGTGTACTAAATGTACACCGACAGCTCGCCGGTATATTTAATGTAATATGTTATGTAATACATAAGTTCTCAATGTGATGCCCGGTGGATTAATATTTGTTATAAAATTATTATTATCCTACATAGAACCGTTAATTTTAAGTGTTTGGCCAAAAAAATGTCTCTTATTTTACTTACGTAGGTTTTATTTTGGTATGTTGCTACAGTGAGATCTTGCAAGAGGAGCGCAGTTCAGCGTGGGAGACGATGAGGAGAGAGAACAGGCGCGTGGCGGCCGCGTCCTTCAGCGACGAGCCGCCGCCCAAACCGCAGCGACCTTCCAACAACATCGCCGGTAATTATAATATATTACATAACACGTTTAGAAACGTAAGAAGAACGTACTTAAGAAGCAGTGATAGCCCAGTGGTATGACATTGGACTGCCAAGCCGAAGGTCTTGAGTTCGAACCCAAGGCACGCACCTCTGACTCTTCGAAATCACGTGCGAATTCATTATCACTCACTTAAACGGTGAAGGAAAACATCGTGAGGAAACCTGCATGCCTTACTGCCTTAGAGATTTTCTTGACGGGTGTGAAGTCGGCCAACCCGCATTAGGCTAGCGTGGTGGACTATAGCCTAATGCCTCTCATTCTGTGAGAGGAGACCCGTGCCTTACAGAGGGGCAGTATATGGGTTGATGATTACGTTTAGAAACAAGTTTAAAAATGTATTGGGCCTCACACAGATATGAAGTTATATGCATAAGTGGTCTGTTTTAAAATATAAATACGTATATAAAGTCTCAAAGCTCGGGTCTGTACGACTGAGCCGGTCCCAATCGACTCTGTCGGCACGGCGTGATGTGACGTCAGGAACAGTACACTAAACTGTAATTTACTGAACAGTGAGCGACACGCCAGCAGCCCCGGCGGGTGGCGGCGCCGCACAGACGTACATAGTGGCGCAGAACCCGCTGGTCCTCGCGCACCTGCTGCGGGAGAACCAGGCCCGCGCCATACACCCGCAGGCATACACCACCCCCGCCTCGGTATTCAACACCGTCTCCGTAGACTTCGCCGAGACCCTGCCGGAGACCCACGACATCGTCGACAAGATCATACACCCCAGACCTGATGACAAAATAGACATCCCCCTTCAGACCGCCCCCATTCCTGCTGCGAGCTTGCAGAAGCTAGACCCCATCGTCCCAGCCCCCACCCCCTCTGAGCCTCCCGATGAGACATTGACAGTCGTTGTAGGTGCCCGCGAGAGCTGCGATAATCTTTGCCAGAATATTCCCAGCGTCTCCCCGCGTGGAGACATCGCTTCACCGTCCCCTACAGTCGAACCTGAAGTGACAGAATCTTATGCTAGTCGCGTTAGGTCTTTAGAAAGGAATACTAGAGGTGCTTTATCCAGTCTCGAGAGAGCCCCCATCCGTATGGGTTCCTTAGAACGTAACGCGAGAGGCAGCATTTCCCACCGCGGTTCACCAGTCCCGATCGCTCCGTTCACTCGCCAGCATTCGGTACCCGCGTCTCCCCCTCCGAGGATTCGGAGGGATCAAGACGTAGGGCAATTTGCAGTCCAAGGCGCCTTAAACGCTCAATTAGCGGCGAGTGTAATGAACAAGATGCGCACTCAACCCGATCCGCCTTTAGTCGAAGAGATATACGATTTCGGAGGCGATAATGTGAAGAGTTGCGTGGCGGTCGCTGCGCAACGTGCGATGGCGCGGCCGCAGTACAGACGGGAAAGCAGCATGGCGGCCTCCCATCCTTCTGCTTACGGAGTCCCAGTGGGGGTCGTCCAAGGTGTGCCGTACTCCCCTGGCCAGGCTCGACCAGCGAAAGGTCCCGCAGGATTTCTGCGGTCTGCGAGCCCGCAGCCGTTCCAACAGATGCAAAGCTTCACATCGCAACCGATGGGGGTGGTGCCTCCGATGTCGTATGGGCAGCAGATCTATACGCACAGTGTGTCGGGGGCACAGCCAATGATGTATAGAGCGCAGATGGCATCGTCCCAGGCGCCTCAGCTAGCCGGACCGCAGTACCGACCGGCAGTAGTACAGACGGCTGACGCGAACGTTATATTCGCGTCGCGAATGGAGTGCCAGCCTGCCGTCGCGACCGCCGGAGTCCCCGTATCGGTCCCTTCGAGCTCGTCGTGTGCCGTGCCGGTCCACGGCGTGATGCCGGTCCACGGCGCGATACAAGGAGTGTCGACCGGGGTGTCGCACGTCCACGGTGTGGCACAACCCGTGCAGGTGAATGGAATAATGTGCGCGTAGGTTTTCATTAATTTGGACGGCATGATTTTAGTTAATGGCGTTAATTATTAAATGCAAAAATACGTAATATTTTTTTTTTATAATTTGTATGTAAAAATATTAAATCTATTCCAATAAAAATCGTCATTGCGGTAATAGAAAACGTGATCGAAACGAGACCCGTCAAAAAATAAACATTGTTTGTATAATTTTGCATTTAATGTTAACTCGTTGAGGCGAAAGTATTTAGTATGTGTGTGTAGATATTAGATTGTGCATGCTTGTGTTAAAAGGTACAGGAGGCGTGCAGAGTGAAGCATAAATGTTTATCAAATATAATTAAATATTATGGGTCCTCCATTATTTTAATTAAATATTATATCTTGGGGTAATTATTGTCAGAGTTGCTTGTGTTCCTAACAAGCATCCACATAAAATACTATCAGAACTTATAATGTTTATAAAGAAATATCTATGTTCATAGTACCTGTAATTTCACCAATATCTTTGACTCCGTTGCTCAATTCCCCTTTGTGATTAATACCTCAATGTCTAAACCTAAAAGCAAATAAAAATTAATAGAACAATAGCAATAAGTTAATAATAAAATGAATATTTGTTTAATAATATTGTAAATATCCAATCCTATTCCAAAGACCCGAGGTGTATGTATTTGTAAATAAATATTTTTTGCATTTAAGTACTTTTTCTTTGTCTTTGGTTTTTTTGTTTTCAGATTTTATGAGTCATTTGGGTTCCTCCGGTAGAGTGTCGGTTTTTATTTTTTTTAATTTATTTATTTTTATTATTATAATAATTTTCATTTTATTGAAATCATTTGTGAAGAATATTTTTTGTATTTTTTTTTTCACATTTGGCTTCATAATTTATTTTAAAAAAATGAACTAACATTGTTGGTATCACTAAATTCAAAATTTCTCAAAATCTCCATGTTTTGGTACTATTTTGTATGGTCAATAACATTTTACCTTTATTTACTAAACTTATTGTGTACAAAATCTGGAATTGGCAACGTTACTAACAGCAATGTTAGTTCTATGTATTTAGAAATAAGTCATAAATGCACACTTACGCTTTTATTTTGTATGTCCCATTTAGTATCATATCTTGTGAAAATATATAAAAAATAGTATGCTTTTCTTAATGGTTAATACTGAAAAGGTATATATAGGCCTTCGGCTATTATAACTTTACTCAATTTTCACTGAAATTTATTCTATCACCAATTTATTTGATGTATGTATTTTGTAATCAGTTGATTTTAACTCTTATACTGTACGCAACAGAGTCCAGAATGCGACAGTGAACAAGCTGTAGAAAGGCGACTGCTAGCAGAGTTGGCGAGACAGCAGCATCAGAGTGAGGAAGACAGGCGATGGTTACAGATGCAGGAAGAAAATCTGGTGAGTAACTGTCCGAATTTCGCAAAAAACGGTGGTTTATTTATTTATTTTTATAGGTATATTTTATTGTACACCGTTAAAAAAAATACAGTATATGAGGACACAACTTAATTTATAATATACAATGGGCGGCACTAACGCAAACAGCGATTTCTTCCAGGCAACCTTTGGATGGACATATTGGAACAGAACTAGAAATGGTGTTGTCTATGGTGCAGAAATTTAGGAAGACTTAAGATATACTTAATATTATAATAATAACTAGCAGACCCCGCAAACGTTGTTTTGCCATAAAAAAAAATTTAGGGGTATGAAAAATAGATGTTGGCCTATACTCAGACCTCCCCGATAAGCACAAAAAATTTCATCAAAATCGGTCAAGCCGTTTCGGAGGAGTATGGCAACGAAAACTGTGACACGAGAATTTTATATATTAGATAAACATAATATATAACATCTATAATATATACATATATAAATATATATAAAACTATAAACAGCAAGAGGAGCGAATGAACTACGATGAATAAGTGACATGAATTTAATGATTACTATACCCTATTTATTTTATTTTTATTTATATACGCTTTATTGCACACCAAAACAGAATTACAAACATAACAATTATGTGACCAAGTATGAGTAGGTACAGTGGCCGTACACGTAGCACATCAAGCTACCCCAATATGTCAAATTTCTTTGATTATCAACTTTAATACAAAATTGTAAGGTTCATTTTCAATTGGTTAAATTTGACAGTTTTGGATAGCTTGCCCTGGTGGCGTCTGTACAATGGGTGGTTTTATCGCACAAAGCGATCTCTTCCAGGCAACCTTTGATCGTTTGAACCAACCCATTTCACGAAATAAAATTTAAACAAACGACCCAATTGTTTTCAAACATAGTCGACAAACTGCGGAGATCATGGGAATACCCGTGATCCTCGCAGTTTGTTGACTATGTCGTAATTGATATTTTTTTTTGTATTGTGATAAGATGTAATCGCTAACATTGTGTGTCGGCTTGAATGGCAATGTGGCCAATAAAAAATATTGGGCAATGAGATTTCCGCGTGCTTTATGCTTGTTTGCACTAATTAGGCAAACAACCATACGGTAAAAAAAAAACAAATCGGGGTCAACATTTTTGGATGAAAATGTCCCCAACATCCACTTCATAACCTTTTTATCTCTTTGTAAGTACGTATGTATATACTTTATTTTTTAGAAAAAGCGTCTGTCGAATGTGCAGCTGTCAACGGAATCGGAGCCGGGAACAGAGCAAAAGCCAGAGAATACGAGTGAACTTCGGGCATCTAGTCAACCGCATTCAGGTACTAAAATAATTACCTACCTATAGTTGGTCCGATTGGGGTTTTAAAGTCTTTTGTCTAATTAATAAGGTCTAGAATCGAGAAATACAATTTCTGTACCTCAGAGGTATACAATAGTAACTCCACTTTTTTTTAAAATAGGTTTCTTGCACCATTAAAATCGCAAAAATCAGTTCTACATATATTTGACGGTGCAAGAAACATATTTTCAAAAAAAGTGCGAGTTACTATTGTATACCTCTGAGGAACAGAATTTAAATATTGCGAGGTACCTGCGTAGACAAATAAATAAAATTTTAAAATTGTTTTTAATAAATAAATATTCCTGGGTAATTTCACACATCACCATCTAGTCCCAAAGTAAGCAGAGCTTGTACTATGGGTGTTAATGGATATAATACTTTAAATATTTTTTTTTGTACATGTTCATCACATAAATATTTGTGTCCTGCGGGAATCGAATCCAAAACCTCGTGATCAGCAGTTCGACTCGCGGACCACTAGACCACAGACGTCGTCATTATATCAATAAAACTGATATTTTTTAATTACAGCAACGAACTCTGCAGAAACGAGTCCAGCGAATACGGTATCTAAAGAGCGGCCGCCCAGTGACGATAGGGTAAGCAGTTGTATTATTTTTTTATATACGCTTTATTGCACACCAGAATACAATTACAAAAATAAAAAGCCACATAAAGAGGTGGTACAATGCGCGGTCTTATCGCACAAGGCGATCTCTTCCAGACAACCTTTGGATGGACTGAAGGAAAGGAAACACATTGGGTAGTTTAGGCATACTAAAATTGAAAATTAATTATTATTTTATATAGTATGTAAGAAATAAGGATAAATAAATATATACTCATAAATATATATACATATATATAAATATTATTATAATATTAAATATATAAATACATAATTATATAAATATAATGTATAATATATTAAGTTAAGGAAAATTAATGATGACAGTGCAAGCGAGTAGTACAAATTACCTAATCTTATAAACCAATTTCATGCATTTGAACGAATCGATGTAACGGACTTAAAATGTATTGGACAATTCCTGTAGAATCAATTCATATTTAGAATCATTATGGTTCAAAAGCGGCCCTTTTAATCGACTTCAAAAACAAGAGGTTCTCATTTCGAATTTTTTTTTTATATCTTCCCCGATCATGATGATGCAGAATGTCCGATCCAAAAAGTCAAGCAGTAAACAAGATTTTATTCGCAAAATGTTCAATTTATAAAGGTTGCATCATCCGCAAAACTTCCGACTCGCAACATGAATTATGTATGGAGTTGTTTAAATTTAAAAGTGAAACTATGTTGACGCGTTAGTTTTCTTGGTGCGATGTGTTTGATGAAGCGTATCGTGTTACAAAATACCCCGTAAAAAATATAATTAATTATCAAAGCCAAAAATTTTGTCAGCTGTCATGTCAGGGAACCAGATTATTTAAAGAAAGGCCTACGTACCTATTTTACCTAATAATTGTCTACTTCAAGTTGAAATAAAACTACTTTTTACGGATTTTATCGCGGGCCTTGTCAAGAGTATATACGCGATAAAATCCGTAAAAAGTAGTTTTATTTCAATGTATAATATTCGCGTAAATGTTAGAAATCAATATACTTTAAGTTTTTATATTTTTCATTCATAAATGTTCTTGTTTTCCTTTTTTTTGGGGTAGGTATGTTCTACAGCGTTACTACGGTTCTTAAATATTGTGAATGGACTCGTTATAAGGCCCCATTTAACCTCCTCTCGGCTTTACGGGTAGTTTTTTAACACCGTGTATAAATATTAATTTCTGACATTTACGCGAATATTATACATTGAAATAAAACGACTTTTTACGGATTTTATCGCGTAGGTATATTGATATTATTAATCCCGACGTTTCGGACCCTTTACAGCGTCCATGGTCACGGGTAGACTCCGTCGAAACGTCGGGATTAATAATATCAATATACGCGATAAAATCCGTAAAAAGTAGTTTTATTTCAACCGTGTATAAATGTTTTTTTTTTGTTGTTCAGCCGGGTCGTTCTGGCAACACGTTGGACCCCGTGTACTGCGCCACGACGGGCGTGGTGCGGTGCGTGATGCGTCTGGCGGGCGCGGCGGCGGGCGGCGCCGGGGCGGACGGACTGCTGCACGCCGTGAGGGCTGTGGGCGCACACCTCCGGGACCTCTGCGCCACCGTCGACAAAGTCGTTGTGCCCTTCCCTCAACATGCGCAGAGGTATACATCAATAGATTTGACACTTACGCGGATATTACACATTTAACCATTTTGACCGCCACGTCAATAACGAAAATCCGTGTTCTCAAGCGACAAATTCTAGTATTTAATAATAAGTGAAAAAAATTGTATAGGTATGTATATTGAACTAAAAAAAATGTATTTTTGACGTGCCATGCCGTCGTTGGCGTCGTGAGCAAGTTTTCATTTGACGTCTGTACACGTCCGTGGCGGTCAAAAGGTTAATAGAATTTATAACAGAATTCCAAGCAGGTGGTTAGATCTAGCCATCTTCTCTATTGAAATTTGAATGTTTTTTTTTTTTTACTTCAATAGCCTCACGATTCATCCTGGATAAGTATAGACTTTCTTTTGAGAGGATCTGACAATTATTTGTCACAAATCCTCACAAAAGAAATGCCTACCCAGGAGTATCTTGTTCTGCATGAATCGGATAAAGTACAAATGCTTAACAAAAATGTAGGATAGCTGTTAGTAATTATAACATCACGTCATAGGGTATAAAAATAATGAAAATATATCAAAATTTTGAGGCAAATTAGTAAGTAAGAACATTCGGATAGTTAAAATATTGAATAATCGAACATTTTTATTTTATACATACACAAGTACATGTTAATTTTCACCAAATACTTGAAATTTAAAATAATAAATGTATTTCCGTATCACAAATTAAAAAAAAATGGACGCAAACCAATTTTTTCGCCGTTTGTATATTTTTATCGATGATTATTTAAATATTGGTTGATTGATTGTAAAAAAATAAACGATATTTGTAATGTATTGTATTGTTTATCAGGGAGGTGGAGATGGCTCACCAAGTGCTAAGCAAGGACATGGCGGCGCTGGTGGAGGCGATGCGCCTCGCCATACAGTACCACAACACCACGCTGCAGCATGAGTACACTAAGTTAGTATACATGTCTATTATACAGAAATATACAGAAAATATGTTTAAAAATCATTCAGATCCTGTACTGTCAGCAGTGCACACTGCCCTTTTCTAACCTATCTAAAATCAATTCATCAACATGTCTTCACGTTATACTAAAAGATATATAGGAACCTAAACTTGGATACTGCTATGGTTCTTTCCTAAGGCCGTTACAGACCTTGCCCTATATTGTGTGTGACTGACACACCTATTTGGAACTAACTACTAAATTTAATGTAAAAGATAACATGATTTGCGATTGTTTCGCATTTCTTCCCCGGCGGAAAACATGACCAGTGCTAAAAATTTAATAGATACACTTAGAACTAAACTAAATAAATATATTAAATTACTTGGAGGCAGATTAGCCAGTAGTGCTGAAAACCCTTTTAAGTGATTTTGTATTTATCCAGGAACATGCTAGCAGCAGCACACATCCTGGCGATGGACGCGAAGAACCTCCTGGACGTGGTGGACTGCATCCGCGAGCGAAACCCCAACATCGACTGGCGAGCCGCGCTCGAACCGCCGCCCGAACCCGCCAGCCCTAACGCACAGGTTAGAGTCGATGGAATATCGATACTCGGAAAACATAGAAAAGTAGAAGCGATATTGATAGAGCTCGCAAAAGTATCGATAAATGCAAGAAGTAATGAAAATTGATTAACATCGTATGTATCGATACTTCTGCAACTTGATTAATACCCCTAAAAACATGAAATTATATTTAATTTAGCGATCCGTGCACGTAAAATACAGGCAAGCTTAAAAAAAATTAAAAGGAATAATTTCCTGGTTGCAGGTCGTCACACCTCAAAACCAGACGTTGACCTCTCAGAACCAGGTGTATGCACCACAAAATCAAGTGTACATCCCACAGAACCCAGTTCTTAGCAATCAGTCTTCGGTAATTGAGGACGACACGCCGCCTCCGAAGCCGGACTTCAAGATCAACCAGCCTGTGACGACGAGCCAGCTCATCGTCACCGAGCATCCGCCCAAAGAACACAGCAGTCTCCCTGCCGCACCCAACAGAGTCTCGACCCTCATACACAACTACAACCTGTATGGAAACGTGAGAGAACCTCAACACATATATGGCAACACTGAAGCTTCCTCCTTCCAATACTCTTCGTCTAGCTCAGATGATGTTAAAGTAGATTCAGCGCCCATGGAGTCCGTCAAAAGTCGGGTTCAAGCCATATCTGGTAAGCTCGACTCCCCTCCTATTTACTCTGTGAGCAAAAAGATGATCCCTCTCGATCAAACCATAGGTCACAGCGACCAGGGTTGAAGACCCTAAGACCTTTGTTTCGCTTGTAGTGGCAATTTTTTTTTTACGTCTTTTGGCGTCGACAGCTTTACATAGGCTATGACCTAATATTAGAACGACTAGTGTACTTACAGGATATGCCAATAATTTTTATTTGCTGTGTAGGGGTGGTCGCTTTCTATGTGAATGACAGCTAAACATAGTCAAAGTTGCCTGTATTGAATCAGCTCTTCGTGTCTCAACGTGGTACGGAACTTCATGCCATTATATACAAAACAAACGTCGATAATCAAAAATGATTTGAAGTTTAAAATAAATCTTAAAAAATGTCTTGTATTCAACATATTACATTAAAAATCTGCAGGATTTTATTTGACCTACATAGTCCGCGACCACCTAAAATTCTATAGTCCAACGCTTATTTGGAAAAGACAAAGGAATGCTCAATATTATCCGTAGCGAATTAAGTGAGCCAAATACCTAATTGTCGTTGTAATCCATCCATTTGTTCGCATTGTTTTAAATCAGATATCATATACATAACCGTTTATAAATTGTTACGTTCCATTGAATAGCGCGCTCGAACTCTATGGGAAGGCAAAATGCTTTTTAAACGACTTCAAAAAGGAGGAGGTAATATGTTCGACTGTATGTATTTTTTTTATGATTATAGACTGGCTCGACAGCTAAGGCAGGGCTCGATTAGCTTCTAAACCTCATGCCTGATGACCATAGAGCCGATCAGACTACTCTTCAACGCCGATTGGCTCTGATTTTTAATGTTGTAACCCGAGTCGAAGCCAGCTCTAGTTTCACATTAATATATGTAGTGTAGCCCACATAAACCTACTGAAAAAAAAACCAGTAATTTTTTAACAGTATCAAAATTAAAATAGGTGAGATATTTTACCGTTGCCTAACCTGGCTTACCACTATTAAAGTTTATAAAAAAACATTGTGCCTTCCTACAGCTGGTGACTTACTGTTGTACTTTTTGGTGCTTTTCATATTATTTTGTGCTTTTCTAGTGATAAATTCTAGTAAATTTAATTTAAAATCAGCCGCTTGTTTTTCAATGTAAGTATTGGCTATTTAATGTAAAGTGCGCTATTCATGTGGACGTAACGAGTATATGTTGGATCATTTAGTGATATCTATTGACATATCATCAGCATTGTTGTGCTTCAAATAAATACGTGGTGTTGCATATTCGTGAATAATTATTATTCTTCGACATAATCTTTTCGTTCTCGAAACTTGATCCATCTGTCATGACGTCACACAGAACTGTTGATTGTGAAATCAAGATAATATTGATTTGTGATATTATTGCCAATAAAATTTGACTACTTATTTAATAATAAGGACGGCAAAGTAATGCAGTACACAGCACATTCCTCAAACTCGCACCTAATGAGTAAGTTTTGTAGTTATTTTCATACAAATTTTTATATTTTTGGTGTAATGGTGTTGTCGATTTTATACTCAACCAGTACTGGTAAGATTGTACTGTACCGTGTAAGATTGAATTCTTCCATAGAACAATAATTGTCTTACTGATGTCGTTTGAAATTTAAAATAAAGTATTATTTTTAATGTAAAATGTATTATTGCGAGTATAACGTGTATATTTTTGTTAGGTAAGGGTGCATTCAAACTGTCACAACTTAACGTAGCATTGTGCATTTAATTCCTTATACATTCTCACACAGTATTCAACCGGAATTGAATCATTTTCTTTGTAAAAATGTACAAAACAAATTGTCAATAATTATTTTAATTTTTTATCCAAAGTTTTTATTATAAGCTTAGATCTCAGATGGAATTTGTAGCGTACGTTAAATCGATTAGTTTTGTAATTATGAAATCAGAATTTATTTATTGACGAATCTTCGGTTTATTTGTAAAGTTGATTTTCCTAATGTGTTAGTGTTAAGCAGGATATCATTCCAAAGTATAATGGTTATAGTAAGCAGTACGTAGTCCGTGTATAATTGTAGTGAGCTGCCTGAGATTATTTTCCAAATATCTGATGAAGGTGAGCCGGTTTTTGTTTACGCATTGAATAAAGGACAAGTCAATCATTATATTGTTATTTTATTTATCATCCCTATCATCTGATATACGATTTGACGAAGGCAAATGAAGTTGCCACATTTCGGGAGTCGACGAGATAGGTATGTATAGCTAATGAGGTATGAAAAGAGGATAAACTGGGCTAAAAATTAGCTTTTGATTAATCATTCTTTAAATCACATTAGAGAATTTGCTGAAGTCCTGAAGAGCAGCTATCGATTCCAAATATGAATTGATTGCGCAGGAATAGCTCAATGTGGTCTTTTTAGTCCAAGGTCATCATATACACCTAACCGAGGTAGTGTTCATACGCGACAAGGCAGCAAGAGCTAGGCTCTGCTCACCGCATTGTCAAAATATTCTACCTATAAGCAATAGTGTGAATTTGGGTTATGTATCAGACTCGCTTCTGGACCGCAGCCCATTTAAAACGCTCTGGGATCAGTAACAAAACGGTTTCAATGAGTGGGTCACAATTCTATTAGATGGTAGTAAAATTGACCCAACTCTCTTTTCATTTGTTAAATTTTAAGAATTCGTTCCTGTCATTGCGACCAATTTCCCAATACTCATCCCCGAGGGTGTTAAATGGCAGGGGCGTAATTACCCTAGGGCCATTCGGGCCATGCCCCGGGGCGCCAATCCGCCAGGGGCGGCGTCAGGGGGGGTGACATTTTTTAAATTTTTCTTGTCAATCTCAATTTAAAATTAACAAAAAAAAAAACAAGAATCATTACGTAAATCATTTGGTCAAAAACACGCTTGTAAGTTAAGTTTCCGCAAAATTTCTGCGGAGCGCGTCTGTAAGTAAGTAGGTACAAAATAAATAAGTAGGTACTGCTCCGAATATAAAGCGCACGGGGTGCTGGCGCCGAGCGAGGTGGAGGAGGCGTGGCGAGCGGGGCAGGGGTGATTAGCCTTACGTACAAATACTTCGGTTTTTGGTATTTGATGACACCACAGTGGAGACACGCCAGATGCAATTATCGTCTCGACTTCATTTTGAGGATTGAATGTCTATTAAGAAATGGAGTGACGTGTGTTCTTTAAGGGATCTGAATAAAAACGAGCGCCAGCATTCTGCACTCTCGGGATAAAGCGATCGGTTCGAATAAACGTAACCCATACACAGTGTCGGCATAATTCAACCTTGACACAACAAGAGTTTCAACGAGCTTCTTCAGATAGATAAGGTCTTATTTTATAAAGGACCGTATGGCGGTAAAAACAGCTTTGTACCGAGTACATATGTACAACTTATGTACTCCTTATAATTAAAATTAAAGTAATGCAAAAAAAAACATTTAAGTATATCACTTTTTTCCTAGAATTCTGGGGCGGCGAAACTTATTGGCCCGGGGCGCCAAATTTCAAAATACGCCCCTGTTAAATGGGCCACGGTCCAGTTGCCCCTAACCATTAAAATGACTGGATATAATCATATAACAAGATAACAACATCTACTGTTTACACGCCCTAATTTTAGTTACCGAAATAAAAAAAAATATCAGACAGGATTCGAACCTGCGTCCCTCCGGTTAAGTAGGTACACCGGACGCTTTTAGCTAACTAAACTACAGAGACCACTATCTGTGACGTCGAATTTCTCTTCCTCATTGTTACGTCATCTATCTAAAATGTATAATCCTTAAAAATGTTTAGCATGACTTAATGCCAAATATAATTAAAAAATACTACTGAAAAATGAACTACACACTTCTATTATGGAAAAAGAATCTGCCGTTTTATACATTTTGTCAAGTTAAGTGAACGTAAATGTATAGACTAGCCGATTTTTTGCAGACCCCCTTATAATTTTTAGGTCACATAAAATTAAGGTGGTATATTTTTAATCAATGCTAGATACTGGTGTTGCTGGCGTCTAGTAAGTATACTTCGGTGACGTTTCCCATCAAGCGGCCCGTATGCTTGTTTGTTATCCTATTACTATTACTATTACAATAAAAAATGCGTGTTGGGCTACGCGCAGTTAGGTAGGGTTGCATAGTTGCCCGACACATTTTGTGGACATAGAATTTAGATCGATACTATGAACATAGTTTCCATGTACATTTTCTAAGTTGGTCGACTTACCGTTAACTTGTAAAGCCTACTTAGCTATGATTGTTTTCCTTTACCTAACTTTGTTAATATTACTTGCCGTGAATTATTTTGCATTTTCAAAAACAAGAATTTAGTTGGCGGGAATTTAGGGGACACTTGACTTGGGGAAAAAATAGCACTAAGTATTGTTTATTATGTCGCATACGGATCCCTGGTCCCTATTGGTCCCAAAATGCTATTCATACATCCAATCGCAAAATTTTGAACGACCTATCTAACGACACTCCACACCATAAGGTAGACGAGAAAAAGAACATCCCCAATTTACGTGTACCCTTCTCTGAAGGAAGATTGATTTTATTTTACCACTTTGTTGACGTGATTAATATGTATAATAGGTACCTATGCCAAATAACAGTTTTCTAGTACTAAAAGGTTCCGAGCTAAGCCTCGGACATACAGCCAGACGGATATGGCGAAACTATAAGGGGTTATTGACTACGGAACCCCAAAAAAATGAGGCAAGTACCAGTAAGGTAATCAAGCCTTGGGAGCAGGGCTGGACTGTGAGGTTAGGAGGTCAAGGGCTAATACTACATAAGGGCTCACCAAATTACTCAAAGTATACAAAAAAAATGAGACAGTAAAATATTTGATTTACATATTATATTGACTTTGACTTGACTTAGCTGGGGGCCCCTTGAA
This sequence comes from Acronicta alni, assembly GCA_964056405.1. Lineage (NCBI taxonomy): Eukaryota > Metazoa > Arthropoda > Insecta > Lepidoptera > Noctuidae > Acronicta > Acronicta alni. The sequence goes on from OZ043936.1 coordinate 7,100,879, forward strand.
TCCACGGGGCCCTGGGCTGAAGCCCAAGAAGTCATATGGTAGATCCGGCCCTGCTTGGGAGAGCCTACAAGTTTACTATTACGCAACGAATAAGTATGAATGTCATTAAGGCGACCGTAAACAATAACAAATGGGAAGAGACGAGCGGCCAGGGCAGGGATTCAGTGTACCTACTATACGTTTCAAATAAGAATAAGAACGTCAATGACCTCGAATAACCTCGATCTGTCAAAAACGTACAAATTGCAAAGAAAATTAAATTTCCTCTTTTCTAATTTTATTTTCTTTTCCAAATCCGGAAGTCTGAGAGTTAATAAAATAAACCGCCTAAAACTATATTATAAATAAAATATCTAATTTTATTCTAAATAACAGTCGGTGGACTATTTTAAATACCTACATAAAATATTATTTCAAAAATATCTATTTTGCTCACCCTATATAGCTGGTGAGAATTCATTTCAGATTCCTTAGGTATACAATATCAGTTAAAGCAACTGCAGTGGGTAATTGAAAAAAAAAAGTAAATCCGCACATAAACACAAAAAAAAAAGATATCTGCCTCATTCTCTAGTGATTACAAGCCACTGACCTCTTTATTACATGTTACAAGCACATTCTTGTTTTCTGGGTTTTATTTTGCTTGTATTCTAAGAGTTTGGCAGAAGTATCTGATTGATCAGCGAACTTCCATTTCCATACGGGGAAGCTTAGCCATCTACTAACACAACAATCCTGAGAAATTAAATTTTATTTAAGTATAAAAAAAAAACATAACAGAAAACCTAATAAAAGTTTCCCCGACCCCGGGAACTGAACACAGATTCTCACACTCAGCAGCGACCACTATAGTAGGTACTATCGAAGAAGGCATCATTGAAATAAAGTAAAATATCACTCACCTCTATTATTTCATTTCCCGATGACGGTAGCAGAACTTCTCTAGGGCACGAACTTTCATAAATACACTGACAAGTTACTTTTAAACTTCTATCCAAAATAAAACTGCAAACAAATCACGTTCTTGACAAAACGCGCACTGACCGTTATTAGTACATAACACTACCGATATACCTACATCACAGAACAACCCTCACGCAGCCAATAAAAACAATATCAAATCGATTGAGAAATGACCCAAAAAATACGATAAAATAACATCCTTTTGCAGCCCGTTAAAAACACACTGGTCTATATACACATGCACTCCACAGGCACGAAACGCGAGGCGTTTCCCGACGATACGGCCGAATCCAGCCGTAGCCACGAGTAAACTGAATAAGGGCCGATAGCGAATGATAACATGTAACGAGAGATTTTTTTATTCTACCCTCAATTATGTTTATAATGTCGATACTTCTAAAAATAAATATGATACCTGCAAAAGCTGTAATGAAAGTCAATTCCATTACTTTTCACATGGATTACCAAGATGGTAAAATTAGTAAAAGATAAAATTAGATCACTCTTAAATTATTTATTGATACTATTAGCATAAAGGTTTACTGACAACTGTCTGTATCGAGCCATAAGATGCAGGAATGCTCACAAACCGTAAAATAATATAGGTAGCCTAATAATATACAAAAACAAAGTTTATTTCCTTCCTCGGCTTAAGAGCATTTCTGTTCTTGCGCCACGATATTATCGCCCAAAGGGTGAGACATCCTATTGATTCTATTGACAGGCGAATTTTATAAAAATTGTACTATGGATGATTGAATTACAGATTCATTTTTAACGTAACCTGTCCCATTGCTCATGCAGCTTTTACCTTAGATATATTCTTGGTTTGTCTACACCTGCACCAAACAAAATCCTACCTACGCCCTTGTTTGGTTTGGACGCTGTTAGGTCACTTGTGCACACACCGTGCCTATATCCGGTTTATTGAGCGGTTGACATGGCGGCACCGTTCCACCATAGCTGTCCACAAACTTCCTTAGCGATCCATCTTACAACACTGGTGAACGTGCCTACGCACGGCGAATCAACCGTATGGGTACAAACGGCCTTAACCCACAAAATGATAAAATAAAAATGATTTTAATGCCAAGCGGTTAGCGTTTGTTTTTCAGACATTTATTAGCTGGTAGGCCGAACTAGATTTGAAAAGAAAAACGTTTAAAATAAAACAAAATTACAATTTACGGTTTATTAACAAAATAAAAGGCAAAACATTGCGATTTGGTTAACGTTAAGTGACACTCGACAAAATAAATAATGAAATACTAACTTTTCAGTTTATAGTTTTATACAATACAAACAAGTTCTATTTATTAGAAAGGAACATTAAGATAGGTACAAAAAAATATATAAAATTTGCTAAATTTTACCTAAATAATGACAGTCAAAATATGAGTAGGTTTTCGAGAAGCGATGACAAATATTATAACCAATACCTTGAAATTTCGGTGATAATTTAAAACGGGTTATTTTATAAAGCCATTGAACTGAATAAACGTGTCCACTATAAATGCGATACCCAAATTAATTACGGACTTAACCGATTATTTTCATTACAAACTTTTACTAAAAATTTGCGAATACTCAATTGTATGTACAGTCAGCAAAGAAGTGTAAAATTCCTAGTAGTCGATACACAAAAACTGAGGGCACACTAACTTATTGACACACTAGTTTTATAAGTAAAATAGAGGTTATTTGTAAGAGATCTCATTTGTTTATGGTGTGCAATAAAGACTATTATATTCTCCCACGTTGCATACGTGGACTCAGTTTGTCTTTACCTTTATGTTTAGGTCCCTTAAGGCGAGCCTGTTGTCAACCAAACACAAATCCAAACTTCGGGCTGTTACTGAGAATTTCATTGAAAAACCCAATAACACTGCTCATACTGGGAATTTAACCCAAGACCTCAAGCGCAGCAGTCGCTATTGCGACAACTAAGCTAATGAGACAATTAAGCTTTAAGATGGTAAACTTTTGGTAAAATTCTTGGCTGACTGTATCTACATTAGTCATTGCAATTTCATGTAAAAATAAAACATCAGACTTTTAGTTAAAAACAGGTTAAATATACTGAAATTCATTTTAATGCTTGCATGCTACCTACCCCCTATTTGCTTAAAACAATACTTTTTACATAAAGGACACTTTCATCAATACTTAAGTTTGTGCCGGATTTAACTTTCTTCTCGAGAAACTAATTAATAAACACAAAAGAAAATCAATTTGTACGTGCCGCCGACAGGCCTGCGACACGAATTATCTCATGTAAGTAATTAATACAGATAATTAATCGATATCGAGCGGAAGGAATAAAATACAGGTTATTTCACAATCATAAAAGTGTGTAGCGTGATAACGTAGAGAAGACAATGTCGACTATTAAGAAGACTATATCGACTACTGAGAAGACTATGTCAACTATTGAAAAGACTATGTCGACTATTGAGAAGACTATCAACTATTGAGAAGACTGTCGACTATTGAGAAGACTATGTCGACTATTGACAAGACTATGTCGACCATTTAGTACACGTAACTATTGTTTATGTATACGAAATGTCATTTATGACGTTTGGTTTTGTCGATAGTCTTTGCCCTCAGTGTTGTCACATGCTGGTATATACACGAAAATACTACGAAAAATAATAATGAATGAAAGTCTATTTACCGTATTTAAGCCTTAAATACGATCTAGCACGATATTGCAAATTTATAAAAACAACCTCCTTCGGTTAGAATAATAGCACTATAGTTAAATCAACCGACGAGATCAGAGTTAACATTCTCTGGCTGAGAATAGATCGTGTTTTGTCAACCCTTCTACAATACATCTTAATCCCATGTTAACTTTACAGACCACACTAAGTGTTATACGAGTCAGTAGTTATAAAAAAAATATGGTATCACTTTAAAAATAATTGTTTATCCATTATTATTTGAGAAAATATCAAACCTATGAACAGTAATCTACACATTCCACTTTATTTTATTTGTCATATTCTTTTTTGTGCCTTAACTGTGACAAATAAATCTTATTTCTTTCTTTTCTCAACCAACCATCCCCACCTATATCCCCTGAAGAATTCAGCAGCGTTGTACTAAGGCCAGCACAACAAGCTACCAATATCCGTCAAATTTCTTTGATTGATTTTCAACTTTAATACTAAACAATAAGGTTCATATTCAATTGGGAAAATTTGACAGTTTATTTTAGGCCCCGTATAATAAGGGTCAAATAAAACTCCGAGTTTCTAATAAGAATTATCAGATGGAAAATTCAATAATATTGCTTGACCATCGAACATGGAACCTGATGCTCATTAATCTCTCAGTTCTTTCAATACCTTTATTACAACTTTGGCTAAAAAAATTATCTTATAAGCGTCTACTGAAGTCTAGTATACTGTTTATAAGTGTGAAATTCTCTCTAAGATGTTCCAAAACAATAAAAAACACCATAATGGTCGAAATTCGTGAAAATTTGCGATCATCGCAAATGTTAATTAATATCACACTAAATTGCATAAATGTGTGATCAATGATCTATGCAGTCATTCGATTTGTGACCACTGTGGCGCTAGTGTGACTAGAGAACTAGAGAGAGCAGAAATACTGTGTCCTAAAATGTATGAAATCTGAATAAAAATTATGACACTAAAGAAAAAACCTTTTTCTCGTTTACAAAAGTAACATAGTCATTGACAACAATGTTTTGCAATACTATAAACACACCACGAAAACATTTAACCCGTCCAGTAACAAATTACAGACGCAATACAAAATAAGTTCTCGGGCGCCGGGATGTTTACCCGATTTGCTGAATTAAAACCTTTTTGCGGAAAAACCAACAACTCAATGTTAACTATTTCAGCCAACCTCTATCGTCAGCTCACGTCACACTAGCGCCACCTATCGGTACATCGGATCTTCTCTAACAGTCGAGGAAGTTAGCAGCCATTAGCAACTCCAGTGCAATTTCCGGTGCGATGGGGAACTCGGGGATCTCTGTCGATGAGTTTGTGTAGCGAACCTTGTATGTGAAGTACATGCATACCTTCTGGAGTACGTGCGAACTGGAAGAGATAAGATGATCATGTCAAAACAATACGGAGTATATATAGCTCTGGCGAGGTCGTGATGAATAGAACACAGGGCAAGGGGATCTAAATAGGTATGTATAGATGGATAGGTCCTGAAGGTTTGTCTTCATTAAGATGGATAATGTTGGAAAAATTTACTTAGCCACTAAATTGGCGCCAGACAAGTTTAAAAAGGAGCAGTTCTACCAACATAAAAAAAATGAAGTATTACTTACGGAATCTCCCTAAAATTGACCTCATTGGCTTCATTCTCGGCAAACTGTCCGGGTCCACTCAGCATAGCCTTGATGGTACCAGAAGTGAGAGCGTGTTCCCTCTTCACGATGAACTCGTGGCCGTCTGAAGAGATCAGCTTCACGTACATGGCGTTAGGCCCTTCACAACCTCCGTATAATTTTTCTTCAGAGCCGGCTGAACCGACCGCACTTCCACCGCCGCTTACTGAAGATAATTACATAGATGAAATAGAGCAAGAAGTATGGTAGTAGACCATTTACAAAAACAGAGGACAGGTTCTTTTGTTCCTACTTAAAAAATAATAATAGAAAATCCGATAAAACTTGTTAACCCTAAATTAAAACTTCATGCTCTCTGAGGCATGGAGGGTCTCAAAATGTTAAGTAAATAAAGTCGTCGGTCCCGGTTGTCATACGAATATCTGACAGCCATTAGTGGTAGTCAGAAGCCCAAAAGCCTGACAACCTATCCTCAGGATATCAGTATTGCAATGAAATTGGGTAAGAGGTCTGATGGCAGTCGCTTCGTGTAAAATACTGATATTCAGCCAAATCTGACTAGACTGGAAGCTCACTCCAACAGTTTTGTTAGTTATGCTTAGTGATAGGGACATTTGTAGTCATTAAAAAAGTCCCTAAAGTCAGTTTAAGGATTACCCAGGTTTTAAAATGACCCTTTCTCTATTAATATTGCAATAAAGAGCATATCTCACTCTGAAGAGCTCATTGATTTAGTGGTGTTAAGGGCGACTGCTACACTAGAGGTTCTGGTCCTTAGAGTGCCTTGTCAAGCAACATAGAGTTGGGTTTTCTGTGAACTTCCTAGTAAAGATTGGAGTTTGAATTCCTTACTCGGTTGATGGCAATAGGTTCATCCCCTATTACTTCGGACTTAAACATACCAACAAACTGAGGGTGTACAACACTACCTCTGCCTAGCCCTTCGGAGACTACGGGCATATCCGATGTAAGAGTTTGGAACATTAAGTCTTTAATGTTTAATGCCAGTTAAAATGTGGCGAACAAAAAAGTAAGTACCAATGATGACAGTTTAATTTAATTAGTTTATCTATGTATGAAGCATAATTTAAGTTACACTAACGAGCACCTGTAAGGCTGCCAGAACGCTGCTCTTCAGCAACGCTAGTAGCCGACGCGGCTGCTGACGCCGGGGCTGATCCAACCTGCTGTTCTGACATGGTGTCTGTAAAAAACATGCTTAACATCATAATCTAAGATATAAATAGCCAATTAACCCAGATCAAGTGAAGAATAACGTAGATCTAGATACTGCATTGTAGTTACTTGTGGACGCCGATGACTAGCTTTTATAAAAAGGGTATCCAATAAATACATACCTACTGAAACTTCAAAAGACGTAGAATTAATGTTGTCAATTTATTAAAGGTACTACTTATAGGTAACACTTTTGTTTTAAATTATTATTACATTTCCAAATAACCCAAAAAGAAGTATCCTTAATTATTTTAAAAAATAAATTAAATAAAAGAAAGAAACCAATGTTGTGTTGCTAATAGAATTAATTAAAAATTGGCATTTGAAACTATCTGAGTACCAACAGTTCAACAATATTATGCTTTAATGTAACAATGATCAAGGAATTAATTTACCACTACAACACTACAATTAGTTTACCTACACATATCACAACAATATTAATAGTATTTTATTACCAATTTTCATGATATTATGTTTTGCTATTTCATTAGATTCTTATCGCATAAAAATTTGCTGAAATAATTATTGGGAGAAGACACTGGCTCTCGTAACACAGGTGTTGTACTAGCAGACAGGGCCTTACTATTTTATAATGAATTTTAAATACTAAATAAATGATTATTATAATTTATTACAACACTATCAACAACCAACGAGAAAAAGTTTTTTTTTCAGTATGCAACCCGAGTTTCTAGTTGTCTAAGAATTTATTCATCATCATCATCAACCCATATACTGACCCACTGTTGAGCATGGGTGACCTCTCAGATTGTAAGATTTCCTTCACCAATTAAAATAGTGATCATTAATTTTATTATTATTATGCACATGAATCAGAGGAGCATGCCTTGGATTCGTACTTGAGACCTTTGACTTGGCAATCCAATGGTCATATCAGTAGGCTAGCACTGTGTGTATAAGAACTATTATAATACACAATTTTTATTTTATACATACTAGTTCTCTGCCAGGTTTTTAGGAATTTAGAAAAAAGTACATTCAGTTTGTTCCTCTTTAAAATTTTCTAATTTTTCCATTCCAGAAAAATCACATACAGATGAATACAATCATTGTAAAATAAATTAGGTCCAGCTATTCTCAGTTGGTGTGCTTGCCAACAAACATTATTTAATTATTTATACATATATAATATAGTGATTCGCTGTTGCACATAGTACCACTCTTTTCCCCAAGGACTTCTTGCGACAAAAGTTAGCCTGTCATTCCTATGGATGTAATCTATCTCCAAGCCAAATTTTATCGAAATCTGTGCTGCTGTAGGCGCAAAATAGTGACAGTTAAATTTTTCAGTGTTTGTGTAGAAACAAAAAGTATTTCACCCAATTCTATCTTTTAATCATCCTGCTACGAAAAAAAAAACAGATGGTTGCTTGTAATAAAAGATAACTGTTATAATCTTCTTTATCTGAAAATTTAACAAATCATACCATGGATTTATGCTTGTCAGCAGAACATCCAGACATTATTGCAGGCAGTCAAACTAAAATATCCAGTAGCTTTTAAAAACTTTCAGAATATAATTTTCTTTATATTTATAGATTGTAATTACTTAGCTAGAATCTCAATGGTATGCAAAGGCCACCAAAATATTTCAAATACATACTCACTTGATGAAATAATTTTATTTAATGTAAATTGATCTGGTAATATTTTACATACCTGATATAATTTAGCTGATACTAGCACTGTAGCACTAAAAACTATGTATTACACAGCTGTCTTTGTTTTTAATTTACAAAATTCTAAATTAAAACTGAAAGTGAGGTTAGAAATAGAATCAAAGACAAAGGAGTAATAATTTGAACTTTTTATTTATGATTGTTTTTTTTTTGTATATTTCGAATGCACTTTATATGGGATACGAGCGTTTTTAGTTTAATTTCATGGTTTTCGTGATTGATTGTTCTGGCAATAGTACTTAGCTTAGCGATTGAGGATGAGGCCCAATTATATACGTATAGTATACGTTATATATAGTATATATATACGTAGGTATATAGGTTCACCATCTAGTCTCAAACTAAGCAGAGCTTGTATGTACTATGGGTACTAGGCAATGGATATAAACTTATATATATTTTTTTTTGTATTAATACATACTTATAATACATATAAAACACCCAGACAAACAAATACTTATGTTCATCACATAAATATTTGTGTGCTATGGGAATCGAACTCACGAACCTCGGGATCAGCACTCCGATAGCGAACCATTACACCACAGTCGTCGTCAATGTTACACAAAAGACATGGACAAGTTGAGAATGAAAATATTTTAGATTGATATTAGTATTCAAAGGACAAAGTATGTTGCGCGCGCTTATTAAATTGGTACGTAACATATTTGTATGTGCCCTAAGTCCTACAGTTACACTAAGATTGACTCTTGTGTCGTAAGTGCATTCACAAATTCACACACTCACATTCAGTACAAAACTATAAAGGTCATACAAATAGCTAATCTGTGTGTGGATCGAATCCAAAATATTCTACAACCCGTTAATCAGAGGCCGATCTTAAAACCACTGCGCTAATAATGCTTTTCAAACGAATCGATTAGATTTTTCTTACTTTTATCAGAACTGAACCATTAATATTTCTAATTGAAATAAATACCTGAATAAACATAGGCCAATAAAATGGGTGATTTAAGTTTTTAGGAATGGTCCTGAAATATTTTTCAATCCTTTGAATTTTGAACCCATTAAGTGTTGCGTTCCAGGGCTTTCTCATTGCATAACATTATAGCATAAGCATGCGTTCCTAAATATTTAAAAAACATGAAAAAATGAATATGAATCGCTGAAAATGTTGTCCGTTCATTATTTGCGTGTAGCATATATAGGGATAATAAAAAATATCCGGAAATAATTAGTAAATTCAATGATTAAATGCTGAAAATCATTAATTCATTTGTGGTTCTGAAAGCACTCGATGTAGGTCAATGGACCACAGCTGACGATTCGGCGGACTTTTTTTGACATGGCTTTTGGCTTCATTTCATTATTTTGACATTTCGTGATTTCGATGTCAAGCGCTACGTATTTCTTTGAAAAAAGTAATTTTTCCATTAGTTTTCGCTCTTTATTCAGTTTTTTCAATCAAATTCCATTGTAGTGACGTGGGTGGAATCCATCGCTGTGTGAAAATTGCCTGCGGACAGGAGAAATTCCGCGAGAACCATGTGACACGAATACGAAAAAGGGCTTCCAGACCGTCAATGTGACAGAAATGTTTTCTGCCATCGCGACGAGCCAGCGCCACCGCGGAGCCGATACGAGCACGACGCGAGATAAACGAACGGCGATATAGGGCAAGCGCGTCAAAAATGAGCGCGAGATGGCCAGCTCGCCACCGAACCCTAAGGAAGGCGAGGAGGGCGGCTCCGAGTTCAAAGAGGAGCCGAGCGGGGAACGCCCGGCCGCCCCGCAGAAGACGTTCATAGCGCCGCCTGCGTCGCAGCTGCCCTCGAAGCTGCAGTACGTGACGGTCGGCGCGTCCGGCCCCAGCGGCATCAAGCAGTTGTTCCGCACGGTTAAAGTGGCGCGGCGCGTTCCCACACTGCCGCGGCGGCCGCGCGAGGGCGAGGGCAGCGCGCCCGGCCCGGCCCCGCCCGAGCCGCGAGAATCGCGCTCACGCAAGGACCATGCTAAGCGCCATGTCTGCGACACTTGCGACAAACGCTTCTCTAGCCCGGGCAAGCTCAGCCAACATGTCCTCTCGCATACGGGTGAGCTACCCTTCTCCTGCGACTTGTGTGACAAGCGCTTTAATTCTAAGTTCAAGCTTGTGCGACACAATTTAATACACAGTGAGGCTCGAGCCTTTGCATGTAATGTTTGTGGTAAAACTTTCAATCGTAAGGATCATCTCACCAACCATGTTAGAGTGCATAATCCAGTTAAAAAGCATTATACTTGTGAAAGGCCAGATTGCAGGAAATCCTACACATCCCTGTTGAGCTATAGAAAGCATGCTGCTCTGCACTCTGCCGAGGAGGGTAACCTCCAGTGTGTGATATGTGATAAGAATTTTACTACTCAGCAGGATATTATATATCATCTCAAAGTTCATACTGGTAGTCGCACTGTTAAGAATGATTGCGATAAGAAGTTCACATGCAACTATTGTGATCGAAAGTTTTTTACAGCAAAAGATGTCCGGCGTCATCTCGTTGTTCATACAGGACGACGCGATTTTCTGTGTCCGTATTGTCCACAAAAGTTTGGTCGGAAGGACCATCTTGTGCGGCATGTAAAAAATGCGCACCCTGAGGAATCGTGGAAATCTGCAGCTGTGGGTACCTCTAGTGAGCCGCCTCCAGAGGCATCTGCATTTGAAGAAACTTACACTGAGTACTCAATGGAGGGTACTGATTTTTCTATGTGGAAACCACCCTCACCCAAAGAGAGTACATCTGAAAGAGGTACTACTAGGGTTCCATCTACAGATATCATTGTTGAAATTCCATCAGATCTTGATATAAAGGTGGAGCCCATAGATATAAAGTTGGAGGAGCCGTTAGATATAAAGTTGGAGGAGCCAGGGTCACCGGGATGTACGCTACTGCCTGTTGAGTATCCAATGATGTTTATGGTGGCTCCACCATACTCCCAGACGCCGTCCGACTTGCCCTATATGACGACGGAGGAGGTGCCTGATCCAATGGAAGCACACTTGCTCCACCCAGGGAATGTGGAGTCTCTGTTAATGGATCCGGGCGAGGGCCCTTCCGGTTTATCGAGCCAGATGCTGGAGCTGCTAGAGGAAAGTGAACCAACCTTTACAGGCGAGGAAGGCCGGGTCCAGCAAAGACTGCCCGCGTTCACGCAGGCCTTCCAGACGGCGCAGAGCCCTAAGCCCCCGCCGCCGCCGCCCCCGCCACACTAACCTCGCCTCACCATATTTACCTCTATGCCATTAATATTTTAATGTTTTGCTAATTTTCAAAGGAGTCTGCAGTTCAACTTTAGAATGTGGATGGCATTAGATGGTCATGAAGGGTGAGATTCCTGCATTTAGCTTATGTGAATACCGAACTACCTCACTAGGTAAGGTCGATCTAAGCTGTAAATAGTCTTGAGTGCAGTTAGTAATGCAAATTGTAATATTGTTGGACTTGGTATATTTTCACCTTGTAAGCATATAGGTACGGAAAGCTAGAGGGGGCGCGCCCTCTGGTATATATTGCCAAATTGTATATTTGTACGTCTCTGGTATACCAAAATTACTTCCGAATTCTACATGAATATGTGATCTAGTCGTGTATGTACTTTCGGAATTATATATTGTTTATTTATAGCGTACATGTATGACGTTTATGGAGTATAATTGGGACCAACTCTGTGAGCTATAAGGTGGGATACAGTTAGTGCTTAGTTGAGACGGGTGTAGTAATGAGTATAGTAAGCAGAATATGAGCAGGGTATAGCTCTTGGAAGCAGTAGGCTGTTATAATATGTTTTAGAGAGGCTTGCTGCTTTTGACGCGATAATGTAATACAACAGAGAGCATATTCCTTTCGAATCAATAAAGTGAATGTAATATTCTGCCAGATTAGATTAACATCAGATCTGTCTATAACTAGATTGAAATATCATCCTTAAGTGTAAGTGCTAAGTGTTCATAACAGAGTTATACAATTGAAGGCTTTATAATGTATGGTAATAAGGTTCCATTTCATTCTATTGTATGGAATGATATCAAAGTCCTTACAACTCAACAGACTTGAGCTAGAAACAAATGCAATAAAAATGATCAATATACCTCAGAGGCACTCTTGTGCTTCCTATAGAATAATGTTTAAACTATACTAATTGTGTGTGTCTGATGAGCAAAGTTGACGACTTCGTGTTCGTTATCATTTTCATAACAAAAATGTGCCAAAAGTGATAGGATTAAAGTCGACGGACGTTACTGTTCGAATCGTGTTTAAAATCCGGATTTCATTTGCTCGTTGGACTCGCGTGTGCAGGAACATACTTTGGATCTTCTATTCGATCTGCCGTTAACGACGATAGCTATGTCAAAAACTTTACTATGTTGAATGTAATATTTAAAAAAAAAAATCATACAGAAATAATTTTCGGAACTTTTTACTTCAGAGGAGCAATTTTCTTGGCATACGTTTTAGGATAATGAGCCAAATTATGTAATTCGTTTAGTAATGTGTGTAAGTGTCAGATGGTTGATGTTATAATAGTGAGAATAAACAACTTGCTCGGTCCGAAATGGAAGGATATTACAGCATGTATTAGGAGCCTTGCATTTTTTAAAACAAACGTTTTGTGTATGCTCGACGCTTGTACAACTCGCTAGAGAACCGCGTCATCCTTAAATTCCATGCAATGTTTTAAATTCAGCTCGGAGAAAGAATACTATAACTATTTCCTGTGATATCCATTTCAGTTTTAAGCGAGACGAAAAGTGGAACAGAAATGGATATATTCACGTTGGTATTTAAAAAATCGAATAAAAAATTACTATTTAGCCAAAGCAGTAAGTTGTATTACAGACGCGAATTAGCGAGGCATACCGATTCAACTAAAAACAAGGTACTGCAGCAGATCTGCAATATTCTGTACTTATTAAGAATACTTCTAATGAGAATTTAACTTCAGGCTAATCAGGAAAACTTGTCCAGTCTGTCAATTTTTAAATGGACTTGAAACTGCAATGCTGTAATTAACCGATAGATGATTCATATAATAATCATATGATTTAATTTGGTTTTATTAGGTTTTAACGACACTAGTAATTTCTTATCGCGAGTTGTACACGCGTTGCGCTTGTTCAGACCAGTTTTGGTGCGCTGTCGATATAAGGGCATTAATATGGTTAATAGGGTCCGTTACGGTATTGCTAATGGTTTTCGTGAAGAAATAAAAGACCTATTGCAATAGTCCAGCTAACAAGCGTACTGCGAAATACTTTTGTCGTCGTATTATCTCGTCTTGAGCCCCTGTATCTAAACTAGTTATGCGTCGACAATTCTTTTCGTCAAGAAAATACTCTTTCGTTTTTGACCTCTGATCCCGATTTCGGTAGCGCGCTAGAGTATTTTGAAAAGTCTCATTCCTGACACATAAAAAAATACATTTAAAGTAAATGTTAAGTTTAATAATTTTCGGTAATATAACGGTTTTATTATCAATTTTCAGCGTCTAGAAATGCAAGGAGAGCATACTATGGTGAGATCATGTACACGCTTGTTAAGTAGAATATTATGTGAATAATTCTAATCTATTAGGTTAATAGGACTGTAAAAAATTTAATCTACCTCAAATGCAACTTATTCTTACTTCTAGAAATTTAATTGTACTATGTTAGGTTAGTGAGAAAATTAGTTTTTTTTCTATTTGAGAAATACACGACCATAGGGCTGGTTGAATCAGTTAACACCTGTTGTCTTAATTTAATCTAAGTGTGTGCTGCATATCGAAATCTTTATTGATATACAAGTAGGGCTTGCAACTGGAAAACCCGTATAATTCGACTGTTTGATTTAGATATTCGAATAATTCAAGTCTATTCGGCAAGTTTTAGTTTCGAAATTGCTTATCATTCAAGAAGCTGACAATGTGTCCCAGTCTATCACAGTCCATTTCTGGACATGAGCCTCTTGGTTGACTGAGGGTCCTTTGCCTGACATTCATTTCCTAATTATTCTTTGGTGTACAGAATCACAATTGCGATAAGATCATCTATATTAACCACAACAATCGTCCTCAAACACCAACGGGTGTCTTGCTTTAGAGTCGAGTCTAAAATCTAATTTGGAGTAAGAATAATCCTTGATCTAAGTGGATAACAAGATATTTTGTAATACCATGTTTCCTCAGAACGCCTTTTCACCTCATCACATCATGAAAATTTCAAAGCGTTAGTTTTTTTACCACTTCTGATAGGGTTGCCAACGAATTTCAAGAAGAATATAAGACATTTCCATATCAGATGCTAAAAAACTAGAATACCTACTATATAATATACATATTTGGCAACCTTACTTTCAGAGGCAATAAATTCAAAGTAAAGCCAGATAATTATTGCTATCAAAAGGTGAGCAGTATTAAGAAACTGAAACTTCAGTAGTTTCAGTTGGTATGGTCCATGGGAGCATTAAAAATGGTCCTAATAAAATTTTATATAATATCATAGCTTGAGCTATGAACGACTACAACACTAGAGAAACACATACGGATTTATTATTAGGTGGGATAATACTTATATATTTCTTAGGTTATAAAAAAAAAGTTAATTTGGATCGAATCTGAATTATTCGAATTTTGTAATCAAGCGAATATTGCAAGCCCTATATACAAGTTAAATATGTATGATTATTATTAATTTTGCTTTTTATTTTATTATGCTCTTTAAGAGTGGCCTTTGAGTTCAATGTTGAATTGTTGTCGGATCGAGTTAATAAAAAGTTTACAATCGAAAGATCTGGAATTTTAAAGTTAATGCAAGAAAAAAATAAAAATAAAAAAAAGTTTATATATAATAATGTTAGGACCTTTCCTATCGCACATTTTGGTATAAGTAAAAATAAGAAATTTTATATATTTTGTATATCGATGATTATACATATTTCCTTTATGCAAATATCAGAAAAGATTTCCGCAAAAATGTTTTTTATAAATACAATTTATAAGAAACTGTTAATGTTTAAGTTTTTTTTCGACTGTTGTATGTATTTGTTGGAAATATTTTTGCTAAATCCTTCCCAAGGTTGTAGACTGATAATAACGACGTGCTTTTAAAGCTTTAGCTTAGAAGAATGTTTCATTTGTAGAACTCGAGAATATCATTATTTAAAAAATATGCATATAATTATGAGTGGAAGGCCAAATTCTTCGACTGCCCAAAGCATAATAATCATGTTTTCAGACAAGAGCATACTTTTTAATTATTTCTTCTTAAAATTTTAAATTTCGCAAAATGTCTAAGCTAAGGCCAAACAGCATAAAATATTTTCTGTAAATCAGTCTACGCCCTTATGCCACTAGTCATATACAATAGCAGTACATTATATTCTCAAATAGGCAGTTTACTGAGTGATATTTACCTATCTGATGATTTACAATAATTTTACAGAAATTGGTGCAAACCATTAAGTACAAAATAGACCACATAGTGTATAAATGCCGGTTTCATCTAATTTTATTGAAATATTTGACATTTGTTGGGTAAAATAGCAAAAAATATCAATAAAAAATCTTCATCATGTAGTTCAATAAATTTCGCAACGCCTTGATGTACAGAAACTAAGTAAATTTAATTTAAATATAAGGTGGACATTCATTGGATGAAATCGGCGCATATCCTTTTCCCTCATATTTTTATTGATACATAAAATATACAACGACACAATGCAATATATTTTTTTAAAGTTTTTTTTAGATTTTAAAGTAATTATTAAAATAGTTAACATATCAAAGACTACCATGTACGGCCGTTTTTGTTGTCATGTAACTTGAATATTTAATATTAAAGTTCATACCTGTATTTATTTATTTAACATTTTATAGTTAACAGATGTCAATTGACGATAAAATCTATCTGTTTTGGCAACACTATAAGTGTTTACCTTTTTTATCTATAACGGGGAATATCTATGCATAATTGTTGTTAACCTTTTTCATGTAAGTACCCCCAGTTTTTATAGTTCTTATCTTTAATGAGTTTGACTCATTATATTTATATTTTTGTAAAAACGAAATTATGTTGTGTAATACCAAATACATAATTATTATCATATTTTTTATTTTATGCTTACATCTGTAAAGTTTCGAATATTTTTTTAATTTCTCTATATTAGTTTTGTTACAGCAACGAAGCTGCTGTGAGTGATAGAATAATATTGTTTATAAATCATGTTGAATTTAATTTACAATGTCTTTATTACAACTGCATTTTGAAATATTGTTATTAGTAAGATTTTGTATGCAAGATGATCTTGCGATAAAATATTACTTTCCATATTTTCTGTAGACGGCTAATTAGGCGATAAACTGCACAAAACAAATTATAAGTAGTATTCTCTTACTCGTAGCAAAAAAATAAAATTTATTAATAAAAATGATCAATAGATATACGATATACGTAATTTTTGGTACATACATAGGGGCCTTATAATAAATAAAAAAAATGTAGAAGATTTATTGATTTATAAATGAAAAAATAACTATTTTTAGAAAACGTATGATATTTTAATAGAAATGATCTATTTTTGTTACGCTTATGAAGGACATATTGTATGTTTAAAATTTCAGTTTCGTAGTATTATGTTGAAAATCAAGTTTTATGGAGTATACAGAATACAGGATAATTGGCGGATCACTGTGCCTACAGTGGTAAAAAGGATGTAAAAGTATTTTTAACTTTACATAGTGGTAAAGCTGTAAAGGTACTTATAGAATAATATTAAAACTTATCATTAAAAAATACAACTGATTTCAGAAAAAAATATACTTATGGCACACTTCAGAGTTAAATTAAAAGCGTTAAATTTCTCCGCTGTTAATTTCATACAAATTCTGTTCAATTTTCTAATTTCTCCGGGGAATAGCGGCTACTCAAACTTTGCGAAATATTACTAAACTAAAATTTGTAGAAGAGTATTATTGCTTTCAAGAATTCAACATTGGTCCAATAATATTAAGGTTTAAATCTATAAATTATTTAATAAGCCACACTTACCTTTGACTTTGGCAAATGTTGACACTAATTTCGCCAGGATTCACAATGCTTATTTTGTATTTAGGATCGCAGTAATAAGATTTACAGTGTGTGCGAGAGCGAGATAGCACTAAAACCGCAGTTATAATATGCCATATTTTATTAACATTGCCAAACAGTGTGTTATACGTACCTAGATGGTGAACTCTGAGAAGAATAACGCTCTTACAGTAAATACTTTTCGCACCGTTCCTTCTTCAAGGCTAAAATGTCGTAAATCATGATTTTCAACATAATCAGCACCTAATGTGACAATAGTAAGACCTAGTATCTATCTACTAACAAATAAACCGATTGTACCCTCGCAGGATATCCTAACGATAATAAATTATAAACTATGTACCTGGTTTATAATAACATGATGTAATGGTCTTCATTGTAATAAATATTTTGGAACATCCATTTTGTTTTGTTTTCCCGCCCACCTTCTTTTATTAATGTACTTTTTTAAAGTTATGTTTCCGGAGCAAAGACATTTCCCTATTATTCCACTCACAAATCGCAATATTGTTGTGTATAATACAGTTACGTGTATTTATAACGGAATATTATATTGCTGGACACTTGTTAGCAATAAATCATCGTCAAATTGTCGCTATTAAAGTCTATTATTTTATATCAAAAGGAAATGAGTTTAACATATCGCGCGTCAACTCTGCATGTTGAGTAAAAAAATATTATATAATGACGTTACTAAACGATAGATCAATGACCTTTCATGATTATAATTCTGATTTTAAAGTATTCTCTATAACCTTGACTTTTTCGGCAATACAGACAAAGATTCATCAAATATGAATCAATCCCTCTAAATTAATTAGAACTCATACAATTCCTCAGCGATTTTGTAATAAGATTTCTAAAGGAACATATATTTATATACATTTGTTAGTTTGTAAGGTATTTGTCTATGGGCCAAAGAAGCCTGAAAATAAATAGATCGATTAATAGTTTTCTATAATTCAGAAGTAGGTAAGATAAGCTGTAAATACCTAACGTTCGGATAGAAATAAAATAAAAAAGACTACTACCTCATTGCAGACGAGATAATAGTAAGTCTATCTATAAACACGAAGTTTCTACATACATATAGGTGTAATGGTTAACTTTCAATTGAATTCTAGCACCTAAGTGCTTTAAAAAACATTGAATATCGTAAATGTATTGCTCGATAATTATTCCACGCATCGAGCTCGCCTTATTAAACTGTTCTCGACAATATATCTCGATAATACACACCATATATAAAAAATCATAATCACTTGTCCTTAATATTAAATAGCATTGTTATAACCAGTAGTCGGAACAATCAAGACATTACTCGTTAATACGTTGGCGCAAACATTTCACAGAAAAAGAAAACAAGTTTATGCAGCCAATATAGATCAAATATATTTTATTGCTGATCAATTCTTTAACAAATAACACATAGACTTAGAACCAGAAATAACAAAATAAATACCTAATCCACGGTAAACAAGAGAAAACGAAAGAAATGCAGTCGAGATAAATAGTAAACGTCTATCTATAAACACGAAATTTCTATACACATACAGGTGTTATGGTTAACTTTCAATTGAATTTTACAAAGATATACATCCATTATCGTAAATATACGGCTCGATGATTATTCCACACAACAATTATATTCAAGATTCTAATTTTTCTATCTGAATTTGAACTAAATTAAAATTGTACTAAAGATACTAACACCTTCCCGTTAGCCGGGCGCGGAGGCCGCAGATTTTAATTATAATGCTTTAGAAAAATATTGTTTTTACGAAACAAGTGAGAGACCAAAGAGTCCCAGAGGTTTAAGGTTCGTCCAACCTATAAATGCACGTATTTAAACACCAGTCACCGAAAAAAGGAATGTTCTAAATTCAAACGTTCTAAACGTAGTCTTTGTGGGCTGACACGACTCGTCGCCTCAGCCTGTGAACGAACTGGAAAGCTAGAAAGAATCATTTCACTGTCCGTCTTTTCATTTTTCTCACTTTGCCGCTTTTAGAGGGCTTGCTTTTCAGCGTTATACTATCTAGATTTGGTAGATCGATGTCTGTCGGTTTGTCAGAGGTTTTCTTGTACACGGGGTTGTCGTTAGCGTCGTGGTCGGAGCTGTCGACTCCGTTCTCCATACGAACTGTGTTTACATACACTGTGTTGTGAGGAGGGCTTACGTCCATGTCCTCGTCATCTGAATCCTGGTAGTTACCGTTGGGCTCGTGTCGTTTGTATTGAAAACTTGTCCGCCTATATGTGACATCTTCGTCAGAGTCGGCTGTCGCTTTTGCTTTGTATCGTCGGTTAATGTTTTGGAGGGACTGGTTTTTCTGCAGTTCGCCATGGATCGTATCTCTTATGTTCATTTCAGAGGTTGACTTAGTGCAGTACTCCTCCTTGTCCGACTCTGAATATTTCCGCGATAACCGTCGCGCTTCGAAAGTTTTAATGTCTTTGTCGGGTAGTATGGTTGGTGCAGCGGTGTTGGTGGGTGACTTGAGGCGGACCTCGGGCCCGCCCCCGTAGATGCTGGTGAAGAATTTCCACAGCTCCTCGCTGAGCTGCGCGTGGTCGGAGCCAGGTTTTATTGTGAGCGTTGTGGTGCCGTCGATTTCCTGGAAATGTTGATGAGAATATTTATATAGGGTTTATAGTACCCATGATAAACCCATAGACCATGTTTGGTTTTTTAGTTTTTTGCAACACACAAAAATGAACTTAATTCTATCCTCCTTAATCCAAAATATAAAAAAGACAGGGAGTCTAAGCTTAATGAAACAAAAGTCATCAATAAAGATATGGCTATTTCAAAACCTACGGTTTTCTCAGACCATCTTTTGAAATCAGGGGGGTATTTGTGTAGGAATATGTTTTATTGCATATTATTTTCAAAAGTTTATCATGACTAGTTGATCAGTCACCAGAAGTCACCCTCTTTTGCATTGGTAAACAC
Source organism: Acronicta alni (assembly GCA_964056405.1). Taxonomy (NCBI): domain Eukaryota; kingdom Metazoa; phylum Arthropoda; class Insecta; order Lepidoptera; family Noctuidae; genus Acronicta; species Acronicta alni. The sequence goes on from OZ043936.1 coordinate 7,121,146, forward strand.
TCTCCGGGTACCCCTAGTTTTACTAAGAACAAACAAACATTTTGATTTGAGACGTAAGAATTTTAGTTTATAAAAAAATTAATTGAGACCGCTCCGTGCCTCGATTGTCATACGAACACGTATGACAAACATTAGCGGTGGTCAGAAGCCCAAAAAGAAAGCCTAACAGCCAGTCTATCCTCAGGGTATCGGTATTACCCAAAAATTGGGTTGCGGAGGTCTGATGGCAGTTGCTTCGTGTAAAATACTGATATTCCGCCGCATCTGGTTAGACTGGAAGCCGACCCCAATATAGTTGGGAAAAAGATCGGAGACATATTAAAAAAAAATATGTTGTTATAAAAATTCCTTTGGGTTTGGAACAATAGTGGTTCATAAAAAGGTTTAAACCGAGCGTTTCGTTTCCCTCTACCTAGAGATCCCTTCGCTTATACACATTCGTGATGATTCAGATGTTGTATGAAGTGCACTTGGTCATTGACTAGTAAACTAAGCTTGATGGCTCAGCAATTGCACAGTCTATCTATCTATCAGCCACAGACGTCCACTGCTGAACATAGGCATCCCCTAATGATCGCCACAAAATCGGTATTGCGCAGACCGCATCTACCGACTCCCTGCAACCTTCACGAGGTCGTCTACCACCTAGTTGGGGGCCGTCCTACGCTGCGCTTTCCTATGCGTGGTCGCCACTCCAGGACTTTCTTTCCCCAGAAATTGCACAGTATTAGTTATTAGTATTATTTATATTTGAATAACTAAGATTTCATTCAGCAGTCTTATTTAAAAATTTATCAATGTAGCAATGTCGATATGTCAGCAGAGGAAGGATTTACTCTTTAGTTAGTCATAGGTCAAATGCCAGCCCCAGGTATGTGCCTTAATAGGCGTTGCACAGGGGCGTACTGGGGTGGTCTATTAAGAGGACACAGTGCCCCCCTCCATGTGCTGATGGCCACGGGGGTGGTTTTAGTGGGTAAGAATCCCACACTCCCCAATCTAACCCCCGTAAACCGGTAGCCTTTTGAGGGTTCCTCCCGTAAACAAAAAAAGAAAAAAGCAAGGTCAAATGCCTGAAAGATTCTCTTGACGATATGTAAAGTATATAAATCCGCATTAGACTACTTTGGTGGCCTATGGTATAACCCCCCTCTTTCGAGAGAAGACAGCATAGCGACGAAAAATGGGTTGATGATGATGTACGGTGAAGATTGGCGGTTGACCACTTTTCGACCCTATTTTCTTAGCAATAAAGGTGAAAACTGGTCAACCGCCAAGACTTTCGTTTGTACATACCTGTTTGCTAACGATGCCGGAGTTGTCGACGGGCGGGGGAGGCTGCTGCGTCTTGTTTCGGACAAACGCCTGCCACTGCCGGAACCAGTGCATGCTGATACCGTAGATGGCGTGCGGCCGCTCCTGTTCCTATAACCAGTTTGGACTACATGTCATGCACTTTAGTCCTATAAAGGGCGTTTTAAACGAGGACGCCAATTCCGTCGCTCCGTGTGACGGAATAAAGTTCAAAATCGACCCAAAATGATCACTGCGCTCCTAATTGGCGACAACCACATAATCCAATGGCTGTGCACTGCTACTCTTTGCGCTGTAGCATGGTGCAGGTGACAGTTTCAGTAACATTTCGTTTCACTCTTGAAAGTTGCCGCGATTTACAAATTATGACTTAAATCAAAATCAAAATAGTTATAATTTCATATAAACCATATACAGGCTTAAGAAATGTCGAGTCTAGGTGCACGGTTCCAAATTAGTCGTTTCCTATGGAGAAGAACCAGCAAGACACTCCATGGTTACTCTTTTAAAATATCGTTTTGTATTGTACAATGATGGATTATAAATCGGATTGGATACTTACATGAGAGAACAATTTAGGAATGTTGCTTAGTATCTCAGCTGTACCACATTCGTAATATATTAAATAATTAATGACTGTAGTAAATTAAATTATACATACAATACGTCATACAAGAAACTCACCCGCACCATGCTACAGCGCAAGGAATGTAATTGAAAACGAAATGGAACACTGCGAAAATGAAGTTAGCTAGTTAAGAGCATCCAAGTTGTTAGTGTTGTTGTTGTTGTTGTTACCTGAAAGCTGGCGTGCAGGTCGCAGAAGGCGGCGAGCTCCCGTGCGCGGCGCGTGCGCAGGCGCTGTGCGGCGCGCGCGCACACGCCGCACTCGTGCACGTGCGACACCGCCGGACCGCCGCCGAAACTTAATTACACATTCAAATATGGAACACAATTGCTACATTTAACTTATATTAATCATGGTAGCTGGCATTCTCTGGAGGAGGCCTTCACCTCAGGGGTTCTCAAATATAACTTATAATTTATAAAAAAATATTAATGTAAATTTAGAGAAATATAAGGCTTTTTTATTTTTTTTTATTTTATAATCATGGTAGCAGTGATAGCCTAGTGGTATGACCATTGGACTGCCAAGTCGAAGGTCTCGAGTTCGAACCCAAGACACGCACCTCTGACTTTTCGAATTCATTTGCGCATTTATAATTAATTATCACTCGCTTAAACGATGAAGGAAAACATCGTGAGGAAACCTGCATACCTTAGAGATTTTTCTCGACGGTTTGTGAAGTCTGCCAACCCGCACTAGGCCAGCGTGGTGGACTATAGCCTAATCCCTCTCAATATGAGAGGAGACCCGTGCCCAGCAGTGGGACAGTATATGGGTTGATGATGATGACGACGATGAATCATAGTAGAATAATAACAGATAATTATTGGCTTCCCGTGATAGCTAGGTCATGTGATTAGCATGCAGTGACGTCATCCACAGTCTGATGTTTCATATTTTGTCAGTTTTTCAGTTTGTAATTATTGGTCGACTTTTTCGATAAAAATTGATTCAAATTTGTAAGAATTTAAAATACGATTTCATTATAAGAGGAATCAGATTATACAGGTACATATTTTTTACAACAAAATGTGTGCTGTGTCTATGTGTGAGAGAGAGAGAAAGAGAGTAATATGTAGTACGTTTTCGTTATATGAGGGATCATTTGGGGCATATACATAAGTTGTGCTTGTGTGTGTTTGTGTAATGTATACTGACTGCAGGTAGAGGAACTCCCAGAGCGTCTGCGGCACGAGCGCGGCCAGGTGGTGCAGGTGCGGGGCGCGCTCGGGTCTCACGCCGCCGTGGCAGCACACGAAGTCGCTGTTGTCTATGGGACCCGGCTCTGCCCATGTGTTAAATCTGACAAAACACCCCCAATTTGAGAACCAGTCTGATTTTACAACCCTAAACCAGGGGTCGGCAACCTGCGGTTTTTTTATGTAAAGTTGAGGCTCTCAACTGCGATACGCAACAACTTTAAAGTCGTTTTACTAAATCTAATAATCATAATATTAAATACTAAGTCTAAGAATCCAATATACATAATCAAATACTACTTATAATATGAAAACGAATATTTTAGTGGCTCTTTAAAAACTGGGATATCTTATAAACTTTTGGCTCTTCCGTCTCAAAAGGTTGCCGACCCCTGCCTTAAACCCTTAAACTTTCAACCCAGTTATTTACTAACATATTGGATCTTAGTTATCAAAATTAAAGTAGTTAGTAGTTTATTTTAAAACTCATGTTTTAATGATGTAAAATCACTCCCATCCCAAAAAAAAATTAGGACAAAAAGTAACCTGTCAAGATACCTCTACACCAGAATTAATCAAAATTGGTTCCGCGGTTTGGATATGAAAACGTATCAAACAGAGAGATTAACTTTCACGTTTTTACTATTAAATATGGCTTAGTAAGTATGGAAATATAGTTTATATTTCCTGTGGTTCGACTTTAATCCTAACTAGAACCCTAATTTTCTACCTTATAATGCTAGACTTACTTGTTGATCCACTGTTTGGAGATGTAAAACTTGATATCGTTAGACTCGACGCTGGTCGACTCCAATATTTCCGCAGCTTTTTGCCGTAGCGTTATCATTTGAGGATTCACTTTCCTGTTGTAAATAATCTTTAGATAATTCCTTAAAGTCAGTAACAATTTTTACTATTACAGCAGAAAAGCTATAGGGAAAAATAATTGAAGATATTTACTTTTTCTTTTATACATATATCATAAATCCTGAGAAGGATAATATAAAAGTTAAAACATTGGTTTTATATAATACAGATTTTATGAAACAGCTTCGGAGCCTACCTGTTCATCCAATTGGAGATCCTGGAGACCCTGTCTAATGTGCTACGTGACACGTGTTATTAGTCAGTAGGAGACCGACGAACCCTGCGCTTTTCGCCTTCCATGAGGAATTCATTCAAAAATAACCCCTTATTTTCCACGACCACAGTACACTCAAACTCTGTACACTGTGGTCGTGGAACATTAACTTCACACTTCAACGTGGAAGAAAAATGATTCGACATCACGGGCAGTAACCTCGGTTAGTTGAAAATATTTGTTGTACCAAACAATAACCTACAGTTACATGAACGTACCTATAGAACAGCACGTAGGCCTCGCAGTGCGGCAGGTGGTGGAACGGCAGGGGCTGTACACAGTGGTCGTCGAACGTGTACCATGCTCGGCCATTGCGCCACGCTCGTGTAGTGAACATACCTATAGAACAGCACGTAGGCCTCGCAGTGCGGCAGGTGGTGGAACGGCAGGGGCTGTACACAGTGGTCGTCGAACGTGTACCATGCTCGGCCATTGCGCCACGCTCGTGTAGTGAACATACCTATAGAACAGCACGTAGGCCTCGCAGTGCGGCAGGTGGTGGAACGGCAGGGGCTGTACACAGTGGTCGTCGAACGTGTACCATGCTCGGCCATTGCGCCACGCTCGTGTAGTGAACATACCTATAGAACAGCACGTAGGCCTCGCAGTGCGGCAGGTGGTGGAACGGCAGGGGCTGTACACAGTGGTCGTCGAACGTGTACCATGCTCGGCCATTGCGCCACGCTCGTGTAGTGAACATACCTATAGAACAGCACGTAGGCCTCGCAGTGCGGCAGGTGGTGGAACGGCAGGGGCTGTACACAGTGGTCGTCGAACGTGTACCATGCTCGGCCATTGCGCCACGCTCGTGTAGTGAACATACCTATAGAACAGCACGTAGGCCTCGCAGTGCGGCAGGTGGTGGAACGGCAGGGGCTGTACACAGTGGTCGTCGAACGTGTACCATGCTCGGCCATTGCGCCACGCTCGTGTAGTGAACATACCTATAGAACAGCACGTAGGCCTCGCAGTGCGGCAGGTGGTGGAACGTCAGGGGCTGTACACAGTGGTCGTCGAACGTGTACCATGCTCGGCCATTGCGCCACGCTCGTGTAGTGAACATACCTATAGAACAGCACGTAGGCCTCGCAGTGAGGCAGGTGGTGGAACGGCAGGGGCTGTACACAGTGGTCGTCGAACGTGTACCATGCTCGGCCATTGCGCCACGCTCGTGTAGTGAACATACCTATAGAACAGCACGTAGGCCTCGCAGTGCGGCAGGTGGTGGAACGGCAGGGGCTGTACACAGTGGTCGTCGAACGTGTACCATGCTCGGCCATTGCGCCACGCTCGTGTAGTGAACATACCTATAGAACAGCACGTAGGCCTCGCAGTGCGGCAGGTGGTGGAACGGCAGGGGCTGTACACAGTGGTCGTCGAACGTGTACCATGCTCGGCCATTGCGCCACGCTCGTGTAGTGAACATACCTATAGAACAGCACGTAGGCCTCGCAGTGCGGCAGGTGGTGGAACGGCAGGGGCTGTACACAGTGGTCGTCGAACGTGTACCATGCTCGGCCATTGCGCCACGCTCGTGTAGTGAACATACCTATAGAACAGCACGTAGGCCTCGCAGTGCGGCAGGTGGTGGAACGGCAGGGGCTGTACACAGTGGTCGTCGAACGTGTACCATGCTCGGCCATTGCGCGCCACGCACGTGTAATGGCCGCCGCCGGCCGTGCCCGCATGGCAGATCACCGCGCATAGCTCGTAACGGGTTATTTTGGAAGTGCAGTCTGAGGAACAAGGGAGGTGTTGACAAGACTGGCTTTAAGCAGTCCCGGAAGACTATTTAGACGCATTCGTAAACGCTTATGCATATTTTTTATTATTTTAAATAATACTGCATGAACCTGTACCCCAGAACGTGCAGATATGAAAATAAAAAAGTTTTTATTCTGTAAATAGGTTCACAAAAATATATGGTAAGCATATAACATTAGGTTACTTTGTGTCGTGGAAAACACGCTCCTCTTTCGTTAAATAAGACGACGTGGTGGTTGCTTCACAGTAAAGTATAATCAATGTGTAAACTATCTAGGGATACGTGCCGTTTTGCCAAAAATTCTATAGAGTGACATCTAGTGGTATTTAAAGAAAACTAAGTACATATTGATTCGTTATAGTTTAGTCTTAACGCCTATAGATGGCGTTACAGGTTTCAAATATCAATATATTATTAACAGCTCCTCTTGTATAGTCACTGGTACAGAATAAGATAAAGAAAAAAAAAACTAAAGCTGACAGACATATCTCAAGGAATTAAGTGTATGTGTGTGTTTGAAATTGATTGATAGTCTCACCTTTGTGCGTGTATGGCGCCATGTTCAGATCGTTGATGGGGAAGGAGACGCGGGCGCCGACCTTAGCGCTAAACATAAGCTCGTGCCGGAAGCGCTTCAAGTGAACACACAGTACTTCTGGAAGACGGACCACGCCCGACATCTTGACACCGTTGCGCAGTTTGTTGCATCGGGAACAACTAACAACAAAGCGCACCGTTAATAGTACTTCCTAGAATCTTTTGGATCATTCTAGAAACTTCAAGAAATATATAGATAGACATATATCTAACTGTATTCTGTTTACCTTCGTAACGTTATATCTATGTAGGTACAGTAACTATGCACTAGAATATATACCCCTTATCTTTTAGTTACCGAAAAGAAATTAAGGTGTCATTATACTAACATAATTACGAATAAGTTTTACTATGCGGAAATTGCGAAAAAAAAAACTGTTGTAATATTTTGTCCTAAAAATACTACACTATGTTATGTTTTGTCCCAAAAATATTTAAAAAAGGTTACAAGTAGGACACCGAGCGTCACTTAAGTATCTATCCGCAATCATATGAGCGCAATATAGGTCACGGCAGATCATAAACTGGGCGCGGGCGCACAGCGGGACCTCGGGAAGTGCTACCAATATAATTATATAGCAAATAGTACTAACCTGTACATATTATCGCCTTTGAGTTCGTCGGCGCTGAAGAACGCCGCCAGACAGTCTTGCAGGGACACCACTGGCCCATAGAACCAGGACCGCAGCCAACTCAGTAGCCACCATACCTGTGTCGTTAATTCCATTACTATGGTACTTACGCATGTTTTTTCAACTAGGTAATGTTAATCCACACTATGCTCCCATGATGGAATTATTGCATGCATAAGGCGATCAAATGTTGATGATGTTAGATTCTACCATCCGTCTTAAATATGGCACGATTATAAAATATATTGTATTTAAATACTGGAAATTACACATTACAATATATAAATTTTTTACTGCTACTACTGAGAAAAGAAAAATAGGTCTTTCATGGACCGCGGCAGATCGATTTATCATTCGCAGAGTTGTACGAAACTAAGAAATGATTTCTAAGGCTAGAAACATAAGGTTCAAATTCTGAGGCGGTCATGGATAGTTTGATGGTACTAACCCACGACTCCTGAGCTCCATGAGGTACATGGTGGTTGAGGATGGGTTGCTGGCACCGGATCACAGCCAAGTGTTCTCGCGAAGGGATTGGCAAAGAAAGGTCTTGGAACGTTTCCACTCGGGTCGACACCTAGAATATTAAGAAACCTAAACAAATTGATTGTATGCCTAGTTCTGTGGTCTACAACTAGAGATTGAGAATATATAGCATTATGAAGAATGACGTCATCGTTGGAAAATCATGATTCCACCAAGACGTCATAAGAACCAACTTTACAGTTCTCAGCGTGATGAACAAACAGAGCGCGACAGAAATAGAAAGAACACCACAAGTGTACAGCTAGTAATTTTCTAAACTGGTTATGAAACTGGATATTCGGGGTGGTGGCGTTCATCATGCTGATATGATAAAGATTTTAAGAACTTTTCCTTTCCTGAAGTCGGTTAAAAACACGAATCCATTTCTTAAATGATTATTGATATTTATTTTGTAAATAGATCTTTTTAAGACACTTTTAATAATTAATTAATAATACTAGATTGCACCGGCATTTCCTAGCTGACGACCTCTGAGAAGAAACGCCAAAACAAACTCAGATAATCATGGTATCTTTTAAGTCCACTTATTGCAAAACAGTACTCACCCTATTGCATATGAGACACTGCACGGACGACAGCAGCTTCCCGTCGAACACATCGGAGATGATGCTACGGTACCGAACGCCGCCGGACCCGCCGTCACCGCCGCCCATAGGTACCACGTTCTTTCTGTCATCAATCAATTTACTTTTTTTTCTCTTAGTCACTGCTGGGCAAAGGCCTCCTCCATTAAATACCTCGTCTACCTCTAAAAAGTCTTAGCTGTACGCATTTGAGAGGCCGCCGGAGCGCGCGCAAAACGAATAAAAAACTTCAAATATTGTTGTTTTTAGTATTAAATCAATAAGACGAAAACCGGATTCAAGATTGACATTCGCTTGTATTTATTTCCAGTGTAGTATTTTGGACGAAATGGTACAGCAGAAACCTAGATTAAAGGTATCTGAATCCGAATAATAGCACAAGTTAATTAAATTGTGTTTGAATTACGATTTATTTCGGAATTACATTTGTATGGGCAATTCACGCTCCACCGGACCCTGAAGTCGTCCCAACACCTCTGTCTAGGCCGGCCTCGACGACGTCTACCAACTTCTGGCATTCATTGTAAGGAGACTCTTGACCAGCGACCACTGTGCATACGGCTGACGTGACCAACCCAATCCTATTTAAATCTGGCTACCTTTTTACCCATATCTACTTCCCATTTTTTTTTTTAATCAAAAGGAACAACAAACAGCTACAATATACAGTATAAAAAGAGAGTACACATGACATTTAGACAATATTGTTCCCACAACGCTGTTCACAGATTAATTGTGGAGTATAAATATCTAGTGAAACGCTGAGGTAATATACATACATATTAATATTTAAAACTAAACTTAACTTACTACTATCGTGTTTATGTACTCAATATATTATATTAAATATATTAAGTATACATAAGTCAAAAGAGCTCCTTAAATATAAGAGTTTTGAATTTACTGGGAGAACATGCAAAAGTGTCAATATGTTCAAAACCCCTATTATAGGCATCTATGATTCTGCGAACAGGTGACCGCTAACCGCAAACCGGTGTTAGATTGGCAAGAGCTCGTGGAAAATAGTCTACCAGCGCGCACCTTTCGCTTGTACACTGTTCTAGGGACTACAATATAACATAACATGTTGGTTAACTCTATGCAAACTTATTACTAACAATGTTATATAGGTTCATGGCTTCCAAGTGCTTACGTCTATTTTCAAGTGTTGTGAGTTTGTACTTATTAAGTAAATCCTGATATGGTAAATAATATCCGAAGCATCTAAAATGCATAGCACGTAGGAATCTATGTTGAACCTACTCAATTTTGGAGCGCAACATGATGTTTCATGTTCTACCGTATAAAGTAGTTTTATTTCATTTTTTATTCATTTAACATTATTATCCTCGTATTTATTTAATTTCTTATTTACATTATATTTTTAAATATTTTTACAAAAAAAAAGAAAACAAAAACATTTAAAAATATAAAATATAGTTAGACCACCGATATCGGGAACAGGGTCCAAGCTACCGGTGGTTAGGGTCCCAGAGACAGGAACCTCCTCACAATACGCGCCGTATCAAGAAGTACTGCCTTCTGAATCAGGCCCTTAACCCAGCCACCCAACTCGAGCCTCCTGAGGTGTTGGTCGAGGCTCTTAGCGATAAGTCCATTGACCGTAACGACTATAGGCACAATGATGGCCGAGTCCACATCCCACATGGCGACCACCTCGTGATCTAAGTCGAGATATTTTAGCTGTTTCTCTTTGTCAGCCTTCACGAGGTTCTCGTCATGCGGGATGGTGACATCGATAATCAATGTGCGGCGCGCTGATCGATCTATTACCACTATATCAGGCTTATTGGCTACAATAGTCCTGTCAGTGATAACAGATCGATCCCAGTACAACGTGACATGGTCATTCTTGAGAACTGGGTCGGGCGCATATCTGTAATACGGTACCTCAGAATCCACAAGGCCGTATTTTAAAGCAAGTTGCTGGTGGATAATCCTGGCCACATTATTATTATTATTATGGTATACTAACGGCTGTTCGCTCCTTGCGTCGGGCGCATCGCTGGCTCCACTCGAGCACGTCTCGTACCGCTCCTCTGCCTCACTCGACCACGAGAGCGATGACTCCGACCCACACAGCGCCTGACTCTGACCCCGAACAGAGTCTGAGCCTAAATGTTAGGAAAAATGTTGGATTGTGATTCCTAAATCATATGTTTATTGATTTAAAAATTTTAGTAGTATAATTCGCCAGCGATATGGCCCAGAATTCTAAAATAAAAATAGATTGTATTTTAATGATAATTTATTTCAGGCAAATACACCGATCGGTACTTATAAGTTTAAATAAAATAAATATAGGCGAAGAGTTATTGTGGGATATTCATTTATTTATGTACACAGTACTTGTAGGATTTATTTATATAACGGTATTTTGAAAATAACCAAGGACGGGAATATAGATAGCAAAAATACTAGATTATTCATTCATGTTTAACCTTTCACGCCAAGCGACAAATTCTAGTATTTAATAATAGGTAAAAAAAAACAATAAATTTTTGTATAGGGATGTATTTTGAATTTTTAAAAAAGTGGTATTTTTGACGTGCCATGCCGTCGTTGGCGTCGTGAGCAAGTTCTCATTTGACGTCTATACACGTCCGTGGCGGTCAAAAGGTTAAGTTACGAAAATATGTCATAGAGTTAAACAAGAATAGATTTTTTAGGAACACGTGGCATGTGCTTCTTTCGCATATTATAGGAAACTAGCTTTCCGCCCACGGCTTCGCCCGCTTGGTTTCTTGGCTTTTCTGTACTATAATATATGAAGAACCGCCGAACCGATTTTGCGCAAACTTAACATAAACCATCTAAGTACTAAATAGTCTGAACAAAGCCTAAACATTTGGTTCTTGAGTTATGAAATTACAACGAAAAGTGGCATTGATTTTTATATATATAGATATGAATATACAAGTATCTAGATCAACATTTGGCACACACTCCATACAATAAAAAAAAACTTAAGTATGATAATGATTGTTTGACTATTGATTCCCATGGAACAAGTATACACACCATAACCAGATGTATTCCTCAAAGAATTAGGCAGAGTGTACTAATGTACAGAGGCCAGAACATCAAGCTACCCCAATCTGTCAAATTTCTTTTGATAGACTAACTTTCATACAAAACGATAAGGATATATACATATATATTCAATTGGGAAAATTTGACAGTTTTGGATAGCTTGACCTGTTGGCGTCTGTACATCTATCGGTATGTTTAACCTTTTGACCGCCACGGACGTGTATAGACGTCAAATGAAAACTCGCTCACGACGCCAACGACGGCATGGCACGTCAAAAATACCACTTTTTATTTAGTTCAAAATACATACCTATACAAAAATTTGTTGTTTTTTTTACCTATTATTAGATACTAGAATTTGTCGCTTGGCGTACAGAACACGGATTTTCGTTATTGACGTGGCGATCAAAAGGTTAAGTCCCATGTAATAGGGGGCAAGCCTATTTCCGGGCACAAGGAACAAGAGTAGCAACTTTAGAAATGAACGAATACTCACCATTTGGTTGTTGTGCGTACATGTTGTATTGCAGATGGTGGGTGCCCGCGAAACTCGCCGACCTTCGGTGTCGAGACGCTATAGGCTCTTGAGTCTGCACCCTAAGCGAGAAACAGTCACACTTTTAAAACCAATTTACACACAGAAATAAATAAACTACTAACAATACTAACGATAGCACATGAGCAGTGTGCTTATACACGATGATTTTGTAGTCGTTTTGGAACCGAAAATTTTAGACTCTATATCAGTAATGGAACCTATTAAAATATAATTTAATTTAAATAAAAATATATTATTTTATTGATTATGAAAAATAATGTCATATTCGAACAAAAAATGAGAACTCATGATAACTCCACTCAATGTTACGTACTACGATCACTACGATCGATGTCATTCAATGTTACACACACAACACTAAGCGGTAAAACATGCCTAGACACGTTATCCACCCATTGGATGTGGCGCGGCGCCCGCTGCCTACATAACAATCCACGCACACAGCTGTAATGTATTACGTACCTACCCCTAGTAGCAGGCTGCGCGGCGCCGGCGCGGCGAGCGCTCTCGCGTCGTCGCGTCGCCCGCGCCGCTCCCCGTTAACCACCCCGCACGGCCGCACCCGCCAGTTCTGTTGCAACTCGCGCGCGATAAAGGTTGCATTTTTTACGTTTTACGTAGCCACGCGATACAAACCCACGAAAATGAGTCTTCAGTATAAATACTTGAACGCGGAGTAGGTACTTGACAATGGTTCAGCTGTACGCTGTTGCCAGTTACAATTTGGAAGAGGCCAGGCGGTTGTATTCCCGGCCAGAACATTTAAAGGCGCTGCGGCTACGAGGGATTGAAAGTCCTCAAGTACCTTCAAGCCCTACCAACTTGGCTGCAACCCAGCGCCTTCTCGATCATGGACAATTCCGTGGGCCGGCTCACGCGCAAGGTCGAGGGCGCCTGAATGACTCGCAGTAGAACGAAGACGCTATTCTGGAGTAGGTACTTCGAGCGGGCTCCGCGGCGAAGCAATGCGATTATAATGGCGGTAATAATGGCTTAACATCCCTATAAGTTCCGTCGAGCTCACGTCATCAACAACAATGATGCACCGGCAAGAATTGCCCTATGTCAGCTGCCCGGCTCATTATGCAAGTGTTGTGCGTGCTTACCCAAACAATCAGTTCCGTGATCGATGGATATGCCACGGCGCGCGGCGGTCCCGTGGCTTGCCCACCACCGATCCCGGACTTAACGCCCCTGGATTTTTTCTTGTGGTCGGAAATAAAAAGACTCGTTTATATCCGTGAACATGAAAGTCTTAACGAGTTACGCAGTGCGATAGTGGACGTCTTTGATAAAGTGAAAAGTGATAGGCTAAAAGACAATACCTAGCATAAAACGGGCACGTTTGTGTATTGAACGCGGCAGACTTCTTTCGAGCAGTTGCAGTACAGGGAAGTGTAAACAATTTGTAAATAAACTGTTAATAGGTAAGTACTTAGCTATGTACCTACATAAGTTTTTTATTTTGTAAATAGCTCAAATTCCAAAAATCCAAACGCCTTAAGTACCTACTCAGTTCATTGGCTCTCTGTTTTTAATTATTGATACCTACAGTAAATAAAGATAAGTTCAATTCAAATAAAGTATTTCTGCCGGTCCTAATCCCGTGTATAGTATGAACGAGAAATTGGAGTAGGTACAATTTACGTAGTTGGCGTGAAAATGTTGACGACACGCAATCGTATCGTCAACAATGCGCAGCGGCTGTGCGAGCGACTGCTGCGCCATCGCGGGTTCGATCCTCGCTCGGAACCAATTTGTATGATCTGTAGGTGATTGTTCTAGGCTTGCGTGTTTGTGTATGTAAAAATTTATGTTTGTAAATGCACCCATGACACAGGAGAAAATCCTAGTGTGAGGCAAGGTTTTTTTCTTAAATAAAAACTACGATAAAACCTACCTACACACAGTCTTATTCAAATTTTTTTAGTAAGAATGTAGGTATTACGTTCGTGTCCCGTATCATCAGCTGATTCGCTGGGCGCCATACTTGTAGTATTTGAACTGCGATCTAGGTACTAACCTAACATCAAATTACGTCGCTATCTGCATCGTAATGCAATTTATTTTAATAGGTAATACAATGTATTTGTCTAGCTACTAGCTATTAAATCACGCGTAGTAGGTACTCGGACGGATCATCCGATCATCGTCCGTCGCTCGCGTTGCTGTAGGTAGGTAACCAGCTGATGAGCTGACTCGTACCGCGCGATCGCGCCACCGCGCCCCGCGCCCGCGCCACCCGCGACCCGCACCCCGCGCCACCCGCGACCCGCACCCCGCGCCACCCGCGACCCGCGCCACCCGCGACCCGCACCCCGCGCCACCCGCGACTCGCGCCACCCGCGACCCGCACCCCGCGCCACCCGCGACCCGCGCCACCCGCGACCCACGCCACTCGCGCCCCGCGCCCGCGCCGCCTGCCGCGCATCATTGATAAATGGCAAGCTTGAGACTGCGGCGGTTTTAGAATGAAATATTCGTGCACTACTATGAACAAACTTGAACAAGTGAATTTTTTTTTTGAAATGCCAACTTTTTTATTATTAGCTGGACAGTCAACTTAATATTTTTTTTTTGTACTACTAATTATCCTAAGTTACCACGTTTCGGTTCCAAAACGACTATAAAGTCACGGTGTATGTGTTATTGTTACTAACTTATCACTAACAACTTATGGATTGTAATTACGTTAGAAATGCTTTCTACTTTTTTTTTTTTTTTAATATTTTTTGGGACACTTTACACAACATAATCTAGTCCCAAACTAAGCAGAGCTTGTACTATGGGTACTAGACAATGGATATAATACTTATATACTTTTTTTTTGTAAATACATACATATAATACATAAGAAACACCCAGACAAACACAAATACTCATGTTTTATCCACACAAATATTTGTGTCCTGTGGGAATCGAACCCACGACCCCATGATCAGCAGTCGAACCGTTAGACCACAGAGGTCGTCTTTCTCCGAGCCTTTTCCTAAAGATGTTAGGGTCGGCTTCCCGTATAACCAGATGCGGCTAAATATCAGTTTTTGCACGATGCGACTGCCATCAGACCTCTGTAACCCAATTTCTGGGTAATACCGATACCCTGAGGATAGACTGGTTGTGGGTTTTTGGGCTTCTGACTACCACTAACGATTGTCATGGGTTTTCGTATGACAACCGGGACAGACGGCTTTTCGTGCTCTCTCAGGCACGGATACGGAGTTTGTGGGTTCGATCCCCACATGAAATAAATATTTCTATGACCTACAGGTAGTTGTCTCAGCTCTGGGTGTATGTATGTGTGTATATATATATTTCATATATATATGAAAGGAAGTCATCAAAAGTCCATACAACTCAGCCCAAATTTGTACCTGAGGTACATACAGCTGTCAAGTTGACAGTTTTTGCTATGAAATCACTATGAAATTGATATTATTGTGCCAGAATGGCGTGCGTTTGACATTCCAAAAATGACACTGACAGGAGATAGCTATCAAGTAGACAGATTTTAATATATAAACACTATGACTCTGATACTAGTGTGTTAAAATAGCGTGCGTTTTTTCAAATCTAAAGTATTTTTTTCCGTGAGCATTAAAAAAAGTATGACTAGAGTTTTAATCACCTCAATACAGGGTATTTTTTCCCTTAAGTGTACCCTCAGTACATCATTTGGGCATATTTTGGTGACATCATTTGTTTGTAAACACAACTAAGATAAATTCTACTGTATCGTGGGGCAGTTTTAAGAATAAAATAATAATTTATGATACATAAAAACAAGTTTCTCACCTCAAATAACCTTCAGTTCTTGATTCGCTGTAAGACGATGGCGCCGGAGATTTTCGCCTCATCCTTGCGAAAAAAGGAGCGTCGCTAGCTGTGACAAAGAAATCATAAATATTTTTTTAATAACATACTATTTTATCTCTACTAGCCTGACGGACGTCTGGGTGTTTGCATGAGAATAAATATGAGTAAACGCATAGGTAAAAGAGAAAATCATAGATGTCACCACAGTCACTGAGAAATGATTCAAACTGGATTAGTGTGGTGCCTAATCATCTTCATTCATCAGAATTATCAAGATTATAGTGCTTTTAAGGCACCATCCAGTTATTAAGACGATATTGCCAGTTTTTGAAAAAATACAGTTATTATATATATTTTTTTCGAGTACATTTAGTATATGAAGGAAGATATGTATTTCACTAGTTAGTACATAAGATGGTATATAGACTGACCGCCGGAGGAGGCGGCTCTGCGTCGTATGTGCACGTGGCGGGTGTCTTGATGGTCGCCGTCAGCCTCCGAGCCGAGCTTATCTTCTGATGTGCTGTCCCACACCTGACAACATATATTTAGTTGTACACCCACAGTTGGTGGGGTACGTATAGGTCCCATGTAGGTAGTAATAGGGGCGATCGTATTGCTATCAACCGGGCACAAATCTAAACTCAGAGCTGCTACTGACTATTTCACCCAATAACACTGCTCAATCTGGGTTTTAAAAAAAGTAAATAAATCAAGTAGAAATTTATCAATCAACACAAAATGCATAACTTGGTTGTGCACATTGAAAACCGTCGAAGTGTCGTTTACAGTTAAATATCGTCGGGGAAATTGCGTAAGTGTCCAGTGTTTTTTATTTATAGTACGGAAAATCCTCATGGCTTGTCCGCCACCCGGGGAGGTGGCAGGGTATCTCGGACTCATACGACTAAAAACTGCACTTGCCCTATAGTCTATAGCCATGGGATCCGTGAAATTACCAAGGACCATGACCGGCTCTCTAGTCGAGGTCTACCAGTCGCTGGACCAATTAGCGAAGTGTGTTTAGTCAAAAAAAAAAAAAGCAGCGATACCCTAGGGGTATGACCATTGGACTGCCAAGTCAAAGATCTCGTGTTCAAATCCAACCTCCGACTTTCGAAATTATGCGTATTAATAATTAATTATCACTCGCTTAAACGGTGAAGGAAAACATCGTGAGGAAACCTGTGTGCCTTAGAGATTTTCTCGACGGCGTGTTAAGTCTACCAACCCGCATTAGGCCAGCCTGGTAGACTATAGCCTAATCCCTCTTATTCTGTGAGAGGAGACCCGTGCCCAGTAGTGGGACAGTATATGGGTTGATGATGATTAAACGGTGAAGGAAAACATCGTGAGGAAACCTGCCTGCCTTAGAGATTTTCTCAACGGTGTGTGGTCTGCCAACCCGCACTAAGCTAGCGTGGCTATAGCCTAATCCCTCTCAATCTGTGAGAGGAGACCCGTGCCCAACAGTGGTACTGTATATGGGTTGATGTTGTTGTGTTGTGTGTTCTGTGACTAACCGGTTCTTTGAGCTCCTCGTGCAGCTGATCCATGAAGCAACGCAGGAACTCCTGCGTGTCATGTTGATGGTAACCACGAAACATTGGATGCACCTGACAATATTCAGTTTTATTAATCACTACCTGTTCGTGTTTCGTATGTCCATGGTTTCAATCGTATATACAAGTTAATAAGGTTCATCTTCAATTGGGAAAATTTGACCGTTTAGGATAGTTATCTTTTTGTATTTTTTTGACATTTTCCATGCTAAGATTTTAAAGTTATTTAGCGAAGGAAAAATTCGACCGCGGGCAGGATTCGAAACTGCGTCTTCTGGTTAGGTACACCAGACGCTATGACCGCTAAGCCACCGCGAGTCCCACCCGCCATGTCGAATTTTGCCTTCACATTCAGAATTTACGTCTTTATGGTGACGTCAGTAACACCTATTGAAAAGCTTAGAACCTGCATTGGATAGCTTGATCTGTACAGTCTGGGGCCATAAGTCCAGTAGCACGTCAACGATCATATTCGCTTGCACGGTACTGCGCGTATACACACAAGTGTGAGTGATTTCAATGCACACATTTACCCGTCAAACAGAATAACTACGAGAAGGTAGTGTGTGGGATCAATACTAGACAAAAATAACAATATAGTTTTGTTTTCTTCATATTAGTGTTCGCATCGACCAATGAGAGAGTGCGATATATGAGATCATGTATGTGTGCAAAATGTTTGATAAAGAAAAAGGTCGTAAATGCGACTTGTTTTGATGCGATAGATTTTTGAAACTGCTACTGGACTTGTGACCTCGACTGTACCTACTTTAATAAAAAACAACAGCTAAAATTGTAACTCACATTACGAATGCCATACAGGATGCCGTTAGGTACAACGTAGCCTCTTGTCTTCCTGCTCCACATCTCTTTTACTAATTTTTGGTATGCTCTGAAAATAAAATAAGTAATTACTGAATAGATATTTGACATCTGTGGTCAAGTAGTTCGATTGTCGGACTGCTGATTACGAGGTCGTGGGTTTAATTCTTACAGGACACTAATATTTATGTGATGAATATAAGTTTTTGTGTTTATCTGGGTGTTTCTTAGGTATTTTAATATTTAGGGAATGCCCGTACGTTACAGCTGTTTTGTATGACATCACGCATTATTTTGTGGCATGACACTTCTGAATCCGGCTTAGTCTGAATCAGGCGATGAACTTCCTTCGTAAGGTTTGGAATTTGGACCTTCGATGATGTGTGTTACCTGCTGATGCCAGGTTTCTTGTCTGCGGCGAGGACGGCCACTGCGGCGGCGCACTCCAGGAAGTATGATGTCAGAGGCGCCGTGTTGCTGAGCGCTTGCAGCGCCGCGTTCATGTAGCATGTGTTGCCCATGTTCTGCAGCCCCACTAGACCTGGCGCATTCGGATCTAAATGGCGATTGGAGTTAAAAAAGTATTAACATTTTGACATACCTGATTGGTAGAAATATAGCCTAGACTAGAAGTTGCCATTCTAAATATATTTAAAATCTACTTAAACATATTTAGACTGGCAAGTTCTAGTTCAAATTTCAAATTTATTTATTCTATTCTAGTCCAGATATAGTATTTACATAATGTAGGACAGTGATTGTATTAAATTACAATAGTTTTATTTTCATATACAATTTATTTATTAATTTGGAAAACCAACAGCATTAACAAAAGAAACATATAAAACAGTTTATGCCTCACACAGCCAATTAAAGTTCTTTACTGATTAAAACCATTATTTGAAATCACATATTTAAAACGATATTCAGTGGGTCATGCCTGGTGGGTCAAGTAATAATTACGCTGATCAACCGTTCTGCAAGATTAAGCTGTACTAGCTACGGCCAGTCTGTGGATGGGTGACTGTTCTAAACCGTAACCCCTCCGTGCCTCGGAGAGCACATAAAGCCGTCATTCACAAGATATAGCGAAATTGGTTTATTGTTCGTAAAATGGCAGTGGCTCAAAGATCAATGGAGAGAGCCATGCTCGGTATCAGATTACAAGATCGCGTTCGCAATGTCGAAATCCGACGTCGCACCAAAGTACTAGACATCATATCTAGAATTGCGACACTAAAGTGGACATGGGCAGGACATAGGGTTCCCAACCCTCCCAGAATGCCCGGGAGACTCCGGCAATTATGGTAAACCTCCCAAGCTCCCGGGACACAATATATTCTCCGGTTTTTTCTCAATTTTGACTTGAGCAATGTAAATATAAATTTAAATTTAAAAATTAACAAATATTGAGATTCTATTTCAAAACTACTACTTCTCTACCCTTGATTTATTAAAATCCTCCCGGGTTAGTTCATCTGAGAGTTGGCAACCCTAGGAATCTCAAGACATGATGGTAGGTGGAGTAAGCTTGTTAGAGTGGTATCCTAGAATGGGCAAGCGGAGCGTAGGCGACCAGGTGGGCTGATGATATAATAAATAAATAAATAAATATTCTTGGACAATTTCACACAGCACCATCTAGTCCCAAACTAAGCAGAGCTTGTACTATGGGTACTAGACAATGGATATAATACTTATATACTTTTTTTTTGTAAATACATACTTATAATACATAGGAAACATCCAGAAAAACACAAATACTTATGTTCATCACATAAATATTTGTGGTTTGTGGGAATCGAACCCACGACCTCGTGATCAGTAGTCCGACACGCGAACCACTAGACCACAGACGTCAAGATATAAAAATATAAAAAAGGTAGTAGGAGCAAACTGGATGAGGGAGGCAAGGGACAGAGAAGGCTGGCATAAAAGAAAGGAGGCTTATACCCAGCAGTGGGATATTACAAGCTGAGAATGATGAATGAAGTATCAAGTCAAAATATCTTACCCCTTGGCCGTGCGTCATCATCGAACTCCATGTCATGTGTATCTGGGTCCAGGTCGTCGTCCGCGATGCTCAGCCCCACGGAGCCGAGTCGTCCTGGACCTTCTACGCATGTGGAATCTGGACTTGCCTATGTGGAAAAGTAAACAAGTGATTGAAAAATGAAATTTCATTGTATATGCAAAGGGTATTTTAATGGTCATAAATGGCATTATGGCAGTTACATAAAATATGTGAGGTGTTCTTAGAAAAACATCTGGAGTTGTTTCAAGTATATAAAACTGGATAGACTTTGTAACATACATACATACCAACACGCCTGTATTCCCCGAAGGGGTAGGCAGAGGTGTCATTAGTACACTCAGATTTCGCCGGTGTGTTTTTTTTTAGGTCCCATGTAACATGGGGCGCGCCTACAGCCATTAACCGGGCACAAATCCAGACTCCGAGCTGCTACTGAGAGAATTTAATAGAAAAACCCAATAACACTGCTCGACCTGCCTGACCTCTAGCATAGCAGTCGCGCTTAGGACCACTAGACTAATGATTTGATATTATTATTAATAAATCCATGTTAATCATCACCAACCCTTATACTTAGTGTTCCACTGCTGGACACGGGTCTCCTCTTAGAATGGGAGAGATACACGCTAGTCTTATGAGGGTGTGCCAACTTCACATGACGCGTCCGTATGAAGTTACGAGGTCAGGAAAATCTCAGACATGTAGTTTTCCTTCAGCGTTTAATGGAGTGATAATTCCTTATAAATACGCACATAATTTCGAAGTCAGAGGTGGATTGGAACTCGAGACCTTCGACTTAGCAGTACAATAACCATATTACTAGTCTATAAATACTTCGTCAATAATAAAATAAATTTTAATGATCCTTCTAATTGTTCTGTTTCGTCAACCTTCACCTCAGTATTCATTGTAGTTTCAATAATATCGCCTTGACAAAATCCATCCATGTAGAAAAAAAGAACTAACAAGAAATATTCACGATAAGGTAGGTATTATTATCTGGATAACGAAGCAATTTTTTCATGGGTATATGTTACTGTAATTCTATGAAAATACTCACTAACGAATACATGCATTGTTATCATAGTATCAGCTTTTATAGTATACTTGTGTATACACCAGGCAGAACTACGAGTTGTGCCTTTTTTTATAGGGGGTAGGTACTATAGTTACTAGACAATGGATATAATACTTATATACTTTTAAAGTTATTAAGCAAAGGAAAAATTCGACCGCGGTCGTTAAAAATCTTAGCATGGAAAATGCTAAAAAATACAAAAAGATAACTTATAGGTATATTTCTTTTTTTTTTGCAAATATATACATAACGGCGCGTTCATTATAATATTGTGTCACTGTCGTGTATTTAGAGTGAATGATATTCACTCTGACGTAATACAGAACACTGGTGCTCTATGGGCGGTTATCATTCGATTATTCGTTGATTAATTTGACAGCTGTGAGTAACGTCATTGTCATTTTGGACAGGAGGTTAACTTCTTACATAACGCGGGTGGCGGTCGTCATTATCCGTTGGCATCGCGCCCGAGCCTCACGTGTTCTGTAGAACGTCTGTAGTCCTGAATTTCTGATTGTTACAAGAATTAATTAGTGGTCGTATTTTTGTAATCGGTGATTAAGAAAATATATAGTGTGAGTGAAACCTAATCGATTTGTTTTACCTCCTCGCCCGAATCCCACGTGCTGGTGCTTTTAAGAACAACGATGGAGAGCAACGAGCAACAAAGTGTTTCCCGTGCTTCTTCATACATATACATAAGAGACACTCGGACAAACACAAATACTTATCTTCATCACACAAATATTTGTGTCTTGTGCCTTTTTTTATAGTAGGTAGAGTCCTCCGCCACCCGGGAAGGTAGCAGGGTATGTCGGACTCATACCGACTAAAAACCGCACTTGCCTTCACCTGCCCTATAGTCATGGCCATGGGATCCGCGAAATTCGCCACGACCATGACAGACTGTGGTCCAGCCGTCGCTGAACTGCGTCAATTAGCGAGGCCTCTCCCCGCACACTGATTGAAGGCACGCGTTCACTAAAAGCGCCGCCTACTGAGGCCATTGTCTGGTCGGGAACTACAAGTAGGCCTGTTAATGCCTTTTCCCAAAAGAGCGTACACAAATCACCAAATTTTCATCGTAATTAGAGAAATGGTATGGGAATAAGTCCTGTATGGGACTTTACAAAATATCTGTGAATCACACAGAGATTTGTTTCAAGTGAGAATCGAACCACACTCGGCGACGGTAGTGGCGACTACCATTGAGAGGGATGAGGCTATAGTCTACCAGGCCGGCCTAGTGCGAGTTGGCAGATTTCACACGCCGTCGAGAAAACCACGAAGCATGAAGGTGTCCTCACGTGTTTTTTTATTCACCGTTTAAGCGAGTGATAATTACTTATTAATACGCATATAATTTTGAAAAGTCGAGTGCAATAGACATATCATTAGGCTGTCACTGCTTTTTAGATAAGTATCCATAGATTAATAAATAGAACTGACCGCATATGCCAAAGCTGCTCTTATGTGAACTTCTTTCTCGCACAGGTAACACCATATCCGCTCCGTGGACACGTTCATGTGAACGCAGTGCAGTGGAAAGTTCTAGAAACAAACAAAAATAAAGTTACTGTAGGAACACACAAGTATACGCTGTTGGTACAGACGGCAGCAGGTCAACCTATCCAAAACTGTCAAATTTTCCCAATTGATTTTGAACGTTATCGTTTTGCATTAAGGTTGAAAATCAATCAAAGAAATTTGACAGATTGTGGCAGCTTGATATGCTGGCCTCTGCCTATGACAAACAAGAATACAGGCCGCCTGAGGGTAAGTGATAATCGCAGACTAAGACGCCAGCAACACCCGTGGTATCACTCGCACAATATCATCTTGCAAATTCCCAGTAATTTCACTGGCTACATTGAGCTTCAAACCAGAACAAAATAATTAGCACATGATTGGCAGAATATTTCCGCAATGTGGTGGTACCTACCTTCAGACGAACTTTGCAGCATGAGCAAAACCTACCTTGTAACTTGCTCCATCACGAAGAGAATATGCCCAAAATAGACATTGTGCTCTTTAAGCCTAAAGCAAGATATTTAACCTATCGAGGATAGTAATTGTAGTCACAATAGAAAAAAAATTGTTTCGGAGGGTTACGATTCCTTTTATTATTAAAATGTAATAATAAAACTAATACAATGAGTCTACCAGCTGAAACGGGACTTCGGCGTTTTTCTTTAAGCATGGATATGGGCATAAATATCCATGCTGTTGTATTTTGTATTTTTCTTACATTACTTAATTATCACGTCAGTCGCATGCAACTGGACAAGAGGGAGAGGTTAGGTACCGAGTGGGTCCCTTGCAACGCTATTCATGTCGGACGAGGAAGCGTTGACGAGATCATCTCGATCGGTTTTTGCCAACGTGGTATGAAGAAGCCCATGATAGGAAGCTCCTTAGTGCAGGACTTTCTATCCTTTCTATAGGGAAGGCCTTTGCACTGCAGTGGGACACAAAAGAGGCTACATAAAAAAATAATTAAAGAAACTGTTAAATAACAATAAAATACAAATTTTAAAATAGACTGATTCTCCGAGTTTGTTTCGGCGTTTCTTCTCTGAGATCGTCAAAATGCCGGAGCCATCCAGTTTAAAAAAATATGTAATACGTTGACTTGTAAAAGTGTCTTTAAAAGATCTACTTGCAAAATGAATACAATTTATCATTACTAACTGTATTAATGAAACGATAAATTGCACTTCCCAAAATAATTATCTGCCAAGACCTTCCATAAAAATAAAGCGCAATTAAAAGGCCTACAAGGCCGGCACCAACCATCGACCATCGTGTCCTTGGTCGGTTTGATGTAAAAATGGACGGTGTAGAAATCGATTGACCGATCAATATTTGGTTGATGTCAACGGCCTTGGTCGTGAGCGCATCCCTCGCGACAGGCTGCGTCCGTGGTCGGCCCCGACCGTCTGGAACGCTGTCTGCCGACGACAAAAATCGGTTGACCCGACCAAGGACACGATGGTCGGCGGTTGGTACCGATTGAGTAGAAGGCCTTTTAATCTTCCATAATTTATCGCTGTATAGATAAAACATCAAGCTTCTTGTGACCTATTAATGATTCATTGTTATAAATTGCTTCAGTTTACACTTATCACTGTGACTCGACAAAAACTCCGTTATTGTCACAAAGGAGATTTCGCATTCGATACTCTTTTGTGTGCTATTCTTAGTCTCCAATTATCCTTAAATAGTGTACAAAGAGCTTTGTGAAGTCCTTTATACTGTTGGTTGCATTGTTGGATTATCCTGTGTCTGTCCCAGCATAGAATATGCCACCGGGGCGTAACATACTATACATATGTATATCTTGCGCCATTCAGTAATAAAAATCTAATGGTGTTTTAAGCAAATCTTAATTCCGTGGTTAAGTATCTTAAACTTATGCCAATGTTGGGCTTTCCTTATAATGAATAGTTTAACACAATCTACTGAACTATTTTGCTACGCTTGTGGTTCTGGGTTGAGCAGAGTTATTGAGAGTTTTTATGAAATTGTCAGAAGCAGCTGGAAGTTCGGATTTGCGCCCATGTAATGCCTAATGGCAATAAGACCGCCTTTGTACCATCATAAAGATAAAATAAATAATTAAATAAATGGCAATAGGGACCCAAACATACCGGCGAACTGTGTTGTATATTAGTATACCTCTGCTTTTTTTTACAGTACAGTAGATCGTTATGGATCATCCGCCACTGGGGGAGATGGCAGGGTATGTCGGACTAGCATCAGCTAAAAACTTGACCGATAATCATAGATCTGTGAAATTCCCCACAACCATTACAGGCTTGGGTCTATACAATAAAATTAGTATAAAGTTTTGCAAATTATGCAGTACATGTTAAAAATTAAGGAGTTTCAAATAGAGCATCCGTCTTATGCTAAGTAATTAATGGACAAGGTTTCGACTTTCAGCAAATTAGATAATATTACCATTGCATAATTATGGATGTGATAACCGTATAGTGGGCATTGAAGCGAATCATTCGCTTTAAAGGAGTAATTTAATTTAGAAATAAGTAATTAATTACAGCATGATAGCGATATCCCAAGTATAAGAGCTCGGAGATTAAAATTGTGTCCCATTAATGGCAATAAGTTCACCCCTATTACATAGAACCATGTTGAACTTTGTGTGTAACTGTAGGAGTACCTGTAGTAGCCACGCAAATCATCTACTTATAGCAACAACTGATAGCAGATTATCACAGAGGAATAAAAACTATAGGAGTGGATTGTCTCCTGTCATGGTTGTGGCGAATTTCGCGGATCCCATGGCCATAACTATAGGGCAGGTGAAGGCAAATGCGGTACGGAATATGTCGGACTGGTACCGAATAAGTACGAGTCCGACATATTCCGTACTATAAAAAAAAAGATTGTTGTTGGATTGTCTATAACCTTACCCTAAACAGAAGACCCAGACCTAAACATCCCCTTTACTCAGTCCCTTTAAATCAGTGGATGTACAGAGCACATAAAGCTATATAAAAAATCTGTCAAAGGAGGTCATCAAAAGTCCATACAACTCAGCCCAAATTTGAACCCGAGGTACATGACAGTTGTCAAGTTGACAGTTTTAACTATGGAATCAGTAGGAAAGTGAAAACACTATGAAACTGACACAAAAAGTTAAAATGGCGCGAGTATTTTCAAATTTAAAGTTATTTTTTCTCATCCTATAGTGAGCATAAAAAAAAGTATGACTAGAGGTTTAACCAACGTAATACAGAAGTGTACCCTCGGTACATCATTTCGGCAGATTTTGGTGACATCCTTTCTTTGATAGATTTTCAACTTTAATACAAAATAATAAGGTTTAAGTTCAATTGGGAAAATTTGACAGTTTCGGATACCTTGAGCATCTGGCGTCTGTAGCTCTGCCTTACCTAGTAGAAAATGCAGGTCTGATAGTATCCTTTAGTTTTTAATTCACTTTGAAGAATAAGCTAAGGAAGAATAAGAATATGCTATTCCATGATAATTTCTACCTTTTGGTGTAAAGTGCTGTGATCATTTTTGACTTCAGAGCAGCCGATGTGATGACATTCAGGTTGCAGGCAAATCCAGAGGTTGGGGCCGGGGCAGCCGCAGTCGAAACATGATAGTGTCTGTAACAATAGTGATAAATTACATATTTTTTATGTTTTGAAATAGGAACACATTGTCTCACTGTCATATTGTATCATCATCAACCCATATACTGTCCCACTGCTGGACTACCACACTGGTATAGTGCGGGTTGGCAGACTTTACAAACCATTGAGAAAAATCTCTAAGGTATGCAGCTTTCCTCACGATGTTTTCCTTCAACTTGTTTAAGCGAGTGATAATTAATTATTAATATGCACATGAATTCGAAAAGTCAGAGGTGCGTGCCTTGTATTCGAACTCCAGACCTTCGACTTGGCAGTCCAATAGTCATACTAGGCTGTCACTGCTTCGTTTGATACATTGTTACATGTTCAATGCAATCTTCGTTATATTGTATGCGTAAATCATTTGAATGTGAAACATAAACTAGTAGGTTTAAGGTTTAACTTTACACACATCCAAAGATTCCATCAATGTCACATGATATGCAATCTAACTAATAAAACAATTATTTTTTATTAATATTTTTTGGTTCGTTAGGGTCATTCTGTATTTCTCACGCGTGACACACGTCCCAAAATCAGCGAAATGCTGAAATTCACAATATAACTATTTTGCATGCAGCCTTTCGCAAGTTATATGTCTGACCTTACCTTCATTAAGTTACTTTTATTTTATCCTATATTAGTTATTGAAAACTGTATTTAACACATTTAAGTAATATTCAAAATCCATTTAACTTTTGTTACTGACTGTACTAATTTACATCAAAATGTGAAGTAAAAGTAGTCAGGCCAATCACTGAATACAAAATAATTTTATATTGAATTTCAGTGTGTCGCCTATTTGGGACATGGATCCCTTGGGCGAAATACTGAACGTAATTATGTAATTATTAAATTAAATTAATTTATTAAAAGTTTAAATCTACCTACAGCATAAATACTTTTATTTGAATACTACGGAATCTTAAGGAGGACAGAAATGAAACTGGTGTCCTTCATATTGATTTCTGATACTTAAGCGAATACTAGACCCCAGACGCTGTAAAGGGTCCAAAACATCAGGATTAATAATATCAATTTAATGCAATAAAATCCGTAAAAGTCCTACTTGCTTTATTCTGCTTGAAATTGCCTTGCCGCCATGTTTTGAATTTCTCTTCCAAATTGTCTATCTCTAAGGTGATATCAGCTATATAATATTATATAATACTGGCTGACACCGCAAACGTTGTTTTGCCATAAAAAAAAAATTTAGGGGTATGAAAAATAGATGTTGGCCTATTCTCAGACCTCCCCGATATGCTCACAAAATTTCATGAGAATCGGTCAAGCCGTTTCAGAGGAGTATGGCAACGAAAACTGTGACACGAGAATTTTATATATTAGATCTATTGATGACACATTACTATCAACAAACATGAATTACTTAACAGTTAGTTCAATGCTATACAATGTTTCCTTACATTTCTGTATGACAAGCAATTTATGTCATTAATATGTATAAAAGACACCGTGAAATATAATTATTAACCAAATTTCAATTAGAGGCATCAATCAATATCTAGGTGTTGCCCCTTGTGTTACTCACATCCTGGAAAGAGTATTTAATATTTTTTGAGACATAAGTAGCCATTCCCTTCCTCAGGATGCAAACGTCTTGGATTTTTTTATAGAAATCTATTCAGCTGTTATCAAATGAAAAGGTAAATGAAAAGGATACAGCGAGTTAGTATATTTTTGAGTTACAAATCGCATTTAAACTATTAGTATGAAAGTATTGATTACCCAGATTATTACAATAAAACAATGGAAGATGTAAACATCTGACAAAGGCTCATTCTATAGTGCAAAATTAATTTAACTAGAACAAATTGCAATTAATATTATACTAATGAGTTGAATAACTATTAACATTGCATACTGTTTTGATGTAAATAATTGGAAGATAAGGTTCGTAATTTTAAGATTATAGTGGCTTGAGTGTAGTCATTAAATATATTTTGTATGATAGTAAATGCCATTAATATCAGCTGATGAACCTTGCAACATAAAATATTTTAAGGGTTTTCTTAATTTATTATTACCTACTACAAATTGACGACATCTGTGGAATAGTGGTTCACTTGTAGGGCTGCTGATCACGAGGATGTGCGTTCGATTCCCACAGAACACAAATATTTATGTGATAAACATAAGTGCTTGTGTTTGTCTGGATGTATGTATTTACAAAAATGAAGTATAGTATTATATCCATTGTCTAGTAAGTACATAGTACTAGTTCTGATTAGTTTGGGACTAGATGGTGCTGTGTAAAATAAAAAATAATGTGGGAATTCTAATAACAATATTCAAGCCTAGAACAATAAAAAAAATACTATAAATTCTGTTTTTATTGTGAAGTAAAAAATGTAAACACACCCTAGTGCGAGTTGGTTAAATAACAATCAATGATAAACATGCTAGTGTTATGTGCAATTTACGCGCGATGCTGAATAGTACTCGGTGGTCCTCGTGTTACACAATAATAATAGTGAACCAAGAATGCAAGATTGCTAATTACTAGTGACATTACGTTTTAGGTTATGTATCAAGATTTTTTTTAATATTTACCTCTTTAGACTGCCACAGCTCCTTCCCGAGAGAATCAGCTACTTTATTCAAATGGTCGCACGTCACTCCTTTATCCATTTTCAAGAATACACTAGTTTATACGTAAATAAGAAGTCAAGTATACTAATTCACAATAGGCTTGTAAATAAAGGACATATTCTATATTACGGCGAAACCAAATACGAAATTAACAACAGCAGGGGGTACGAGAAATAGATGGTTCAGTTTAAAGGGAAACATTTCGGAAAAAGGGCTAATAATTGAATTAGATTACAGAAATTTCCTACAACACAAAACCTTCCGTGACGAGCGAAAAGTCAGCCAGCCTTACTCGCCTATTGGGATTCTTATTCAAATCGCATCGAAATCGAATCACCAGTTTGATTTCTATAACACTTTCTCACTTATTAGTATTTGTTAGAGAGAGTCAGATATAGTCGACTTCCAATGTCGACATTTTGAAGTTCACGATAATGAATAGGGTGATGAAGAAGGAGGAGCGCTAATAAGTGCTGCCATTTTACACAAAAATAATTTTCATGTGATTCAATGTCGACGATGTGTTAGTTAATCAAGACGTTTGAATTTTTCATTTGTCTAAACAACATACAAAAAATATTTTTATAATTTTTCATATTTTAATTTTTAATAATTTTTTAATTTTTAATATTTCATATTTTTTCTTTTCCAACGAAAAGAAAAAATACAATACAAATCAAATCAAATCAAATTGTTTATTGCATTCCACAATGTAAGAATAGATGATAAATACAGTTTTGTGATCATCGTGGACGACCCTGTAGGGCACAGCAACATAGGAGAGAGGGAGATGAATTGTAATTAATATTTATATGTAATTATTCGTTATGTAATTATTTATTTTTATAGTGAATTAATTAATGCAAAATATTGTTTTTTTTTTGTATAATTATTGTAATTATTTAGTAAGTAATTAAGTATAATGAAATAAATTTGCAATTGGTACTATTGAATTTTTGCATTATTAATATAATTTATCAATTTATTATAGTTCACTTGTAATATTATTAAATATTTTTACTATTATTATATTAGTTTAAGTAAATATTGGTTAGAGTTTAATGGTAGGTAGTAATTGAAATAATTGGATTTAAATTTTATTATAAATTAAATTTAATTCTTTGTATTCAAGTATTCATTTATAGAGTAATAACATTTGTTTATTAATAATGTTTTTAATTTTTTAACAAATAAATTATATCTTTCTTCATTTTTTATATTTTCTGGCAATTTATTACCGTAATTTTATACCGTAGGAATTAGCCATTTAATGTTTTATATTTACAGTGGTAGCGATGCATGCCATAACATTTATATTGGAAAATAAATATATTACTTATCAAGCAATATATTGCAAACAATTTAGATCAAAACTAGACTACACACACACACCACTAAAGATTTTTTATTTAAATTCAAATTACATTTTGTTTTGTCAAATTCCGAACGTATTTCTTTTTAACATAAAATGTCAATGTCAGTATAATTCCGTCATTCTGTCATTTCTATTGACGTTTCTTCGCTCGATTCGGTAGATTGAATTGATTGAAAAGTTTTGTAAACACAAAGACCACTGCTACAACAGCTTACGTAAACATTGATGTATTTCCTCCGAATGCTTCATTGAGCACCAATAGCAGCGACATATATTAAAAGAAAAACTTAGCATTCGCCACGACATGACTTCAGCTTCGTCGAGCAGTGCACGATCTTTGTTTGCTGAATCAAAACAGCGGTTAGCTGAAAGGGTTCAAGTAAATATGAACAACATTTCATCCTTGGCGCGGCAGATACAAAGAGGATCTAAGTCTAATGAGGTAATAATAATAATAATAGTTTATTAGCCAACCAAAAAGTGATTATGTAGCTTTTACATTTAGGAGTACTTACTACATTATAACAAAGTGGTAAGTAGTTACTGTAAAGTGACGGTAGCTATACTTAAGCTTGTTAATATCCTACACAAAATAGTGAATTCGGTCTCTTAAACTAGGTAGGTATTTTTATTTTATTTTATACCTTTGCTTTCCTTTTTTAAATATTGGTATGATGGTTTAAGAGAAAAAAGTGTATGTACAGTGGGCCGCAAATTCAAAGTGTTCACTTGATGTGCTGGCGACTACATATTTTAGCATTTCCGTTTCTTTTTTCAATTTTCAGCTACTATCAAAAGCAGCCAGGGACATGGCTTCAGCTGAGCATCAGATAGAGAGCAGTGAGGAAAACCTCAAGAAGATGCAGCTGATTGCAGTGCACATGGGCTACCAGTTTGACAACATACAGAAGTCTGCCCAGATGCTCACTGAGATTAGGGAGAAAGTTACAGACATGCAGAGGTGATAGGGAAATACATGTTGTACAATAATCCTGCAATTCTGAAATAAATATTGTAGGATAATCTTGCAATACTTGTTTGTGTTAATGTGAGGTAAATAATAAATTAATCCAACACAGTCAATAAATGATAGGCTCAATTGAAAATCTATTATAATTATTATGATTCTGTGTGGTCATACACCTTAAAAGCAGGTAGTGACTTTAAAAAATGTATATTGATGTTTTCTACACATTTCATAATCTAAAGGTAATGTCATTTTTCATAAATCATGATTGTATTGGGTGAATTTTCAAATCTTTCCAATGTTTGTAAATAATAACCCATTTTTATTTCTAAGGATTTCAATATAATCTATGTATAATGATACTTGTTTTTTAATTCTCTATACTTACTAAGTCTATGCTTAAAATATTAAGTCCTAATTTTATATAAAAAATTACTACATAGTAATAAAACTACCTAAGTAAAATTGTATGGGTTGCGTACATTGATTGATTGATAAATAATAGATAATTTGATTGCACACTGTATTTATTCACAACTATAAGAAACTTGATTAAATTCTATAAAATGGTATGATTGATGAGTACACGATACGCTTGCTCAAAGTGAACTAACTAATAAAATGATTACAAAATCGTCGCGGCGGACGTAAAATGCTGACCGCGGCAAATGTACGATCATTGGCCCGTACAAAAATTTTCGAAAAAACTATCATCATAATCTAAAAAGTTGAAAGCTCTCTTATTTTTTATAATTAATGTTTCCAATGCAAATGATTTTGACTTATTGTTTGTATATTAAATTAACATATTTGGATTTTATGTCTAATTACAATCACATCAAGTTCACTATTGAATTAATAAAACCATGTGTAATCAATGCCAATTGGTTCTGATTCATAGCTTTGTCTAATTAATTCATACAGCTATTATGGAACTCCTATTTCAATTAGTCCAAATAAGGTAATAAATACCACTATTGTTGCTGAAGTCCGCGCCCAAATTGTATGTGCAAACATTCATTGATTTTGTGCAAAATTGTAATGTAAAAAATAGTGGTACAATTAGAGATATTCACTAGGTATTGTTTGCGTACATGGTAGGCTAGAGCTTGTTCCTAAAGCAATCGTTTGGACTAGCACTTTTGTGCGATTCATTGCTATTATTATGTTAGGAGTTTGCGATTTGCTCGGTGTATGGATTTGGCGATTGAACTGTATGCTAAAAAGGCCACATTTGATGCATCAAAAGGATTCAGCTTCTAAAAATTCAAATTATTTGTCCTCTTTAACTTGATCGACGATTTTATGCCACTCATGGATGGGTAGAAAGCGGCTTTGATTTAATTAATGAATTAGTCACGTACTGGTAATAGTAGCCTCATTATTCTGGTGCTTGTAATCGCGACCCTAGGCTACAGGCTCTGGGTTAGATTAGCAGGTCAAGCAAAGTATTATCTTTATATATATAATTCTACTGTACGTGTGTATGTCACTGAACTCCTGTTTTAAACGGCTGGACCGATTTGAATGTTTTTTTTTGTATGTGTTTCGGTGGTCCCCTGGATGGTTTAAATTCACAAATCAGCCCGGCAGATGGCGCTGCAGTCGGTATCTAGGTTATTTATCTATACTGCAACTAAACGCCTGGAACATGCAGGACAACATCTGTCGGGTCCGCTAGTTTTTCTATAAAATTCTCAGGCTAACTCCGAACTTTACAGCTCGGAGCTTAGATTTGTGCCCGGTTAAATGGCAACATTTACAACATTACATGGGACCTACCTAATCATACCGGCGAGCTGTCTATGTGTAGCAATACATAGCTCGTCTGCCTAACCCTTCGACTAATACAGGCGTGATGGTTATGTTATGTCACTGTCAGCTTGAATGGATAAAGGTTGCAAATTTAAGCCACTTTTTTATTTAAAAAAGTTATTTAAGCTATAAACTTCACAGACGCAGAGGTCGATTTTACCAGCCTTTTGCGACTTCTTTTTCATGTTTTTTTTTGCCGTTACATCTGAATAGATGTTTAATTCGTGCACAATGACATAAGGCAGCTCTACTTGCAGCAAGCATGAATTGTGGTTTTTTTTTATACCAAGGTGGCAAACCATTAGGTACCATACCATCAGGTGCCCCGTATAATCTTACGGGCCACGTCATGGTAAGCGGTGACCGTAGCCTATAGACGCTTGTAACACCAGGAGTATCACTTGCGCGTAGACCCTGTAAAACGAAAGAGGAATAGTTAGGTTGGCAGTACAAGGGTCAAAGTCCCCCACTGCAAACACAACGTTTCCTCGCGGAGCACTGGCAACCTTGCATACTGTAAAGAACACAATACAGCTCAAATCAGTGTTATTTCACTTCGATTTTCTGCAAGGCAGAGGTACTTCCCCAGTCGGGCAGCTTCAATTTGATTAGAATTAGGTACTCCCACTATGCTCTACCCCTCTTAAATTTATAGTCTAAGGAAGTAGAACAAGTCGAAATAGTCACAATAATTATTAGGTACCCAGATCGTGAGCAGTGTGTGTCAGGAAGTGATCCGACCCGCTTTGCTATTGGGGGCAGTGAAAGTCCTACTGGGATAGCCGCGGGTTTGAAGTCAATGGATTATTGCTGGTTTGTTTCCGGTTAACGCCATTTTGCTGTAGGAAAATAATCCTTATTTTTGGCAGTGCAAGGTATGTTTTTAGAATTGTTGTGCTTGATTCACGTTATGCTAAAATTATGTTGTAGATTAAAGATTTCACTGCTTTTATTTGTTGTGTCTTCATCATATCGCGGCTGACTGCAACTAGATTGAAGCAAATTCAATAATGTCCTGCTTTTAATGAGCTAGACCCCACATACACCAAACTTGTCATTGTTCCGTTGTGTGTCTATGAAAACCAGAACTCGAAAGAGTATACCTAGATATTTACTCGAATTGCGTGCTCCATCATAGACGTTGTTTGTGCTTTCCATCAGGCATAACGAGGTTCAAACGTATTTAAATTAGCAACATAACTGAGCATAAATCCAAACTCCGAGTAACCTTTGAGAAATTTCTAATGAATATCCCCAATAATACTTCTCGACTTGGGAATTGCATCCAAAACCTCCTACTTAGCAGTCGTGCTTGCTAGGTACCACTACACTAATAGGTTAGTTAAGATAATGTTATTTTTACAGTCAAAAAAGGTAGGTACCTACTGTATACCTTGGGAACCAAAAAAAGTGACATATAGGTATAGAATTATGTATTTTAGAATTCTAGAAAAACTCATCGCTTTGTGCCTCTGCTGGTAATAAACCTAAGGTTAAGCCGACCGAATATGGAAGGATAATTAAGCTGTCTCAAAAATTAAACAAAGATATATTTTTTGCCCGAATCAAGGATGTTACCATAAGCAGAATCAACCGTCACAATTATTAGTCTTGAGGGTATATTGCCATATTCATCAACTGCAGGAAATGGATGGGTTGCATGGCTTCGTAGTATACGTAGGAAGATGCTACCTGGCCTTCTTTTATGTGCTTGTATGACTCCCTAGAAAAATAGAGATTCCGCCATGAGGTAAATTGCTTGGCAAAAGGTTACCTACTTCTTTGAAGAACAACATTTCCAAAGGTTCTCTAATTTACTGTCAGCCGTGTAACTTAAAAAGTCGCCTGAATTGGACTACGGTATACTAATGCCCCTTCCTACGGGCGGTACCTAATTTAGGGACTGATTAGAATAATCTTCACCGATAGTTCTTGTGTTGCCACAGTAGGTACCTGCCAGCAATTCTCTTTAAAAAGACTATCGTTGGCTTATCAGCGCACTCGGAAGTCGTGTCCTGGCTCAATTAATCTTTCTTCTTTCGGGAGGATGTTTTATAACGTTACTTATAGAATTCTGGCGCTGAGTTCATTGAAATATTCCCAAATATTCTGTCAAGCAATTGTAGCGACATCTACCGCGCTACATAGAACTACGAAGTCCTGAATCGCGCAAGCAACATTCGCAACGAAAAGGTGCATATATACAACCGCCCGACATCAACCGTCGGGCCGTGGCCCGCCAGGCATAACACCCGCCTGGTTGGAGGATCCTCCCTTTGGTTGGAGGGGCAACACACCTCGCCTCTCCACACAATAATGTGCTTACAGTATTGTGTTTGAAGCGTAATGTAGCCAGTGAAATTATTCGGCATTATGGTGCTGGTGTCTATAGGCTCTGGTTGCCGCTTACCATCAGGCGGCCCATATGTTTTGGCAGTCTGATAAAAAAGGATTCGTAATCGTTTTATCTAAGAAAGTATCATTTCACTTACAGGTATTATTGCATTTGTTACTAGCCAAAAAAACTTATATGCAGCAAGGCAATAAATTGTATTTTTTTTTCTAGCAACAGTATAGGAATGAAACTCTCAAACCTTGCTCTATTTTGTGACAAAGGATTACAATATCTTAATTTAATTTACTGTTTATTTTGAATCTTATCTTCTTTGACATTAAGGCCATTCTATTTGAATAAACTCAGTTGCAAAAAAGATTCGTAAGAAGTGTATAATCAATTGCAATGCGTTTTATATTGAACTCTAAGGTCGATTTCACCTACATTTTCCGTGGTTCAAAATGTCTTCTCCGGTAGCTGATTGAGATTGATACAAACAATATTACCGATTTTTGATAGTTCAAACTGTTTATAGAGCTACTTAATAAGATATATAACAGGGTATAATATACAGCACACACAAGAAGATATCCTTCTCGAGCGTGCTCTTTATCAAAACACAGATGTTTAATTAGCTTCCTGTATAGGTACCTAATTTTTGTTAATCTACCTACTGCGCCGAACCACACACACGTAATAGGATGAGGGCACGAGGATGAAGCTGATGGTAATTCAATTGCTGGTCATCTAACTTCACTAATCAGAATTTTATTATAATAGCAACAAGTATGTATGAAACAACATTGCTATTAGAAGAGTGAGTGCATTCGCAAAGTCCTCTGTAATCAATAAATAATCATACATAGATAACTTTACGAGGGGCTCGTGCATATCTGCAAGGTAAGCTGCACTAGCCGCGGTTAGTATATAGATGGGTGACCATTCTTAAGAACACATCGAGACCCCTCTGTGCCTCGGAGAACACGTTAAGCCGTCGGTCCCGGTTCTCATAC
Organism: Acronicta alni; assembly: GCA_964056405.1. Lineage (NCBI taxonomy): Eukaryota > Metazoa > Arthropoda > Insecta > Lepidoptera > Noctuidae > Acronicta > Acronicta alni. The sequence goes on from OZ043936.1 coordinate 7,157,761, forward strand.
ATATATGACAGTCGTTAAGTGGTTATCAGAAGTCTAAAAAGCCTGATAACCAGTGTTCCAGTTGGAAATAAAAATTAATTTGTTACACTTAAAAACTATTATTTTGTTACATACCTACTGTTTGACTGTTTTACTTACATGGTATCTATCCTCAAGATATTGGTAGTGCCCGAAATTGGGTTGCGGAGGTTTGATGGCAGTCATTTCACGTATCTACCTAAATACTGATATTCACCTGCATCTGGTTAGACTAGAAGCTAGAAGCACATCAACATAGTTGGAAAAAAGACTAAGAGAATGATGACATTGTCAACTTTACGATAATTTATGAGGGAATATAATAAACTACGCATCAAAAATACTGATTGAGCGACCAAATTACTATTGAGCTACAAAATTACTGATTGAGCAGCATAATACAGATATCGGTTAGGTTAGAACCGTGACCACACAACGCACGAGCCGAGCGAGCGAAGCGAGCGGTGCCGCGGCAGCGGCCGGCGGGTGCCAGAACCAAATCTGAATGTTTTGAGTGTATATAACAATATTTTGAGGTGACTATTTTGCTGCTCAATCAGTAATTTTGTCGCTCAATCAGTATTTTTGCTGTGCATTAAGTGTTTTTGCTTAGGATTGTTTTGTTAAACTAAACGACATTTTTTGATTGGCAGTTAAATACTAGCCATTTATGAGGTGGTTGGTCTTTGCTGCAGAGTTCGTCTTGGGTGGTAGGTACTACTCAAATTGGAGCTGCCTGACTGGGGAGGTAGGTACCTTCGTCTTGCAGAAAATTTGAGCTGTGTTGTGTTCCTAACGGTGAGCAAGGTGGCCAGTTGAAGGAAACGTTGTGTTGGCAGTGGGGGGGGGGGGACATTGACCATTATGCTACCAACCCAACTATTCCTTTTTCGTTTTACAGACGTCTATAGGCTACGATAACCGCTTACCATCAGTTGGGCCGTATCTATGCTAGTTTGCCACCTTAAAACTAAAATAAAAATCCAATCAAGAAAATTGTAGACAGAATTGCAATGTAAAAGTATGCAATAGAAATTGCTTGAATAATGTTTCAATGAATTTCTATTGGTTTAATTTACATAGCAATTCTGGCTATGTAATAGAATGCAATAAACATTGATTTGTACCTATTGATATAGATTTGCATGCGATTATCTCATCGCACATAATATACAAAACATACCATCACGCCTTATTCCGCGAAGGGTTAAGGAAAGATGTGGGAACTCCTGTACACCCATCGCCCTTGAATTTTAAGTCCTATGTAATAGAAGAGTATCGGCACAAACCCAAATTCTATATTCCCACTGCCACTCACACCACCGCATAATTCATTGTCAAGTCAATAGCTTAAGGTTTTTACTGTTTGTTGTTCATTTGACATTTGTTCCTACTTTTGGGAAATGAGGGCTGCTTGTCCTTAACACGGGCTACGTTGTAACCTAGCTAGGGCATCAGATCTGTATTTCTATTGTTACTCACTTAAATGTTATCAATTCCTAACTTGTTATCCTAATTTGTAACAGACTTGTGAAATATAAATAATATATAAAAATAAATAAATAAAATCCCAATAACACTTTGTTCAACCTTCGATTCCTAACTCAGGACCTCTCGTTTGCGGTCACCAGACGAATAAGGCAGTCTCATCTATGTTGAGTAAGCAGAAAATATCGTGTGACTAAATACAACATTTCGAATACAGTTGTGTAGGTCAAGAAATAGACATCTCATTACGACACGGCGATCATGTTTGAGCTAGATTTGTTACAAACGATTGCATAAATAAGGAATCTTCGCAGAAGACAGCGGACTACATTAGTAATCCTCTAGTGGGCATGTTATAGTATTGTTATAGCTTTTTGATACACAGTCGTGCCCACTATGCCATTGTATCCATTGCCCGCTCCAATTCTTGCACTTTCGTTTTTTTTTCTGCGACATCTATTATTATACTATTGGGCACGAGGTTATGCAACCACTGCCTTTGGAGTTTTGATATAATTTTTACTGCTTTGTGTTTTAACAATTTGATTTTAACCGAGGAAAAAGTCAGTGATCTTTCTTTTTGCGATGGCGTAGAGTCGCATTTAGAAAGTAATTTTTTTGTGTGGCTGCAAATGTAAGTTTGTGTTACATTTGCTCGTGACTGCAGAAGCGACCGGGGGCCTTAGTTACGCAAGTTGCAAGTTGTAATTACTTGTGAGTCGAAAGTGCAAAATTAGCGGCCCAACTAATGTTCTGATATTCATTCCAAGATATCACCAGCTAAGTGTTTTAGGTTGATCGGAACTGGTTTTTTGAGGATCGTGTCTTATTTGAATTACTTTTGGATAGGTAATCTGTACAAGTCGGCGTTTTTGATGCAAGTTGTGCTTATTTAGTTGTATTCAAAATTCTTTCCTGTCTTTATTCAAGTGTAGTACACCTATTCTTATCATTTTTCTTCGCTTAACGTTCATATCATCTATTCATTATGTTACAGAGGAGCTAAGGGCGAGAACTAGAAGAAGTTTAAATTCGGTAAAATGCTTAATAAAGTAAAACAGTGTAAGTAGGTATTAATTTCAAATCAAATCAAATCATTTATTTTGCGAATATGGGTACATGAGTTGTTACATTCAATAAATTAAGTATCACCATAGTCTGCTATACAGCATGCAAAAAGTAATAATGTTTCGTAAGTAGGTATACATTAGACAGATAAATTAATTCTAAAATATTAAAATGTCAGTTGTTGATCTAATGTCAATTCAAAGAATAACTAATAAAACAATAAATCACAATAATGTCAATTTAATACTAAACTTACATACTTATTGAGTTCTACTAAAGTAATTTATCGGATAAATATTCTTTGGTAGAGTAGTACATCTTCGTTAACAATATTTTTTTTACTTTATTCTTGAACACTTGAATATTAGATGTTTCCAGTACTGAATTTGGTAGATTATATAATCGTGGGATCATACAAAATACACTGTTGTTAAATAGCGTGCTTTTATTAGTTGGAAACCGTATTTTCAGATTGTGCCTCTTGCTACTTAATTTTTCAAACATACTCATATTCTTCCTGACAAATACCACAACTTCTAGAATGTAGATGCATGGAAGAGTAAGTAAGTTGAGTTTTGCGAAAAGGGGTCTACAACTATCAGTCTGTTTAAGCCTAAAGATTGCTCTTATGCACTTCTTCTGTGCTATAAATGCGGCTTCTTTATTTATGGAGTTTCCCCAGAACATTATTCCATACCTCAAAAGGGGCGTAACATGCCCGTGATAAGCCATTAAAACTGTTGACGTACTCGCCTTTTTGGATAGAACGTAAAGAGCATATGAGAACTGCGAGAGTTTTGAACACAGTGATTCGATATGTGTAGTCCATTTCATACTAGAATCCAGATGTATACCCAAAAATTTTGTTACATCAACTTGTTCAATTTTTATGTCCGAATAGGTAATGTCCATGTCAGTCAATCTGTTTAATCTATTTCGAAATGTCATATAATTTGTCTTAGTGAGGTTAATTTTCAAATTATTCGATGTCAACCACTGAATAATAGAGGATAAAGTTAAATTTATATCTAGCTGCATACGGGTACTGTCATTGCCGGTGAAAATAATAGTACTGTCATCCGCAAATAATATTGACTTGTGGTTCGTCACCTTAGGCAAATCATTTATATAAATGATAAATAAGAGTGGGCCCAATACACTGCCTTGTGGCACACCAAACTTGACTCTACTGTAGTCTGATGAGTAATTGGTTACTAATTTTACTGAGGGGCATATTTTAGTTATTTGAGTTGATTGCATTCTATCACTTAAGTACGATTTTATTAAATTAAGTATATTTCCGCGGATCCCATATGCATACAGCTTGTCTAATAGTATATTGTGATCAACGTGGTCGAAGGCTTTTGTTAAGTCCATAAAAAGTGCGCAAGATTGTTTACCTGAATCTATGTTAGTAGCTACCGTATGGAGAAAATCAAAAATTGCCGAGTCTATACCTTTATGTTTTCTGAAACCCACTTGTTCACAACAGAATAAATTATTAGTGTCGAAAAATTTATAGATATTTTCATGAATTACCTTTTCGTAAATTTTAGAGATAACAGGGATAAGAGCTATCGGCCTATAACACGACATGTCATGCTTATCATTTTTCTTGAAAAGTGGTCTAACTACAGTGTATTTAATTTTTTCCGGAAAGACTCCGTAGATTATGCCCAGATTTATCAGATGGCTAAGTACATATGATATATTGCCAGAGACACTCTTTAAAATTTTGGCTGATATTCCATCATAGCCGGTACTGTTAGTATTTCTCAAGTTTAAGATTATTCTATTAATATCGCTTGGTATGGTGGGTGGCATAAACATTGATTTTGTATTATTTGGAATGGTGACTTTAGAGGTATTAGTGCAAAATGATTCGACTTGGCTAATGTAAAATTTATTAAAGGAGTTGGCAATGTCCCTTGGATCACTTATCATGTTTCCTTCAACATATATTAGCGGAATATCATCTTTTGGCTTGTTCAGTTTACCATCGTTTATTATGTCCCATGTAGCTTTACATTTATTTGAGGCCGTATTGATGTACTGAGCATTTAAAGACCTTTGTGTTAATTTAATTACCTTGTTAAGCCTATATGATAAAGTAAAGAGGCGATTTTTAGTAAGACTGTTAGGTTTTTTCCGGTACTCCCATAGTAACTTCCTTTTACGTTTGGAGCATTGTTTTATGCCTTTAGTCACCCATTTCGGCCGCACTTTAGAAGTTAACCGTATTTTTATTTTGGGAAAACAGAGATTATAGAATAAACAAAATGAGTCATAAAAAAGATTGAATGCTATATTAGGGTCATCATTTTCTAAAGCATCATTAAAACTGAGCGAACTTATACACTCCTTAAATTTTTCTATATTTTCCACACTATAGTCGCGTTTTTCTGCATACCAGTATTTTAAAGAAGAACTAGCTTTGACCGGGCATGTCAGAATTTGGGCTGTATGGTCAGAAAGCGCAAACTCAAATATCTTAGCTTTGCAATTCTTTACGTTAAGTGCAAAATTGTCGATACAACTCCCACTTGACAAACGCGTGGGCTTTTTTATAGCTAGCTTGAGATTATAGCTCTCCAGAATGTTAATGAATTCAGCTGATACTTTACACTTATTGAGAATATTAATATTAAAATCACCACACAGAACAATTTTCCTCTTAGTGAAGCAAAATCGACTAAGTAATGAATGAAGTAATGAAAAGAATTTATTAATATCTTCATTATTTGATTTTGGGGGTCTGTATATACATATGATCTGTATTTTATGATCACTTAATTCAATACCTGAGCATTCCATAATATTATTAAGCGAGTATTTGTTAATTTCAGAAATCGGCTTAAATTCAAGAGATCTGTGTACTAAAATGCATGACCCACCACGTCGGTTTTTTCTAAAGAAACCAGAACCAAAAGTATAATTTGCAAGGTTTAAAGTGTATTTATCACTAACGATCATATTATGTTCCGTGATACATACTACACCTAAACATTTTATTTCATCACTAAGAGATTCAAGTATTACTGTCAACTGGTCTGTTTTAGAAATAAGGCCATTTATATTTTGATGGAGGACATGAATGCATTTATACACGAAAAAAATCATTAGTATTGGCCTGCGGACAAGTTTTACCGATAGCATCATCATGCAAGATATCAGTCTGAGTACTCCTGTTTACAAATGTGGGGAAAATATTTTCCTGCTTTCCAGATAAATGTTCAACGTAACAATCGTATTTTAATTTGTATTCAATACGTAATATTTCTTTTAATAATATTTGGCATTTTAACAGAACAGAAGAAGGACGATAAGGCATAAAGACACTATAGTTCATATCAGCAAATATGGCACGTTTAAATTTTGAGCAAATAAATTTGAATTCATAATTTAGTTTTTGTTCACTTAAAAATCGATTGTAAGGGACCTCAGAAATTATAACATTACATTTACTTATACTATTTAGCAATTTCCGAACAGAAAATAGTGACTCATCTGGGCGTCTATCATTTATACCACCAAGAACAATCAAAAAAAAAAAAATTTGTTATACCTATCAATCAAATATTACCTAGCATTTATTATTTTTTATGGTTGTAGGTATGTTTTCTCGGTATTCTTACAGATTCTGAAGGTACCTGCCCTAGTGGAACGGAACTTTACGTTCTTGACATCTTCAGGTCGTCGGCGTCGGTTCATCTGGCCGCGGTCATCCCATATTACATTTGCGGTATATTTGTTACTAGGATACTTGTTTGCACAATGTAGGTATGTGAATGTTTAGGAATTGTCGGTAAGTCTTTTATCATCAAAAGAAATAGCAAGGGTCCAAGAATTGAGCCTTGACTTACGCCGGAATGCGTATGGTAGGGACTGGACTCATATATTCCAAGCCTTACGAACTGTTGACGATCGCGGAGGTAGTCAGCTAGGAGGCGTAGGAGGTTTGGACAGAACCCTAATGTGCTGAGCTTCGAAAGTAAGATGTCATTATTGACCCTGTCAAAAGCTTTACAGAAGTCAAAATACAGCACGTATAATAAACTTCAAGGTATAATAAACTTCAAGTCGTATCGCGACTTTGATTTGACTAAGTAATTAATTTAGATTACTCATTATAGCCAAATTCATTGGAAATGTATGAAAGATTTCTACATGAAAAAAAATCATCATCATCATCATCAACCCATATAATGTCCCACAGCTGGGCACAGGTCTCTCAGATTGAGAGGGATTAGGCTAGTGGCCTAGTGCGGGTAGGCAGACTTTACATGCTTTCGAAATAAATCTCTAAGGCATGCAGTTTCCCTCAGTATGTCCTCCTTCACCGTTTAACCGAGTGACAAATCATTATTAATATGCACATGAATTTGAAAGTCAGAGGTTGTAGATTCGAACTCGAAACCTTTATCTTGGCAGTCCAATGTTCATATCACTTTTGTAATAAGGCACACGGAGCTTAAACAAGCCCATTCACTTGTTTTTATCGAATGCAAAGGCACTAGGAAAACTGTGACGAAACCCACAGCTCCATAATATATTCCACACGTGTGTGGCGCCTCGAGAAAGGCGACAGGTCGGTGTATGTCATGCTGGCCAATTACCGACTGGTTGTGGATGAACATGCATAGTGATTGCCTCTGCTCGGCGAGCAAATGTCAGTAGATTGCTACGTTAATAAATCGGCAAATTGTTTAGTGGCTCAAAAGGCACCATTTGAGATTTGAGAGAGGGTAGGGCATAGTGGGAGTAATTACACTCAAATTGGAGCTGCCTGACTGGGAAAGTACAGTCAGCAACGAAAGTAGCTGAACATGTTGCAATTTTCAATATGATTTTTAATAAGTGTGAAGTTACTGACCTGTGAAGGTTATGCGAAATAATTGCATAGATGACCATTCAATATTCAGGTTACCTTAATAGAAAAAACCTCTGGACAAGTTTTGGAGCTGTGATGTTTTCAAAATTTTGTTATGTTCAGCGACTTTCGTTGCTGACTGTACCTCCGCCTTGCAGAAAATTGAAGTGAAATAATACTGCTTTGAACCGTGTTGTGTTCCTTACGGTGAGCAAGTTGAACACACACACCTTGCTCAGAGCAAGGTTGCCAGTGCTGTTGGCAGTGGGGGGACTTTGACTTTTATACTGCCAACCCAACTATTCCTCTTTCGTTTTACAGGGTCGGCAACGCGCAAGTTGTGGTGTTGCAACCGTCTATAGGCTACGGTAATCGCTGACCATCAGGTGGACCGTATGCTTGTTTGCCACCTTAGTGGTATAAAAAAATAGTTTAGAACCCGTATTATGATATAGATGTACAGAGGCCAGCCTAGCACATCAAGCTACCCCAAACTGTCAAATTTCTTTGATAGATTTTCAACTTTAAAACAAAGTAATAAGGTTCGTATTCAATTGGGAAATTTTGATAGTTTTGAATAGCTTGACCTGCTGGCGTTTGTATTGTGCCTCTGTATTAAGACGACAAACAAGCAGGAAAGGAATATACATATACCTATTGGTAGAAAAGATTTCGCGATAAGCAAGTTGCTAATATTGGACAGCACCTGTTATTAATCACTGCAATTTTTCTTAAATATTAGCTTGCGTCATTGAAAATAATGGGTTTTTTGGACAAGCAATTTCTGTAAAGGAATTTGGTATTATATTATTTTACTCTATCTCTTTCTCCGACCCTTTTCCCAACTATATTGGGATCGGTTTCTAGTCTAACCAGATGCGGCTGAATATCAGTATTTTACACGAAGCGACTGCCATCAGACCTCCACAAAACTTTTGGGTAATACCGATACCCTGAGCATAGACTGGTTGTCAGGCTTTTTGGGTTTCTGACTGGTATTTAACTCTATCACCTGGTGTCAATTTCATACATTTAGTTTCACTCAATTCGACAAATGTATGGACAGCTGATTTTTTACGCGATTTCAGGGATGAGTACAGTACAGTATGACCCCTTAATTTTTACGGTAATTGAAAAATAGTTTAGTAAAAGTTTCATCTAAATATCTTAACTGGATAAAACCAAGTTTTAACTTATTGTAAGGTACTAAGGTGGCAAACAAACATACAGCCCGCCTGATGGTAGGTAAGCGGTTACCGCGGCCTATAGACACTTGCAACACCAAGACTATCACTTGCGCTTTGTCGACCCTGTAAAACAAAAGAGGAATAGTTGTGTTGGCAGTATAAGGGTCAAAGTTCCCCCACTGCCAACGTTTCCTCGTGGAGCACTGACTACCTTGCTCACCGTAAGGAACACAACACAGCTCAAAGCAGTGTTATTTCACTTCGATTTTCTGCAAGGCGGAGATACCCCAGTCGGGCAGCTCCAATTTGAGTGGAATTACTCCCACTATGTTTATGTGTGTGTCGTAAATATGTAGGGAATATAGGAAATATTATGACGCTAATGGCTTTGGTGGCGTGGTAGCCCTGTATTAATACTATGATTATAATCACATTCGATAGTTGTCTACAAGTCATCTCTTACTGCCTAATTGCAATTGTTGCGAAAGTATTTCTGTGAAGATGCCAATAGACGAGATTTGCATCAACACGAAATGTTACAAGATGTAACTTGTAGCAATTAAACATTAATTATAATCGAAAGGATTGTATTGCAAAGTTGCATCTTGAAATTTTCAATAACATAATCGGAGTCGTCGGTCCCAGAGATTATTCGAAATCGGAGTCAGTCGAATGGTCGGAGTCACAGCTTCTCGCCATGTCTATCTATTATGTGTCGCAATTTATTTATTAATTTTTAGGAAAGTTTACAGACTAATAACAAGTATTGGTAATAGGAACAATTATGTTACAAAAATTGCTAATAACAAGCTTCCACATATTTTAACGTTGATGATATATGGTAGTGATGTTGATAATCGATTAATCCATTACTGATAATCGATCGAAACAGGTAAAATTATACGTTAATTATACGTTAATTAAGACGTAAATTCAGTATGTGAAGGAAACATTCGACATGACGGGTAGGTATCGCGGTGGCTTAGTGGTCATAGCGTCTGGTGTACCTAACCAGAAGACGCAGGTTCGAATCCTGCCCGCGGTCGAATTTTTCCTTTTCTAAATAACTTTAAAATCTTAGCATGAAAAATGCCAAAAATATACAAAAAGATAGTTAGAAGGTAAGGTGGCATCGTTCGACATTGAACTAACTGTAAAGTAAGTTGTGTCGGTTGAAAGGCAAAAACTTGCATTTCAATAGGTGTTACTGACGTCACCATAAAGACGTAAATTCAGTATGTGAAGGAAAAATTCGACATGACGGGTAGGTATCGCGGTGGCTTAGTGGTCATAGCGTCTGGTGTACCTAACCAGAAGACGCAGGTTCGAATCCTGCCCGCGGTCGAATTTTTCCTTTTCTAAATAACTTTAAAATCTTAGCATGAAAAATGCCAAAAATATACAAAAAGATAGGTAAAATTATCTCAATCAAATAATGAATGAATGAAGCTAAAGGTTTATTTACCTTTGCTTCCTGTCATCTCAATGCTGTCGTAGTTATATTGATAATCGATTAATTGTATATACTGGCTTTATTAGCCTAGTGGTCCTAAGCGACTGCTACGCTAGAGACCCTGGGGTCGAGTTTCAGGTTGACAGATATGGATAGCTTGAGCTTAGGCGTCTTTATAATACTAAATAAATAATTGTTCTTTCTGTATCTATCTTTCCAATTCACATTTTCTGTTTAGCTTAACTTATACTATACACACACCAAAAAAAGTTTGCGATCACTTTGAAAAATCGATCTTTTGTGTCGAATCTTTTTTGTTACGGTATTATGATTTTTTCTTCCTTTTAGACTCTTTCAAACGGGGTATTTCAATTTAAAGAAAACACACAACAAAGATTTTTTCTTGATAAAGTTCAATTTAAAAAAATATATCAGCTTATGCTACTTAGTGATCGCAAACTTTTTTTGATGTGTGTAGGTATTCACACTAGAACTGGGAGGTCTGTCTACCCTATTTCTGGAAACTCGTGAGCCCCATACAAAGTGACAATCACCTCGGTTATTACTATGCAAATGCTGGTCGTTGCTCAAGCGTAAGCGCATCTTGCACTAGACTGAGCTGTTACGTCACTAGTGGTTGATATTAAACTACCTACGTCAACATGGTAGGGCAATGAGTAGAGGGCAGATGAGACAAGATTAAATTTTCTTATAAATAATATTATAATAATAATACTTTTGGGACATTTTACACAACACCATCTAGTCCCAAACTAAGCAGAGCTTGTACTATGGGTACTAGACAATGGATATAATACCTATATATACTTTTTTTTTATATATATTTTTTTTTTATATATATATTTATTTACTTATAATACATAAGAAACACCCAGACAAACACAAATACTCATGTTTTTAGCCACACAAATATTTGTGTCCTGTGGGAATCGAACCCACGACCCCATGATCAGCAGTCCGGCACTCGAACCCTAGACCACAGAGGTCGTCAAAATAACTAATTTAAAAAAAAACTGTTGCCCGCTGTTTTACTCGCGTCCCAAATGTTTCCTCAGGATGCAATGTATCTCCTTGCTAAATTTTATCGAAATCTGATCAGCGGTTTGCGTAAAAAAGTAACAGATGATACATTTACTTTCCCATATTTTTAGTATTAGTGTGATGTATGGGTTTTTTAAAAACGAAGGAAAATAGATTAGTACATAAGCAGTATATAGGTAAGTTTATGTACAGACGCCAGCAGGTCAAGCTATCCAAACCTGTCAAATTTTTACAATAGAATATGAACCTTATTACTTAAGTTAAAGTTGAAAATCCATTTAAGAAATTTGATAGATTGTGGTAGCTTAATGTGCTGGCCACTGTACTTACCTACAGTACATAGGTAAATACATAAGTAGTGCATAGGTAAGTACATAAGTAGTACATAGGTAAGTACGTACGTAATACATAGGTTAGTACATAAGCAGTACATACTTAGTGCATAGGTTAGTACATAATTAGTTCATAGGTAAGTACATAAGCAGTACATAGGTAAGTACATAAGTAGTACATAGGTAAGTTTATGTACTTACCTACAGTACATAGGTAAATACATAATTAGTACATAGGTAAGTAAATAAGTACTACATAGGTAAGTACGTAAGTAGTACATAGGTTAGTACATAAGCTGTACATAGGTTAGTACATAAGCAGTACATAGGTAAGTACATAAGTAGTACATAGGTAAGTTTATATACTTACCTACAGTACATAGGTAAATACATAATTAGTACATAAGTAGTACATAGGTAAGTACATAAGCAGTACATAGGTAAGCATATAAGCAGTACATAGGTTAGTACATAAGCAGTACCTAGATAAGTATCACCACTCAAATTGTACTTACCTACAGTACATAGGTAAATACATAATTAGTACATAGGTAATTACATAAGTAGTACATAGGTCAGTACATAAGTAGTACATAGGTTAGTACATAAGTAAGTACATAGGTAAGTACATAGGTAAGTACATAGGTAAGTACATAGGTAAGTACATAGGTAAGTACATAGGTAAGTACATAGGTAAATAAATAGGTAAGTACATGAATAATACATAGGTAAGTACATGAGTAGTACATAGGTAAGTACATAGGTAAGTACATAGGTAAATAAATAGGTAAGTATATAAGTAGTACATAGGTAAGTACTTACATAAGTAGTACATAGATACAGATGGGTCACCATTCTTAACACATCGAGACCCCTCCGTGCCTCGAAGAGTACGTAAAGCCGTCCGTGTAATATAAGCTGTCATACGAATGTCTAACACCGTGACAGTCGTTAGTAGTAGTCAGAAACCTAAAAAAAGCCTGACAACCAGTCCCCAGTTGCTTCGTGTAAAATACATAAGCAGTATATAAGTAAGTACATAATGTTATTCAGCCGGATCTGGTTAGACTGGAAGCCTACCTCAACACAACATAAGTAGTTGGGAAAAGGCTTAAAGGATGATAATCGACGAAGATACACATAAAAAACACAATCAAATTGAGAAAGTCGCATGCTTCACAGTTTTCTACAAGTTTTTTCACGGGGAATGCGTATCCCCATTTTATTTTTGTAAGTAACTATGTCTGTTATACGGTGAAGGAAAACATCGTGAGGAAACCTGCATCATCATCAACCCTTATACTGTCCCACTGCTGGGCACGGGTCTCCTCTTATATTGAGAGGGATTAGGCTATAGTCCACCACGCTGGCCTAGTGCGGGTTGGCAGACTTCACAAACCGTCGAGAAAAATCTCTAAGGTATGCAGGTTTCCCCACAATGTTTTCCGTCACCGTTTATGCGAGTGATAATTAATTATTAATACACACATGAATTCGAAAAGTCAGAGGTGCATGCCTTGGGTTCGAACTCGAGACCTTTGACCCAAGTCAAAGGTCTCGAGTTCGAACCCAACAACAAGTGATAGCCTAGTGGTATGACCATTGGACTACCAATAGTCCAATGGTCATACCACTAGGCTATCACTGCTTCCTGCAGCAAACCTGCATGCCCTAGAGATTTTCTCGACGGTTTGTGAAGTCTACCAACCCGCATTAGGCCAGCGTGGTGGACTATAGCCTAATCCCTCTCATTCTGTGAGAGGAGACCCGTGCCCGGCAGTAGGACAGTATATGGGTTGATGATGATGATGATGATATCTGTTATCTTATGTGTGTATTTATCATAATAATATGTATGATGTATTTATAATGTCATGTGTTTACTAGTACGTATCTTTGTGTCTATTTTTCTTTCACACTAATATTTATATTCCTTAGATTAATTTCTCCGCTCGCAGGTCTGCTGGAAGAGATTTCTTTAGAAATAAGCAGCACCTTTGTACTCTATAGTCCTATGTTCTCAATTTACTTTTATTTCTTAAGTGTTTACATAAATAAATATTCATAAATAAGACCTCCATGAACTTATTCCACCATGTTCAGCTTTATGTAGTAGATATTCCACCTTGCTGCACCTTGGCGTTTCGCTTCATCATTCCTTGTGCGCACGGCGAAGCTGTGGAATTCTCTTTCGGCGACTATGTTCCCCGTCACCTACAACATCGATCTTTTCAAGGCCAGAGTGAATAGGCATCTTATCGGTAAGCGCGGTCCATCTAAGATCACATCTACATTTACTATCTGGTGAGATTGTTGTCTAAAACTCATCCATGATAAAAAAAAGAAACTCCGTCTTTCTTTCAGTTTTTCTGTTTTAAAAATTCAACAACACACATCAACACTACATCTGCGTATTTGTGATCACATATTTTTAGGTTAGGGCTTACAAGTTTTTTTACATCCGTTCACACTTTCGCCGTCCAGCATAAATATAAAATACGGTATAAGGAAAATGTAGATTTTATATTAAGTATATTGTATTACTCATCGCGACAGTGGGACCACGGACACCTCAACTTTAATACTTAGTAATATTAAACACTACGCGATGTTGTTACTTAGAGATTCTTTCGATTTCTTAAACATTACAAACTTATCTTAGCAGTGGGGGCTGGCATGGCCAGCAACACTTCAACCAAATGTGATCTGTTGTGTTGCCCCAGCATGGTACATTCCTTACTCTTCAAAGACGTGGTTCATGAAGGCGGCCAGCCCACTAAGAGGAAGGAACCTGTAGTCCTCTGGCTTCGGATATCCGTTGCCGAGATGACTCATCCGTTTCGTCGCTAGAACGTCACATTTCACACGCTCTACAATCATTGTTCAAGGTCAACTTACATTACAATAGTTTGACATGAAGTTTTAATGGTTATTTAGGAGAGCAAAGGACATTGAAGAATATTGAAGTGAAATTATTAACACTACTTTGAGCTGTGTTGTGTTCTAACGGTGAGCAAGATTGCCAGTGCTCCACGAGGAAACGTTTTGGCAGTGGGGGGGCTAGTTGTACCTTATACAGCCAACCAAACTATTCCTCTTTCATTTTAAAGGGTCGATAACGCGCAAGTGATACCCCTAGTGTTACAAGCGTTTTAGGCGTTTTAGGCTATGGTAACCGCTTATCATCAGGTGGGCCGTATGCTTGTTTGCCAACTACATTGATTCCCATATTATTTGTATTTGTTGTTTAGTATTTTTTCGGAATTTTTAAACATACCTTCACGCCTGTATTACCTGGGTTTGGCAGAGGTATAAAAATACATAGTAAGTACCATACAGATGGAGCCTATTGCCATTAGGTAATCGCAATCCGAACTCCGAGCTGCTAGGTACTGAGAAATTCATAGAAAAACTCAATTCTCGACCTTAGAATAGAACCCAAGACCTGTAGCGTACCAATTGATGTACAAGTTTATTATTAAAATTGTAAATATTATTAGTTGGAGGAGGCCTTTGCCGTAAGGCACACCGAACTGAGAGACCTTTTGTAATATAAAGTAGATTTTATTTATAATTACTTATGTTCTAAATGTGAAAACTTGTCAAAAGTTCGGAAATAAAAGATAAGATAAAAAATATTTATTAACCAAAACATACATTTGCACACTTAGTTTTTCCATTGGCCCCAAACTAGGCAAGCCTGTATATTGGGTACCAATTTAAATTTACAATAAACATAAAGTTCGGTGTATGCTGACTAATTAAAACAAATAGGGGGAAAATCTATAATTAACAAAAAATAAGAATAATAAAAATATAATGTGTGGTATGTGTGTGTGTGTGTGTTTTAGTGTGTGTGTGCGTGCGCGCGCGTGCGTTCGTTGTTAAACAATTTTGCTTGCTTTGTGTGCGTGGTGTTATTTAATGATGTTTAATATATTTTCTGTGTCATAATACGATATTTTCAGTAACCAAGTTCGTAGCGTCTTTCTAATTTGATAGTGGGAGCAGTTATTGATGTTGCAGTGTTTAATGACAGCATTGTAAACATGAGAATGAAGAAAGTTTGGTAGCCTTTGTGCATATGTTGATTTTGCGGCGGGAATTGGAATTCTGCGTTTCTGGAGTTTGCGTTTTGATTGTAGTTTGGCTAGGTCATTCCGTTTCGCGGTTCTTGTGTGGGTCTTGATTGCTACGTTCATAATGTATATTTTTCTTACTGACAATAGGGAGCACTCTGCATATAAGCTGTTTGTCGGATATCTATAGGGTTTGCATAACATGGTTTTAAATAAACTTTTTAAATAAAGGCTTTATTATTATTATTATATAAATATTATTATCATTCCTCATCCTATTCGTATTTTCCTATTCCTAATTAATATTAAAAATGTGAAAGTTTGTGAGGATGGATAGATGGATGTTTGTTACTGTTTCACGCTAAAACTACCGAACGGCTTTTGATAAAATTTTACAGTATTGTTATATAGACATCAGAATAACATGTAGGCTATAATTTATAATATTTTTGAGTTAATTAGTCAAATTACAACGATAATTAAAAGTAACTTTTCCACGCGGAGGAAGTCGCGGGCAGATATTATAAATGCAAAAGTAAGTCTGTCTGTCACGCTTTCAGGCCGATTTTATTAAAATTTGTTACAGAGATAGATTCGACCTTGGGGAAGGACCTTTTGTCTGAAACTGTGGGCCACAGCTAGTTTCCCTATATTTTAATTAACACTCCAGAGACGTAAAATTCCATTGTGTCTCCTAATTGCTGCTGGAAATGAAAAACCCAACTCACCTTTAGAAAGGCACTTCACATATTATTACAAATCGACATTTTAATCTTACTATGAGTACATTGCTTAATTTTGTTTCTTCACAAAAACTTGCTTCGCTTCGCTTCACCTATTTTCCCATGTTAGGTCGTGTCCAGGAAACGCAGGGTAATGACGAAATACGCTTTATTCATGCCTAATATAATTCCCTATACACACATTGGCGAGACTGTGCGGTGATTACAGGCTTTTGACAGGGTAATGTTAGAGGAGGGTTAGAAAATTATTATGTTCGAGTGAATTTCTGAAGTATGCGAGGTAATTTATTCGTTACAGTGTTGGTAAAAGGATGCGTACCTAAATGTTTTCTGGGTGTATGGTACAAAAGTTTGTGTTTCTTTTTCTTTTTAAGACTTTGCCTCACTTTAGGATTTCCTCCTGTTTTGTGGCTGTCATCATCAACTCATATACTGTTCCACTGCTAGGCATAGATCTCCTCTCACAGAATGAGAGGGATTAGGCTATAGTCCACTACGCTGGCCTAGTGCGGGTTGGTAGACTTCACACGCCGTCGTGACAATCTCTAAGGCATGGCAGTCCAATGGTCATGCCACTGGGCTATCACTGCTATAATTATCTATCTACCTATCAATAAAAAATAATATTATAATTATAAAGCTGCCTATTTAAGATCTTATCATCATTCGAGCCTTTTCTCAACTATGTTGGGGTTGACTTTGTCTAACTAGATGCGGCTGAATATCAGTGTTCTATAAAGCGACAAGACCTCCGTACCCCAATTTCGGGTGATACCGATATCCTGAAGATTGACTGGTTGATAGGCTTTTTGGGCTTCTGACTAGATACCTACTACTAATGATTGTCATAGGTTTTTGAATGACAACCGGGACTGATGGCTTTAAGGTGCTCTTCGACGTACGAAGGTGTCTCAATATGTTAAAAATAGTCAACTATCCACATATTAACCTCGGATAGCGCAGCTTAACCTTACAGATCGGTTGATCAGCGTGTAAAGGTATCTTTATCATGATCAGTTGCTTTTTGTGGAGCAACAGAATGCAACAAGACAACATTAGTATCATTCTTCAACTTTGACTGATCATTATTTGACCATGATGATGATGACAATATAGGCGACCCGTAATCTTGTTTGCCTTATCACAAAACAAATGAAGACAATGATGATGAAAAGTAATGTTAGTAATTTAAACGATAACATAGAAAATAAGAAGTAAGATAAAAGAAATAAATAAATAAAATTGCTCGTTTTACAAATATCCAGTAATTATACCAGGTAACACAGTATTTAATACGTACGAGCAGACAGGCGGGCGTCACATTAGACAAGTACAGACGAAACAAGTGGAGCGTGCTCGTGCACTGAAGCAAATTTACATACAACCATAATACCTACTGCCCTGGTAATTGATGTAGCAGTAAGTCAGAAAAGGCGATTTTGAGTAAACAGCGCGCAAAGATTTTATGCATATATATTTAAAATAAATTAAATTTTTGCGCGCTGTCTCAGTGCATATTACCAGGGAAGATTGCATTTATATCGATTACCAGCGCAGAATATACCACTTTATAACCGTATAAAATATACGAGGACATTTACTAATCATCTATTTTACAGTAGCAATCTGAAATCGCAAAACAACATCAGCAGTTTCATACATTCATGTTTTCTCAATTCGACTGTATGGGATTACCATTTTTTTGTCGATTAATGATACAGCGTATTCATCAGTATAATGACCCTTTAAATTTTTGACGGTATATTTTGATCATACACAGACAACATCGTTTTGATGAGGATATAATACCTTTTCCTTAAATTCAATTGGAATATAATAAATCCCGCATCAAAAATACTGATTGAGCAGAAAAATTACTGATTGAGCAGAAAAATTACTGATTGAGCAGAAAAAATACTGATTGAGTAGAAAAATTACTGATTGAGAAGCAAAATACAGATATCGGTGAGGTTAGGTTAGAACTGTGACCACACATCGCTAGAACCAAATCTGAATGTTTTAAAACCAAGATAGTGTACCTAACAATATTTAGAGGTGTGTATCTCCACTTGATGTATTTTATTGTGCTATAAGTATTTTTGCTTAGGATTGGGAATTATTTTTTTATACCCATACAACCCATATACTGTCCCACTGCTGGGCACGGGTCTCCTCTCATATTCAGAGGGATCAGGCTATAGTCCACCACGCTGGCCTAGTGCGGGTTGGCAGACTTCACAAACCATCGAGAAAAATCTCTAAGGTTTCCTCACGATGTTTTGCTTCACCGTTTAAGCGAGTGATAATTAATTATTAATATGCACATGAATTCGAAAAGTCACAGTTGCATGCATAGGATTCGAACTTGAGGCCATTGACTTAGCAGTCCTATGGTCATACCACTAGGCTATCACTTATTTTGTTATACAAAACGAATTTTTTTGATTTGCAGTTACATACTAGCCAATTCACTTTATCGCATACTTATCTGTAAAATAGTGTATTACGGGTAGATTAAATATAAGTCCGCGTGTATTCATAAAATATTTTTACTTTGCATTGGATTGTAAAGGTGTATATCACACCTGTATTCTCCAGAGTTAGGCCCTGTACAGATGTAGGTACACACCTGTCGCTAAAACGTCTGTAGTGACTTCTACCGCGCTACATGGAACTACGAACAAATCCTACAAGCAACATTCCCTACGTAAGATGCATATATGTACACGATGATTTTGTAGTCGTTTTGGAACCGAAAATTTTAGACTCTATATCAGTAATAGAACCTATTAAAATATAATTCAAATTAAATAAAAATATATTATTTTATTGATTATTAAAAGTAATGTCATATTCGAACAAAAAATGAGAACTCATTTATTTATTTATTTATTTTTACTTTAATTAAAACGGCCGGTGGCCAATTACATTAATTAAAGACATAGAATTCATACACTGCACTCACAATACTCCAAGCATACTGACAAAAATGTCTTCCATTCATCCGCAAACACATCACATTCAGGCTTGGCCTCCAGGAGAGCGTTAAGCGCAGACAGCGTGCGAGGAACAAGAGACTGTGCTCGTGTGACAGTTCGGCACGCGGGCACGGCGAACAATCTGTGTCTCCTGTTACGGGTATAGTTTAAGGGGGAAAACAGTTGAGACAATTCACTGTGCAGTTCCAAGGCATCAAACTTCCCACGAAGGATCTTGCACGCAGTTATTATTTGGTCGTGTTTCCTTCTAACTTCTAACGAATTATATCCCAGACAACCTAATAAGAACTTTGTAGGGTACATAAACGGATAATATCCATAAATACGCTTATACAAGTATCTCAGGTAGGCTTTTTGAACCTTTTCTAGCATTAAAGTATACTTTTTCTGAAATGGGTTCCAAACACATGCACTGGACTCCAGTTTACTGCGTACAAGGGCACTAAAAATAGTTTTAATAGGATCGACGCTATCGAAGTCCTTAACATTTCGTAGTATGAAACCAAGTCGCTTAAAAGAGTCCTTCGTAACATTAACAATATGACTATGAAATGTTAGCTTTTGGTCGAAAGTGACACCAAGATCTTTCATACAATCTGTTCTAGTAATAATGCTGTTATCAATTTTGTAATTAAAGGAGAAAGGACTTCGACCTCGGCCAAAACTCATAACATAACATTTGGAGGAATTAAATTCCATTTTGTTTTTAAAACTCCAGTCAAATACGGCGTCGATATCACGCTGGAGTGCTAAACAGTCGACCTCGGAGTTTATTTCTGAGAACAGCTTCAAGTCGTCCGCATAGAGGAGACTTTTCGCATTGTGAAGAACGGCTGGCAAGTCATTGACCATCATTAGAAAGAGCAAGGGTCCAAGAATTGATCCTTGGCTAACTCCGGAACGCGTGTGGTATGGCCGAGAGTCATAAATACCTAGCCTGACAAACTGCTGGCGATCCCGCAGATAATCAGCGAGCAGCCGAAGAAGACCCGGTGAAACACCGATTGAGCATAGTTTCTCCAGCAATATGTCATTGTTGACCCTATCAAAGGCCTTCTGGAAGTCAAAGTAAAGAACATCTACCTGACCACCGTGGTCCAAGCGTTTGGAGATATAGTCCACGAGGGTCAGAAGATTTGTATTAACCGACCTTTTTGCCCTGAAACCATGTTGTTCATTGCATAAGTACTTATCAACCTGCAAATAAATATACTTATAAAGTATATTTTCAAAAACTTTAGCGGGAGATGAAATTATTGCAATGGGACGATATTGTTCTACTGATGTTCCATTAAGCTCCTTAGGTATGGGAGTAACCCTAGAAATTTTCCATTGCGGGGGATAACAGCCTGTTTTTAGGGAGAGATTAAAAATGTGATAAAGAGGGAGGCTTACGTATTTTTTATATGTCTTTAAGAATACAGGAGGAATACTATCGGGGCCGACGGAGCTACTAGGCTTTAATTTATTAATTCCTGACAAGATATCTTGAGGAGTAAAATTAAATATATTGATGTAGTTGCTATTCATATAATTCACCAATGGCAACCTTTTGGGCATCAAGTAAGGGCTTATCTGGGAGAAACGTGCTAACGAAGAAATTAGCAAAACTTTCAGCCGCTTGAACACCCGTGAATTTATCTCCTTTGTAAGTTATACTCGGCTCATGATAATTCCACTCAATGTTACGTACTACGATCACTACGATCGATGTCATTCAATGTTACACACACAACACTAAGCGGTAAAACATGCCTAGACACGTTATCCGCCCATTGGATGCGGCGCGGCGCCCGCTGCCTACAATCCACGCACACAGCTGTAATGTATTATGTACCTACCCCTAGTAACAGGTTGCGCGGCGCCGGCGCGGCGGGCGATCCCGCGCCGTCGCCCGCGCCGCACCCACCCCCGTTAACCGACCCGCACCCGCCAGTTCTGCTGCAACTCGCGCGCGGTAAAGGTTGCATTGTTTACGTTTTACGTAGCCACGCGAAAATGAGTCTTCAGTATGAATATTCGAATGCGGAGTAGGTACTTGACAATGGTTCAGCTGTACACTGTTACTAGTTACAATTTGGAAGGCTCAAGGTGACCAGCTGATGAGCTGACTCGTACCGCGCCGCGCCGCCGCGCCCGCGCCGCCCGCCGCGCATCATTGATAAATGGCAAGCTTGAGACTGAGGCGGTTTAAGAATGAAATATTCGTGCACTACTACGAACAAACTCGAACAAGTGAAATTTTTTTTTGAAATGCCACCTTTTTTATTATTAGCTGTACCGTCAAATTAATATTTTTTATTTGTACTACTAATTATCCTAAGTTACCACGTTGCGGTTCCAAAACGACTATAATTTCACGCTGTATATACAACTGCCCGACTGGCAACTGCCCTGGTTGCAGGATCCTCCCTTTGGATGGAGGGGCAATACGCTTGTCTCTACACGCCCGACGTTCAGCGCTTCCTAAGGTTGTGTTGAGCAAATAAATAATAATAAAATAATAAATAATAATAATTAGGGACATTCTACACACCACACCACTTAGTTGAAACAAGAACATTATTTGCTAGCGACAGCTTAATTACCATACCTCAAACGTCACATTAGGCAGAGTACAGACGGTGGTAAACGGTGTAGTGGAGCGTGCACTCTGAGGTAACCTCATTAGATCAGCTGTGACTTCTTTAGCACGTTGCGCAAACGCATAATTATATCACCAAATACGAGTATCTGTCGAACACTGATTTAATTAGACCGTTGAACTATTAATGTGTTAATTGCAATCGAATATTAATTAGTTATGCGATGAATAGATTCGTTTTCTATACGTAATACTCGGTTATCGATATTACAGCCATTTCGGATCTTAAAGAAGATAGGTAGATATTAGTTACGTGACTGGGCATTGTTTAGTTACTATGATTAGGGAAAGAGGCCGTATGCTTGTTTGCCACCTTGTTTTGTGGCAAACAAGCATACGGCCCACCTTATGGTAAGCGGTTACCGTAGCTTATAGCGTCTATAGGCTACGGTAACCGCTTACCATAAGGTTGTAACACCAGGTACGACTTGTGCGTTGCCGACCCTGTAAAACGAAAGAGGAATACGTACACGCACGGTTCACCGGTACGTTTTTAAGTCCCTTGCAATACCGGGTGAGCCTATTCCAAACACCGGACTGCTTTTGAGAATTTCATAGAAAAGAAAAACCAATTCCACCCGTTACTAAGATTTTCAACATTACTCGACCTTGGAATAGAACGCAGCACCATCGACTTCCGACGCTAAGTAGCCACGTTGACCACTAGACAAGTATCGGAACTCCTCGCTGGCACGTATCTCTTTAATAATGATTTAAAACGTCAACGTAAATTACTAAGATACAATTGCTTGCAATATTTATCCTAAGATGACCTTTAGAAAACGAGAAATCATTTAATGTTTTTCCCCTCGGTTGGCGGAAGTTTACTAATTTGCAATACGATGGCAGATCTGATAATTTGTTGTCGCGGAGGAATGAAATTTCGCTCCCGTAACCACAGCAAAAATTGGTGGGGCGAAACACCCAGTTTTAGTCGGTAGGTCGCCGCTCCGTCCCGATACGAAATAGTAAAGATGACGAGGAAGAAATGGCCAAGAGTAGCTCAGAGCAGAAACGAATGAAAGATGCATGAAGAGACCTGGTCCAGCAGTGGACAGCATCGGGTTGACGATGACGACATAGTAAATGTAACACAAATAAATGACATAACATAGTGACAACAATTGTTAGTGTAAGATAAGATCAATAGTCCTCTCCGGGAAAGCATAACATCCTTATAGTTTAAAGATGTCTTTCGCAAAGACTAATTAACACAGAAATCACACTACACGGTGGAAATACAATCATTATCGGCGCATGATCACGTTTTATTTATCTATCATAGCCTGTTCATAATTATGCGTATTTGCGTAGTGTTGTGCCCTTAACCTCCACTCGTATGACATAGCTAAGATCAAGGCTGTGATTGCGATATTCTATCGCCAACTATGACTCATGTATGCTACCGTAAGTATTCAAATGCCGGAAGGTAGACTTCTAAATCAGCTTTTCAGCTAGTCATTTGCCTTTTCTAAAGGGAAGTAGTTAGTGCTCATATAATTAGCACTTTGGTAACCATTTGATTCCCCAGCATTTTTATTATTGTGATGTTGATTCAAAATTCCCATTCATTTTTGACAGTGGAAATATCGACTTAAAATTAATTAAACCCACAAAAATTGATTTAATTTTTCATTCTGATATCGCGCCTGGTTTGGCCGAAAGTACTCTTTATGTTTTTCTTTAGGTTTTATAGTTGTCTTTAGGTTTTATATAATAGGGGCGAGCCTATGACCAAAATCGGGCGCTAGTCAACACTGAGCGGCTACGGAGAATTTAACTACTCATTTAACTCGTATCCACTGTTTGATGATCACAAAAATCTCCAATACTTATCCAAATTTATTTATACCTGTTTATTTTCGAAAACACCCATGAACACTAAAGAGTATTTACTATTTATTGAAATGGTGTAACTAATGTTGTAACATTACCTACGTAAGTTAAACTATTCAGTTGCATTACAAAAAGCTTCCGTATTGCGATGGAATACGGGAGCTCTAAACAGCTTGTATAAATTGATCGCTGTTTTTCTATTTAATTTAATTCTATTATTATTATTTTAATTCTAGAATTAAAATAATTTAATATTATTTTAATTCTATCGCTGATTTTCCCAATAATGGGTCCCTACTGTTAAAGTACCTATGTGTACGTCTTGTTTTTTATTTTAACCTTTTTAATTTATTTTATAAGAACTTTATCACGTCTTTATTATAAGTTTTGAAAATTTTAGTGAGAATTGTTGCTAAGCAACTTTAAATCATTGTAAACTCCAAATAGTTCCTAAATGGTCATTCGAAATGAAAAATCATAGTGGAAGGATATTTGGGGATTTATAATGATGACGAAATAGAATATTTTGGGTCAACAACAATATAAAAAAAATAGCGCGACTGGAATAGCCACCAATCGATTTAGGGCTTCTCATTTAGAACGTGCATTGAATCCAATGTAACTAGCCTTTATTCAGCAAGACAACAGTTTAAGCACCCATTGTGTTTCGTCCTTAACCCGTGGTTAAAGACATATGCGGACAGTTAATGAATAATGCATGAACTAACTGATTTTGATTTCTGACACTTGAGTAGGTACGCGAATATTTGACATTGAAATAAAACTACTTAGTAAGGATTTTATTGCGTCATATTGATATTAGCTGTTTTCCACGATTACACCAGAATCCCAAAGGAAAGTCTTTTCCACTACTAAACGGCTGAACCGATTTTGATGGAATTTGGTACAGAGATAGATTAGACTTTAGAAAAGGAAATAAGGTACTTTTAGTATTACAAGCCCTTTAGGTTGCACGTGAAACTGTGAGCAACTGCTAGTTACCTATATTTTCAATTGTCTTCTATGTATGTTCTGTCACGGCTGCTGAGCATGAGGTCCTGTATTCTATTCTCAAGTCGAGCAATTTGTTAGTCGATTTTTCTAAGAAATTCTCAGTGGCAGCTCAGAGTTTGGATCGGTTAATGGCTATAGGTTCGTTGATTGGAACTGAAAACATACCGGTGAACTGTGAGTGTACATTAGTTAACCTCTGCTTAATCCATCAGGGCTACAGGCGTTGTAGGATGTGAGGCAAGGCTCGCGAATACTGGTGGTCTACTCCCTAAGCACGAAGTTCGTAGTTTCGACCTTCGTTACGGGCGTTTCCTACTCCGTATCACCTACGGATGGATGATTCGTTCGGGGCCCGAACTAAGAATGAATGACAACACAATTTGACAGTTGTCCCTACTCTTGATGTGTTTTTAACCGTTCGAAAAATTGAATTTGACACTTGTTTTATCGGACTCCGAAGTTTCGGAGAACTTTCGAACGGCTCGTGACTGCGTTGACGGAGATAGGGAGTAGACCCTCTGGACCGCAGCTTTTTGTAACATGTCAAGAATTCCATGGCTATGATTATAGGGCAAGGGAATGCAGGTATTCTTTTAGGTAATATGAGCCCGACCTATACCCTGCGCATCATTCATACCCTGTCATCTCCTCTGGCTGCAGACGATCAAGAAACATTTCAGAAACATTGATGACGTCTGTGGTCTAGTGGTCCGCGTGTCAGACTGCTGATCTCAAGGTCGTGGGTTCCATTCCCACATAGCACAAATACTTATGTCTGTGTTTGTCTAGGTATTTTTTATGTAATTTAAGTACGTATTTATAAAAGAAAACTATATAAATATTATATCCATTGTCTAGTACCCATAGTACAACCTCTGCTTAGTTTGGGGCTAGATGGTGTTGTGTGAAATTGACCAGGAATATTTATTTATTTATTTATTTATCGAACCTCAAAATGAAAATAAGGGGTTTGAACTTCTTGTTGTAAGCTCCAGGCGATTCTCACATTATCTCTGAGAATCAGACATTATCATCCATTCTACATAATATTATCTAGGAAGTCAATTCTATGAAGAGATTGACGTCATCAAGGATCAAGTAAATGACGCTAATTATTTACTGTCATAAACAGCCATGTTTATTTTTCTCAATACGTTTGATGGATGAGGCAAAGGCGATTCGTCTTCGTCCTATATGTGCCATAGTGCTTCTAGGTCATTTTTTTTATCTATTCCGAAGTCTTTAAACTCATTAGGGATGTACTGATTCTTAAGTAGGTTTTACAATTTTTTGAGGGATTAAACCAACAATTGTGAAGCTATGCTTGATTGATCTGAAGCTATCAAATGACCCATCTTAAATCTTAATTAGGACAGATTGTTAAGTAGTAAATAATTTATTTATATTTTTTTAGGTATTACAGAAAACTAAGTGTTGTTATTTAAGCAAAGTTTTTTACACCAATCATGTGTCTTTACTGTGTCATTCACGCGTATTTGTTATTCAAGTGACAATTATAAAAAAATGAATTGAATTTTGGAAATAAGACTACTTTTACGGATTTTATTGTGAGCTCGTTCTGCGTGAAACGGGTTGCCAATAATTAACAAAAATGTAGGACAGCTGTTGGTAATTATAAAATCAACACTCCCTTCAGTCTACCCGTGACCATGGAAGCTGTAAAGGGTCCGAGTCGGGATTAATAATATCAATATTTAATTAATTAGGTGATAATTATTTAGGTATATCCTAGACTATGTGGTGTAGTTAACGCAGAAGACGTGATAGTTGATGCTCATTTGTTCTCCGTCAGGAGAAATAATTACAAGTTGACATTAACGATTTATTGGTATTTAAATTTGACATTACATGTTCGCATTGTCTTTGGTGCAAACAAAAAACAACCAAGAAACATTAGAAGCGATGTATCCAAAAAGGTAAGTAAATATAATAATTATTTGAGTCATGAGTGGTCTTCTACATAGTCGTCACAATATAACTTAAGGCTTGTAACACAATACATTAATCATTCAAGTTGTGCATTGGTGTTGACCGTCACGGTGGTGACCTTTCCCGGGTCAGGCTGCTCTTAACTAGTTTGGAAAAAATAATTACTAGACTAATATTATAGGGGCAAGCTATAATCAAAGACACGTTTGGTCAGCGGCTGAGCGACCGGCTTTTGATCATGGTTTGTAGGTTCCATCCAAACGATTCGAACAAATAATTGTTTGATCTGCTGGTAGTTGTTTCGGGTCTGGGTGTTTGTGTATGTGAAAATTTGTGTTTGTAATTAACGCGCCCACGGTACAGAAGAAAATCATAGTGTGGGACAACGTTGTAGGAAATATAATCTATATGATCCCACTTCTGAGCAAAGGTTTCCCTCATCTCCTTCCACTGATTTCTGTTCAGTGTTATCTGAGGCCAGTCTGCCGGGAAAGCGTCCAAATCGTCCCACCAGCGTTTTCTGGGCCTTCCTCGCCGTCGATGGCCGTCTCCAGGTCACCATAGGGTTACAATATTAATTAAATAATATTAATTCCATATTCAAATCAACATCTAAAAATCACTAAATATGAATATCGACGATAGTGCATCAAATTATTATAATGAAGCAAACATACTAACAATTACAGATCGTTTGTAATATCATTACAATGATGTGCTTCGCCTTAGGCGTCGGAAATACGACGGAAGTGACTTGCTCAATATGACTACGGGCCGTCATGCTGCGTTTACATTAGGAGAGTAAGTTGCCAAGTGTAGGTATAACATTAATTTATGAATACAATTTGTAAAAGTAACTTATACATTATTCCCTTGTCAAATCCGTTTGTCACTTCAGAGCATATTTTGAGATCTCTCTACAATTGAAATTATGCAGACTGTTAAGACTTCGTATTATTATTACATGATAAAATTTCTAGACATGATGGAAAACTCAGTAAATTCTCTTTATGGTTATGTAGAGTAAATTAAAAAAAAAAAACAAATGATTTACTAAATTAAATTCTGACAAAGTAAAACTGATTACTGACTTAAAACGACTGCACCCAAAAACAAGGGATTTGGCATATATGTTAGCACCTCTTCTCATAATTAATGAATATTCGTTATACTCGCCCGCACTAATTGCTCTACCAATGTAAACGCGGCTTAAGGATCCATTTATTTGTATTGAGTGGCATGCGTAGGAGTGGATGTTTGTTTTCATAATAGGTTCGAGTTTCGTGAACTGATGATGTCATTAAATGATTTATAGGTTTTAAAGTTGTACTTTCGATACCTACTTACCAACTTATACATACTGTTGCATAACGTTGATGATTTTATTGCACGCATTTACACTACTTAAAATATTGTTTTATCTCTTTCTTACTAAAAGTATTGAACATTCTCAGTGATTTCTAGAGTAAGTATTTTTCTCACTTTTGACTCCGTCCTGCTATCATGTCATGTCTTGGCCATAGTCATTAAAAAAAACCCATCACTATTAGAAATAATGTTTGGCGAAATTCCCTGAGCGCTTTCAGTGGGATTGTTGTTAGAAAAATGTTCACAGTAAATCAGTATTGTTCATGAATAAAATACTGCCGATCCGAATGTGCCCAAATATTGTATAGCACACCTTAAAAAGAGAAAAAGTTACAATGATAAATATCTTTGCTCCTATGTGACGTGATAAACACCATGTTATTAATTCGACATTCAAAACTGTGATCAATTGTCTATGTAATTTAATACCCTCAAAACAAATGCATTGTTTTATATTTGACATTTGAAACATTCATGTTTGGAATGCTGCTAATGTTTTCTCTTTTTAATTTGAATAATAAATAGGTACATATGTTTCGATACTGTCATATGAATAAGAACTTTGAAATTGAGTTTGCCAGATTTTAATCTTTGACCCCGAGGTACCTACGAAATCCAAAGACTAGACATGATTATTTTATAATAATAGTTATTTTCGTTCATATAATATAAATTGGTTCTCGTTCTTCTTGTTCTATTGGTCTTCGTATTTTTTTTATACTGCTAAGGTGGCAAACAAGCATAAAGCCCACCTGATGGTAAGCGGTTACCGTAGCCTATAGACGCTTGCACCACCAGGATTATGAGATGCGCGTTGCCGATCCTGGAAACCGAAAGAGGAACAGTTGGGTTGGCAGTATAAGGGTCAAAGTCCCCCCAACACAGCGATTCCTCGTGGAGCACTGGCAACCTTGCTCACCGTTACCGGTCTATCCTGAGGATAGACTGTGTCAGGCCTTTTGGGCTTCCGACTACCACTAAGAATAGTCATAGGTGTTCGTATGACACCCGGGACCGACGGCTTTACGTGCTCTTCGAGGCACGGAGGGGTCTCGATGTATTTAGAATGGTCACCCATCCACAAGCTGATCGGGATCGCGACTAGCGCAGCTTAACCTTGAAAGATTTAGATTGGTTGAACAGCTTAGCCAGCAGCTGTTACTTAGCCATCTAGTTCTAAATACAACCTAAAAACTACCTAGTCTTATGATGAAAAGTCGAATATATTCATTATTTCGATGTTCAATATTCGATCCAATATTTTAAGAAGAAAAAACAGATTAAAATGTTACATACTGTGTTATTGATAAAACGTTTAATTAATGGCGTTTCTTACACGGAACTTCATGATGCACCATCGCACTTAATTATATCTGGTCCTTATAAAATAATTATTAGTTGTAAAGAGCCTTGTATATATGTCATGTCTTCCTTAACACTTGTGAAGCGGTTTCGTTTGTGTAAAACCCGTTTTTATAATTATATGTGCTAGGTTTATATCTAAAGTCTATGTGAATATTATAGAGATGTTTCCTTTGTTAGCTGTTTGTATACAAGCATTATGTAAAGAAGATTATAAGAAAGTTAGGTTTCCAAACACGCTTACGTGCGCAAATCTGTGACAGGAAAAGGGCCCATAAATTGTCCACACGCTAGCTTAGTGCGGGTTCGCAGACTTTTCGGGTCGAGAAATTTTCTAAGGGATGCAGGTTTCCTCATGATGTTCCTTCACCGTTTAATTGAGCAATAATTAATTATCAATTGATACGAACAGTATTTCGAAACGTTAGAGGAGCGTGCCTTGGATTCGATCTCGAAAACTACGACTTGGTATGTTATTATGTTATAAATTTTGTGAAAAGTTGCCGATAACTTAATAGTGTTTCTTGCCAGTTCTTCTCCAGACGACCTCCTTTTTGGAATTATGTATTTAGTTTTTGACTTTTCCTTTGATTTCAATAATCTTAATGAAAATAAAACATTTTGACTTGGGTTTACGTCATTTTTATGCTTAGACTAGTATTTATGACCATGTGGGATAATTTACGGGAGGTTGATGTTTCAACGATCATTATCTGAATGCACGCCGGCTGTAAAATATAATTAATTTCAAGAAACACGATACTACTGGTTTGGTCGCAATGAAGTATGTGCGATAACCGCAGAATGATGTCAACCCAAAAATCTGCCAAGTACATGCTGGAAACATCACTACGGGTTCCTTATTACCTCCTAGGCTTTTCCCAATAAGTTAGGGTCGGCTTCCAGACGTTCTAAATGCAGCTCAACATCAGTATTCTAGTCGAAGCTACTATCTCCGAGTTTGTTTTGGTGTTTCTTCTCAGAGGTCGTCAGTTAGAAAATGCCGGAGCTATCTAGCTTAAAAAAAAGTTAAACATTGACTTGTAAAAGTGTCTTTAAAAGATATACTTTTACTACCGTAACTCAATTTCTAGGCAATATCTACCGATATCCTAAAGATAGAATAGGTGTCAGGCTTTTTGTTTTAGCTTCTGGCTACCACGATTTGTTCCTACGACAGCCGGGACTGTCAGTCTAAGGAACCTATGTGCCACATAGCTGTTATACTTAGTTGCTGAGATTTTGTTAGCAATCTCTAAGTCTCACAAGAAAGCTCAAGGATGTGCTATGGAGGGAACTATGCTGGGTATTTCTCTACGGGACCGAATGAAATGTGCTGTATTTGACGACCTCTGTGGTCTAGCGGTTCGAGTGCCGGACTGCTGATCATGTGGTCGTGGGTTCGATTCCCACAGGACACAAATATTTGTGTGGATTAAAACACAAGTATTTCTGTTTGTCTGGGTGTTTCTTAGATATTATAAGTATGTATTTACAAAAAAAAAAGTATTTAAGTATTATGTCCATTGTCTAGTACCCATAGTACAAGCTCTGCTTAGTTTGGGACTAGATGGTGTTGTGTAAAGATGTCCCAAAAATATTATTATATATTATTATATTTATGTAATGAGAAGATCGTAGAAGAACCAAAGTTGCCGCCATAGCTGAAAGGATTAACAAACTTAAGCGGTAGTGGGTGGGGCACAGCTCGATAATTTATTGAAAAATTTGTTCCGATTTTTCCTTTTACCTGTGGAACCCTAAAACAATGACAAATTGCAAACCAGAGTTGAACGTAACAAAATACCCAGATTCGCAGAAGTAGTGCTCCAAGGTCTGAAGAAATAAGGAAGCGTCGATGCGAAATTAGAGATTTTGTAGGAAAAGTTTCATGATCAAATGAAGGCCACAAGACCGCTCAAGGCTCCGTCACAATAAAGGGAAGGTGGAAACGGAAGCGGCATCAAACCGACTTCCGGCCACTTCGTTTCGAAAAAAGAATTTTATGTACGGATACGGTGAAAATTAATTTGGTGGTTTTTTAATTTAATTGTCTATAAAAAGACATTGGCTGTTTTTTTTTTGAGTTACAGATGACTGGTGGTGTAAACTGAATGAGTAAGCTTCGTCATACTTCCAAACTAATATTATAAATGTGAAAGTAACTCTGCTTGTTTGTTTGTTTTTTACGTTTTCATGCATAAACTGCTAAACCTATCTTGAAGAATTTAACAATATTGAGAGATGTATAAGACCCTGAAGAAGGACATAGCTACCTTTTGCCTTATAAAGTCTTCTTTGGGATGTGAGTGAACCGCTAGTTAAAAAATAAATTAACATTATAAAATCATCGCTTGTGTTCCCGAAGTTAAGCAGACCGAATAGTGATGTATACCCACAGTTCTTCGGTATGTTTATAGGTACCATGTAATTGGAGGCGAGCCTATTGTATTAACCACAATAACAAAATTCTCAAATATAAAATTGTTAGTTGCCAGTTGTTAATTGCCATTTAGTTTTCAGTTGAAATTTTATATGTATATTCGGTAGGTCTGAGAATCAGTCTTAATCTATATTTAACATAGGCGAAACAACGTTTGCTGGGTCATCTAGTTTATTTATATTATGCTGTTGGCATTCCTTTGATAAATAAATAAAATTACTAGGTTTTATTTTACCAATTACCTTTATTATATTTTAATTATATAGTTTATTAAATATATTATAATGACATTAAACATTAAATATTTTTAATTACGTAACGATACTTTTCATATTCTACATCGTAGAGACTGGTTTGCAATTGTTTTTTTCTTAAAAAAAAACTGCACTAATTATTAAACTGGTTCGCGTGTGGGTATTACTTCGTTTGGTCGATCGTGGCGACCTGAATAGCTACCCCTGACCGGTTGTGGCACGCTAACAGGCCAACAGGCGTTTCTTTGTCTATATTTGGGTGTGGTGGTTACATAGTTAAAGAGAAGATCTCTATGCATATCAAAGATATATGCATAGATATCCTTAATTCCCTACTAATAATTATAAATGCGAAAGTAACTGTTTGTTTGTCTGTCTGTTACGCTTTCACGCATGAACTGCTGAACCAATTTTGACGAATTTTGGTACAGGGATAACTTAAACATTGGAGAAGGATGAATGCTACCTTTTGTCTCTAAAATTCTTTAGGGAATTGAGCGAAGCCGCAGGCACTACCTGCTACTAGTTCTCAATAAAATAATTTCGTGAAGATATTTTTTTGCATTCTCCATTCTAAGGTTAAGTGAAGATAATTTTTTGCATTTACCATGCTAAGGTTAAGTGAAGATAAATTTCTGCATTTACCATGCTAAAGTTAAGTGAAGATAAATTCCTGCATTCTCCATGCAAAGATTAAGTGCAGATAATTTTTTGGATTTTCCATGCTATTATTACTATGTTCATAGCGTCTGGTGTATTGAACCAGAAGACGCAGGTTCGAATCATGCCCGCAGTTGAATTTTTCCTTCGCTAAAGTGATTAAGATTAAGTTATATCTTAATCACTTGTTGAACATTAGTTTCTTCCAAGAAGCGTCATTTAGCTGTATAAGAAGATTGGATCGTATTTAACTTCGTCTTAACATATCATCACGTCTGTATTCCCAAAAGGGTTAGGCAGAGGTGTACTAATGTAGGTACACCCACATTTCGCCGGTATGTTTAGGTCCCATGTAATAGGGGGCGAGCCTATTGCCATTAACCGGGCACAAATCCAGACTCCGAGCTGCTACTGAGAATTTCATAGAAAAACCCAATAACACTTTGCTCGATCTGGGGATCGGACCCAGGACCTCTAGCGTAGCAGTCGTGCTTAGGACCACCAGACTAATGAGGCAGTCCAAGTCAACTTCGTCTTAATAAAAAAGATTTTGGTTTTATAAAGTTTCCATGTTATTTGGTGTGATGATTATCATGTATTAATTAGCTTTTTAGAGCAAGGTTAGCATGTAAAGTGATGATACCTTATAATAACGATTCATTAAAGTAAATTGTTATTTCCGTTGCCTGCTAACAGTAACATCCAGTTCAAAATACAAAAGTTAATTTGTCGGTTTGTCTGTTTGTTTGTTAGACGAGGCTTAAGGTTGTGCAGGGTGTTTATGCCGGTTTCAGTAGTGTATTTATCAAAGTATACTACTACTAGTAAAATGGTCCTAAGCGCCTACTACGCTAGAGGTCTTGGGTTCGATTCTCAAGTCGAGCGAAGTGTTATTGGGGTTTTCTATAAAGTTCTCAGTAGCAGTTCGGAGTTTGCATTTGGACCCGGTTAATGGCTCGCCCCACATACCGGCGAATTGTGGGTATACATTGGCACACCTCTGTCTAACCCTTCGGGGAGTACAGGCGTGATGGAAATATAATGTTTATTAATTGCAGCTAAAAAATGTGATGTTAATTGTTATTTTTATCATCGAATGTAATTTTGGCATTAAATTAAAAGTCACCCTGTATTTACACAAGTATTTGTTATTAAAATGAATAAAACGATATTTTCTATTTTATTTTGGAAATTAGAGTTAGTATTTTAGCAGTGATAGCCTAGCGGTATGACCATTGGACTGCCAAGTCAAAGGTCTCGAGTTCGAACGCAAGGCACGCACCTCTGACTTTTCAAATTCATGTGCGTATTAATAATTAATTATCACTCGCTGAAACGGTGAAGGAAAACATCGTGAGGAAACCTGTATACCTTAGAGATTTTTTTCGACGGTTTGTGAAGTCTGCCAACCCGCACTAGGCCAACGTGGTGGAATCCTATAGCCTAATCCCGTCAAAATATGAGAGGAGACCCGTGCCCAGCAGTGGGACAGTATATGGGTTGATGATGATGATTTTAGCGAGTAGATATTGAACAAATTTAATTTTTAAAATTAATACCAAAATTACACTTTGGTAGAACTCCCGTTGATGTCTTTTGTAGGGCCGATTTACAAAGAAAAAGTTGTAATATTTTTTTAGTATTTTTTTACTAGATGAAGTATTGTTTTATTTATACCAGTCCTCACCTTATTACATATCCACAAATGTAAACAACAAAAGTAGATGATAAGGTCTAAAATTCGCAAAAAAAAAAACGATTCTTTTTTATGGTAGCTTCTACAACTGCTCATGTTGTCGATTCTGGGTGGTACCGCCGTAATGCTATGCTACCGCTGAGTAATAATGTGCTAACATTATTGTGTTCCGGTTTGGCGATGTACGCAGTGAAATTACGGGGCATATGAGACTAAACAACAGTGGCCGTACCACAACGTGTTAATGCGATCATTTTTAGGTTGTGAGAAAGGGATAGCGCTATTTAATCTTTTGACCGCCACGTCAATAACGAAAATCCGTGTTCTCTACGCCAAGCGACAAATTCTAGTAACTGATATTAAGTTAAAAAACAAAAAAATTTTGTATAGGTAATTTATTTAGAACTAAAAATAAAGTGGTACTTTTGACGTACCATGCCGTCGTTGGCGTCGTGAGCAAGTTTTCATTTGACGTCTATACACGTCCGTGGCGGTCAAAAGGTTAATTTATAGAGCGACATCCCCCTCTCTCCATAACACGTTGTGGTGTAGCCACTGAGGTCTCAAGATGACAACGTGCGAGTGATACTACTGGTGTTGCTGACATCTTTATGCTTCGGCTGCCGCTTACCTTCCGGCGGCCCGTATGCTTGTTTGGAATCTTGTCACAATATAAAAAAAATATAAATATACTAGCTGCCCCCGCAAACGTTGTTTTGCCATAAAAAAAAATTTAGGGGTATGAAAATAGATGTTGGCCCATTCTCAGACCTCCCCGATAAGCACAAAAAATTTCATCAAAATCGGTCAAGCCGTTTCGGAGGAGTATGGCAACGAAAACTGTGACACGAGAATTTTATATATTAGACTAGCTGCCCCCGCAAACGTTGTTTTGCCATAAAAAAAAAATTTTGGGGTTTGAAAAATAGATGTTGGCCTATTCTCAGACCTCCCCGATAAGCACAAAAAATTTCATCAAAATCGGTCAAGCCGTTTCGGAGGAGTATGGCAACGAAAACTGTGACACGAGAATTTTATATATTAGATTCATATTTGACGACGTCTGTGATCTAGTGGTTCGAGTGTCGGACCGCTGATTACGAGGTCGTGGGTGTCTGGGTGTTTCTTATGTATTATAAGTATGTATTTACAAAAAAAAGTATATAAGTATTATATCCATTGTCTAGTACCCATAGTACAGGCTCTGTTTAGTTTCGGACTAGATAGTGCTGTGTAAAAATGTCCCTAAATTTTTATTTATTTATTATTTATTATGTATACTGTAAGAGCGAGTTTCCGAATCTGTGAAAATACAGAGAGAGATTCAACGGATGACGTAGAGAAATCGGATGACGGAAATCGGATCTAGTGTATAAACTACTATACAAATAATACTACGACTACTCCGGACCTTAAAATATTGACTTGTAAAAGTGTCTTTAAAAGATCTATTTACAGAAATAAATATCGTTTATCGTTATCGACCGTATTTTCACGGATTCGGATCGGACGTGAAACCGCTCTAACAGTTTTTTTTAAAGCACAAGAGTCTAGGGCTCGTGGCTATGTTATAACTATGCTGAACGATCAATCTGCAAGGTTAAGCAGCCCAAAACACCTGACAACCAATCTATTATTATAAATTGAATTGAATTATGTTATATTAGAAAGAAAGGAAGAAAGAAACAATATTTATTTGGCCATAACATGTGAGGCCTTACGAGTAGGTACACATAAATGAAAATAAAATGCATAAATATGCAACACTTAAAATAAGGTGTAAAATAAAAAATAAAGAAATACTAAAAAGTAATGCAAATGTATTGAATTTTATTTATTGAATACATTTTTTTTTATCTATAATTTAATTACATTTTTACAAAATATACATACTCACCTATACTAAAACAAAAAATAAAATAGAAATAAATAAAAGTATAAACGCTAGTAGGCGTCAAAGTATTCGTCGGCATCGCTGTCGTCCGGCAACGTGCCCAGAAGACTGGCTGCATTGCCACGTTGAATGGCAATACTAAAAAGGTATTATCTTAATTTTGGATATTATTGGATTTGTTTGATAACTGTTTGTTATTGTTGACATGTTTCGTGCTAAATTAATATTGAAACTTAACTTTTTTTAATTTAACAATGTAATGATTTTGCATGCCCTAAGGTAGAATGTAATGGACTTCAAAATTTATGTACAACACCTTATAACTGTACCTACATTGATGGCAAATAAATAATTCTTATTCTTATTTTATTTATTTACTAGCTTCTGCCCGCAACTTCGTCCGCATGGAAAAGTTACTTTTAATTAGCCTATATGTTATTCTGATGTATAAATAATAATACTGTAAAGTTTAATCAAAATCCGTTCAGTAGTTTTAGCGTAAAAGAGTAACAAACATACACACTCACAAACTTTCGCCTTTATAATATTAGTGTGATTTATATATTTATGTACATACATAAAAAAAAAAGTAAATTGAGAACAGGAGTATAGAGTACAAAGGTGCTGCTTATTTCTAAAGAAATCTCTTCCAGCAGACCTGCGAGAGGAGAAAGAGAGAAATTATACTAAAAATATCGGTACTCATTGTCCAGAAACTGGGTTGATGGCAGTAGCTTGGAGTAAAATACTGGTATTCAGCCACATCTGACTGTTAGACTGAAAGTCCCCTCAACATAGTTGGGAAAATGCTACGCTGACGATGATATTAAGAAATAAGAAGCGTCTTTTTTATGGATGCATGGATAGATATTTATTTATTTAAGCATAAGCACACCAACAATACAATCACTTAAATGTAATATAAAAATAGCTAGTAAAAATTGAGTATCTAGCAATTGTACAAATTACAGGTATGCATGACATTGACCACATTAACAATATTATGAGACTACAAATAGTACACTGTGAAGCCAATATTTAAATTAAACATAAATCAAAAGAAAGAAAGTGTAAATATTAAGTGTAAATTTGTAAATTTGTAATATGCATCACACAGGCAAGTTCACATTACCCTTTTAAACAAGTGTGCTTTCAGTACACACACCAATCGAACAGGACACGTCTGTATGATGCATATTTCATAGAGAAGATATCAATACGATTATCAATTGCAACGGACCACTCATGTATAACCTTGCCATGCGCGTAAGGGGACTATTAAATGTAGTGTCTAAAGTAGACTTGGGGATTTCAAAAATACGATGATGACGCTTACTTCGTTGATTGAGCTTAAAGTTGAAGCAGATATATCAGCTACCTACTTATCAACGAGATAATTTTTTTAATGATGATCATTTCTTAATGTTACCTACATTCTAATGAATATATTGGCTTATTTGGAACTCATGAATATGCATTCAATTATATTTATTAGTTCTGAGTAATTTAATTCAGAGGAAATGTAACGAAAAACGTAAAATAAAATTTAACACTACTGGTTTGGTAATTCCTGTGATCTTAATATCAATATGTTTCCAGTAAACAGATGCACTGGATCTAAAAACAGGCTTGTAACAGTTCGACGATTCAACAACCTCAATGAAAAGCCCCAAAACTAACGGGAAACAGGCTTCGATCCAGCAGGTAAGGTTCAGGTTCCATTTTCAAAAAGTCGTCGCGCCCCACTCTTGAAAAGCGAAGGTTTTATTACGTGGGGAGGCGCGCGCGCACGCCAGTCGCCCGCTCGCCGTCGCAAGCGCCGTACGCGCCGCGCGGCATTAGTTTTCCTTCACACACGGAAAAATTGTGTCGCGAGTGCGTTTGAACCTTAAACATAAAAGACCCTGTGCCCATTCACCCAATGAAGGATTATGTGCATGGCTGACAAGTGCTTCATCTGTGATTTTCTCTACATCAGTGCCCCCGGCCCTCCCTTTCTACGTTAACCCTTACGCGGTGAGTACATTATGCAACTCGGAACTGTCGCTGAAAGTTGCGAAAGGATTTTTGTTGAAATATCCGCCCGGGGCGCTAATAGACGCCTCATTAGAATATACGTAAATAAAATGCAATATACGATATGTCTGTCCACTTATTTGTATTTAAATTAAATGTCGGTTCGATACCGATCCGGTTTTTTTGATATAGCTTTATTTAATAGGTTTCGCGTCTGATCTGGAAGGTCAAGACACGTCGACGTTACGTAAAGATTTATATTCACTTTTTACATAATCTTTTAATTCGTAAATTAAAAAATTAGTCGTAAAAAATATGAAATCATTTTTTTGTCATTAAGTTTTTCTCGGAATCGGAGAGAGAATCGACAACAAAGTATTTAAATGCCAATAAAATCAGGTGTTAAAACATTATCATATTTTATTTACGAACAAAAGCACATGAAACTTGATACGTTTGGGTCATACTATTGTAACACACTTATTATTCGCTCGAACGTAAATCAATTATGAATCGACGCGGTTGCTGGAGCTTACCCAACGAGATGGTTGAGCAATTACTTAATTAAACACTGTTTGTAAATAAAAACGCAATCGGTAATACCTTAGTTGTTACCGTTGAACGTTTTTACAGTAATATTTATTTGCAGGAAAACATACATGCGAAAGTTGTGTTCTAAATAGATATAATATATTTAGCATATATATATAAGTCTTATACTTCAACGCAATTTGATGATAGAATTTTGTAAACTACTAGGTATATAGGACTACATATTTTTTATTACTTTTGGAACGAAATTTATATACACAGGGTAATTCGTAAAATTCAATTGAATATAATTTTATTCGGCATTCGTATTCTTAATTTTAATTTTCATTCAGGATAATTAATAACTTTGGAACGTCCAATCTCATACCTACAAATTTCACGGCCTTAGTGCGATTTGAGATTTGGTTTCAAGATTTCGAAAGAGAATTAACAACTGTTCGGGTAAAAAACTATCGGTTAGAATATGTAAAATGTAACTATTATTGGTAAGAGTTGAGGAGTGAGGATATGTTTAACATAAAAAAAAAACATTAAATAAGATTATGGTTAAAAAAATAGTATTATAGTTGGATCTTTGATGAAAGATAACTTACAAATATAAGTTATGTACTTAATGAATATTTAAATTTTTAATTAGTTTTAACTTTATTATGAATAAACATTTTTCTGTATACATACTTTTCTGTGCACAATATTAAAACTGGTAGGTACGTACTGGCAGCAATAATTGTTAATGAAACAGGATGTAAGTAAAAACTTAGTTATTATATAATTGACTTTATAATAATATTTATATTCATTATTCCGACTTGTAGCTCTCATAATAGTTTACACAGTAATTGTTGTTATAGTTATTCGTTGAATTAAATTTGGAATTATATCGATAACTACCTATGTGTATTAACGTAGAATGTAGGTTTTATATTCCTACGTTCTTTTAAAGGCTAGGATATAAAACAGAACCTAACAAGCTGGTTACCAAAGCTGTAATTTTAAAATCGATGTTATACATTAATTTATTAAAACGTATTTCATCATTTTTCCAATCGAGTTACAATAGTAGGTACCAAAAAGTTAGACGAAAATATCGATCGCAATATGATGTTTCTATTAAAAAACATATTATTATTATGTAGGTATACCTTTAATCGGAAAAAAATCAGTCGTTCCTAATGCTATTTAAAATATTTTATTGATTCCATAATCCGGTCACTTGAAAAACCTGTATGGACAACCTTTGAACTATAGAGATGCCTCTACCATGTGCGAATTCGAGATTTCATTTGCGAATTTAAAGTCCAGTAACTATATTGGGAATGTTTTTTAATAGGACAAGCTTGTTAATTTTTTTACTGTTATTCTAACGAATGTTTGTTAATTAATTTATTCGTAATTTTTCGTTTTGAAACCTGTTGAAAGCTTAATTTTTAATTTAATAAAAAATAAAGTCTGCGAGAAAAATGGCCAATGTGAACAATTTGTTTACAAGACCTGTTTTTTAAATATAATTTGTTAAATGGAAGAGGTTATCAGTGTTGATAGCTAAGTTTAAAACTAGACGATTCTTATCTTATTAAGTCTGAGATATATTATATAGCTATCCTATAAACAAAAATACTATAAATAAAATATTATCGCATTAGTTTTAGAATTTTAGGAGACCGTCTAGGAAAGAGCTTTAAATTCGAAAATATTTTACGTCTTAATAATGATCATAACCTATATCTAATATAGGCATATTATCTCAGAGTGTTAACCTATGTAGGTTAAATATAGATACCTTTTTTAATCATTATATATGTAAATGTGAGTACTATATAGGCTAGTTTATACGTTTTCTGATAGTTTTGAGTGTCGAATGACAGTCGCTTCGTGTATAATACTGATATTCAGCCGCATCTGGTTAGACTGGAAGCCGACCCCAACAACTTGGGAAAACGCTCGGAGGATGGTAAATGATAAATGTTTATTTTGCAAATAGTTCTTTTAAATATTTTTTTTTTTTTTTTTTTTTTATGTGATAGGGTGGGCAAACGAGCAGACGGATCACCTGATGGTAAGCGATTACCGCCGCCCATGGACACCCGCAACACCAGAGGAGTTTCAGGTGCGTTGCCGCCCTTTTAAAAGGTTTGGGCCTCCGGTATCCTCACTCACTCGACGAAACACAACGAAAACGTTATTTCACGCCGGTTTTCTGTGAGGCCGTGGTATCAAGTCCGGTCGAGCCGGCCCATTCATAAATATTACAAATGGTAATAACGGGACCTAAACATACCGGTGAACTGTGGAATATTACACCTCAGTCTAACCCGGAATACAGGCGTGATGGTATGTGTGTATGCTACCGAATAATTTATTGTGATCACATACACACAAAGACATTTTACTTATTCGCGACCACATGAACAAAATCGTAATTTATTACTTTTTTTTAACTGGAAACAAACCGCTCTGCTTAGTCTATTCATCGCTGTCATATGTTAACATTTTTGTATGAAAATGTTCTTCTTTAACCCATTCTTCACACTTCATGAAGTCGAGCGCGATATCGAGCCACTGACGTGTTACATAGCTACATGACAACAATAATTGTGAGACAAAAAAAAAAAAAAACGGAGTATTAGTAAATTTTAGGAAGAAAGAAATAATAAGACAAAATTTTTACAGAGAATAAAAAAGTGTGAGGGCAAAATACGGTGCTAATTTCAGCCGGATTTTACCTCCAATGTCCTTTACCCGGTAAAAATATATTATTATAATACAACATTATTATTTTCCCTTCCATATGTATATGTCTTTAGGTGGTCATCGTCGCTTGGCTCGGCTGTGTTGACGCTGTCAGACTTGTATAAATATTGATGTAGGTACCGCTGGTGTCAAGCGGATTCTGCTGTTTGGTTAGTTTTAAAATTTGCGTTACATCATCATTAATAGGGCATCAAATCATAGGTATCGCATCTGCTAAAAGAATTAGCTTTAAAATTACATGGTGGAAAGAAATAAGTATATATACAATAATAAAGAGCTTCTAGATTTCGAGAAGCACTTGAAATATAATAAATATAAAAATAAATGTTTCGTAAAAATTATAATAACTTTGGTAATTTTCCGAAATGGTATGCCATTAGGCGGAATATAGTATCTAATGCCAATTTCTATGATTTATAATATCTTTGTAATACATACATATTATATTGATTTCTGACATTTACGCGAATATTATACATTGAAATAAAACCTTTACAGCGTCCATGGTCACGGGTAGACTGTCTACCCGTGACCATGGACGCTGTAAAGGGTCCGAAACGTCGGGATTAATAATATCAATATACGCGATAAAATCCGTAAAAAGTAGTTTTATTTCAACATACATATTATGTTCGTAATAAATGAATTTTAATATTTTCACATTATATGAAAAAAGTTATTTGTGACAAATATACATTTCATCGTTTTAATTTTACCAGCTTTTTGCACAGTGTGCACCGACCCTTATACCTCGTTTGTTCAAATCATAGACAAGTAATTTCCACACTAAACATCGTAAAACACGTCCATAAACATCCCATAGGTCGCTTTTAATTTAGTATGGTGTTAGTCCACTTCTAAGTGAATGACCTGTGGTATAGTTCAGGCCGGTTTTAGGTAAGTACCTAATCAGTACATACATATATCAG
The DNA here is from genome assembly GCA_964056405.1 of Acronicta alni. Lineage (NCBI taxonomy): Eukaryota > Metazoa > Arthropoda > Insecta > Lepidoptera > Noctuidae > Acronicta > Acronicta alni. The sequence continues at coordinate 7,200,429 of OZ043936.1, forward strand.
TGTAGTCAAAATTATTACTGAAGTAGATATATTGTAACAAATTAGTATAAATTATGTAGGTATGTATTTTATTGCAATTAAGTAGTAATTAAATAAAAAAGTAATTAAACTTTAAATACATCGTAGATTTTATTATAATAAATACAGTTCTAGTTCAAGTTCAAATTATTAAAATAAACTGTTACAAGCGTTCATGACATGTCTAGTTGTTCCAAAAAGTTGGGATCAAATCTTCACCCGTACAATATCGTGATAAGGTATGATTCAGATAGGGAAAATATTTGTTAACGTAGTAGTTGATTGGTAATACTGTAATCGGCTGATTAAAAGTTAAGATATTATTAGATACACAAATAAATTATATAGTTAAAAAAGAGATAGCTTTTAATGAATACTGTAGATGAGGGCCATCATCGGATAACGACCAGTATTAGATACAACATTCAAAACATTTAGCAGTAGTACCTAATATTACTTAAGTATAAGTTTTGAAAACTCACTCATTATTTAAGGACTACTTAACTTGAAATGTTAAGATTTATGTTTATGTCCGTGATTAAATACCACTATTAATTATAGTGGAAAAAGGAAAAGCCCAAAAAACATATTTAAGCAGATTAGCCAAAAATAACAACTAAAGCAACATTATTTTGCTTGGCAAACTAAATTCAATAAAATTAATTCTTAATAATCGCATAATAAATAATTCAATATTCAAAACTAGTTCTTGTAATAACCTTAATTAAGGCTAAATTCAGATTGTAGCGCTTCGCCGCTTCGACGTTTGTTACAGTTCCGTGTTGGATTGGTCTTACGATCAGGGAAGTTGCATCCAATACACGCGATAATAAAACGCGCGGCGATCGCGGAATGTCGCGACTATCTGATCACACCCTAACAGTGAGGTCAAGAGGTGAGATTGGTGAATACTGATGTCAACATAGAAATTATTCCATTTTAATAATTACATCGTTAAAAGTTGTCTATTCTAGTAATAATAATATATGACAGACTAGGTAGGTATAATAAATTCATTAGTCACGATAACGACTTGATATGTTAAATAATATTATACTACCAATTAAAAGTTTTATTTGCTTTAAAACTATTAATTAAATAGCTGATCAGGTCTCATCAAATGAGTTCTAAATTTTCCCTTATCAGGTGTACAGTCAGCAACGAAAGTCGCTGAACATGTTGCAATTTTCAATATGATTCTTAATAAGTGTGAAGTTACTGACCTGTGAAGGTTATGCGAAATAATTGCGTAGATGACCATTCAATATTCAGGTTACCTTAATAGAAAAAACCTCTGGACAAGTTTTGGAGCTGTGATGTTTTCAAAATGTTGTTATGTTCAGCGACTTTCGTTGCTGACTGTACCTAATAGTGTACATTGTAGATAATATATTTCTGTTTCTGTTCTTAAATTTCGCTTCAATATGTGATTTCTCATGACCGGCAATGGGAAAGTAAGGAGCTGAATGAATAATAATTAGATGGTGTGTGGATAGACCGCAAGGCAACGTTTTGTTTTTTATATATTTTTAATAAACAGTGACAGTACCACCGGAAGATACCAAGAGGCCACGGAAAACCATTAGAAATGGGAAATCATTACGTTTCACAAGATCTAAAGCTATTTCTTACGTTGTTCCTAAGAAATTATATGTGCGACATAAAATGTCATGTCATACCATACCTGTATCCCCGTAGGTACTATACAACGTGTTACAAAATTGCCCGTAAAAAATATAATTCATTATCAAAGCCAAAAATTTTGTAACACCTGTGTACCCAGGGATGTGCCTTAAGAGGCCTTGTGCAGGAGGGGTTCTGGAGTGGTCTACTAAGAGGACACAGTGCCCCCGTTTATGTACTGATGGTGACCATCGGGGTGGTTTTAGTGAGTAAGAATCACACTCACCGGTCTCATCCCCGAAGACCAGTCCTTTAGAAGGTTTGAAGGAAAATAAAATACTGTACAGAGGCCAGCATATCAAGCTTCCCCAATCTGTCAAATTTCTTTGATAGATTTTCAAGTTTAATACAAAATTTTAAGGTTCAGGTTCAATTGGGAAAATTTGACAGTTTTGGACAGGTTGACCTGCTGGCGTCTGCTCAACAACGTGAACGTTCAAAATATCGTTGCACTTAAAATGTATTGGATATACTATGAGCTACCAGGAAAATATGAACAGTAGGTAGTCTATGTTAACTATATCTACAGTTCACTGTTTTTGTAGGCGATAGGGGGCGAGCCTGTTACCATTGACCGGGCACAAATTGAAACTCTCAAGTTGTTACTGAGAATTTTAGAGAATAACTTAATAGTACCTCGTTTGGTCTAGGAATCGAAGACCTCTCTGCTCATCAGCCGCACTTGTGAACGTGAAAGTAGTATTTTTAGATTAATTTTTACTAGCGACCCGCCCCCGCTTCGCACAAGGTGCAATATACATGTACCTATTATACATATAAACCTTTCTCTTCAATCACTCTATCTATCAAAAATCCGTTGCGTAGTTTTAAAGATTTAAGCATACATAGGGATATAGGGACAGAGAAAGCTACGATAACCCGTTTCCACGATATATTGATTGATACTGATACTACAATTTGCAATAAAAATCCTCTGGCATATTTATACAAACAATAATTAGGCACAGTTTATCTGAGTATGACCTGACAACATTCTTAAAACAATCTTTAAATCGCGACATTAAAGTCCACATCAAAAATCCGAACAAGGAAGCAAATTAATGACAATAACGTAAACCAGCGCGTGAGTCGACTTGTGCAAAATATCGTGGAAACGGGTTATCGCAGCGTTTCGCACAAAAAATGCCGAGATACTGCACGAAACCCGACGTAATGCATTTGTTATTGTTATCATTGTCTATGGCGGGTTTCGTAATAAATATTATAGACTTTTAACTTCATCAGCAACTCATTCATCAGTGCTCATAACTACTTTTTAATACTTATGCTAAATACTTAGAACCGCTGCTATATGCAGCAGCCTATTACCATTGATAGTTGCTAAGCACGTCTTATGACGTTCTAAGATAAAACAATCAAACGCCTCAATGAGAGAGCAGAGTTTATCGCGGTGACTAATATAAAATGTAAAACGTTGACATTAAATACTTTATCTACAAAGCGCTTATCATAACCTATATTGTAATTTTTGAGATATAACACGTACAAATTACTGCAAGATACTTTTAATGTGACATAAAATGGTACTTATTTACATACTGATTACAGTTACGCCAATATTTGACAGTCGAATAAAATTTTAAGAGAGTTTGGGCATAGTGGGATTCGTACACACAAATTTGGGTAGCCCGACTGGGGACGTATCTCCGCCTTGCAGAAAATTGGAAGTGAAATAAATAACATTGTGTTGAGCTGTGATATATTCCTAACGGTGAGCAAGGTTGCCAGTGCTCTGCGAGGATACTTTGTGTTGGCAGTGAGGGCACTCTGATCCTTATACTGCCAAACCGACTATTCCTCTTTCGTTTTACAGGGTCGGCAACGATCAAATGAGACCCGTGATGTTAATTAAAGAAAAAGGTTTTTGACCGGGATGATAACGGCAATTTCCTTTCCTACTACGAATTCGGTAAAAAAATCTATTTATTTTAAGTTTCATTTAAATACTAGCTGTTGCTCGCGGTTTCACCTGCATCCCAAAAAGCTTTTTGAGACAAAAGTAGCCTATTTCTGTACCAATTTCATCAAAATCAGTAGTTTAGGCGTGAAAGCGTAACAGACAGATTTACTTTCTCGTTTATATTATTAGTTAGGATATTAGAGTCGGGATTAGTAGGGATAAATAGGGATTATATGTTAAAGTAGGAATGTAGGGATAACAATCGGACGGAGTTGGTTTTCTTTTTCTAAAAAGTTAAATGATACCTACTAAATACTGCCTTCAAAGTTGTTATAATTCACACGACATTTCCATCGCACTTTGGGTGTTAAAATCATTATAGTGACGCTTGTACATAATGTACATGTCAAAACAAAATGGCGCCGTTGACACTTTTTTGCTCAAATTACGTAGGTATTACGTGATGTTTGAGATTTAGAAATTTTGCGGTTAATTATCGGTATTAATATGTGTTAATGATAATATATTCAACAATTCCACCCACCCATGTTTATATGTGTGTTTTATAAATATTTATATCTAGTAATATCCACAGCAAAAGTATCCTAGATTCCTTCTGTATCGTCGCCGTATCTTTTTCTAAATTCTGAGCTTCTAAAATTTTCTTGTGAAGTACTAAATGAGATTTGCTCGAGTTGGGAATCGCACCCAGGACCTTTTGCTCAGCAGCTCCACTAACAACAAGGAATGTCACCAAAATCTGCCCAAATAATGTACTGAGGGTACACTTATTGGATAAAATACCCTGTATTACGCTGGGTAAAATTCTAGTTATACTTTTTTTATGCTCACTAGGGGATGAGAGAAAATAACTTTAAATTTGAAAAAAAAACGCACGCCATTTTAACCTGAGTGATTTCATAGTAAAATCTGTCAACTTGACAGCTGTCAGTACAAATTTGGACCAATTTGTATGGACTTTTGATGACCGCCTTTAGGTATATATTTTTTTATTTTTATATCAAGGCTTACCAACAATTGACTAATGATAATAATTAAATTAATTATCTCCTTTCTCCGAGCCTTTTCCCAACTATATTGGGGTCGGCTTCCAGTCTAACCAGATGCGGCTGAATATCAGTATTTTATACAAAGCGACTTCGAAAACGAGACCTTCGCAACCGAATTTTTGGGTAATACCGATACCCTGAGGATAGACTGGTTGTCAGGCTTTTTGGGCTTCTGACTACCACTAACCTAACGACTGTCATAGGTGTTCGTATGACAACCGGGACCATGGCACGGAGGGGTCTCGATGTGTTACGAATGGTCACCCATCCACAGACTGACCGCGACTAGCGCAGCTTAACCTTGCAGATCGGTTGATCAGCTTAGTTATTACTTAGCCAGACCAAAATGTATTCTCTCTACATCTACTAATTAGATAAAAAACACATGTACTCGTCTCTCAAACATCGGTAAGTATACAAATATTTAACTTCATTATATACTTACCTACATAGATTTATATAAAGAACGATGTCTCCTTTTTCTTTTGTCCTTGCATAGTCTTACGACCACAATCATTAATCTTTATGAAGTATTCTTCATTTAAATGTAATAACAATTTAAATGAGATTTTTATGTAAATAGTAAAATGTATATTCGCTACATGAAAGTTAAACATTTTTATGTTACTATTCTCTTTTATTATTCAATTATGTAATTGCAGTTTATAAATGTAACTGGGGTATAAATATAAATTTAAAAGAAACAAATTAACTTAAATAAGAGTAAGAAAGAATAAGCATTGCCATTCAACGTGGCAATGCAGCCAGCTTCTTGGGTATGCTACCAGACGATGGCTCTTCTGGAGGGGTTTTTTAATGCTCTTTTTTAGTCTAGTTTTAGTTTAGTTTTACTCCGTAGTTTTTTTTTATTATTTTAGTTTGTTAGTAAGTAGTGTACTTAGATATTTTTATTTTATAAATATTATTTATAATGAAAAATTGTAACTATAACATATACCTAAAGTAAAATATAAATGTTCAGGATGATGTTGTCTAGTTTATACCGTAACGGTTAATAATAAAAAAAAGATATTGTTACGTCGAAAGATAATGAAGTATAAAAACTCGTCTGTTACCGATTTACCTAGTATTCAAAATTCGCCAATTTAGATTCCGGGTTCTACTTTTCAGGAAAATTCTAAATAGGAATCCTTCGGAGTTTAGTGAGGGTCGTCACTAATGATGAGATGATGACATGGTGACGGGATAATACCACACTGAATTAGGTAACTTAGATTCCAATTTTGGTCCTATAATAAAATTAATGATCCAAAACGTCTTTGAGGTCATCTAAAAATATAAATGTAATTTAAAACGATATTAATATTCAAAAAAATAATCTAAAGAACATTCTCAAATTACGAACTGACTTTGCTGAGTAGTTAAAAAAAAAATTGTGATGTGCCAACGATTTCGAAAATATCCGGGACTTCTTTTAAAATATTTTTTTTTTTTAACTCAACGTTCTAAATAGATCTTGATCCATGTTTTTTAAAACCATGCACTTGGTTCATTCTAGTTATTAATTTAAAACTAACTAGTTGCACCAGTACACAAACTGCATTTAAATTACATAAACCTGTTAACAAAAGCTACAAAAGAAAGTGTTCAACGCAACTACAACCAACTTATTATTAAACGTTATTAAATCTTATTGCAGTGAAAAAAGTAAAACGAGGTATGTAGGTCAACCCTAATCTTGCATAAAAAAGTATGAGCCCGAGCCTGTTCAGTAGAGCGTTGTATTGCCGCAATGCGCCCGCGCCGCGCGTTGGCTAACTCGGTTGGCTTGAGAAACTGACAACCCTGAAGGAAATTAGGGGACATTATCCATGCTATCATTTCTTATAGAGGCAGATTGCTTGCGAGGTCAGTGCACAGATGAGTCTGTTTGTTTTTGATCACGTGACTAGGATTATGGAACCGAACTTAACAGTAGCAATTGTTTGATCTTGTTGCGCTACAGATATGGCGAAAATGTTCAGTAACAATAGATCTAACAATTTGACGGATCAAGGATATTCTAAAGATTGCTGCTCTCTCTGTCTTAAAATGTAGATGCAATTTTGTTTAACACAGGTCGATTTGTCTGCCTAAAACCTTACAGGTTTATTCCGCGATCCCGGGGTGCAATTGGTGACATCAATTGTACGGAGGACTTTATAAACATAATTAACCTTTTAACCGCCATATCAATAACGAAAAGCTGTGTTCTCTACGCCAAGCGACAAATTCTAATATCTAATAATTGGTTAAAAAACACTTTAAAAATATTTTTGTATATGTATTTTTAACAACAAAAAAGTTGTATTTTTGACGTGCCATGCCGTCGTTGGCGTCGTGAGCTAGTTTTAATTTGATGTCTATACACGTCCGTGGCGGTCAAAAGGCTCAAAAAAAATCTGTGGATTACGCAAAGATATGTCTCAGGTAGGGATCGAACCCACGAGACCCGGCGCAACACTAGTAAATGATAAATAATATTTATTTCTTTAAAGACTTTTACATGTCAATATTTAATGGTAGATGGCGACGGTATTTCCGGCTGACCTTTGAAAAGAAACTCCGAAAGAAAGTCAGAGAATCATAGTGTCTTTTTTAAAGTCTAGATCCAGACATAATTATGTGTGTTATAATGTCTGAAATGACCTTTTGAAGATAGAGCCGTAGTGTAGTAGCCAGGTTAACTGCTACGCCAAATGTGCAGTAAAAAAAAATTGAAATAAAACAACTTTTTACGGATTTTATGGCGTCATATTGATATTATTAATCCCGACGATTCGGTCCCTTTACAGCGTCCATGGTCACGGGTAGACTCTAAATAGCGGACGCTGTAAAGGGTCCGAAACGTCGGATTAATAATATCAATATAATGAGATAAGTTTTATTTCAATGTATAATACTCGCGTAAATGACAGAAAAGAAAAAAAAATCTGCTGTAAATTCATATTTAGAACGCACAGCGGATCCTTAGCTAATCTCTAATTTGAATCACATGATTATTCAAAAGCGGAATTTTAACCTCGCAGACTATGCCATGTGGAAAACGGCCGTACGATTATCAAATCAGAAGAAATCGTGAGGTATCATTAATTTTCCAAAGTTATTTGCCAGACGCCGGAGATCAATGATCTAGAGAAGTGAAATCGCCCAAATTATTTGTTTGATCTCTGAACCTTGAATTAAATTTTCTTAGCAATAGACAACCGCTATCAATAGAGTAAACAATGTAAACTTTTTTTTTGTAGTTTCTGCAATAGATAAATTAATGTAACATCACCATCATATCAGCCACAGGAAGTCCACTGCTGAACAAAGGCCTTCCCCATAGACTTCCAGAAGGACCGGTTATAAGCCGCCTGCATCCAACGACTTCCCTTCACCAGGTCGTCCGTCCATCTCGTTGGAGGCCGTCCCACGCTGCGCTTTCCGCTGCATGGTCTCCACTAGAGAACCTTTTTGCCCCAGCGGCCATCAGTTCTACGAGCTATGTGCCTCGCCCATTGCCACTTAAGCTTGCTAAGTCTTTCAACTATGTCGGCAATTTTCGTTCTTCCACGGATCTCCTCAATGAAACAGAACAAACTAGCTATCACTCCTGTTTTCCGGGACGGGATAAGCTATGGTCCAATAGTTTTCACTTTTCAATTGACGTTTACTAAATTTTTTACTGTTTTATTATATTCAATTGATTAGAACGTTAGACAAATAACGTTATATCGCTACAGTTATTTCGATGAAAACTAATAAGCTCCGAGATTTCACTATAAATACAAAGGTTTATAAGACAGGTAGGGCATAGTAGGAATAATTAAACTTAAATTGGAGCTGCCCGACTGTGGAAGTACCTCCGAATTGTTGACAATTGAAGTGAAATAGGTAACACTTTTAGTAATTACCGTGGGAGAGCCATGCTTCGGCACGAATGGGCCGGCTCGACCGGACTTGATACCACGGCCTCACAGAAAACCGGCGTGAAATAACGTTTTCGTTGTGTTTCGTCGAGTGAGTGAGGATACCGGAGGCCCAAACCCCTTAAAAGGGCGGCAACGCACCTGAAACTCCTCTGGTGTTGCGGGTGTCCATGGGCGGCTGTAATCGCTTACCATCAGGCGATCCGTCTGCTCGTTTGCCCACCCTATCACATAAAAAAAAACTGCCTTAAGCTGTGTTGTATTCCTAACGGTGAGCAAGGTTGTCAGTGCTCCACGAGGAAACGTTGTTGTCAGTGGGGGGACTTTGACCCTTATACTGCCTACCCAACTATTCCTCTTTCGTTATACAGGGTGGGTGGGCAACACGCAAGTGCCACCCCTGGTGTTGCAAGCGTCTATAGGATACGGTAACCGCTTACCATCAGGGGGGCAGTATGCTTGTTTGCCACTATAGTGGTAAAGGTATCTAATCTATGTAACGTTCACAATATAACACAATTACTGTCGTTATTTCACCGGTGTTTTTCTAATGCTTATTGTAAATGGAGATAGATAAAGTCAATAAAAGCCCGCATGTTTCGTAAACACTTAACTATATTAGTTTACAACTATCAATGTACAGACGCCTGCAGGTCAAGCTATCCAAAACTGTCAAATTTTCCCAATTGAAAATGAACATTATTGGTTTGTGTTAAAGTTGAAAATCTATTAAAGAAATTTGACAGATTGTGGTAGCTTGATGTGCTGGCCTTTGTACAGTCAGCAACGAAAGTCGCTGAACATGTTGCAATCTTCAATATGATTTTTAACAAGTATGAAGTTACTGACCTACGAAGGTTATGCGAAATAATTGCATAGATGACCATTAAATATTTAGGTTACCTTAGTAGAAAAGACCTGTTGCCAAGTCCTGGAGCTGTGACAATAAAAAAATTTAACTGTGTTCAGCGACTTTCGTTGCTGACTGTACCTATAAAGCTTATTAATGTATTGATATTGATAATACATTAGGGCTGATTCTGTTGCAATCACACAAGTAATAATTAAGTTCTATCGAAATTATTAATTGACATTGCAGGTGACCGCTAGAGTATAGACACAAAATATTTGAGAGATTGAACACAAACTAACTAGGCTGCTGGTACCCTTCAAGGAATACTGCCGACATAACATTATTTTTAATGTAAATACTAACTGTACAGAGGCCAGCATATCAAGCTACCCCAATCTGTCAAATTTCTTTGATAGATTTTCAACTTTAATACAAAATAATAAGGTTTATATTCAATTGGGAAAATTTGATTGTTTTGAATAGCTTGACCTGCTGGCATCTGTACTTACTATACATTAAGTAGATTAACTTTTTTATTCGTATATTTGTGTAAGTATTATTACGATAAGTCTGTTGTACCTACCTGTTTCAATGAAATAAAAACATTAAAATATTTTACAATAATTTTTAGTCCGGGTCACCGTCATCGAAAACGATGAGGAGGACTATGCATTAAAGTATTTTACAAAATAACAGGAATACAATAAAATGCAAAGTCTACTTCCTAAATGTTCTGATTGTGAATCTACCTATCGGAAAGTGAAAGTATTATAATACTTAATATTATAGTTTCAGTGTTGCGTCATTTAGCATTAAATGTGGCTTTTCGTTAAAATGTTATACTTAGTAATTCCTTCTGTACATCCAGTTAGAATTGGGTTTTCAGGTGGGACTCCACTCTGAAGGAGAGGGGTTAAGCTATAGTCAACCACGCTGGCCTAGTGCAGATTCACAAACTTTACACGTTGTCGAGAATATCTCTCAGGCATGCAGTTTTATTGACGATATTTTTTCCTTTACATCATTTCTAAAAGTTATAGGACCGCGCCGTCGATCCCAACTTGAGATCTAAGACTAGTCTATCACTGCTTTAACTGCATGGATGCACTACAGCTCCAATATTACCTAACTGAGACCACAGACCTATGCACATGCAGACCTTACATAACATCTAACCTTTAAGTGTGTATTTTGCAATCAGACGCTTCTTAAAAGCTATAATCGGTGTTGTAATGCTTTCGCCGTATGCTCGACCCCCTGACACGGTAGTTTGACCTCTCTATACATTTATTTGCTCTATGTACACTATTAAGGTGACTGTGGGAAATTCTCTTGATCATTTTTTAGCAACTTTTACGTAATGCTGGCGTCAAAAGAATTGACTTTTTTAAATGTATGTCTCTGCACTGTGCTATCTTGCAAAATAGGTTTTAAGAAGATCTAGATGGTTATGTAAATCGCGGAAATGATTTATTATTTAATATTCAGCGTAGACTAGAAAGGTTGGTGAATGATTGGTGCAATTTTGTCTGGTAACGTTCCTCAATTTAATTTTTAATGTCGCCCGTTCTAATCTGATCTTTAGTAATGGTATTTGTTATTGACAAAGAGATTTAGACTTGCCAAATAGATTTGTATCTTCTAAATTATCTTAACGGTTAGTCAGTCTGTTTACAAAAGTCAACTGCACCCACGCAACAGATAGAACAGTTTAAGTAAATATAGTTTATTTTTTTAATCTGAATGCTTCTTAGCTTTTCTACCTTCTGCAATCAACTGTAATAAATAAAAGTAAGTTAATAGTTACTCAATTAAGAACTTAATAGATACGAAGCAAAGAAGTACGTAGTAGGTAAGTGGCAGTCTTTAATTTCTGCCTACTGCTATGGGCAAAAGGTGTAAGTGTATTTATGTATCAATAGACAGGAACTTCTTTAAAAAATCATATCATAATAAAAATATCCTTAAAGACATTTGTGGCGCAGTAAACATTTCGTTTCTGAATAAGTGAATAAATGCTGTTGGTAATCGCATCACTTGAGTATGGGTGGACACATTTGGCTATTGTTTTAATTTTCATAATATACCAAATAGGATATTCAAGAAAAAGCTGGAAAGTGCATGTATGATTTAATAAAATTTCACAGAAGAGCTAGTATTGAATGAAAAAGTAAATTTATGAATTGTCAATCTGACACCAAACATCAAATTATAACAATTGACAATCTCAATAGAAATTGTCGCCAAATGTAAATAAAATGCTATGTGTGTATCCCGTAAGGACATTACATTCGTAAGATAACTGTACTTAGGCCATCGACCTGTGTTCAGTCAACACAATGTATGTAAGTATATGTGTAGACGTGTCGTGAGTCCTTAATACTGTCTCTTGGACTATAACGGGAACAATCGAAGTGCTAATAGGGACTTAAATGTAGATCAGAGGAATATTTTGCGCATATTTTCACGCAAGTGTAAAGATTGCGGCTCGGAATTTTCTGATTCTCTACAATGATATTAACACGTCATGATTATAAGTAGGTAGGTAACACACCACGAAAGCCATGCAACTGCATGGGATTGACGCGAGTCTCCTAACAGTAAGGAGTTCGTGTATAGAAATTGGATCAGGTGTGATTGTAACTAGAGGAGGCAGTTTGGGAGTGTGAAATCACTTCTTTGATTTTGTTATTTTTTCTCTTAGTACCTAAATTAAATCCTTAGATTATACCCCCAATAAAGAATTCTGACTGTGTATTATATTGGTAATTCAAAAACAACAAAGCTTACTTCAACTAACATGAAACAAACTTATTGAGAAGTTTATAAAAACTCATTTTTTTACCTTACACTCGGTGTCATATCAAGCTATACAGGTTGCTAAATCGCCTGTATTCCGTCGCAACAGCGGCGATTATTATAGTGCAACAGCTTTACACGTCGTAAAGTACGTTGCTGTGTGTACCTTATTAAAAATGAGTTTTCATAAGCTTCTCAATCAGTTTGTTTAATATTAGTCGAAGTAGTGTTTTGTTTGTATTGAACTACGAATATAAAAACAAACTAAGCAATGAACATGAAAAACCGTTGCACTCACGTACATTTGCGGAAAACCATGTCAAGTGATGTATTTCCAAATAATGTTTTAACGGTCGTTTAAGTTGTCGTAAGCGACAGCACGTGTAAAGTAGTCTAACTCATTGATATTCGAGTGTTAGTAGGAATACATTGAAATTAAACGGTATCGAAGTAGAAGCGACTATACATTTGTGAAAATGTATTTTAATATAAAATTTGAAATACAGAGTGACAACATACACCCACAGTTGGAATGTTTTTAGTGTATTGTTATGTAATATGCCCTTAAATTTAAACTACTAGCTGCTACAAAGAATAAAAAATGACGACCTGGGAATCGAACTCAGGTTTCACGTGCGGCAGCCAATCTTGTGATCAATATAACATTGTGGCAGTTATGCCCGTCCCTGTGCTTGTTTGACATCTATAATAAAAAAAAAAATTTAGATATATCTTTTATTGATTTGACCATTGCTGAATGAATTTACCAACTGTATATCTAATGCAGTTACAATGAAAGAAATGATCTATGAAGGATTTTTAAAGCAAAAACAGCCAGCATAAAGCAAATATGATACGCTGATGACCCATTTTTGAATAATTATCTTTATTTAATGGTTCCTTATAGTTAATGGACATTTGTAGGTGACGCGGTAAGTAAAACAATAGGTATTTTGGATAATGCATGCGTGCATGTCTTTCTATTAATTGATTTGATGATAATTTGGGCATATTATTTTATTAATTATACATTTACATGTATACTATATTCTGTCCGATTGTGGTGTATATCTAATAGCATTTTAAACAAACATTAGCCCAGGAGTAAGATCGCGGAAAGTGTAAACGTGTATTCCAGAAGAATATGTATAAATATATTTAGGAGTACTTGTATTTAAATATTCGGTCCTTCTACAATATTTGTTTTGTTATGGATTGGATATATAAGTGTTTCCGTGGTTGTCAACATGACCACAAAAATTCTTGAAGATTAAAAGGGATTACCCATTGAATAATATCTTGGAAATAGCAAAACGTAAACGTACTTACAAGTCTAGTAAACTAAAAGTATCTTCAATACAGTGTTTACATTGTACACAAAAATAACCATGGTTACTACAAGGTTTTTGCGGTTCGCATAAAATATTACGTGTGATGTCTAAATGGCTGTTTTATTCGACTATAATCTAAAAAGATTTTTATTTTAAAAATTCGCTCTTTAGATTAATCAATTTATATATAAAAAAAACAAGGCAAATTGCGCAGTGTGAAGGGCATTTTAAAAAGGGTTTAGCAGTAATGAATTAATCATACAGTAGTGGACTTAGGTAGTATAAAACCACATACAACTATTTACGCAGTCTAACATTACGTAAATTAGCATAAGTCAATATTAGTAATTTCTTTACTCGCTCAGTGTTTTCCTTGCCTGTACTTAACGGTATACCACGAATATAGAGATGTGTTGGTTTTCGCACTTCAGTCTATGCATATTCTATCTCTCTTTACATATATTTATATTCTTTATTTTAAAGCACGATGTACCGAGATAACCCGGAACGCGTAACGGAATCGAATTTATTTTACATTTTTAGAGTTAACTTATTGAAATTTAATATGGCTGACATATTTATTTGGTGTTTAATATCATACATCATAACATAATATCACGCCTATATTTTCTGAAGGGTTAGACACAAGACCATGTTTAGGGCCCATGTAATAGAAAGCGACCCTATTAGCAATCCAAACTCTGAGTTGCTACTGAGAATTTAACATTTTGCTCTTCCTAGGAATTGAACCCAAAAGCGTCGAAAAAGTTTAACGTTGCAGTCATAGGTACTAGTATAAATTATGTCATCATGCTATATTTTATATTTACTTAGTTGTCTTTATGATTGTGTTGAAATTGATAATCTTTTGTTTACAAATAAATCCGCTTTAAGTCCGAACAAAGAACGAAAACCATATCAATCTGACAAAAAATCCTAAATATATTCCATTGTAATATAGATTTATAATAATTCCTTTATTTAGCATTTTTTACGGCGATTCGCAATGGTCGAATCGCTCGCATAGTATCAGATTGGTCGTATTTTGTCGTAGTGGGAAAAAACACCAATTTCGATAATGACATGAATCGGTCTTGTCACTTCCTTATTCACAACTTGTATATCAATGGGTAAAACGTTTAGTTTTTACTGTGTTGACGTTGCTTTTTCTAAGATTTAGGTTCTCTCCTGTATCTGATCTGTGAATTTCCATATTGGTCTAGTGGTGGCAGACTCGGCTGCTGATCGTGAGGTCCTGTATTGTACCCAGGTAGAGTAGATAATAACTAAATATATTGTTTTCAAAAACTTGTGGACACATGTAAAGTTGTATCCCAAATACTTATCTCCTTAAATATAATACAATAATACAAGTGTAACGTTGAGCTCTGGTACCCATGGTATGTTTTATTAAGGTTTTCCATTACGAAATCCTTAGTAGCAGCTCGGAGTTAGGATTTGAGGCCGTTTAACCTTTTGATCGCCACGGACGTGTATAGACGTCAAATGAAAACTTGCTCACGACGCCAACAACGGCATGGCACGTCAAAAATACCACTTTTTTTTTTAGTTCAAAATAAATACCTATACCTAAAATTTGTTGTTTTTTTACCTATTATTAGATGCTAGAATTTGTCGCTTGGCGTAGAAAACACGGATTTTCGTTATTGATGTGGCGGTCAAAAGATTAATGACAATAGGCCGATATAAAATATAGGTCATATTGTACAGAGCCCCCAAATTAAGGGGTGAACTGCTGCCTCCTGAACTAAGCCAGAAGGCTGTGTTTTAGGAGCTTGATTACACTGTTTGTACTGGCCGTTTATTTAAAAATATATTACGGCCGGAGAACAAAAGAGTATTTACTTGAGTTGCTTGCAATATCTACTTACAGTTTATAGTTGTTACATTACAAAACAATGCCGAATCCAATCATTTAGTGTAATGATCTTTCATTTGATTACTGTTCTAATGGTTTCACAAATCGTGATGACACGCAGATGTTTCTCAATTAGTTTTAATGATTCGATTATATGAGAGTTTTCATCAATCATTTGTTATACATAATTGATTGGCTATTGTTAAAATGTTACATTATTTGTAACTGTCAACACTTTAAGAAATTTTATATAAAGT
This sequence comes from Acronicta alni, assembly GCA_964056405.1. Taxonomy (NCBI): domain Eukaryota; kingdom Metazoa; phylum Arthropoda; class Insecta; order Lepidoptera; family Noctuidae; genus Acronicta; species Acronicta alni. Next base: position 7,216,154 of record OZ043936.1, read on the forward strand.
GGGCAATGGTAAATTTCATTGTTCCTAATAGGATTAATTAAATTCAGTAGTTATTTTAATTGCTTGTAATACTTCAAAATTAATGCATGCGTTGAAACTTGCACAACACTACGCTGAGTAAGGCACCGCTGTATTCATCCTATTTAAAAAATATTAATATAACATGTTCCGTAATAAAAAACGTATTTAAAAAATAAACAAAGACTTGTGACCTCACCACTATTTAGGTATACCTAATAATTCTGTAAGAATTTAATTTGTTTTTGTCCCTATGCGAGAATGTGATGTTGTAAAATTAATAGATTAAAAAAAAAACTTAATAAGATTAAAATAAAACAAAACTTATATTAACAGATTTCTTTTTTATAGTTACAATGATATTCTATTGAACTTCTTATTAAAATCATAATATATTAAAATGAATCCCTGTTTCTCTTGACCATTTTTTATTTTTTCTAATACTTTGTAGACGGTTCTTACGCAAAAGAAAAAACAAGAAAACTATAACAATATTTTTTATCCATGTAAAGTCCACGAAGACGACGTCGCGGGCAGAAGCTAGTTAAACATAAACAATAACAGTCTTAATTTTATAAATAACTATACTTACATATTTATGTAAATAGGCCCAAGCCCCTTTCGTTGTATGGCAATTAAGATAAATCGATATTGCCAACCTAAAAAAAAGTTTGCTTTCCTAAACATTTGAATTCTATTTTCTTTTAATGTGTGCAGTGGCTCTAATCAAATTGATAAACAGTAACAAAACAATTGTAGTTACTACATTAATTGTTGGTACGTAGTTGGAACTATTTAAAACAAACTAAAAGTAACGTATTTTTTCCAGATTCGAACTTTAAATTTAACAATAAAGCTGATTACAGTTATATCTTATATTATAATAATATCATGCCAGTTTGAATTTCACGTGATTACAAGATAATATACGGATACAATACAACACTACATCAATATTGTGTTAAAGGTCACAACAATTTGTATAACAAGATCGTAAAGTTGTATAATGAATTAATTTTATATTTACCGGTCAAAGTGGACATTCACCGGGCACTTTGTATAACTTCCGGCTACATTTAAAGTACAATTTTGTTCGTCTGTTTGTTTTTCGTGACTGTAAAGTGGGTTAGTGCACGAATATTATTGCATAATACGCTTTGGTTTGCATAAAATCTATTCAGTGATCTGCGAAATGATTTTAAATGCATATTGTTTCCATTTTGCCTTTCGTTTCTGTTCTTAATTAGTAAGTTTTACTTAGAATAGAATAGAGTAGATATTTATTTTGGTATATATTTATTTATTTGGGTAATAAACAATAGTTCTTAAGATACTGGTAGCTGGTTGAAGTCCGTGATTGATGATGATTACTTCACTAATTAGTGAATGATAAGTGATTTGATTTTCCGAATAGAAATAACATAATATTCTATCACGCCTGTTATACGCGAAGATTTAGGCAGAAGTGTACACTAATGTACCACCCACAGTTCGCCGGTAGGCTTAGGTCCATGTAAAACGTGGTGGGCCTATTGTCAATAGCCAAAGAGTGAAATATTTTCAGGTCACAAGTAGAGTACAGAAGTACACGAGTAGTAGTAGTTAGGTTTCTGAATAAATAAATATTCTTGGACAATTTTACACAGCACCATCTAGTCCCAAACTAAGCAGAGCTTGTACTATGGGTACTAGACAATGGATATAATACTAATATACTTTTTTTTTGTAAATACATACTTATAATACATAGGAAACACCCAGACAAACACAAACACTTATGTTCATCACATACATATTTGTGGTTTGGGGGAATCGAACCCACGACCTCGTGATCAGCAGTCCGACACGCGAACCACTAGACCACAGACGTCGTCGAATGCCAAGAGATTATCTCGAATATTGTGAATATAATCTTAACCCCTTTATGGAGATCCATAGTTTGTAAAAGGTCTGAAAAAGTAAAGCCAAAAAATATTTTTTACAATTTTGTACCGATTTTATTTCTTTGAGAGGATCTGCACGAATTTTATAACCTCATGACACTTAGAAGAATAAAAATAAAACATTACCAATTAAGAGTTACGAAACATTTCATAATATCTAACTGAACGCTTAAAAAAATACTGCGATAAAATTCACTCACGATTTCAACTACACGGCACAGTGTATTTCAATAAGTGTAACGCTAGTTGCGCGCGCGCACGCTCCAAGACGAAAGTTGGCCAGTGACGTAACCGGCCCTACTTCCGATCTCGTGACCTTTGCCTTTATTATATTTTAAATGTTAATTGGATAAATATCAGTACAATGTCAGATTTTTTTTCAATGGAACTTTAATATATATGTGTGTTTTTGCTTAACTGCAAATTGCCCAAAGCGTTGTTTTTTAGTTATTAATTAGTAAGGTATATTCCATATTATATTTGTCTAAAATTTATCGTACAGAATTGGATAATACTTGCTCTCTCATGTTTTATGTATATCCATAATTTCTATCAAGAAACCCGTAAACAAACAAACCTGAAAACAAACAAACCTGTAAACAAATTTAAAATAAAATGTGCAATAAGACAAAAATATTCGTCTCCTTCTTAGCAATTAGATTAATTTGATTATAAAAAGTTTTATTGTATTTGTTCACAAGGATACTAGCCGTATGAACGGCGGTCATTTGTGTTTGAAAAGAAAATCTGTCCCTACAGCATATTTATGACCTAGCAGGCCGTGGACAGACCAGAATAAACATTAAAGTGAGAGAACACAAAGCAAGTTTGTGTGATGTTATCTTAAAGGACCCAGTACTTTACATATTCTTTGTAGTACTTATGAACAGCATTATGTGTGCTTGTCTTATATGAATAAGTCACTTGACAGTACATAGCCCTCTTGGACTTGAGGTCACAAGTAGAACGAGAATTTTATGTTTGTGACTTTAAAAACTTAGGTACTCTGCATTTTGACTACCCTGTGGAGTATTTTGACATTATTTTGAAATTCGAAATCGCTAGTGTTGCCAAAATATTGTTATTATTGGGAAGAGGTAGTTAATAACTATGCTGATCGGGTAATTTAATTAGTCATAATGAGCTATCAGACTAAAAAAGACCTAAAAAGTCAAATTTTTGAAAGTAATTTGTGATTAAATGCTATTTATTTAAAAGAGTTAAAAAATCACTAAAAAAATAGAATTTTGCATTCAATTTTTTGTTTGCAACAAATCTTTTTTATCAATAACAAATCATAGTAGCAAACAAACAATTTTATTACGCAAACGTTTGATCAAATTTACGAAAATATATATTGCAGTCATACTTTATTTTTTAACGTTTTTGTAGACAAGTGATTGTTATGAAACAAAAATATTGATTGAAAATAATGAATAAAACAATATGTAGCGACATGAATTAATTTACATACAATCATGTAACGGTACATGTGTTCTATTCGGCATTATTTAAATTTTCTAGGAAATGTATAAAGTGTTCTAAAATCTAATGTTCTAATGGTAACATTAGGTACAGTAAAGTAAGTATTTAGGTACAGTGTTACAAGGTCACACTGTACCTAAATACTTACTTTACTTGCTTACTTAGCCCTTGAAAATTTGAAAGACTTATTTATGTACCCTAATATTCTGAATTATTATTTGAATATTTTTTTTATTTCCCTATCCACTAATTAAATTCTCTCATTTTTCTTTCAATAATAATGGATGTCTATAAGAAAACCATTTTTCATATACGGGTTGCCGTATGAAATAAACCCAGTTTATTTGTTATCAATAAAATATTTCATGAAGCAGTTAAGGGTTTAGAACACAAATAGCATCGTGTCGCATCATATGAAATGTTTATATAGGTACCTTTTTTAGATTGCGCAAAATCTGGAATACGCTCTCAAAATGCTTCATAAGCTCATAGGGTCTATAGGTAGCAACCATGGGACTTGAGCACATATTAATTTGTCAAGACCTCGATAGATATTTATGATACCTGATTTATAAATTTTCGGTAACATATTTTTTAAACTTACTTGTTGTGCAATAGTTCTCGGTTGAGCGACCGGCGCGGCGGCGTGGGCATCGCAGATGTGCTGTGTACAACGATGTGTTGCAATTCCAATGCAAGTTATAACAAGTTTGTAGTAAATATCTGTGTTGCGCAACCGGCATTGTATTGCGAATCACTTGGATTCACACTGTCCGGTGTCACCGTGATTTGTTTTCTTGGTTCCGATTTAGTGTTGTCACGTTCGAAATAAGCGTACGTGTTTTTTATGGTATGTTTTTTTTTTCCGTTCGATGACGTTGGTCACACTTCATGTCCATTGATGGATTTCTTTGAATGTACTTTTTTACTATTTGTCATTTAAACAATTCTTTAGTAGGTACTTGTTGTTGAAATACAAATTTTCCGCTATTTTATGTACTTAATTAGTTATTTTTTTGTGAGTAATTTATTAATTAAACACTTATTATTGAGTCGCTGAACATCCAAAATGCATGTTTCTGAAATATGGCGAAACAATTGGCCGTGAACTTAAAATTGCAATTAATTAGTGTTGCAAGAGGTGAAAATGTTAGTATGGCAAAACCGCTTCTCAAATACTAATTGAATTATCAAAATGAGCTGAATATTTTTTGTTGAAGAGTAAAAAGTTTAAATAGTTTACCTTGGAGTAGGAACTTGTAATAAGTATTGCTAAAGTGTGTTTCATTAGTGGCAATTTTAATTTTAATGCATCGTTTTTTTTTAATTTTAACATACCATGTGCCTCAGTCATCTGAAGCACAGGGTTCAATAAAAATATTCCAGACGATATAAAATACTTAACTTTAAATACGTACCTACACTAGGTACTGGATAGCTGTTAAAAAAAAACTATTTTTGCCACACATGTTCTACAAATGAAGTCTGAAGAAACATAGTCTCATAGACATACATATTACGAAGGATTAAATACGTTAATATAGATATTTTATAATGTTAAAAGCTTAGATTACAATTAACCTCTGGTAACCCAAAGAAAATTTCAGGCTAACCATTGCTGTCCGACTCAGGCCTACTATGAAATTACAACGCTGATTTATAGCTAGCAGAGTCCGAAGCTAACCTGTGTGAGAAGACCAGTTTTCTCATAATTTACGAAAACGTAGAGGCTTAAAGACTTGCATACATTTTACAACATAACATACACAGGCATAGTCTGTGACAATGTAGCTCCCTTCTAATAAAATCGCCCCTATTGCTATTAACCGGGCACAAATCCAAACACCGAGCAGCCACGGAGAATTTATAAAGAAAATGCCAACAATTTTCTAGTCATGGCAATCAAAGCTAGGATCACAATAGCTGTATTCTCAATTTCACTTTACTGTTCGACAAATTGTTTATTTCCTAATCCGAACTGGTAATCATAAAAAATAAATCATGAACGACCTCCTTTAAAACTTTTACAAGCGAATAAATAAAAAATGAATTTAAATAAATTAATGTTCTAAAAAAATTAAACAGATTTGAAAGCTAGGTTTTCACAATGACGTTTCCAGTATCATGAATAACAATACTACAATGACTTTAGCATAAAATTAGGTTTTTTCTTTATACAATGTCACTTTTTCTTACTGAACCGAATCGTAGACTGAGCAATGAATACTAGGCTAGTATTAGTACATTGCTGTAGATAATAACATTAGTACATGTAAATATGTAGATTTGAATCATAATAATCTTTATCTCATTGACCGTCCTACTGCTGGGCACGGATCTCCTCGGAGTTAGAGGAGTTATGTTCAGGACTCGGCGGTGGTTACCCATCGCTACGATATCCCTGTATTTACTCTTTACCTCTTTTGATTTAGCCCGTATCACAAAATTAAAGCATATATGTGCTTTTGCCAAAAAGTCTATAAGTGAGTGATTAGATGGTTATTTTTTTAATAATTCGTTCAATGCATCTCAGGCGCTCCTCTTACTCGTTGTTCTTAGATATTTTAACCATATTATCTTCTTTCGTTACTTTTTCAGTGTTGTTTAAAATTGAAGGTTCATTGTACTCATTTTGACAATAGTTTTTCGTTGTATTACTATGCAATTGTGTTTAAGCAAGCTCAATATTTGTAATAGGGTTGTTTTTATTAGTCAATAAAAAAATGTTTCTTTCTGAATTCGAAAAAGAAAAATGAGGCCGCTTTATAAATATTTACTACCTTCTTCCTAGTTAGCATTACAATAGACACACTTGACGACTTGAAAATTACGAGACAATCATTTTATCAAGAGCTACCTATACTGGATTATCGATCGCATTCCGATTACTTCATAATCTAATTATATATGACGCAATGATAACAAACCGTGACGATCGAATCACTGTCCTCCGTAACCGTTACTCAATAACGCGTTACATTTCACCTGTTATTTTACCTATTACGTGGTAACGCTACCGCTTTTTGCCCACCACTAACGTTCGTAAATACTTGTACATCACTAAAAGTTTATATAATCGCTAACTGGTTAGTACTTAATAAGGTGTTTTTTTGTGGTACAATAGGATAGTTGTGGCTTGTGGGTAATGGCATGTTCACATAATGCTTTGTTGTTTCTTAACTCTATAAAATATGAATATAAATAGGAAGGAGCTTTTGGGAAAATTTCCGCTATAATTTATGACAGTTCGTCCTCCGTTTTATTTTTATAATTTAACAATTAGAAAAAAGTCCAGAAATGATTATGGAAATAATACTTATGTTTTATTAAAATAAATTAATATTAAATTAATAATAATGTTTTTTCTTTAAGAAATTAAAAGGATCATTTAGGTTAGTTTGGAATTAGCAGAAGCATTTCTGTCAAAATATATAATTATGTACTGATCTATGTATTTTCATAAAGTGTTAATTATAGAATCGGTCTCTAGCCTCTCAAGTGTGGGCATTGGCTTGTGAATGCATAGCTCACGCACTACAACAAGTCAATATTTTTTATAGAAATTAATATGGCCCACATGCCTCTGTCATCTGGTAGAATCCCTACTTCAAATACAAGTTCAAGTACTAAATCAGTCTGCACCAGGCATGCAGCAAGTGTTTGAAAGCCACCAACAAATGCCCAGATGTGACCTCTCACTGTGTTGCAACTGCAGGTGACGACCGCTAGCGACCGTGGTCCACTCGCTCATGATCAAGGAGATTATGACTTTCAATAAACTGAAAGTAAAATTAGAGATGATTGGTGCATTTTGAAATTGGAATTTTGGAAGGCGTTTTTGAATTTTTTGGCGGGACGAGATGTCAAATAAAAACATTGAACATGATTAATATTAAACAGTTGTTCTGGGATGTTAAAAAAATTAACAAAACACTATCGACACTACTGCATTACATTTTTTTATAGTTTCTTGGAATTAAATGTAAAATAAAATAAAATAAAAATATACTTAGAAAATTATTTTTAAGAACTGTGTAGAAAAAGGTTTTATTGTAAGTATATCCTTCTTCAAGTTTCATTGACATGATCAGAAGTTTCGTCGTGAGGAAGAAGATACAAACTGTGTCTTTTTTATAAAACTTTTTTCAACCCAGTATAGCTATTGTTATAAAAGAAATCATATCATTGCCAAATCATCCTCCCATAGACAAACAATTGTCGATTCATCTCCAAAGGAGACCCAATAATTCATTTATGAAAGACTCTCTCTTCATGTCTCATTACGTAACGAGACGTGAAGAGAGCGGTATTCTTACAATAAACCAACCACGAATACCAACAATTGATTCTTATATCATCACATTTTCAATTTGCACTGTCAAATACTTATTGTGACGAAATTCTAGCTCTGTTTGATTTTTTTATATTTCGTGAATCATTAATATTAATGGTTGAATTAAGATCTTTTGTAGATTTTGGATGAGAAGTCTTATAAGAAACAAAGCTGCAATTCTCTTATTGCATTTATAATTCATTATAAAATATAATAATTAGGCCGCTTAAAAATTAAAAGCCAAATAAACTTTTTTTATATACTTATTACATACGAATACCTATAGACACAACTTTTGTTCTTCTACGGATCTCCTCATTTCTGATTTGATCGCGTAGAGAAATACCAAGCATAGCTCTCTCCATAGCTCGCTGTGTGACCATGAGCTATGGAGAGAGCTTAACCGGTCTTTGTGGAAGTCTATGGGGGAGGCCTTTGTTCAGCAGTGGATCTCCTGTGGCTGATATCATGATGATGATGACAGATACAAATTCCCCTATGACGTCATTATGAATAGTTTATGAATTGTTTAAAAATTATAAACAGTTTAATAATTGTAAATAGTAATTAAGATCAAGAGAAAAAACCAATGTCAAAAGGGATTTTGGAAAAGAATTGCAGTACCTATAATAGCATAAACATTAAAAAACGAGATAATAAAAAATCTTTAAAGAGTTGTAATGTCGCTAGTATTTCTTTGAAAAGTCGAAAAATGTATATACAGCAGGTATTTACTCACTAATTTCTTTATAACGAGTAAAGAAGTGTCAATGTTTGTCCAATTCTATGCTAAACTGCGCGTAGGCAGGATCGCTAAGAAGTTGTGTCAATGTGCCAAATATGGGGGAGGTACCGTTGTAATATTGCCAACAGGCCTCACTGGATTTGTTACTTGCCAAGGTCCTGCCTCATTAGTCCAGTGGTCGCGTCTGCTACACTTGAAGTCCTGGGTTCTATAATTAGTTGGAGCTAAGTTTTTTTTTATAGGAGAAGGAAAGAGGAAAATTTCATAAAACTTAACGACTAGATACTTTTTATCCAGGTAAAGTTCATGCAGACGAAGTCGTGGGCAGAAGCTAGTGAATAGAGATATGTAATAAATAGAGAAGACCCAGGCTCAGAAGAGACCAGACAATAATGTCTAAGAGAAGAACAGTGATTCATATTAACACTTGAATCATGAAAACATAACAAACCTCTTTGCAACGTCGGTGATTATGATCAGCTGTTCGTGACACTCACACATACACAACCGTGCCACACGAGACCTTACAAACACAAGCTCAACTCGCGTGTAAGAACCATTTCCTAGGTTGACTGTCGCAGTATATCTTACAAACTTTTTTGCATATTGTCGCCACATTGTTCGATTGTTTGTCGATTTTACTGGGAACATGTTTGAAGAATTGGTGTAGAAAGTTATTATAGTGAATATCCTATTAATATCAGGTAAAATGAGACCAGATTATGTATGTTTGTAACTGACAATGTTCGCTATTTGACTGTTTTTCACGTCTGTTTTCACCTATCTTATTTATATATTACATTTAAATCAAATTAACAGTTATAGGTATAACTGTTGTAAAAGCTCCTTCAAATATCACATCCTTTTTGTTAAAAAAATACGAGAAATCCTCATGAATCGTCCTCCACGGAGGCGTCTGAGGCGGCAGGGTATGTCGGACTCATACCGACTAAAAACCACACTTACCTTCACTTGCCTTTAAATAAGTATGGCCATGGAATCCGTAAAAAATCGTCACAACCAAATATCACCTAGCTTTGGTATAGCTTCCTTAAGCCTCTGTTCATAGTGATATCTTACTTTGGGGGCTGGCTTAGCCAGCAACACTTCGAGCAAATGTGATCTTTTGTATTGCCTCCAAGGAATGCACAATGCTTTTACTTACCTACTCTACAATTACATGGTTGAAAGGAAAGAAGACTAGAGAAAGGACCTGGTGGAGTGCGCCGGGCGATCATCATATTTTTTTGATTTATTTTAAAAAACGTTGTCCACAGTAGGATAATCTCCTGTATCATGCAAAACACAAATTTTCAAATACACAAATACCCAGACCCGACACAACCATCTGTATCTCATACAAATAAAAAGTGTGGATCAAACACACAACCCGTGGCACAGAAGCCGATCGCTTAGCCGCTGCGCCAAGCGTTTCGTTTGTATATTATCATAGATATTTAGAGTATTTCCATCATCATTCGCATATGATTGATCTACGACCCACTGCTGGGTGTAGGTTCGTTTTTTGTTCAAATTTCCACGCTCTTCTGCTAGTTTTGTCCATGTCCGTCATGTTTTCTTTTACTATCGCGGGACTCTTTTAATGCACCCATATTTCATCAATTAAATACCATTGATTGACAAGGTGACCAACATTTTGCAGAATCACACGGTTGCAACCTACAGGTGACCGGCCAGTTCAAAAGGTCACGCGCTGCCAGTTAAGGCAATGCGCCCGCGCAGATCTTGCGACACCGCTCACGATATGAACTATTTGTTGATAGTAGGTGCGGTACTGACCTAGGAAGGCGTAGTCAGTCTGTATTGAATAGGTCAAATACTTTCTGTGTCACCTGGATTTTTCAAAGCAAAAATGTTATCATAATTATTTATGATTATATTTTAGAGGGGTTCGCGGCTCTGTTATGGCTACATTGATTAACTGATCTGCAAGGTTAAGCTGCGCTAGTTGCGGTCAGTCTGTGGATGGGTGAACATTCTTAATACATCGAGACCCCTCCATGCCTCGGAGAGCACGTAAAGCCGTCGCCGGTTTTCATGCGAACACCTATGACAATTGTTACCTAGTAGTCAGAAGCCCAAGAAGCCTGACAACCAGTTTATTCTCAGGATATCAGTGTTGCCCAGAAATTGGATTACGGAGGCCTGATGGCAGTAGCTTCGTGTAAAATACTGATATTCAGCCGCATCTTTATCAGACTGGAAGCCGACCCCAAAATAATTAGGAAAGGCTGGGAAGATTAATAATGATTACTTACGTTTTATAGAAAGTAGTTTCTGTCCGCGACTTCATCCGCGTGGAAAAATTACTTTTAATTTGTTTAATTTGAAAATTATATTTTATAGCCTATATGTTATTCTGATGTATGTAAAGTTTTCATCAAAATCCGTTCAGTAGTTGTAGCGTGAAAGACTAACAAACATCCTTCCTCACAAACTTTCACATTTATAATATTATAGAGTAGGAATAGGAAGTATGATAGGAGGGACAATGCAGAAAGTAAACAATCCTTTGTTTATAGTGTGTGACCAGCTTCAATGGTTTAGTAACCAAGTTCTGGGTTCGGTTTTCATTCCCATCGAGCAGTGTAATATTGAGTTGATTTTTTATGAAATTCTTAGTAGAATGCTCTCCTTGCGTCTGTATTCCCGGACTCATACAACCTTGGTGTCTTCATTGAACAGACATTTTCTGGGTAAGCGTGTTCCATCTTCGACCTCGTCGTCGCTTACCATCAGCTGAAGTCAAACGCAAACCCATCAACAATAAAAACAAAAATCTTACTAGTAGCTTGGAGTTTATATTTGTGAAATGTTATAAGTATAACCTATTGCTATATCAGTTACAATTACAATTATAATGAACTTTTTATCTTTGGTGTTATGTACAGCCGCCAGCAAGTCAAGCTATCCAAAACTGTCAAATATTCCCAATTGAACATGAACCTTATAACTTAGTGTTAAAGTTAAAAATCTATCAAAGAAATTTGACAGATTGGGGTAGCTTGATGTGCTGGCCTCTATACATTGTCTAGTACCCACATTACTAGCTCTGTTAAGTTTGGTGCTGTGTAAAAATGTAATAAAAATAATGTAAAGAACAGTAATAAGACTAACAAGTAACTGCTGAGTCTGTGGTCACTGACACTAGTAAGTTACAGTAGTGGGCCATTTCTCTGCCGCCGTTTATAATAAATACTAGCTTTCAAAAAATGCATTCTTTTCTAACACACGTTTTAACGATTGCTGAACGCCATTTCCAAAGCAATTAATAAGTATTAATATTATTATTATTTAGAATTTTATGATAAGAAGCTAGACTTAAAGGCGAGTTTTATTAAAACTTACCAATATAAATTCTTTATTGCAATAGAATTACATAAGAGTTCATTGGATGCGATAGAGATTTTCACTTATAATTTCTCAGATATAACTAAGTATACCAATATCTACAACATTAGTTCAACAATAGAGTCTATATTACATTGTATGTTTAAAAGAACAATTCTGCAACTTTTTCGCCACTTCCCGATTCTTCAAAACGCAAATGAAAAATTGAACGAATTGCGGTTTCCTTGACAATTTTCTGTAATCGATATTAAATCGATATAAAACGATTATTCGTTCCGTGTTGAGATTTTCACCGTAACTGTTGTCGGTCGTGATCTATCGGCTACTTGGCAATTCGATTGATATCTGATTCACTGGAAGCGATAGTGATGTGTGTTATCTTGGGTGAATTTTTACATGTTTTTATCGTGTCCGCGCATGTATTTAAAATGAGTACATTATTATGTTTGATATAAAATTAATGCGATTTACATTTCAAGAAATTATGAGTAAAAGCATCAGGTTGGAGACGGCAATAAAAGTCGTCTACTCCTGAACAAATGTCTCCCTAATAGATTTCCACAAGGACCGATAACATGCCACCTGCATCCAATTACTGCCAGCGACAATTATCAGGTCATCTGTGTATGCAGTTGGCGGTCGCCCTACACTGCCCGTTTCGTTGCACTCGAGAACCTTTTACTTACCTTCTACTCAAGAGCCCCTGACTTTGCTGATTTAGTGTTGATTTCAATTTCATGTCACAAACATAATGTGTTCTCTATTATGGCCAGTAAATAATATGTAAAAATCCTTGTCGCCTCAATCGGATAATAAATGGGAGAAATCACTACGTGACAAGATCACTTCCATCGTTTCTGTCTCCGCGCCAACGCTACTTCCTTGCGGCGCAAACGCAATCCGCACACATATACACAACACGTGTTCACATACACGTGAGAATTGTGGGTATGTGTGCGACGAACGTTCACTTTCGATCATTGACTGCGGACTAAACTAATCGTGTATACTAAACTAATACACAATTATGATCTTATTTAACTTATTTTTTATTATTGTATTGTTTTTTTATCATAAAAATGTTTGCTTTCTTTCTGTTGATTTGGTATACTGTTTCATGGTTTATGTTTAATTAACAGTATGATTCTTTCGATGATAGGTATGTCCTGTTATTATGTTATTTCTAATAACATATACTTCAAAAGTCAATGTAGAATTAACTTTATACGAAACTAAATTTCGCACTAGAATCTATAGTTAGAGATCCGTATCAAATGGGAAGAAATACATCGAAATAAAATCGTTGCAAATCTATAATTACTTTATCGTATATTGTGAAAGTCTACATATAAAAAGATAAACAGCTGCTATTGAATTATAGTTACTACATTTAAAAAAATAGAAAACAGTACTTATGTTTGCATTATTTTTTTTACAGGTAAGCGACTGCACAGTATAAATTCGCAAGCATCGGTTTGCCGACAGAAAAGAAACGGTAAGATCGGCAATCTGAAGGTTTAAAGATTGGTTTAAGTGAACAGTAACTTTTTGAAAGGTTAACATGTATATTATTATCAAGAAGCCAAGTTGTAGCATCGTGTGTTCAATTAATATGTCAAAACAATCAATCGCTCCAAGTAGTAAAATCGTATAAACAATTTTGAGAATGGCCCAAGAATTGGTCATACATATTTTGCATAAAATCGCCGTAGGAGAAACAGATCTTAATCATAATAATTTATTTCTTTGCAAACATTTGCAATTTTTTTAGTCCAAAAATGGTACACACATTAAAAAGTTTTTAATATATGAAATCTCCGCAGTGTCTAATGGCAGTCTACCCTTGACCAAACTTCAAGCGATTTATTTAAATCGGCGACCGCTTTCTTGCAGCCTTGTAATTCATTGTAGGCGGGACCACATACATACGTAATGACTTTTATCTCGTTTAATTACTGAGCACAAGCGCGATGGTTTTACGTGATTTATTACCACGATATTGAACCTTATCATAAGAATAAATGTAATATTGTTTATCAGAGTTATGTATATTTATGAATATTATTTTTATAGCACACTGTTGTCTGATAAGCTAAGACACTTACTGCCGGATTTATACTTGTGTCGTGTTGTGATGCGTCAGAACGGTATGGGTTTCATACATTTTAGTCCGAGATGGTTGTTTGGGTAGATATTTGAGACAAGCTCTCCTATTATAGCCTAACACGGTGCTGCAGACCTGGCTGGTGAGTAGCGGGGCTAAATCAATCATATCATAGTCAATAAAAAAAAATATTTTTGTAATTCTTAGTTAATAATATTAAGCCAATTCTTATTAACGACAGTCCTTTTGATGAAAATTCTTACCCAGTTTATAAATATTAGGTCAAGACACATAACCAGCAATATTATCATATAAAAACTTATATTTTTATATGAATATGCAGTATTTATTTATTACAATATTTATTTATACTAGATAATTGCAATCAGAGATAATTGCAGGTTTGCTGTTGGCATTTTTAAATGATTTTAAGAATTTAATCCTTGAGCGTAGTTCCATTGTGTCACTACCTGGTATTGTCATTTATAACCTGTTTTTGTATGAGTGTATGCGACTGCTTTGCTAGAGGTCCTGGGTTAGATCTCCAGGTTGAGAAAGATGTTATTGGGTATTTCTAAGAAATCCTCAGTAGCATCTCGGAATTGAGGTTTGTGTCCAGTTGATGGCCACTAGCTCGCTCCCTATTACATGAGACCTGAACATACCGCACTGTCGATGTAGGTATGTACATTGATACACCTCTCCCTAACCCACGGAATAGATAAATAAGGTTGGAAAGGCTCTCGCTGCAATTTTGTATTAAAAAATTAAATTAAAAATTCATTTATTTTCTCATCACAAATGGTGTTCGTGGTATACAGGAATAGGCTGATCAAGTATTTAAACAAACATTTGTGAGAGACTGGTGCCCGAGATAGGTATTGCAATACCTGTGTCTTAGAACCAGTGTCACCGCTTGACTCCCACTATTTTAATTTCTAGCAGTATACGCAATACTATGTTTATAAACATACATCATACAACATAAATCTCGGGGCAGCTATTCGTTTGCACACTAACACGCACTGTGCATCATCGCCAATCACAGCAAGCGACGAAACGTGCAATGGTTGAAGTATGGCGAACGCAATGCATGCAGTACATTGCAAGCGGATTCGGTCATTGCGTTGATTCGGCGAGTACACATCGCGCAATGTATTTTTTTGTAACTTATTGCAATAATGTTGTTGATGAACTTGGAATTTCATAGTTATCAGTACATTTTTATGTTTTTTGCTAATAATATAGTAATTATATCTTACTTAGCTATTCCGTGGCCTAACCCTTCGGGGAATACAGGCGTGGTAGTACGGTTTACGTTATATAATGTTTTCATTATTAATTTGATGTATGTTGATGAGGAAATCAAAAATATTGTATTTAGTTGAATTGGTACCCGGTAGTGTTTCAAACAATCTCGCACATATTATTGTATTGCGCATAAAGCCGTCATTGTCTTCGGAATAATAACTTCTGAATAGTATTATTTTATCACTGTTATATCATTCCATTGTCTTTATTGGGATAAGTGCCGTATATTTTGCTAATTAAGTGGTTAATTAGTATTTATGAAATACTAGTTTCTATACGCGATTTCGTCTACGTGGACTTACTACCACTAAGGTGGCAAACAAGCATTCGGCCCTCCTGATAGTAAGCGGTTACAGTAGCCTATAGACGCTTGCAACACCAACCACTATCACTTGCGCGTTACCGACCCTGTAAAACGAAAGAGGAATAGTTGGGTTGGCAGTATAAGGGTCAAAGTCCACTGTCAACACAACGTTTCCTCGTGGAGCACTGGCAACCTTGCTCACCGTAAGAAACACAACACAGCTCAAAGCAGTGTTATTTCACTTCGATTTTCTACAAGGTGGACCTCCACCTTGTAGAAAATCGAAGTGGAGCTGCCTGGTTGGGCAAGTACCTACTTGCCCAACCAGGCAGCTCCAATTTGAGTGGAATTACTCACTATTCCCTACCTCTCTTAAATATATTATATGTATGTACTTTCAATACTAAGTGTTAAAGTCTTCATTCTTTGCTCTCATTTCTACACGATCCATACATTCCTCGGTACCCCCGCATTGATCATGGACATGCTTAGTTTAGATAGTACACACGCAAGCAAGTATTGTTCTCTCACCATTTTGTAACCATGTTCGCTATTGTATGGCTTTATTTACTAATAAACTACTTATCTAGTAATTTGACGGTAGACAATTTGATTTAGATTTTAGGGTAACAGTTTTAAAGTTGATATTTGTGTATGGAGTCAGAATTGAGTGCTGTTTTAGTGTGTGTTCGATGTTTTGTTGAAATCACTGTTATAGGAAATGCCATCCGATATATTATGTTTGTGTGTGTGTGTAGTAAGAGCATTTGTTCTAAAGTTTAGATAGCAATTCCATTGTTTGTTGATTAAGTTTTATTTGAGAATTACTGAGTTTGGGGGCTCACGTTAAGAACGTCCAAATTTTAATGCTTTTGTTTTTATATCGGTACATCTTTTTAATTGTATCGTGAACGATGCTAATGTAACCACTGGTATAGGTTAAGTTTGTTTTTTTGTTGCACAAATAAATAAACTTTAATCTTTATTTGGAATAGCAAAGGAAATAAGTATGTACATACAGCTTAGTCTACAGTACAAACAAACTCTTGGCTTCGATTCCTAGATCGCGCAATTACTTAACATAACATGGGATTCGGTAACATTCAACACCATGACTATAAAAGGCTCTGGTCCAACGTTAACTGGAATCCTTCGTTTTTATTTTTATACCACTAAGGTGGCAAACAAGCACACGGCCCACCTGATGGTAAGCGGTTACCGTAGCCTATAGACGCTTGTAACACCAGGAGTATCACTTGCGCGTTGCCGACCCTGTAAAACGAAAGAGGAATGTTGTGTCTTCGTGGGCCCTCGCCGATTGAAGGGTTCTTTTAGGATGCGATGCAATCAAATAAACAATCAATAACAATTAAGTTTATACCCCAAAATTGACGTTGACAGATATCATCTGACAGTTGCGACAAGTGACGGTGTCACAACACTATTTCCTTCGCGGACGGTGACTTCCTATTGTCCCAACACTAGTAGTGAGCAAGTGGGTGACGGACGTATGTAATTGAATGGTGATTACATTGTACTTGTCTTGGAAACACAGATTATACAAAGTTGATAATATCTGATATTATATTATTTGCTTACTTTGCTTTAAAAAACGTTTCGTTTTTGACAGTTACTATTTTAAGGAGGTCACGCTAGTTATTATGATTTAGAAATGGAATGTAATGTACAGTTTTATAGCTTAGATAAATATTAGTTGTTGTACTAAATATATATTGTACTGTAAATATGCCTTTTCATTCATAAATAAGGCATCACACTGTAACCCAATCATTTTTGGAAATTTATCAATATTTCAAGATTAAATGCCAATATAAACTGCAAATTGAGACATCATCAAAGATTGCAAATAGTAGTAATAGTAATGTCAATTCAAATAATATATGTAGGTATAAATAATAACTGTCTCTCTCTAATAGCTAGTGTACGTTGACTAACAAACAACAGGGAATAGTAAGCTTGATGATGATGCAGTGTTTTGCGAGGAAACGTTGTGTCGGCATTGGGAGGATTTTGACCCTTATATTGCCAACTCAACTATTCCTCTTCCGTTTTACAGGGTCGGCAACGAGCAAGTGATACCCCTTGTGTTGTAAGCGTCTATAGGCTACGGTAATCGCTTACCGGTGGGCCGTATGCTTGTTTGCCACCTTAGTGGTATAAAAATAAACCTAGTTCCTAGTTTCAATAACATATTACCCATATAGTTTATTGAATAACTTCGTATAATAACACTCTGATTACTGTAAATAAATTTAGTTAGGCCACATTAACATGCCGCGGTTACGCAGCGCTTACATCGCGCCGTGTGAAACCAGTTAGAAATGAAACCTTTGCGCACACTGAGGTGGATTTAATGTGATGTGTGTGATTAATTTTCTGATTTTGTATTGATTTAAAATTCTATAATATACAGGGAACAGAATCGTTATATTACAAGCACACAATATTACATTGTGTTATACCAAAAAGATATATTCATATTTCATAATTATCCGATGTGATTCATTGACGTTTTATTTCATTATTAAAGTACCCGACAGACGCTGTTTTCCCAAAATTAAATAAATCAAACAAAAAAGCACTTACTTACGTATTCACAAAATTTTCCATTCTTTCTTCCCCTAAAATCCTTACTCGGACTATTACGAATATACGATTTGATCCATTATCGTAGTTATTAATTCAATCAATCCCAAACTAAGCATAGCTTGTACCATGGGTACAAGATAATGGATATAATACTTATATTATTTTTTGTTATATTTACAGTTGTATGTTAATAATGTAGCATTTTGGAAGTACTAAACGTAAGTAGTGATGTCAAACTCTATTTACTTATTTGATCATGGAAGACCAACAGCTTTTAACAGACATTTTAGTTTTTACAATAAGTAACAATAAGTAAACAGGCAGTCATTAACAGCTCATCACGGATAGATATTGTGTACCGCAGAGCACGTGGATGCATATTTAGAAACAATTTAAATCTAATTAACAACAAATCGGTACTACAATAAGTTATTAATTCCTTGCTAACAAACGAAAACTTTAAAATCTTTCTAAAATAAAAGAAAGAAAGAAAGCTTTTTGTCTGTATGAAACCTCACATATACACTAGTTATACAAGTAATAATGTTACGCCTCAGTGAGCAGCACGCCTAAATCTCAGCAATTCAGAGCGGAACCATTGTAGCAATAACTTGGCTAAATAGCCAAGTGACATTGATCACTACCGGCCCACGGTACTCATAGCTTCTTGGTATGTCAGAATAATTTCTGTGTAAATATGTATGTATACATATAAATAAACATATTAGTAGGTATTTCATCACTCCCCAGTAGGCGGTACGCTTGTGGCGAACACGCGTGCGTTCAAGTGCTATGCGAGGAAAGGCCCTCGCTAATTGATGGGGTTCGGCGACAGCTGGACAACAGCCTGTCATGGTCGTGGTGAATTTCGCGGATCCCATGGCCATGACAATAAGGCAGGTGAAGGCAAGTGCGGTTTTTTGTCGGTACGAGTCTGATATACCCTGCCACCTCCCCGGGTGGCGGAGGATCAGAGAGGATTTTCCGCACTATAAAAAAAGGTATTTCATCACTACAGCTCATAGGTAGATATCGTTGAAAGTATGGAATAATGACAGTTTCTATGACATATCGAACAAGGTGAATAGGGATGCAGGGGCGAATAGAGACAATACTTTGAAAGGGATTTTCAGGTTTAATCATTACAGTTTGATGCCAACAAGATCTTCTAATGGTTTATTCTAAACAATATTAGAAGTCCTTTTTTCCAACAAACAATTATCATATTACCATATTGAGGTGCAATTACCATACGGCCCAGATGGTAAGCGGTTACCGTAGCCTATAGACGCTTACAACACCAAGGGTATCACTTGCGCGTTGCCGACCCTGTAAAACCAAAGAGGAATAGTTGGAATTCAGGACAGTATAAGGATCAAAGTCCCCCCATTACCAACACAACGTTTCCTCCCGGAGCACTGTCAACCTTGCTCACCGTAGAGCACAAAGCGCAGCTCAAAACAATGTTATTTTACTTCGTTTTTCTGCATGGTGAAGGTACTTCTCCAGGCGAGCAGCTCCAATTTGAGTGAAATTATGCCCTACCTCTCTTTTCTGCTGGGGATCGAACCCACAATCCGTTGCGCAGAATCCATTCGCTAAGCCACTACGCCAAGCTGTTAAATTTCATCAGCACACACCAATTGGGCGTACCAATTCTCATCACGTGCCAAAGCAACCAAAGAAAAACAAATGAACATCCTCAAACAATTAATCTTTCAACTGTTTGAAGTTACTTCTTATTATAGTATCTACATACATACATATATGTATACCTACATGAATATAGATACATGCAACTTCCCAATTCAATGTAGTCACAAAGGTTGTATACAATGCAAGTTGCCTACGCATGGCATTAACCATCGCTGATTCAAAGACGAGTGTGGTCCCTATTGTACTGGAGAGTAACGCGTTTAAAATTGTTACTTGTTTTAAGTGACTATTTCACAATTGGAAAATATGAATACAGTGATTTGATAGCTTATTTTTGTACACATCAAGTGTTTAGGAAAGCAAATTAAAGCCTCTTCCCGATTACCATAGCTGGTGATAGTTGTGAACCCGAAAATGCGATCATTTCACGAACTAAAATCGGCATACAAAAATACAGTACATACAATAAACTGCTTGTAAAACTACAGGATAACTATTACTCAATATTATTAGATACGTGTGAAAAGTACCTACTCATAAAAGCGACTATTTCGTACATTCATACTCCATAACCCCTACTAATATTATACGAAAGCAACTCTGTTCTGTACACCTTCACGCTTAAACCGCTGAACCGATTTTGATGAAATTTAGTACAGAGATAGATTAGACCTTCGAAAAGGACATATTCCACCTTTTGTCTCAAAAAACCCTTAGGGTGCGGTTGGTTGTTAGCTAGTAATGTTATAAATGCGAAAGTAAGTTAAAGTCAAATAATTTATTCAATATAGACTACTAGGTACAGACGCCAGCAGGTCAAGCTATCCAAAACTGTCAAATTCTCCCAATTAATAATAATAATAATAAGTTTTATTCACATAAAAAGTAACAAAATTATATTGAAGTCCCTGATTTCTGAGCTAGGCTCAAAGACCTGTATTACAGAAATCAGTGTCCTCTCACAACTGTATAAGTGACAAATACATTTATGTAAATAAATAAATGCAGTATTGTAGACTTTTGTAAGTGCTATTCAAAAGGTGTGTGTATGCATGTGTGTATTTGTGTTTGTTAAATTGAATATGAACCTTATGGTTTTGTAATAAAATTGATTTTCATCAATTAAAGAAATTTGACAGATTGGGGTAGCTTGATATACCTAGTACTTTTTGAACGTCATTATTACATTGAAGCCAGCCCCAAAACGCCCGCCCTTTACCGCCTCCTAGTATTTTAGCTGGGAAGAAGAAAAGGCGCAACAATCTCCGCAGCAACACATATCTGTCTTGTAATTTACTCATTTATAAAGTGGTAAAATTATATAAAACAAAATTTTAGTCTACCCGTGACCATGGACGCTGTAAAGGGTCCGAAACGTCGGGATTAATAATATCAATATACGCGATAAAATCCGTAAAAAGTAGTTTTATTTCAAAATTTTAATGTTGCTTATTCATTTACTTTTCCATTGCTATATGTCAGCCATTGAACATGTTTTTCAGTCTGTTTATCTAACATCTTTTCACGCTTAAACTGCAGATTTCTATAAAATTTGCTATCATCATCATCAGCCTATACTAGTCCACTGCTGGACGTAGGCCTCCCCTAATGTCCATTTCACCCTGTCCTCGGCTTTTCGCATCCAGCTTCCACCAGCAGCCTTTCGCAAATCATCACTCAATCTTGCCGGAGGTCGTCCTACACTACGTTTGCCGTTTGCCTTTGAGAGGGAGGCCAAGAGGAGGATTCAAAATTTGGTATGGCGATACAATATTATATAGAGATACATAGATTACATCCTGAGGAAAGACAGGCTACCTTTTGTCTAACCGCGGCAACAGCTTGTCTTTATTAATACAAAAGCAACTATTCTGAGGTGTCCAAGTGGATAGGACCTCGTGTAGACATGACACAATGACGCGTGCACACGTCAGCCGCTTTCCAAACGCACAATGAACAATGTCGAGCTAAACCATTATATATTTTATTCTAATTCCAGGAGGTTCCGTACAAGTAAATAGAACAATTTCAAAGGAATTATGTAGAAATGTAACATAAAAAGTTTTATTTTAAGTGTTGCGGTACCCTAAAATGTTTTCGGGTATAACACGCTTTTATTAGCTGCTTGTATCTATGTGTATATGTAATTGAATCTTGGAACCCCTGCAAAATAAACGTCGGATTATTTTTTTATAGAGTAGACCTTTGCTAAACAGCTACCTACTGAAGCACTAGTACCTATTACAAATAATGTACAGACGCAGGTCAACCTATCCAAAACTGTCAAACTTTCCCAATTAAAAATGAACCTTAAAACATTGCATTAAAGTTGAAAATCTATCAAAGAAATTTGACAGATTGTGGTAGCTTGATGTGCTGGCGTCTGTACTATTGCCATTTTGTTTATAGTGACAAGTTCAGTGTTCAGAAATCAATTAGGAGGCTTTATTTAACGCTACACACACGGTAAAAGAACCCTGTCCGATCTGAAAGGGGCATATCTATAAGTATTCCAATCACTTTACACAGTAAAATAATAAACTTAAAATATCTATAATAGTAAACATATAAATCAAACATAAAATGCATGAATTTTTATGCACAAAATCTACCAAATTTAATGTATGGCAACACCACAACCGGTGGTAGTATGTTTGGCACCTGTGAGGATTGCTCCTGTGTTGCCATGAAAATTGCCTTGTTTTATAACATATTATTCTGACTATTTATTTTATTCGTTTTAAGAAAACTATTACATAAATAGAATCTAATCTATAAACTTAAACCTTCATGTATCGGACAGGTTTTTAAACATATTGTGTAAGTACCATTTTTTGTATGTATAAAAAAATACTTCTCTAAAGTTATTAAGCAAAGGAACAATTTTTCCTTTGCTTAATAACTTTAAAATCTTAGCATGGAAAATGCCAAAAAAATACAAAAAGATAGGTACTTCTCTAAATTTAAAAAAGCTATGAATGAGAGTGTAGGTAAATCTTATCTAAGTATTCTCAATTACATTAGCGGTTACATAATAATTACGAGTATTATCTTAAACTCTCATCATAGCGTAATTGTATATAAAAATTACGGAACTCCACTTTTTTTTAACAGTTTGAATACTTTTTAACGACTCTTTGTAATAGTTTGTTAAGTAATCGGAGTGCTTGACTAATTTCTATGTAGTTTAAACTCAATGTTGTCATTAAGAGGTTCTCACAGACGCAATAGTGTGTTGATAACTTAATTTGCGCTCAATTTCATGTGTGTTAATTAAGAATTTCATTAACTAAATGGTCTAGACTCTAGTTGTTGACATAGATATACTTACATAAAAACTGGCCAAGTGCAAGTCAGACTCGCGCACGAAGGGTTCCGTTCCAATTTGTATGGTAGCCCCCCTTAAATATTTATTTTATTCTGATTTTAGTATTTTTTATTATAGATAGAATACATCAGACAGATACACAATAGAAATACATCATTTGTGAAAATTTCAGGTGTATCTCATGAACCGTGATAGCTAGACAGTAGGCTAGCCTGGTGACAGACGGACGGACGGACAGAGGTGTCTTGGGTCCCGTTTTTACCCTTTGGGTACGGAACCCTAAAAAGATACAACTTAAGATAAAGTGTGTATGTTTTAGGGTTTCTTTAACCTATTCTATCTAGCTGCTATGAGTGATAATCTATTCATACTTCCATAAACCAGCAGCTAATCCCTTCTTTCCTATTGATATTATAAATGCGAAAGTATCTCTGTCTGTCTGTCACGCTTTCAAGCCTAAACCGCTGAACCGATTTTGATGAAATACATTGAATAATTGAAAAAAAAAGTGAAAAAAAAAATTATCATCATCATCTTCAGAGCCCTTTCTCAGCTATATTGGGGTTGGCTTCCAGTCTAGATGCGGCTGAATATCTGTATTTTACACGAAGCGACTGCCATCAGACCTCCGCAACCCAAATTCTAGGCAATACTGATATCCTGGTTGTCAGGATTCTTGGGCTTCTGACTACCACTAATGATTGTCACCGAGATCGACGGCTTTACATGCTCTCCGAGGCATGGAGGGACCTTGATGTGTTAATTGTCACCCATCCACAGATTGACCGCGGCTAGCGCAGCTTAACCTGGCAGATCGGTTGATCAGCGTAGTTACAACTTAGCCACTTGTAGGCCTTTATTTTATCTATCTATCTATTCAGCCGGTAACACCCACTGCTGAGTGAAGGCCTCTTCTCTACCCCGCCACTATTGCCGATCTTGAGCAAGTCGCACCCACTGATTCCCCACTGCCCTCACAATATCATCCGACCATCAGGCTTTTGGTCTGCCCTGCGATCGTTTTATATCCCTTGGCCACCATTCAGTTACTGCTTTGGTCCACCTAAGATCCTCCCGTCTTGCTTTATTTTATGTTAATAAAATAAATTGTGATACATAACATAGTATAGTCGTTCTCTCTCACGAATACATGTGTTTATGTCATTGATAATAAAGTTTAAATTTCAATAATTTAAGGACTTCCTAGGATGTCTATACAGTCTTAATTTTACTCAAAACATATCAAATAATATAATATTTTAATTACAAAGCTAATAGCATTCTATTCTCTCATCATTTTATGGCTGTTGAATACTCAAATATTCAACGCGAACTATGCAAGGTTGTGTCCGTGCTAAAATATTTGTGACGCTAATGTCTCAGCGGACCCATTGTTTACTAAAATAACTGTATACGTCACAACATTGGAAATCGCCAGGGTTAAGCTTAGAATTTTTTTATTTTTTAGGAATATTTTCCTCTCATGTACAGAGAACAGCACATCAAGCTACCCCAATCTGTGAAATTTCTTTGATAGATTTTCAATCTTAATGCAATCAATCTTGATGCTTGCAAAATTTTCCCAATTGAGCACGAACCATATTATGGTTCATGTTCAATTGGGAAAATTTGACAGTTTTGGATAGCTTGACCTGCAAGCGTCCGCACCTATCTGGAAGTGTGGCGTGCAAGTGTCGTGTAGCTCTCTTAAAAATGTATTTTCATATTATGAAAGTATGGTAAGTATAGTATATTGTATCGGGGTAAGATCGGCGCTGGGGTAACTAGCTAGATAGTTAACTAGTTACCCCAGAAAATAAATTTTTAAGAGAGCTAGGGCATAGTGGGAGGAATCCCACTCAAAGTAGAGCTGCGCGACTGGGGAAGTACCTCCGGCTTGTAGAAAATTGAAGTGAAATAACTCTGCTTAGAGTACGTAACACTGGCTCAAAGCAGAGTTATTTAGTACCGTAAGAAACAGAACACAGTGTTGTGTTACGGTGAGCAAGGTTGCCAGTGCTCCCCGAGGAAACGTTGTGTTGGCAGTGGGGGGATTTTGACCCTTATACTGCCAACCCAACTATTCTTCTTAAGTTTTATAGGGTCGGTAACGCGCAAGTGACAGCCCTGGTGTTGCAAGCCTCTATTGTAGGCTACGGTAACAGCTTCCCATCAGGTGGGCCTTAGTAGTATAAAAAAAAACAACAATAAAATATGAAAAACCAAAATGTGTACATGCGTATATTATATGCGTACGCATTTTGGTCAACATGCAATTTGCATCAAATCAATTTTACATGTTATCGGTTTTGCGTGTACATAAATTATGTCAGCCCGTTAGAGCCTTGTAAAGTGGGCATTTACTTTTTTATTTTACTGTTATATGACCTACATTTTAATAAACAAAATACGGTACTTTTCGGGAATCAAATTTCTTCAATGGCGTGTTACATACGTTTTTGCCATTCACTCTAAATTTACCTTCTCTTCTTCTTTGAAATACATTCTCCTTTTCCCAGCTGCGTTGGGATCGGCTTCCAATCTAACCGGATAATGATGATCACTGTAACTTATACCAAAAAGCTATTGAAGTGGTCTTAAAGAAGTTTCTATTTTAAAACATATGGTAAATATTTATATTCTGTTCTGTTCAATGACAAATTACTGACATAGTACCACTGACAGTGTCTGTTAGGAACTTTTAAAAGAATATTATTAAAGATTTAATAATTAAATGCTTTGAAATGAAGTAATTAAGCTAATAACGAGCTCCAAGTTCTCAGGTAAATTTGTTATTAATAATTTGCATCTACACTTTACCGCGAACGACTGCTCTGTGGAATCAATTACCAGCGGAGGTATTTCCGATCCGGTACGAAATGGCAACCTTCAAGAAGCGAACCTATTCATTTCTCAAAGGCCGACAACGCACTTGCAACCCCTCTGGTGTTGTCAGTCTGCTCGCTTGCCTCCCTCTTCCATAAAAAAATATGTATACTTACGTGATAGAAGTATTTGTAGGAAAGGAGCGTTGTGAAAATTGGGTTAAATTGAACGCAGACGACCTCAAGTTCAGTTGTTGTGCTTTGACCACAAGACTCACTGCTTAGTAAAAGCCTCTTCTTGTGTTGTGTTCCTTACGGTAGGCAAGGCTGCCAGTGCTCTGCGAGGAAACGTTGTGTTGGCACTGGGGGGGACTTTGACCCTTATACTGCCAATCCAACCATTCCTCTTTCATTTTACAGGATCGGCAACGCGCAGGTGATACCCCCGGAACAAGCGTCTATAGACTACGGTAACCGCTTACCATCAGGTGGGCCGTATGCCTGTTTGCCACCTTATTGGTATAAAAAAATAAAATAAAAAATAAAGTTCATTAATAGTGCTTCGAACACAGGACTTGAGTCCATCTATCTTTAAAGCCGGTGATACACTGCTTAGTAAGCATCTTCTTTGTCCTACCACTGTAGCCGAGCTTTCGGAAGTCAGACCTTTGGAGACCATCGGAGGGTCCATTAAAATAAAAATAAAATTATAAAATAAAAATTCGTTTATTGCACATTTACAACAGAAGTACAATTAGTGATGCACTTGGCTTGCACACTAAGTAAAAACTTGTATTATGGAAGCCAAGGAACTCTCAAAAGATTAACAATAAACAGTAACAACGATTAGCAACGTGAACATGTGGAAATGAAAGAAAGGGAGAAGAAAATGACAAGTGTGTATGTGTGTGCGTGTATTAGTGAGTGTGTGCGGGTATCTGCCATTATTACCATTAGCATGACAATTTTTTCCTGTAGCTGTAAATACAAAGGATATACAATCTTCTTCTCTTATAGATGTGTCACAGTAGTTTAAGCCATGGTAAAATGATGACCCTCACTCGAAAGGCCTCTTTTAGTGACTGCCGGGACTGGGGACGAATGCTACAGCGCTCCCGAAGTCCCGGCACCAAAATGGTGCGAAACGGTTTTAGTCGGTAGATCGCTCTTTTCAAAGCAGAGTCCGACACACCCCACCACTCTTCCCGGAGCAGTGGATAATGCATAAAGCATTTCCAACCTCGTCAACAAAAAAAAGGTTCTTGTAGTGAACGCCACTGGGCCCGATTTTCAGAGCTTTAATTTATATAGAGGTTGAATTTGTGTGAATAGTATTTTGTTAAAAATGATCCTTTAGTTTGTCATACGTCATAGCTTCCCAGAATTTGATCCTTATTAGTGAGACCATCGGATGGTGTAATAATACAGTGTGTTCTTTTCCAAAATCAACTGTTTGATTAGATTCCTCCCTAGGAATTTAGATTTTTCGAAAGAGAAGAATCCAATGATGCAATTTTAGTGTCTTTTTAAGTATTTTTTTTGTATTTTCCATGCTAAGATTTTATTTTCCTTCTCTAAAATATCATTTAAGTATCTTTTTGTATTTTTTTGGCATTTTCCATGCTAAGATTTTAAAGATTTTTTTTTCCTACTATATAACTTTAAAATCCTTTAAGTATTTTTGGCTGTTCTTTATACTTAGTTTCGGATTTGGTCATCAACGCCCACATGAAAAATGTAACTATACATTATCATTTGTACTCTTATTTACTGTTAATAAAACGTTTCTAGGTGTTAACGAACCAGCACCCATAATAATCTAAAAACACTAATCTAGAGCCATGACCGACTAAAACCATCTAAAAAAGCATGAAGACAGAAAAATTGTGTTACGAAAAGCGAAATCTAGCTCGCGCCACTAAAATGTGCAGGTCGCAAGTTGCTCTTTTCACGGCTGGCTGTCACAACCTTTACCCGATGTGCCGCGATGTTTCCTTGGTTCTGGAGCCTAAGATGACGCTTTTTGATCAGGTAGATTTAATTAAATTCCTTAAATTTGTTATGTTAAATTTAACTATTAAGGAATACTAATAACTGTATCGAAGGTTGACCGATGAGTCAATTAAAGCATGGTAGTTAATTAGTAAGAATAATCAGACTATATAGAAATAAGGGGTAGGCAGGGGTATCACTTGCACGTTGCCGACCTTGTAAAATGAAAGAAGAATAGTTGGGTTGTTAGTATAATAAAGTCCTCGTTTCCTCGCGGACTTGTCTGAAAAGTTTATATACTTTCTTCTATAAAAACTATGCATAGGTTTTATACGGTTTGTATTTTTAATTCGAGTAAATGCTTCCGGAACGCTTAAATGTAATACATACGTTTATACTATAATATAAACCACCTTTGCGAAGTCAGGTCGGACGGGTCGCTAAGTCAATTGTAAACTTATGACAAATTAATAACGAGTTGAAAGGAATTTAACAATTTTCTATTGAGAGGTAATTTAATTCAAAATTCATTGATTCTCAGCCAATATAGTTACAGTTATTGTTCATTGTTTGCATTGCCAATTAATTTTAAATTTATTGTTTAGATGTTTGCTATATAGAGCTTGACTGTTGGTTGTGTAAGTGGCGTATATGTTGCATGAAGTTTGTTATTATAGATTTATTAGGTGTAATTTGTACATGTGTAGTATTGATAATGTTATAAGTAATTATATTTAGGTAATTTCCGTCATTAATATGGTGCTTACTGATTTTATTTTGATAAACCTCTAGTTTTATATAATTAATATTTTTTGACAACATTTTACTTGAACCTCGAAAGTCAATAATCGAAAAAAAAAATAAACATAAAAATCGGTTCAAGATCGGCGAAGATATCGTATCATAAATACACAAAAAATTAATGACGGATTAAGAACCTCTTTGTTTGAAGTCTGCTATAAAGTCAATTTGTAAGGGACACAAAAATAATTAATTCCAAGCGTCATTTTAGCGCGCCACCAGATCTCAAGATCGTGCGACCACTGTACCGCGGTTTCAAAATTCATTGTTTGTCCTGTAATTACGTTTGTTGGGTAACAAACGACACACTGGCGACTTAACGCTACCTCCTACCAGCCGATGTCAGTACGCACCACGAAGGTTACCTGTTAATAATTTCGTGTACAGAGGAAATTGTTTAATGAGATTCGTAGAGCTAACTGTCGGTTTGATATGGGTTCCGCAAGGACAGACGTTATTAAAAGTTTGCAATAGTAATTGTTGATTGGTCTCACTAACAATCATGACGTTCTTAAAGGGGAAACGCGTGTGTTTACTGAATGTTTTTTATTTTATTGTAATAAGATTAACTGCTAATACCCCGCATGCGCAAACTTAAAAACGAATACAGCGTCCACTCATTCAATATTGGCGTTTGTTAGACACGTAAAAAGTAAGAAAGTGTGTATGGATTATTAGTAGGTAATTAATATTTTATCTAGAATTAGTATATAAAGTATATAAATCTAAGTCTTTAAAATTATAATATAACAGTAATGTTGATACACAGAACATTCTGCATGTGGTGTTTGCCTATAATTGGTTGTGCAGTTAGATTTAAGACACAAATCCTTGTATGTTCCTATCTGTATGTATGTAACAACTGTTGGTGAACCTTAATTTAAAAAATTAATGAATTACGAACAAGCATATGGGCTACACACCAGTGGTATCACTAGCGCGTTGTCATTTTAGGACAGGCCACATTGACCTTTAAACCGGAACACAGTAATGACTAACTCTGCAGCATAAGCAGAAAATCTAAGAACCTATAAATCTTTTTCGTTCAGTGAACAATCCTGAGTCATAATTATGAGAACTTCATTCTTCTATGTCCCAGAAGAGTTAGGGGTGTGAAGATGTACACTCACTGTTCGCCGGTATGTTTTCAGGACCTATGTGGTAGGTCCGCCCGAGCCTATTGCAGTTAATCGAACACAAATGAAAACTGCGAGCTGTTACTGAGGAACGAAGATTTATATATTAAGATTTTGTTAGATTTGGGAGTAAAATCCAGGATTGTCTCATTGATAGGCAAGACCTGCATACAGTTTTGTAGAAAAAACTGTATGCAGTTCTTGCTAGTTGTATAGTATCAATAAATTCTTTAATATTAACGGAAAACATAAAATAAATTCGCAATACGTCCTTAAAGTATCCCGGAAACATTAATAGATTTGGACTTGATCGGTTTTATTTATTACTGTTCAATGTCTGATACGTATCATGCGCAAATATTTCTGGTAAAAGTAGTTCTTAATTAAAGGTTAAATTTTGTAACTTAATTAAGTACTGTTTTTGATGTGTAAATTGTCATTTTAGCGATAGCAGAGGTATTTCGAAGAAGGGAAGCTTTGTAAGGATTCATTTGGACGCGCAGAGATTTTTTCTACAGACATTTTCACTTCCAGGTTTTTTAGAGGGTATCGATATTGATATCATGGGAATAAAGTTACAATATAAGTTGAACTCCATGGAAGGAGAAGCCTATACAATACGCGGTCAGCTTATAGTGGAAATTTATGGCATACACACAGTGAATATGCAAAAATCTGGTGGGCTTAGCTCACTTTCTGCGAAACAAGGGATAAAGAACAAAGAATGAGAAAACAATACGAAAAGGGGTTACCTACTAACAATGCTAAAGAACAATATTGCAGTTGATTTGAAATATATTGGAAATTTAAAAACCAAAGGATGTTTTGATTTTGAGACGATACTTGATTTTACTGATTAATAGAACTACAAGCACAACTCTGCCTGCATTTAAAAAAAAATACCATGGGCGTTTACCCAAACAATAACCAATATATCAATTGATACTGATCAGTGATCGGTATGACAATTAGCCCACTTAACAAATCGGCGCGTAACATTGGAAATCTTAAAAAATGGCCGCCCGCGCCGTTGCCCAAGCGCCTGCGCCTACGTCGGTGTAATGTGAAGCGAAATTGCATTATAATTAGTTTATGCGCGCTTTCTAAACGTTGCTAACCCTAATAAATCTTGCCACTGACTTTTGTGAAGTAGGGAAATGGATGTTCTGTTTCATAATCAGCTGTTAACCGACTTCAAAAAGGGAGGTTATTAATTCTACGGTGTGTTGTTTGTATCTTTGTTTTGCGATATGCCAATCGTGAACCGATTTCAATTGTTTCTGATAGAGTACACTGCCTCTGTCGCCTAATACTTACTTAATAATTGAGTCAATGCGCTAGTGATTCTTCTGCAATGCTGGCTTCTATAGGCTATGGCTTAGTATCAGGCCGCGTGTAAAGGTGGGTATAGACTAGAGCATTTACTCGTAACCGAACATCGAGCATTCGCTGTTTTTAATTTCGAACATGACGCTCGAGGTTTTGTTACAACTAGCTTGATTTTAAGAAACAACGAGCGCGTAATACTTATATGAGCAAACGCACGAGCGCGGGGGACGGTGGGGAGTAATAGATATTTTTTTAAGAAATGTTACAGGTATTTTCACACGCAGTGAACATTACGTCGAACACAGCGTCGATCATTGGCAAGAACGTTTCATTACATGGAAATGTTTTTAGAAAATTGACCATTTACCTGTATTGTACAAAGGCCAACACATTAAGCTACCCCTATCTGTCATATTTCTTTGATAGATTTTTAACACAAAGTAATAAGGTTCATTTTCAATTGGAAAAATTTCACAGTTTTGGTTAGCTTGAGCTACTGGCGTCTGTACCATTCGTAAAAACGTTACGTTACGTGTGAAGTCTGCCAACCCATCCAAGCTTAACCCATCGTAGAATGGTGGGGTAGGTAGGTATATTCGAACCCCTCTCATGAGACCCAGAAATGGGACAACACAAATAAATTGATGATTTTGAAATAAAACTACTTTTTACGAATTTTGTCGCGTAAGTATATTAAAATCAATATGGATTGTTAATATTCTTAGACCAACTTTATTATACACGAGGGACTAGGTTCACAGCTTGATTAGCAAGTACTTAGTACATCAGGATGACAGCAGTTTTTGCGCGTATAGATGTCATTGTGTTCTCCAAGCGTGTCGGATGGCTGGGGTCGCCGATTTTTTTACATGCCCATAGATAATCAGTAATGCGTTTATGGTAATTCTATACGCACTTACGCAACTGAGCTATTGTTTGATAAAACCTTCGTGATTATTTATATTTTTTTGTGTGTTAGGTATACGACCTTTATTGTAGGTAGGTAGGTAAGGGTGGCAGTATTAGTAGTAATAGGTCGTTGACAGTTTTTTCTTTAACATAACGTTAAGGTAGTTTTACATTAGTCAACTAGTTGATCAACTAGTTAAATTTGTCAACGAGTTACGTGCTACCAATGTCAACTCAACGCTTTACGTTGAAAGTTGATGTTATTTTCAACGTAAGTTTCGAGTTAAATTCCTTAATGTCGTTGACCAATCCAAATCCCGATCTGTTGAGGAATTACTAATGGAAAGCCCAATAACTTCGAGGACTTCGAGCACCCAACTATTAGGCCGATAGTTATACTTTGTAATTTTAATTTTGATCTTAAACAATGAATATTCTCATCCATTTATCCAATTCAAAAGACAAACTAAAATTTCTTCGTATTTAAAGTGTGTTTGGCGGCAATGACAAGTAATGTTTTTTCCCGTGTGACCTTTTTATAGTAAGATTTACTAGAAATCCTAACTGTCCTTAGAATTTGACGTGCAAAATTCACATGTTGTAGGTATAATTTTCTAAGAAACTCAACTTATATGTTACTAACAGTGTTTGTAAAACAAATCTTTGGTTGTAGTGTTGTAGTCTTAACAAATAAAAACATGACCTTTGACGTTTGACGTAATACGTCAGAATATTTTGGCAAGAAATGTCATATCTTTTTGTATTATTTTTTTGCATTTTCCATGCTTATAGCCATTATTCTTTCATGCTTATTCCATGCAATAACTTTATACTCTTAGTATAAAGTTAATTTAACGAAGGAAAAATTCGACTGCGGGTAGGTTTCAAACCTGCATACACACACTATCACTCCTCTTAGGCAAAACTTCGTCTGCGGTAAGCGGTCCCGCTCTAGGTTGACTAAGATTATTCAATTAAAAGCAGTACCTACATATAATTTACCTAATATTTTATTATTTTTTTAACGTCATTGCATATTTAGTATCATGCTTAAGTATTACTGTCATCATAATATTTTGTTGTAACAGATAGTAGGGCCCAGAAACATTACACAACTACACTTCCTACGTAATATTCGCTAGACTTTTTTTTTCTGGGTTTAGAGGGCAATGGCATGGTATGCCACAAATACATATTAAATAAAGACTAAACACCTGTTGTTTCGTTTTAATTAGTTTGTAATTATGTATTTAAAAGTTTCATAATTGTTTTATTCTTTAATGCAACGAATTAAATTAATTAAATTTTACGAATTCGCGGTAACCGCGATAAATTTCTTCTGACTTCATCAAAATAACAGTGATACAAAAAGGTTTCACAGGGATATATTTTTAAGTGTTATGTTTTTTTACACTTTTAAGCCAGGCAGTAATTAATGTTACTAATAATTAGTGTTACTGTGTCAATATTCTTACCATTAACAAAACCGCATTGATCAAATACTTTACCTTCTTACAAACAAACGTTTGATTTTTCCAAGTTAAAATTGTTTGTTTGGATTTCTTGTTTTAAATTTAACTTGCTACTTTGTTTTGTTTTAAGTTAGGTTATGAAATTACAAAACTTACGAATATTTTCTTTTTCAGGTAAGTCCTGTTTACAACTACGACGAAGTCCCGTTTCTACAACTTTTGCTGTATGACAAAACCAGATAAGTTAAGTACCTAAATAAGTATACATTAAATTATTTTTAATGGCGTTAATATCAACTATGGTTTAAGCTTATAAATTCAAGCTACTTTAGTGAAGTTTAATGAAGTCATACCCCTAATTTCTGAATTCTGAAATGCTATTCGTTCAGAATTATTTGATATGGTAAACGTATTGTAACGTAGGTATTTACTTCAACTGTATAATTATATTACATATTTGGGATATAAATGGACAATATGATTATAATCTTATGAATTATACCCAATAAAGGTTTATTGAAACCTTACATGTAACCATCAAATATAATTAAAAACAACAATTAAAATATTATAATAAGAAGTATTTCCGTTAATCTATTGAAACACAACAGTTCGTCAAATCCAAAGACAGTACATAAATTCACAAATTTTGTTGATACAGGAAAATGGATAATAGTTATTTTAGGCTTTTGTTTATTTTTAATTCATACTCATACGAATAAAGGTCGAAGATGTAGGTATACGGATCGCGAGGGCAGGGCACTTAGCAAGACGGGAGGATCTTAGGTGGACCAAAGCAGTAACTGAATGGTGGCCAAGGGATATAACACGATCGCAGGGCAGACCACCAGCCCGATGGTCAGATGATATTGTGAGGGCAGTGGGGAATCAGTGGGTGCGACTTGCTCAAGATCAGCAACAGTGGCGGGGTAGAGAAGAGGCCTTCACTCAGCAGTGTTACCCGCTGAATAGATAGATAGACTCTTAGTTTTTAGAATATAAAATAGCTGCAGCAATATGCATAGAACGTGCGAATTAAATAATCCAAGAACATATATTATTACTTTTAATTTAAAATAACGATTAAAATTTTAGCGTGTATGTGGCAACACCGACAACAATGGGCAATTCAATAAGGAAGTTGTTTATTGGAAGTTGTTTATGCCGTGATCCGCATGACTTAACAGATAAATTGGTTTTAGTTGGTGAACGATGGGAGGGTGACAGTAGCAGATTCTAAGGTAGCCATGACTGCAGTGGTTCAATAAACAAACGTTCTATGAACAACACTAATTCAGTCAAACTTGCCAGGGTAAAAAAAAATACTTCCATAGAGTTTTAAATTAAGATCTCTTTTGTTTAGATTCTCCTTGGTTTTTTCCTTGCATTAAAATGACGTTACCTCACGGCAAATAAAAAAGGCATTTCTTTTTCTTTTTTTTTTTTACTTGTGCGATGTAGCATTTATACAACGAGCTAATCTGATTTGCGTATTGCACCCAAAGGGTTCACTTCGCTTTAGGTCGATATTTAATACGTAACAAGTTTATTAAGACGTTGAGAATTTTATCATTCAATGAATGCAAATTTAGGTTTCTTAATTATTTTAAATACTGTAGAACGCTTTATCGCGGTGTACTGTTAATGTAAAATAATTAGAATGTGTTGCGTTCTTTCTGGGTGGGAGGCCTTAATTTTATGTAATTGAGTCAACGTATTTCCATAGCTTGAAATTAAAATATAAGCATTTGATCTGCTTACGTTTATGGTTAGCCATTGACCTGCTCTTGGCCCCGATAATAGGTGAGGTCAGTTGCGTATGAAGAATGAGAAGTAATAAGAATCAAAGAAGTAAAGATACTTAATTATCAGAGAAAATAATTTGGTATTGATAACAGAAACGAATGAAATCAATTTGATTGAAAGATCTATCTCAACTAGCAGAATTAATGCACGGATTGTAAAGTAATTTAACTTCTTCAAAAGTATAGAACAAATATGTGACTTTAAAATGTCTTGTATTTTTTAATTATAATTTTTAACAGAATAATTAATTTGGCTGCAAGCTAAATTGCGCAAGGACAAAATTAATTGCGCTAATTTATTTCCGTTACGACAAGTCACATGGTTCAAATATAATTACATAATAAACTATGAGTACCGATACCGAACAGGAAATAAAATTCGCGCCAAAAAACCTGTGACATTTGCCATTACTAATATTATTATTGCGTCTTCTCACGATACGTCAAAAAGCCCTCAATTTTACGAATTAACCGCCATTAATTTTGAAGATAAAATGTCAAAGATAAGGTGTTTTTCAATTTGCGCTATTAACGTTTTTAAAAAAAAATGAATAAGGTGTAGTAATATGATATCAGACTTAGGATAAAAAAGAACCATAAGTAAATATCTGACAAATGGTAAGCGTTTTTTTTTTAACACAATCGCTTATCAGAGGATTTGTTCTTCGAAGACCTTCATTCACTGAGGTGATGTAGTGTACATTTAAATTTTTATGTTCAGACTACTTAGGTATCGCATTTCCTTTTCTCTTGAGTGTACAAGATCGTTTTTAGCGACCACCCATCGTACCGTTCCGTTCTATGATTTATAA
Organism: Acronicta alni; assembly: GCA_964056405.1. Taxonomy (NCBI): domain Eukaryota; kingdom Metazoa; phylum Arthropoda; class Insecta; order Lepidoptera; family Noctuidae; genus Acronicta; species Acronicta alni. The sequence goes on from OZ043936.1 coordinate 7,252,444, forward strand.
AATTGTACTTGTCATTCGATTTTAGCGTGCACTAAAAATATCATTTTGATCTCATTTCTAAATAAATTTTTTTTAAAGATTTCTTTGCTATCGATAGAAGTTTTCCAGTATGAAAATCATGTCTATATCCAGTACGTATTGGACCGTTATACGTTAACGAAGTTCATCAATTATTTCCTAATTATTGAATAGACTTTGGCTGAAAATGCGTTGTCAGGTCATGAAAAATAAAATTGCCTGTCAAGCTTTGTTAATATATTGTAGGTAGGCAGAACATGTTTTTTAACATACTTAATAAAATTATCTCGCAACGCGAATTACGGTAACCATTTATTCAACATAAAATGCAACTTTTTAATTTAGTCGCGACAAAGAATCCTGTCAGGAAATGCGTTTTATCATAAGTTTATTGCATTTCATAACAAGTGTTATGAACATTGTTAAACACGTTTTTCGTTTTGGCATTATAACTTATGGATCTCAGAGCTGCACTTGCGCCAGCCTTCATTTTTTCAAACCCTTTACTTCTTTCTACGTTTAATAATCACTGCCTCATTGGTTTAGTCACAGAATAAAAATACATACAGTGTTCTATAGATATTCATATATCCGGTCGGAACGCGAGTCACACGCGCCTCGAGTTTGGTACACAATTTATTCACAAGACACCGCGATTGTGAATTTAAAATTGTAAGTATTTTTATTCTGTGGTAGTAGCAAGCTAATTACTAGTGGTAGCAAGCCTCTTTCTCAACTGTCAGTGATGTCCATCAGTGTCAGAGTGATCGAGTTTGTTTGAGATCCCGGTCTCAGGTTGACCGAAGTATTATCGAAGTTTTCTATCAAATTACTGGTTGGTAGTAGTTCGGTGTTTTTGTGTACAGCATAAGAGACCTCTTATTTAATGATCTTGGGACCTATTACACGGGTGAAATGTGGGTGTACATTAGTAGGTACCTCTCTATTGTATAAGGATCTGTCATATTATATTCGACTCCTGGACGGAACCAATTCGGTGTATGTGACAATTTGAGTTATATTATGATGTAAAACACACTACGAAAGGGAGAAAATCCCAGTGTTGGACAAACCTTTTTTTAACAATAATAAACGCTTGTTAATGTTGCAATTCCATCGTTAGTACAAATTAACAAAACCGTTCCCCTCAATAAAGTGCTGAGATTCGTGCGGAACAAGAGTGTTATAGCTACGTTTTCCTTTCATTCTTATTCACGGCTTATTTCATTCACCTAAGGCCCATTTCATTCGATTATTTTATGGCTCATCAACTCGGTTCCGCGTCACTCGAGTAGCAGCACTATGACAATACATCATTTACAATAACATGATAATTTTAACAGCTGATGGGTACATCACTCAAGGTTAGCATAGATTTTTTTAATAACAAAGCAACCTAATGAAAATTTCTTGTAGCGTATTTTTTTTATGTTTGCGGAAATATATTATTATTGGAATTGTCTAAAATGACAATAGCCTGTTTGTTTATGTTTATTTTCGTAACTTCCTGTAAAATTATGTCATGTCAAAGAACACGTTTGAAAATGTCAAATATTTGTCTGTGTAAGATGTAAAAAAAATCATTTAAATAAATATTTCATCAGTTTAAAGTTATGGTGACTATCAACAGAAGCCAATACAGTTGATTGAAGGTTAAATAACCGATTTGACCTTAAATTTAACTAATTTTAGTTAACTTTTAGTTTTAATCCGTGACCGTTGACTTTCACTTGTTGTAATGTACAGAATTAGTTTCGTTTGGTTTTTCCATATCATTTGAATTGTATTGCTTCCACATTGTCCATATTCATGTAATAATTGCTTTGCAGTTCTATACTTCCAATTGTGACATCTATCATACCTATTATATATATATTTTGATATCAAACTTTCCTAGTAACAACTTATTTTAAGGAAGTTCTTACGTTATTAAAAAACTTTCATAATGATTATCATGCCTACAGGTTTTTTTTAGGCTATTATATTATTATTATCCACCTGTGTATCTTATTCAAAATATCGATTAATTTGTACGATTGTTTTTCTATCTCCCTCAAACTGAAATCGATTAGGTACATATAACTTGTATTATAATAATCAGAGTCACGTAACAGTATATCAATTTATGAAATCATCGCGATTAATACTGATTATCGATTCTATAATCGAGCTCCCAGGTGTTATTATATTGAGGGCCATAGCTACCGTGACCCTGGCTGTTGGCCCGCACATTTTTCACTGTCAAAATACCGAATCGAATCGACACTGTTTCGCCCCCCACTGTTCGAATACTCATTATAGGTTCCTTGAACCTTTGATAAAATTCCCAATGAGTTTGCTTAACAGAAAACTGTGCATCCCGTTATGCAATAATGGAGGTGACACAAAATTCATTAAACGAATTCGCCATATTTACTTTATTCCGCGCCATCTTGGGTTTTCTTATTTTTCTGCGGCACGTTAGCAAAGGCGAACGTTTGTACAGCTTAATTTAAATTTGATACTTTATAGCGATATGATGATAGGAATTTATGATTGTAACACAAAATGTAATGCTGTGTGATTTCCGAGTGTTGCCGCTTTTTTTACTGCTATCTTGAATGGCGAGGATATTGTCGAACGAGGAACGTTATCACGGGAATTATGTTAATGTTTGATTTTTTAACAATATTACATTTTATGCTGCATTCACTGTTGGATACTACACCGGCTTCTTAGTAACTCAGTGCTTTTTACATTTTTTTTTTTATCACCTTAGCACAATTTTATGGATTCGTTGTAACTAAAACTGTTTAACAATCGTAAGGTATCGATATCTTAACTAATCGACTTTAGTTTATTGTATTGGACTTTTTAAAAACACCTTTTATTAAATCGTTCTTAAATCGACCCTCAAACACTGTCAAGGTGAAAAGTGTTGACAAATAAACAACTTTCATATATCTATTAAATAAAGAAAGTACAAGAAAACTTTTGGATTCCCCTCACAAAGCACGTAAGGCAACAGAATTTATAATATTCGATGCTCGGACATGTGAAAACATGGTCGTGTGAAGAATCCTTAATACTTATTTGGTAAGAAGTTCACTTTCATCCGCTTTTGTCGTCTATTTAGTCCGACTCAAATCTACGTGAAAGTGCTCTATGAAAATTTTATTGAGTTTCGTACGAGATTTGATCATTAACTATTATTAGATTCTATATTTAAATGAGAAGTTAAGGGTATAAAAGGTACATTAAAATATAAATGTTTTACAGATAATTATTTTTTTAGAATATGTCCACTGAAAATTTTATTTAAATTGAAATAAAACTACTTTTTACAGATTTTATCGCGTTATATTGATATTATTAATCCCGACGTTTCGGACCCTTTACAGTGTCCATGGTCACGGGTAGACTCTACGATACGAAGGAACGCGATAAAATCCGTAAAAAGTAGTTTTATTTCAATGTATAATATTCGCGTAAATGTCAGAAATCAATATTTTATATAGAGTTGACAAAAATAATTTAATTTACACCAAATTTACACACACGTTCAGAAGTTGTACCTATAGAAATAATGTAAACAAAACACAAAAAAAGAAACTGCAATAATTAATTCAGTTACTGTTTGATAAATTTGTTTGTGTATTTAAAGATAATATATTATGGCGTGTATGTTATTCAATTAGCAGCTCACACAATTCTACATATTCGAAATCAAAGAATCAGTTACGTTATAAACTGGCTCATCCAGACTTACACGTTCGTTCGTTACGTTCATGACAATTTTCAAGCCATATAGTTGTACTCAAAACTGACCGCTATTGCGACGGAATACAGTTCGTCTTTATAGAAAACTGTTGAGCTTGTCGTGGCGTTGTGTATTTGTTCATACGGGTGTACGCCCGACGTTTTTCATGCTAGTGACGTAGACGCTATTTCTGTTTTTTTACCGACTATGTAAACTATGTGACTATGTGACTATGTCCCACTGCTCTAACACAACCTATGTTTTCTATCATTTTGAAGACATCCTACTAATATTATAACTTATATTTATAATATTTCTAATTTTATAAGTAATATATTTTTTAACTTATTATTGGAACGAAGTTCCTTATCGCGCGTTGTGAAAGGGGGCTAGACGGAAAATTCTTACGAAAAGTTGTCACGACACTTTTTTCGAAATTCAAATATTGTTGACAAGCATTCAAATATTATTGAGTGAATGACAATATTTGAATTTCGCGCGTTGTGAATTGTTGAGTGTATACAGGTTTTTTTATTTTTAATTATTAAATTTTAATGAAAGGAACTTCGTTCCATCCGGGTGTCCCTTGACACCTCTCAAGTTTTTCTTATCCTACTAATATTACAAATGTGAAAGTTTGTGAAGATGGATGGATGGATGGATGTTTGTTAATCTTTCACGCTAAAACTACTGAACGGATTTTGATGAAACTTAACAGAATTATTATTTATACACCAGAATAACATACAGGCTATAATTTATAACAAATTTGAGTTAATTAGTCAAATTACAACGATAATTAAAAGCAACTTTTCCAAGCGGACGAAGTCGCGGGCGGAAGCTAGTTTAGTATTATCATAGTTAATTACTATCACCAGGTTCGATTGCAGATTACTTAAGTGCTAACGCAATATATTTGTATACACTAGCTTAATAAACTCGACGTCAGTCATGTCTAAGAAGCTCTAGGCGATGTTGATCAACAGGGCATAGGTCATGACGTCGTGGCGCAAAGAGAGGTACTCAGAAGGTTCACACAATGGGACATAGAGGGACATTAAGGTCATGCACATTGCACACGTGAACAGAACAAAAATATTGTGGGCCATGAGTTGCCGTTTGTAAAATTTTAAGGTCGGTCGTCGATCAGCGGTCGTAGAATGAAAGTATCGTATTGTACTAAAAATATTAATGTGATATACCATCACGCCTGTATTCCTTAAGGGCTAGGCAGATGTTTACTACATGTACAGACGCCAGCACATCAAGCTACCACAAACTGTCATATTTCTTTGATTGATTTTCAACTTTGAAGCAACACAATGAACCTTTCATTTTCAATTGGGAAAATTTAACAGTTTTGGATTACTTGACCTGCTGGCGTCTGTACTATATACTTTGGCTTTTTCTATCAAATTTCCAGAAGCAGATCGAAGTTAGGATTTGTGGGCCCTATTACGTGGGACCTAAATAAAATGAAGTATGATTATGCAAAGGCTAGCACATCAAGCTACCCCAATCTGTCAAATTTCGTTGATAGTTTTTCAACTTTAATACAATAAGGTTCATGTTCAATTGGGAAAATTTGACAGTTTTGGATAGCTTGACCTGCTGGCGTCTGTACACCACTGTTTAACCTTTAGCGTGATGGTATGCGAAGATACACATATCAGAGCCAAATTTCAGTCAGGCTACCCGGCTATCCAGTTTTTCGAAGCATATTCGTACTTACCTTTTTGCTACAACTTTTATTATTTTTATTTTCTGCAACATCTCTGCCTTACGTTGTATTCATATGAGTAATATCACATCTGATTAGATAGTAAACACAGTGATTTGTTTTCAACTACTGGAATATAATTGTTATGTTCATTGCAGTGAGTATCTTAATTTTATGAGCTTTACATGTCTAGAATTTTGTTAGGCGTTTCTTTAAGTAATTTTCGTTGAAAGAAAACCGTAAATTATTAATTTGTGTTCAATACAGAGTAGGTACTTTTTACGCCAAAAACAAAACAATAAGTACTTGTAATGAAATTGAAGGCTTTCTTCATAATGTTTACGATATGAATATATACAAACTGAATTAATAACCTATACATTTAATATCAAAATTCGTAAGGAAATAAGTACGACTATATTCATAAACTACTATTCTTTCTAGACATTGATATCTTATTACTCGGAATTACCCACGAAAACCTCTTTTGAAAAAACACGTACCTATCCATATCGTTTCAATGACGTTTCGATCACACTACACATAATAACAAGTATCGCTAATTGCTCTTATATCGTCTTTTTATCGCTATAAATTCGTTCCTCGGGATATCTGTACTTTACTTCCTCGGTTCAATGTACTCTGTTTATTTTTTTTAATCTCGAATAAATAATCGTCAAAGGAAAGTATATACCGTTGCCATTCAGAAGGCCGCCAAAGGATTTTATCTTGGCGGCCAATTAGCAGAAAATGTTTTAGCGCGCGAAGAATGAAATGTACCGCGGTAAGTAATTTTGTGATGTGTTTTTGGAGTACTTCGAGATCAATGGGAGATTATTAAAAAAAAAGATGGCGCTTGCGTGATCGGCTCTTGCGCTTTGCTTAGCAACAAAGTAATCCCTTCATCCACTACAGTGTACATAAAAACTTAAAGCTTAATTAAATTTTAGCAGTGTAAGTATATAGGTATATACCTAATGGTAATTGGTAACCTTTGAGTTATTGAGGGGAGAGTTAAGAGAGAGAGAGAGAGAGAAAAGAGAGTAGGCTAGACCTCTATCGAGATATATTTCCTAAAATTAACGTCAAGACAGCTTCTGTGCTACTGGCCATGCCATTAGTGGCACAGAAGCTGTCTGGGACGGGACGATGGGAACGGGACTTCTCCCCTTTTAAGAGAGATTCGACTATAGTCCGCCACACTGATCGACCGCGCTTTTCCACAACGCTGGTCTACCGTTGGCCTATTACGGTTCGGAAGGCTAAAAAATGTCTCAGGTATGCAGGTTTCTTCACAACATTTTCAATACTTACATGATTTTGGAAAACCAGAGGTGCAAGAAGTAAACTGAAACATCATAATACTTCACTATCACTACGCAGTATAAAATGAAGTCGCTTTTTCTGTCCCTATATCCCTATGTATGATTAAATCTTTAAAACTACGCAACGGATTTTGATGCGGTTTTTTTTAATAGATAGAGTGATTCAAGAGGAAGGATTATATCTATAATACATGTATGTTGAACCCGTGCGAAGCAGGGGCGGGTCGCTAGTATTATATATAAGGTAATTGTCGTTTTACAAAAGAAACTTGACCCAGTCAGTCAAATTTACTACAATAATTTATATTGTATAAAAAACATAATTATGATAATTATTACGTAATAAAAATGTAGGTATTATTTAATTTATAAAAAGACGATTATGCACAAATTACGCACACACAACATAAATAACACACACATACACACCTTGTAAACATAGTACGCAACTAACCCCACCTACCATCAAACTAAACCAGTTTTAAACAAAAACTATAACAAACACAATAGGTAATTAAGCAACTTTCTTTTCTCTTGTATATTAACGTAATAACAGATTACTTAACCGATCATAATGAGTTTGTTTTCGTAATGCGGAGAATTTTATATTAGAACGGTTCAGAAAACAACAGTAGTGACTAGTAACATGGTATGTTTAAATAAAAAATGGTGACAAATTCATGTGTACCAAGCGGCTGCTGAACCTGACCTGAGTTCTAGTACTATGCCGAGAACAGTGTTATTGGATCAAACTTAGCAACCACAGCGGGCACCCCCTTTTGTATTATAGTAAGGAAAATTCATATGGATTGCCTGCTATCTGGGGAGGCGGCAGAGTATATCGGATGCGTACCGCCTAAAAACCACACTTGCCTTATAGTCATGGCTATGGGATCTATGAAAAAGGCTGTGGTCCAGCCTAATCGAAAGCACTTTTTTTTTATTCTACTATGATGGCAAACAAGCATACGACCCACCTGATGGTAAGCGGTTACCGTAGCCTATAGACGCTTGCAATACCAGGAGTATAACTTGCGCGTTGCCGACCCTGTATTGAAAGAGGAATAGTTGGGTTGGCAGTATAAAGGGTCAAAGTCCCCCCACTGCCAACACAACGTTTCCTCGTCGAGCACTGGCAACCTTGCTCACCGTAAGAAACACAACACAGCTCAAAGCAGTGTTATTTTACTTCGATTTTTTGCAAGGCGAAGGTACTTCCTCAGTCGGGCAGCTCCAATTTGAGTGGAATTACTCCCACTATGCCCTACCTCTCTTATGTGGTATCGTGTGTGGCAAATCCCCTAACGCGAGGTTTGAGTCCCAGACTCCGCTTAGGTCTTTGCTGGGGGATAGCTTCGGACCACAATTCTAATGGATGATCCGAATAATGGTTTAAATTATGGAAATTTAAAGCCCACTGCCTCGTCATCCTTTATAAGTATGGAAGCTTACTGGTTTCTGATATAAGTTACGCGAATTACCTAGATATTGAAAGAAAACTTTTTGCGGATTTTTATCGGGATAATTAATAAATAAATAATATTTATATTCTTGTACAATTTTAAACAGCACCATCTGGTCCCAAACCAAGCAGAGCTTGTACTATTAATACAATAGACAATGCATATAAATACTTATATTCTTTTTTTGTAAATACATACTTATAATACTTTAATTACGCGTTAATTAAAGCGTACTAGTTTTAAATTCGTATTTTATGGGTTTGTAAATGCAAATTTAGCAACCCAAGTCTAAAAAAGTGGACAGAAGAACAGAAATAATATCAATGTAACACGATGAAATCAATAAAGATTAGCTTACCTATTTCTATAAAGCTGCCTTTTACAACTCTAATGAGAGATGACCAAGGTTGTCTACTCTCGTTCCATAGATGACGTAACAGGTGAAGATCCACCTGCAGACACTCACATTCACTTTAATAAGTGTTACAAAATGCAGCCACAGTGAACAGGTCCAGCGGCCGGTCATAGTATGTGCTAACTTAATGAACGTGTCATAATGTCGCGGTATTTGATGCGTGGGCGCAGGTGATGGGCAATAGAAGTAAAGTTGTGAATATTTGGAGCTTTTTGGTTTTAGGATGATATGGTAAGAACGGGCGTACCATAATGAAATAGGAAATAAATACTGCCCTGATAAGCCGAAAAGCGGTACCTCAATCAGATAAGTTTTGAGGAAATCGACTTTTTGTAAATTGTTATTTGCAGCAACTTGAGTTATAAGAAAACTGTTAAGTGGTTTTATTGTTCGTTTTAAATCAGATAGCGATATTTGGCTTATAACCTTAGATGCGAAATTGTAACAGCTATCAAATGGTGAAAAAAAAAAGTAAAAAGGCGTATCTCAGACATACCGCCTTTCGGTTTAGCAGGGCAGAATAATTTTCTCATAGGAGGAGAAACTCTTTCCTCTCTCTTTATAGAAATAGTCCCTATTTCATAAGTTTATACCATCGCACAAAAAAGAAAATAAGCATAAAGCTGTCTCATCAGCCTAGTGGTTGTAAACGTAACAGTTAGGTCTTGTGTTTGATTCCCAGGTCGAGCAAAATTTTGTTGGTCATTTTTGTGAAATTCTCAGTAGCAGCTCGGAGTTTGGACTTGTTCCCTGGAGCGGAGGCGTATTAAAAAAAAGTGGCAATAGGCTCGCCCCCTATTACATGGGACCTGAACATACCGACGAAACGTGAGTGTACACCTCTGCCTAACCCTTCGGGGAATTCAGGCGTGATGATATGGGCTAGCCTATTGCCATTAACCGGGCACAAATCCAGACTCCGAGCTGCTACTGAATTTCATAGAAAAACCCAATAACACTTTGCTCGACCTGGGGATCGAACCCAGGACCTCTAGCGTAGCAGTCGCGCTTAGGACCACTAGATTAATGAGGCAGTCAAACAATAATATCGTGAAATATAATTGAGAAACTCCTTTGTGAAGTGGCTTAAAAAGTAACTCATGGCTTCAATCTGATAGCTAACCTTTTTGGTCAACATAGCTGTTTGTTGTAACAAATAAAAACAAGTCTCTAAGAAAATACTTTTCCTGCAATGGCTCTAAGTCTATGCTTAATTGCAGCAATTAAAATATTTCCGCCTGTGTAAAACATTCTTTATAACAATTCACACACTTCACAATTCCAAACATGCTTCATAATTATTTGTAATTATTTTTATTGCGAATTTTTTTATACATAATAAAAAATACACGTATCCGCGTGGATGTCATTGATAGATTTAAACAATTTAATAATATCTTATCACTTTACTAGGTTCAAGCTGTACATAGATAAGGGAGACCCGTTTACAGTCTACCCAGGGATGTAGTCTAACAGACGTTGTACAGGGGGGTTCTGGGGTGGTCTATTAAGAGAACACAGTGCCTCCTCCATGTGCTGTTGGCAACCGGGATGATTTTAGTGGATGCGAATCCGGGGATGCGACCGGGGTGTGTCACCCCGGTCTAATCACCTTTTGAAGGGTCCCCAGTAAACAGGGTTGCCATCCGTCCGGGTTTTCCCGGATTTGTCCTAGTTTAGAGAGTCCGGGGAGCGTCCGGGCTTCATTTGTAGTCTGGGTTTAAAAGATTACAAGTCTCTGGTCGCCGGGAGGCCGCGAGTAATCGATTCGCTGGATTCACGACATGTTCGGTTAAGCTCCAAGCTCAAAATCCGGGGTTTTCACGCTTCTTGTCCTGATCGCCAGATTTTAGAGATGGCAACTCTACCAGTAAACAATAAGAAAAGTCGAAACTATTGTTTTTCTATTGTCTGATTTGATTGATGAACATGTGTTTGTGTTTGTCTGGGTGTTTCTTATGTATTATAAGTATGTATTTACAAAAAAAAAACATATTATAAGTATTGTCTACTACCCGCATAGCACATATAGCACAACCTCTGCTAAGTTTGGGACTAGAAGGTGCTGTGTAAAAATGACCAGAAATATATAAAAAAATTGACTGTTTATTGATTCTTGATAGGAAGAGAAAAGAGGGAGAAAGATATTTTTTTTGTAATATTTTGGGCATGGCTTCAGAGGCTTTTGTGCCATGATAAAAATATTTAGTCACAGTACCTACAGATTATACTGATATACGAGTATTAAGTATTAATATAATTTATTTCGATTATTATTACATACCCTCTCAATATGAGAGGAGACCCGTGCCCAGCAGTGGGACAGTATATGGGTTGATGATGATGATGATTATTACATACGATACGACCACGAAGATGCATGTTTCGTGTGTACGTATATAATCATATCATTTTACACGAGAAAGATTTGCACCATAATGATTTATATAATCATTATGGTGCAAATTTATCCTCTTATTTGTTTGATAAGGCAACACAATCGTCTCGTCTCCTAACCAAATTGGTTATGTCGTAAAATCGGACATTTTGTTCATAATGTCGTAACTACCGTTCACACGCTCCATGCAATGATATTTTGTAATAATATAACGTGGTTTCTATTTTTGTGGGTCTCTTAATTTTATGACGATTTCAGAAACTAAATGGTCTAATGTTTAGTATTCTAGAGCATGTCATTTTAATAATAGCGTGCAAAAGCGAAGCGAGGGTTAACTGTCTTCATACAGTGACTTTGAAAAAGTCCAAAAACTTTGTCTCAAGAGCTAAAATGGTTATCTGAAAAACTTCAAAAACCTTATGTCTCAAGAGCTAAAATGGTTATCTGAAAAACTAAAAAAACTTATGTCTCAAAAGCTAAAATGGTTATATCCGAAAAACTCAAAAAACTTATGTCTCAAGAGCTAAAATGGTTACCTGAAAAACTCAAAAATCTTATGTCTCAAGAGCTAAAATGGTTATATCCGAAAAACTAAAAAAACTTATGTCTCAAAAGCTAAAATGGTTATATCCGAAAAACTCAAAAAACTTGTCTCAAGAGCTAAAATGGTTACCTGAAAAACTCAAAAATCTTATGTCTCAAGAGACTCACGACGGATGGACAATAGACCACTATTAGCTGACCTTGCATTGTATAGACTTTTCGTACACTTAGAGGTCCGCTTATACTGGAAAGGTATAGCACGTTAATCATCATCATCTTTCGAGCCGTTTCCCTACTATGTTGGGGTCAGCTTCCAGGCTGACCAGATGTGTAAACAAGGTGTTTAAAAAAAACATTGCTCCACTGAGATTTTCTCCTGTAACCTGTCATGGTCCTGGCGAGTTTTAGGGAGCCCATGGCCATGACAATAGGGCGAGTGAAGGCAATTACGGTTTTTAGTCGGTATGAGTCCGACACACTCTGCGGCCTCCCCAGGCCGTACTATAAAAAAAGGCCACACAAAATCCCGTGCCGGAATCGAATCCAATCCAATCATAGCCCCGTGGAAGCCGGTTGATAACTGCGCTAAATAAGACTCCTCTTATCATAGGAGTCAATAATCTTGTAGATATTTTTATTACTTTAGTAACATGGTTTTCTACTTTGCAATAAAATGTTTAAAAAACATTGATATCTACTAATAAATAACTACGGTATTTCGATTCTCCACAGCTCCAAGGCGGTTCAGTTAATTAATTAAAACAAAACAAACATAAAATAATTATGTAATTATCAGAGATTTCCTCAATTCCTAGTTGGCTATTGCGTTAAAAACGCAACTGGTTATTTTTAGATCGATATATTGACGAAATAATAAAACGTTTCTGGGGTCTACTACTGAAATCGAATGCCGCAGCTCCAGATCGAAGCGAGTCTACGACCAGATTTTACAATAACAATATGATTATGTGCACGCCAATGTACTGGTGAAACATAATGAACTCTTTTTAACTAAGTATAAGAACGAAGCATTTATTGTTATTATAGTATATGATTAAATTTTGTTAAATAATGAAGAACTACTAAACGTGAAATAATATTTGGAAGTAAAAAGTTAAAACATCGTTTGTCGGATCCAAAACACATTTGTGGTAGGAAAACGTATGATCCTAAGTCGAGACTTCGTAGTAGGCCCCTGTTTAGTATAGTGGTGGTATATAAATAAGGAGTTTTTCCACCATGGCGTACCACAATACGACGGTATTAGGTAAAGGCCAGCAAGTCAAGCTATCCAAAACTGTGAACTTTTCCCAATTAAACATGAACCTTATGATTTTGTGTTAAAGTTGAAAATCTATCAAATAAATTTGACAGATTAGGGTAGCTTGATTTGCTGACCTCTGTACTATAAAATAATATTGCTTCGGACACCAGCATAACAATCACTTTTTTCCAATTGTATTCCTTCATAATCAAAAAGTAGGTAGAGTAGGTATATTTAAATCTACACTTCTAGGAAGTAAGTAACATAGAGTGAATAATACCTCCCTGAAATCCCGTAATCATAAAGTTTTCATACCCAGATTCAATTATTACGAATAATTAATTTATTGAACTTGGAATACATCGGTAACAAATGATTGTTACGAAGTTTTTTTCAGGTACCGAACCGAACGAACCGAAGTTGTATATTTTCAAAGGGAGGTATTATCCACTCTTCCTTGTTTGAGTAAATATGTTCTATTCCGTACTCTGCTCATAACACAAAGAACGCTTTACTGAACGATGTTCTTTTTGAGACTCACATTTGCATAGAATCGTATAATTACAAAAAAAAAACACATTAATAATCATTGCTAATAACAGTGCGAAACCATCAGTATACATTATGCATAATTATCAAGTAATAAATAAAATAGCATTAGCAAGTTATATAATTAATATAAATAACATATAGTTCCTTCTCATTTGGGTGTATAGATAGGTTGTTGAGATTTTCCATTAAGAAATTTTCAGCGGAAGCGCGGAGTTGGGTTTGTATAAGCGTCCGATTATATGAGACCCAAATCATATTGGCGAATTGTGTGAATCAGTACATCTCTGCCTATTTGGGGAGCACAGGCGTGATGAACTAACTAAAGGATATGTTTAATTTAACCTTTTGACCGCCACGTCAATAACGAAAATCCCTGTTCTCTACGCCAAGCGACAAATTCTAGTATTTAATAATAGGTAAAAAAAACAACCATTCTTTGAATGTATATTGAACTAAAAAAAATGGTATTTTTGACGTGCCATGCCGTCGTTGGCGTCGTGAGCAAGTTTTCATTTGACGTCTATACACGTCCGTGGCGGTCAAAAGGTTAAAAGTACCTTTGTGTATTATTTTATAAAGTATTTTATTGGGTAACTAATGTGGAGTGAGTCTAGGTTGATACTTGCTACATATCGTCTAGAATTTATACTCGCGCATAGAAGAAGGAAATTTCTACATAACATACCCGAATATTTTCCGATTATTTCAAAGTAAAGCCACGTTAGCAGTAATTGTGTAAAAACTTATTTGATTTACTATGTTGAACAATCTTGAGCACTGAGCAGTACCCACTCGTAAACACTTTAACACTCGTAAGTTTCGCAACGCATAGACAATACGGCGCGGTGATAAAACTCAATAGCTTTTACACCGACACAACGTATCTAGACTTCACTCATCTGTGTCAAAATTTTACTGCTTTACGATAAACGTAAGTGTTTCGTGTTGAGTTAAGATTGGAAGTCATTATCGTCCATGTAATTCAATTTAAGTGTTACCAAATAGTAAATACCCGTCCTTTTTAGCCCTGGAGAGTACACTCGTAGAGATGAATAATGATATCCGATCTGTTTGCGAAGAATTTTTTTTTGCCTTTCTTTTCCTATTCTTCTTCTTTATGCGCATATATGGTATAAAGGAGGTGTTAATGCTATTAGGCATCTTCTACCAGACAATCTTAGGATGATACAGAGATAATATGAAGACAATACGTAGATGCACTAGCGATATTTAGAGATACAGATTATCTATGGTCAATAAATATTAATACTATTAGAGTGAACAAATTTTATCAACGGAACAGCGTTGTCAATTAATAAATATCTAAAAATAAACCGAATCGCACTTGTATACTGCGTATTAATAAATGTTATTACGAGAAAATAATAAAAACGCAATAATTTACGCCCATTTAAATCTTGATGCAATATTTTTTGGTCCTAAACGCACAAGTAATTGGACGCACGGTATTCATTTGATTTATACAGTCAGAGCGGCCATTTTGATTTTATTTATGATACTATTTGTCCTTTGCTACATTTTTTATAATAGCTTTTAAAAAAAGTTTGCCAAGTTTGTCAACATTATATCATATTAACTATTACACATGTTTCTTGCAAATAAATTATTTAATTCTTTAATAACAGGCACAATACGACCTCTGGAGGGAAATATGTTATGATAGGTAAGTATATTCAGGAATGATTTGATTAATGAAATTCTACCTATGTCAAAACTCGAGTTTGACCGCATAAATCAAATTTTAAATATTCAATAAATTCATATAATATTTAAATTCATAAATAAAAAAATTGTATTTGAGTGACATTAAGTGCAACGGTCTAAAACAAAAACATTTAAATCTTACTAGCGACAGACGGGACATCACGAACGAAATCATACTCTGTTACTTTTTTCCAAATGGAAACAAACCTGTCTCTGTCTTATATTATCAAGGTGACAAAGAGAGAAAGCTAATTGTCGGGGTCAATATTTTTGAAAATGTTGGCATTCTATAACCGTTTTAAATCTCTTTGTTCTAAATTGTGCTTATTATAGGTAGGTACTACCTGAGTATCGAGGATCTGAGCAACTAAATAATGATATTTTTATATTTTTTTGGCATTTTCCATGCTAAGATTTTAAAGTTATTTAGCAAAGGAAAAATTCGACCGCGGGCAGGATTCGAACCTGCGTCTTCTGGTTAGGTACACGACGCTATCCAATAAGCCACCGCTATACCTAACCGTCATGTCCTAATGTACCTAAATAATGCCTGATATGGACCATCCCATAATTATTATAGTTGTAATGTACCGCTCGAATCGACATTTATGTACGCTCGATTTGTCGAAAGCTTATGTCATTTTCATACATTTTGTTTCAACCTGTTCTTTGTCGATTCGAATGTTAGATTGCAACTAGTCGACAGGCCTTGACCAGAGAAATTTTACAACGAAACTTAATATTTAGAAAGAATTTCAATCAATTTCAAGTATGTTTGATTCTGTTCTGTTTTATAAGAAATTGGCACTTTTTAAAACTTTAGTAAGAAGTCCTGGGGCCTTACCACGAAGTGATAACGCGATCATCTTTAGTTTGTGTGAAAGGGATGGCGCTATTCAATGTGTAGAGCCGCATCCCTCCCTCTCAATCGCAAAACAATCGCAATAACACTTCGTGGTACGGGCTCTGGGTTAGATTCAGGTCGAATCAAAATGTTATTATGATTTCTTATAAAATTTCCAGTAGCACGGAAGGTAAATGGGACTTGAACACCCCGGTTAAAATAAAAGTACTCGCGTCTACTAGCGTCCATGGTCACGGGTAGACTGACATAGTCATAGTCAAAGCTGTAAAGATACATATGACAAGAGTACATATGACACGATAAAATCCGTAAAAAGTAGTTTTATTTCAATAACCTCGGATTTGAGCCCGGTTCGTATTAGGTAATGGGACCTAAACGTAACGGTGAACTGTGGGTGTAGGTACAGCAGGTCATCGGTACACTTCTGCCCGACGTTTCGGGAAATACAGGCGTGATGCTATGTTAAATGATGATAAAATATACCATTATAAATTAATTTACAACGCGCGTATGTCATATTAAAGTATTTTAGTTTTTGTTAGCGGTCATTTGACGGGTTGTGAAATGTATAAAGGTGAATGAGTATGACGATATAAAAGGCCAAGATGACGTAAATTATATTAAAATTAATAGTCATATTTCAACTATGTTGTCATCTGCATCCGTTGAAGTGTCGTCTAAATTCAATATGCTTCAACCAAAGAGATTTGGTTGAAGCTAGGCTATCACAAGCAGTGATAGCCTAGTTGTATGACCATTGGACTGCCAAGTCGAAGGTCTCGAGTTCGAACCCAAGGCACGTACCTCTGACTTTTCGAATTCATGTGCGTATTAATAATTAATTATCACTCGCTTAAACGGTAAAGGGAAACATCGCACTAGGCCAGCGTGGTGGACTAAAGCCTAATCCCTCTCAATATGAGAGGAGACCCGTGCCCAGCAGTGGGACAGTATATGGGTTGATGATGATGAAAGAGATTTGAACAATTCCCCCATTGTGAAGATGTTTAATCAAAAACGTTGATACCAATTGGATTTGATTGATTTAATTCTTCTTTAGTTTGATTTGATTCTTCCTTCATGAGCTTGACAGAGATGAAACAATACAGAGCAGGAGGTTACAAGTAGTCGATTAAGAAGATCCTATTAAGTATTACAAGTAGTCGATTAAGAAGATCCTACTAAGCTGTGCTGTGCCCAACAGGGTCCATAATTGATTCCTAGATTTAAGCCTACCATCTGTTTTATATATTTTTGTACATTATGGAATGCAATAAATGAATATGAATATGAATAAGATCATGTTGTTTTTTTATGAAATGTCAACAACAACACCGCCTTTAGTATCACTAGTACAGTCAGCAACGAAAGTCGCTGAACACAGCAAAATTGTTTTATTGTCACAGCTCCAGAACTTGGCAACAGGTCTTTTCTACTAAGGTAACCTAAATATTTAATGGTCATCTATGCAATTATTGCGCATAACCTTCGTAGGTCAGTAACTTCATACTTGTTAAAAATCATATTGAAGATTGCAACATGTTCAGCGACTTTCGTTGCTGACTGTACCTACATTGTCATCTTGAGACCTCAGTTGTTAAGTTTCATATGACCAGGAGTTCACTGGTGACATAGCTCTTCAAACCAGAACACTAATATGAGCACTTTATTGTTTACCGGGAGAACATTTCGGAATGCGGCTTTTTATACAACTAAGGTGCAAATTCTTTCTGGAATAGTAAATGGTGCCTCAAATTTCATGTATTCAAAGTCAATTATTTTATTTCCATTCGACCATTATAATAGCACTTTTGAAAAGTCAAATCTAGTTGCAGGGTTCCAAAAAGTGGATCTTATGGAGAAGAACCAGCTAGAAACTCCATAGACACTCTTTAATTAATTTAATTATTATTTAATTAATTTTAATTACTCTTTAATTTAAAAAAAAAATTACACTGTTAATCTTGGTTTACAATTTTGTTCCGAATAGTTCATGAGAACAATGCAGTTTGATGTATATTAGTATTTTATGAACACTAAAGTAAATTCCTCAAAAAAAAAGAAAATTGTGTTACGGTATTCAATTGAGTGTATGTGAGAGACAAACTTACTATCACAAAACGATGGCTAAATGCATGTCAACAGTAAAAAGGAAAGAAAATAAACAGAATGTATGACTTTCAGAATAAACATCTCATACAAAAAATACTTTTACGAGTACAACAAGAAAGAAGCGGGAATTTTAGTTCATTTCCATATTAAGTTCAAGTTCAATGTATATTGTGCTGAACGAGGTAATTCGGTGGACCGCTAATGACTGCATCTCATTATAAGAAGTTTACTACCAGTTAATACACTAATTAACTCGCCCGAACCAACAAGGTGCTTTTAAGAAGTGATAAGATTGAGCGGAAGGCTCTTGATTCAACATCATACTTACACGACACTAAGAAGCCCTGCTTTCATACATACCACCTCGCTTGTATTACCCGAAGAGTTACACGGATGTGTGTTGTACATATTTACCAATAAGGTGGCCAACAAGCATACGGCCCACCTGATGGTAAGCGGTTACCGCAGCCTATAGATGCTTGCAACACCAGGGGTATCATAATCCTCAGCCAAACTTCACACACTGTTGGGTCTCTTCTGCAATTCCATATTCCACGCTCTTGTGCCTGTCTCATTCATGTCCTCAATGGTACAATAAAAATGTCACCTTATTCCAATAAAAAGAAACAATTATGGAAGCGTGTTTCCACTTACATTCGTCTCAAAAGCTTAATAACTTGTTTCAATAAAGTATTCCAGACTATTTGGAACTATTAACACGTTGTTGTTCTCTGTAGCATTGGATTTATTTTCACCTGTCCTGAACCGGTCGGCTAACCAATGCGGAAACATGTCCCAGCCGCGAACAGAGCTTTATTAATATTTCGCGGTCGGTCCGCTTCTGAGAAAAGACATTGTCCTTCTGAGCGCGAGCGTCGACCTCACACTTTTTGTTTGTTTATGGTCACCGCTGTTGGCGGCAAAAAGGGAAGTTTTTAATCTATGTCCTTTTTATTTTTTTCTGTTGTCATTTTAATGAGGCAATGGTAAAAATTCGTTTAGTTGAATTATTTGTAGTTTTGTTTAATAAACGTAGTATATCCATATTGTTAAGATAATCCCTACTTCCACATAAATAGTCTAAAATGCAAATTTCTGTATGTCTGTTACCTTTTCACGCCTAAACCGCTGAAAAGGTTTCTATAAAATTTGCACGGAGATACATTGCATCCTGACGAAGGACATAAGCTACCTTTCTATTTAGTATGCGACTGAAACCGCGGGCAAGAGCGAGTTTATTATAAATCACATGTAAACTGGTTTTCCTTGGAAATTCTCCATAGAATAACGATTAACAAAACTACCATCATCATCAAATCATTTGCTACACATTATTATAATGCTCACAGGAATTAATTACGTTTTAGTAATCAGTGACAAAATAACATATTCCTAATGGGTAGTTTTATGGGCTAAATTGAAAAATCAATTAACATAAATTGATAGGTAAATAAAAAAATATCTTAAGCCCTACTACTTAACATTGTAAATGCGAAAGTAACTCTGTCCGTTTGTTACTCTTTCACGCCAAAACCGCTGAATCAATTTTGATGAAATTTGGTAAAGAGATAGATTAGATCTTATGTCACAAAAAGCTTTTTGGAATGCGGGTGAAATCGCGGACAACAATGAACACATATCATTTTTACCACCAGCTTTATACGCCTATACGCGCCTATACTTTGGTATTCAGGGTTAGGCAGAGGTGAACTATTGTATCCCCAAAGTTCGCCATTATTTTAGGTCCTATTGTATAACAGGGGTGCTCCAAGCTGCAACCGAGAATTTAATAGAAAAAAAAAAACAATAAATTTTCTTTCGAACGAATCAAACCGCGGAACTATAACCACTACACTAATAAGGCAGGTTTCTTTTACCTCAATTACCATGATCCAGCTTTAACGTGCATGGGTTTAAGACTTCTTATTCTGTGGTGTGATGTGAGATTTTTTATGCCATAAAGTATTTTATTTTTATTTTTTAATAAACACCGGATAATTTAAACAGACAGGACACAATTCCATTAATTAATACAATTTGCATATTTGGTTTTTACCATAACTAATATGTTTTTAATCGTACTCAAATAATTTAGGTGGCAATCCAACAAAAAGGTTTGTTTATGGTCATAAATTAGGGATACTTTATTAAAAAAAATAGGTCGCTATAGTTTTTTTGCGCAACGACAATTATAGACAATATATTTTATTAATTAATCAATAAATATCATTCATTTTTTGTTTCTTTACTTTTTGGCACGTAACATCTTAAATATTGCTATGTTTTTGGTAGATGAGCTACATTATTTACCTTTAAAAGGCGTAAAGATTCACCACATAAATAACACAAATGTTTTGCGATAGTTGACACATCCATTTATCAGAATCCAATCGATAAAAAAATACATTAAATTAGACATTATCTTAAATTATAAGGTGACTTTGCATTAAAACAAACATAATATTAAGTACCTATTCGTAATTAATGTATACATAATTGGAGGATGATGGTGATAATGATGAGATGCTTTAATTTACGGTGAAAATCGACCCTATTAACTAAGTAATAAATGTCAAAACTGGTCAATAGGTGATGATAAAGCAATCCAGGTTGCCATGTAGCCGGCCCATGTTCCCTAGCAATAGGGGCGACCGGTTGAAGAACATTACTATGTTCTTAAGTTCAGTAGTTAAGTAATGTCTTCGATAAGTCTTGAGTAATGTCTTCGATAGATATCATTGACGTCATAAGACGTAGAATATGGTTGAGAAATTCAACATAACAGGCAGTGGTCTCGGAAGCTTAGTGGCTAAAGCGTTCTGAAGACGAATAGGAAAACTGTTTCAACGATTAAGTCGCTGAGACATCGCTACGGTTTTAATTACGTGAATCGGGCTACTGGGTGACTTCCGATCGTTGTCGGTTTTTGAGACTGAGTCAAAGAACTCGAAGCGTCCCTGTCCCTCCTGCCTCCTGCTCCTGATGACGTTTCACGAGGGTATAGTCATGTACTCCGAACTTCAGTTAATTTCAATTTCGGTCAACGAAGTAATGGTCGCATTACTTCGTCGAAGCAACTTCGCGAGCGAATAGTGGAGGCATAACATTAAAAATTAAAAAGGTTGCATTCGACACCACCGTGGGACCACTGGTCTTAATAAAAACGTTTGTTATAGAGAATGATACACTACACACAATATTGTAAGCTATCAGATGATGCTAAGGTCATTTCAATCGCCGCGTGCGATCACCGCTCACTTCCGATCCGATGACACTTGATGTGTTAATCTGTAGTTGTATCATGTATAAATATGTAGGTATCTAAGTTTTATTTATATGCAGCCAAACTATTTCTCAATACAGAAATTTGTTTAGCAAAAGCCCTGGCGTGCACTGTGTCTGTATTTGTAACTTGAGGGGACAATAAATTTGTCTCATGGTCTTCAGGCTGCCGCTTACCATCAGGTGGCCCGAATGCTTATTGTTTTTTACAAGCCCGTAGTGTCCCATTACACGGCAAAAGACAATAACAAACAAGAAGTGGAAGAAGGTCCTCCCCTTCTTCGTCTTCTTGTTTGTCATTGCTAAAAAAACTTAATACAACGTCAAAACAAAATAAGGCATCTCTACGCCACTGGACCGGAAATACCAATCGTACTTCCCCGTCCAAACTTGAACCTTAAACCATAAAAAACAGGCCCTTATCCACCACACGTAGATAAGTACCCACACAATTTGTTACACAAGGTACAAGACGTAATTTGCAACAGAAATTGCGATGACAAGATACCGTACTATCTCTTAATCTAAAGCAGTACCGAGAATTTCTGCAGGGAAGGTGTAACCTCGGTGTAAGAGAATTTATTTGTATGGCAATACCTAAGGTCCTTGTTTATGCGCAGTGTTACCAAGTATGTAGCTTATTGGGGTTAACTAAAGATTATATTATTGGTTAATAAACAATAGGTTATGATTTGCTAGGTTGGAAATAAAAAAAAAATGAAAATGAATATTTGTTATTCTTCGAAGTTGTTTATCCGATTTTGACAAAATCTTTATGGAGCCAAGATGACGAAATCACATTTTTAATAAAAAAATATAATGACTCAAGTAGTTTTAGGAAATTAGTTGATAAGTAAATGCGGTTATGTACAGACGCCAGCAGGTTAAGCTATACAAAACTGTCAAATTTTCACTATTGAATATGAACCTTATAGTTTCGAATTAAAAGTTGAAATTCAATCAAAGAAATCTGACAGATTGTGGTAGCTTGATGTGCTGGCCTCTGTACTAACCATAATTGAAACTTCTTGATAATAAGAGCGGTATTGGCTTCGCATTCAAAATGTAATTTAAGCTTTACTAACTTAAATCGATTTAAGTATCTCAATCGAGTACTGAATGTTGATGTCTGACTGTAGTCCACCATGCTATCCCAGTGTGGGCTGCATACTTTAGGTACTCGTATGTACATTGTAAAAAAAAAACGAATGCATACATGTTCCTTACAGTATTTTTCTGCACCGATTAAGATTGATAATTATCAATAACCGATTAATTATCAAATACCTAATAATATTATTTAATACACACCGTATCTCTTGACTTAGAATTTGGCTTCGTTGGGGATCAACAGCAAGTTTTTACATTTTGATATTTTATAGACATAAACTGTATTTTTAAGGCTTCTTGGCATTACAAACGATTTAATATTCTATGCTATTTTGTTGCAGATTCACAATGGAGTCGTCGCCGTATGTGTCGGCCCACTGGCTGTCCGCTTTTGTTCTTCTATGCTCCTTCTTCTCCACACACACGCTCAACACTAAGGTAAGTCGAACATACAAATTTAAATTAGGAACACGTAACTTTTAGCGGAGGGAAAAACTAACTTTGAATACGAAACTCCTTCTTTTATTTATTTATAAAAGTACAAGCAATTAAATTATTCGATAATCAGGGAAACTATTAGCTTACATTTTTATTCTTTTGATGACTTCAATAGTAAGTAAATAATACATGATAGTTAGAGTAATATACAAATTTACTGACATTAAAGAATGTCAGATGTTCAGAATGTCTTACGTTAATAAAGTGACAACTGTCAAAAAATAAAAAACAAAATAGGCTCGAACTATAAAATAATGAAACAAAAGCAACTAATTGCAACACTGTAGATGTGGCTTTTTAAATTTTTATTTATTCATAACAAGCAGGTCATCACACAAATTAATGTCACTGAAATGTCAGTTTACGAAATAAAAACCCAACTTTTTTATATATCGGTTTGTACATTAGTTCATCTACTTGTTTGACTGCGTAATAATCATTCTTACCCTTTACGAATGAATGAGCTTGGATAGTTTGTGTGGAAATAAATTGCCTTAATCCGTAGTATAGCAGAAATTGGACAATAAATAACTCAATAAATATTATGAAAAGTCATAAAATCTCAACGAAATGGATGCTTGACATTCACAATGTTTAAGCATGATCACTGTATTATGTACGAAATTTTAGCAAAACCGGATTTCTTTCTCTGTATTTTTCATTATAAATGCAAATATAATGTAAAATTATTAGTGGCCTGAAGAGTACCAACATGTCTCGAAGCCAAATAAGAATCCACATTATAATATTTTTTGATCATTTTTATGTGGGTACCTTTAAAAAGTAATTAAAAGCTTAATTTAATTTGATTACTCACTAGGTAAAAACCACAACGTGTTTAATTAAAATTTTATTTTATAGATACAATCTATAAATATATATATAAGTATATAATTTTTTTAACGAACACCTGTCTATCTTCAAATTTTATGTGTAATTAAATACTGATTGGCTCCCTGCAATGTCGCGGCTACCACGTGCTGCGTCAGTGGTAGCGTCTTTGCACAAGAATTTGCTACCTAATTAAAACAATATTTTATTTCTTTATTTAACTCAGAAAACGTAAAAAAATAACAGTTTCATTGAACTTCTCGATTCGCGGGAATATTTGACAGCTGTCAAGGAGTGGCAGCCATCTTTGTGGTATTGTTCGAAACACGTGACTTATCCATTGCCGTGCTGTTGTTCGCGTAATACGGATTTTTTTTCGGAAGTTATACGGCATTCCAATAGCTCGTACGAACATACATAATTCATGCAGTTACCGCATTACTTTCACTCGATCTGCGGTATTAAAACGTTAGTTTGCGAGATATTTTGTAAAACTGTAGACTTAAAGACGCTAATTTTCAAGGCAACAACAAATCTATGTAAATCTTAAATATTTTATCACAGAATGAATGAGAATCGTTTAGTTTGTGAGTTTAAAATAGCAACAAACCACAAAGCTGTGGTATTAGACGAGCTAATTTCAATATAGCAATACTTTCTGTTGGCCTTTAAACTAGAAGCGCGCATCAAGAGTCGTAAGCTGATGTGTCTCGACATTTCGTAAAAAAGCTTTACAACATACATTTTCATAATAATAATTTTATTGTTGTCATTTTAACATGTTAGGACATATGAAATCGGTCGTTAACCTCGTTAATATCGATTGATGAATATTTTTTGCAAATCTTTGAACTTTTTGAAAGAGAAGGTAAGAGCCGTTATGTTGGAATTGAAGTATCTTCTGTGTTGAATAGATATCAAATGGTCTTTCCAAATTTTGTGTATCATTTATTTAAATTAATACCTAATAGCTGATGCGAGACGAGAAATGTGAGTGATGCTTAATTTGTTGACATGAATATGATACGTCTAGACTCTAGACTCTGTTTTATTCATCTTAAAAAATTAAGTATCCTTAGGTGTAGCAATAAAGTGTTTTTGATTTACCGGAAACTCACCTAACGAAAATCTTATTTTGTTGATAAATATTTTTCTACTTTATCAATGGCATCAATATTTGTTCCAGGATACAGGTGGCTATTTAACATGCATCATTCATTTTAGTGAAGAGTTATCCTAAAAAGAGGTTTATTGCGAATCTGTCCTTTCCTGTATAATATAAGTATTTCGTCTATCGATCAAAATATAGTACATACATTTAAGTCGGCTGACATTTAGAAATTTACATTATCATTTACTAAGTTTAACGGACATTAACGCACCTAAAGATTATATCACATTGCAACACCACAGCTGAGATAACCTAAGCAATATTGTAGTATGTCATAAACATACAACATACAATATCAAGCGCCAGTCGGCATAAATTTGGTTTCGCGGCGACCACGCCCAACGATCGGTTTCATAACCAACCGGTTGCTCGGTAATGTGACAAGCTTGTGGCACAATTATTGTTACTTGTGACTTAACGCCTCTTAATGGTGTTGAGTCAGCAGTTCAGAGTCGGTCAATGTGTTTAGACACACTTATACTGTTTCGGATTTATTTCACACGTAACCTACTAAATATTACAGAGTTAAGACATGTGTCACGATTGTTTTAAATCACATATTGGAAGTTGAAAAATTTATAATATGTCTAATTTCAGCATGTTTGCTAGGCTGACTATACATTGTAAGCCTTGCAAAAGAGGAGCTACAGCCAATGAAGCCATAGTTAGAAGATAATTATGTGTTAATGACCACAACACACCTCAATCAGTCGCATTTTTATAATTTTGATTAATCTAATCTATTTATATAAAAATCAATGACGTGTATGACGGAGCATCACTTGAGTTCGGGATCAACCGATTTAGCTGATTTCATTTTTGTTGTTTTTAATTGTCAGGATAAGATGAAAGAAAATTTAATGATGTCCCACGAGATTGGAAATAAAAAATCAATTCATGTAGCACCGTGAGGTAAAACTAAGTAGTATAATAAAATACAATTCAATTGTAACTTTTACTAGGGAATAAGAACTTTCATACCAAAAAATACAAAAAATCACTAGATAATTAAGACGATTCTAAATAAATATAAATAAGTTTCCGTGGACACTAAATCGCGCAACTGAACAATAAACATCTCAACATTGGTTAAACAAGATGTGTTTGAACGAGTTGTCCATCTGAATGGAATAGCAATTGAAAGCTATATATTTAACTGACATTAGAATAGATTTACTAGCGTTTAATTCAACGTGAGACGCATAAGAAAGTGATTCCGCGTTGAATTTGTTACTCCCGGTCTTTTGTTGGCTCAAGATCAGGGAAATTGGGACTAATAAATAGGATTAGATCATCGATAATTTCAAAAGACATTATTCCTTCAGATAGTAGCTCCAACAATGGCATTTGGCAGGTCACACTAATTTTTTTATGATTTTACTGTTTTAATACCATTTTATTGCGTTGTGACCACTGTTTTTATACCAATGGTTTCCTGCGTCATAATTAATTTAATAAAAATCCGTACTATGTAATTTATAGACTCGGATTTTTACGTGGACTGCCACAAGGAGCTATTTTGGGTTCGTTTTGCGTAGGACACATATCCCGTCCGGCTGATTTAGTTTACCTAATTTTTGCAAAGACAAAGAGTTTCAATTGCCTACCTGTACATAAATATTGGCTTAGGTATATAATCAACCAGCATATGTATTGGGTGGTATGAAAAGCCAAATGGTCAACCAGGTCCTAAGTTGTCCGTCTGCCGTTTTGACGTCCCAGTAAATACCTATATCGCCGTACTAAAATCCTAGGCGGGTAGGATTTTAGTACGGCGATTGCCTTTACAACCTCCTTCCAATCTTACGTAGGTTTCTCATGCAATCTTTTCGCCCCTTATAAATGCCTCAAGAATCGATAAAATCGATGCGTTTTATATGACTGAATCGATTAACATCTTCCGTTTGCTAATTGGCGTAAGTACGGTTATTAGTAAGGACGGAGTTGCATTGGTCGGAATTCACTGATATTAATTCTGTTGACTTTGAACCAAGTATATATCATATTTCGATGATTATACTGCATTTTTATAGTTTTACATAAATTATAATTTTGTGATATGACAAGAAATAGATATGATTACTGTTTTAAAGGTTTAGTATAATTCAAGTTACTTTTTATTTTTAAGAAGCATTATAAGCTATACATATTTTATCAATCATGTTAAAGGATCCTCAAGCTATACTGACGGAGGTCAAAGAGAAACTGGAATGCAGCTTGGTATTAAACCATTCATGGTGCTCCAAACTCCTTGCACGACAGTTTATTCATCGAAAACCCTTTGCCAAGGCTTACCTCTTTTTTTGGAAACCACAAGTTCATCTTGACATTTTCCGAAGATAATTGCAAGTGATTCTGATTAATTTGAAAAAATCGGTACATTGTAGCTTTTAAATCAATCGAGATGTCGTATGGTGACCCAGATCTGTACAAGTTTTTGTATGGTTTACGTAACATACTCATCGCACACCGTGGCCTTATTGGGTACAGAAAAGGCCATGTGTGTTCATATTGGGTGCAGTGAGATTCTCGTGTAGATTTTGAGACACATTTACATTTTGGATTGCTAAGAAATTCGATTAAGAGTAAAAGAGCATTTATCATTCGAACTTATCATCTAAAGGAGATCGAGAGCATCTAGAGGATTTTCTAGATTATTCTATTTCAAATATTGGCTGTAACTTTGAATTTGTAAGCTGTGAACAGTCAATGTAAAGAAACATGTTTCATTAATTTCAATACTGAATAACTTTGAAAAATGAACAACTCTTTCTTTTTGATCTCAGTTGAAAATTGAAATTAAAAGTAATATAAAAGACTTTCATACATCATTGCAGTGGTTATTCGATAACTTATACACACACAACCATAATTCATTTGAATATTGACAACCCAATGCCTGCAGAAAATATAGCAGGAGCCGTTAAATATAGGTGCACTGCAAATTGTACCTTACTCTTTGGAAATAAGGACTTATTGGTTAGCTCCTGCCACACACGAACCAAAGGGCATGATCGTAAAGTTGAAGGACAATACTTTCCTTGACTTTTGTTTGTGCCAAGCCGTTCTCATAAGACTTATTAGGCTTTCAATGAGTTATTGCTTCAACACTGGCTTTACTGAATTTCCATTCATGTGATGTATCGAATGTTTTCACGCTAATTTGGAAGTGAAAGAAACATTAATTTATTAACAATCATCAACAAATTTACAATTGATACTGCGTGATAAAAGAGTAATTTACGGCTTCAATTACTTGAAGAGGTAAAAAAAAAAAATTTAAAATTTGAAGCTATTTATTTCAATTTAAAAAAAGACACACTTTTACATAATTATAATAACACTCAATCTTTTGAGTAAGATTATGTGCGTTATTACATAATTCATACAATGTTAATGTTTACAATATTTGACCCTATGAATGCCCCTCCCCCGTTCTAAACTTCCCCACAGTGAAGTATGCTTTAAGGATGTTTTTAATTTGTCGTGGTTTTTTGTTTACAATTTTTTTGGCAATTTCCTTTGGTAATTTATTCAGAACGTCAGGAAGAGCATACGTCCAGGCCCGCTTGCCATATACATTGTTCACTCTTGGCAGTTTATATAGAGGCAAGTATGACAGACTACGAACAAAACTAGGTCTATTTGTTTTCTGTATCCTATTCATATATTCAGAGTAATCAGAGGCAACAGCTAATTTAACTTTATCAAATACATTTACTACTTTACAGTATTTAAACAACAAATCATAATTTGGTTTTAGTTGTAATTTAACTTTACATGGTACCATTATTTTTAATAAACGTATCTGTATATCATAGATTTTTTTAAGGTAAGTTGTATAAGTCCTTCCGTAACAATTTATTCCATAGTTGATTACAGAGTCAGCCAGTGACATATACAATAGTCGTATTGTTTTATATGGCAATTTTTGCTTTAAAATCCGCAATTTTGACATGATAGCCCTAAGCTTAGTGCAAACATAGTCCACATGAGGGCCCCAGTTGAATTTATGGTCTATCTTGAGACCTAAATAAACATGTTCTTTAACAATTTCAATTGGCTTACAGTCACAGATATCCAAGCACTGATGCAGACACTGATGCTCATGAGCAACGACTCTCGGTGTTCCTTTAGTTTTTAAGTACGGTGAATGTATATGCATAAGTTTAGTTTTTTGGTAGTTAATGGTTAAGCCAACGTCATGAGCCCATTTACATAGAATATCAAATTCACTTTGCATCATTTTCTCCGCAGTACCTAGATCTCCGTGAGCTGTGATAAGGCATGTGTCGTCAGCAAATTGGTACACAGAGCCAAACCGGAATAGGTTACACATATCATTAACGTACAGTAGGTACTCAGTCGGTCCAAGGATCGATCCTTGGGCCGTGCCATATTGGGTCGGAATTAATGCACTGTGCGCCCCACCTATACCAACCACGTTATATCTGTTACGGTGATAATCCCTGAACCATTCCAACATTGGACCCCGTATACCATTCTGCTGCAATTTTGCGAAAAGCACGTCATATTTTAGTGTATCAAAAGCTTTACTGAAATCTATCATAATTATTATTACATGTTTTTTCCTGTTAAGGTAATCATTTATTTCGTCTGTGAACTGTGACAACAATTGTGTGGTACTTTTATTTTTCTGGAATCCAAATTGTTTTTCGTGTACTATGCTATTGCTTGACAAAAAGTTGCTCACAATATTCCCAACGTATTTTTCAATAATTTTATCTAGGCAAGAATAAAAAAAATAAAAGGTAATGTATAGTGTACATAAAAGTGATATTTTACAATCAACAACAATTGTTTTGTAGTAACCCATACTAGTGCTACAGGTCGCTGAAATTGCATCGTAGTCTGATAAACAATGGGTCCAACAGATACCTCCCACTGCGCTGGTGTAATATCGTTAATGATAATTGAAGTTGTAGAGATAGTGATGGTACAGTGACTGGATGGATAAACATCTTGTTGATGATTGTGAACCTCTGTCAAGTATCCATGATAAAAACTAGAACACAGAGACAAAACACGACAGAATATAAAATATAGTTATGTTACTCGGTAGAAGAGGTGTAGTGGTAGTTCTATTTACCTCTTTTTCGCAAAAAAACAACGATCTATTACAAAATACATTAATGAATGCACATGATGTCTAACGTTGTAACTGTATGTCGGTCATGATTAATTTATATAATTCGGTTCACTCTAATAAGTTTTGATTGAAATAGAAAATATCTGTATAAATATTAGTCCATCAAAAGATGACTCAGGTTCTATTTACGTAATCTTTCGCTTCGTTGCCATGACAACTAAAGTTACTATGCTGAACACTGATGTACTGGTACAAAAAATAATAACAAATTAAGTTGAATGATGAATTATTAATAAGGCTCTTGGTATAATAGAAGTACATCCAGTTATGAATGAGTTTAATGCGATTATATTTCTTTACTGATTTAATACTAAATTAGTTGCAAAGCGTGCGGTTGCTTATGAATATGAACTTGATTTTAGTATGAACCCGAGATCGTTCAGTGACCCGTGTGAGAGGGTATAGATTGGCTTAAGATTACACAATTTTGATTCTTGATAAGACAAGATGACAGTTTGTGAAAACTTAGCATCTCAATGATAAATACTATATTTGACAATTGTAATTTTCTTTATTTTATTTTTCAAACAAATATATCACCAAAAAATTTTGATATGTCAACATAAAAAAGCCTTAGTTAAGTTTTTAGTTGTTGTGTTTGTCCAAGAAATATTTGCCAATACAGTGATGCTAGCTCCTATCGTACGCAAGCTCTTTGTCAACTTAATTTTATCTTACTAGTTTAATTGTACTTTACCAACACTGTATGTCACTTGATTCTGAGATTTAAGAACTTGTCATTTTAAAATAAATTTATCCTGATTTCAAAACTTTTCACTTTAGTAAAACATCCGAGTCTCTGACCTCAACAAATATTTTTTTAGGTCTTCGCATCTCAACATATTCAAACCAAAATATATCAACTGTTATTACAATAATTTGTCAATATTTCTTACCTTGCTTACCTTAACGAAGATATGAGTTACTTGCAATAAATCTTCAACAATATTAATGTTAGGATCGCTAAATTATATCAAATTAATGTGAATCGCGTACGTCAGTACCTGGGATTAAAAAAGAGGTTTCCTTAAATATAATTTGCATATTTTAATTTATGACGGCGGTAACAGCGGGGTCATTATCGGCGGGTCGTTGGTTCGAACCTGAGTGTTTAATGTTTTAGAAAAAATTGTTAACGATCGATAGCAGGAAAACGAAGAGATGTTGACTTTACTATATCATTTATCGCACACAATCATTCTGCAATGAAGGTAGATGGACTTCAATTTATAAAAGTATACAATACTATAGTTCTGGGTTAGACTAAAATAACTTAATAACATTTTGAAATATTAATCTTTACCATTTTCGGGACAGACCCTTGTTATTTTAAATAAATATAATTATTGATTTCTGTCACTTACACAAATATTAGATATTGAATTAAAACTACTTTTTACAGATTTTATCGCGGTTTATTGATATTACTAATCCCGACGTTTCGGACCCTCTACAGCGTACTTGGTCACGGGTAGACTGAGGTGGTGTGGAGGTGTTATAATTGCTGGTAGCTGTCAGTAATTATATTTAACATGAAACGTCGAATTAATAATATCAATATAATCCGTAAAAAGTAGTATCATTTCAATCAATATAATTTGTTAATTTTCTTTAAACAGCTAATGTTAAAGGCTCAAAAAACATGCTTTAATATTAGTCTAGTTTTTAGAAGCTTTAGATTAACATCCGTTCATTTATTCGTGAAAGACTAAGATCATAACAATTTTTACGGAAGTATTAATATTTTTTAATTTATTGTATCTATCAATAGTTATATAATGTAATATATTATATTTTGAAATAAAACTACTTTTTACGGATTTTATCGCGTTATATTGATAGTATTAATCCCGTTAAGACTGTGACAGTCAGTCTACCCGTGACCATGGACGCTGTAAAGGGTCCGAAACGTCGGGATTAATAATATCAATATAACGCGATAAAATCCGTAAAAAGTAGTTTTATTTCAATGTATATATTCGCGTAAATGTCAGAAATCAATATAATATTATATTTTTTATACCAAATGATGCAATACCTACTTATTTTTGATTAATGTACTTTTCTATAAAATCTTCAAAGCAAGAAATAATGGTCGTTCATCTAACGGTCTACCATAATCATGTTAACTCTTTCGGCACGCACTTTATTTTTTTATTACCATCAAAAAACCATAGCTCATTTTATTAGCCATTTATGTACTGTCATTGTGACAAAAAAAGTATTTTAATGGACACGACAATTTTAAATCCAAAATTAATACAGAAGGTTAATAACAGCTTTTTAATAACAATAGTGCAGGGATCGAAACAGGGAAAGAAATCCTTCGACACACAGTAAGTCACTAGGACGCATATTATATTCACTGTCATATCAGACAGGATCTTAACTACTACTATTACCGCCAATTTTTTTTGTTTGACAGATCATTGTGTCAATAATTTTTTTATAGTAAAACGCGAGCATTATTCTTTAAAAGTATCAAGAACTGTAGAAATCTGCTTGCGAAAAGAACTCACATTTATTTTTGAACTGCGATCTGTTAAGTCACTTGAAATTTCCCGAAAGCTGGAACACGCTCCATCCAACTCTTTCGTGTTCTTTATAAATGTGTTTGCGATTCCCATAGCGTAGATAAGCATAGGAAGATGTGTTTTTTAAGTCTGAGTCTCATACTCCGGTCGCCGTCCGTACTATGATAAAGGCCACCAGAGGAAAATTAAAGACAGAGGCTTATCATGACATGGAGGATAAGAAGAAGTTGTTATTCATTATTTAACAGTCTTTTGTTTTCGTATTAGAAATCTTTAAAAAATGCTCCACGAAGAAACATTGTGTTGGTAGTGGGGGACTTTGAGCCTTGTACTGCCAACCAAACTATTCCTCTTTCGTTTTACAGGGTTGGCAACGCGCAAGTAACACCCCTGGTGTTGCAAGTGTCTATAGGCTACGGTAACCGCTTACCATCAGGTGGGCCGTATGCTTGTTTGCCACCTTAGTAGTATAAAAAAATAGTCTGGTTGTTGGTACTAACTCCGATAACATTTAGCTCTTCAACAGCGTATTACGATAGTTTTTTGTTAGAAATGAAACTTCTGTAACCACTTTTTCTACTTTGTTTTTACGGTATTCGGTTTTCCCGCCGATATAATTCAATGGGCACTTGCTTCGGTCACAAATCATCGTTAGATTATGTTCAATGGCCATACTGTTGATATCGGCTTATTATAATTTGGTGCGTTGACATATGAACCCGCTAATGACCTGTTACGAAATTTTTAATGGGTTTATATTTTTACATAATGGTTGAATACCGTTACTATAATCTACCTTTTTAGCATCATTATTGTATAATTCATCTAATGACAAACACAGTTAGGGAGACGGCACGTTAGTTTGATCCTTAATCCTAAGTCTTCTTTCAGGAGTCAACACTTACTCAATTTGTATAAGCTGGAAATTCCCCTTGATGATGATGAATATACGTAATACCTACGCTGTATATACGTATATATGTATATAACATGTACGTGTATATCGTCTCGGTATAACTCTGTCCGTTGTTGTGAGAAAAAAAGTAAAATACTTTTTTCTCCTTCGTCATCTATGACGCATCCAGCAAATTTTGTACCATAGATCATAGATGTACAATGTCAAAACGATTGACACCAAGTATATTGACCTCTTTACTTACGCTCAAGAGGATACTGCACACCGTTATTGCGGTTTAAAAAATAATCAATCAAACACTATGTTTGTTTGCTATTTATAATGAAATTCTAATGTAATGCAACTAGGTTTGTGATGTTTGTAAAGGCTGTTGAACTTTGACTGGTGACTAACGTTCTAGTAGATTTAAAATTCAGGTCTTAGACCCACCATGGACAACTGATAGTTTGCAATGGAGTTTTCTATCGGCGCCGGCGCACATAAATAATATGACAATAGACAGTAAAATGTACAGCAAAGCTACTTTATTTTACTTTTGCATAGGATTCAGTGCATTTTTGTTGACAAAAAGCCCGTCATATCGCATCTCGATGGAGTCTATTTGTAATAATTTGTAAATCTTCAGGCTTGTTCATAATGGTAAGCTGCTATCGTCGTATAGACATGGGGTATGCATTTATTGGGGACGGGTAAAATTATTAGGGCATTTATTAGAGATGTTTTGCTTATAACATAGCATCTAAGTGCGAACGGCACGTATGTATGACAAGATGTATGAACGTCGACGAAGTAAAAGAAGTTTACAGAATCGTAGCAAGCGGTGTTGTGAAGTGTGACCAATCTCGAACAAAAAATAGTGTAAATGTGTATGATCATAGTAATATCATTGACACTTAAAGCATTTTTTTTAACTAGAGCCCAATTAATAATTCCTATATTAACTATACTATGTATAGATATATATTGACTTTACAAAACTGTCCGTATTATTTTAATTGAGCCAGCAGGTCAAGCTATCCAAAACTGTCAAATTTGCCCAAATTAAAATGAACCATATTAGGTAAGTTGAATTAAAGTTGATAATCTATAAAAGAAATTTGACAGATTGTGGTAGCTTGATGTGTTGGCCTCTGTACAAACTACCATTTTAGATAATTCCTGCTTTACAATTACTGTTGTATCTAACTGAAATGTAAATCAATGAATGTCACACAGAGCTCGTGACTGAATGATTAGATCTCGTATAAATATTATGAAAAATGCATCACTGTATGTCTAGCGGTTTTCGAGCTCGGTATAAATTGATGGACAAATAAATATAAATAAATAAATATAAATATCTTTTTGTATATTTTTGGCATTTTCCATGCTAAGATTTTAAAGTTATTTAGAAAAGGAAAAATACGTATATGAAAGACAAACACAAATTCTCATGTTTTATCCACACAAATATTTGTGTCTTGTGGGAATCGAACCCACGACCCCATGATCAGCAGTCCGGCACACGAACCACTAGACCACAGACGTCGTCAAAATGTTACGACAAGTGACGTCAGAGAAATATTAAAGTTTACGCATCAAACGTAGGTGGATAACGAAGCTATCTGTTTAGGGTACGTTGTACTTCAATCATTTTCTTCACCGGAGACTGAAATAACTTGACTGCTCAATAATGCTCTCTAATTATTGGTAATTAAGAGATATTCCCGTATTGGTATGATATTCAGATAGTGTCTTATTGGTCTGGTTAGGAGCTTACGAGCTGAGTTCTGGATAAGTAATCCATTTCCAAGTCAAATATTAATGGATTTTTTATGAAACTCCTAGCTCTCGAAGCTCGAGTTTGGATTTATGGCAATAACCTCGCCTCCTTCTGCATAGGTCGGCGAACTGTAGGTGTACCGAAGGAAGATAGAGGTGTACTGATTTGCACTTTTATACAATAGACTATGTTTAGGATAATTTGCATTATTAGGTACTGTCATATCTATACTATTTTAAAATCATAAAAGACTCGCACCTGTACATTGAAGATAATTAAAAACATACTAGAGTAGGTTTTGGAATTCTTATCTGTTTGTTAGAGGTTGGCGCAAAAAGTAATTAATACATATTATATTAGTGTTCACTGTTAAAATACACTTAAAAACTGGAGTACATCTTATCTCAATTATTTGAATAAAACCTTAGATAGAGCTTGAACTTTCAGTTGTATGCAGATCCATAGAAAGCAGAGATCATCAGTGTTGGTTTATACGTGAGCAAAACCGCGGATAAACGCTAGTATGCATATATATTTAGACAAATTTAGAAAACCGACCTTTTATCTTTAAGTTTGTATGATGACCTAAACATAAGTTTACATCAGTTGACAGGGTTATACCAGATTTATTTACATAAATTGCTTGCATAGTACTTACTAGACTAGTACTGACTAGTATCTAGTCATTTTATAAAGAGTTTCAATAGTCCTCAGCCTATCAGGGTTGCTATGGGCCTGACTACATGGCTAAGGAAGGCAATTGCGGATTCCAGACCCCGTCTTTACGTGCCCTGTTGGTTGATCCATTTGCATTAAAAAAAACGTAGTCTTTAATAACATTGGACATAGAGTCACTTTTAAGTGAACATAGTCACGTGCAAGGATCTGTACAAATAATAAATATACTTATGTATTACTAAAGGAAAAAACACTGGAAATTATTTATTTAATAAAGACAAAAGAAGCACCTAAAATTCTGTTCTTTGCAAAATAAAAAGATATAAATTTTATGGTGGCTACAAAAAGGTAATGACATGTTGTGTCATATAGCTGCAAATCAATCAACTCCTGCGCATCGTTGGAGCATTTGACAGTTTATTTAGGTGTTGGCAGACACTTTGGTCTTGGTCTTAATGATTGCGCGGACCTGCATTCATGTGTTCAACCTTTATTTGTTGTAATATGGCACCACCTGACATCTTTATTCATGTTTTACTTAACGTTACTGTTTTAAAACCATAACTAATATCTTCTAATTTATCTTTTAACCTCAAAATATAACATCAAATCAAATGACCTGATGAGTTAATAACAGAATATTCATCAGCATAAGAACTTGAACAGCATTAACCACCAGATGTTAAAGTGTTAATGACCCCTTTGGTAAATTATGCTACATTTTACCACAAACAAATGAGATATTTTCCCACAAACCAAGGCAGGTGTTGTTCGCAAAACTAGACTAATTAATTTCACCTCTAACATTAGTATCCTGTCATTTAAACACATCTTGGAAACCAGTTTCTTGTTTTAGTTTTCCAAGAATTCGATCAAACGTAATTTACAAGTTCGCGAAATCTGTTTATAACTATAAAAACATATAAAGGACTCCACTCAGTGAAACGTACCGTACAATGGTTATCGTAACTGGCAGAAATACAATTTAAACATTTGGTCGCTTACTGGTCGATACGTTTTTGGTGTGGTGTTGTCAAGTCATAAAAATCTGTAGACACTAAAATAATGTTTGCTGGTAGCAAATATTACCATGGTGCGGTACACTGCACTGGACGAAGTCCTTAAGTTTGAATATAAAAGGTAATGACGAAATATTTGACCGCAGAAAAGCCGTTATTACAAATTGTGTTGAAAAAATAATGGTCCAATAACATTGATTCAGAGAAGTGATATGTTTATTCCGAAGATGTGGACATAAATTGGGTAAGGGCTGCTGTACACATCCGGGTATGTGCCCAAGTTACGTAATAATGAATGAATGAATGAACAAATTTGTATGCAAAAATGCCGTGCAGTTTTAGCGCACCACGTATTGGTGATGTGATAATTTTTCAGTTCATTTTAATTTGTTGAGTCGGCGCCAATCAAATATTCATTATTTGATTGGCGCCGACTCAAAAATAGTTTTAAAGACTCAAAAGGTTTATTTTATTTTTCTAGCATAATTTGTCTATTTTTCTTCTTGATATGAAATTTGAACACTTGACTCCCTTCATTAACACGAAAAAGACAAAGATAAAAAATTACTTGTGGCGTGTATTGGTTCAAAAAATTCCAGTACCTACACGTTATGTGTACAACCGACCTAAGTGTTTATCTTTTCCGGGATTGTAAATAAGATTTATTGTGTTCAGTTACCTAATTGTTAAGATGTTTTCAATGTAATGGCAACAATTTCTTTTTGTTAAGGTATAATGTTTGAATGTAGCAGTTGATTTATATCACGGAAGTCGTAAAAATATTCCGAAGGATTTTTGAAAGGTAAAAGCCTAATTCGATTCTTATAATTTGGTGTGGTGGAGAGTAATTTGGTAGCCTTCTAGACTATAACTTTCAAATACTTATTGAAATAGTCAAAGTTTAGTTCAGTGTCATTTCTTTATGTGTAGGTTATATGCACGTTGGCCCCAGTAGGCGGCACGCCGAACGCGCGTGCGTTCAATCGCTATGCGAGGAAAGGCCTCGCTAATTGATGGGGTCCGGCGACTGCTGGACCACAGCCTGTCATGGTCGTGGCGAATTTCGCGGATCCCATGGCCATGACTGGGCAGGTGAAGGCAAGTGCGGTTTTTAGTCGGTATGAGTCCGATATACCCTGCCACCGCCCCGGATGGCGGAGGATCCATGAGGATTTTCCGTACTATAAAAAAAGGTTATATGAGTAACTTTTAGTATTTCTAAACACGTTACTGTATTGTAAATCTTTACATCTTGTAAATAAACTATTTATTATTTATTCTAGTCTATTGATAGCCTAAAAAGCAGGTTTGACCTAGTTCAGGCTGGCTGCTGATTGGTATTTTAAGTCGAGCTGATGATACTTTTTGTGTTGTGCCTTTATATATTATTATTTTAGTTATAATTTAGTTTTATATTAAGCATTATTACAAACTAAATAAAACGTTATAATATATAAACATAATAGGTATAAAAAGCTAAGGAAATGAGTGAATGGTAGAGCAACTGGATTAGGGCCATATCTGCAGAAGAACCGACAACCGTAGAGTAGGACTCGGCAAACGTAGTGTAGGACGCCCTCCGGCAAAATGGAGTGATGATTTGCGAAAGGCTGCTGGTAGAAGCTGGATGCGAAAAGCCGAGGACAGGGTGAAATGGCGCACATTAGGGGAGGCCTACGTCCAGCAGTGGACTAGTATAGGCTGATGATGATGAGGTTCGATTCCTTTTTTTTATAGTACGGCAAATTCTCATGGACTATCCGCCACCTAGAAAGACGGCAGAGTGTGTCGGACTCGTACCGACTAAAAACCGTACTTGCCTTCACTTGCCCTATTGTCATGGCCATGGGTTCCCTGAAATTCGCCACGACCACAGGAGGGTCGAATTTTTCCTTCGTCATCGTCATAAAATAACTCGTCAAATAGTTTTAGCATATAATGTTAAATTATATCCATCTATAGGTAGCTATTAAGATGTCTGACACGTCTAGCTCGTAATGAGGTTTTGTATAAATGTCGACGCGTAGGAATGTGTACCTAGCATTACCTTTGATACGCAAGGTTCAACGCCGGGTGGGTTAACAAATAGGAATGTGAATCGGTTTAAGTCAAACTTTACATAGATCTATGTATAACAATTTTATTTTTATATTTAATACTAGCCGGCCCTAGTTTCGCATGTGTGCAATGTACTATCTATTAACATTCCACAAATGCCTATGACACTCACAAACAATGTGGCTTTCCATTGGTAAAATAATTTTCAAAATCGATTCAGTAATCCAGAGATTACCCCCTACAACCTCACAAACTTTACCTCTTTATATTATTAGTATAGATTAGAATATTAAACATACTTTTCTTTTGTAAATACACATCCATAATCCCTACTTTTATAAATTGCGAAAGTGATGTCTGTCTGTATGTTAGTCATTCAAGCCTCAACCGCTGAACCAGATTTGATGAAATTTGGTACAGAGATTATTAGACCTTGGAGAAGGACGTAAGCTACCTTTTTTCTTAAAAAAATCTTTAGGTTGCGGGCGAAACCGCGGGCTACAGATAGTATTACATTACACTTTATTTCATCTACTGATTTCATATCTTTTCTCTCTGGTAATCCTGCTTGCTGTCAATATCTCGTCACAAGATAATAGAATACTTAATTATGTTAGCAATTAAATAGAGCAAGCAACATAATCGCCACGGTCAAGTTCACGACCCTAAAATAATAGTAAGAAGGCATTTCGTTTGTGTTTGTTTGTCTATTTCAACTACAAGGGATAGTTAACACACGTACTACTATATATAATTATTAAATGAGTGTTTTGGAAAACATTTATTTAGGTAGTTTAACGTGCTTTCAGCAACAGATTAATGAATGAATGAATTTATAACTAATGGCTAGAATCCCGCCTCCTATTACATGAGACCTAAACATACTGGCGAACTGTGAGTGTACTTTAGTACACTTTGGCCTAACCCTTTGGAAAATATATAATATATAGATAATAGAATGTTTATAGTCAACAACAGTTAATTTTCCTGTATTCGGCTGCCATCACTTTCGCCGTGAGATCTACTTCCTCAACCACAAGCTGTTCGCCATGAATCGAGTATAACAAAATTCACCTGCACTGTGCACCTTATTACGTAACCAGGAACCTTATCGACCACAGTCTAACCATGATAACCAGTTGACAGCTCCCCGTAACAAATGAACGGATTGTGATAATCAGTACTAATCTTCCAGCTCGGCCTCTCGGCGTCTCGGCCTCACCGCAAGGGCGAGACAGGTGGAGCGAGACGAGGAAATGGAACTGGGGCCGGGTCAGGGTTCGAGGTTTCTTCTCTACCTTTCTACTATAGATTTTTCTGGGAAATACATGCTCTATTGTGTTAGGAATAAATGTTAATTTGTCGTGCAGTTTGTGTTGTCTTTGGAAGAAACCTAGCATTATGAATGTACTGTTGTTTTTATATATTTTTGTGAATAGTTTATATCTTTTTTGGAAAGGTTTTTGAATAATAATATCGTAATTCCTTAATATATTTTATGGATGAGAGCGAATCTTTTTTCTTCTTCTAATACATTCAATAAATTTAAATAGGGATAGTTTAAATTGCTCGTTTTTGGTTTATGAAAAGGAACCCGTCTTCCATTTTTCCTATGGAATATATTAAGCATTTATGTGCAAACATTATTATGTACCAGTTTGAAGGGTAATGTAGGAGTGCTGAGATCTCACGAACACAACGCGCGAGTGATACCACTGGTATTGCTGGCTTCTATAAGCTGCGGCCTGCGGTTGACGCTTACCATCAGGTGGCCCCACAAACAAGCATGTTTGTCATCTTATTACATCAAAAAATGACCTTACAATATGTAATTAAGATCGACTCCATTATAACTTGCCCCATAACAAAACTAAGGCACTATGGTTGTCAATAGTGCAATTACCTTACCATAGACATTTAAAATCATGACATTTATATTGGCAACATTTCCAACGTTGCCAACATTTCAAATTTCAATAGTAGCTATGTCTGCACGGTTTCGTGCCTGTACTAATCGGTAACGCAGTGTTGCCCACTAGCTTCGTTGCAAACGCTCCACATTCAGTAAGCCGACATTGCACTAGATTTTCGCAACACGCAACAGTAATGCGTATCAAAACACGCAATATTGACAGAAATGTAACAAAATGGCGGATTTTGCACGAACATTGCCGAATTGTACTTCTCAGTGCGCATGGGCAGGAAGTACGCTTCAGGTTAGGTTAATGACCTTAGTTATTTAAACATAGTTGATGATAAAAAATATAGATTATAAACACTCATATTATATAATAGCGTATGCTAAACGATCTCTAGATACGAAATCTTATATTCGATGCCTATATCTATAAAAAAGGGTTGCTCCTAATCGATTATATTCCAGATAGTAAATCTTCATCTGGTGATGAGAGAGGGCTATCCCACTACTAGGCATACCCCTTGACTTTTTAAAAGTGGTATTATAATGGGAATATTGATATAAAATATTTGACTTTGACTTGAAATTAAATTTAATATTTTTGTAAGGAGAATGTTTGTTTTTTTCTATAATGATTGATTCAAAACCTTCGTAGTAGCTTACCGTGTCCAGATGATCACCTATGTCTAGGACAACAGGTTATTAATGTTTTATTTTATCTTTTCAGGTAAGGACACACTGACACACATCAACTATTTAATGTATACACATATCGGTAAGTTATAAAAGTTTTTTATTCTGCGAAATATTATTATGAATCGTCCGCCGAGATGCAGGGTATGTCGAACTCGTACAACTAAAGAAACGTGATTTTTACATTTTCTAATCTGTTATGTTGGATGGTGCCATGAAATGCGTGATTACATTGGCCACGAACCTGGCAGGAGACTCCACGAAACCGGAAAAATATATAAATAAAATAAAAATATAAATAAATCTACTATAGCAACAAAAAGGATATACCTAACAGAAAAAAAAAACAGTTACCAAAAAAGAATACCATCTACCATCTATTGTTAAAAGGTCACGACACATATAACCTGTCACTGCTACATAAATCATAAAAATTAACACTTTAATGCTAAACGAAATTTAGTTACAATTAAATTACAAGAAAAATAATTTTAGCTAGTTGTCATGCGCATACGTAATAGTAGCCGTAAAAATTGAACAATGCTTTTACCTAAAGTATTTTATTAACATGTTTTTACGTGAATATTCTCCTTTCGTCTACATTGGTTCTATATTAGTTGATCGTGTACGCATGGTCGGCAGTGATGCAATATTATACCGTAAATGGAAATTTGAACGGATGCATTATGTCCGGCTGAAGTGTAAACCGTAGGTGTTTACAGCGAAAAAACACGAGCCATTGTTTAGCGTCAAGTATTATGTGGTTCAGTCAAATCTAGATAAGCCTATTTAAATAATTATATTCGCCATCTTGCGGTCCTTCTTGTGAAGGTTAGTGTTAATATTGTATCAATAGCGCCAGTGGCGACATCTGTATGAAAGCTAAATTTTGCGCGGTAAAACTACTTCAGTACCCAAAACATTTTTCTAAATCTAATTCGCATTTAGTTTGCTAGACAGACAGACAAATCTACTTATATATTTAAAACAACCTACCTAACATGATTAACAATCTCCATAGGCAGTGTGACAGGTCGAGTGATGTTCCAAAAGATATAAATATGCAGATAGATTTGCTTTTTATGTCTTGTCCTAGCGTGTTGCCATGACATCTATACGTCATCATCTCTAATAATTGTCTTGGTGAACAAAAAGGATTAGGAAGGAGTTCGCATTGAGCAAATATATGACTGATTCCAGTACTTAATCACTGAAATTCTTGATACATACCACAGTTTTTGCTTTGGAAAAATTGAATTTTAAAATTAAAATTGAATTATATTAGAATAGGATAGAATAATCTTTATTGCACATCATAAGAATAGTGTAGTAATATTGGAATATAGTATTATTAAGCCGCATCTTGTTGGAAAGTCGACGAGGATGGTGACCTTAACTTTGAGCGAGTTTTCACGGAGGTAATATATTCAGATGAAGGCTTCAAAAGGATGAGTGACTAAATATATCAATTATAGAACTTTAAACCTTCAAGCATATAACTTTTAGCCTTATTTTCTAGGCAAAGCCTTGAGCTAGTAGCACCATTTTTGGTCGAATGAACACTTGAGATCCGCCCCTTTCGTTCGGCGAAGCGGTAAAGGTTGTGTACTTATGTACTTAGTCACAAATATACTATTTTTATACAAAATATATAGTTTTATACTGCCTCATTAGCCTAGTGGTCGTAAGCGCGACTGCGTGGCTTGAAGTCCTGAGTTCAAATCACAGAATGCAAAAATATTATTGGGTTTTTCTATAAAATTT
This sequence comes from Acronicta alni, assembly GCA_964056405.1. NCBI lineage: Eukaryota > Metazoa > Arthropoda > Insecta > Lepidoptera > Noctuidae > Acronicta > Acronicta alni. The sequence goes on from OZ043936.1 coordinate 7,295,987, forward strand.
TCAGTAGCAGCTCGGAGTTTGTATTCCTGCACGGTTAATGGTAATAGACTCGCTCCTTATTACATAGGACTTAAACATACTGGCGAACTGTGGGTGTACATTTTATACCATTTCGGCCTATGGCCCGGCTGATGGTAAACAGCATAGGCGTACCCACGGTCGGGCAAGGTCCATGGGCATCAGCTTCACCCTGGGCCCTGACTTGAAGCTAAACCTCAAAATGAAATATTCAACATCATCATCAATCCATATACTGTCCCACTGCTGGGTATGGGTCTCCTTTCACAGAATGAGAGGGATTAGGCTATATATAGTCCACCACGCTGGCCTAGTGCGGGTTGGCAGACTTCACACGCCTTCGAGAAAATCTCTAAGGCAGGGAAAACATCGTGAGGAAATACGATGTTTTCCTTCGCCGTTTAAGCGAATTATAATTAATTATTAATACGCACATGATTTTGAAAAGTCAGTAATAATTAATATAATTATAATTAATGATCACTCGCTTAAACGTTGAAGGAAACTTGCATGCCTTAGAGATTTTCTTCGACAGTGTGTGAAGTCTGCCAACTCGCACTAGGCCAGCGTGGTGGACAGCCTAATCCCTCTCAATCGGAGAGGAGATCCGTGCCCAGCAGTGGGACAGAATATGGGATGATGATGATGACGCCCATGGTAAGCAGTTACTTACCATAGCCTACGACGCTTGCAACACCAAGGTATCACTCGCGCGTACATTCATGGACATTTGGCTAACCCTTCAGGTAATACGTACAGGCGTGTTGGTATGTAAACTGCTATTAACACCAAAAAGATCTCGCTATCAATTTCGAGAACAGAATAAGAACCCGGAACTCAACGCCTGCTATCAAGTCTACCACCACGCCTTAGCTTCATACAACTCCATCTGATAACACACCACAACACATTACATAATGCAGTCCAAATCAAAATGCACATACACGCATTGACAATTAAGATCGACACTTAAATTCAAACCGACCATGTGAGCCGTACAAAAACCACCTTTATTTCGTTCGAAATAAGGTTCGAAAGCTTTTCGCAATGAATTATGTATACCAGCTAAAAATTACTTAACGGCCACGTGCCATGAGAACCACAATGACAAAACGTTTCTAATCCAGTCCAAGATCAAATTTGAAGGTTTTTTAGGTTAAAAAATGTTTTCGTAACCAATGTTGGTATTGCAATGTCGTTACGTGGATTATTGGCCTATTGGTGTTGGTTATTGGTTACCAATTTCCGCTTTTAAATTGGTTTTATTGTTTTTTTAATGTAATCTAATGTCATATTTGTAAAGTGTAATTAAGGCTCCTTGGAGGCATTATCAAAAGTTGCGAGATTGCTTACCAGTTGTTGCGTACATAAAATCAAAGTAAACCTATACAGGGTGTACAAAACTACCCGTAAAGCCGAAAGGAGGTTAAATGGGGCCTTATAACGAGTCCATTCACAATATTTAAGAAACGTAGTAACGCTGTATAACATACCCCAAAAAAAGGAAAACAACAACATTTATGAATGAAAAATAGAAAGTAGACAATTAATAGGTAAAATAGGTACGTAGGCCTTTCTGTTAAATAATCTGGTTCCCTGACATGACAGCTGACAAAATTTTTGGCTTTGATAATTAATTATATTTTTTACGGAGTATTTTGTAACTCGTTGTATATTAGGTCATATACTTTTAACTGCCTCGTGGGGGAAAGCGCGTCGCTAAATTGTTTTCCGCTCATAATAAGGTTCATGTTCAATTGCGAAAATTTGTCAGTATTGGATTGTTTGACTTGCTGTAGTCTGTACTTATCTTATGACACTATTGACCGGATCAACGTCTTAATAATAAATACTAAACAATGTTTTCTGCTTGCCAAAGTAGGTTCTTGAAATGATACTTCAATGAATCCTTTAGTGTCGTTGCCATTAAAATTGCATTAGGTGAAAATTTAAAGTATATGAGAGTGTATTATATACCTTACTATGTGTTGTTCTATGTAATAAGGGGTAAAGCTATTGTCATCAACTGGGCATAAATCCAAACTCTATGTTTATATAGTACAAGCTGCCCCCGCAAACGTTGTTTTGCCATAAAAAAAAAATTTTGGGGTATGAAAAATAGATGTTGGCCTATTCTCAGACCTCCCCGATAAGCACAAAAAATGTCATCAAAATCGGTCAAGCCGTTTCGGAGGAGTATAGCAACGAAAACTGTGACACGAGAATTTTATATATTAGATATAAAAGAATAGAATATAGAATAGGTATAAAATAATAGAATATACTTAGGATATAACTCACTACACCATTACCACTACAACTTTTCTCAAACTGGGAATCGTACCCAAGATCTCATGTTCAACAGCCGTTCTTCAAACCACTAGGTTCATGAAGTAGGTTAAATATCCATAAAACAAAAAAGTTCTTTAGTTAAGTAGGTAAAATGACTAAGAAATATCTCAGCTACTTCTGTAAATCAATAATATAAATAATAATTATAACAAAAAATCACGAATTTGAACTCACGACTAATCGGTTCACTGATTTATAAGTCGGTTCCATAACTAAGGTTCATTAACTTAATATAATAGATAAGCCATACTACTCATAAATGCAGGAAATGAAACGCGAACTTTGGGCATTGAAATAGAAATGTCATTATTTTGAAAATAGAATTCACTTTTAACTATCGTTCATCATTGCATAATTATTTGGGTACTAACTAGGTATTATGAAAATAAAATCCTATTGTATTTCAACACGTTTTTTATCGAAAAAATACGCTCTGATTTCCGAATCGAATGTTAAATAAAGTCTGACATTAGAAAAAGTAGTTGGGTGTTATTATTGAAATTTGAATTTTATTTCGTAAATGGTAAGTACAATTTTAAATGATCGTGATATTACATTATTTGGCGCGAAATTTATCTGATGACGCGTCTGTCTCGCACGATTGATTTTTTCTCAATTAGATTTCAAGATTTGTTTAAGGAGGTGTTAGCACACTTTTAGTGTTGGTACTGTGGATTAATTAATCATAGACCTTAAACACCAAATCAATTGCTGAAAATATACATATCTATTAAAAGTATGTACCAAATTTTAAAGACATAGGTAATATGGTTTTTTTACATCACACATATATTCCCGATAGTGTTAGCCAGAGACGACAATAATAATGTAGGTAGGTACATTTGTAGTTCGCCAGTAAATTTTTAGGCCCTTGAGATAGAAGGTGTGCTATTGCCAAATCCAAGATTCGAGCTGCTTCTCAAAAACGCATAGAAAAAATCAATGACACTGCTCGACCTGGGAATCGAATCCTCATGGTCAGCAGCCACTCAAGTAGCCACTAGATTGCGGCAGTAATGCGTTCTTACGTCATAACAGGAGCTTTCTAGAAACTAGATAACATTTTAATAAAAATAAAATTACCAGTTTCTAGTAACCACATCAGGAAGACCTTTGAAGGTCTCTCCTATCACAATCAACATAAACAAAACAACAGATCAATATTAATTCAGTATTTAATCCCCTGTCAACATTATTCGATGATATCGATAATCGGAAATCGTAAGTATCGATAATCGTGCATCGATTCTCGATGGTCAACCGGTCCGGTCTTACTTCCGAATGCTTGAGTCATATTATTTTACACTACTATTGTTCTTCGACAGTAATGTGACATTGTAATAATTATGCTTGAAATGAATAAGCGAGAATAATTTGACAGTCAGTAGTCGATTAATTATTTTTTTAATGATTAATGCTTTTTCATGCAACACTAAAATGTTACCATATTGAAATAATACATAAAGTACTTACCTAGTGATATTTTATCATGTAGAACGGGCAAAATTTTTTGCGCATTTCAAATTTGAATAAGTTTTTTGTAATTTGCAATGTTTTTGTGCTAATACAGAATAATAATAGAGATTTTTGAGTTCTTTTTGATCTCGTTGTAGATAATACTTCAATTAAAATTATAATTAATTATTAATGTCTGCATTATTCTTAGAATAACTATCAATCACTTGCAGAACCCAAAAAAATGGCGCTTTGATAATCGTTTACTGGTGTTTTTAGTCGATTTTTAAATGTTTAGGCGATTACATGTAAACAATACCAGGACCAATAAAGTAGTGGTATATAATCACTGATAACCTCAGGGCATATTCATTTTGTTGCTTTAAAGATTAATTGGTTGTCTGGCTTTATGGGCCTCTGACTACTGCTTAAAATCGTTCATACGTCTTCGTATGACAACCAGGATCGACAACTTTACGTGATCTCCTCGGCTCACAGGAGTCTCGGTGTGTTGAGAATGGTCACCCATCCACAAACCGGCCGCGGCAAGCGCAGCTAAATCATGCAGAATGATTGGTTAGCCTAGTTATTACTTTACCATGAGTTACATATATAGCCCAGTAAAACTCATTTAGGTATACAATCAAAGGGAAATATAAATAAAGACATTGCAAAGTACATCTAAACACGATGATCACGTTTTTATCACAATTATCGTAGTTAAGGCGTCCTGCGTTTAATGCCCGCGTGGAAAGTCGTCCGGGGGGTTACACAGGATGTACCTAGGTGTCTACTTACTTGCAATACGTGATGATTTGAGAGAAAATTCACCTCATGAATGAAAGATTGTCTGATGCTGCTAGTCTAGGAAATTATTTGATGTATTGCGGTGCTTGGGGATTATGTGTTGACAAATAGGTTTAAATCATTTATTCTCATAAAATACAAAATAAAGCCACTTACATGAGAATACACAAGAAACATTTGGTAAATTCTTATTTTAGGTAACCGTCACCAAAGTATATAATATAAATATTTACAGTATTATATACAATTATTGTTGCAAGGTTTCTAGGTTACACTCATTCAGCAGTTCCAATTCACAACAGTTTGAAGTACATTAAAGTATAAGAGGAAATGATGTTCAAAATAATGACATAGGTACCTACATAATTCTAAAATATGTATTAGATTTGGAAATACAACTGGACGGATGCTGTGAAGTAAAAGCAATGTTGGAATTTAATAATAATATAATCCGTTTGTATAGGGTGAGAAGAACATAATTATTATCTCTGCCAGAAAAGTACAATAAATTGATTGATTTTAAATATTTTTCTTTCTATTCATTCTATATACTGCCGCTGTAACAAAAACACCAAAAACAATGGATGAGAATCTAACTCTCACACTACCATAATCATCAGGTAGTCAGTTTGCACTTTATAGTTCTTGTAGTAATTCGCCGCCATATTAAAAGATAATAATGACTATTTAAGAGGGAGCGTAGCATGATTCCAATGATATGCTCATTGGAACCATCCAAATCTTTTTTTTTTTTCTTGAAGAAATTATAATACAAAGCTGTACTTCATTTACTTCAGCAATGACTTATTGCCTCTTTATTTGAGCGCAAACGAACATAATTTAAGTAAATCAAATACACAAACATAACCGAAGCAAGTTGACCTACCCTTTTCCAATATTCATAAGTAAAAGTTATTATTTGGTATACCTACAAAGCTGTGTTATGCTGGACATTTGTATGTGCTGCGATTTCACAGACCTTTACGTTCAATAGTTACGACCTTTTTAGTGCATATTAACTATTGTATATTATGCAAAAGCGCCATTTATTTAAAATTTAACAGCCTGTTTATTTATTTTACTGTTTAGTTATGACAAATAATATTTTAAACAACAAAAATAGACTGTTCCGAAAATCGGCAACTTATAAAAATTTAGTCGATTTTCTGTTGACTGCTAATCGATTATAAATGTTTATGCCCGACACTATTCATGTATGGAGAGATTACATCAATATTTAGCAATTGATTATATTGTGAACTCTGCTTAAATAATGACGGAGCCTTTCCATGATTTGTGGAAACTGCGAACCATTGGCCAGGCAGGCCAAAGACCCTAAAGGTTATTTTTTGTCCTCGGCTCTCTACGGCTTACGCTATAAGTGCGAAATCGTGACATGAATAACATTAAAAAAGGTTATAATACCTTTTCATTTTTACCTTTTTGGAAGTCTTGATTTGAAATTTTTAAATTTAGAATCTTTAGAATAATTATTGTCGCTCAATTTGTTCTTTAAAAATTTTAATGTTTTTTGTTATTTCTAAAAAAATACAAGAAAAATACAGAAGAAATATTTTCTGTAAATGACAATGACATTGATAATTAACTATTTTGACCGCTAAATAATTTTTGTCCACTTTCTTTTTCCAAGACACACTATTAAGCTGTAGTATTTTTTTCATATTAATCGTTATTGAAATCTTTACTATTTATAAACAACTATGTAATATTAATTAAAACTATATTATCTTTTCGACTGCTACTCTAAAGGTCGATTCCCAGATCGAGCAGAGTTATTGTGTTTTTCTATGAAATTCTCATTAGCAACTCGAAGTTTGGATTTGTGACAGGTTAATGACAATAGGCTCGCCCCCTATTACATAGGACCTCAACATACCGGCGAACTGTGGGTGTACATAGGCCAGCTTATCAAGCTACCGCAATCTGTCAAATTTCTTTGATAGATTTTCAACTTTAATACAAAACAATAAGGTTCATGTTCAATTGGGGAAAATTTGATAGTTTTGGATAGTATGACCTGCTGGCGTCTGTATATCGGTACACCTCTGCCTAACCCTTCGGAGAATACAGGCGTGATGGTATGTTCAGTATTTTTTAAACGAGTGACAACCGGCGCAGGCGCACCCACACCACCGCGCCCATAACTGTATTATTTCATCATCAACCTATATACTGTCCCACTGCTGGGCACGGGTCTCCTCTCATATTGAGAGGGATTAGGCACCACGCTGGCCTAGTGCGGGTTGGCAGACTTCACAAACCGTCGAGAAAAATCTCTAAGGTATGCAGGTTTCCTCACGATGTTTTCCTTCACCGTTTAAGCGAGTGATAATGAATTATTAATACGCACATGAATCCGAAAAGTCAGAGGTGCGTGCCTTGGGTTCGAACTCGAGACCTTCGACTTGGCAGTCCAATGGTCACACCACTAGGCTATCACTGCTTATTTAAATGCTTTAAAACTGTATTATTTAAATGCTTCTAATCCATTTACCTAACAAACCCTATTTTTTGCAACAGTAAAAAACATAATAATATGTAGGTACCTATGCGGAAGGTGAAAGTGGTGGTGGTTTTAGTCGGTATGCTGGCCACTTGGCCGTTGAGCCCCACATAACCGTCCCGTGTCCCAGAGCGGGGCGGCATGCATAAGGCGCATTTCCCCACCCGAAAAAAAAAGTTGCTAAATTCTATTTAGTTCTATGTCAAAACTAAGCATGTCCTCTACATAATATTTGTCAGGATTATTCACATACGTAACGAAAATGCGTGTAACCTTCTTGAACTTAACCGACCTCACATAGGGTGATGCTAATTTTATTGTTACACACTTTAATACACAGGCGTAACACTAAAATATATAAAAAAAACAGACACGCACACAGGTGTACGACCTTCATACTCTTTAGCGGTGTTCGCATATATGTAAAATGCATTTAAAATGTACCATAGACAGATGTATCAATGACCTTAGTAAACATTTACTAATGCACTACACTTAAATCTTGGACCGAACTTGGATGCGTAATTTAAAAAGTAAATACCTACAGTTTTATTGGTCTGGTCTAAAATAATCCTGGCATATCGTAGCGTAATGGCTGGCCTCTTTTCAACCGACATCAAAAAAGGAGGATCATCTCAATTCGACTGTATGTTTTTTTGTGTTTATGTTACGACATAAATCTTCATTAATCATGATCTGATTTCTGTGTTTCTTATTTTATTTGATAGAATATACTTCCTAAACGGTGCTATAAAAATTGACCATCGGTTCTGAAAATATACAAAAAATACTTGAAGCCGGTTTTTTTTTTCCAAAAGCTATTTCGAAAGAAAAAGGTCTATTATTAATGGACCTTTTTGTAGGTATGACGTCGACTAGGTGATCTTTAAAATGACTGATTTCATATAATCCGTTCAACTTTGGCGCCAATGACGACGTCTGTGGTCTAGTGGTTCGAGTACCGACTGCTGATCATGGGGTCGTGGGTTCGATTCCCACAGGACACAAATATTTGTGTGGTTAAAACATAAGTGTTTGTGTTTGTCTGGGTGTTTCTATGTATTATAAGTATGTATTTACAAAAAAAAAGTATATAAGTATTATATCCATTATCTAGTACCCATAGTACAAGCTTTGCTTAGTTTGGGACTAGATGGTGCTGTGTGAAATTGTCCAAGAATATTTATTTATTATTTATTTATTAATTAAAAATACGTGCTTTTTCGGGATTCTTACCGCGCTTGACCTAGACTTTTTCCACTTAACAGGTTTAGTTTACGACTTAACTAATGTGCGCTACCTTACCTTATCAGGTTATTAAAAACCTCAAATTTTACTGTCGGCCCTTAGATTTTTTCGAGATAGTGTCTTAAAATATCTAATTTTAAGTGGTTAATAAATTAATTTTGAATGTAGGTATTTGCACCCAATAATAAGACGGGTAAAGAAATCCAAGTACAACATAAAATCTTAGCGAAACTCACTTATATAAATAACCTAACCTATAATATACCTACTGATATAAATAAGAATCGGAAAAAACCTCATCAATATTTTATGGTCTAGAGAAAACAACAACTGTGACCCTCCAGAGGGTCGATACCATCGTTTTTCTATTGTGTATGGTAATTTATCACTGACAGGATAAAGTCTGAATTCTGAATTACCTAGTAGGTAATACCTAATTTAAGCCAGAATCGGAATCCAAAAAAAAAACGTATATCTATAATTATATGTGCGAATGTTTTCTACGTTTACGGTCAGCGGTTAAGAAAGCTGACCACTGCATGTGGGTCGCGGTTTTGATTTCCACCTCAAGGAAGTAATTGCACTAAAATTGCAAAATTATTGTAAATCCCACGAATTCTGTGAGTCAAATTACATAGTTTGTGTGTATGAGGTTTGTATGAAAGTTGAGACGAATTTGCCGTCATCATATAATACCATCACGCCTATAGGTTCTCTCCGAAGGGTTAGGCAGACTTGTAATAATTGTAGGTACACCCAAAGTTTGTCGGTATGCTTAAGTCCCATGTAATAAGGGGCGAACCTAGAGCCAAACTCGGAGCTGCAGAGATTTAATAGAAAAACCCACTTTTTCTCAACCTGGGAATCGAATCCAGGACCTCTAGCATATCACTCGTGCTTAGGATCAGTACTACAGGCTAATGAGGTAGTTTGGCGCGAATTATATAAAATAGTTAATGTTCTATGAAATAAAATACCCTGTTATTTTCCCGGAGAATTACTAAGAAAACTAATGTTTGATAGTCAAAATAAGTAGTGTTTGTCAACTTACTGAACTCATAGTTCTGACTAGAATTACCGAACAAATAATCTTAATAGATTGCAAATATAAAGCATTTCCTGATAATTAGAACATTTACTAGTAAAAGTGGCTTCTATGTCTTCTAGTTTATTTATTATGTTGGTACGTATAAGTTGGCAGTGTCTTAATAATCGTAATAGTCGTAAACAAGTGCAATTGCTACTCTAGAGGTTCTGGGTTCGATTCTCAGGACGAACAAAAATTATTGGAATTACTGTTGTTAAAAGTTACCGGGCATAAATCCAGTGCCCTGTTAATGGTAATATTGTAGTGCCATTTAATAGGGGTAGGCCCCTATTAAATCGCACTTACGTATGCCTACCGGCGAACTTAGGATGCACATTTAATAAGTTAGGTGAACACTAAAACAGAATTTTGGAAAATTCCGCCTAACCCTTCAGGGAATACAGGCGTGACGGTATGCATTTGATGTTAAACACTGTTCTGGTAGTCATAATCGCTCCAACCAAAAATGATACGAAACAGTGATAGCCTAGTGGTATGACCATTGGACTGCCAAGTCGAAGATCTCGAATTCGAATCCAAGGCACGCACCTCTGACTTTTCGAAATCATGTGCGTATTAATAATTAATTATCACTCGCTTAAAACAGCAAAGGAAAACATCGTGAGGAGACCTGCATGCCTTAGAGATTTTCTCCGGCGGCGGCGTATGAAATCTGCCAACCCGCACAAGGCCAGCGTGGTGGACTATAGCCTGATTCCTCTCATTCTGTGAGATGGGACTGTATATGGGTTGATGATGATGAAAATTTATACAATAATCTGAGCTCATGACCCCCTCAATCGTCATATGTCAGTTTTTCGTCGTAATATTCTTGTACTTTACATCTAACTTAAGAAGCTCAGTAGAACAATATACAATTAAAATCGGTTGTGTAATAGAGTCGTGCCATCGCTTCGTGTGAAGATGAGTTATGTAAGGCGAAACTAGTGCGTATGCGTCGGAGAACGCGGCACAATTTGATTGATCTGAATCACATTGACTCAGGAATTATTGCGCAGATGTTTTTTATAATAAAAATGATTGTAAACTAGGTCAAAAAGTATGTTTTAAGAGTATTTTAAATTTAAATCGAAGGTTTGAAATTGGAAATTCTCGCTGTCTGCGGAAGGTAGAGGGTAATATCGGACTGTAAGCATACAATCAATATATAAAAGAAAGGGCTTCGGAGACCTGCCTTCAATTTTGGTACTTCCTAGAACCTATTCCTCCGGTGATTCCTGAAACCTTTTCAACTGGATCTTTTATCTATTGTCGTCCACTCCCAAGCAAAGGCGTCCTCCAAAACCTTACAGGTACTCCTTTCCTTGCATCTTGATGTCAAGATCGACTTTTAGTTAAAGTCCATTTAAGGCAATATTAAGGGTTTCATTGCATTGGATGTTGGTCCTTTGTTGCGACTGTGCTGGACCAACGCCCAACATGACCCTAACATTAATCCACATTACATTATCTTTTAGCATGTTTTTTGCCTCTAACATTGACATAAATATAGCTCTTATATCTTGTAATTTAGATTTTAATAATATACCTACTATAGAGTTTCTTACAAAAACTGCCGCGCTTAATGGTGTCAATGGCAAGATAAGAATTTGCCTCGCATAATTTTTCACAGGCTGTTAGGTTTTAAGATTGTCTGAATATTTTCTTTTATTGGTAATGTAAATTTTTAGAAATTTTTTGGTTAACTAGCCGTGTCCTGTCGTCGTACCCGCGATAATCTCATTTTTCCAGACCCGTGGAATTTCCTAAAGTCCCGTGGGTCCTAAACACACTGGCAAACTGTGGGCGTACCACAGCACAGTTCACCCAGTTGTACCCCCGATATTCTTAGTTTTCCCAGTCCTGTGGAATTTCCCAAAGTCCCGTGGGTCCTAAACACACTGGCAAACTGTGGGCGTACCATAGTTCACCCTGTTGTACCCCCGATAATCTTATTTTTCCCAGTCCCGTGGAATTTCCCAAAGTCCCGTGGGTCCTAAACCCACCAGCAAACTATGGGCGTATCTACTACAGTTCACCCTGTAGTACCCCCGATAGTCTTATTTTTCCCAGCTCCGTGAAATTTCCCAAAGTCCCGAGGGTCCTAAACACATCAGCAAACTGTGGGCGTACCACAGTTCACCTTTGCTTAACCTTCGGGGGAAACAGGCGTGATGGTACAATGTTATAATAAAATAAAATAAATTCTTTATGGACATAAAAGGGTACAATATACATGTGAAACCTTTGGTCCCTAAACTGATGTTAATTGTATTAAAGGACCAGTGTCTTCGGCTTTATAAAATATACAATATTATGTCATAAAAAAACCCTTACCTGAAATAAATGCCTATTATTATTAAATTAACAGTCGCGATAATGTTATCGTCCTGCAATTCTGATCTTTCTCCAATATTGATCCTTTATTTTCTTTGTATACCGTTTCTTTTGTTTTTTTTTATTATTCTTTTTTATTTGAGTGCGTTCGGCAACACCTCACCCACCATTGGTAAGTGATCGTCACTTGCTGCCGAGGATGTAGCTCGCAAACTCAAATAATGTCTATATTCACTCTCGCCTTGAAGGTTCCTAAATTATATGAATCGGGAAACACAGCAGCCGGCCGTCTCTGTAGGTACTCATCGCCCGTTGGTCAGTAGAATTGTTCAAACATGTTCAACTTGTATAACCTTGACCTCCATCCATCATGTCACCGGAAATTAGATAACGCAAACAAAGAAACTTCCTAGTTCCGTTTGACGCACTGTCAATAACTTTCTTTGATTTTGCGCAGTGTTTAACTGTGTCCTTACAACACGGAAAGACTTACAGTATCAACAACCTTGTGCACCATAGGCGAAATTCAATTACTAAAAACAAAAGATATCCTAATAGATTGAAACCGGAACGTCCAAAGATAATTTGATAGAACATAGTGTTAATTACGATTCGATTCACGCATTGTCCCAACGATCGCGTCCAATGTCATGTTTCTAAACAGAATTTGACATAACCGCCATATTTGGAACGAACGAATTTGGTATTTAAATACAGCAATCAAGGTGTCGTCTTTCGTTTGACAGTGTTGCGCACGATTATGAAAGGTTTTTGCGCACGCGCCATTATTTGTGTTACTGGGTAAAGGGCAGACGTGCTGCTGGGTAAAACGATCTATTATGATACCGCGAAAAAACCGCTCTTGTGCGCACCGCGGTTTATCCTAAGAAAAGTCGCGGTATACATTTTTTATTTAAATTAATTTAGCTTTGTGGCATGGCGTAATACTAATTCATCATGGTTTAAATTTCGAACGTGCTCGATTCTCGTTACATTGAAAAATTGTAAATGATTCGATACTGTTTAGTGAATAATCGATTTGATTCGAATTGCATCTGATTAATCGATGTCGCAACTTGGGATTTTTAATGTTTGCTCAAGATTCTAGCTTTCTATAGATTACAAAGTCTGCCAAGTAATCGATTTTAAGGGACCTTTGGTTGACCTCGATGTTTTGATCCTTTGCCTACTCGATTGCGATGATGATTTGCGAGTTTATTGTCCACGGAACTTTGATGCGATTATAATTGATGTGGCCGGTTTATGAGTAAGTAAATAAGCTACCATTCAAAGACACACTTTTATAAAAATGTTTCTAACCGGTTTAACCACTATACTTGTAGACTTTATCTTTGTTTGATTTTCTGTGAAAAAAATCGTATGTCCGTATTGTATCAATGTTTTGCTACAGCGTAATCAATAAAGAGGTTGGTCCCTTAATTCTTTAAAAATAAGTTGATCAAAGTATTTTTAGGTATCTGTTACAGGATGGGGATTAGATGTAGGTAATATCTAATTAGGTATCTTCTACGTATGCGTGCTACATCTCAAACCACATTGTCACTTGCCATCAGGTGAGATTGTGGTCAAGCGCTAACCTAGTACTTATAAAAAAAAATTAAAAACATGAGAACGGTGCATTTGTATGAAATTAAGAAGAATAAAAAAAAACAATGCGCCGACCCCAAAACAAATTGGGATAATGGCAGGAAGATAATAAAAGTCATTTGTATCCACTACATGACCTTCCAAGGACAAAGTGACACACAACTTTCACACATGCGTAAAAAACAACATTCCAAATACAAAATAAGCATGCTTAATACAATTATATTGACACGAACATTAACTTCGTTTGTCGAGTAAAATGAAGATTGTGGAAGCAACGTTTACACGGCCCCAAAAAAAAAAACGAATGCTTTTTTAAAACGAAAACGAGTGTGATGTGTATATTTGAGCATATTTTATGGAAGGGACACCTAAAATTGTTTTGTTCTTTTACATTTTAGGGTTTATGTCCTAAAAAAGTATAGGTAATATCGCCTTTTTGGTGAGATTATGAGTCACGCTCGGTTCGTTGCTGGTCAAAACACAGGAATGGCAACATTTTTCATATTGATGTTTTTCTTTTTAAATTGTATTTATGGAGGCCTGATCTTTGTCGTCACCACTTCTCTCACCATAGGACATTGGCCTCTACTGTCAAGAAATGGTTGTCTTGACAATATTTTTTTTTTTTTGTGAATCTTAACGTATGGAGTGGAATCTTTGTGGAGTGGCTACGTTGGAAAAATACTACCACCATTATTATCTTTCTTTAGATAAGCCAAAGAGTTCCATCGTATTGGATGTTGATTCAGCGGCAGCATTTGTTGAATGAATGCAATGCGACTAAGTGCCTACACGATGTCTACGCGGCATCTTCAAAAGCATCTACGCGTAATCTACGCAGCGTCTACGCAGCGTCTGCTAAGTGCAAATGCGTTCTACACGGCGTCTCTGAAGCATCTAGGCGACGCATACAGCGCCTATGTAGTCAAGTGTCTTCGCGTCTACGCAGCGATCTCATGGAAACACCTCAAACCGCGTCACTGAAATAATTATTTTATATTATGTAAGCCCATAAATCATTCGCTCAACTACTTCGCCGATAAAACTGCCAAAATTTCTCCGGATTGATATTGCTAGACAACTATAATAATAAAATACCGACAGAAATACGGTAAAAACTATCTTTTATAAAGATTTCGAGATCTACAAGGCTGCTCTTGTTATTATTGCCTCACGATTTCGTCCGTTCAGTTAATCATTACAATAACATCTCTAGAAAGGAAACAAGCATTAACATTGCATGCATTATATTGCACAGTACATTAAGCTATCACGAATGTTTACTTCATCGTTTGGTCATTGTTCTTGCTCTCATCTGCTGCGATAAGGTTACTAGAGCAATAAAACACTGCCTCATACTTTGCCTGAGATCCTGAGATTTCTTTTTTTTATACCAAAATGGTGGCAAACAAGCATACGGCCCACCTTTTGCGGTTACCGTAGCCTATAGACGCTTACAACACTAAGGTATTACTCACACGTTGCCGACCCTGTAAAACGAAAGAGGAATAGCAGGGTTGATATATTAATGATACACAAAAATATATTATCTAGATATTCACGCATAGATTTTTTTTTCTTGTGTGGAGCTAGATGCCGTAACATTTTGATAAAAAGAAACCTATTGGAAAGTGGGCGTTTTGAGAGTTGACGTTATGGGAGGTGGACTTTTTGGGAATTGTAGATTTTTGGTCGTTTTGGGAAAGTGGACGAAATGGGAAGTAGACATTTCGGGACTTAACATTTTGGGAAATGGACGTTTTGGGAGAGTGAACGCTTTGGGAAGTTGTCGTTTGGAACATAAAGGGGGTCAAAGTCCCCCCACTGCCAAAACAACGTTTCCTCGCGGAGCACTGGCAACATTGATTTGTTTTAGGAACACAACACAGCCCAAATCAGTGTTATGTCACTTTGATTTTCTGCTAGGCTGAGGCACAGAGGCCAGCACATCAAGCTACCACAATCTGTCAAATTTCTTTGATTGATTTTCAACTTTAATACAAAACGATAAGTTTCATATTCGATTGGAAAATTTTGTCAGTTTTGGATAACTTGACCTGCTGTCTGTACTTCCCCAATTGGGAAGCTCCAATTTTAGTGAAATTACTCCTACTATGCCGTACCTCTCTTAAACTTCATAATTCTCTTTTAAATAATCGATGAGAGATTCGGTGACTGTCTCATTAGTCTAGCGGTCGCAAGCCTCGCTACTGAGGGTGCAGTCCTGGGTTCGATAAAAAGGGCATTTACTTGAATGATGTGATCCATCCTAGTATTTTTATGCTTTCTATTAGAAAAGGTTTTCTGGCACACGTGTAGTTTTCGGTTATGAGAGGGACCTTTGCCGCTAATAACTGACTAGAGACAAATGTATGACATTATGATACCAGTAAAATTGTCAAATGCATTCAAGTCAATAATGAAAACTTGACTGCCTCATTAGTCTAGTGGTCCTAGGCGCGACTGCTACGCTAGAGGTCCTGGGTTCGATCCCCAGGTCGAGCAAAGTGTTATTGGGTTTTTCTATGAAATTCTCAGTAGCAGCTCGGAGTCTGGATTTGTGCCCGGTTAATGGCAATAGGCTCGCCCCCTATTACATGGGACCTAAACATACCGGCGAAATGTGGGTGTACATTAGTACACCTCTGCCTAACCCTTCGGGGAATACAGGCGTGATGGTATGTTGAAAACATCTACTCAGATTAGAGCACTTTGGGTACTTAATAAAAGCAGTGATAGCCTAGTGGTATGACCATTGGACTGCCAAGTCAAAGGTCTCGAGTTCGAACCCAAGGCACGCACCTCTGACTTTTCGAATTCATGTGCGTATTAATAATTAATTATCACTCGCTTAAACGGTGAAGGAAAACATCGTGACGAAACCTGCATACCTTAGAGATTTTTCTCGACGGTTTGTGAAGTCTGCCAACCCGCACTAGGCCAGCGTGGTGGACTATAGCCTAATCCATCTCAATATGAGAGGAGACCCGTGCCCAGCAGTGGGACAGCATATGGGTTGATGATGATGGGTACTTAGTTACAAACTCAAATAAAAATAACGAATTTAAGGCAACGTCTTTTCCTCCACTCCACGTAACTTTCTCAGTGTCAGTTACGTCAATGCTTATTTTAGGCGTGACAGCAAGAAGTAAAAATTGAATTTAATGTGTGGCAACCCCGAAGCGTGTGTTTACATACTTTATTGTTGGTGTAGGTCGTCGTGAGAGGGTCGGAATGGTTAAAATACGCTTGTTGGTAGGTATTTGTTTTCAATAATTTTTATCTCGGGTTTTGTTGTTGAGATTTTTGTATGATATGAAGCTGTGTCTAATATTCGTATGGTAAGACCTGTTAGTACAGCGCCTCTAGCTGTGACTTGGCCCACCTGATGGCAAGCGGTTACCGTAGCCTATAGACGCTTGTAACACCAGGGCTATCACTTGCGCGTTGCCGACCCTGTAAAACGAAAGAGGAATAGTTGGGTTGGCAGTACAAGGGTCTAAGTCCCCCCACTGCCAACAGAACGTTTCCTCGCGGAGCACTGGCAACCTTTCTCACCGGAACACAACACAGCTCAAAGCAATGTTATTTCACTTTCATTAAGGCGGAGGTACTTCCCCAGACTGGCAGCTCCAATTTGAGTGGGATTACTGTGGGAGTAATTCTAATTATGCCCTAACTCTCTTAAAATATCATGAAAACATTAGTTATGTCACCAGTCGCCGCCTGACCGTCTCCGATATAAACTTAACCAGGCATCGACTACCTGCGGATCATCGGTAAATGTCAGGCGTTACCAATCTATAATCGAATCGTGATTGAACAACAGACGCATTTTCACTTTTATTATGTTAATAGGTACTGCAACTTAATATGTAATTGTATGTTAGGTTTTTTAACAAGATGGACAGTCTTGAGATTCAGGGATGCTATTTTGCTGTGTCAAAACCGTCATTTGGAATGTTTTTGACAGTTTTGGCTATGAGATCTGTCTGTCCTTCTGTATTCCTGGAATTGTTAGGCAGATGTGTACCACCCTACAGTTCGCCAGTATGTTTAGGTTCCATATAATAGGGGCATATTCAAATTCTCCACTCAAATTGGAGCTGCCCGACTGGGGAAGTACCTCCGCCTTGCAGAAAATCGAAGTAAAATAACACTGCTTTGAGCTGTGTTGTGTTTCTTACGGTGAGCAAGGTTGCCAGTGCTCCACGAGGAAACGTTGTGTTGGCAGTGGGGGGACTTTTTCTTTCAATACAGGGTCGGCAACGCGCAAGTGATACTCCTGGTGTTGCAAGCGTCTGTAGGCTACGGTAACCGCTTACCTTACTTACAGGTGGGCCGTATGCTTGTTTGCCACCTTATTAGAATAAAAAATAAAAAACTCCGAACTGCTACTCAGAAATTCATAGAAAATGCCAATAACACTGCTCTACTTGGGAATCGGACCCAAGACCTCTAACAGTACAGAGGCAGTAGTTAGGTAGAGATGTACTGATTTAGTACTACACACAGTTCATCGAAAATATAGGGGGCGAAACTATTATATGGACACAAATCCAAACTCTGAGCAGCTCCTGGTAAACAAAACGACTTGTTCCGTACTCATACCGAAAATTTCATACATTTTTTAAATAGCGCAGTGATAACATGCTACCCTCTTTACGACGACCCGTTTTTAAAAATGGAAACAGATTATTTTGTACCTAAACTCGCCATCTTAGATTAATGACGCCGCCGGATCCTACAAAAACTTAATAATCATATTTATTACCAACATAATAAACCAAACCTGTATCTAACTAGAATACATACTCATTACACTAATACCTTATCTAAATTTACTGCTACAAAACTACCCGTAAAGCCGAGAGGAGGTTAAATGGGGCCTTATAACGAGTCCATTTACAATATTTAAGAACCGTAGTAACGCTGTATAACATACTCCAAAAAAAGGAAAACAACAACATTTATGAATGAAAAATAGAAAAACTATTATGGTAGACAATTATTAGGTAAAATAGGTACGTAGGCCTTTCTGTTCAATAATCTGGTTCCCTGACAAGACAGCTGACAAAATTTTTGATTTGGATAATTTAATGATATTTTATAAGCCAACCCACACTAGGCCAGCGTGGCGGCCTAACCCCTCTTAATATGAGAGGAGACCCGTGCCCAGCAGTGGGATAGTATATGGGTTGATGATGATGATGATATTTTTTACGGGGTATTTTGTAACACGTTGTATTAGAAATCACAATTTTCACACAGTGAAAGACTTCTATCACCGTTATTATGATGTAACGCATATTGTCATGTCAAGCGCGGGCGCAGGCGTCAGCTGCCACTCGGAAACGGAAAGAACGTGATTAAATGTGATTTTGTATATTACTTATTGTTATCGCTGTATGTGATTTGAAAATTGGATGACATAATATATACATTTATGCGAATACGTTATAATAAATAATGATTTATGGTCAATTAGGGTAATTGTAACTGCCAGTGATACTCCTGGTGTTGCAAGCGTCTATAGGCTACGGTAACCGCTTACCACCAGATGGGCCGTATGCTTGTTTGCCACCTTAGTAGAAAAAATCAAGGGACATCCGGATGGAACGAAGTTCCTTTCATTAAAATTTAATAATTAAAACGCGCGAAATTCAAATATTGTCATTCACCCAATAATTCGAAATTCAAATATTGTTGACAAGCAAAAAGTGTCGTGACAACTTTTCGTAAGATTTTTTTCCGTCTAGCCCCCTTTCACAACGCGCGATAAGGAACTTCGTTCCAAAAAACACTTTCTTATTACCCCTGCATTTTCTGTCTTGATTTACCCCAGTACCCCCATTTACCCCACCCTATAGTGTAGTTATAGCCTTTATTATAGGATGCGGATCATCAGCAACCTGGATATGACTGGCTCCTACCGACAATTAAACGCAGTCACTTCTGTCTTTCCAATTTCAAATTTCTATTGATATACATTTCCCTTGTTATTATGTCGCTCGGTGCGTAAGCGCAGTGTATGTTCGGAAGCGGGAACTAAGCCTTGCGTCACAAAGCATTGCGTGAACGATGCGTACGCAAGACTGCTTGTTTTACTTATCTTGTAACAGCTGATGGTGCGGTGTATGTGTGTGTGGATTTCGTTATGTACACATTATACTATACACTGCCAGTACAAGCTGACCCTGCATTCTATTCGCGTTCCGTACTATGGGAGGTCAGTTAATATTGGTAATGAATAGCTTGAAGTGTAGTCACGTTACTGTTTGATTTTAGAAATGTAATCTAGTCTCAGAATATCAGTGTTGCCCAGAAGTTGAGTTGCGGAGGGCTGAAGACAGTCGCTTCGTGTAAAATACTGATATTCAGCCGCATCTGGTTAGACTGGCAGCTGACCCGAACACAGTTTGGAAAAGGGTCGGAAGATACTGCCATATAAGCACATATAAACCATGTAACCTATATTCATATAAAATATTTACACTGTCTTTAATGACTTCCTACTTACCTTCCTCATACGTAAAATATTGTTTACGAACTTAAGACAATAACGTTAAAATAATTATGGGAAAATCTCATCTGTGATTCCCATAGCAAACCGCAGGAGGTCATTAGTACTATATTACGAAACATGATTCTACTAGAACATATTTTTCTTTAGGAGTATCTACTATATTTTCACTTATTGTTCTTTTTGTAAGGATCAGCAAAAACTATTTTTTTTATATTAGTTATTTACAATAAATATTACATCAATGAACTGAGACGCAACTGCTGAACGTGTGATTCTGGCTGTATATTGATTCCATAAGAAATTCTCAGTAGCAAGACACGACATTCTCATCACCTATTTACATGGAACCTAAAACATTCTAGTGAACTTTGGGTGTACTTCACCACACCTCTGCTTGCTCAGCGATACAGGGGAGATGCTTCAGGGGTTCAGGGGAGACGCTTCGGGAATACAGGGGAGATGCTTCGGGAATACAGGGGAGATGCTTCGAGAATACAGGGGAGATGGCCGAACGGCCAAGGAGTGGAATTTTCTGCCAGCTGCATCTTCGGCAGCATCGTCACTTACCATCAGGTGAGGTGCTGCCAAACGCACTCAAATTATTAATAATAATAAAAAGATACTTTGGGAATACAGGGAGACGCTTCGAGAATACAGGGTAGATGCTTCGGGGATACGATAGGGGAAATGCAAAAACGTTTGTTAATTTATATGGCCTTTGGTCATGGCTCTTGGCCTTTATAATGCGTCTCATTGTATCAGGATAAAATAAATAATAGTGTCGGTCGACTACCAATCCGGATTCTCCGTACGGATTATCTCTCTACCAGTTTCAAAGACTATAAAAAAAATACCGGACCACGTATTAAAGCAAAAATCATATGAGTACTAACGGGTGCCTGTTTAATTTATTCACAGTTTCGATTTCACACAATTGTTATGTATTATGTTATGTAAATGAATAAGTGAGGGTATGTTGTGATGTTTATGAGAAGTTTTAATAATATATTTTTTATGGTATGGTTACGCTGTTTTGCAATAGAAAAATGTAGAGAAATTTATAATTAGGTATAAAATTACACTAGCTGTTTAAATTTTTACCAGCCGGTTCACCTCATTATTCCCAATCTTATGGGAATTTCCCAAAATCCTTTTTTAGCGGATGCCCACATCTTTTTGACAAAGGAGCCTTATAGTCTATGAGATTTATCTATGGTTAAGACTTAAAGACTTCTACTTATAAACAAAACTAGTTAAGACTACTCATAATCAACTGGCTGAAGATCATAGATAATGCCTAAAAAAATAAGTTACGAACAAATTATGTCTTTTATTAATAATACACTTTAATTCCATATTCAAACTTATTTTGATAGACTTAAGAACACAAATATATTCGCGATAATTTAAAAAGTTGTTGTGAATGTTTATCTTAATGTGGAAAGTAGAAGAAAGTTATCGCATATAAATATTTTTGCACAAATCCGAATATAAATGAATGAAAGAAACACTCGTTATTCAAATAATTTTGTCACGTGGCTAATGAGTCTGTATTTTTCCAATGTATTTTTAAGATTAACTGCTTATTGATTAATCAAAAAACAAGACACAACTAATACAAAAGACCTTCTTATTTTAAATCAGTAGAATTGTTTTATATTTTTTTTTTGCGCAATGTCCTTTTGATGTCAATTATTATGCGAAATGACATCAGGCAAAATTGTTATGAGTGTGAATATTTCAATGTAATGTACTGCCTAATAACATACATATATTATACGTAAATATTATAGCCTATAACACTCACGAATAATGTGGCTTTCTATTAGTAAAATAATTTTCAAAATCGGTTCTAAGCGGCCTTGGCCCCTTCGCCCATAATTTAGATGTAATAAAATCTCTACATAATTTTTAGAATATCACATTAGTATCATTGATAACATAATTTAAAACTTACTTAGCCTGTATACTTTATTATTGTTCTCATTGATTTATTTGACATTTTAAAATGTATGACAACTTACTTATACATTTGGAAAATAACACTAAATATACAAGTTTTAAAATGTTTATTGTTATTAATAAATCATATTGGCCACACACACTCATACACACACACAAACACACACATAAATATAATTTTATTGTGGCTATGAATTGGTTAATATACACAATACCCTTTGATACAGTGACACATTTTTATTGCTGTGTCAAAAATTCTGTTTCTTCGAAATTTAATAGAATTGTTTATTATATTAATTTAGTCGATAATAAAGTTAATCATAAAATTATTAAAAGTTTTTCATCTAATATCAAGCTAGGTATTATTGGATACTTAATTATACCAGTAATTAAGTATCTGTTCTTGTAAAAGGTTAAATACATCGTAATGGGATTTTCCCATTTGTCTGCCGGTAACCGGTGTTACGTATTCATATATTACTTGGAAAAAAAAACCTGCGATGTATCTTATTTTTTAATTTTATACTTAGATTGTTTTTAATATACCTATTCTAAAAATCATTTAGGTTAACAGAAATCTTTTTTTAAAGATCAGCGTCTCAATTAATTTAAGACAATACAATGATATTAAGAAATTTTGTTATATTTTATGCAATTTATTGTAACTTTTAAATTTACTAGCTATTCCCCGCGGTTTTACTCGCATCTCAAAGGACTTTTTGAAACAAAAGGTAGCCTATGTAAGCATATAGGCTACCTTCAAAGTCTAATCAATCTTTAAACCAAATTTTATCAAAATCGGCTCAGTGGTTTAGGCGCGAAAGCGTAATAGACACAAAGTTTATCGCATTTATAATGTTAAGTAGGGACATAAAGCCCTTCTGTTTTATATATATTAAAATAATAAATAAAAGGAGAAAATATAAATATTTTTATAAATCCATCAACCATTACTTATACAAGTTACCCAAATACCCTATTATATTAAAAAACTTCATAATTAAAAAATTATCAACTATGACCTAACAAGGAGCCTAGCATAACGCGGCACTAATATTTATGCTCGTTATAAAACTAATTAAAAAATCCAATAAATTTAATAAATTAATTATGCAAAATTATATAATTATGTTGATTTCGATATTTGATGAATTGATATACTATTGGCATGATTCGGAAACTTGATAATTAATTTGTTGCCACGTGTCATATTTCATTTTTAAATCCAATATTTTGACAGTTTGAAATGAAATCGATATGGTAATTATTGGGGCCAAAATATATTAAAACAAAAGAATTTTTGTAGACCACTACAAATCGAATGGTATCTCCACTAATGACGTCACGAGACTCCGCTCAGTGAAAACGAAAGTGCGGCGGAGAACGAAAGTGGCCGAAGTGTGCCGAGCGTTGCGCGTGCGCTACATAAGGTGTTACGTGGCGGATTGACCTGGATGCTTTAGTTGGACGACTGGTTTTTAGATAATATAGCTTCTGTATGAAAGAGCCTAAATATTCTATCTATCTAACCTGAACCTATTCTATCTAACCCTATGGATTTGAGGCAAATTGTCGCATCTTGTCACGCAAATGCAAATGATGCGCGCATTTGCAGGTGGTCCCATTGGTAGTTGGTCTCTTTTGCAGTTGGTCCCATTCGTAGGTGGTCTCATTTGGAGTTGGTCCCATTTGGTAACAGGCAATGGCAGCCTTCTTTTTCCACTGATCTGGGCTCTCTGGTAATAAGGCCCAGTTCTTTCCTGTTTTCTTAAATATTCTATTATTATTTTTAAACTTTGCCCAACACTAGGATGTTCTTTCTCCTTCGTGAGTGCGTTTACATACACAAATTATTACATGCACAAACGTATATTTGTTTCGTGTGGGAATGGAACTCACTACGCGTAGCGCACAAATCGATCGTACAGCCATTATAGCATTCCTTCAGTGTACTAAACTATATGTTTTAAAAACGTTGCTGGATCAAACGCTTGAGATAATATCTAACAATTATATACAAACCAATTAACAAACCGACTATATTATTAACTTCGTAAAATATCTGTTTAAATACAGATTCATTCATTCAAATAATTATTTTATTTTACTAACGGAAATTACTGTTAACAACTAACAACGTACTAATCGTGATTTAACCAACGATTTAACTATTCACACGCAATCTCAAATGTTCATTGTTGTTCACAGAAAATTAACGCTATCATTTAAAACGCAATTGTTTTCGGAAACGACAACAATTAACCAAAAAAGTATTTATTATAAGTTACCATAGTTCCTTCCGGATATCAAAATGGCGGCTTTTATTTAATCTGTGGTACAAGGCGGAATGTCATTATGACCTTGCGTGATTAAAAATATATACCAGGAAATGAATGAATGAGAGATTACTTGATTAGTTCAGTAGCCTTTTATAATCTGTGGCCAATTATATTGTATGTGATAAGAAACGGATCTAGGTATTGTTCAAAGGTATGCTGTTCCGTTACTGTGTCCTAGTCATTAATATTAAATTGGATTTTTGTGTAGTTGTTTTAGAAACCAATTATTGGAATGGTTTCCGGCTTTTTCGGAAGCTATTTTGATTTGCAATTTGATTGAATTAATTGAAATATTCTCAAGGAGGTTGCATACCATACCAATTGCAATATTGAGTCCTGATTATACTAGTGCATAAGTGTCAACTGAATTCAAACTGCAAAACCCTCAATTTAATTATTTTTTAAAATATACCTATTTCTGTTTCATATATTTTTATTCTATTAATTTTCCTCTGCCCCATCAGTTTAGTGATCGCTTCTGCTTGATTTCATATGTTCGATTCCCCATTGAGCACTATTATTTGGTTTTTCTATCTCAGTAGCAGACTTTGGATACTTGCCTGGTTAATGGCAATAGGTTCGGCCTCTATTAGTTTTAAGCAGTCTTGGTAGCCAGAAGATTTACAGACCGGCGTCTATTATCACAGTCCAAACTGGTTTTTGTATTGTATCTGCTAATTTGTGCTTTGATGTATTGATTTCTGACATTTACGCGAATATTATTCATTGAAATAAAACTACTTTTTACGGATTTTATCGCGTTATATTGATATTATTAATCCCGGCGTTTCGGACCCTTTACGGCGTCCATGGTCACGGATAGACTCATCTAGTACCTACGTCATCCAGTAGTCTACGCGATAAAATTCGTAAAAGTAGTTTTATTTCAATTGTGCTTTGATGGTTTTAATGTAGCATCCACAACACAAAAATTGGAATTTTTCAAATTTTTCACCTGCACCTTTGAAGATCTAATGAATGCCACTGATGCCGCAATTAACGTGGCCACCTACTGGGCTCAAGTAATATAAAAAATGTATTTACCATCGACACGAAAAGAAGAAGAAGAACACAAAAATTACATCAACCTAAAAAACATCATCACGCTAGCCATCTTCAGCCTAACTCCTAACAAATTGTACAGCAATACAGACATTTCACAACATAATAATGCACCGCTTCCTTGCAAATTACTCAGTACTTACAGTTTTTTTCACATGAATGCCTGTAATTCTGTATGTCCGTCCGTACCGACCTTCAGCGGTTGTGAAATAGTGCTCGTGAAAAAATTATAATCGATTGTTTTTACTCTTACATTTTGTTTTAAGCGTTCGTGATCATTAATTTCGATTTCGATTGCGGTATGAAGTGATTTGTTATTGTTTAGTCGATATGTTTGGGCTTTTGTATTAATAATTCTATTTTTTTTATCGTATTAAATTGATATTATTAATCCCGATGTTTCGGGTTTCGATGACCATGGACTCTGTAAAGGGTCCGATGTCCGGTCTTGTGTCAATTTCATATTATTACTCATATCGATGTGTAAGTAATCGATTTTCGAAATCAATGCGATACCTCATGCATCACTCATTCGATTCCGGCAATCAGTTATGTAGAAGAATATTAATTGTCGTCTGAAGTGAGTCATAATCTTCCACATTTATCGATATTATCTTGTATTAAACTCATAATTTTTTTTTAATATACCCTCTTTGTATGGGCCACATGTCTGTTCCAAATCCGGATATTGGTATACGTGGCTTGTGTATGTAATAGCACCCATAAGACATTGTATTATCTACATTAGTAACCTTACATAATAACAATGCCAAGTATCATTAGTTATCGACACTGTTGTGTATCTTTTCTGTCTGTATTGTGTTGTCTAAGTATATGTTTTTGGTTAAGCCAAATTTGAGCTAACAGTTGACAGATGAAATGTCATTGTCATTTCATACAAATGCGTAAAATACCATTACGCAACTACTTAGTGAAACTTAAATTAAAACTATTATTTACGTTTTACGTATTTTAGTTACGTTTTTTTCGCCTTTATTCATTTAAAAATCCCGACTATTTGGATGAGTCAGAAACCAATAGTAAAAATTTGAGCAAAATCCTAAACATCGTCGTTTGGCATAGCGGTTGAGCGATCGGTATCTGCGCCATGGGTTGTGGATTCGATCCCCACACAGATCAAATAATGTACCCACGATACAAACTCCAAAGGGCTATGTTTATCGATAAGATGGCGATTTAGATTGCAGCACAATCGATGACATTATCCCTTTCAATCCGATTTTTAAAGTCGATTAAGGTATCCGATTATTGATAATCACAAAGGTACGATGCGAGTGGAAAGCCAGCTGACATTCGACATGATAGCAGCAAGGCCGCCGCCGCGACCTTGCTCCAGTAACGTGGCGTTTCGCAACTGCGCTGGGAAAATATGTTCTATCGATCTATGCTCATGGTTTTTGGACGAACATTGTTTATGAATATTTTGATTTATGTTCTAAATTTAAAATTGATGGGTGAGTTGTTTATTACCAACCATTGTAGGATAAAATTGCGAGTAATGTAATTAGACTTACTTGTGTGAAACTTTTGTGGAAAGCTCATCCAGAAGTAAGTAGACTTTAATTTAATTATTAATCCTTTAATTTTTACAGTATATGGGTTGATGATGATGATGATTGCTTAAAGAAGCAGTAGTGGCGTATCAAGTGACCAAACATAGTATCACTTTGGACTAGCTAATCGTTTTACTATAACAAATTTTTTATCATACGTTGATGACGTATTTTTCATCAATTTTTACATTAAAATGGAAATCTAGACGAGATTCGTAGTGATTTACAACTTGTTTTTGTATTGACGTGAATATAATAGCTGTGTTTACGCTGATATTTGTCCGATATTCAATTTTATATATCTTTTTTTAAGACAACCGGATCCTTTTTGATTCATGATACACAATCAAGGACTTAGTGTCAAAGTTTAAAACTAAAACTGTTGAACCGTGAAATCAATGACCGGTCGCGATGGCAAATGAAATCTTTGAGCATAATGCGCCGAACGCAGTAAGCTTAACGCAGTATACAGGATGTTACAAAACTACCCGTAGAGCCGAGAGGAGGTTAAATGGGGCCTTATAACGAGTCCATTCACAATATTTAAGAACCGTAGTAACGCTGCATAACATACCCCAAAAAAAGGAAAACAAAAACAGTTATGAATGAAAAATAGAAAAACTATTAAAGTAGACAATTATTAGGTAAAATAGGTACGTAAGCCTTTCTGTTAAATAATCTGGTTCCCTGACATGACAGCTGACAAAATTTTGGCTTTTATAATCTAATATATAAAATTCTCGTGTCACAGTTTTCGTTGCCATACTCCTCCGAAACGGCTTGACCGATTTTGATGAAATTTTTTGTGCTTATCGGGGAGGTCTGAGAATAGGCCAACATCTATTTTTCATACCCCTAAATTTTTTTTTTATGGCAAAACAACGTTTGCGGAGCAGCTAGTTAATTATATTTTTTACGGGGTATTTTTTCGGGGTGTTTTTTGTAACACGTTGTATATTATGCTTTATTGTACACCGTAATTATACATACGACTTAAATACTTAATGCAATAAAAAACACACAATGGTTGGCCTTATCGCTAACTGCAATTTCTTTCAGGCAACCTTAGGATGGACATACAGTACACTGAACGCAGTACGCGGAACGCAGTAACGTTGATAACAGAACTTAGCAATGCATTTAGCAGAATAGCATACCCCTTGTCACGGTCGTGGATAATGTCAAAGGAAGGAAGTACGGTTTTTAGTTAGCACGAGTCTGACACACCCTGTTATCTCCTCAGGTGGCGGAAGATCCTTCTGTAGTGTCGAATTAAATATTTTGTGTGGCCTACGCTAATGTTCCTCTGATCTGGTATCGTCGTGCGACGGGTTGTTGAGCTCCCTAAATTATGGTTGAGCTACACAATGACTGATGCATGCGTGCCGTCGTTTGGGACTGGTCTACTCAAAGCCGCTATAGCTCTTTCTTCAAAAGGCCATTTCAGACTTTGCCCTACATTGTAAGACACATACCTAATTGTTACTATTCTGTCTGGACTTTAAAAGGGACTATGATTCACTGAGTTTGTTAGAAATGCCGGAGCCATCTAGCTTAAATAAAAAAGTATTGACTTGTGAAAGTGTCTTTAAAAGATCTATTTACAGAAATAAATATCATTTATAAAGTTATTATTATATTTTATATTTATATTCTTGATCAATTTTACTCAGCACCATCTAGTCCCAAATTAAGCAGAGACAATGGATATAATACTTATATACTTTTTTTTTTGTAAATACATACTTATAATACATAAGAAACACCCAGACAAACACAAATACTCATGTTTTATCCACACAAATATTTGTGTCCTGTGGGAATCGAACCCACGACCCCATGATCAGCAGTCCGGCACTCGAACCGCTAGACCACAGAGGTCGTCAAATAATAATAACGTAAGTACCCATAGTACAAGCTCTGCTTAGTTTGGGACTAGATAGTGTTGTCTAAAGATGTCCCAAAAATATTATATTATATTATATTATATTCCGTGGCGTCACTCACGCGACTACCAAAGTAATGCATTGAATTGTACTCGTTCCCTTAATATTCTTTGTTGGAGCAGCACCAGCAGCGTTTTCCTTTCATTGTGAACAGATATCATTGTTCTAGGGTCATTGTTCCCAAGTTTTTGCATGCAATTCATACATCTACATACAAATGAAATTCTCAGCGGCTGTTTTACATTATGTAGACTGCCGCTCGATGGCCCGTTGACCTTTTTATTTTTTTTATTATAGTACTGAAACTCCTCATGGATCCTCTGCCACCCGGGGAGATAACAGGGTAGTTATGTCAGGCTCGTACCAATGCCAAATTTACCACGACCACGACAGGATGGCCTGTTGACCTGCGGTATCAATGCGGGGGGGGCAAGCGCTTAACATAAATACAATTTTTATTATTTTTTGGTCGTGTTTTCACCAGAAGTAGAAACAAGGTTTTTACATTATTTGAAATTACCATTGGTCTTATAACTGCCTCGTTGGTATTGTGGTTGTAAGCTCGACCGCTATACTAGACGTCCTGGCCTGACCTGGGAACCGACCTAGGTCGAGCAGTGAAAATTAATGAAATAAATTTGGAATAGGTAAATAAATTTCTCAGGAGTTTTTTTTTATAAATATTTGTGACATTTTACACAGCACCATCTAGTCCCAAACTAAGCAGAGCTGGGTACTAAACAAATCGAACCCACGAACTCGTGATCAGCAGTCCTACACTCGAACCACTAGATCACAGAGGTTGTCAACACATTGAGATCATACTAACATGATCTCAATAGAACTGACTACTCATCTCCTTGTCAATTTTATTCACTCTTCAATGGAATTACTTTTCGATTTATTACATAATACATCTTATCTTTAACCCCATCACGATATACAAAACTGAACTCTATCAACATAAAATAATGTTCAAAGTTGATTGTTCGCAAAGTCTATTATCATTGCTTTCTAAACGAACCGACAGCGGAATCGATTCAATGATGTTTTAATTAATCGAATGATTTCGAACGGTGTGCTATTGTGTATCGATTGTTGGAGCGATTGGAACAAATTGCCTTCCTTTGTTGCACATGGTAATAGTCTATGACAAGAAAATATATTTAACTGACTTAGTTATTCTTGTCAACGATAGAAAGAATAACTGTGAGACAGTTAAAGGCTAATTAGATAGTTTTGATATCCGTTTCCATAAAAATAGGACATTTTACACAGTACCATCTAGTCCCAAACTAAGCAGAGCTTGTACAGTCAGCGTCAAATAGTTAGTGACACTCAGGGTATTCAAATAAATAGACGCAACCAAAAAGTCAATAACATCGGTACAAACAAAGTTTCCATATTGTTGTCAACATTATAGTCGCTCAAAAGGTCGAGACGTTTAAAACGTCATATAGATAGGTTCAGTCAAACCGTCATAAATATGGTAACAGTCATCCCGCCAATGGTATCCAAGCATTCTAAGTGTTCAAAAATATGGAACACATTAGAAAAAATAAACCAGCATGTTATAGAAATAAACGGTTTCCCAAAGATGAAAACCTCTTTAGGCAATCTAGTGTTTTTTGCATGTCATTCTATTTATCTATCAGTAATATCAATGTCAAGTGCAAAACTAAAGCAAGCTAGAAATATGGCTACGCATTAGTGATACCACAAAACATCGAATTATATATTTGAGGGAGGAAGGTGACTCCGTAACAGATATTTCAAATGAACTGGGAATATCCTTATGTAACTATCGTTTTAGATGTTACGTGTAGTTACCTATCGAATTATTCTCATCTCTCTAGATCCTCATTTCTTCATATTCGCATATATATGTATAAACAAGCACACAGCTCGCCCGATGGTAAGCAGTCGAAAACTATAGAAAATTGAAAAAATGCAAGCGATTATCGACCTTATTGACATTATTTTATTGCTATTATTATTATTATTATTATTATATGAGTTATTCATCCACTCTATTACCTTGTTTATGTTTAAAATAGCAGTTTTTGAGTAACAGTCAATAAGGTTGAAAACTTTGCACCTCTTTTTTGCAAGCACTATCGAGTCTAGTTTTGTCGACGTTCATTGTTAATTAAAATAAAATAAAATGATCATGATATTGAATCATATATTTTAATTATGCACTCTTGCTCTATGAGATATATAGTCATACTCATTATCAATGAGGTTTAGGTATGTACATCTATTTTCAGTCAGCTGTATATTGCTAAGTATCATAAACGGCTATGCACGAAATTCTTTAGAAAACAAAAGACATGTCTATGACGTCATGCTTAAAATGAAAAGGACAGCAGTAGTTTCTATTCCTTTCATTTTTGTGTATAAATGTTTTCACATTAATTGATGTGAGAAAGAATATTTAAAATATATAGTAGTAAAGTTCATTTTTCTAATGTGTTCCATATTTTTGACCACTTAGAATGCTTGGATACCATTGACGGGATGACTGTAACCATATTTATGGCGGTTTGACTGAACCTATCTATGTGACATTTTAAACGTCTCGACCTTTTGAGCGACTATAATGTTGACAACAATATGGAAACTTTGTTTGTACCGATATTATTGACTTTTTGGTTGCGTCTATTTATTTGAATACCCTGAGTGTCACTAACTATTTGACGCTGACTGTACTATGGGTACTAGACAATGGATATAATACTTATGTACTTTTTTTGTAAATACATACATTAGAAACACCGAGACAAAAACAAAAACGTATATAAGAAATATAAATCAACTGTTTCTAATCTATCCAGCAATTACTAAAAAAAAATATACAATAATCAGTGCTGTATATTAGTATGCCTCTGCCTTACTTTTCGGGGAATATAGCCGTGATGGTATTGGAGAGTTGGCTATATTATCCCCCCTAATGGTTACCAAGCACTAGAATAAAAAAAAAAATAGTAATTTAAAAAAGTTTTAGCCAATGAGTTGCGTTTAATGGGCGGCGCGGGCGTGCAGTGTTGTCATTCGAAAAACAAAAAGTAATTTGATAGAAAATATTGCAGTAGTAAGATTAAACCAACGGTACAGATAGCAGGTCAAGCTATCCCAAAACTGACAAATTTTCCCAATTGAATATGAACTTTATCGTTTTGTATTAAAGTTGAAAATCAATCAAAGACTTTTGACGGATTGTGGCAGCTTGATATGCTGGCCTCGGATCAATATAGCCAATTCTCCCCTATGATGAAAATATGAGACCGGTAGTTCTAGGTAAGCGTGACAGGAGACGCTTCCTATCGCCGCAAATTATAATTCCAACTGAGCTGTTACGTAATTAATGCTAAATTTATATCATAATTCCGTTACCGAGTCCACCGCTTACTTAATCCACAGTAGATATTACTGTGTATCTTAATCTGCAAGTAAAATTGGATTTAATATTTTATCAACTTGCTTCTCATCTAAAAACTTGAAAATATGTCCATCCCCATCATCTAGATGGTTGGTCCACAACTGTGCGTTGCTTTAGAAACTTTCTGCCTCGCATAACAAAACTGTGGAATGAGTCGCCTGCAGTATTTCCGGACCAATAAGACCTTCAAACCTTCAAGAAAACGCGCTTGTGACTCCTTTGGGCAGCGGTAATCGCTCAAGATCAGGCGATCCGTCTGCTCTTTTGCAATTCCATAAAAAAATGTATCACAGTAAATATTGTCACGCCTGTATCCTATATTAATAATATACATAGTTCGATGAAAACAAATCAAACAAAAACAAAATAAATAAAATAATAGTTATAAGATATTTTAATTACGTAAGCTCTCAGTTCACGCTACGTTAAATACGCGTTGATGTCTTTTAGACTACGAAACACTAATGTGGTTTTGTCAATTTTAAAAGTAATAAAATATGACCTAGAATAGTAATTTTAACATCAAATTATTTTACAAAACACAGCTAGTACTATAATTAATAAGTTGTAAATTAATTCCGTTCTCAAAATGCTAGTGGTTTTGAGAGAGAACTGATTTGAAATACCTACTCATAATAACAATATGTATCAACACAGAAATCTATGCTAATGTCCTTCGTTGTACAAACAGCTTACGGCAAACGCACTTCAACCTTGATGCACGCGTCGTAGCGTAGCGTCGGCAAATAAAACGCACGTTTACTTGTACCGTCAGCAAATAAATCTTTGATGCTTCTGAGTGGGCAGATGTGTAAGATTAAGTTGATTTATGTGCTATACGGTTTAAAGGCTGTGTATTTTTATGTTGTGTATAATGTGATTATGTTGATGCCAGTTGTTATATGTGCATGAGATGGGAGATGATTTTGGCAGACGTTGTCCTGCATCCCGACAGCGCCACCTACCGGGTTCAATTATAAATTTAAACCATCAAGGGACCCACTCAAACAAAAACACCAAAATTTATATCGAAATCGGTCCAGCCATTTTTGAATTTTGAGTGAGACTAACGAAAAGCAGTTGATTTTTATATATTATGATTATAGACACAGAATTCTAACAAAAAATCTCTACGGAGGCGCATCTCTTCGCTGTCACGAACTTCATATAGAAACAGACGCCAGCAGGTCAAGCTATCCAAAACTGTAAATTTTTCCCAATTGAATATGAACCTTATTGTTTTGTATTAAAGTTGAAAATCAATCAAAGACATTTAACAGATTGTGGTAGCTTGATGTGCTGGCCTCTGTACATTACTTTTATAATAAACCAGTTATTTTTAATGTAATGTAAAAGTTACACAAATTTCTTAATAGAAAAAGTGTATAAATGTTGACTTTCAACCTAACACGTATCAGTTTAAATCAATCATGACGGTTGATGCTTCACGACTCATTAGGGTTCTCCAGTGAAACGAAAAAACCCTTATCGCTCTTGGTTGATGAAGATTTAATGTCGTGAAGGTTAATATACAATTTGATTTTTCATTAACATAAGTAGTAATTAAGAGGTACATAGTTAGAAAATTAAACTCAAACTTAACTTTAAAAAAATACTTAATGAATGAATGAATGAATGAATGAATGAATGAATGAATAATTTTATTTCAGACAGGAGTCCATAGGATTAGTAAAAATTTAACAATTTAATTGTATAAGTACTTAATAAAGACATGGACTACTACTTAACTAAAAATAACAAATTATTGTAATTAAAAAACAAACATAATTTACACCGTTATGTTTTTAGGATTATAATTATTAATTATATTTCAACATGTGAAACATTAATTTATATATTTCTTACGAGACGATAGCCGCCGTTTCACCCGCATCCCAAAGGTACCATATGTCCTTTTACAAGATCTAATCTATCCCTGTACCAAATTTCATCAAAATCGATTTAGCTGTTTAGTTACTTTCTCATTTATAATATTAGTAGGGATAGGGAAATATGATTCAAGTATAGCAGTAGTTCCAAAAAATGAATTTTAATAAATAGTTCAATAAATTACCTTATTTGAGAATTCGTTTGTTTGATTCTTATTGCAAAAGAATGGTGGCTACGGAACTCAATGCGTGCATCAACAGGCACTTGTCAGATTTTTCATATAAAAGTGTTGACTAATGAAAGCTCACGCGCAACTTACATAACACACAAAAGCTTTCTAACCTAACCTTGCAAGTCTTATCCATTCCGTGACTCATTACAACCAACATCGGTTCAGTTTCGCAACACCCTGTATGTGCCCTTAGACGCACACAACAATTGAATAAACAATTGAATTTCGACCTTGCGTTTACACCGTTAAATCTCAATATGAATTGCTCTAATTTCGCATATTATAACAATGGAATTTGAACTTTGTCATGATAAAGCTGTGATCCAATTTTGAGTGAATGTTATTTGCATTTATATAAATTAGTCTTCAAAGGAATTTGAACTATATTTGGTTTAAAATAAATTCTATTGTTCTCTGAATGTGTTTATGGAAGTGAATGTGTACGATATACGGAAAATGGTTTAAATTTTCGTATTGCGATTTGTAATTAAATATGTAGTGGCTTGGTTTGCGGTTTACAATTACTGTGCTAAGTGTTCTGTCTTGTGGTATAGTGCAGGTTTCATAAATACAGTTGTCATTATAAGTTCCATGGTCCTGAACATAGGGTAAGGGACGACAAGGGTGGATTTTAGACAGTAGCTCGTCATTTTTTTATTATATTACTAAAGTGGCAAACAAACATACGGCCCACCTGATGGTAAGCGGTTGCTGTAGCCTATAGACGCTTGTAATACCAGGGGTATCAATTGTGCGTTGCCGATCCTGTAAAACGAAAGAGAAATAGTTGGGTTGGCAGTATAAGGGTCAAAGTCCCCCCACTGCCGACACAATATTTCCTCATGGAGCACACACATACCCTGCTGCTGAAGGGACGACAACGACGTCGGTCTCGGTTTTCATACGAACATCTATGAGAGAATCTCAAATCTTGACAACCAGACTATCCTCAGGATATCGGTTTTTTTTTAAATAATAATTTTGGGACATTTTACACATCACCATCTAGTCCCAAACTAAGCAAAGCTTGTACTATGGGTACTAGACAATGGATATAATACTTATATACATATTTTTTTTGTATATTCATACTTATAATACATAAGAAACACCCAGACAAATACAAATACTCATGTTTTATCCACACAAATATTTGCGTCCTGTGGGAATCCAATCCACGACCAGCAGTCTCTCGAACCGCTAGACCACAGAAGTCGTCATAATTATTACCCAGAAATTGGGTTGCCGAGTCGCGAATCAGATGGCGGTCGCTTCGTGTAAAATACAGATATTTAGCCGCATCTCATTACCCTGGAAGGCAATTCCGTTTTAGTTGGGAACGGCTCCAAGAATGATGATCTTGGCCAAGGCTAATCCACGCCCAATTTCCACCTCCGACCCTGCCAACCACATTCCACTACATCGGAAGTGCTCGTAACATGTGGGTAGTCACTCGGCTATCTTCGGCTATGTTCGGCCATTGTTCGGGCACAGCCTCGACTTACTGATCCAGTTATGATATAACATCGAACTAGGTTATGTTAGTTGACAAATTGCTTTATCATGTACTATGACGTAATTATAATTGGAAACTGATTAATGATAACGTTATCTAATTAAAAAGTTTTTTAATTATCATCAATTTCGTTAAATTCACTTGTGATTCATTGATACTTACGTTTTTTTTTTGTATATGAAATCAAGAATTTTGTTGCAATAAGTGTGTTTTTATTTTTAAATTAATGCACAGTGGACACTGCCCTTAAATCCTCTGAGAGTGATAACAATAGAAAATAAAAAAAAGTATTTAAACAGTTAAAAGTACCGACCACTGGACACATTAGATTTTATGAACTATCATAATTATTAGATTAATTCCATAAACAACGGTGTCATATTATTTTTTACTGCATTTTAGAGAATGCATTTGTTTGTAACTTGCAAATAGTTTACATTTATTTTAAAATAACGAAGCTTATTAGAAGCTTACATCGAAATAACAATGGCATTATAAAGTTATTTGTCTAATATTATACAATACTTATAATAAATGGAATATAGAAAGCTATAAAATCTTACAAAAACACCTCAAACGTCTAACAAAACTAAACAAGATAACATTATTACCTAAGCATACCTAGTGACGCCCACTTAATCGGTCCATATATTCAGCATTGGCCCAAATACGGCCAACAACGTCAATTCACCGTATAAATCTGGAAATATTATCGAGAAAGGACCACGTTAAGTACTATTGACCTCACCCAAGGTTTTCGAGTTTCGCACTGGTGACATTCAAACATAATGGCGATACGGATGTGTTACAGTTATTGTTGAGTACAGGTATGGTTATTAATTTGTAGGTGTATCTATGTATGTCACAGACTATGTTCTACAGAACTGGGTACGTGATCGTAAACCCACTTGGTATTGCATTATGACGATTGCTAATGATACTCAACGAAGGGCCATAGGCTCGCTTACTAAATACGTAATTTTTTATTGAAATACTTGGCATGTGCCAGTGTAGAATAGAATAAACGTTATTGTACACCACGTTAAGAAGCAACTTTCTGGAATTCATAAAATTAAAGTAGGTATAATGCAGGTCTTATCGCACACATACAATTGATAATGTAATTTGACGACCTCTGTGGTCTAGCGGTTCGAGTGCCGGATTGCTGATCATGGGGTCGTGGGTTCGATTCCCACAGGACACAAATATTTGTGTGGATAAAACATGAGTATTTGTATTTGTCTGGGTGTTTCTTATGTATTACAAGTACGTATTCACAAAAAAAAAAGAATATTTAAGTATTATATCCATTGTCTAGTACCCATAGTACAAGCTCTGCTTAGTTTGGGACTAGATGGTGTTGTGTAAAATATTCCAAAAATATTATATTATATTATTATATTATTAATGTTATTTCATTATGTTTTGTGTATATCTCTTAACTAACTTGAAAATAAATAACTTGGTCGAAGTCTGTCGTCTAATGGGTTTGATTCTCATAAGACACAAATAATTATGTGATGGGTATAACTATAATCTGTGTGTCTTTAAATCTCGAGTGAATCGGTTTCTTCTAGGCAAGCACGCTCCACCGTAGATCGCAGTGTCGCTTAACATCAGGCGAACTAGGGGTCAAGCGTAGGCGTATCGTGAATAAAAAAAAAATGCAGTTTATGGTAAATATATTGGTAGTTGTGCTTTTTCATTACTAGGTCTGCTCTCGAAATTGTTATAGCTAAGTCGACACATTCCACATACTTACTCATACTTCTGTTATTACTAATCTTATAAACACAATAAAATATACTTAATATAAATTAATGAGTGTATCCCTGTGGTAAATTTAACTGGCCAGTTCGTGTATTTATATTATTTATCACTACATGTTCTTACGTATTGTTTAAGTCTAACTATAAATATATACTATTTTTAATAAGTATATGCATGCTTCGTCACTAGACGACATCTTTGTTTATATAGTTTTGTAATTTTTTGTTTTCTCACATCAGTGAACTGTAATTGTTCTTTTGAAAATAAATTAATATTATTTAAACCTAACTGTATGTACTATGTAGTGTATGTCCTTTTGTAGTATTAGGAAATTGCTAATAAGAAAGGAAAATCTGGGAAATTATTCAACTGTAATAGAATCCCGTCATTAATGTGAAATTATTAGTAAGCCATTTCTATCATAACACGTGCAATACAATTATAATTATTTATATTTTAGGAAAAGAATCCCGACTTCGACCATTTTGTGGTATATCTTCAGAACCCATAGTCATACAACAAATTTATAATGAGACCATCTCGGAAGTATGTTATAATTATAGATAAAACAAGAAAAGTTGATATCGGTTCATAATCGGCGAAGACAACGCGTAACATACACACAAAAAAACTGTTAAATTAAACTTCTTACTTTTTTAAATTTGATTAACAAAAAGAATTATTCAGGATCCCAAGTGTGCAATTATATCAGAATGATCGTTCAAGAGCACTAAATGACATAAGGTTTGACAGACTTTGGAGACATAATTGTCAAAAATCAACAATTCTGAAGTGATTGAACCATGATTCTGACATGATAAAATACCATAATTATTGGGCCCTATTCGTGTGAAGCTCAGCAATCATTAAAAACACAATCATAAATGTAATCAGAAATTTGTGGGTAGTTCCGTACCCTTAGGGCCTGGCCCCGAACCTCCTAATGTTTATGGTGGGTATTTTTGAGACACAGAAACAAATTATCCTTGATTCGTGTATTCGATAATAGGCTCAGCTTCAAAGTGAGATGAAACATAAGCCCATGTAATAATTATCTGCGAAGCATTTTGATAATGGAATAAGACCAATTTAAACATTAATGTTGCGCAGTTGATTGATAAAACCCTAAATATTAGGGAATAAAGCTAATTTTTGTGCGTCGGAAAAATACTTTGAACGTTTTTCCTGTTAGGAGTTTTTTATATTTTATATTATACTAAAATGACAAACAAGCATACAGGCCGCCTGCTTATTTGTCAGCAGCAACACACTGTGGTATCACTCGCGTTGTCATCTTGAGACATATTAATAGATTTAGATGTTTGTCCAAAATGATACATACAAAATATTCAAAATAATAACAAAATATTTCTCCAACTTTACAGATCCATGAGCACATGACGCCAGAGGAGTTGCAGAGCGTTTTTCACGTGGATCATCACGCTTTGGTACCAAAGTACCATCTTGTGCAGCTCACACACCACCTGGCCAGGCGGAATGTCGCCGGGACCCACCACACCAACGCCCTCGCTCAGGGCAAAACCAAAATCCCCCACGAGAAGACCACTAAGAACCAATGGAAAACAGAAACCAGCCCACCTTCATTGCTTAACGACGAAATGTTTGTCAAAGCAAAAGAAAATATCAAAGATGTTGACATAATCGGAGATTTAAACAACACAGTGAGTGTTAATTTCGATGTGACAAATTCTAGTGAGACCAGTGATAGTGCTAACGTGCTAAGTGATATGGAGAGGTTGGTTGAGGGTCAGGAGTTGGATGTGCATAAGATAGACCTAGAAGCGTTTGGGAGGCAGCTGAAACTTGTGTTGAAGAAACAGGAGGGTCTGTTGAAGAAGGACGGCTTGAAGATGTGGAGGGCGCACAAGAATGAGTCGCAACCTCATGGCGTGGACTATGAGGAGCTGGTTACGGTGAGTGTTTTCTTTTTTCACTTTTAGATCTATCCTGGTGATAAATTAGATACAATCGTCTGCGTAATGACCTGTGTTATAGAATGCCGAGTCAGTCTTTTTATATCTTTATTTAATAAAGTACCTACAGTGATACAAAAATGAGAATGAAGAAATGATAGAAAAAGAGACTTGAAGAGGTTAAAGATATTGCGAACGATTACATATTCCTCTTTCATCATCAACCCATATACTGTCCCACTGCTGGGCACGGGTCTCCTCTCATATTGAGAGGCATTAGGCTATAGTCCACCACGCTGGCCTAGTGCGGGTTGGCAGACTTCACAAACCGTCGAGAAAAATCTGTAAGGTATGCAGGTTTCCTGACGATGTTTTCCTTCACTGTTTAAGCGAGTGATAATTAATTATTAATACGCACATGAATTCGAAAAGTCAGAGGTCTTGGGTTCGAACTCGATACTTTCTTGGCAGTCCAATGGTTTGGTGTGGAATGGTTTTTTTCCTCTTTATCAAGCTGATATATGACAGAAACAAAGTGACAGATACAACGATTTGTTTCCAACTGGAAATAAATGGTAGGTTTAGATTTTGTTCATCATGACCCGTCTATCGCTAGTAATATTTAAGACCTATACATATGGATCTCTATCTCAGTACAGGAAATGTTAAGTTAGAACATGCGAACGTCACTTTTAGCAGATAGCAGAATAATAAAATCCATTAGTCACTTGTTCTTTTTAGGCAATATGGTTTATAAAAAGTTTTTCTCACAATCAATTAAATGTAAGGAGTGCTTTATTTTTTATTTTTTGCACCAGAGGCTAGATAATATTTCCTTATCTTCTAATTTTTTATGTCCATGATTCCTCTTAAAATCAGGAGATCATTGGAGCGAAGCTTTTAAAATTTGCAAAATTCACAACAAATTATCGTTACCTATGAATAATCAATTCACATTCCCATGAGGTAACAATCGGTTCACCCATATATGGTTTGAGTGAAAAGCGAAAATCGAATCGATATCGTTCGGAAACGCTAAACAATGCGGAGAAGTGACAACTCTAATTATAACGTACACGACTAATAAGAGGTCGGATTAATTAGGGCTGGCACAACGATACAATGTGGAAAATGTATGTACACGAAACGTGGCGTAGATAAAGGAAAAGTACCTAGGTGTGCCAGAAATACGTGTGTTTTTAGTTTCTGCCTACTGATATGAAAAAAAGATATCTTTGTACAACAAGCAAAATTTGCTAAACAGGCATCCAAATAATTTGCCAACGGTGTACTGATGTAGGTATATACTATCAGAGTGCGCCTGAATATTTTAGATAGTAGGTATTCAATAGGGAGCGAGACTATAGCCAATAAAGCTTCCATCTTCTTCTATCATGGAAAATCCCAAAAACAATTTACTCAACCCGGGAATTAAACCCAGGATCTGACACTGAGTTGCGCTTGCGCTTCACCAATGAAGCAGGTAAATATTAGCTACAGATACACAGACAAAGACGCACAGCCCTATACAAGGCAATTGTTCTCAGTTGCGGATGATACAAAAAAGCGGGCACCTGCTTGTCTCTGACGGTGAAAGCCGTGTTCCCACGGAGGTCTTATCTAACCGTGAAGTTGCATCTCACAACTATATACAAACAACCGTTGCTTAAGGGTTGGGGAAATTCGTAGGCAAAGGAAAAGTGTATTGATAGAAAATTGAGCTTTAACTATGGATGGATTTTTGCTCTATTTTTGCAGAGAAAATATTTCCTTTCGGGTTTAATGCTCGTGTATCCACATCTTGTGTGATTGCGACTTCCTGAAGTCGAAACGGATGAATCATCTCGGCATCGGATACCCTAAGCTAGAAGACTACAGGTTCCTTCCTCGTAGTGGGCTAGCCACCTTTATGAACCACGTCACCAGATCACATTTGTTTGAAGTGTTGCTGGCCATGCCAGCCCCCATAGTAAGACAGATAGACCAATTGTCATGGATATTTATATGACAACCGGGAAAGCATATTCTGCTCTCTGAGGCACGGTGGCGTCTCGATGTGCTACAAACAGTCATTATCGTCATCCCACGATACAATTTTGAAACGATTTGCTTACAAAATCAAATAGTCGATTAAAAGAAACTAACAGAAGTAATCTTTACTATTTCTACACGATCAGTTAAAACAAACCGGCTTATCTAAAATCGAATTAATACATTCTTTACTATTTCTACACGATCAGTTAAAACAAACCGGCTTATCTAAAATCGAATTAATACATAACTTGTTCCTATTACATATCTTGTGCAATAGTCACTGTATTCGTAAGCAGAACAATAAATTGGAGTTAAAATTGTAAAAGACAATTAATTCTTGAGTAATGATTCTCCTTGATCGAGCTGCCTCATTGGCTAAAGAAAGAAAGTAATAAAGGAAACATCTATTCACTGATCTTTAATTAAAACCGTAAATAATACAGTGAAGTTGAAATTATTTCTGCGACAGTGAAAAGGCTCCTCAGCATAAACGCCAAATACTGGCTAACCCCAGCGCCTCGGTCTCCAGCGCCTCGGTCTCCAGCGCGGCTACGGGAGCGTCGAGGTTCGGGTTTTGATTCCCAATTGGAGCAAAGTTTATTGGGTATTTTTGTAAAACTTACAGGGTAGCAGCTCGTAGTCTAACCCGGATCTAGCACATACCCAAAGCGAATATTATTAGAACACTGCAAAACTTTGAAAATATAATATATTTAGCTCCAAAACTTGTCAGTAGATTTTTTTATTATTAGGGTAAGGTAAATAATATTCATTTAGGCAATGATTTCGCACATCCTTCACAGGTCAGTAACTTTATATTAAAAATCCTATTGAAGATTGCATCATTTTCAGCGACTTTCGTTGCTGACTTTTTTTTTATACCA
Organism: Acronicta alni; assembly: GCA_964056405.1. Lineage (NCBI taxonomy): Eukaryota > Metazoa > Arthropoda > Insecta > Lepidoptera > Noctuidae > Acronicta > Acronicta alni. The sequence continues at coordinate 7,338,537 of OZ043936.1, forward strand.
CTAAGGTGGCAAACGAGTATACCACCCATGGCCCACCTGATGGTAAGCGGTTACCGTAGTCTATAGACGCTTGCAACGCCAGGAGTATCACTTGCGCGTTGCCGACCCTGTAAAAATCTTTAACTGTACCTGCATTAGGACAGCTCTGACTATTATTAGTGTAAATAGCACTTTAAAATCTAGACTTCATCTAAATAGCCTTGTCGTGTTACGTTTGACGCCCTAAATTATAACAAGTGCTGTTTTGTATTCTGTAACGCTGTTCAATTTGCGAACTAGAGCAGTTTAGTTGTTATGATATTGTTGTCCGACTGTTTAACATAACATACCCTCACGCCTGTATTCCCCGAAGGGTTAAGCAGAAGTGTACATGGCGGCAGAGCAGAGATAGCTTAGTGATATTACATCTTAGTAAAATACATAAATAAAATAAATAAATAATGACTATTGGACTGACAAGTCAAAGATCTTGAGTTCGAATCCACGGCATGAACCTCTGACTTTTCGAAAAACGGTTAAGGAAAACATCGTGAGGAAACCTGCCTTAGATATTTTTTCTAGACAGTGTGTAAAGTCTGCCAACCCGCACTAGGCTAGCGTGGTTGCCTATAGCCCAGTATAATACCTCTCAATTTGAGAAAGAAATTCTCAAACCCATGCCCAGTACTGGGACAATATTATATGGGTTGATTTATCTCTCCCTTTTCCACACAGTTCTGTTCTCTGCTAATCAGGGTCAGGTTCTTTCCCAATTAGAATTATTTTTTGAAAATGAATTATTGTAATAATTGCTATATTTTAAGGGTTTTCCGCAATCGTTATTATCGCTGCTAGAGCTGCTAGCTTGCATAAATATACGCTAATTGCGAAATAATTTTTCTATTTATTTGAAGAAACCGGAATTTCGACATTTTAGGCATAAAAAATAGTCTAATATCAATCAATTTAAAATCAATCAACCGTATATAACTCTCAGTACATTACCACACATGAATAAATGTATACGACTTTATTCCACCAAACCTTTTTAGCACACACAGATAGAAACAAATCATAGCTAAATTAGCGTGTTATCAAAGATATTGACGTTTAGTTTTACCTACGTAGGTCTAGTTCTAGTTATTAGATAAAATTTACATAAATAAATAATGTATGCTACTGAAGCCGAAAACTAGCTCAAAACCACTAAAACAAGTTACATTTGATATACATAATAATATATTTTTGTTTACCTTGAACGTATAAATGCACTTAGATTGAAATACCTAGATCGAGGTTAGGATTCGTGTTTGGAATCTAGGTTTAAGGTTTACATGATTGCTTTGACACTTGATATTAGATATTACTGGTTTTGTCTGTCTGGCTGTATTGGGTGACTATTCTCCCGTCATTGTTTAAGAGAGGTAGGCCATAATGGGAATAATTCCACTCAATTTGGAGCTGCCCGACTGGGGAAGTACCTACCTCCGCCTTGCAGAAAATCGACTGCGTTGTGTTCCTTGCGGTGATCAAGGTTGCCTGTGCTCCACGAGGAAACGTATTGGCAGTGGGGGGGGGGGACTTATATTATTTTGTATTGCATGACAAATGTATGAGATAAGTACAATAAAAACATATTTTATTTTTAATTTTTAATTCTCTAAAAGATCTCCACAGTCCTCAGTTATGGCAATAGGTTCGTTCCTTATTACGGTGTTCTTAAACATAACGGCGAACTAGAGCAATAGGTACCTACACCTCTGCTTAACGGAGAATACAGAAATTTCACGTTTATTTATACCACTGCAATAAAACACTTATCAACTAGTACACGTTCATCAACAAGTATTGTATGTACAGGCGCCAACAGGTCAAACTAGGTATCCAAAACAGTAAAATCCAATTGAATATGAACCTTATACTGTTTTATTAAAGTTGAAAATCAATCAAAGAAACTTTACAGATGGTGGTAGCTTGATGTACTGGAGTCTGTACTTGTTTTAATTCCCACACGCCCAGGTTTTACTATGAACATTATTTATGGCGCGAATATTTGAATTTACGATAACATAATAATGATATTCTATTTGATTGGTTTTCTGTGAATAATTATAATAAAACCTGTAGCTTAATTAACCTGCTGGGTTTAATTTACCGTTATTCATGAATGATATTCACGATCACCACTATCCTCCAGTTTTTCCCAACTAAGTTGGGGTCGACTTCCAGTCTAAATATATGCCGTTGAGTATTAGTGTTTTATACGAAGTAACTTCCAACACACCTTAACCTACATTTTGTGTAATATTGATAGCGATTATCAGACTTTTTAGGCTTCCAACTATCACTAACAAATTATCATAGGCTTTTGTCGACCTCTGTGGTCTAGCGGTTCGAGTGCCGGATCATGGGGTCGTGGGTTCGATTCCCACAGGACACAAATATTTGTGTGGATAAAACATGAGTATTTGTGTTTGTCTGGGTGTTTCTTATGTATTATACGTATGTATTTCCAAAAAAAAAAAAAGTATATAAATATTATATCCATTGTCTAGTACCCATAGTACAAGCTCTGCTTAGTTTGGGACTAGATGGTGCTGTGTAAAATGTCCCAAAAATATTATTATTATTATTATTTGTGTGACAACCTAGACCGACCGCTTTACATGCTTCGTGGCACGGAGGGTGTCTCGATGGGTCACCCATTCACAGCCTGGCCGCGACAAGCGCAGCTTAACCTTACAAATTGGTCGATCAGCTTAGTTATTATTTAAGCCAGAAATCCTACTTCCTCAAGTGACCACTGGGGGTTTTATACATGATTTCCATTCAAAATATTTGCTTCTACTTAGATAATTTAGTGTCAAAGGGAACTAAGTTTATGTTATCAAAGTCGTGAAAGAAATTTGTGTTTCGTATTGGAGCGGTTTATCTTTGAATATGTTAAATTATTAACTGATTACCTATATTTATCTACACGTGTGTAGTCACGTGAAATATCTTAATAAAACCATAAAACTTTACGGTCTATTATAGAATTAATTACAAATAAAAACATCTTTATCAAAGGAAGTAATAGTAGCTAAATATTAGCATTATTAAATAAATAAATAAAATCATTATTTTAGGACAATTTTACAGAGCACCATCTAGTCCCAAACTAACAGAGCTTGTACTATGGGTACAATACTTATATACTTTTTTTGTAAATACATAAATGATAAATGATGATAAGTGATATTTATTTTGTAAATATTTCTTTTAAAGACACTTTTACAAGTCAATATTTAATTAATAATACTTACTAGATGGCGTTTCCGGCATTTCCTAGCTGACGACCTCATAGAAGAAACGCCGAAACAAACTCAGAGAATCATGGTCGCTTTTAAAGTCCACACAGTTACAGTATTCAGTGATTATCATAATATATATGTTTTACAATTTAGGCAAATGTGAACTGAACTTTTGAAGAAAGAGCCATAGCAGCTTTGAGTTGACCAGTCCATACTGACATACCGACGGCACGCGTACATTAGTCATTGTGTAGCTTATCTAATATATAAAATTTCCATGTCACAATGTTAGTTACCGTACTCCTCCGAAACGGCGTGACCGATTTTTATTTTTTTTATTTTATATGCGTATTCAGTAGGTCTGAGAATCGGCTACTATCTATTTTCCATACCCCTAAGTGATAAGGGTGGCTTGAAATAATTTATATGGCAAAACAACGTTTGCGGGGTCAGCTAGTAATACCTACATAAGAAACACTCAGACAAATACAAACACTTATGTTCATCACATAAATATTTGTGTCCCGTGGGAATCGAACCCACGACCTCGTGATCAGCAATCCGACAGGCGAACCAATAGAACACAGACGTCGTTATTAATTAATGATCATCGTGATACAAGTTAATATTTTAGTAAGTATGTAAATAATCTATGATAAAATCTTATCACGTTCATGATTTAACATTATTACTCCCATAATGTGGACTGGTAATTAAATTTTATAATCATGTCGAATATGACGAAATTCTTGATTTTTAATCTTTACTTCTAATTAACTATTAAATTCTGTAAAAAAATAACTTAACATAAATATGTCAGCCATTTTGTATATTTAAGCAATATTAATACTTCCAAATCACTCTAGATTATTCGATTTATTATTTTCGTTAATATTTTTTAATTGAATTATATAATATTATACCTAATTATTATCTCATTCAATCTTATCGTTTAGTAAAATGCATGAAACGTATTAAGTGGTTTCTAAACTTCTAAATTTATACACCGTGTTTTTTTTGTCGTCTTACAGTCGAAAGGATATACTTCTACTCATTGTAATTTAGAATTTCTTGTATGGGATCAACCATGAAGTGCAAAAAACAAAACAGCTTTATCCTACAATTTGTCGAGAGACCTGAACTGTTATCTAAGAAACAGCTCCCTTTTTTTCAAGATTTCAGATTTAGTCCCATATCAAGTAGAAATAACATTGAAATACTGGTTTCCTTTCGGCTGTAAGACAACAAAAAACACGGTGTATAATAATAATTATTCAAAATATACAGTGTAAAGGATTTAAATAAAATAGTGAGGGGACGGAGAGAGGCATCTACTTCTTATGAGTAGATTATTCTCAACCGAGCTGCATGACAACCATTTGTCCTTTGACTTCCGGGGGTAAGAAGGAAGGTTGTTAAACCCAGTTGCTGGACCCCCTCAATCAGCGAGGCCTTCCCTCGCATGTTACTTTAGGCACGTGTGTATGATACAAACGGGGCTATTTACTGGTCGGACGGCAGGCCCCCAGGCCACAGGGCACCATACCTGATGTAAATAATTATGTAATAAATATGATTGAAGTCCGTAGTTTCGACCTTCGTTACGGGCGTTTCCTACTCCGTATCACCTACGGGCGGATGATTCGTTCGGGGTCCGTCCTAAGAATGAATGACAACACAATTTGACAGCTGTCTCTACTCTCGATGTGTTTTTACCCGTTCGAAAAATTTAATTTGACACTTGTTTATCGGACTCCGAAGTTTCGGAGAAATTTAGTACGGCTCGTAATTTCGTTGACGGGGTTAGGGAGTAGACCCTCTGTAAGGAATAAAAATGTGTATTTCTTACTACGAAAAGGAATATACGTAGGTACCTACGTCTTCAAAAGAAAAATCTAATAGTTTTGTAATCTCGTCACATTTCGCAGCGATCATAGCTGATTTGTAATTTAAATACAGCTTGTTATAATAATGAGGTTGCTTTTATGCCGCCGTCGCCTCACACACGTGGCTGCGACGACCAAATTCGGACATTTACATTAATAACATATAACATAATGACTTGAATATGAAATGCGAATCTTTGATAGAATTTACACGCTGCTCATGTATTAGAAGTTCTACCAAACGATAGATGGTTTATACGAGAATGTTTTTACCTATTACCTAGGGATTAAATTCATCGAACATCGAGCCTCTGTCGAATTAACAATATTCCAATTGCTATGACGAGAAAATGACCGAATACATTTTCTTTATTTATTGGCTCGATGAAACATGAATAGGAAAAAGTGATCCTTAACTATATTAAGGAATAAATATGTAATCTAATATTTTATTTGACGACATCTGTGGTCTAATGGTTCGAGTGTCGGACTGATGATCGAGGTCGCGGGTTCGATTCCTACAGGACACAAATATGTATGTGATAAACATAAGTATTTGTGTTTGTCTGGGTGTTTCTTATACATATAAGTATGTATTTACAAAAAAAGTATGTAAGTATTATATCCATTGTATAGTAGGCAACCATAGTACAAGCTCTGCTTAGTTTTGGGGCTAGATGGTTATGTGTAAAATTGACCAAGAATATTTTAATAATAATATGTAAGATTTTGTTAGTAGATAAATACAGAACTGGAGGAAGCGATTGTGACGATCCCAGAAAATGCAGTGCGCCGCACGAGCATAATTTTTTTATATGACTAGCTGTTGCTCGCAGTTTCACCCGCGTAACAAAACGACTAATTACGATTTCTTTTTGAAATATAAGTTATCTTATGCCCTTTTTAGTATTTTATCTGTCTCCTTAAAATATTATCAAAATATGTTCAGAGTTTTAGGCGTGACCACGTAACAGACATAAGAGTGACATTCGCATTTTTAATATTCGTAGGTACGTCAGCAACGAAAGTAGCTGAACATGTTGCAGTCTTTAATATGATTTTTAGTAAGTGTGAAGTTACTGAACCGTGAAGGTTATGCGAAATAATTGCATAGATGACCATTAAATATTTAGGTTATCTTAATAGAAAAAAACTCTTGAAAACTTCTGGAGCTGTAATGTTTTCAAAATTTAGCTGTGTTCAGCAACTTTCGTTGCTGACTGTACTTAAGTCAAATTTCTCTAAAAGATTTTAAAGCTTAACATGTTGACCGTTTAGTTCAAAGTCGAATGAAAAAATGTGTGGTAACTTGATGTGTTGACTGTACATCACGCTACCACAATCTGTCAAATTTCTTTGATTGATTTTCAACTTTAATGCCAAACTTTATGGTTCATATTCGATTGGGAAAATTTGACAGTTTTGGATAGCTTGATCAGCTGGCGTCTGTACCTTCGTATCATCAGTGGGATATATTTTGTTAGCTTACTCTGTGGTCTAAATACAGCGGGCCATACAATCAAGTAAAGCACAAAGTTATGGGTCAATTGATTTCACAGCAACAATGTCTGTATGTCCCACATTTTATCCATTTATAGGCCGGATTTAAGCAAAACTCATTCTTTATGAATGCTGATCCATAATAAGTATTCATGCTTCTGAAGTTCTGATGGTGATCCTAAATTTATAAAGGTTTCTCTTACACAAATTTGTTGGTAATGCAAAGAGATCGAATTTATGTAACAATCCTTTTTGTTGTTCATGCAATACTTAGGTTCTTGTCATGAAAATCATGTTTGGTTTTCTAAATGGTGCATAATTTCTTAAGGTCTCTTTAGAATTTCTACCTCTTACCCAAAAAGATGACTCTCTCATGTTTTATTTTTCAAAAATCCTTTCAAAATAATAATTCAAACATAAATGTGACTTAATTTTATTTATGTTTATAGATTTTTATGTACAATTATGTCCACGATTATCTCTTTAATGTATATTTTAACATATATGATGGGCTATTACTTCAACTCAGCATAATATATTTAATCTTTGGCTATCGGCACGTGGTAGTGTTGTTTATGGTATTCTGTTTCGATTCCGTTGTTTATGGTTTGTCAAAAATACCAGTAGGCAGTGACGGGTTTGTTTTTAGTTTTTAATTTGTTTGTTTTACGGTAGCTGACAACCTCTTAGATGACCCCTATATATTTTATTGCGGGCTCGTATTCTGTGGGAAATAGAAAAACTAATGGGAAAGTGTGCTTCAAAATTAATACTATGTGGGTAAGAAAATAACATAAACGCAAAACGGTTTTTGAAATGAATAAAACTGAACAATGAATAAAAATCGTCTGCTTTGTCTCTTCATTGAAATGAAAAATTGTGTAGGTATTAATACCGCATTGGTAGCCAGAATTACGTCTGCAGACCACAGATTACTAATATGTAGCAAGCTACTGCAGACCGTTAAAATATTATATTAAAATAATTTTCAAATTAAGAATAAAAATAAAATTAACTCCTAAACAAATAGGTACCACTAAATTGAATTCACTAAACCAAATTCGAATTTAAAAATTATATTTTATATCCTGAAGATAATAATTTGTATTTAAATAAAAGAATAAAGTAGATAGAAATTATAATGTCATATCATTAGCGCTCACGTGCGTTGTCATTGGCGTCGTCGGAGTGACAGCTCGATGACGTCATTCACGTGCTTTATAGACAGAGTTCTCTTGTTTTAGTCAAATTGCACGTGTTTTGAATAAAAATACGTACTATTGGTCAAATAATTTTGTGCTCTGCAAGCTTTCATAAAAAAAAAACTAAATAGTGACGACGAAAAAAGCAGTGATAGCCTAGTGATATCAAAATAATAATATGATAGGTATGACTATTAAAATGACAAGTCAAGGGTCTGAATTTTCGAAATCATGTGCATATTAATAATTAACTATCACTCGCTTAAATGTGAAGGAAAACATCGTGAGGAAACCTTAATGCCTTAGAGATTTTCCTGACGGCGTGTGAAGTCGCGCTACCCGCATTAGGCCAACGGGGTGGACTATAGCCTTAATCCTTCTGATTCTGAGAGGAGACTCGTGGGACAGTATGGTGAGTTGATGATGAATACATTGGTACAAGGGGCAGAAGGATAGTTAGGTTAGGTTAGGTTATTTTTGTTGCAAAGTATGTAAGTGCAATAAAAATAAAAATAATTGTATGATTGACATTATATTGACATCAAAACAAAAGAACCACAGAGTAGAATCATTCAACATTAACATCTTAAAGTTGTTTCATTAAAACAAACACGTTAGTTTAAAAACAATGACGTCATCAATAATAATTGCAATATATCGGCAATGAATAATTAGCATATGTGCATAAGATGAATATCCTATTTGCAAATTAATTATTGTTGATCTTTACATTCTCACGGTTTTCCTGGGAGTTTACTTTTATTTTTTATGCCACTAAGAAGTGGCATGAAAAAATACCATTGAGGTTGACCGTATGCGTGTTTGCTATCTTTAGCAAACACGCATACGGTCAACCTCAATGGTAAGCGGTTACCGTTACCGCATACCATTGACTCTTGCAACACCAGGGGTATCACTTGCGCGTTGCCGATACTGTAAAACCAAAGAGGAATAATTGGGTTTGTTTGTATTTTTAAGTCTATAGTCATAGTGATTATTGGCAAATATCGTTTGACAGCGTATTCGCAGCTTCCTGCATTTAAGCGAAAATGTAATAGGCTAAATTGGTCAACACTTTCACGCCTAAACCGCTAAACCGATTTTGATGAAATTTAGTACAGAGATAGATTAGATCTTGGAGAAGGACATAGGCTCTTTAACCCAAAAATCTCTTTAGGATTCGGTTGAAACCGTGCAACAGGTTGTAACGAAATAATTGTCCACGAATGTGTGTTGAGTACCTACTAATTTATCTCTACAAAGGTTTCTATTTGATATCTATGGTCTAGTGGTCGTCATGTAGTAGCATCGGGGGCAGATGTTATACGCCTCACGATATCTCGCCATCGTTTTCTGTTGGTGGACATTCTGGTACACTCATGTAAGGGCCCGCCCACACAAGATTTAATTTGGTCGGTCCATCGCATGGGTGACCTTACGCGCGGTCTGGTTCCTTCCACCTTCCCCTGCACGACGAGTCGCTCTATGGAGGAGTGGCATTCACGTCTTGACACGTGTCCAAAAAACTTCAGGATACGACACTGTACTACAGAAGATAGACGCTGCTTGATGCCGAGTTCTTGGAGTACCTATGGATACATTGATCGATTCCCACGGGACACAAATATTTATTTGATGAACATAAGTGTTTGTGTTTGTCTCGGTATTTCTTATGTATTATAAGTACGTATTTACAAAAAAAAAGTATGCAAGTATTGTATCCATTGTGTAGTACCCATAGTACAAGCTCTGTTTAGTTTGGGACTAGATGGTGCTGTGTAAAATTGTCCAAGAATATTATTATTATTATTATTTGTGTGACAACCTAGACCGACCGCTTTACATGCTCTTCGTGGCACGGAAGGTGTCTCGATGGGTCACCCATTCACAGCCTGGCCAAGAAAGCCAAGAATATTAAAATATTATTATTACCTATTAATGTATTATGAACTGACAGAATGGGAATAGAATCAGATAATAAAGCATTCAACAAACAAATTAGGAATTAATTCCTTTTAAGATGTTTATTTACAATCTTTGGTTGATATATTTTACAGCCTACACTATTTGGATAAATTAAGTATGTAATTGTAACGAATTTTACAATTCAATAAATTTTTAATTCAAAATATTTATGCCATTCGTGACTTCGAGTTGTTTCGGAAAATCTGAATTCTGTAACCTATACAAATGACTTTAAACCTATAAAACTAGTATTTTAACATAAACATAACTATACCATCACGCCTGCATTCCCTGAAGGGGTAGAGAGAAGTGTACCAATGTACACCGGAACACAGTTCGCCGGAGTTCGGCGTATCTTTACATGAGCCCATTGCCATTAACAGGGCACAAATCCAAACTCCGAGCTGCTACTATGAATTTTATAGAAAAACCGAATAACATTTTCTTGACCTGAGAATCGAATCCACCACCTCTAGCGTAGCAGTCGCGCATTAGAAAAACGAAATATATTTATCATTTTGTATATTTTTGGCATTTTCCATGCTAAGATTTTAAAGTTATTTAGAAAAGGAAAAATACGATCCTGCCCGCGGTCGTATTTTTCCTTTTCTAAATAACTTTGAAATATATTTATTTCATTGGTTATAAATCCCTTGTCGTGCCGACCCTAGCACCAGGCTTAACCCAGTATGCCGTAAACACGTGTGGTTTTTAGTCGGTAGGTCACCCAGTCTGGGTGGAGTCCGACATGCCCCACCACCTTCCCCGGGCGGCGCATAGTCTGAGGATTTTCCACACGTTAAGCAAAAAAATTGTATAGGTAGGTACCGTAATAGTTAAAAGCTTTTGAATATTATTCCAGGTCTTTAAAAGATCCTGTTACGGGAAATGTCCTGGGATATGTCCCGAATTCCATGGCTATGACATGTAGGGCAAAGGAAGACGAGTATGGTTTTTAGTCGGTAGGAGTCTGACATACCCACCTTTTTTTATACTACTAATATCAGTATCTCTTGCGTGTTGCCGACCCTGTAAAAAGAAAGAGGAATAGTTGGGTTGGCAGTATAAGGGTCAAAGTCCTCCACTGCCAACACAACTTTTCCTCAGGTCAACCTTGCTCACCGTTAGGAACACAACACATCTCAAAGCAGTGTTATTACTTTCACTTCGATTTTCTTTCTGCAAGGCGGAGGTACTTCCCCAGTCGGGCAGTTCCATTTTGAATCTAATTACTCCCAATATACCTCCCCAAGTGGCATACGATCCATGAGGCTTACTCGTACTTAAAAAAATGAGAAAGAAAGAAAGATTTTATTGCCATAAAATATATATATATATATATAAATATATATAAATACTATACTAACTGTATAGTATTCTTATAGTATCTACTATAAATATAGTAGAATACCTAGTTCCCTATTGAAGAAAATCGTGATTTTCAAACCCATACCATTGTTTGACACCTAATAGTTTATGTTATAAATGATCTTTGTAGAGTATAATGGACATGATCTAATCCATTCTTAGATAATGGCATATTCAATTACATAATAATGTATATCTACATAATTATTACTCTATTATTTATCGATCTCAGAAGATCACAGATGGCCAAAGCTGCGGTAAAAAGACTGGAGAAGATTTGGAAGAGCAGGAGCATTAACCGCAAAACGAAAATAAGACTGATGCGAACCCTTGTCTTCTCGATCTTCTTGTACGCTTCGGAAACCTGGACGTTGAAACCTCGCACCCGACAAAGAATAGACGCGTTCGAAATGTGGTGTTGGCGCAGAATGCTCCAGATTTCATGGACTGAACGTCGCACAAACGAGTCTATTCTTCAAGAACTTAACATAGGAACGCGGCTCTCGCACACAACGTGTCCTAAACTTTTTCGGCCATCTGGCCAGGTCTGGTCCAGACGGTTTAGAAAAATTGATCATCACAGGCCGCATGGCTGGGAAGAAGAGTAGGGGTCGTGTGCCTATGCAATGGGTGGACACAGTAACAACAGCAACTAGAGCTACGTTGCAGGCAAGCGTACATCAAGCCCAAGATCGTGCAGCCTGGCGAGCGATGGTGAATGGAGCCCACAGTCGTCACGTCCCTCAGCCATGAGGATACGACGAAGAAGAGAAGATTTATCGATTCTGCACTAAGTTTTAAAATCTCAATAATTATTCATATCCCTAAGGGTCGGTTCACATCTAACGTAATTTGCGTCGCCCATCTTCCTTCGCGTAACGCTAGTACACATTATTCCTGACAAACATCTCATATCGTACACATTTGATCGAAGACGCGTTAATAAGTTTACTAAGCATAATATACAAAGTCACTATAACCTTCCTCAAGAATTGGGCTATCAAATGTAAAAAGCTATCAAATGTAAAAAGTGGTTCGTATGCGTTTACAGTAGCCAGAGACGATGGCAATACCAGGGTATCACTTGCGCTTTGCCGACCCTGTAAAACGAAAGAGGAATAGTTGGGTTGGCAGTATACGGGTCAAAGTCCCTCCGCTGCCAACACAACTTTTCCTCGCGGAGAACTGGCAACTTTGGCCACCGTTAGGAACACAACACGAAAGCTGTGTTATTTCAGATCGATTTTCTGCAAGGTGGTGGTACTTTCCCAGTAGGGCAAGCTCCAATTTGAGTGGAATTACTCCCACTATCCTCTACTCGCCCTGCCTCTCTTAAAATTTAATTTGTGGCTAATATGGAAAAGAGTTGATACTGGATACATATCATTTGATAACTACATAAGTACTTAATAACGCAAGAATAATTATCATAGGAGGAAGCATCTGCTACATTCCTTTTATTACCATATCAGCATATAAAATGTATAATTGTTAAGAGGTTATAATAGCGCATAACGTAGGTACCTACACACCATGAAACAAACTGCTACTTCCTCATTGAAACATTCCAAGGTATACACTGGTTATAAATGTAGGTTTTTGTATGTTTTTATTGTGAAGAGATAACAAACAAACTTACGGACCGACTGATAGTAAACGGCAACCGCAACTTATCATCATTATCATCAACCCATATACTGTCCCGGGGCACAGATCTCTCAGATTGAGAGGGACCTATGAGCCTAGTGCAGATTGGTAGACTTCACACACCGTCGAGAAAAATCTCTAAGTTTCTTCACGATGTTCTCCCTCACCGTTTAAGCTAGTGATAATTAATAATAATTAATACGCACATGATTTCGAAAAGTCAGAGGCCTTGGATTCGAACTCGAGACCTTCGACAATTGTTTCACTCATGCATTAATCTTGAGACCTTTTGTCTCATTTGCCCAGTAATTTCAATGGCTACATTGCCCTTCAAACCGGAACATAGTAACGTTAGCATATTTTTGCTTAGCGTAGCATGTTTAGGAACTTGGTGGTAGACGAACTCGATCAATCAATTATAATAATATATATTTTTTTTTTTTGGGACATTTTACACAACACCATCTAATCCCAAACTAAGCAGAGCTTGTACTATGGGTACTAGACAATGGATATAATACTTATGTACTTTTTTTTTTGTAAATACATACTTATAATACATAAGAAACACCCAGACAAACACAAATACTCATGTTTTATCCACACAAATATTTGCGTCCTGTGGGAATCGAACCCACGACCCCATGATCAGCAGTCCGGCTGACTCGAACCGCTGGACCACAGAGGTCGTCAAAATTAATCCAGTTACTTTTATTTGGGCAAAAATATGGTGGTGACAGTGTTTAACTGTCACCGCCATATTTTTTCTTCAACAATCTTAAATATGGAAGGATATATATTATTATGATATTTCTATTATAGTTCCGTATACCTGCCATATTCTCGTTTGTGTTTCATTCATCTTGGTTGAGGAACTACTACTCTGTCAATATTAAAATAAAAAGCTCCTCTATAATATAGTGTAGCAATGATTCGCTTTGCTAACATAAAATATTATAGAAGAACAACGCTAAAACGAGAAAAACATTAATTATAAATACTGTCAAGACTATTTCCTAGCTTACACTTCCCTTATACACTAAGATCGTGGAAATAGCTCAAAAATAACATCGTGACTAACGTCAACACACAGTTGTACAACATAAAATTGTTTATGTCTAAAGTCGTGAGATGATACCCATCACAACTCACATGCGATGAACCACGGAAGCTAAAGCGTATTAATTTATGTCTTCATAAGTTTATACTATTTTGCATATTACGGCCTCCTTGCAAAATAAATTAATGGATGAGAAAATCCATCCTTTATACTGGGCAGACGCACGGTGTGTTCGATTTTGTAGAATACTTGCTATATACATATGTTATATTCATACATTATATTGTAAACCCTGCAAGATATTTATTTAAATATAATCGAAATCCGTTGTACCGTTTCGGAGCTTATTCGAAAAAAACTTTCAAACAGACAAACGGACAACAATTTTAAAATTTCTTATTTATGTTTAGGCTTTCGTTTATCGTTTCGCTTAGGTAGTTTTTGGTATTTATTTTGAAATCATAATTATACAGACACTTCAATTATCTATTTATTGCACTAAATTATTTTTATTTGTTTATTATTATAGATTAACACCACAAGTATAGTAACACTCATTGAAAAATAGTGATGTTAAATAATCGATTATTGATAATGGAAAATATCTCACTCAAATAATCAATAATCTTAAATGAATGAAGCTAAAGATTTATTTACCTTTGCTTCCTGTCATCTCAATGCTAATCATGTAGATAATCGCTTAATCGATTATTGATAATCGATTATCAACATCACTGTTGAAAAACTAAAATGTGATACTTAATAAAAGTTAAGACAACATTGCCTACGCATGCAAAATGCACTTATGGATGCAAAGCACCTAATTGCGGTAAAGTACTAAAGGGACACGATTTTACTAACCTTGTTCATTATTTAATTAGAAGTAAAATACTTACTTCCTTTTACAAAAAATCGCGCAGTAAGGTGAATCCATGACTGACACGTGCGCATGCGTGAGGAAAACAATGTGGAACAAAAGATACGCTAATATTGTTCGACACGCCATTTTATTACGTAGAATAAAGTGATTTGTGTTCTGTAGAAGATGTTTTTGTTTTATTGTATGGTTTAAATCAAATTAAATCATTTTATTTATTTATTAAATTATTATAATTTAATTATTAACTTAAATTATTATAATTTATTATTCCCATTATTTACATTTGGACATATTTTTTCATTTTAAAATGTTTTATCATTTATTAATTATTTTTAACATTTAAATATATTTAATAATAATAATAAATATTTTGGGATATTTTACACAGCACCATCTAGTCCTAAAATAAGCAGATCTCGTACTATGGATACTAGACAATGGATATAATACTAATATACTTTTTTTTTATAAGTAAATACTTATAATATGTATGAAACACCCAGACAAATACAAACAATTTATGTTCGTCACATAAATATTTGTGTCCTGTGGGAATCGAACCCACATCTTATGATCAGCAGTAACACGCGAACCATTAGACCACTGAGGTCGTCAAATATAGAAAAAAAAAATATTTACTATATTATTTTATATTAACCGAAAGGTTATGCCGAAGTGTACTAATAATGTACAGACGCCAGCAGGTCAACCTATACAAAACTGTCAAATTTTCCCAATTGAATATGAACCTTATTACTTTCTGTTAAAGTTGAAAATCAATCAAAGAAATTTGACAGATTATGGTAGCTTGATGTGCTGACCTCTGTACACACACAGTTCGCCGGTATGTTTGGGTCAAAACACAGTTGTCCCTTATTCCTACTGGTCTGCATCCGTGACACGTCATTTTTCCAAGGTCTAACTGAAAATAACCGTCAGGCAGTTCACCAGTGGTCTAGCATTTACTGAACGCAGACGTAGGGCACATTTTATTTTTATAGTTTTTAGCTTTAAGTTTTTAATATCATTATATGAATTGTCCATGACTGTTTCAATATTTTTTTAAATCTTTTTATGGAAGGAAATAGGAAGATTTAATATTACTTGTACTTACGTATGCAAAAAATAGTTATGTCGGTACATTTCATAGAATGACGCTACGCATCTCTCCGTCACTGTGTCCTCATTTACCTATTAGTATTTATTTGGGTAAAACCTACTCCCACTGTGGGTTTGTTACTAATAAATTTGCATGTATGACTAGTCCGATGAAGGTAAAATAATGATTCATACTATATTAGGTACGTTAATAGTAGTGCCTCACGGTATTTTGCACGAATAATGGTAGATACTTACTAGCTGTTGCATTTCAGGAGAAAGTGTGAATCATTTGAATTTAAACTTTATAGCAGTGTTATTAGAAGTCATACGATGCCCAATCATAAAGTTCAATTAGCTTAAAGCAAGTACATAATAGTCAACTGAGATGGGATGCAGAATAGCCAAGGAGTAACCATCAACCCATTTACTGTCCCACTGCTGGGCACGGGTCTCCTCTCACAGAATGAGGGGGATTAGGCTATTATAGTTCACCACGCAGGCCTACTGCGAGTTGGCAGACTTCACACGCCGTCGAGAAAATCTCTCAGGCGTGCAGGTTTCCTCACGATGTTTTCTTTCACGTTTAAGCGACTGATATTAATTATTAATACGCACATGATTTAGATAATTCGGAGGTGCGTGCCCTTGATACGAACTCGAGACCTTCGACTTGGCAGTCCAATAGTCTAGGCTATCACTGCTATGCTATGCTAAGGTGTAATGCGCCTAAATAAGAATCTTATTAGGTACCTACCTAAATGCTAGGAACTGTTCATTTTTTGTAATAGACTAAAACAATGCTGATACCCCATTATTTTATACAACAAACACGACTTACAAACGCATGTTTTTGAATGCACGCGTACGTAAATTAAGATAAGTGAATAAATAGGTATATCTAGCTCAGCCTCCGTGAGCATTCAGATCACGAACCGTAAATTCCCACGCTATTTCACGTACTTGTTAGATACATGAGGCAGTTGTCGCTAAATTATAAGTTTTTCATACAAAAGTTGTTTGTTGAAGAGCTTTAAAGGTCGACGTAGTCGATCCTAGTAATTAGTTTACACGTAAATTTACTTTTATATACAAATTGTGGTGTTTAATATCTATTTTGCTGTGTTAATCCCTACTAATAATGCGAAAGTAACTCTGTCTATCTGTTACGCTTTCACACCTAAACTGCGGAACGGATGTTGATGAAATTTGGTACAGATAGACCTTGGAGAAGAAAATAACTAACTTTTGTCTCAAAAATCTCTTTACTCCTAAAAATCTCGTTCCTAATATTGTTACTGTGGTACAGTGGCCAGCACATCAAGCTACCACAATCTGTCAAATTTCTGTGATTGATTTTCAACTTTAATACAAAACCATAAGGTTCATATTCAATTGGGAAAATTTGACAGTTTTGGATAGGTTGACCTGCTGCCATCTGTACAATGTAAGTCTGTTTTTAGAAGAACTAATGTGATAGACGTCGTTTTCACCCTTATTCCATTAACAAGTAAGGTTTTTACATCGTCCTAAACATAATTTCCATCAGTAAATGTGGCAAGAAAATTGTAAACGTTAATTGTTTTATCGCAATGAAATTTCATGTCGTTTTAAAATTACCGCGGTCCGATATTGCTCTAATTAAAATTAAACAATTGAGGTTGACTTGAGGCCCATAATCAGTCCATTGAAGATTTGTGTTTCTAAATGTCTTATTATTTGTCCACAGGGAGATGATGAGGATCTGGGTGACTTATACCAGGACGAGGAGAATGGAGCCGCGCTTCTCATCAGAAGACACCCCACACATGGCAAGCTGGTTGTGGTTAGTGATCATAGATGCTACATGCTGGTTTAACTTAGATAATATTGATTATCTGACTTTGTTTTACGAAAGTTTCTTTACTAAATCAGCTAAAAGAACTAAGGAAATAGGTAGATTTAGATTGATACGTGTGGTGCAGTGGCTGAGCATTGGGCTTCTGCGTCACGGGTTGTGGGTTCAATCCCCGCACGGAACAAATACTTTGTTTGACCTACAAGTATTTGCCCCGGGTCTGAGTGTTTGTGTATGTGATAATTTGTGTTTGTAAATGCACCCACGATACAAGAGAAAATCCTAGTGTGGGGCAATTTAAAAAAAAAATGCTCATGAGCAGCCTTCATAGTCGATTTTTATGAATCAATTAAAATCGACTCAATGATATTAGATATCGATTACAACAGCGCCATAGACAATAATACATACTGGCCACAAATAATTTTAACAATTTCATAATTGGAACACGCACTCATATTCTACCGCAGTTCTGAGTTCATGCAGTTTCAAATGTCCGGATACTGCCTATTATTACGAATTGCCAATCAAACTAGTGTAATCTTACTGCACCGAATAAAATTAAAGCAGTGAGACCGGCTTAACTTAATTAAAGGGCCTTAACATTAATGTTAAGCGATGCGTGTCAAGAATGAATTTGTTAATAATTTTATCAGCTGTTGTAATATTTGGCGCCATTTACATTACCTACACGCCTCGTACCTACGTCATACTTCATGGCTTCTATACAGAAAAGCAAAGTTCACGCATTTATTGGTCAGGCGTTGTATTTAATATTCTTATTAACAAAAATAATTATTGTTTATTGGCTTTAATTTATTTTACAATTTAGGCCCTGACTCCAGGCCTAAGTATAAAGTTGGTACTGCGTTTCAGGAGTCAGTAAGTAGTCTGGTACCTATCAATAAGCCTGAATTATAATTATTTTAGTAAAGTTTCTGAATTGGGTTAACCCGTGGTCTAGCAAGCAGATCTGCCATGCGTGATCCTCAGATTGAGAAAAGTTTACGATTTCAATAGCTATGTCGCATTGCAACCTTTTTGTATCCTATATTTAAATCGAATGACAGGTTCAATCTTGATACTACGGTATTATAGTAGGTATATGGCACACAGTAGTTAGCATAGATACCTACCTACTTTAAATTAACTGAATGGTTGAAATAACTCTGATTTATTGCCAATATTAGCTATCTTTAACTAGGTGGACTTGCAATAAGTTAGAGAAGCAAAGGCGACATAAGTTGTCCCAAGATATTCCTTTATTATTATTGGCTTATTTATTGCTATTTGTAAATTACACTGTAGGTAAAACACGTAAGCGTTACGTTACCACGGGCATTATTTTTAAGATTTATCCAAATACCAATGTAAAAACCTTGATATCTACCTACAGTTGTTGGTGTTTATATTAGGATTGCATAAACCAACAAAAATTTAACAGGATGTCATGTTGTCTGGATTTCGGACACGTTCCAATGTCAATGCGCGACTAACCATAAACTAAGACTGCTAGGGACGTGACTAGTAAATTATTATGGGAAAACTAAGTTACTAATAGGCGTGGTCATAGTCGTAAAACACGTCCACGTCACTAGAGTTATGCACAGGAAAATTACTGTATTGGGAAAGGAAGTAGCTATTCACGTGTATACTTGAATATTTATAATAACCGGCATAGATTTCAATAATTGCAAACAAGGCGTTATCATACAATCAGCATCCGCTGTGGATAAAGCTCCTTTGTTCTTCAGGGGTGGATGTTATGGCCTTGGGCAAGGGGGATTTTGGGGGTCTAAAATCGCCCAAAATGTCTTAACTAACCAACCGCTTTGATTCTATTTTCGGATCTGTCATTATTTTAAAAATAAAGTTGTTACGTCTGGTCCAAAGCTCGACCTCTCCTGAAGAAATTCCTTACGGCCTTGATTGATATTATCTAGTAAGTGTTGCCTGACCCTTACATGGACAAAGATTTCTCAGTTTTTCAGTAGGTAGGTGTTTCATAAAAATATTTGATGAATTAATAATTATTTTTCCCTAAAAACTCAAACAATATTTCGTTATGAACTGAGGTTAAACACAGAGATACTTTGGCATTAGTCGAGAATATTTTTTAATTATTGAATAATTTGCCCCTAGTCCCCAAAACTACAAAGGAGTACAGATATAATTGTACTTCTCTCAAATTAACTGAAGACATAAGAACCAAAGTCGCTTTTACTGATATCAAAGGCGAACATCTAGCCAGCCGCGCTGTGGGACCATAGACACAATGGCGTTACAAACAAGACTAAGGTCGATTGCTCAACGGCCGACTGTTCGAAATACAACGTAGGTGTGAAGTGAGAATAAGCTGGGAGGTTTTTGTTTAGCCTTCGTGTCTTTTAAAAAGTTTTCTATACCGACTAAAACTACCGACTATACCGAAATAAATACTCTTTATTTCTAAGAAATCCTTATCCAACCTCAAAAGAAGAACCTCACTGCTGAATATAGGCTGCTCCCAGTATGCTTTAACACCCGATCATGAGTACGATCGACAAGACCTAAACACCTTGTTAGGTCATCAGGGCAGTGTACCTGGTGGGCGTCAATATAAATTTCTTAGCATAAATAAGGTGTTGTCAAAATATAGGTACCTACCTCAACATCCTAGACGACCTAATCTTTATGATCCTCTGTGGTTTCTCTCAATACCCATACGCTTCTACGAAACCTAACAAATACTAAATAAAAAACTGATTTGTTTAATTGATATCAGCTTATTTTTACTACAGGGTCTACCTTCTATAACAACTTGCATTGAGAATCAGTAGATAGATAGGCACTATGTGTATAGTTTCCTCATGTTAAAATCAGTCACAGTCAGTGCATAGCGTCTTACAAAGTATCTAGTTTTTAAAAGCAAGATATAAAAAATACTAGGTCCCGGGTTAATATCGGAATAGATAAACCAGAACCTGGTTTAATGTGACCTTATCTCTTAAGATTTCAGTGCGACAGATTGTAAGTACGTTACGCGTTAAATTTTCTCATTCCATATAACTGCAAAAATCGCCCATCTGATATAAGACTAAAATTCAAGAGTGTACCGCGAAATGTGCATCGTAAACTTGCAGCAACTATGTTTTAGTCATAAAGTTTTTGATTACATGACTGGTTGCCTCGGTTTTCCTTATAAGATACTGTTGTAAATATGAACAAGAGTGTCTGTTTTATATTTATAGAAGCAATAAGGCGTTATTTGTAATGAGATTCCGTCTTTCTTGATGCAACCTTATAATAGAAGAAGGTTGCATTAAAAAGATTATGTCAAAAACTTTATTAAATCTAATGTAATAAATAATCTGTGATATCAATATCACTAATCTCTTAGAAAAACAATAGATTGAAGTCTTGTGTATAACCAAAGATCATTTTTAATTCACTGTCATGACTTGCCTACCTCATTATGATCAGTTATCGATCGTTGGTGGCGCATAGTCAGTGAATTAGAAGTCGTCTTATAGAGTTTGTGAGTGGGTCTTGGGTACAATGTAGTATTTACCAATAAGTAGTCATAACATTCATTTAACCTTTATTTAAATATCAACTTTTATTTTTCTAAACCTTAAATGCTGTCCGCGATTCTTGCGACAAAAACCCAATTTAACTATATCATCAACCAATTTACTATATAGTCTATAGTCCTGACGCTGAGAAATTCCAAGTTTCATCACTATTTAAGCGAGTTATAATATAACTGACCCACTACGGTAATCGGATAATCGTATTCAAATTTACTAATCGATAGGTATAACTAGGTGGACGGACGACCTCGTGAGAGTCGCAGGGAGTCAGTGGATGCGATCTGCGCAGGACCGATTTTTGTGGCGATCATTAGGGGATGCCTATGTTCAGCAGTGGACGTCCGTGGCAGATAAATAGATAGATAGAATCTATAGGTACCGTGGTGGCCGGGTTACTGATCTTGGGGGCGTATTTTAATTTTAAAACGCAATTATAGAATTATTTGGCTTCTATTTAATTTCCTCAAGCAATTCTTAATTCATCTGACAATAAATTTATCAAATTATTTTCTAGACATCTGTCAAAATCTACTTACTTTTTTGTTCGCCACATATTTAACTGGTCAGAACGTGAACATTAAAAACTTATTGTTACAAACTCTTACAGTACTTTGGGGCTATGCAATACGAGTATGTTTATCCACAGAATAGACTACCAATAATAAATTAAAAAAAACGGCGACCCTGTTGAGGGTCGGTAGGAAGGTGAAATCATTGATGAGTTAACACAATATTCCATATTGTTCAACAGGAGGGCTCAATCGGTCACGACCTGGTGATCCGCCCGATACCGGACTCGATGACGTCCGCTGCTCAAGACGACGAAATGTTCATGAACCCCTCCAGCATGGCAGACATGGTCTCCATCGACACTGGACTGCCATTAGGTGAGTAAAACATGCCATGGAAATTAAGTAAAAAACAATTTTTCCGTTATTACCATTTTCTTAGTTTTTTTTAACGCGATACCATCACGCCTGTATTCCCCAAAGGGTTAGGCAGAGGTGTACTAATGTACAACCATATTTCGCCGGTATGTTTAGGTCCCATGTAATAGGGGGCGAGCCTATTGCCATTAACCGGGCACAAATACAGACTCCGAGCTGCTACTGAGAATTTCATAGAAAAACCCAATAACACTTTGCTCGACGTGGGTATCGAACCCAGGACCTCTAGCGTAGCAGTCGCGCTTAGGACCACTTGACTAATGAGGCAATTTTTAACGCGATAAAATTTGCAAAAAGTATTTTAATTTCAATACAAATTGTATAATTCCATGAAACTATCTTATATTCGTATATTTTTCAGTGAAAAGAAGGAAAGAAGATCAAGAAAGGTTAACGAGAGCGCTAAATGGCGCCCAACATGTTATCATCAAGAAAGACCCCACCAACGAAGAGCATGACCATTTAGGAGATTACGGTGAGTACTTACACTAACCGAAATTGTTTTATAATAGTTGACATTTATTTATAATGCTTTGTCATTTTTTTAATTTTTGTAACTGTGTTCTGGTGTGCAATAAAGCGTAAGTATATAAATAAATAAAAAAATAATAAATATATCTGCTAACTGTTCCTGCATCGACATCGTTGTCAAATGTGACCATGTTGTCGAAGAGGTTAACCAACATTACTATACCAACCGGACCATTTAGGAGATTACAGTAAGTGTTTACACTAACCGAAATTGTTTTATAATAGTTGACATGTTTACTAACGGTTCCTGCATCAATATCGTTGTCAAATGTGACCATGTTGTCGAAGAGATTAATCAACATTACTATACCAACCGTACATACAGAATCAGCTGCAAAATCAATGCCGTACTAGGTACTTACATTCCTTTCCCCATAGGTGTAAAAAAAAGAACGCCACTTACGCCACGATTCTTACATAGGTACTTCTTTTGCTTCGTCCAGTCGTTTAGTTAATAAATTATAAGTAGGTACGTTAAAATAAGCAGTAGCTACAGACGCCAGCAGGTCAAGCTATCGAAAACTGTCAAATTTTCCCAATATAACATAAACCTTATTACTTTGTGATAAATTTGAAAATCTATCAAAGAAATTTCACAGATTGTTGTAGCTTGAAGTGCTGGGCTCTATGCATATTATTGCGTTTGCATTTGTGATTAAATTTATACGAGAAAGATTGCATAAATCATTTCATATCATGTCATCTAATACACGAGCTTATTCGTTCGTAAACAACATGTTTACTCCTCCTAAAATTATTTACCAGTAAATCATTCACACTTATTCAATCACAAAACAGTAGCAACAAATGACAAGTGACAACACTGAATAATATTTCTCCAATTATTATTTTTCTCTGTGCACGTGCATTGCCATAGACATGTCACGTGCAGTGCGCATCCATCGATTACATCTACTTTATAATCGAGATAATCGATTATGTTAATAGTACCGGTTTTCGAATGCCACCACATATCGCTGTTTCTTGAATGATTTAGCTTGTATCAATTATGTTTATTCAAATAACACGTAGAAGTTTGGAAAAAATACTATTAGGTAATTTTGAAGCATATACCTACATACCTACGTTCTTTCTTTTTAAATACAATATTTATAATTTATGTTAAAGTAATAAATATTTTAGAATTATTTAGATTTTTTCTTATAAGTACAGATTAGTCACACCACCTTCACTGCAGCTACTATCAAGTAAATTCGCCGAAAATTGTGTAACAATTAAATGTCTAAATTCATAACATTTTTAAAATCGATATCATAATTGACTAAATCATAGTGTATGCAAT
The DNA here is from genome assembly GCA_964056405.1 of Acronicta alni. Classification (NCBI taxonomy): domain Eukaryota; kingdom Metazoa; phylum Arthropoda; class Insecta; order Lepidoptera; family Noctuidae; genus Acronicta; species Acronicta alni. The sequence goes on from OZ043936.1 coordinate 7,362,605, forward strand.
CCGATTGCGATTTGTTTAGTCGATTAGGTCAAAGTTTACGTAATATTCTTTGTGGGGCTGACTTATTTTATTTCACAATGATATTTTTAGATGAAACATGTGATTAAAATATCTACATGTTTATTTGAATGAGACATTTGTGTGGAGTCAGACACAACTATCTGATTCGGTATCTAACACTTTTTTAAAACGTCAACGCTGACATCTCTGATAGATATCTAAGTACTATTTTTTTTAAACCACAATATGAAACATCTTTTTATTTATGGAGCACAGGGGAGCTATCATGCCTCTTCATCATCATCATCATCTACATCCTGACTTCACCAACTGCTAGGTATAGGCCTCCTTCAGTTTTGTGCCATCCATAATTACTCGGTGCTCTTCTCATCCAAGTACGCCCTCCGACTTGATATAAAATGTAGTCGATCCATCTCGCTGTTGAACGCGCTACTGTACACTCCTCTTGCCATCCCTCGGTCACCATGAAGCCGTTGCACTACTCCACCTGTCGTCACTTCATATCGCCAACTGTCCTGCCCAACTTGCTCCTTCGTTCGTTTTTTGATCTTGGTGTTTGGGACTTGGTCTCTTATGATGATGCCGAGCATGGCACGGTCCATGGCTCTCTGTGCGACCCTCTTACCTAATATAATTATACTATCTTATCTGTTATGCATTGGCCTTTTTTTTTGTTTACGGGGGAAAACCTTCAAAATGCGACTGACGTGGATTAGACCGGGGAGTAGGTATGGGATTCTTTCCCACTAAAACAGCCCTGGAGGCCACCAAAACCCACCAGGGTTGGGGCACTTTATCCTATTAATAGACCACCCCAAAACTCCCCCTGCGCAACATCCCTGGAGACCACAATGTCCTAATGGTGGATTGGAATGGATACAACTAAAGAACTAAGATCTCACAGTCCTTGGTCATCACTGTTATATATTTTAAAGTATAATTTTAATTCATTATTTCTATCAGTATTCCTGGAAGTAGTTAAGTAATAACTGTTATCTAATTCTATTTTGCGATTTAGGAAGACGTATTAAAACCACTTTGTAATTAATTATTCCAATGAGATAAATCATCACTACTTTAAAATCACCAGTTTTACAAAGATTATTAAAATTGTATTGTTAATTTCTTGTTAAGTCGTTGTTCTTCCGCCTTATTGGCTTTATCAGTTTTCAATGATGATGACAAATAAATTTTATAATAGAATTTGAATACTTAGATCAAAACATTTGGTGGTTAATTAAAATAATAGATTAGTCATAGGTAATTTATTGTTGGTGATAACGCTGGTTACAAATTTAAAAATAATAGCAGTATATATTAAGTAAAACTTTTTGGATAGGTAAATTCTTAAAAAAAAAACAAAACAGAATAAGCATTTGCCATTGTAGTAAGATGTAAAAAGAGATTTCTGACACTTACACAAATAAAACTACTTTTTACGGATTTTATAGCGTTATATTGATATTATTAATCCCGACGTTACGACACGGCTACACCAATCTGTCAAATTACTTTGATAGATTTTCAACTTTAATAAAAGCAATAAGATTGAAGTTCAATTGGGAAAATTTGACAGTTTTGGATAGATTGACCAGCTGGCGTATGTACATGGTCACGGGTAGACTGGATAATCAAATAGTAATTAATTCCACGAATTAAATAAGTTCAGGAAATAAATAAACTAGTAATAATAGACTACCTACACTAATTAGAAATACATTAGGTATAATCGCACATTTTGCGCAGACGGGTATAAGCATAAAGCGTTAATTGACCAATACTGTTATACTAATTAACATTCAAAATATCTTTTAGATCGTATCATAATACAAAGTAGCTGTGATTATCATATTAATATCATTTATTCATATTAATTTCTAGTCACGCGTGTCAACGCTGAAATCTTAATAAGCTTGTGAACTTTCAACCTTTCAACGTGATCTATACTTAGATGAACGCACCAACTATAGAAAAAAATAATGGTTTACAAAGTATCCAAGTCTCATTTTTGACACTTATGCGAATATGACACTTTGAAATATCCATCACGCCTGTATTCCCCGTACTATTAGAGAGACGTGTACTAAAGTACACCCATAGAGCGCCGGTAGGTCCCATGTAACAGGCGAGCTTATTGCCGTTAACCGGGCACAAAGTAATACTCGGAACTGTCACTGAGAATTTCACAGAAAAACCCAGTAACACTGCTAGATCTAGGAATCGAACACAGGGCCTCTATTATTAAGAATTCCGGCGTCGGGTTATACCTACAGGGCAGAGACAACATTACGACAATAAATGAAATCACAGATTTTAGTCAAAAGAAGCAATATAAAATAGGAAATAGTAATTATAACCGAAAAAAATAAAACAACCTTCCAGACACATTAAAGTGATGAGCCGACAAACTTGTCTGGATAGGAAATTGATTGCTTTTTTCTCGATTAAAATACAGCCAAGTTTTGATTAATTCATGTTAATAACATTATATAGATGTGTTACAGATAGCAAAAACAAATACATAGCAGGAGAAGTAAGCATTTATCATGGATAAGTTATTTTCAATTTTTTTTAAGAGGATTCTAGATAAAAGCAAAACTGGTTTGAAACAGAATGTCACATCTAGTGCGAATAATTTAAATGTGACTGTATCTATGTGACCACGTTAATATACCATTACAGTGTGAAAAACTCAAATATTATTTATATAATATTATATTTTATGTTTGTTATAGAATAGTAGGTATATATAACATTATGATAACATTTATGTACTCCTACCGTTACTACCAAAGAAATATACTTGTATTACAAAAAAATCTATACATATCTACATTAAATACCCATTATAATTAACTAATACTGGTAGTCTGAACAAAATATTGGAAAATATTTAAGGGGCCTGTTCTCGGGTCACGTTGCATGCCTCTTCTGAAAATAGGTAAAAGTCTACTAAGGTCACTAGTTATGTCCCTTTTCTACCTTTTCTAAATGATTTCTTTTTAGAACATATATTTGTGTTGCAACTTTAAATTTCATTTTATTTTTAATTTGCAATACAAAGGTAAATTTTAAAAATAAAGTGTCGAGATAAATATTTATGTCCATTAAATTTTTTGTAAAATCGTCCGTATAATGCCATATTATCATAGATCTCCGAGACAATTCTCGTTTTGCTAATAAGTTCGTTATTCCGTCTTGGTTGGGGTCATAAGGTTAGACGATTACGTCATCCATTATTTTAAATTCACGATAGAAAAAGCCTATCATTATTCTGTGGCTTGCTTCATAAATAATCGACTATTTGGGAAAACCGACTAAATGGCATCGGCAGCCTATTTATGTATTATTGCTGGGTAAAGCAAAGGCCTCACAGGTGCACAGCCGAACTTGTTCGCAACCACAAATTGTCTATATTTTAATCTCAAAATTGAATACGTAAACTTGATATCGATTCTGGACTGGAACGCGCCTAAATCGACTAAACTAATTAATTTAACGAGATCCTGATTTTTTTTAAAGAATTTTACGATGTTTAGATGAATGGGTTGTCACTTGTCGCTTAATTATGGAACAGAAAGTTTCCAGTTCACTAAATTATAAACAGTTTAGAACCTATTTAATTTGTAAAGCACACACACATTACAAGGAAAATGTTAAGATTTATAATTCTTTATCTCGATGTTTCTGAAAGCAGCATTGTCATTATACTTATTTATCTGTAATTTAATGATATTGAATGACAATACAAAATTATGTATGATGCTGTTACTAAAGTAGATATATACCTACTTCATACCGGATTAGATTCTTAACATTACAACCGGTATCAACACTACATTAATTAATCCTTTGTTAAAAGGGGTCAACAACAAAAAACAAATTATATATCTTATTTGCAATATAAGTACCTACCTACACCTAGCTAATTACTTTTGGAGTGGCATATTAAATGTCATCGCAGAAGAACTGTAGACGTATATAATGTTATACATATGTTTGAAACATTGTTTGAAACAATGTTCATCGGTATATTGGTAAAAAGGAGGTCCATATGAATACATAATGAAAGTGATAATGTTGGTACAGAATTTTTTTGATAGATTTTCAACTTTAGTCCATACGTAATATGGTCCATGTTTAATTGGGAACATTGTAGATAGCTTGACCTGCTGACGTCTGTACATGGAAGTTTTTAGCTAAATAGCAAGTTAATACCTATATAACTAATCTCATTAATCTGGGAACCTACCTAACTACCTACCAAAATAAATATTTTGACTAGGTACAGTCGCCAGCACGTCAACCTATCCATAACTGACAAATTTTCCCAATTGAAAATAAACCTTATTGCTTTGTATTAAAGTTTTCAATCTATCAAAGAAATTTGACACATTGTGGTAAGTTGAAGTGCTGGCCACCGTACGTATTTTACAGCAAGACAGTCAACAAAAAATATAACAAGTAGATACTTATATAAGTATTTCTTCATCCTTAAGTATTTGTTAGTCATATTTCCTACCCCAACACTTAAATAGTAAACCGATCTTTATTCAAATTGCCATCATTAGCAATTTAAATGTATCTAATCTCTCATAAAAAAAGAAAAGGTTTTGGTTATTCATTTAATAATCTGTTAGAGGTACTTCGGTAAAAACAAAATGGAATGCTGCTTTTTCTATTTGCTATAGAGATGTTCCTATAAAAGAAAGACTTTTAGAGGGATCTAACTTCCTGTCATACCTACCTTTTTTTAATAGTAGATACGGAAAATCCTCATGGATCATTCACCACCCAGGGGGGTACGGACTAAAAACCTCACTTGTCTTCAGTTACCCTATACACATGGCCTTTGGATCTCTGAAATTCGCCACGACCATGACAGGCTATGGCCCAGTACCCCTGCAATGGGCAACTCTTGCCAAAGCAACCTCTTTTATTGCGAGCATTCTAGATAATAAATATAAAGATATTCTAAGATTTTCTCGACGGTGTGCGAAATCTGCAAATTAGTGGTGCACTGCAGAGCTTAGTCCCCTCGTTCTGAAAGGAGACCCGTGCCTGTGCCTGAGCGAGCCTGTGGGACAGTATATATGGGTTGATGTTGTTAGTGAACTTATTTATTATAGTTCATACCAATTTCTTGTACTTAAATTACATTTAAATTGTTTCTAATTGTACAGACGCCAGCAGGTTAAGCTATCCAAAACTGTCAAATGTTTCCAATTGAATATGAACCATATACTTTTGTATTAAAGTCAAAATTTGACAGATTGTGGTAGCTTGATGTGCGGGCCTCTGTACATCCACGCGCTTTACGATAAGTATCTACACAATGTCTTAGATGAACTTTGAATTAGGTGGAAACAGCCTTCACGCGACGACTCGAATGTTGTGTTCGAGTGGGGTTACATCGAGTACAGATAAAGTAAACAATTTCATTTATGCCGAAGGGTGCGCATGTGCTTAGACTTTACCTATTTAGTTATAATGTTCACTTTCGTATTTTACAGCATTCATGGAGCCAGATCATCTCGGCAAGCGGTTCAGAAGGAAACGCTCGACTGAGGCACATTCCAGGCAAAAGAGGGAAGCGCCCTACGTCATATACCCGGAGATTCTGGTCATCGTTGACTATGACGGTTATAGGTATGCATTTTTAAAATAGGCATTGCAAAACCTACAAGTACTAAGAACTTACCTCTTTGATTGTAGCGTCATATATACCTACCATAAAGTTTGTCATTTTTTTTTTATAGAACTGTGCAGAACCTTATGTTATGTTACTATGGTTCAAAATTATTAGTTTGTATTTTTATTCTACCCTCAGGTTACACGGAGGCGACAATGTCCAGATAAAACGCTACTTCGTGTCGTTCTGGAACGGCGTAGACCTCCGGTACAAACTGCTCAAAGGACCCAGAATACGGATATCCATCGCCGGTATCATTATTTCTAGGGTAAGTTATCATGCTAAATTGAAAATCATAAACAAAATAAGATCAATTATTTTCAGTGTTAACTTTTCTTTTTTTTATAATAAACTTTTTCAAATTTTCCCAATCGAATATGAACTTTATTGCTTTGTGCTAAAGTTGAATATCAATCAAAGAAATTTGACAGATTGTGGTAGCTTGATGTGCTGGCGTCTGTACCTAGGTATGTAGGTACTTAGTCACTATAGGTACCTATTCAAGGTTACTGGTAGGTGTTGTGTTGTCTAAGCATATAAAATAATTTTGATATTGCTCAGATTTAAGTCGTACAACAGGATAACAGTATAACTTAGCCAGGGATTTATTTTCATAGAAATTGTTCATTAAAATCACATTTACACAAGCAAAGACAATCAAGATTGTTGCATTAACTTAAAATTAACCGTCTCATCTGTTTCTATACAGAGTTCTTCCAGCAATGTCTTCTTAGACTTAGGATAGCCTTCTAGTACTGCTTCTAGCATGTCACTGCAGATTCTTTTGCGTTTTCTAAAACAACATAATTATTAAAAGATTGCAGAATACCTCAACTTTTTGATATTGTGTCAACTTTTTTTGTGCCTACTAATACCTACTTGTGTACTTGTCAATAATCAATACAAATATCTAATACAATCATCATAAAACAACTTGTAATGGTGGAACTTGTGTTTGCCTAGACAAAGCAAACAAAATAATTAAGTGCTTAGCTTATCACCTGTACTCTTTTAGCAATATTTCATGTTCTTTTAGTATAATTTTCTTTTCTTCTGCACTTAGTACCTCTGTAGAGGTTTTTAATGTTTCTAACTTTTTCTCTATGGCTTCTGCCCTTTTTTTAATTTCCTCAATTTTTGTTTTGGCTGAATCTGTTGTTGGTACTGATATAAGGGCCTTGAGATTAGTTTCTACTGTTTTTAGAGCGCTCGTTTTTCCAGCTAGGTCCTGTGTGAAAGTCTTCAATAAGATATCGTAGTCTGAAATAAAAAAATGGTCAAATGATTTATTTATCATGTACCAAATGTTAAGTAGGTAGGTACCTAAGATTTTTCTTGATTATATTGAAGCAACTAAAATATATTAGGTACTGAACCTTCAACGTCACCATCTTCTGCTACGCTATCCGCTTGGATAGCAGCGTAAACTTTTTGTTTTCCGTATATTTTACACTTGATTTTACCCGCCTCACTCAAGGCGTCTAACGCTTTCTGTACCACCGTCTTAGAAAACGTTCCACGCAAATTAACAGTAACGTCCGCGCACGAATACGGACGATTCGTGTCTACCAAGTATTTTAAAACTGATTCACTAGCCATTTTATCAAAAACAGATTTAAATTTCAGTAGGAATAAATATTGTAGTTTAAAATTGGCGCCAATGATAATCCATAGAGTAATCTGACAGTGGACATTATTTTTAATGCCAGCATAGTGTTGCGCATAATATCGATTTAGTATCATATATAAGCAATAAAGTTTAACTTATGATTTTTTTTTCTGACTGATGACATAAAAGTATAAGTATACTTCATATTACAAATAAATCGTATAAAAATACGGAATATTACCAATGTAAAGGTAAATTTTCCTTTACATTGGTAATTTTTTGTGTTATGATTATGCAAATTACATTTTTATTTCTTTAAAAATATCTATAAAAATATTCATTATTGCCTAAAATTATGTCTATTTTATAGCATTCATAATAATTTATGTTTTACAAAAAGTTATAAATATCTAAAAACTATACAAAAGAAGCCCTCCGGTATTAGAATAGATAACAGGCAAAACAAATATTAATAAAATATACAGGGTAAATAATATGACACAGTGCGGAGGGTGATCACGATTTTGCATCACATTTTGCAATATCTCGTACCATATAATTTTATTTAATGTTCTCTATTTTTTTTCACATCTCACATTACAAGCCTGTCTCATTTACAAGAATTCGTTCAATAAATAAAATAATAAATTTAAAAATGTGCTTGTCTAATGGTGTTTTTGGAAAGATACAATAGGTACTAGTTTTCATTCCAAAATATAAAAAATAGTTATCTTGTGTTTAATACGTATGATTAGGCAGTGATTTGGATGGATAGATAATTATTATAGCTGCAGTTTATGAAATAATATTTTATTATTGTATAATCTAAACTTAATTAAAAGGCGGTTACTCTATTACAAGTATTGTGGTGACAAAACCTGAACTGATCTTTATCGAGAAACATTGAATCAATTTGTATAAATTAAAAACACCTGCAATATTAATGAGATGAATGGTGGTTATTTAATTGTTATGGTATATAATCACGTGAATTTATAATGTTATACCTAACGAAAACAAAAACACAGGACGGCGTGTCGAACAAGTTTTGTTGCCATCTTGCGAAATTACGAAAAAAACTGATTATTCAAGGTTAGGAAAGTTACCTAGAGACAAGATTTTGACCTTTAAACCTTTAACCATCGTGTGACTAATAGTCTCCTTGGACATTTCAAATAGCGTCGCTTCCTTGATTATTATAATGCTGTGATTATGGAACTTGTCTTTATTTATATCTCGATGCTAGGCAGGCGCTCCATTATTAATAAAATCTCTTTTCTTACACGTCGCTCTTCTTGTCTGGCAAAATATACAATCATTTTCAAATTCATAGATCGCATTGCTCAATTAATTTATATTATTTTTGTGGTGCAATAAATTCCAGGGTCGGGATGCCACACCGTACCTTGAAAGAAACCGTGTTGGACGTGACGCGATCGACTCGGCAGCGGCTCTCACTGACATGGGCAAGTATCTGTTCAGAGAGCGACGCTTGCCTGTGTATGACATCGCCGTTGCCATCACCAAGTGAGTATCCTACTAGGTTACCTCAACAGCGCCATAATTTCTAAAGTTATTCAGTAGTCAGTCTGTACTTTTGGTTTTCTATCTATGTTGTAAACTGAGTTGGCATCTCTAATCAGCAGGCGAATCTGCATAATGTATCTATAGGTGCATATAGGTGCCAGTAAAGTAACCAGACTGTCTCCCTAACACCTTCATTAAGATTTTAGCCCGATATCAGACTTACAGGCTTCTGACTATTCGGGGCGATTATTTTAGGATAACCGAGACTGAATAAGGACCCGGTCTCGGTTATCCTAAAATAATCTCTCTCTCTCTCCCTTTAATGTGTACTCAAGAAGGTTCTAGATGTACCAAGAAAGATTTACAAAGAATGTGTGGCTTAAAAGGAGCTTGTCAAAGGGATCAGTGTCAAAAGAGTCAGTGATTGTAGTATTTCATAATTATACTTACATAAACTTTCTTGAATTCTCATCATTCGACATTTCTGGATCATGGACAATGTTTCTTAATCTTTTATAGCTATAAACGGTTTATTGCACATATTTATATAAAAGCTGCTTCGTTTAAAATTTTAATTTGAATAAATTAAAATTTTAAGAATGCAATACTTAAATGGAAATTTTGCCAGGATGAGAATACCTATATTGACCAAAGGAATAATAATTACAGACCACTCTTATAAAGATACTTATCTGGATTATCAAAAAATATGCAGCGATAAATCAAATGATACATTTAGTAGTATCACTAATGAACTCCAGTGGCTAAAAATAAACAGAACGAAAAAGAGGATAAAATAATAATTTTAAGAATTAATCAGCTATGTCGACATAAATATTACCAGTTTTAAAACAACTATTGTAGACAGCTAATTTCAAAACTATGTGGCCACAATATCATGTGCCAAGGGAATAGTTATTCAAATTTTATTACACTCAAACAGATGCGAATACAGGCTTTATGTAAATTAGATATTACTAAATGAACTTTGCATCCAAAATTATACCGATTAAATGTTATATGTGGCGAAATTATAGTAGAAGTTGCATTTGAAATCTAAACTGACCGTGAACTTGTTATTTTATAACAGCTTGTAATTCGCTAAGGCCTTAATTGTTTGTTTATATTATTTTAAACGATTTAAACTGAAACTGTTCAGAGTCTCATCACTGTGTACACTTAACAGCATAATATATTAAATTAAAATCTTCACTTTACAAGCAACTATTACAGGACAAAAGGTAAGATGGTAAGTATTAAAAAAGATATTAAATATCAATTTAGCGCCATTATTCAAAGTTATTATAGAGTAGGTAAATACTATGGGCCTAAGGTCTTGATTATAGTTTTTAAGACAAGTTAAGGTGAAGGTCAAGAATTTATTATGAAGACGACGAAACTAATTTGACCAACAGGTATGACATGTGCCGACGACGCAAGGGTGGTCGCTGTACAAAAGGCACCGCTGGTAAATTAAATTTTAAACCAAACATTCATTTAGGATGGTGTTGTCAAACGGCGCGGCATTAACCGGCTTGAGAGTGAAACATTAATTTTTGCTTCATTATTTTTTATTTATGAGGTAAAGGATTTGGTAATGGCGCTGAATAATAAATAAAAATACACTATACAATAGTCGCTTGCACAAGACGACGTTATCTTATTGATATTTCGTTTCGTAACTTGGATGAAGTGAGCATAAAATTAACACGGCGACGTGACGCGCCGTAGGTATTTGTAGAACAATAGTAAAATGTAGCATCTTATTGAGTTTTATTCTTTCCATACAATTTCAGACTAGACATGTGCAGAAGACAATATCCCAACGATGCGTGCAATAGAGGGACAGCAGGTAGGCGTGTTACAGAAATCTTACATTTTCCAAAAAGCACGCCTTTTTCATCAATGTCCCTCACCTATTTTCACGTTTTTACACTTTGGATCCATAATCCACTTGAAACCTTTACCCAAATCCGTGATGTCATATTCGCACCTTGTGAATAATATTCTGTCTTTTCTGAAAATATTTTCTTCTAGATACCTACATTGTAAATCTCTATGAATGCATCAGTTTAGACATCGTAGATGCCGTTGTAAATATATTATTTTCTCAATCTTCTTTCATATTATTATGTAGTTTGACCATAAAAAGTTTATTGTATTTTATTTTTCTACGTGGTCTATCTTCTTATTAATTACGTATATTGATTGAAATTATTCAATGCGTTTATTTTCATGTTCATTTATTGTTTCTAGATACTTTCTGACTTCATCGTCTTATAAAATGACTAAAGAGTACGTAAATTAACATTGTTATAAACTAGGCATGGACCTGCTTTCTAAAATAAATTAATAGCATGTTTTTATTTTACTATTATTACTGTTTTAATTAGGGTGCCAGTGATCTTTAAATTAATATTTTAAAAATATTATGCTACAGAAACATTAAAAGATCGATTGTTAATAAAAAAAAAATGTCGACTGAACTGTGACTGTAGCCTTTGTATGATTCACGTCACTATTATATTTGTAGTTTGAAAAGTCAAACACAAATGTCATAATCGCCAGCCGCGGGAAAATATAATTTTGAATGGCGTAATTGCCACAGACCAGAGTACTTTTGGTAATTGCCATGATTGTGCTTCTATCTAAAATCTGATTTAAATGTGTATGTTGTAAATATGAGCTTATATATACACTTATTCTATTACTTGCATGCCCTTGAGCTTAGGTAAATGAATACTAACAATAACGTAAGATAAACAAAACTGAGTTTGCAGCTACTAACAATGCTTCTGCATGTTAAATATTGTGTTTGAATTGCATGACATGTATTTTTGTATCCTCTCTTTATCCTCAACACTTCACTGTAAGTAACTTACAAATATATTTAAGTATTTTTTGTGTCTACATACGATATCTATACCTATTTCACGCATCAATCATCGAACTGTAAGTAGCATACTTTTACGACTATCTATTTATTATCTTTAAATTCTATCCAAAATTTCCCAGTCCTACTATCATGCATTCATAAAAAAGTTATTTTTTTCAATTTCATATCATATCGCCGTTAAATCGGGTATTATAACTCCGATCACTGCGATCTCTATTATTTTATATTGCCGTTATTGAAGCGGAATTCATGTAGATCCGACACATCTACCCAATGGTTTTAATGTAGTCGCAACAATATCTTCTTGTTAAGACTCTTCTCTACCGTCTTTAGTTTTTATACCATTTTTGCTTGTTTTTTTAAGTCAAAGTAGTAACATAATTTAAAATTTATTGTGTCGTAAATTTCCCTTCTAAGTACCTAGTACATTAGTAACAAACTATGTACGCAATCAGGTTTTGAACTTAAATAAGTGTCTAATCATTTTTTTTTTTGAAAAATACAAAATCCTCACACTATTCTTTAATGGGAAGGTTTCGCGTACGTCGGCGGCGCTTGCGTGGTGAATAAGAGACTCGAGAAGGTGAACTCTGTCGCTATCATCGAAGACACCGGTGGCTTCTCCGGCATCATCGTCGCTGCTCATGAAGTCGGACACTTGTAAGTTTTTTTTTATACTACCAAGGTGGCAAACAAGCATTATATGGCCCACCTGATGGTAATAACTGCTTAGCATCAGGTGTAGCCTATAGAGGCTAGCAGTACCAACAAGGAGTATCACTTGCGCGTTGCAGACCCTATAAAATGAAAGAGGAAAGGGTCAACACAATGTTTCCTCGTGGAGCACTGGCAAAAGTACTTACGACAAATTAAATATGAAGATATTGTATCCATAAAAAAAATCCTCTTACCTATACAAAATTCACCCTACTAGAATTTTCTCTTCTATTGTGGGAGCATTTAAAACATAAATTATCACATAATTACACATACACCTAGCCCCGGAACTTGCAGGAGTGAGAACTCCTTCCCAATTTAATGGAAATTTTATGTAATCCTCTTAATCTTCAGGTTAGGAGCAGTCCACGACGGCAGTCCTCCGCCGTCGTACCTGGGCGGTCCTGGCGCAGAGAAATGTCGTTGGGAGGACGGCTACATCATGTCGGACTTGCGTCACACGGAGAAAGGCTTCAGGTGGTCACCCTGCAGCGTGCAGAGCTTCCATCACTTCTTAAAGTAAGTAGACGATTGGAACAAAAAATAATTTTAAGCCGCAAAATGTTTAACCTTTTTACCGCCACGTCAATAACCAAAATGTGTTCTCTACGCCAAGCGTCAAATTCTAATATCTAATAATAGGTAAAAAAACACTATATACAGATTTTTTTATATTTAAAGTGGTATTTTTGATGTGCCATGCCGTCGTTGGCGTCGTGAGCAAGTTTTAATTTGACGTCTATAGAATTCCGTGGCGGTCAAACGGTTAATGATATTCAGCTATCCAATAGTATACTTACCTGACCTAACTTATATATATTGCCTTGCTGAGGTTTGAACTGCACAGCCATTTATAGAGAGGTATGGGTATCGGGAGAAGTCTAAAAAAACCTTTAGACAACCGAAAGACGTTAATTTGACCATCACGCCTTGCTTAATGTTAAGGTATGGTATGATACGGTAAGACGGGGCCCGCGCGGGGGGCCGTCACCAGTCGGGGGCCGCGGAAGAATGCTCTGTTCCCGTAGCCCCCGACGCAGCAGGTGCGAGAAGGAACACCGTGTGGTTTTTAGTCGGTAGGTCACCCCACTCTGGGTGGAGTCCGACACGCCCCGTCGCCTCCCCGGGCGGCGGAAGTCCATGATGGATTTTCCACACGCTAAGCAAAAAAAATGGTATGATACGGTACGGTATGTACGGTATTATAACGGTTTGGTATAGTACGGTATGGTAATGACTATGACACCAGTAAAAAAGGTAGCACACTGAAGTTTTTACTACACATACATACACACTTAACTATATTAATTTAAAATAATGATTTGTATTTCAGTGGTGACACGGCGACTTGTCTGTACAACTCGCCGCATGAAGACGACTCGTTACCGCGTGTGTTACCCGGCCGTCTGTTGACGTTAGACGCTCAGTGCCGGAAGGATAGAGGCACCAGGTACTTGTCTCTTATTATCTTTGAGTTTATTTAGGAGTTTCTGCTGTTACTGCTTTAGTAATCACATGACGGCTATTAATTTTGAATAATATAGGTATACTTTGTACGCGGTTGCCTTCAAATGCCCTATAGTCTTGACCATGGGATTGGTGACATTTATCACGACCATGACAGACACAACCACCGAGACCCATCAAAGAGCGAGGCTTCCACGTTTCCTACTCAAAGGGCTTCCAACTAGCCTACAAAAATAGTTACTATCACTAATATTGTTATTATCAGTAATAGTTACTATCACTAATATTGCTATTATAACTGATATTGTGATTATCACTAATAGTTACTATCACTAATTGTTATTATCACTAATAGTTACTATCACTAATTGTTATTATCACTAATAGTTACTATCACTAATTGTTATTATCACTAATAGTTACTATCACTAATATTGCTATTATCACTAATATTTACTATCACTATATTTCCTATCACTAATAGTTACTATCACTAATTGTTATTATCAATAATAGTTACTATAACTAATGGTTGTACGTTTTCAGCGCGTGTTTCAAAGACGAGCGGGTATGCGCACAGTTGTTCTGTTTCGACGCCGCGAGTGGGTACTGCGTCGCGTACAGACCAGCCGCCGAAGGATCGCCTTGTGGCGATGGACAGGTAAACAATGACGTCGTGTTGTAATTACCGCAAGGGATTTAGGAAAATCTTTAAATAGTCCTTTCTATATCTGTTGCGGTAAATCAGAATTAATAGAGCACTTCCTAAACACAATTTTATTCGGACCATGAAGGTAGTATCCGAAAGGGGTTACAGTATAATAATGAATAAATTCAAAAAAAACTGACTTCACTCGTTACTTTTTTAATTCCTTCAAATACTATTTTTTTTTTCTGACACTTATTTGAATATTATACATAGAAATTAAAACTATGGACGCTGTATGGTCCGAAATTAATAATAACAATATTACGCGATAAAATCGGAAATAAAGTTTTGTTTCAATTAAGTACCAAAAGTTGTTCATTACTATGGGTATAACCTATTTAATATAACCTTTCAATTTGCTCTTTCTGAATAGCCCTATATACCTACATTCTCCTAATGTTTCTAATAATTTATAACCTTCGTTTCCAGTATTGTATAAACGGGCGGTGTATAACAGAACACGAGAACATTATACCTGACTATTCCCAACACACGCCGAGCTACGTGCGTCCTGAAACGAGTCCGTTCTTCGGAAATATTACCAGGTGTGTATTATTTGATATTCGACTGGTATAAACATGATAGTAATAGTTATACATATAGATGAGATAGTAATTTTTATAGATGTACCTAATAGTAATTTTTACAAACATGATGAACATAATTATAAGACATGCAGTTGGGGTATTTAGTTCTGGATGTGGTGATATTATGTATCTAGATCGTTTATTTTTTAACCTAACACATGCTATTTTTGCAGCTTTTCTTACAAAGAAAATGTTTGTAAAATTTTATGTCTCTTTAATAATAAGCAAATTTTAATGTAATTTAGATATACCACAATTAATTAATAAGGATATCACTTTTTGATATTTATACAATTATACTTTATATAATAAACACAAACTAACTCAATATAGTCACACCACTGACTTATCCAATGGGAACACAACACAGTCTCATTGCTGTCAGTATGTGTACATACAAGGGCACACTTATCTAATACTGTATTTTTTAACACATAGTAACGATGGAACGACACAGCCGTACGTAGCTAGTACCTCGGCGCCACCCGCACAAACCCCAAAATACTACCAAAAGAGCACAGAACACACAACAACAGAGAAAACATACTTCCAGTTTACCACAAGAAAACCATTCCAATTCTACACAGAGAAGTCTACGACTCTACAGCCTTCGAGTATTACATACCCGTCAGTCAACAAATACTCGATCACTTCCACGAAAAGTCCTTACGATTTCAAAGATTTCACAACGAAACCAGCGGAGAAGCGAGGGTTCTATAACAAGGAAGATTTCGACGGCTTCTTCGGTCGGTCGACGACCAAGAGCCCGTACCAAGACAAGAGTATTAACCCCGTCTTTAAGATAGGGACATATTACTCTCAGGCGAAGAGTAGTGACAATTCGATCCGGCCGGACGCTAACTCTCAGCAAGTCCAGATTGAGCCAGCGAGGTTAGTGTTCTCGTACCGAAGGAACTTGACAACTGGGGAGCTAGTTCAGCAATAGGTTGCCAATTGTTGGTAAGGATGGACAATGGATGATCATTCTCTCTCATGCGTCGACATCGACTTCCTACTTCAGTCTTCACGCATGGTCTGGTATCGTCTTGTGAATGTTCTCATTACGGAAAAGGATGATTTCATATTAATTTTTTCAACTATATTTTTAAGCCGATGAGTTGAAACATTTAAAATCAAAATAAATTTATTTATTTGCATAGATGTGTGAACAGATTAAATATAATAATTAAATACATTTTTTTAGTCCAGCACATTTACCAGCAGATTTATAAAAGAATATTTGTCGTAAAATTACATTGATATTGAACTTGCCTGCTTATGTCTGCGTCACGCTAAGGTCGACTGGTTGGACAGAGATGGATTATTAAAAAAAAACTGGGACTGTAAATCAGTTAATTAATTAATTTATTATTGACTATCGGCTGGCATGGATCAAATTATTAAAAAAAAAGTTACATATAAATAACTAAAAACCATGTAATAGGAATCTCATATTTTTAATGAGTTTAAATTAATTGATAGCGACTTCAAATTAACTATGAAATCACAAAATTCCTAAACCTGTTTACACAATCTGGAATGACATCATTATGTACATAAATACTTCTGCATACATCAACTATCCACAACCTACTTCAAACATTGTGTCAACACATTCAGACAACTACATTGTACATACTACTCTTAAGTTTTTATGCCATCGTCATCAACCCATAATACTGTCCCACTGCTGGACACGGGTCTACTCTCAGATTGAGAGGGATTAGGCTATAGTCCAAACTGTTTTTAATTATTTCCTCTATTTTTCACTGTTATTAAAAATGTATTATATACTTTTCTGAATTTATAAATCATAAGCAATGTGTATTTCAGTTTTTATAAAATAATTTGTTCTTTTATCTACCTTAATTAGTGAAGCAAAGACTACAACTACCCACTTTTCAAGTCTGTAATTGTTATGTAATTATATTTAAGTTATGTTAATGTCTTTTTGCTTCGCCTGAATCCAGCAATATCATAATATAGTATATTTTTACATAAACATTTATATTCCTATCTTTTTAGTGTATATTATAACTCGATATCATTTTCTCTCCACATTATTGAATTAGGACTTTTTTCAGTGATATTTAATCTTTTTTTTTTCTAGCAGCCGCCACTAACAATAGGAGCGGGCCAAGCTTTGAAGACTGTCACGCTGGAGCGACGAGACTTCCCCACACGACCCGCAAACGGCGACTAACCGCCCGGGTACAGGGCAGTCCCTCCCAGCCTTAACATAACAGATTGTGAACCGCACACTACCCGCAAACAACGAATCAAAACGTGTAATACTCGAATAATAGTAAATTTTCGAAAATAACCGTATTTATAAGTCACAGTAATAAAAGCAAGCAGATGAGGGTATTTGCTTGTTTTTATTCCGAAAGTAAATTAAATTTGATACGGGAGTGTGCGAATCGTGTGTGAAATAAAATGTGTCCGAAGACAATGCTTTATAAAAGTGTCGGGCACAGTTCCGTGAGTGATATTACAATGTGATTGTGTTATTAATGAACTATAAGTACACTAGATTATTAGAAACGTTATGAGCAGAATAGTCCAAGTGTCCTGCGGTAAATGGATACGAGAAATACTCTTAGTTTTGAGTTAAAAAAGGTTGTAAAATATCATCAATGTTACATAAAAGAAACTGCCACGAAGTGCCTTTTAAACAGTAATTAATAAGAAACGTTAAAGTAAGATTTATTTTTTTAATATTTTTTTTTTGTTTTTTAAAAACTGACTTCAAGAGCGACTGGATCGCGGTCTTCTGAAATTAGGTTTATTCTTAATTTAAGGAAATTTTACATTATAAAACTTCAATTGGTTTTTTGTTCTACGTGAAAAATTCAATTTGTTACGTATAATTTAAGCTGTTTTTAATGTCTGAAAATTATTTATGAGTCTTTAATAAAGTTACCAATAGTGTAAAAATCTTCTACAATGTATTTTGGTTGTATGGAACATGCCTCTAGGAGATCTTTGACATCACTTGCCGTTGATATTACTATTTATTGTATTCAAACTATTTATGTATAAAATCCTTTTTTTCCCATAAACTGTCTAAATTTTAAGGAAAAAATATAGAAAATAACGAATATGGAAATTTGTTGTTTTATTATAATTCTAATCTTTTAAAATTATATAAAATGTTGCTTGAGAAAATCATTGTTCTTATTTTCCCGCGCAATAGTAATATTAGAACAATAAATAATTAAAAACCACATGACTTTACTGACTAATGAACATTTTTATTACCAATTTAGCTAAAGTTATCGGAACGTGAATTGGACCGGCTGAAAATTAAATACACTGTAATAGGTATTTTTTTATTTCACTATAATTGGGAAAAATGACAAAAATTCATAATTAAAAAAATTACCACAGCATGGATGTCAATACTTGCCTTGGAACAATTCAAATAAAATTCTATTGTTTATATTTTTTTCAAAAACGAAAGTGTAGATAAAGAACACAATAAAAATCACCGTCTAGAATTCCCAACACCTTTTATTTGTCACCATTTAAAAAACTCACATAACATTAACTAATTATTAAAAAACTAATAAAGTTGTTTACATAAACGCAAACAAATGAACACAGATATTGCACTATGTATTTTGTGCACACAATACGCACTACAAAATATACAAAAATATTTATTATACTTCAATGTCATAGGCAAAATAAAGGCTTTTTCAATGCACTTTTAACTTATAATTAACTGGAGCATCTTAGGGCAACACTGGCAAACTGACCAACTAAGATAAAAAATAATTCTAAGATAAAGTAGCTGATTTAAAAAAAGAATTTTATTTCATGTTAAATTAAAAAAAAACTGTATTATCTTTGATCTAAATTTATACCCAGTGCCACCAAGGTGCAATGTTTTTTTTTGAAGTAGTTATCCTACTTTCGTAGGAAGCGCGGGCGTACCTACGTGTTTTACTATTATCTTGGCTAACATACCGACTGACAAGCAGAACACAAGACCAGCGGGCATGAACTTCCTGCTGTTGTAATACCTGAAATTTAATTGATCACTGTTAATACTTTGATTTCCTTTTGCAGTCGAGTTATGTGTTCAACAAATGAAAACTATTTAACTTTGATGTCAACTTTTCAGACAACTTTTTTATTAAACTTCAGTGAAAAACCAACTTAACCATATTTGTATGCAGTATGCCAATATTATATAAAAAAAATGTAGGTAGTGTTTTAGGTTAGTAAATAATAAATTAAGTAGATTAAGACGTATTTTAATTTAAATCAGAAAAATGTTCATATAAAGCAATACATTTCAGAAAAAATAAATGGTAAGTAATCATTTAATATTTATTAATTAAATATTTTATGACCTACAGGTAGTTTTTCCGGGTATGGGTGATTTTGTAAGTGAAAGTTTGTGTTTGTAAACGCACCCCAATACAGAAGAAAATCCTAGTCCCCACACTAGGATTTTCTCCTGTATGGGGGTGCGTTTACAAACAGAAACATTTACAATCACCATTTTATTTAAAAAAGAAAACAAACATTCATACTAAAATTATGTTCCTTAGACAGTAATTAAGTCTTTTGCTGGAGAATTGTGGAAACGGGTATGGTATGTAAACATTATCCCAATGTTAATAAAACCATATTCTCATATCTAATTTGAATATGTACAGTTGAAAATAGTTTAATTAACGGACATTGTGCCTTATTATTAGCATCATAATTACTTACCTATATCCCATAAGACCTCCAAGAGTAGATGTGGTGCCCAGCATAAGTGTGTAGTTTGAGGGATCCTGACTCAACTGGTAAGCTCCAACACCTGCAAAAATGGATCATCCACTGTTATCTCAATTTATTTGTGAGACAATGCAGAAAATCATCATTATCCTTCAAGCCTTTGCCCAACTGTATCGCTAAGCTTCTAGTCTAACCAGATTACCAAATTGGTATTACCCAATTTCTGGGTAATACCAATATTCTGAGGACAATCCGGTAGTCAGGTTTTTTGGACTTCTGACTACCACTAACAATTTATCATAGGTGTTACTTTAATATGATTTTAAAAGTAAGTACCTAGGGTAAATTTTGATCCCTAAATGGGATAATGGTTTTTGAATAGGTAATTACTTACCCAAAATAGAGCCAAAAATCAGCCCAGCTCCCAATGATGGTATTGATCCTGGAAACATAATATTTTGTATTAAAACATATTGTACTTTAGAATATGTATGGAGGCAATATAAGATCGAAAATCTACCAAACTGTGAGGCATTGTATCAAAATAGGAAGAAGTGGAGAGTGGCTATGTCTATAAAACATAAAGCTAGAGCAAGGTAATAATAAATAATGGTAATTATGATCAAACAATTGTACATACTTCATGTGCAGATGTTGGACATAATGTAAACATGGCTATTCAATTTAAATACAATAGTGTTTTCAAAGTTGAAACTTACACATTACTTGATTATTATTGAGTGCCTATTGGATTTTATATTGTACAGAGCACATCAAGCTATTCCAATCTGTCTTCTTCTTTGATAGATTTTTGACTTTAACACACAATAATAAGGTTCATATTCAATTGGGAAAAACTAGTTTCAGATAGCTTGACCTGCTGGCGTCTGTACCTACTTAAGTATCAATATTTTGGCCTTGGCTTTTAATGAACTTGTATTAATGAAAATATAATTAAGAGATATTTAAAAAACATTTATACTAGGCCAATGATATCATTAAATTTTCTACAGTACAAATTATTCATACCTAATGTAGACACTTTAGGTATAATAAACTTTATCAATAAAAGTAATAAGTAGGCAATCATAAATCCAAATATAGAGCTGATAGATAATACATTTTGTAGTGATTTTTAGGTTTTAGTTTTTATAGGTCTGCTTTATACCTACATATATCTCACATAATATACATTTTATAGTTTATCAAAACCGCTTATAACTCAAGTCATCATGAATCAACAAATCCAATTACACGTTTTAGTTGTGCAGGAAAAGGTATGCGAAGATAAAATACCTAGGTTATGTACCTATCAAATGGATTTTCAATTCGATTACATAAAAGATAATACAAATTTATGTACCAAATTTTTATGAAGATGAAGATTTTCAAGTGCCGACTTTGCACGAAATACCCAACCTTTCAAGTTGTGATAAAATAAAATACTATTTATTATATTATATATTATTCATGTACAAAAATACTAACCTGCTTTAGCATAACCCATTATTCCTCCGGCCGCAACGGTGGCGGCGTAAGCAAAACCCAAAATGTCGACACCCATTTTTATTATTACTTGTAATTACTTTGATTTTATCTAATTTTCGAGTTGCTAAAAAGTTAGTATCAACACAATCACAATACGTGACAATAACACTATCAGTCAGCAGTGTTGCAGTGGTTGAACCGGGTCCGGTTGAACGCGAGCCGCGAGTCTCTAGCTAGTTTATAATAGTAGTCTATGGTTGATTGAAGTAATGAAGTCAAATTAGGACTGTTGATAAAATATCGATATATCGATAATATTATTTAGAAATATCGATATTTATTAGTAATATTTTTTTGAACGCTAAATCGATATTTCGATATTGAAATGTAGATATATATCGAAGGTCGATATTTTTTTTAAATATTTTTTTTAATTAGGTAATTTTTTTTTCTTAAATTATTTAATCTACAAAATCATCGTAAACTTAATCTACTGTACTTCATTTACACTATATTACGATTTTTGTCCTTTCCTAGTTTACTTATTATCTTAAAACGAAATGTAATTTTGTATTATTAATATACCTCTGTGGTATAAAAATTACTATTATAATCTATGATATGAATTATCTACTTTAGTTACAGTTATTGTTTATTGTCACCTATTTTCTCTTAATAACTACCTCTGATGAAAAATTACTGTTTTATTGTAATGTAGCAGTAAAAACAGTACTTATTCATATTAATTTATTTAATATCTAGTTACATAGAAATAGTTTTTCCAAAATATGTCTTCTTGGACAAATTCTTCCATTTTATGGACGTATTTAAAAAAGTTGATACAAGAAGTGTTTCTTGCCACATATGCGGGAAAAATTATAAAAGCAGCGGAATTACAACTAATTTAGCAACCCACTTAAAAAGCAAATATCATCATGCAATTTAGGACTGTGGATAAAATATCGATATTTCGAAAATAGGATTTTTTTTTAAATATCAACAGCCCTAAGTCAAATGTCGGTTTTGTTTATGGTTTTGTCATTGTGGTTGTCATCACAATTCACACACATTTTTTCTTTCTTTCTCACTATCAAAATGTCCATTGCCAAATGCCAGCACCAATTGGTTTGACAGATTAATTTTTATTTTAGAGGTGCACCATTTATTTTTAACTACATGTATTATTCGAATTGTAACATTTAAATTTATCTTAATGATTTTATCGCTATCTAGCAGTGAATTCAAACATGTATTTACGCATTTATAACTTTCGCACATTAGAAACTTTTACTATCGTTGCCATCACGCTGAATTGCCGAAACCTCGATGATATGATAGCGGCACTGACCTCTCTAATACAAGTGTACTACAGAGGTCAGTGGATAGCTGCCACAGAACTCACATATATTTAAGGTGGTTCGTTGTTCCGTGATTGTATGCAGAGCCGCGCGGGCGGAGCACGCCTTTCAATATAATTAAATATTCGCCGCATAAATTATAAGCCGGGCAGTCTTCGGACTACCCGGCTCCGATACCTACCGCGATCCTGGTGTGACGGATTCAGAATTTTAGTTTTGATGAGGCTGAGGGGCTAACTCTAAGAAAGTAGTATATTATAAAGTTGTAACTTATCAGGGTTGGACTCAGAGCTTTTCGGGGGTGTTTGAGCCTCACCCCTGGAATCGATACTGGGCGATATCGATCTAAGACGTATTGGCAATTTGGCACTCAATCAAGCCAAGCAGTCTGGCAGTAAACTCCTTAACTAGATTACTTTAGAGGTGCGTAACCTGCTGTAATGTAACCAGAAATCAGAATTTGATGTTGACTTGACAGAGACTGAAGGATGATCCAAGAAATCGTAGGTAGACAGGAAAGAAAAAGAATCTTTCCTGTCTTCGTAGTTCGTACGTCTTTACTCTGTCTAGTGTCTACGCATGAATGAAATGAAATAATGAACGTCGGATCCGTCGGAAATGTCAAAATCATACTAATCAATATTGACGTTTCGTTCGTGATAGATTATTTTTATTGTGAAATATGAAAATACCATGAAATTCTAGTTTTTGCCGATTCATTCGAATGCCTCATTTACAGTTATACCTACAGATACAACTAACCAAAATGTTGTTTCAACGGTATTGAGCTATTTCGTCATACATTGCAATACGTCATAGATACAACTTCTTCCAGCTGATTGTGTATAAAAATTATGAATTTCCGCGTGCAAGGCCAGTATTCATCAGTCGTTTACAATTACCGATAGTGGTCGGTTGTTCGTTCGCATTTTAAATATAGCGCTTGGAGTATTTTTTGTGTGTGATATTGGTCGGTAACCTTGGTTGTGAGTGAGGCCGCGAGTACCTGCTTACTAGTACAATTAAAAAAGTTATTCTAGTTGGTCACGATGTTGAAGAGTGCGTCTAAAGTGACAATAAATACTGGCAATGTGCTGAACTTGATTGATATCAAGAAGAAGGCGGGACAAAATGTAACTGAGGAGGTTAGATTTTTTTTTTATAATTACTTACAAGGCAAAAATTAGCTTGGGTGGGTCAGTTGTAATCGTACTATTAGAACATATAGTTTATCCTTAATTACATTGTCTTACTCTGCTGCTTCGGTTTTCATATCTGCTGGAGTAAGTTTAGTCTATTTTGTAATCGAAGATTTTCTTACCCTTTTATTAAGCTTTAGGGAAAGTTATCTAAAGCAGTAAAATGTCCAGGTCAAACTCTTTAGATTAGAAGGTCAAATAGGTAATACTGGGGTGGCTTGGGTTAACATTGGTTAGTCAGCAGGTTTACCTAGGACCTAATTAGATAATAGCTTTTTTTAAGACCTAATTAGATTATAGCTCTAAATTTTCAAAAGGTTGGCAACCTCAGTGTTTTATATTTCCGGTCCATTAAGCTAAGCACTTCCCATCAGCTGTGTTGTAGTGCACCAATATTTACAACACTTTATTATTATATCATTTGAATAAATAGGCATTATTAATTAAGTTTTAATCAGTTCCCCACTACTTTAAAGCAATAAATTTACGAATGTCATTAATTTCGTAATTAATTAAGAATACAAAAATTATTTTGACAGCCAGCTTGTTCACCCCGTGTGTTAAAAAATAGAAAAAAATAATAAAAAATGTATTATTGTATCAATACGACTAGTTTTGTCTTTCCAAAGGTGCTATTTTAATGGTCTAATTTAAATAAAATATTTGACTTTGACTTTGAATGTTTATCTGATTTAAAAAAAATATTATAACCTTCATAGATTATTAATTTTGGTTAGGTTGCATCAATTTATGATTCAGTTGATCATAATCAAAAAGTCTTTATTGATAGTTCATCAATAAATATCAGTTGTTGTTATGCAGCAATTTTTTTTTTTTAACTAAAGACTATCATACAAATGTTTTATCAAGTATTTAGCCCATAAAACTGAATATATCTGTTCATTATTCTATTATATGCTATACCTACTCTAAGGAAGACACATGTTGGTAATCTTCTATGTTATGTCATTCATTATCAATAGTGTTCATATCACTTTTTGGGTGTATATATTATATGTAAATGATAACCAAAAATATTATGTGAACACTAATAATTCATAATGATTACAAAACTTGGTTAGACAAAACATTGTTGAAACTACTAGTCAGTGGGAACTTCCTAGTTGTAATTGAGTATTCCATTATTTTTTACAAAAATATTGATGAACATATTTTTCTCTCATGAAAATTTCAATTTTTTTCTCCCTCTCCCTATCCCTGCCTCTGTCTATCTATAGCCCATAATAAAAATATTAGTAGGTATATTAATAAATATAACCATGATTGCAGCAACAAAAGATTTATTATTTTAAATAATAAAAACAGATTATCAATCTGTAGTCAAATTTTCAAAATTGAAATTGATATAAAATATTCTAAGAATTTATAAATAGTTCAAATGTAGAGAAATACCTCAATTTGTTAGTTAATGCACCATAATCTGCACAAATTATATAATACCTATCTATTAAATTCCAGCCATAAATTGCACAAGGGTAGTGCAATTTATTGGTTGGATTTTATAGATAGGTATGAGACATTAAATAAAGATAAGTAATCTATATACCATAAATATATAAAAAGTACTGAAGATGTTAATCATCTCGTGTTTAATCCACACAAATATTTGTGTGGATTAAACACGAGTATTTGTGTTTGTCTGGGTGTTTCTTATGTATTATAAGTATGTATTTTTAAAAAAAAAAAAGTATTTAAGTATTATATCCATTGTCTAGTACCCATAGTACAAGCTCTGCTTAGTTTGGGACTAGATAGTGTTGTGTAAAGATGTCTCAAAACTACTAACGGAGATAAGATCATTCGAGTGGTGTCCGCAACAGAATAAATAAGACCCATATCATGATTTGCAAGTTGTAAATCTTGTTATATCTACCTAATATCTCCTTTATGTAAAAAAAAAATCAAGTTCCATAATGTTTGTGTCCGTGTAACTAAAAAAGTAGTTGATGGATTGACTTAATATTTATATATAGAAAAAAAAAATAAGATGTGTTCATGTTTAGCTAGTATTTTAATTTTAATTATGAATTAAGTAATCAGGTTCGGTCAGTACTTAATCTGATTCTATCCATAAGTTTTCTAGTGATATTCCAAATTTAAAAATTTAAGGACAGCACTTTCATGATATAAGATTTAATTTTTATTTAAGTGAATTTTTAACAATATTGCATTATTATTATTTATTTTTATAATACACTAGCTTTACTCTGCAATGCCTCCCGTATTGGTCTTGTATTTCCTGATCCTATGGGAAATTTTCTGTCACACAATCCTTGAGATGACAGTTATGAACACAACAAAATAATACGTATGTGGTATAGGTATTATTTTATTGGTCGAACATTTCCTAAAGGATATGCTCATACATACATATGGCAATTGTTTTTTTTTTGTATAGATAATATTTAGCCATTTTGTACCGTTCTAGCCATAAAATTCTATTGGTCATACCTACCCATTTTTTTTTCCATAGACAAAATAAATACAGGAAGTAGGTACTGTACAGTGAATTTTTAATAAAACATTGTAAACTCGGACATGTTTCAAGCATAATTTATTAATGTTAGTGACAGTAAACATGTCATAAAAAGTAAATAATTTTCCTTAAAGAAGATCTAAAATTGAACAATAGTTGTCTAGAATAATTGTTTAAAACCTATTCATTAACATACTATACATAGTGTTTGTGTACCATGTGTTAGTAGCTGTAGTAGGTAATAGGTATTTATAATAGGTATGATTACTCAAGGTTGAATCAAAACAATTTATTCATTAGTTTTTTAATCTTTTATTAGCATGTGTAGTCCACCATACAATTGCTTTACCACCTTTAGAGTGCATGTTGTTTGCTTAACACAAAACAACAAGGTCTATTCTTGGTTACATTACAAGTGACCGACAATTTGAATGGACCAAGTATATATAACTTTCAATTTATAATCTCATCATTATTTTATCTACAAGTATACCTACCTCAATAGATAAATTAAAGTTTTAATTTCATTAAGTAAATAAAAGGGGAACATCATTACAATAAATTATTCAAAACAATGTTTTAAATTGTAGTTTTAGAACTACCAGCGGGTCTCGAAACCACAATCCCAGCACACCATTCTCCGCTTATACTTACAACATACCATAATTTTTTATAAGTAGTACGGAAAACCCTCATGGATCCTCCGCCACTCGGGGCGGCAGGGTATGTTGGGCTCGTACCGACTAAAAACCGCACGTTCCTTATAGTCATGGCCATACCTACATCATACCTGGGCACATCTCTAAAATTGTTCCTTCAATATTTAATGTTACCATACCTATACATATATGGCTCTGACGTAACACGGAAAACGAGTCTATCCAAACACAATAATCGCCATTGTAAAGTAAGGTTTACAATGGCGACTGAAGGTGGTAGGTACGTAGGTTCTGTTTATTTTATTTATGCTGCTGAGTTTGACTGGGCCGGTAGGTACCGCTCATTGCGAAATATTCTGTTGCTAAGCAATAATATGCTAACCAAAGATTTAAATCGTTAAATGCGTCTATCGCGTCAAATAATGGTCACGTTTCCGTAAGTAAACTGGTTGAAATCGGAAGT
The DNA here is from genome assembly GCA_964056405.1 of Acronicta alni. Taxonomy (NCBI): domain Eukaryota; kingdom Metazoa; phylum Arthropoda; class Insecta; order Lepidoptera; family Noctuidae; genus Acronicta; species Acronicta alni. Next base: position 7,390,231 of record OZ043936.1, read on the forward strand.
ATCGAATCTGTCATTGTCTCGTTCACTCATACTGAATATTGCACACTGTCGTTCTCTGTCTCTACATAGAATGTGAGCATGCACTCATCTCTATATGGACACGTTTTCGAGCGGTAAAAGTACGGTGAGGGCAAATCTAACGATTTAAATCTTTTGAGCTCACATTAGGTACTGTGTTCCGGTTTGAAGGGACAGTAGCCAGGAAAATTTTTGGGCAGATGCTATTTAATAGAGTATTCCTCTTTCGGCACCAATTTTTTCAGCACCTACGGTTTGAGCACCTAACCTATTCCACTTCTTAAGTACTCAAACTGTAGATGCTGAAAAAATTGTGTCGAGAGAGGAATACTCCGACTTAACAACTGAAGTCTCAAGATGAAAACGCGCTAGTGATATTACTGTTGTTGCTGCCGTCTATGGGTGGCACGTACCTATGCTTGTTTTTCATCTTATTACATTTAAAAAAAAAAACATAATAGTCAACTTGTTAAACCTCTTTAAACAAGTCTTCAAATAGTAGGAAGGTAAATACTGTTTAAGTACCTATTATTTACCAAGGTATTTCTAAAAGGTTCAAGGAAACTGTATACCTACCTACAGTGTTTCCTTGAATTGTGTTCCCCTTTTATGAATGAGTTAACATTTTTCATTGATCATAAAAACTAAAATTTTTCATAAGACAGGAAAAAGGATCCATTAGCAAACACAATAGAAAAAGAAATTATTGCGTGCCGCAGGTTACAGTTTCTTTGATGCTTTAAAAAATTTGCTTTTATAAAAAAAATATTGGATAGAAACGGTCCTTAAGTTTTCTCCTATGTATCTAACGTGGGTTACATAGTAAATACATATCACTATACACACAGATCCCTACCTACCCACCCCGTATATTGTACAGAGGCTAGCACATCAAGCTACCACAATCTGTCAAATTTCTTTGATTAATTTCCAACTTTAATACAAAACGGTAAGGTTCATATTCAATTGGGAAAATTTGACAGTTTTGGATAGCTTGACCTGCTGGCTGTCTGTACCCCATACAAGTATTTGTTCCGTAGGTACCTACGGGAATCGATCCCGCAATCCGTACTATTTGATTGTTGAAATTGTTCACTCATGCTGCGTTAGGCGCCGTCCTTGACATTAATAACTATGATCAAATATGAGTGACTAGTGAGTGATACGGTTTCTGCTTATCATGGTCGTCATGGTGCGTCATAGGTACAAACATTACAACAATATAACTTTACATTACATAGGTACTAAGTTTATACATTAGTTAAATACTTAGTTAAATACGCATTCAATGTCGTATGCGTATTTTTATACGAGAGAATCAATGTGTACCTATGTACAACTTTCATTAATCATCAATACGACAAATCAAAATAATGTTATTTCATCATCAACCCATATACTGTCCCACTGCAGGGGCAGGGCAAGGGTCTCCTCTCAGATTGACAGGGATAGAGCTATAGTCCACCACGCTGGCCTAGTGCGGGGTGACAGACTTCACACACCATCGAGAAAAATCTCTAAGGCATGCAGGTTTCCTTACGATGTTTTCCTTCAACTTTTTCAGCTAGGAAATGCCGGAGCCATCTAGCTTCAAAAAACACCTTGTAAAATATGTATTGACTTGTAAAAGTATTTTTAAAAAGATTTATTTACAGAAATAAATATCATTTATCATTTAATTAATTATTAAACATATTCATATTTATTGAATTCCATAATGTACAATACAGCTGGTGGTAAATATAATAAAAAAGAAACAATTATGGACCCTGTAGGGCGCAGCAGTCAGATTTCTTTGATTGAATTTCAATCAAAGAAATCTGACAGATTGTGGAAGCTTGATTTGCTGGCCTCTGTACATACAAAAGTTGAAAGAATATAGCGGGGCAGACGTTGTTCTGCAATTCAATTGCAGCGCCACCTATCGGATCCAATTGTAAATTTAAACCTTCAAGGGATCCACACATAAAATTTCATCAAAATCTGTCCCTACCTACAGAAGATGTAATTGGGCAAGGAGATAGCTTGCATCCTGAGGAAGGACATGGCTACCTTTTGTCTCAAAAAATCCTCTAGGTGTGAAACAACGCTAGCTTTTTCTCAGTGTGTTTACAAACAAGAATTCTCATTTACACGAACACCCAGACTACAACTATCTATAGGCCATATAAATATTTGTTCTGTGCGGGAATCGAACCCGTGACTCACTGAACAAGCTGATTGCTCAACCACTGTGCTAATCATACAATCAATACAAAGCATTTATCTATCAGCTGGTGTCGTGATGCCATGCGTACTTACCAAAATATCGCTTCCGCGTCTCTATCTCTTGTCAATTAATACGATGCGATGCCGATAATGTATAAATACATAACAAAAATATAGGTAATATACCATCACGCATGTATTCCTAGAAGGGTTAGGTAGAGGCACTACTACTACTAGCTCTTGTCCGCAGTTGCACCTAACCTATCCTACTCCAAGATCTAATTTACCACTGTACCAAATTTCATGAAATACCACTCAGCGGTTTAGGCGTGGAAGCGTGACAGACAAACAGTTATTTTCGCATTTATAATAATCAGTAGGATACACCATACACCCTCAGTCCCGTATGTTTAGAGGGTGACCTTATTTCCAAAAACTAGGCTCAAATCCAAACTTAGCTGCTACTGAGAAGTTCATAGAAAAACTCAATAACACGACCTCTAGCAAAGCAGTCTCGCTTACGAGTTTACGATCGTAGAGTAATGAGTCAAGTTATGTATAAACAATCTTATGTTTATGCCTATAGAATAGTTTTTTTAAATGACTAATGAACTAACATGATACATTTTACACAGAACACCTACGGAAACATAATTGCAAGTCATACGCAGTGTTTAGGTAACGCACACATTGGCACACTTCACGGTAATTCAATACTGAAACACCGCACTGGACACCTGGGCCGTACCAAGTGTTATTACGATAGTTTTTCGATTGAGAAGGAGGGACGATGCTCTACACATTAGATTGCGCCATCCCATTCTCACAACTGGAAAATGATCGCGTTAAAACTTGGTACGGCCTTTGTACGAGTAAGTGTGTAAACATCACATACAAGGCAACTTGTGCGTATGACTTTGCGTTCTAACTAGCAGTTGAAGTGATATTGATTTCTAACATTTACGAAGATTGAAATAAAACTACTTTTCACATTATTAGTCCCGATGTTTCGGACCCTTTACAGCGTTCGAAAAACGTTAGACGGGTAGACTGATGCGGTGGGCGTCCTGATGTTATAAAATACTGACAGTTACCCTACATTTTTTCTCCGTTTTATATCAAGTATAAGTTTTATTTCAAGATGTAACTATTCGACTGTACCGTAGTGTATAGACGCTTGTAACACTAGGGGTATCACTTGCGCGTTGCAGACCCTGTAAAATGAAAGAGGAATAGTTGGGTTGGCAGTATAAGGATCAAAGTCCGCTGCCAACACAACGTTTCCTCGCGGAGCACTGGCAACCTTGCTCACCGTAAGGAACACGACACAGCTCAAAGCAGTGTTATTTCACTTTGATTTTCTGCAAGGCAGATTTTCCCCAGTCAGGCAGGTCCAATTTGAGTGGAATTACTCCCACTATGCCCACCTTTCTATATTGACTAATAACTCTTACTCATTAGCTTTCAGAGAGCATCAAACTAACGCTGTCCGAATGGGGTACACAAAATGGTCACCCCCTCCAAAACGGCGTCGGCACGACAGGCGGGCATCCCCAGACCTCTCGACATTATTCCGACTACATGGTGGTGGCAGGGTCAGGAGCCCCCAGCACAGAGCCAGTGGTTAACATAACCCGACCTCATGATGACGTCCAAAACAAAATGGCGGAGGAGGAACGTAAGAATTTGAAGATTGGTGTCAAGATTTTTATTAATGAAGATAGCACGACGGCGTTGATGGAGTGTTTGGAGAATGGTTAGTAGCTTTTTAAATCTTTATAAGAATATTATATGTTTTATAAATTCACGCTTTATAGTTAACTGTTAGAAAACGTTTGGGTAAATATTTATGTAGCCGTTTCACAAATAACTTAAACTTTTTTCAATCTTTCCACCACAAAGTATTTTCTAAATCGAGAGATTAGAATTGAATGAAAACGTAGTGGTAACAGATGTAGGAGTGACAAATAAACTTAAACTCACTAAAACCTTAATTGTTACAAAGTAGCAACATAAAATATTTCCTACGCATTGATAAAAGATGACAAAATGTCTAAGGATCCTTTCGCATTGCGCGTTGGACCTCCGTTCAGTATTGGTCGAGCGTGTGCGCAACGCAACGTAACTCACCGTATCAGGTGTACTCGTGGTGCATGCGATATGCGTTTCTTCTAAAAGATCAACGGATAGGTTTGAAGCCCAGTGCGAAGACACTAAAGATTTTTTTCCTGGTGTACTTACCAACCGGAAAAAAAACTTTAAATATAGGAAAATCTCTAAAGCAAATGATGTATCTTTTAGATTTTCCTATATCTACATTTTACTTTAAATAAAATACTACAGAGCGTATAAATGCAGATAAAATCACGGTGCAATAACAAAAAACTAAATGAAAATCTTGATAGATACACGATAAATTTATCGACTGATTGTTTATCTACAATTGATTCTAGCAGTAGAAGGCCAATCGTTGCTTCCCCTTCCTATAAATATTTACAATAGCAGTTTTCGTTCACAAGAACGTTTCCACAATGTACCTACTGCTATTTCAAGCTATTTCAAGAAAAAAAGTTCATGCTTGCAGTAGTATAGTCATACATGCTACACATACAGGCTAACACTATCCGTGTTTAACAAAGAATAAGTAATAAATGTATTACACAATATTGCGTCAAAACGCTGATCCAGCTTGTATATTTAATTCTTATGTCGCCTATACATAGACAATAACCGATAAAGACACCACGGAGGTCCGTTGTCATCCGATATTATCGGATGTCCGATATTGTTGCGGAGAGTATCAATCGGGGGTACTACTTAAAAGCATAATAATTTATTTATTTATTTATAATCATAGATCGGATACGTGGAAAACTACGAAACGATTACAGTTTGTGAAAAGAGTGTTTTGAGTATTTAGACATGAGTCTACCAGACAATCTCAATTGCGCAGATAATACACTTAATATAATGCCTGTATTCCCAAAGATCATGGCAAAAGGTGTAGTGGTCTTCCTTCTATTGATCCATTTTTCTTGATTTTTTACGACTTGTTTCCGATATTTAAGTAGGAGTCCAACTCATCTCGCCATCTACTTCTGGGCCTACAGCGTTGTCGTTTCCGACTGTTTCAATTAATGTTGTAGGACTGTTTGACTCGGTGGCGTTCTCACTCATATCGAATTCGTCGTGACTGGTCAAATTTTATTCAGAATGCGAGTTTTACTATTTACTAGCCTGATACGTAAATGCTATGAAAAAGCAAATTCGAATGACATTGATTGTGATCTCAGTATCCAACCGAGAACACTCCGTTTGAGTTAGCAACTTGTGATATTGGTACTGGCACCGTTATCACCGGAGGCCATAAAACCATGGCTAATGAGATGAGCAAAGAGTTTTAAATCTTAAGCATTACAAACTTTTTGCAATTAACATGAAAGAAATATTGTTTTCTACATGTGCAGAATACTACAGGCTGCTAATTACGACGTGAGTTGTTGGCAAAAACCTTTGGCTGAAGTGTAGGTATTGCAACTGAGAAATGTAAATTACCTGTTGATGACATCATACTAAATTAATATAGCGTTGCAGTCACTTTTTACAGGATATAAAAACTGCTCGTCATGCATTGAATACGATAGCCTCTTCCACAATTTGTATGAATTCGAGATTCATTACGATTCAATGTACAAGAGTTATCTACCCTTAGACACATAATCATTTTATTATATGAGTCTCCACACAGTGGATGCCTGAAGGCTTTGTCCAGGTCGGCCTAGAAAGCGGTGGCGGGACGACTTGGATAGATATACGTACCGCGAGGGCTGGTTCGAGGTATTAAGATCTCCTTTTAAAAATAATTTACTTTAAAACCAAAGCGTTAGGGACTTCTATTAAACACTTCGTCGATGAGAAAGAATGTCATCGTTCTCCTAAGCCTAACTTTAACCCAACTTTTTAAAATTGGCGCAGTATGTATTTTTGTCTATCAATACGTCTGTCGGCAGCGCGCAAGTGGTACCCTATGTGTTGCACTACGGTAACCGCTTACCATCAGGTGGGCCGTCTGCTTGTTTACCACCTTCTCCGAGCCTTTTCCCAACATTATTGGGGTCGGCTTCCAGTCTAACCAGATGCTCTGAATATCAGTATTTTACTCGAAGCGACTGCCATCAGACCTCAGCAACCCATTTTTTGGGTAATACTGAGGATAGACTGGTTTTCAAGCTTTTTGGGCTTCTGACCACCACTAACGATTGTCATAGGTGTTCGTATGATAACCGGGACCGATGGCTTTACGTGCTCTCCAACCACCTTAGTGGTATAAAAAAAACGATGTCTCAACATAATAATGCGCGAGCGATATATCACTAGTGTTGCTGGCGTTTATAGTTGTCGCTTACCATCAGTCACTTGAATTCATTAGTCACTTTACCAAAGTAGGTCCAGGTATCAGTTACAGTTGTTATGTTATATTTTGTTATCTATAGGTATAAACGTTTGCAGAACGATACTGATTGTATGGAGATACGTTATCTGAATGATTAAATTAACTACCTGAATGCACAATGAGGTTTCTTGATCAATTCGAAAACGTACTTGATACGTTTGATTGATTGCATGACGTCTTCTTCATCGAACCACATTTATAAGGTTATTGCTAATCTAGGTTGCAGTTTCTATGCTCGACATAAGAAGGAAACAATGCAGCATATGTTGTGTGATTGTGACGTCCTGGCGATGAAACGGATGAGCCTTCTTGGTAACGGATACCCGAAGCCAGAAGACTACAGGTTCCTTCCTCTTAGTGGGCTAGCCGCCTTCATAAACCACGTAATTATTTGAAGATTAAGAAATGTACAAACGCCAGCAGATCAAACTATCCAAAACTGTCAATTTTTTCCAATTGAATACGAAACTTATTGCTTTGTGTTAAAGTTGAAAATTCAAATAAATTTAACAGATTGTGGTAGCTCGATTTGCTGCTACATGGGTGGGGACAACACAAATGATCACATCAGGTCGAAGTGTTGCTTGTTAAGCCAGCCCCCCAAGTAAGATAAGATGCTCGACGTAAAATTATGAATTCGTGTTTATAATTTGTTTTATAGGGAAGAACATTGTTGGAAAACATTTGTATGAGTTCTTACTATTCATCACGACCATTCACTTGACGATGTCTGTGGTCTAGTGGTCGGAGTGTCGGACGGTCGGACCGCTGGTGTAGGTTCGATTCGCACAAGAAACGTTGTTTTACGTGATGTACAGACGCCAGCAGGTCAAGCTATCCAAAACTGTCAAATTTTCCCAATCGAATATGAACCTTATTACTTTGTGCTAAAGTTGAAAATCAATCAAAGAAATTTGATAGATTGTGGTAGCTTGATGTGCTGGCGTCTGTACATAAGTGTTTTGTGTTTGTGTGCCTGTTGCTTATCTTCTATAGTATAAAACAAGTCGTTTCACTGTCTGTCCCTCTGTACGCTGACATCTTTTAAACTACGCAACGGATTTTGATACGGTTTTCATTATCGTTTAGATTATTCCTTCAGGAAGGTTAATATGTATAATATATGCGTGTTATTAGTACATTGTACCCGTGCGAATCCGGGGCAGGTTGCTAGTGTATTCTAAGTATGACTTTACTATAATAGATAGTGCAAGCTCTACTCAGTTTGGGACTAGATGGTGCTGTGTAAAAATATCCCAAAAATATATCATCCGATGACGAAACTTAGAGCTTGTCCAGACGAAGTGATTGGCTACCCCGCGACTCGATCGTGTCAAGAATGCAACGAGTTCAAACACTCGACTCGATTAGCGCGTATATCGCTACATCTCGGCAAACTCATGAAGGAATTGTGTGTGCGTGCGTAAAATATAAAAATTTAAGAAAGTAAAGCTATTAAAGAAAATGGGTGTGTACATTGAAACCGCATGTGATTTCCGTTCTATAATAATGTATGATGTAAATAGCACCTATCTTATCTTTCATTACAATTATGCGTATCGCTGAACTCGGCACGTATAGTAAACATGTATCTCTGAGTGACTGATTATAAATGAATGGTGTGATGTGATAGTGATGTGCTGTAAAGCTTAACGATTAAGGGTCAATTTACATTGGTTCGTAAGGAAAGACCAGGGAATGTCAATGTTCTTTTTCAACTCCTCATTAATCTATTCGATGGTCTCTTTTTTATGGCTGACTAGCCGTTGCCCGCAGTTTCACCCGCTATTCAAAAGGTAGTCTATGTCCTTCTCCAAGGTACCAAATTTCATCAAAATCTGTTCAGAGGTTTAGGCATGAAAGCGTAACAGACAGAGATATCGGATTTCGGATTTATAATATTAGTGGGGGTGAGAACAAACTTCGTTTCCCAGATGAATTAGCAGAATGAGTAAGAATGATTCTCTGACTCACTGTGTAAGAATGATTCTCTAACTCACTGTGTAAGAATGATTCTCTAACGCACTGTTTAAGAATGATTCTCTAATTCACTGTGTAAGAATGATTCTCTAACTCACTGTTTAAGAATGATTCCCTAACTCACTGTGTAAGAATGATTCTCTAACTCACTGTTTAAGAATGATTCTTTAACTCACTGTGTAAGAATGATTCTCTAACTCACTGTAAGAATGATTCTCTAACTCACTGTGTAAGTATGATTCTCTTACTCACTGTGTAAAATGATTCTCTAACTCACTGTGTAAGTATGTTTCTCTTACTCACTGTGTGAGAATGATTCTCTAACTCACTGTGTAAGAATGATTCTCTAACTCACTGTGTAAGAATGGTTCACTACTCACTGTGTAAGAATGATTCTCTAACTCACTGTGTAAGAATGATTCTCTAACTCACTGTGTATTAATGATTTTCTTACTCACTGTAAGAATGATTCTCTAATTGTGTAAAAATTATTCTGTAACTCACTGTGCCATTTAATCTTTCTCTTTTTCTCACTATCTATTTCTTTCTTTTATGAGCACAAGGATTCATAAAATGTATCTACCTATATGATTTTCCTGTTATTTTGGAAAGTCCTGTATGTAAAGTTACCGATTTCCTTATTGTCAAATACTTCCTTGACCATTTTAACACATATTAAGTATCTAGTTCTACATTTATTATACATACGGATATAAGATTTGTATGTAATGGCAAAACCATTCCATTAAATTAAACACAGGAACATAAATGGCTAATTCAAAGGAAAAAATATGATATATATAACGTAACTAAAAATATAAGATAACCATACCTATTAAAACCATAAAAATTATGGACATTATTAATATTAAAACAATATTAACATTATTGAAAAATTGAAATTTATGACATAAAAAATGACAATATTTTAATTTTGTTTCCAGTATTCACTGCCCTACATACAGCGTACATAGACAACGTTATCTTGGCGTACAACCCTGATATTTTGCACCGCCAAGAGGCCAGTGATGATACTAATCTTAAGAACACATACGCTACTAAGGCGTCTCCTATCTCTATGGGCAGCAATGGTGAGTACTTATGTACTAAGATTCTTGAATAAGCTTTCATCATTACTGTCCCATTGCTGGACACGAACTGGGTCCAAATACTCTTAATCGTTTCCTATGGAGAACCGGCACGAAACTCCTTGGTTCCTCTTTTAAATTATCGTTTTGTACAATGATGTTCTATGCAATAATCGTTATAAATGACAAACATGAGAGAACAATTTAGGAATGTTGCGAAGATTACAAATTTATAAAATACAGCTAGGCATAAAAGAAAGGTCTAAACAGTTCTCAAATTTACAAAGAGTAAAAACTAAACGAAATAAAGCAACTGACAAAACTTGTCACCAAGATTTGCTGAATTCGATTAGGTAAGTATCAATTCAAAAACGATGAAATTTACTGGCAAATACAACTGACTAATCATACATTTAAAAGTAAATAATAATCTTTGTGTCTTTCAGTGCGCATGTCGAGCACAGAGGTCGAGGCCGACAACGAAGCGGACGCGCGCAAATGTGAGGCTATACTACCTGGTATTAAGATATTGTGGGCAGTTCTCGAAGATTTTGTCAAAGAAGGTTGGTAATTTTTTTCTTTTGCCTCATTAGTCCAGCATTTTTCTATACCACTAAGGTGGCAAACAAGCATACGGCCTACCTGTTGGTAAGCGGTTACCGTAGCCTATAGACGCCTGCAACACCAGGGATATCACTTGCACGTTCCCGACCCAATAAAACGAGAGAGGAATAGTTGGGTTGGCAGTATAAGGGTCAAAGTACTCCCACTGCCAACACAACGTTTCCTCATAGAGTACTGGCAACCTTGCTCACCATAAGAGACGCAACACAGCTCAAAGCAGTGTTATTTCACTTCGATTGTCTGCAAGGAGGTACGTAGGTGTCATTAAAAGACTATTTACAACAATAAATATTATTTATTCCAATAAACATTATGTATTATCCCTACTATATGATCAGCTAATGAAAAAAAAGGAACTATGTCTGTCTCTTACGCTTTCACGCTTTAATCGCAACTGAATTTTATGGAATTTGGTACAGAAATAGATAAAACCTTGGAGAAGGACCTTTGGAGGAACTTTTGACCTTTGAGGACCTTTTGACCTTTGATGACCTTTTGACCTTTTGAGGATCTTTTGACTCAAAAAGTCCTTTGATGCGGGTGAAGTCGCGGTTAACAGCTAGTCATTTAATAAATAAACACTATTGAGCAGGTCGCGTCCAGCAGCTGGGCGTGGCCGACGTGGGTGGCGGGTGCCTCCGCAAGCTGCATGCGTGGGCGCGGGTGAGGCCGTCCATCGCACAGATCAACCTGGCCTCGTGCTGCGTGGTGCCGCCCTCGCTGCACGCCTTCTGTCGCGCCAACGACGTGCAACTACTCACACACGCCGACCCGCCCGGTAACACATTTACCTTTTGACCGCCACGTCAATAAAGAAAATCCGTGTTCTCTACGCCAAGCGACAAATTCCAGTATCTAATAATAAGTAAAAAAAAAAACAAAAAAAATGTATAGGTATATATTTACTCCGCAGAGCACGTAAAGCCGTCGATCCCGGTTGTCATACGAACACCTATGACAATCGCTAGTGGTAGTCCGAAGCCCTAATAGCCTGACAACCAGTCAATACTCAGGATATCGGTATTACCTAGAAATTAGGTTGTGGATGTGCACTTCCCAGCAGTCTGTAAAATACTGATATTCAGCCGCATCTGGTTAGACTGAAAGCCGACCCCGTAGTTAGGAGAACGCTCGAAAAAAGAAGGGCTGATACATTCCTAACACAAATCACACAATAACACATTTCTAAACAATGTCTCTTATTGAAATAACACTACTTTTTACTGATTTTATCGCGTTATTGTTAATCCCAACGTTTCGGATCCTTTACAGCGTCCATGGTCATGGGTAGATTCAAACGTAAACGTAAAAAGTAGTTTTCTTTCAATGTATAATATTCGCGTAAATATCCGAAATCAAATGTCTCTTATTCCAAATATATTTTATCCGCAGATCTACTGTCAATAGCCGCCGTGAAGACACTCTCTGACGCTGGGGTAGGCTGTGACAACTTGGACTGGTGTGCTCGCTACCAGGTCCACATCAAATGTAGGGGTGTCCTCGCGTTGAAAGGCTACGTTTGTAAAGCCACGCTCGGTAACAAAATGGATAAGAAAGATAAACTAGACAAAATATAGTGGTCGAGTGCATCATAAAGAACCTCGTGTTAATAGTAAGGTATTTATTTAAATATTTTACTTAAAGGGACAAAAGTGGCACCACAGTTTCCCCACAGTTGCGCCACAGCTGTGCCACATTATTGTTTTTGAAAAGCAGCCTTCGAATTGCTCTCGCTCCATTCAATCAACTAAGTATTAACGAACTGTAAATTTAAAATAATTGGATACGGTAAATGCGTATCTAATAAGACAGTAGGAGAGAAATGCTTACATTGTGTAGTGGGCGATTGTTTTTATTCACTGTGGTCGCCATCGAAAAGGAATTTATCGTTTTCATTATGCCTTAAATCATAATTCCTTATTAAAAATATGTAATTCTAAAAGGTATCTAATGTTGTATCTTGTCCTTTAAGTTATACAATAAACCTGATCTGTTAATACGAGGCCCATTAAAGGCATTTCTAAAAGAATAAGTAAGCGATACCGATCGATAAACGCTACTATGTTTACAAAAGTACAAACGAGAAAAATCTATCCAGCGGCATCCCTTCCTCTACCTCTTTCCACAATGGAACAGTAAACTAAAATCCAACTTTTTTAACCTGATGCGCTTGCGCATTTGAAAAAAAATCTACTGAAAAAATAAGCTTACTTATTTTTAAAGAAATGGTCGATAACCAGTGCATTTTAGAAACATAGGCTAATGTGCTTAGCGCAAATTGTGATATAGTTAATTTCGATATACTTGTGTAATCATACGTATGTACTTACATTTTTAATTCGTTTTGCTTCAGACACTGATATAAATTAACTTCATAGGTTTTTTACGTTACCTTAGGACGGACCAACAGTGGGTTGAGATGCTTTAGCCAACTAAGGTACAGAGGCCAGAACATAAAGCTACCACAAGCTGTCAAATTCCTTTGATTGATTTTCAACTTTAGTACAAAGCAATAAGGTTCATATTCGATTGGGAAAATTTGTCAGTTTTGGATAGGTTGACCTGCTGGCGTCTGTACTTACATTTTTAATTCGTTTTGCCTCAGACACTGATATAAATTAACTTCATAGGTTTTATTACATCACCTTAGGACGGACCAACAGTGGGTTGAGATGCTTTAGCCAACTAAGGTATAGAGGCCAGAACATAAAGCTACCACAAGCTGTCAAATTCCTTTGATTGATTTTCAACTTTAGTACAAAGCAATAAGGTTCATATTCGATTGGGAAAATTTGTCAGTTTTGGATAGTTTGACCTGCTGGCGTCTGTACTAAGATCACAATCACGGTAGCATAGTTGGCTAAAGCGTCTGGTGTAGGGAACGAGAGGACACGGGTTCGATTCCTGCCTATGGTCGATTTTTTTCAATAAATTAACATTTGATAATGTACAGAGGCCATGCATATCAAGCTACCCCAATCTTTCAAATTTCTTTAATAGATTTTCAACTTTAATAAAAAACCATAAGGTTCATATTCAATTGGGAAAATTTAACAGTTTTGGTTAGCTTGACCTGCTGGCGTCTGTACACACGATCCACTTGATTTAATTAAAAACTCAGATATCATCTCTATCCAAAACTATTATAATATCGAGTTACCGATTCGTGCATGTTTTCAACCGATTTTCTATACAGTATTCAATAACCTATTGGGTAAAGCCTGCAAGAAAAATTGTAGGTGATTAAATAAATGAATATCGATATCTATATCGATAAAAGTATCGATTTACAATGTCATTGTCTGAGCAACATTATTTAATATAGTTGGTGCACAAATTGTGTGGTAATTTACGATAAAAACATACGATTAATTATTATTACGATTGATAGCTGTCAACTTGTCTTTTAAAGTAGTGCTGTGTTAGACGTATTGCCAAAATAAATGACCTCTCTGAAGTTCCATGCGAGTGCGTTATTGTTAAGAGATAAGGTTAGTTTTCCTTTAGCAAGTTGTGTTCAGAGCGATTATAAATTTGGTGTATACTTAGAATATTTTAGTACAAAAGAACTTAGGCCGAATACTAAAACGCTGATCATTTTAGATGTCTTGGACTTGTTTGAATAAATACTTACTTACTTTCTTTAATACTTGAAAAGTAAAGGATAAAATATACCGCAAAGTTAGTGCAGTTTTGATGATGAATTGAAATCACACTAAATACTTTTGGTAGGTATTGGTTGATTTGTACATATGGGGAATCTTCGGAATTTCTTTACTGATTTTGGATCTTATATTCATATCATTACGGATAAATATTGAATACCACTAAGCCTCAATCCTGTCGAAGATTGCCTAGTCGTAGTATTATTTTTTACAATCGACAGTCCTGGTTTCACTCTTTTTCTTAAGAGCCATAGGGTCAAAAAGTGGTCAACTGTCAACGATGTTCATATATTGTTCCTAATTATTATTTACACAATGTTTATTGGTAAGGACAGATCGATATAGTCCGGAACTTCTAAGCCACTAGTCGAAAGCTCGATTTCCGCTCGAAACAAAAAACAACGTACACACATTAGCGAGCTATAAATTTCCAGGATAACCTGAACTCCCATTGTATAGAGTCTTCGTACGACAGGTCAGCTTTTAGAAAAAAAAAAAACATAATCAGCCCGTGTTCGTCCACTGCTGGATGTAGACCTCTCCTAGTGAACGCCACAGAACCCGATCTGAAATGATTACCGTTTTAGTATCGTCTTGTTCTAAATAATTCTAGAATGATTATAATTATGAAAAGGCTGTGAGATATGAGTGCTTGCAATAACTGTAATGATCTTGACATGCTGACAGCTATTGAAATTATATTACTAACTATTATTATTCAATTGTTATTAGATTTTAAAGCCCCACATTTGTTATAAGTTCCAATAGATCGCTTAAATGAATTAACTGTACGTTGAATGTTTAGTTAATGCAGCCAAATAACCATAGATATTTTTAACGAAGTATTAAGTACTATAATAATATTTAAAGTACAGAGGCCAGAGCTACCACAATCTGTCAAATTTCTTTGATTAATTTTCAACTTTAACACAAAACAATAAGGTTCATATTCAATTGGGAAAATTTGACAGTTTTGGATAGCTTGACCTGCTGGCGTCTGTACCAAAACAACACTACCGCTGTTTTTTAAGTATAGTATAATTATGAGAAAACTACTTTTTTTACAGATTTCATCGCGTAATTTTTCCGTTCCTTTAAAATCCATGGTGTACTCGCAACGTAAATAACAGTATGACGCGATATAATCCTATAGTTGTACTAGCAGACACCGCAAACGTTGTTTTGCCATAAAAAAAAAAAAATTGGGGTATGAAAAATAGATGTGGGCCTATTCTCAGACCTCCCCGATAAGCACAAAAAATTTCATCAAAATCGGTCAAGCCGTTTCGGAGGAGTATGGCAACGAAAACTGTGACACGAGAATTTTATATAGTTGTATAATTTTAAAAGTAGTTTTATATTCGCATGTCTGAAATCAGTAGATATTGTGTTTTATTGTATTACAAGTATAAATTAAATGGTGGTTGTGGTAACAATAGCCTCTGGTTACCATTATAATAATATTTTCACCCCGTTAACCATAGTTACACTATTAACCATAGTTTAAAAAATGAATTTATGTTCAATCACAAAATGTATAAGTTGACTGGACTTTTTGGATGTAATCTCATTACTATTTTATTGATAATTATTTGAAAAATAAATAGGTATAGTGAGGGTTTATAGCATGATACAGTAACCGATGCGCTGACCTTGACCTGCGCAGAAAAAAAATATAGGTCTGTTTGATAGTAGGTACGGTCACCAATGGGTCGCCGAACACAACCAAATTTTGAAAACATGTTAAGGTAAAGCTTCTAATTATCTTAGATACAAAGACGTCGTGCTACCTTCACGGATCAGTAGCACCTAGATAATAAAAAATGTTAAAGCGTTTTAAAAATTGAAACGAGTTCAGCTACTTTCGTTGCTGACTGTACATCAGGTGCGAGGGCGGGGTGACATCTCGGTTATGTGATTGGAGCATCACGCGACGCGTTATGTACGCCAGTAGGGATTGGTTGTCAATTCGTCACGAGCTCTCAGATCTATTGTGATTGGTTCTCTCTTCATGATCAAATCCAATCCCTACTCTGTCGCCCAGCGCTCAAAATTCGTGTCGGCGTAAAAAACGTTATCATTTTTCGTCCAATAGATACGGAGCGCTTGTTATAGTTAATTTAACAAAGGCGCGTAAATCAATCAAATTTGACCTCTATGCTAATGACATAAGAAAAACGGCGTTATTATGAAATGAATCTACTATAAATAGAGATAGCCGAGCCAGGAAGTTAGTAAGCGATATTATGCCTAATAGTTTTGTATAGAAAGCCTAGTTCTTTAAGTGACCGCTAGGGGCGCTGTATAGGGTTTTCATACAAAATATAAACTGGGTAGGCTACTCAACATATTTTATAAACCTATATAAAACTTCATAGTATCATTGGTTGTTTATGAAGTCTGTTGTGAAATTGACAGATTATTAACCCTAGCGTTTGACATCTGTCACAAAATTTTGACAACAGCTCTGGATTAGTACAATGCAAGATTAATGCAATGCCTAATAAAAATATTGGCCCACCCTCACGCCCACGTAATGGGTCGGCTAGAAAAATGGTCTTAACCTTAATATGTATAGAATAAAAAAGTTCAAACTTAATTATTGATGCTTAAGGTTTAAAATGCAATATTATTTAGTTTGCGTTCCATAATGTTTTAATTATTGACACTTGTTATTAATAATTATTTACCACTATTTTAATGAATTGAATTTATGTATCTGTATTTAAAACATTCCGTGATAGAGAGTGTGATTTTGAATATTGTGTTGTCCCATTCCAACACTAACACCAATTTCTAAGTTGTCAAAATTATATTATATAAAAATATTTTTGCTCTATTTTTGAATGGATTTGAAAGAGAAGTAGAAAGTGATATCGTTTCATTGTTGAACAGGCAAAGGGAACAATGCTAAATGAGAAATGGTAAAACATCATTAAATACAAAAATGAACTTAAATTGTATGAGAACTAAATCGATTTTAGTATGTCAACATACATTAAGTCTTGATTTTAGATGCAATGGAAATTGAACTATAACTTAGAATATATAAGGTTGCTTATTACAAAATTTATTTCTATATTCATTAAACCTTAGCCACAATGAATGTAGAAATAAATTATACAGCCAAACATCAGATTCGATTAAATTAACATTTTTTTATAGATATTTAACCTTCATTAAAAATATTTCTACCGTTTAACTTTAAAATGTTATTAATTTATAAGTATTTATCTATCTACTGCATACTGCGGTACTATAAAGTGCTTAAATGACACACACAAAAAATACGACCCATATTGAACCTAAAATACACTATATAAGAGACTATATTAGTTTTCTATAATCCCCTCTATATTAAACATTGATACATAGGTGCCTCATACTTAAATTAAGATGTTTAATGTGACTTAAATATATAAAAAAAAAAACTTAAAATAAAAAGTGTAAAAATGATATAATACATTAAAAAAAATGTTTAATGTAAGAAGAAACCCGAATTGTTTTAAAATTAAAGTATTTATTGAATATTTTTGTCTTTATTTTCTAAACAAACTTATTAATCAAAAGTACAGGTGCGTAGTACTCGCAACCGACGTGTGTGTATGACAAGATGCATGAATATGGACGAAGCGAAAGAAGTATGCAAGAATTGTAGCAAGTGTCGTTCTTTAGTCGACGTCTGTGGTCTAGTGGTTCGAGTGTCAGACTGCTGATCATGGGGTCGTGGGTTCGATTGCCACAGGACACAAATATTTGTGTGGTTAAAACATAAGTGTTTGTTTGTCTGGCTTTTTGTTATCTATTATAAGTATGTATTTACAAAAAAAAAGTATACAAGTATTATATACATTATCTAGTACCCATAGTACAAGCTCTGCTCAGTTTGGGACTAGATGGTGCTGTGTAAAATTGTCCAAGAGGTTTTTTTAGTTTCTGAAAAATTAGTAGTAAAAAAAACGTTTCTTCTAGGCAAGCGCCCTCCATCCTAGATCGCAGTGTCGCTTAACGTCAGGCGAACCGGCGGTCAAGCGTAGGCCTATAAAAAAAAATGTAATAGAATACCTTATTACCTTTCATTCATTTAAGCAGATGTGCCATTTTCTTGGACAAGTTCAACATTGAATAATTATATCTACAGCCTCCTGTAGACTACAGGTACCTAAGTATATTCACTGCTGAACTTTTCGGCATAAGTATCTTACTTTGACAGGCACATTACCACATCAGCTTTCCTTTGAGCTTCACTTTAATATAACCTCTATCTATCTATAGTATTCTACTAGTCAAGCCCTTTTATTTGATGCCCCTATTGAGGACGTTGTGAAAAATAAAATATGTAATCCGCCATTTTGTGGCAGCGGCAATCTTTCAATTCAAATGTATAACACCCCGTCTTTTAGAGTACTTTAACCTTTTGACCGCCACGTCAGTAACGAAAATCCGTGAGCTCTACGCCAAGCGACAAATTCTAGTGTAAAGAAATAACAAATTTTTGTATGTATTTTGAACTAAAAAAAAGTGGTATTTTTGACGTGCCATGCCGTCGTTGGCGTCGTGAGCAAGTTTTCATTTGATGTATACCTACACGTCCGTGGCGGTCCAGGTCCAGGCCCTCTCTTCGAATCTACAGGGTATAGGTACCTGCCTGGGGGTCTAATACGGAAATTTAACTTCGAAGCCCGGATCCAAACGAGACGTACAAAAATCGTAATAAATTGTATCACAAACACAAATTCAACATCGCCTCGACTATTTCTGGTAATTATACGTACATAGGAACACTTAATGTTTTCTTGCGAATAATTTTGTTTAACTTTCGTGATACCTAGTTAATACCTACTTATAAAAAGTTATCTACTTATTTGATAAATAATATTTTAGCCTCAAAAGTAATAAAGCAGCTTTCTCATATTCCTGGTATCGGTAAGCACATTTTTAAATGAAGCAGGTGCTTCGTTTCCACGAAACACAAAAGTCAATTGCTGACAAAAAAGTTATAATATTGCATTCCATAACTAAATATGATAAATTCAAATACCTCTAGTTGAAAAATATTAATCATAAAAAATGCTTTTAACTCGGTTAATAGGGACTCTTTGTTGGCAGAGATTAAAAAAGAAGTTCCAAAAATCTACAGTTTCCTTTGGCAGTGTTATAGATACCCATCAAAATTACTTTATAAGAATCATTTATTAAGCTCTTCAGTAGGCTGCCAACAAGGAGACCCTCTCGGGCCTATGATTTTTAGTTTAGCAATCCAACCCATTATTCGACAGTTAAATTCTAAATTCAATGTGTGGTATTTGGATGATGGTACTCTAGGTGGCGATGTAGATACAGTTCTAAAAGACTTGATGTTTTTAAGAGAACAGTTACACTCTATTGGTCTAGACCTTAACCCTTCGAAGTGTGAAATTTATTTATCTGACACCACCGACAGACAGACAACTTTCGAGAAATTTAATAATATAGCTCCACAAATTAAAATTGTTAACAAAAGTTCTCTTCGCCTCCTAGGGTCTCCAATTTTGGATGATTCTTACACAAATTTTATAGATGAAAAAATTCAAAATTTTAATGACATTTCGGAAAGACTCACCAAATTAAACATGCATTCGGCTCTTACTATAATACGTTATTGTTGCTTTGGACCACAATTTACGTATTTCCTCCGCTCTTCACCTTTATGGAGGCATTCGGATCTTTTAAACAAAATTGACTGTATTATCCGTAAAACTTTAAGCGCTATTTTGAACGTAGCTCTAGACGACCGGGCCTGGGTACAGGCTACCTTACCCGTCCGCTTTGGAGGCCTTGGCGTTCGCAAAATTTCCAGTTTAAGTCTACCGGCATTCTTATCTTCAGTTCTCGGTTTTGGAATGATACATTGTAGTAAGTACGTATGGGCCATGTGATGAGGAGAGATGAAATGCATGTAACTAAAAGAGTGATGAATGTGGAGGGATGGAGGGGTAGAGGGAGGCCAAAGAAAAGGTGGATGGAGTGTGTTAAAGCGGACATGATACAAAAGAGAGTAACTGATGATGTGACGGCTGACAGAGATGAATGGGAGAAAAGGACATACTGCGCCGACCCCAAATAAATTGGGACAAGGGCAGGAAGATGATGATGATATTGTAGTAAGTAGTAATAAAGTAACTAAATATAAAAATAAGTACAGAGAGAGGCCCGCACATCAAGCTACCACAATCTGTCAATTTTTTATGATTGATTTTCAACTTTAATCCAAAATTAGGGTTCATACTCAATTGGGAAAATTTGACAGTTGGATAGTTTGACCTGCTGGCGTCTGTACCAACTTGTTGATATTGTTTTATCTTATTGACGCGGCTTCAAGAATCGATTCGCCGATAACTGACAATATAATCGAGTCGCTCCACTACCTACTTTACAGAACTACTAAATAATAGACCTTATATATGCCTCCTAGCTTAATAGTCGTAATCTTAAAAGATGTAATCTCTTTAGTCATAACTCTTCGAAAGACAGACAGACAACAATTTTAAAATATATAATTATGTCTTGATATTCTAGTGGTTCTAAGCGAGACTGCAAAATTATAGATTCTGGGTTCGATTCCCAGGTCGAGCAGTGTTAAACTGGGTTTTTCTATGAAATTCTTAGTAGCAGCGCGGAGCCTGGATTTATGCCCGGTTAATGGCAAGGCTCCAAATGGTCCGTGTTACACACGGGAGCTGTTCGCGAGTTCTCTTGAATTTGGCTTGACAGGCTCCCACGTGTTTCGATAAGCTCGCCCTCTATTGTAAGGGATATAAATGTACCGCCGAACTTTGGGTGTACATTACGGGTGTACATTACTTCGGGGTATACAAGCGTGATGGCATCACGATCACAAGATTGCCAGTGCTCTACGAGGAAATGTTGTCTTGGCAGTGGGGGGACTTTGACACTTATACTGCCAGCCCAACTATTCCTCTTTCGTTTTACAGGATCGACAACGCGCCAGTGATACCTCTGGTGTTGCAAGCGTCTGTAGGCTGCGTTAACCGCTTTCCATCAGGTGGGCCGTATGCTAGTTTTCCACTTTAGTATGTACAAATAAAAAAAAAACATCATTAACCCATATACTGTCCCACCTGGGCACGGTCTTCTTTCAGGATGAGAGGGAATAGTCCACCATGCTGACCTAATGCGGGTTGGCAGACTTCACACACTTTCGAGAAAATCTCTAAGGCATGCAGGTTTCCTCACGATGTTTTCCTTCACCGTTTAAGCGAGTGATAATTAATTGTGGTTTGTTTATGTTTATTTTAATGATGAAATTACGCACTTAAAACCATCGTAATATCGTTGTCCATTTATGGGGGTGCGGAAAATCCTTATACGGATTGTCTACAACCTGGGAGGCGGCAGGTTAATGTAGGTCTCGTGCTGATGCCTTCCCTTGTCCAGCAATCACTGGACTTCTTCAAGGGGCGAGGCCTTGACTAGCATCCTAATCGAAGGCGCGCGTGTGGCAAACCCGTGCTGCGCCGACTACTGGGGCCATTGTCTGGTCAGGTCAGGCAGACTTCTTGAAGGACAGGTTAATGTTTTCGGGATAAGTTAACATCTAAGCTATCTCACCATTAACTAAAGAGGTTTTTTTAATAGATCCTCCTATCTATCCTACTAGTACCTAGCTGTTAGTAAGATACAATGAAAGAAACCTCTACTTATCTATTGAGTCATAGTAGAGAAAAATCATAACTTACAGTTTTAAAATAACAATAAATATTCAAAAACTGAATTATTACGTAAAACAAATAGGACCACCCTAGCTTGTGCCTTTATAAGTCGATTTATATGCAACCGAGCGGCGCTGACGAAATCAAGCGAATAACTTTATAATTGTGCATTAAAATAAAAAAGGGGTTAACAGGAAACAGGATATTGCCTTCCGTGGCGACCCCACGCTACCGGCGACTGTTTTTTAATGTTGCCAACTTGGTAGCGTGTCGTAACTACGACAGATTCAATGGAATACACAGGTCTTGTTTCGTCTTTGAGAAATGAAAAGGAAAGTGAATATAGAAATGGTTTCAGCTGTCGTGACGGGGAATACCTACTCAGTGTAATTTTTTACTATGCCTATTTATGGGATTTTGAAGAAAATAGAATATATAGTATAAATATTTTTCATAAATTAATTTCTCACTCACCCATCCAGTGGAGTCGTATTCCGCAGGGTGGGTAACCACGATACGAGCATTTAAGATGGGTAAAGTATAATACTTATTGCAATTATGTATTTTTAAATTAAGAATTTTTTGGATAGGTACCTTTATTTCAAAGTTCAAAGGCTAAGTTGGCTCCTAACTTTACAGCTACCTGCGACTGTCCACGCTAATATAATGAACTCAATTAAATATTATTTTTGCTACTCGTAATGATTATAAAATCTTCTAAGATATAGGATAAGTGAGGGTAGATCGAAAACATTTTGTCTTAAGGAAGATAACGCGCTGTCATTGCCAGTTTTCCCAACCATAGTTTATCCTCTACCGCATGCAACGCGGTTGGGTTGAAGTTGAAGCGTCTATAAAATATAAAGTATTATGTACAGATTAAAATGTTAATAATGAGTTAGTGTGCGTTAATTTAGTATACTGGATATTGTCATGGTCGTGATTTTCACGTTTTCACGGATTCCATGGTCAAGTGAAGGTAAGTGCGGTTAATAGTCGGTATGAGTCCTACATACCCTGCCGCCTCCCCGAGGTGTCAGAAGATCCATGAGGATAAAGAGAAAGAATGATACATTTTACTTATTTGACATAAACATCCGTTACACCACTAAACGATAATTTTAGAAACCAAAACAAATAATAGTAGGATGAAACCCATTGGAAAAGGAAGACAATATAACAAAAATGAAAGGAAAAATAATTTACGGGTGATCT
Organism: Acronicta alni; assembly: GCA_964056405.1. NCBI lineage: Eukaryota > Metazoa > Arthropoda > Insecta > Lepidoptera > Noctuidae > Acronicta > Acronicta alni. The sequence goes on from OZ043936.1 coordinate 7,413,194, forward strand.
GCATTTTCCGAGAAAAATGACCATAGTAATGTACTTATACTTGTTTCCATGAGACTTGTAGTTTTGTCGGAAATCGAGATAATCCGTTTTTTAACCTTAAAACACCCCCATCCACTTCCCGACCTCAGATCACCCGTAAATTATTTTTCCTTTAATTTTTATTATATTCTCTTCCTTTTTCAATGGGTTTCATCATACAATTTTTTTTCTTCACTTTTTACCATTTTCAAATGCTTTCAGCCCTGGTTTATTAGCATGTTCATGTCAAATACACAAAATATGCTATCACATACCCTATCCTACCATAATAACTGGACACTGTCTCCAAGTTAATAACAATTACCTTCAGGGTAATCGTTATTGACTTGGAGACAGTGTCCTGAGGAACGAAAACTAACCTTCTACAAATGGAATTTAACCTGAAGGTAGTAAAACAATTTCGATTATACATTATGGGTACCTATCGATCGTTTTTCCTGCAATCCACTTGTTGACAATGAGTCCAATCGTTTGGCTTGTATTACGGCTTACGACAGACAACTGATTGACACCGTCTTGTCGTCTTGTTGAAATCTGAAGCAAAATTGAGAAATGTATAGTAACGAGCACATTGAGCGCGCACAGAAGCTTTGGTGGTTAGGTAATCAAATTACCAAACATGTGTGCGTTACACAATCATAGACAATAAGGAAAGTGGCGGGAAATTGCGCAGAGACAATTTCGGCGAAATCTGCGCAGGCATCGACTCGAGTCGGGTATGGGCAGCAGAAAAAGTACGTAAGTACCTACATGCTTATTTTTTTAATTTTATTTTGAATAATGATTTTTATAACCACTAAATATTGCCGCATATTAAGGTTTAGAGGGATATCCATGTATTTATTAGTGTTTTTTTTTTTTTGACGGCATTGGAAATGCTTTTTACCCACCACTCCGGGGAGAGCGGTGGGGTGTGTCGGACTCCGCTCTGATAAGAGCGATCTACCGACTAAGACCAACCTCGGCGTTTCGCGTCACCACTTTAATGCCGGGACTACGGGAGCGCTGTAGCATTCGTCCGCAGAATGTATTTATTAGTGGCTCAACTCTTGAAAAATAAATATTTTCATGGATCAACATTTTTATTTCAATCAGAATCAGAATCAGAATGCTTTATTTGTAAACATAGGTCGAATTACAATATTCTGTTAGATGTTACAGATAGGCAGATCCTCTTCTGATCCTCAGATGTTTTGCCCAGAGGCGTACAAATATATTTAATTAATATTGTTAACACAAAACTTTTAGAATATTATAAAGTGACAGAATTTTATCATTATTCTCATTCTCTTTTGACTACGTCTGTTGTCTAGTTGTTGGAGTAGACCGGTATCAGTACTACCTCAGCTTAGTTTGGGACTAGATGGTGCTGTGAAAAATCTCCCAAATGTTTATTATTATTTATAATTTCCTTCTGGTCATCGGTCATCGGTCACTACTTAGCATCGACACCTTGTCGATGAGAATTGTTTAAGCTTACCCACTAAGATTTTATATAATTTACTTATAATTATAATTTCTTGTATTTACTTCATTTGCTTTTTGTACGCTCGTAATTAACCTTCATTTTAGTTTGTAAATAGGTTTCTCAGTAAGTGAATTTATGTAATAATTCTTTATGAGAAAATAAAGTTCTTAAACCACATAATTTCCTTATAAACTGTTTACTTATATGTTCTTTTGTTAGCAAATTATTTTAACTCATCTTGATTTCCCACGTCTAAAAGCAATCTGATATCCAGTCCAGCGCAAATCGTTGCAAAAGTTCCTAAACTAGGTACATTAATGGTCACTTATGGCAGTTTTTCAATTACTATCCTAAACTTACAAAGTGGGTTCGTAAACCTTCATGACATATTGAAAACAGTACTTTGGAAAAATGCTAATCATGTTTACAAATTACCCCATTATTCACAAATTTCTTAGAATGCTACGTGCAAAATTTCGTACAACCTCTAATACAATAAGTAGGTAAAGATGCAAATGCAAAACATGGACACGTTCGACTTTTTTGACCTGATACCTATTATATTCGTTTTGACAAATATGGTATACTAATAAATTATGGACATACCTGCATAATTTTGGGCTCGTGACTAGGTAATAACTAAGCAGACCAACCAATCTGCATGGGGAAGCTGCGCTAACCACAGTCAGTCTGTGGATGGGTCATCATTCTTAACACATCGAGGCTTCTCCATGTCTCAGAGCGCACGTAAAGCTGTCCGTCCCGGTTGTCATATGTTAGAAGTCCAAAAAGCCTGACAATCGGTCTATCCTCAGGATATCGGTTTTGAAATTGGATAGCGGAGGTCTGATGGCAGTTGCTTCGTGTAAAATACTGTTATTCAGTCACATCTAGTTGCCAGTTGGTGCTGCGAGTCGCTTTCAGGCTCCAACGAGTGGGAACAAGGCTAGGAGAATGATAACCTGCATCATTTTTGTTTTGAGATTCTGAATTATAAAAATATTGATTTGTGGAAATACTTACCTATAGCAACCATAATTAATTCATTAAGTACATGTTAAAGAGTCGAGTGAATGTAAATAATTTTGATAATGACATTTTTTTATGAATACCTACACATACTACAGCTACACATAGCTATACATATTGACGACGTCTGTGGTCTAGTGGTTCGAGTAGCCGGACTGCTGATCATGGGGTCGTGGGTTTGATTCCCACAGGAAACAAATATTTGTGTGGGTAAAACATGAGTATTTGTGTTATAAGTATTATATCCATTGTCTAGTACCCATAGTACCTACAAGCTCTGCTTAGTTTGGGACTAGATGGTGTTGTGTAGAAAAAAATGTCCAAAAATTATTTTACTTATATAAAAAAAAATTGCTAGAGCTGTAGTGTAAAGGCAAGCTTTGGAATGTATAACTTGTTTAACTGGGACCCCACGATACAGACCTAATATGGGGACCATGGAAAATGTATAGAGTGCTACGGAAAGCTCTGCTCTGCTGTCGCTACACAATCCGCATTAGACGTCAAGTTCAGTGCGCGTGAGTCGCGAGCGTGAAATTGTCACACTCTTACTTTCTCGATGGCACGATACGGCAGAGACCGTCCTTCCTTTCGCTTTAATTACAACAAATCATCATTACTGTAAGGTCCCTGAACTGTCATGTTTGTTAATGTACTGTTGATTGTCTTATGACTGGTTTTTTAATATTATTGTAACCAGCTCCCGCCCGCGACTTCGTCTGCGTAGATTTTACCTGACATCATCTAGGTGTTTGACTGCCTCATTAGCCTAGTGGTCCTAAGCGCGACTGCTACGCTAGAGGTACTGGGTTCGATCCCCAGGTCGAGCAAAGTGTTATTGGGTTTTTCTATGAAATTCTCAGTAGCAGCTCGGAGTCTGGATTTGTGGGCACAAATCCAAACTCCGAGCTGCTGTTAATGGCAATAGGCTCGCCCCCTATTACATGGGACATAAACATACCAGCGAAATGTGGGTGTACATTAGTACACCTTCGCCTAACCCTTCGGGGAATACAGGCGTGATATGTTATCTAGGTGTTAAGTTTTTTAAATTTTCTATACATATTTTTATATTTCCTGCACAATGTTTTTAATTTTTTTCTTTCATAAGAACCTTCTCCTGACAATAAATTAACACAACAAAAAAAGAATTAGTGAAAATGTTCCATCCGTTCACACGTGATGCGATGACCAAGGGAAATAGAGATTCTATTTTATATACATAAATATAGATTCGAATTAACGCATGCGCAAACTTCAAGCCTTTATAGTCAAGACAGAATTATCGGCGTGTAAACAGATTTGTGGGTAGAAAGATCGCTGGATTGAAGTGGGATTGGGTGGGTCATGTATAGATGTACCTGGTGGTTGTCTGTCGACGCCCGTCGACGCCGAGGCAGACCCAGAAAGAGGGACGATTGGGCCGCTTTCCGGACAGCACTGAACAGATATCAGTGGAAGGAGAATTTCATAGATAACTTCAATAAACACTTGGCTCAACCTGAAAATAGAATCCAGGACCTTAATAATAATAACAATCATTTATTTAATTTCAGACAATAATTCAGTCCATATTTTTCTAAAGATACCTACAATTAAATTAAAATTAAATAATGAAATTAAGTAGCGTAGCTGCTGCGCTTACGGTCACTAAGCTAATGAGGTAGCTCACGCAGATTATATTGATCTACAATGCTTACTAAATTGGAGAAAAGCATTTAGTAAAGGGCTAAATAAAAATATGATTAAAGATTCGTAGCATACTTAAGATTCCTACACGCAAACAGGGTACGAAATCGCTACGGAAAACCGTAGACCTATAGATTTCAGCATAATGGTGATCTCTACTTATTTTATTAAATAATATATACTATGTACTTGTAGGTAGGTACCGCCTTGCAGAAAATCAAAGAAAAATGCTTTGAGCTGTGTTGTGTTCCTTACGCTGAGCAAGGTTGCCAGTGCTCCGCGAGGAAGCGTTGATTAGATAGTGAGGGAACTTTGACTCTTATACTGTCAACCCAACTATTCCTCTTTCGTTTTACAGGGTCGGCAACGCGCAAGTGATACCCCTGTATTATAAGCGTCTATAGGCTACGGTAACCGCTTACCATCAGGTGTGCCGTACCTATGCTTGTTTGCCACTTTAGTGGTATAAAAAAATACAAATGAAAGAGTAATTTAACGACATTTATAATAATATTATAACATAAATAAAATCCGTAACTACTTGAATACAAATTTGAAGTTATAATTTTATACAACTACTTAATTTATATTATGTGTATCATAATACTATGTAGTGATAACTTCGCTAGAGGTCCTCTGTTCGATTTCCAAGTTAGCAGTATTTTGTAACTACTATGACTTAGTGTCGGTTGACGATACATATAAAAAAGCACACATCATTCACTTTATCATTACACTTATACTAAAATGAATCTTAATAACTACAGGACTAGTGCACATTAGCGTTCACAGCAAAGTATAAATATAATTATAGTGAATTAAATTAGTTGGAATTAAAATAAATAAAATTGAATAACATTAGATTAAATTAAATTATACAAGACCAGAGGTAACACACTTAAAACGCGGACTATGGCGAAATATACACCTAGGTACTTTCTGAAGTATTTACCTTAAAGTGGCGACGCTTTCTTGTATTTTGGATAAACATCATTCATCGTTTTTCATATATATTCTATTCATATGTATGACATTATGTTGGTATGTTGACGTTCACCGCGAACTGCGCGACCATTATGGGTGATTTTCCACTTTCGTGATCTCCGAAACGTGCGCGCGCATTTTTGTGCACACCTAAAGGAGATTTTGGTTTGGGGTTGTAACTTCTACACGTTGAAAATTAAGTGCTTTTAATTGATTGGAGCTTAGAGAATATTATTTTTCATACAAAATCACCAAAGAAATGCGTAGGTGGTTACGTTCACCAAAGTTTCTTAATTTATTATTTTCTATCTGGGCACTGAACTCGTAAATTTCGGACGAAATAAAAGATTTTGTGCAATAATAATTATTCAAATTAGTAAGAATAGCTAACACGGATGTAACAATTTATGAACCTAACCATCTTGAAATCGAAGTTTTATCATAAATTTAGTACTGCAAAACCATCATCATCAACCCATATACCTACTGTCCCACTGCTGGGTACGGGTCTCCTCTCATATTGAGAGGGATTAGGCTACAGTTCCACCACGCTGGCCTAATGCGGGTTGGCAGACTTCACAAACGGCCAGAAAAATCTCTAAGGTATGCAGGTTTCCTCACGATGTTTTCCTTCACTGCTTAAGCGCGTGATCATTAATTATTAATACGCACATGAATTCGGAAAGTCAGAGGTGCGTAGCTTGGGTTCGAACTCGAGACCTTCGACTTGGCAGTCCAATGGTCATACCACTAGGCTATCACTGCTTTGCTGTGCTGCAAAACCAATTGCGCATAAATTCAGACATACAGATTTTTTGTCCGAACTTTGACAACGTCTGTGGTCTAGTGGTTCGCGTGTCGGACTGGACATCGGCAGGACGTCATGGATCCATAATATTTTTTTTATTCTTGAGAGGCCTACGCATAACGGCTAGTACGCCTGATGTTAAGCGACACTGTGATCTACGGAGCGCGCTTGCCTTAAAGAAACCGATTCACTCGAGATTTAAAAACACACAGATTATATCCATTTGGGAAGATCCACTTGGGAAGCTATAAGTAATATAAATTCACAGTTCCTACTTGTTGAGACAGTGTGTCGTCTACCTGTACTCAACAAGGCAGTTGACACAATCAAGATGTTATCTGGGGCGTGCACCTCACAAGTCGACAGGTTTCACACTCGTGGCCACTGGCATGTATGTATCGTTACCGTAACTATATGAGAGCATAATAATATTAAAGAGAACACTGAGTTCTTCGGGGTGGTAGGTAGGTACCTACTACCACATTCCAGTAGGCGGCTCGCGTGCTCATGACACGCGTGCCTACAGATAGAGTCTGGAACATCGCCGCAAAGTTGCTAGATTGTCATCAGTTCTTCATGATCTTATACACCCCTTGTCCTTTCTACTATCGGACGACCAGAAGCTCGAAAAAGCGTCGTCGATAACATCATTGTGTTCCGGTTTGAAGGGCAGTATAGCCAGTGGAATTACTAGACATCTCTTTTTTATACCACTAAGTTGGCAAACAAGCATACGATCCACCTGATGGTAAGCGGTTACTGTAGCCTAAGTATAGACGCTTGTAATACCAGGAGTATCTCTAGCGCGTTGCAGACCCTATAAAACGAAAGAGGAATAGTTAGGTTGGTAGTATAAGGGTCAAAATCCCCCCACTGCCAACACAACGTGTCCTCGCGGAGCACTGGCAACCTTGCTCAACGTAAGGAACACAACACAGTTCAAAGCAGTGTTATTTCACTTCGATTTTCTGTAAGGCGGACCTTCCGGTCGGGCTGCTCCAGTTTGAATGGAATTACTAACACTACCTATGCCCATACCTCTCTTAAAAATACGCACATATGATAATGATACTTAACAACTGAGATCTCAAGATGACGACGCGCTAGTGATACTACTGGTGTTGCTGCATCTATATGCACTTTTTGGAACCGTGCAACTAGTTTTGACTTTTCAAAAGTGCCGTATTGGTCTAATTGAAATAAAATGTTTATTGAAATAAAACTACTTTTTACGGATTTCATCGCGTATATTGATATTATTAATTAATAATTTATTTATTTATACTTTATTGTATGTACACCATAATAATAAATACAATTAAAGTACTTGATGCAATAGACCCTTTATAGCGTCCATGTTCAAGGGTAGACTGTCAGTGTAGTCTACCCGTGACGCTGTAAAGGGTCCGAAACGTCGGGATTAATAATATCAATATAACGCGATAAAATCCGTAAAAAGTAGTTTTATTTCAATGTATAATATTCGCGTAAATGTCAGAAATCAATATAAAATGTTTACTTTGACTTATAAGCTGCTGCCGCTGCACTGACTAAAAGACGTAGATACCTTTTTTATTTTTTATAGTACGGAAAATCCTCATGGATCCTCTGTCACCCGGGGAGGTGGCAGGGTATGTCAGACTCGTACCGACTAAAAACCGCACTTGCCTTCACCTGCCCTATTGTCATGGCCATGGGATCCGTGAAATTCGCCACGACCATGACAGGAAAAGACGTAGGTACCTAATAACAGCAACTGTTATCATTCTCCTAGCCTTTTTCTAACTATATTAAAAAAAAAAAAGTTTATTTATTTTATTATTTATATATTGGAGTTGGCTTCCAGTTTAACCAGATCGGTTAAACTGGAAGTCAACTCCATCCCATCTATTCCATATCTCTCTATCTGTATGGGATAGTGTGACATCGCCACTTGCCGTTCCCTCTCCGCGCATAAATTTGTATATGTTGTGTTCCTAGTGTAATTTATCTCTACTAAAAGATATCTGGTATTGCCCAGAGGCAATACCGATAATAATAATATAATATTTTTGGGACATTTTACACAACACCATCTAGTCCCAAACTAAGCAGAGCTTGTACTATGGGTACTAGACAATGGATATAATACTTATATACTTTTTTTTTGTAAATACATACTTATAATACATAAGAAACACCCAGACAAACACAAATACTCATGTTTTATCCACACAAATATTTGTGTCCTGTGGGAATCGAACCCACGACCCCATGATCAGTAGTCTGGCACTCGAACCGCTAGACCACAGAGGTCGTCATATAATCAATTCAATTATTTAATTATAAAATATCCCGCTAATAATGAAACTTTATTTAAATAAACTGGCAACCCAGTACAGTTCGGAACAAATATCAATTAAAACTAAAACTAACAAAAAGCAATTTAAATAAAGATATAAATTTAAATACTCTACATGTAACTTGATGACTATTAAAATGCAGTCGTCTTTAACGCTTAATAAATAACATAAAAAACAGGCCGCTATGTAAAGATGTTGGTAACTGACGTATTTCCTCCTACCTACAAAAATTAACCGATCACTACATCTGGGAAGATCCTATTAAAGCCACGTCTCTTCGGTCCATAAAGATGTAAACATTATGTTGTCCCGCTCTAACATACTAGTGGACTTATCGAGCGAAAGAGACATAACGAAAAGATGTATTCTCGCAACTAATCAGACGTGTCCACTGTCCGGCTGCGCGTACGCATCCCACGCCGAAATTATCTTAAAACGTTTCCAATTTGATTTTTAATGTTTTTTATTTGGAAAATAATATCAACGCTATTTTTTGTTTTAATTAAAACTATTAAGGCTTATATGCTGTGAAAATAAACATATTTTAAGCTCATTCTGTTCCAAAATTGTGAAATATGAGATAAATGTTTCGGAAAATATATCTTAATGCACTTGTTACAAAGCATGAACTTAAATGCTTCGCACTCGCTTTACTTACAACTTATTGAAGCGTTAACAATTAAGTTAGGTTGATGTGAGATTCTGAACAAAAATAGCGATTTCCTTTTCTAATATAAGCTCAATCGTTCTGTGTGAAAAAGAGACGGATATATTTTTCAATTGCGACTCTAGGCTCTTAGCATTCTCAATCGCTGACTTAACAGGTTTTTCCAGAAGTGACCAACAGTTTGTTAGCTAATATAAATAACTATCAGAGTTTTGCAATGTATTTTATAAATAAATCAAATAAATTATTTTAGTCATAAATTATTAATGTAAAAATATGAGAAGTATTTAACTTTAATAAGCATGACCGGGATTTTACAAAATATCTGTTCAACAACTGGTACTGTCTTATTATTACGTATTGTAAATGATTATATATTTTCAAAGTACTAGTAATAATTTAATCAGTGTTTCCTCAGACTCGAGAGACTCAGATGAGCTTAAGTCATGACTGTTATAAATTGTGACTACCCACGGTTTATTTTGTTGACCCTACCAAGTAGATAAGGTCAGTATTTAGCTAAACCTCTAAGTAAATAAGGATAAGATTTTAATTAGATTATGGTTTTCCAACATTATTTTCGAAAATGAATTTTGCCATACCTAATTAATTATATTTTCGAAAGATTTTAGTTAACTTGATATTTTTCCGATTAGACTAGGAAAAATAATAACAAATTACATGTTAGCTTGTTTTACAACACAATGACGGAAATGTTGTTGGCCCCTGCATTCAGCGCAGGCCCGTGTAGAGGTGCGCTTGCGCCTCCAGTCGATCGAGCACAGCCGTCAGCGCAGTGCCTCGCCGCGTCAACTTCCATCTATTACGAACTTTTTACACACCACCTCCGAGTACCTTTGCAAAGACATTAAAAATAATAAAAAAACGTGAAAGTGTCAAAGTGCATAAGTTCTTTTGTTGATTTTTTTGCAAATGTGATACAAGGTATAGTGCCAGTTGCGGTAAAAGTTCGAATCTTTGGATGTACTGAATTTTCAAGAATATTGTGCTTTTTTATTTTCTGGAGTGATGTACATTAAAAACTTTATACATTGACGTTAATAAGCAATACAATTATTGCTATACGAGTTTGTTAATGGTGCGTATTTAGTAGTACTATTTGCTGAAGTCTAGATAAATATTTGATAGAAATACTGAAGTATGTCTTACTTATCTAGGTTTATTAAATGTTTGTTTTCTTAAACATCATGTTGCATATTACAGATATAAAATGAACATATATTAAAATAATTATCAATGCTAAACACCTTTATAACAATAACCAAAGCTAGATTTCGTTTATGAAAAACACGCACGTACAAAATTATGGTATTTTTAATAACATATCATTTATCATAAATAATTTGTTTTTATGTTATAATGTGCAACGGTTTTCAGTTATAAATAAAAATCAATGATAAGTAAATATTAAATTAAACTTAAAACTTATTATCGCTAAGTAACTAAACATGACAATGTTCTTTTCCATTTTAAAATTTACATTATAGGTAAGGATACGGGATTTTAATGTATACGACCCGTCCCACTTAATTTGAATATGCATTGGAACGATATTTATGTGTCGGTTGAACTAAATCAAAAGAAAACGAGTCTGTTATGCAGGCAACAATCGCGTTATTAAAAATCTTATTAGAAAATCGTTGTATACCCACGCAATACTTTACAAAAAGTAGCCCTACCTCCCTTTTTAGTTAAATACTTAAATGAAATACATAACTGATATAATAAATTCGTAAAAAACCAACAGGTCAACAAAAGTTATGTTATGTGATCATAACATAACTTTTGTTGACCTGTGTAAGTATGGAACTTAGTGTTAAATATTCTAGTGTTAAATATTCTGATGAATATTTAACATTAAGTTCCATACTGCTCAAGAAAAGAGGTTTTGGCAGATACATAGTCAATTCCGACAAAGACCAAAATGACTTATTTACTCTAACATATTTTCAAAACCGTTACGCCTTGGTTTCTAAGTCCTATTATTCAAAATATTTCAAACTATTCCTATACAGTAACACGAATATATTATTATTAAATAGGATTTACTTAGTTCAATTAGTTTTCTTCTCATTCATAAAACAAGAAAAGTCAACCTTGGCAATCGTGAAAACCGGCAATTTAAAAAACACTTTTCGACATTATTGCCATATAATAGTCATACTATTTTGGCTTAACTTATTGTAAAGAATTTAAAACAGCATTTATTAATTAAACATTAAGACTGTTATAGTTAGGGCAGAGGGCTAGCTATACCTGAAGAAGAAATTATGCTATTCAATTGTGCGTCTAACATACCAAATATAGAGAAAAAAAAGTGTTTTACGGATTTTATCGCAGAAAGAATATTGATATAATTATTCAGTCGTTTATTGATTAATTAATATTCGAATAAACTCGGTAGGAGCCTCATAACTTTCCCGGAAGAGAGCTTACAGCGCATAACGCAGTGGAAAGCGTAGCAACATTAGCGGAGTGCTTTTCCGGATTGTCCCTTGAATAACACTGGTTCGTTCAAAAACTAGGCTTAAGTAAAAGTATTTGTTTGTTCATATTTATAATGATGTTCCTATGACATTTATCCGATTATAATGAAAAATTGGTGAGATTAAATGGGTTAAGAATTGTGGTATAATAAAAACAACATCTTTATTGATACAAAAAACTAAAAAACATTGCCTAAAACACAAATCCAGTTAATTAAGGTTTGAAATAAGGTAAACTATGGCTTCTAAACGAGGTGATCCTGTGACTTGGAGTCAGTAAATATATTTTTAAATATTTAGAAAATAGGTTGTAATTCCAAATGAGTCTGGCATAGATGCATTGAGAGATTGGCACAACCAAAAGAAGGCTATATAGGTATACCCAGCGATGAATGACGATCACGATGAAAATGATGAAAGTTAAAGATAAATAAACTTATCTCGAAGCAATAGACTGGTTACAAAAAATATCTTTGAAAGTACTACCGAGATATAAAGTTAAGGATATATTTCTTTATGGAGAGAGACGTGTTTTCTCCAAAGGTGTCCTTATAATTTTCAAACTGCAGAGTTCGTCTGGGGTACACCGCATTCCCGAATATTATGCAGTTAAGCATGAATTTGCTAACTTTATTGTGTTCCGGTTTCATGGGCAATGTAGCCAGTGAAATTACTGGGGTCTCAAGATGATAACACGTGAAGCCATACTGTCCCATACCACTGGTGTTGCTTGCGTCTATTAAGCTACGGTTGTCACGTTCTATCAGGCGCTCTGTACTCTTGTCTTTTTATCACATTCAAAAAAATGGGATATATACAGTAGTTAGGTTACCTGCTCAGTACAATGTCATGTCAAATGTCCTGAGTCCACCGAGCGACGGACGCAGTTAACACGCAACTTGCATTGCTAATTATTTGACTAAATTAAAGACAAATACTTAATACACAGCCCGTTTCCTGGATATTTAATTTTAAGTTTAAAGTGAGTTCTAAAATTATTCTAATCGGCTACAAAAAGAAGTGTATTTCTAGTGGTGCTAAGCTCGGAGTTTGGATTTGAGCCCGGTTAAAGGCAATAGGCTCGCCCTATTATATGTCGAAATAGAAGATTAAAAGAAAATCGGGTGGTTTTTTCCGTTGTCACTGTCACAGAATCTCCTCTCCATATTTGAAAATCTACAATGATTATTATAATTATAACCCTACAATGCAGAAACAAATAATGTATTATTAGTTGTGGGAACGGTTTACGGGACTTGAATGAGATTCCAGCACGGAACAAATATTTACAGAACGGTTCCGGGTCTGGGTAGGTATGTAGAAAATCTAAATGGAACATTTTTTTTTTTAAATCCACTATGACCATGATTTGTCTCTTGAAAAATAATCGGTAAAACTAACGGTTCACCCAGTGGGTGTACCCAAACCCGAAACAAATATCCGTGGGTCAGACAAAGATTTGTCCCGGGTGAGAATTCAACCCAGTGCACCCGTGCTAGCTCGTAAAACCGCTGGGGCAAAGAGTTTCTCGAGTGGAGACCACGTACCGTACCGAAGCGTAGGACGGCCTCCAAGGAGATGGACGGGCCGTTGGATGCAGGCGGCTTATAACCGGTCCTTGTGGAAGTCTATGGGGGAGGCCTTTGTTCATCTGTGGACTTCTTGTGGCTGATATGATGATGACCCAGCGCATAGATATATGGCACATCTTTTACATTTACGGCAATATTTGCACAAACAAAGACGTAAAAATGTTACTAAAAGAGTGATGAATTAATGTGGAGGGATGGAGGGGTAGAGGTAGGCCAAAGAAAAGGTGGATGGATTGTGTTAAAGCGGACATGATAGAAAAGAGAGTGACTGATGACGTGACGGCTGACAGAGATGAATGGAAGAAAAGGAGATACTGCGCCGACCACAAATAAATTATTAAATAAATTGGGACAAGGGCAGGAAGATGATGAAACACGCAAAAATTAACTTAAATTTATCGGTTATTGTATTTTACAGCAATTTCGTGTATTCTGTACATTATAGCCCAATTTAGATTATTTGTTACGGCAGCTCTTATTTTGACGATGGTAACACTGATAAGCAATCCAGTAGCTCAACAGGATCACATTAAATAAGCCGCCTTGTACACCTTGCCATTATACCGCATTACAATGATTTATGTACAATATGCGTAGGACCCTATCTAATGGTACAATTAGTAGGCAACAAATATTCTGAAGCTAAGTTATCGGTAATTTAAGTTATTGCCATTGTAACAATGTTAATGTGATATTAAGTAGCGCAAGAACGGAATAAACACAAACGTTACTATTGTAGAAACGTCATTTGAAAAGCACTTTTTTATACCAATAAGGTGGCAAACAAGCATACGGCCCAGTTGATGGTAAGCGGTTACCGTAGCCTAATAGATGTTTGTAACTTCAGGGGTATCATTTGCGCATTGCCAACCCTGTCACTTAAGTTGGGTTGACAGTATAAGGGTCAAAGTCCCCCCCACTGCCAATACAACGTTTCCTCGCGGAGCACTGGCAACCGTACTCACCGTAAGGAACACAACACAGCTCAAAGCAGTATTATTTCACTTCGATTTTATGCAAGGCGGAGGTACTTCCTCAGTCGGGCAGCTCCAATTTGAGTGGAATTACTCCTACTGTGCCCTACCTCTCTTAATAATTAATATCGGTGTACTTCTGTGAGATTGTTATCATACCATCACTACTAAAGGGTTTGGCAGAAATGTAGGTATATCTCTAAGTATGTATGTATATCCGGTATGTTCATGTCCCATGTAATAAGGGACGAGCCTATTACTAATAACCGGGCACTAATCCAAACTCTGAGCTGCTATTGAGAATTTCTTAGAAAAACCCAATAACACTGCTCAACCTGGAAATTGAACCCAGGACTTCAAGCCTAGCAGTCGCGCTTTCGAAAACTAGGCTAATGAGACAATACTTAGTTAATTATTAAAATATTACTATCTAAAATGACTACACATTATCAATATTACTAAACCGATCTGCAAGGTTAAGCTGCGCTAGTCGCGGTCAGTCTGTGGATGGGTGGCCATTCTTAACACACTGAAACCCCCTGTGCCTCGGAGGGTACGTTAAGCCGTCGGTCCAGGTTGTCATATGGACGCCTATGACAATATTTCAATATAAGTCAAAGTTAAAGAAAAAAGTCAGAAGCATAAAAATCCTGACAACTAGTCTATCCAATTTCTGTGCAATACCGCTATCCTGAGATATCGGTATTGTCCAAAAATTAGGATGCGGCGGTCTGATGGCAGTGGCTTCGTGTGAAATGCTGATATTCAGCCGCATCTGGTTAGACTGTAAGCCGACCCCAATATAGTTGGGAAAAGGCTTGAAGAAAGAAAGAAGATATTCTTACTAATTAGGGTTCGCCGGGCGATCATTTGTATGTGTATGTTTCGCTCAAAGATCGAAAACGCTCATTGAACGAAAAAACAGCTCACAACGCGTTGTGGTCAATTATATTAGAAAGTAGAAGTACCAGCATAATAATTAGTTGTTAGCTTTGTTTTAATTTAAACTGACATCGAGCATTTGTATTTATTTAAAAAAAAAAACTAACAACCTAACCTAGCCTATGTAGGAATTTGTTATTATTTAGTTTTTATCATTCCTTGCATTTTGAAGCTCATCTAATTTAATTCAACAACACGTTGTGAGCTGTTTTTCGCTTAATGAGCGTTTTCGATCTTTGAGCGTAATACAATACTGATCAATAAAATGGAAATAAAAAAAAGCAATATGCCATAGCCTTTTCCCGCTACTTTAAGTGTTTATACCGACTTCACTATTTATTCTCTTGTCTGTAAATGAGTTGTAAACGGTAACTGTCCATTCAGCCTCATGGTATGTCTATAAAAATATTTTACTCTATTATCTGTTCCGAGTTATTTCTTTAATAGTTTTCTACACACCTTACATTATAGCAAATGACATTTTCAATTCTTTAATTACTGACATAGTGAAGCGACATGAAAAGCTATCGATATTTTTATTTATTAATTAGGTACCTAATATTAAAATTCACGCACGCAAATGCATACACGAGTCTTGTATGTTATTAGAGTATAATCTTAAAACTTATTAAATTTAAAGTACCTATAATTTAAATATCAATGTTATGTTTTATAATTTGAGATAAAATATGACATCGCAACAGTAACTAAGTTTAAGTAAATTGAAATTTATACAATTTAAATTATTTGCTTTAAAAAAACCATTAAATTTAATTATTTGTTGAGATTTATGAATAAAAATTAAATTGTTAATGTCAGTAACGTGTTCTTATATTGAGTTTATACATAATGTAAGGAGCTCCTATTAAAATTTAATTGCATAATTACCTAATAATAACAAAAACAGTAAAGGATAAGAATTCACACAATCGAGATCTTTGAACTAGTAAAAATATGATTTTATTATTTTTGTACTTGGCGTGATAAAAAGACTGATTTTTTAGAAAAAACATCTATGATTATTCCCTAATAATAATTACCATATAGATATATACCTTAAAAGAAAATAAAATTATTTACAATTAAATATTTTGGATCTCACCATAGTTACCGACCGAACCGAACTAAATATTATCTACCTTTCATATAAAAATATATACTTAACTTTCTTTTGCATTCTATTTTTATATTGTCCAACCAAATACACTGACCACTGACAGAGGGATACCTCTTGTAATATTCCATTTGATTTTATGACAGCAGGCATATCCGCATAACGACGTATGTGAAGTACAATCGTTTCACGTACATTGATATCTCACTGGCCGGATGTTATTTTTTATGCGGACTGTACTTAACCAAAACATGGCCGTGTGTTTTAGTTACCAGCTGTTTGGTTATACGATGACATTCTAGTCATGTGTTATGTTCTTGGTTTTGTACTTTAAATAGAAAACAATTTGAACAAAATAAAAAAAAAAGTATCTAATTAGTTTCTTTAATGTTTTAATCCATAACTATTTGCTGTCGATGGGATAAGAAGTGTCTTACTTACATTGATTATAGGTATTATATGCTTAATATATCAAACAAAATCAAGCTACATAAAGTTTTTGACTAATTTAAATAAGAGATTATAGCTAAATACTACTAAGATAACGTTTTTGCGAAACATTTATTTATAAATGTCTTATAATTTAGTTTTAAACAATGTGTGTTGTTGATAAATGATAATACGTTGTGAATAAATTAATTGACGTTTAGCTAACAATTTTAGCATTAGTTTTTAGCTAGCTGTTTTTGATTTTGAGAAGGTAGGTACTTAGTTTAAATATTGCGACACTAAATTATGTATTTTTAATGAACGCCTTTTAACTTTATTGTTTATGTAGGACATTATTATATAGTAAGTGCCATTACATCTGCTGCATGTAATGGTACTAACTACATAATATGCATCTGCATTTGCTTCCAAGCAAAATATAAACTAATTATTTTGCAGGCTTTCAGCTTTTTTGCTAGACTCAAGTATTTTTTTACCCCTAGCTTTCAAGGTAGGTTGGGCTTCCTTTTTGTAACCCTTTTTCTAGCTATTATTTTCAACGTGTACTCTGCTATTTTTTTATCGGCTTACACAGTGTTGTGTCAAGCCGTCCACTTAGATTACCATCTACGTCTAGAGCGGTGACACTCAGTGATTATCGATAAGTTCGGTAGCGAGATTTTTATCGATAATACAGTGATCGAAACTGGGCCGACACTGTCTTGGTAAATGTCAAAACAAGTTTTTTGAGCTTTGGCGGGAAGATTTGATATTAGAAAGTGTGTGCAATTGCTTTTTTGTTTTATTCTTCGTAAATTAAAATAATGAGCTAGTTTCTCAGTGTATTCAGTTAAAAAGTTTATTGCTCCATAACATTTTTTAAATTGTTGCATACTTACATCATGCATTAGGTATTAGTTATACTTAATGCATCAGCGGGATTTGCGCCTTAATTTCTTTTTTTGTAATATTTTTGGCATTTTTGGCATGGCTTCAGAGGCCTTTGTGCCTATCTACTTAATTTCTGTGACGAAATATTGCAGACTATTAAAAACTAAATAAGTATAATTTTGTATCCCTTTTCGATTTTTGTGACATTTATCGATATTATCGATCATTGTTGTTTCCGACTTTCCGTTCTATCGAAATATTGTTTTGGAGGCATCAGTTTTTTCCTCCGCCCTGCGCACGATTGCTAATAGGATCACTTCTCCGACTCAGCCGGACGGCATTCCTGTATCTTTTCCGCTACGTCACGGACGCCGAGACTTCGTCGGCGGAAATACATTGCGTTGTAAATATTAGAAGATGTCCGTGCATAGGGTTAAGAGTAAGTTAATTTATATGTAGGTAACTACGATATTAAAAATGGTCTAGATAAAAATCGGCGAGTAGGTATTTGTAGCTGTTTTTATCTCGCTTTATTTAGGACGCGGAGATGCTTAACAATTCAGTAAAATCTAGAATACAAGCTGTTTGTTTCTGCAAAAAAGTTTATTTAAAAAATAAATATTTAAATAAGTACGTAGGTTTATAAGTAAGCCTAAATTAAAGCCAAAAGCTAAAATTATACAAAAAATGATTTAATAAAATAAAAATAAATGAGAACCGTAATCTATTAAAATAGGAATGCAAGGAGTTTCAACAATTACGTCTCCGTACATAATATTGTATAGTTTACGACACAGGGATGACGTCAGAGTACTATAAAATAAGATTTATTGAACGATGCCATTTTAATGAATTATCTAGCGGTTTTCCTCATGTCCCCTAGGGACATGTGTTGTGTAACCATAGATAAGGTTATCAGAAGTCCAATGCTGTTAAAAAAACAATTAAAAAGTGTTCAAATTATAAACGAGGTTCGATTAATTGTTATATCACAAATATCAATTTTCCCTCAATCTTATTAGAACACAATATTTTCAAGAAGATATATTAATATAATTTATATTATCAGTCCAGGAGAAATTACATATCTGAAATATTAAAACTAGATCGGAACTGAGTATCCTTATCATCATTATCGCCAATTACCTATATTTTAAACAGTTTTAACTCCCACCTTTGATTTAAGCACCAAAAACCAGACCTTGGAATCCAACTTAGGACTCAGTATTATTAGCCGCACTTGCGACCATGAGAACAATGTGCCAGTTGTAACAAAACGCTGAACTAAAAATATTTTTTAAATGAAATTATTTATTTATCGATAATTATTCTTAACTTATTAGGTATTCTTTAAGTACAGGGTATGTGTAATGTACTCATCGTAGAAATAAGTTTTTAAAATTGTAACAAATAATAATAATAAAGTTAATCTCAAAAAACTAAGACAACTAACAAAAAACGGGTATAGAACTGAACCAGTTTTCTTTGTGAACAAACAAAAAATGATTTTGTTATTAATAGACAAAGACTTTCTGACTATAATTTTAATTATTTGCTTGTAATAAAAATATAATAGGTACCTATACTACGATCGTTTCCATTCATGGTAGAAGTAACTGAAAGATTAAACGTAGAATCTAAGTTAATGTTCTTACCGCTTGCAATCATTATAGGCTTTCGGAATTTCAACGACTTTCCCAGTAGTTAAATAATTAGCAACACAAGACTACGCTATGAGGAAGTGTTTACGGTAGAGCTACTTAATATTTATGGCATAGACCATCGTATCATTGAAAGGAAATTCTTTGCAAGTTAAGAAACATCATCAAATAATTATTTAACAATAGAAAAATACCAATCAAATAATGTCACTAAAATAGGAAAAAAACATAGAAACAAACAACAATTGAATTATTATAAAAAATACATTTAAAGCAAGCATTATTTTCATAACGAATTAGTGACGCGCTGTGTACCGTAGTGCGCAGGCGCGGCGACGCGTCGCAGTGCCGCCAACATTGACAGCTGTCAATCAGAGCCAAGATGGCGGCGGGCCGGTTCCGCCGTACAAACGCGGGTCGCTATCTCCGTCAAATCTGACGCAGGGCTCTCATAAGATTAGAAATGTTTTTATACTGCAACATGTTGGATGACCTTTTTAATCAGCTCAACTTTGCAGTTGAAATGTCGCGGAATGGTAATTGATTTCATTAACACGGCTCCATGCACTTTCTGAAATACCCACAGATTTGAATGATAAATTTAACGATGTCTATTAAACTATCACGACCAACGAAAATCGGATGCCATCGGTTAAAATGTACCTAATACTTAGTAATTTACCGGTGGCAAAGTATTAATTAGGAATGGCATGCATAGCAACCTAGTGGAACTATTGCAAATAATAGAAAATAAAATTTAAAAAATAATAATTAATTATACTAGTCCATCTAGTCTATCAACCTAGTTTGGACTTCCTACTTATAACTTATTTAAAAGCTTATTTTTTTTCTATGTATAAGTTTTGACCTTTTATTAATAATGCAATCGTTTTATTCCAGATACCACAAACACTAGTGATGTGACGTACATAATGTGCCAGCGCGTCATAGTGACGCACCCGCGGACTTTGAATAACCAGTAGTGAAGTGCGTGTACCGATAGATTGTATTCGATATTGTAATAAATATCGCCTTGTGATAATTGATCCCGAATGAACACCCTGATGCTCACGACCGGTGGTGCAGTGGACGAACAACCCTGTCTTGACAATAATATGGCGTTCTCCTCTTATAAGTAAGTACACCACAAATATATTCTAGCTCTAAGTGGTCTGATTCACTAGGTTGTTATTATTATAAATGTTGTTTGACTTTACAGAATAAATCTATAGGTAACCTATATATTCTGACAAAGAATCAAAGGCAAAATGTTTTATTTCAATAGTTTTCAGAAAACTAGTTGCACAGTTTCAAATAGGGTCATATGGAGCAGAGCCGGCAAGAAACTCCATAGAGTTTTTTTAAATGTTATTTTTCTATTGCTAAATATTTTAAAATATGTTTGCCAAACAAAAATTCTGTGCCGAGATCGAATTTTATTTCGTTAAAATTGATATCTTTAATAAGATTCCACGTTTTTCTACTATTTACAAATTTGTTCTCACAATTTCAGAATTAGGCATTTTTATGTGAAGGATAAATACAGTTAAGATCGATAATTGCCTTCCAAAAGGATGAAAAATAAAGAAAAAATATTGTTACCTATATGTCTTATATTAAAACTGTGGAAAATATATAAGTATGTCGCTATTAAATGATAATGAAATGCCCTGTTCATCCGCACTGAATGTCAAAAGCCAACATCTTTTGATTCACCAGTGTACAACTTTACAAAGAAGAAAACAAAAGTCGGTGTCAACAAACGGAAAATTATTTGTAAAAGGGTTGACGTTTGACCCACGATTACTGTCGACCTTAAACATCCTAACTAACGCTACTTTTTTTACTGATATCTTATTTAAAGTATTTACAAATTTCAAGCATACCCGAGTACGGATGCACCGTTATAATTATGACTTAATATTTTAGACAAAAGCAAAGTAAAAATTATATTTTCTCCCACAGTTGAAGTCGATCGAGAGGCAAATTACCGCATACTTTTTGTAACAACATAATGAAATTATCTTCATGAAATACGTAAAAAGCTGTCATAACCATAACTCGAAGGGGTCTTGACAGCGTCCCGTAGTGCAGGATGAAGCCATTTATCCAAAAACTGCACCGGGGATCTCTCGACCAATCGCAGTCAGAATTCAGATGACAAGATTACTTATACTTGGAAATCGACACAAGTTTTCGATGCATCATTAACAGCATTACTCGAATTAATTATACATTTTTTGTTGGAATGACAACCAATATCTAGATGTACGAACAGACCGACTCGTAAACGTTTCTTCCAATACGTCGCTTGTGTAACACTTTGTAAAGTACCCTATGACATTCATTTTTTACGCACGCCAAGGCGAGGCTTTATTTGCGGTTTGACTATAAATTCATATTTATTGTCAGCTGTATAAACTTTTGCCGTTCTCCAAATGGATTCATAATCTAAGTATAGTAAAAACATAGCTATTAGCATTGGAACAAGAGAACGAGATCGTTCGCATATATTAGTTTCATTTCATAACCTATAAAGTAAATACAGCAATTACCGAACGCAAAAAGCCGTTGACCAATGAATTCGTCAGGCGGTTACAGTCCTCAATCGGGCACCTTTCATTTAAAAAAAGAACCATACGCCATTTCATGTCAATTTTTGAATTATTCATCGTGCGAATGCGCGAGCGCATCGATTGATGCAAACAAAAAGCGCGCGCTCGCTAATCTTCGCCCTTTTTCGCCGAGCTTCGGGCTTCCTCGAGCCCAGTGTTGCCAACCAACGCATTTATTATTCAACTAGTTTTTACAATCACGCTGGGCAAAGACATAACAGAGAATGCATTTATTTGATAAATGATATTTTTTCACAAACCCCAAACTTCGGCTTTTTTAAACTAATTTTTCGGTGTCAATATTGGGAGACATCTTTTGTTAATAATGTGTGCTCCATTCATGTCCATTCAATCAAAAGAGAAAACATAATGCTGTGTCATATAATCCGATACGTTCTCATAACAATGTTCTGAGAATCCGATCAGAAGTTTTAATTTTATACTTCTTATATTGATTTGACAAGATTAACTGCGCTGGAGTTTTTTTGTATCGTCACATTCTGTCTAGTTGGTGTGTCGAATACTTTGGGTCGATAACATCTAGAGTGCGCAAATATTTCTAAACGATTAATAACTAGTTGAACATTTTTCATATAAAGTGCTAATTTCTTGTTAACCAAAGTAATCACTTATAAATGATTGCATTCTAAATTCGTTATCATTGGCCGTCAAGCCAATTACAAGTAACATTGCGATGCTTTGAGTGCAGAAAAAATATAGTATTCGAATTTCCGAGCGTTCATCCCCCGCGCCCGCACGTCCGCCGCGCCTCGATGCCGCGTCTCGACTGTACGTGATTGGTTTATTAATTAGGCGAATCATCGTCGGGTTCCATTTTTAAAAATAGGCGGGATTCTTGCTGTGCGACTTTTCTTTTTAATTTTGGCCGGCGTTGAACGCAATTAGAGCTGGCAGTAAAACTTTTTGTCATAATCACCACGCGACGATAATGTTAGTTTTAAATACTACTCAAGATAATTAATAAGGCTCTTTGGTCGCTATCACCCAAATTAAACTTAATTAACACCTTACGTTATCCTTACAATTTATTGTCAATCCCTTGACTAAAATATGTGTCGATTTAGACTATAAAGTTACTATCTATTACTATACTCATACTTGAGGAAAGGAAATCTGACGAAAGGCATCATAATTTGAATTTCACTTAATAATACAACTGCATGCTGACTACTATTCAAACATAATTCAACCGATTGGCATTGCAGTCTTAGCTCAGTCTGAAAACTAACAAAAATTGAACTTTCATATTTATTTTTACGGAGGACCGATTAAAAAGATACGAAATCGATCGCAAACGGCTGAGGTCAGTAGAAAAATAACATAAAAAGCGTTGTCGCGTCCGTCCCGATGCTGTCCCCCGAATACCGTTAGGATGCCTTCGAAATTTAAAACGGAGGAAAAAAAACACTGAAAACTATTCCAATTGCCAGTGTTTGGAATCCGTTTTGTCTGCTATCGCGTTTTAGGGTTATTTCGGTTACGGAATATTTGTAATTTTTGCTTTTTGCACATCATAATGTACATTTTCGCTTCTTATGCACGTGATACAGAATTCTGACATCGATCCGAGCTTCTTTAACTTATCCTCTTATAGAAACCAAATCTTGAGGAATAATATTTTACTCTGATAATAAAGCATAAGTTTCTGTTATATAACTGTTTAATTTGTTAGATCGATCTTCTAAAGGTGGGTTCTGAAGGCACACCGCCGTAATGACCTTTAACAAATTGGCATCTTACATCATCTGTATCTTACGAAGTTTCATTACGATCTTTCCTTTTTAATGTGATATTACCTATGGAATAATAATACTTTAGACTATAAAATCAATCAGGAATAAACCATCAATCAAGATACCCACATAATTTATAAACGGTTTCAGTAACTAAAGCAACGGAGCATGTCAAAAACAGTAAAAAGTGTGAGAGTAGATAGGTAGAATAGTGAGTGCAAAAGAAAAAAATAAATAAAAACAAAAATCAATCAAATTAATGTACATAGGTTCACTGATTTTACTCTACAGTCCTTTGAACATAAAATCATATAGACCAATTGCCTTTACAAATTACAGTCTTCTCATTCTTTACATCTAAGTAATACGAGTTCAACAATTGCGAGTGCGCCGGGCTGGTCTGTCACGACTGGGCGACACGTGCTGGCTTCCGATGGCCATTGTTCACTTTACGTCATCGCACGTTACGTAATGTGCGTTTATGACTTTGATCTGGGTGACAGACAAGCACTTGATAGTGCAATTTCGCTGAAACTGTAATTCGAAGAAAGAACTAGGTATTTGAGATGTTGAGCTGTTTTTATACGGGATATTACAATAGTTTTGTTAAAAATATAGAAATGAGAGAAGAAAAAGGAAAAGGCTTATGACCTGCTAAATTAAAGACAGAAGTGAATGTAGAATTAACGTATAGAAGCGCAGGTTTATTTGGCTAAGCAACTCCTGCGGCTTCCTTTAAACTCGATTTTAGCGATAGTCATTAAGTTCCTCCAACTCCCAACTTCAAGCAGGCTTCAGTTAAACTAAAATAAAATAACCCAAAAGCCGTATCACAAGCACACAAACAAAACTGCAAGTACAAAATACTTATAGCGTCGGGTATCGAAAGGGCCGAACATTTCTCGGAGCCGGTCAACTCGCAACTCCGCTGACCGCCGCTACTAAGTAAGACGGGGACATAAATTCTTCAAAGGGCTAAATAAAAATAAAAAAATACTCAAAAACCCCTTTAACAGAGCTACCGAACTATAATTTATGGGAGTTGGCCCGCGACTGCCATCGTATGAAAAAAGAAAAAAACGCAACAGCCAGAGAGGCAAAACGGTGAAATTTGGAATAATTTCGCGATAGCATCGCGCACGCCGGTACCTTTCAATTTCTTTATACGTTTGCAAATTTGTGTTTTTGTTTTGTCGCAATGTGGAGTTATGGCCGTGGGCAGGTCGAGGTACATTAGTTGAGTTTATTTTGTGCTAGGCTTGTAGATCCACCTGCCACTGTAGCAGCGAAATGCGCTTTAACTTTTTGTATTTCAATATACCTATTTGCATTTAGGTCTGAATTAAAAGACAAGATGTTTAAATTGAGAAATAAATGTTTTTCTTTCTTTCTAATTAAAAGTCATGGAAATGCTCCCTTATAATTTAAGCTGATCAATAAAATGCT
Source organism: Acronicta alni (assembly GCA_964056405.1). NCBI lineage: Eukaryota > Metazoa > Arthropoda > Insecta > Lepidoptera > Noctuidae > Acronicta > Acronicta alni. The sequence continues at coordinate 7,438,145 of OZ043936.1, forward strand.
TTGCTTCGTACCTACTAATATTTAGAGATTCAAATCAAAACACAATTCTATAATCAGGCGATATCATGACGTAGATTTAGTAATTAAGTCAGCAGTAATTACAATTATTATAAATTATTTTATTATTACATAAGGCTTTTCAATGTAACTAAAAATATTAAACTTAAATCATTCAGGTTTTTGACAGTAGACGGAAACACAACAAAGGAATGCTGAGCCAAAGGCAGAAAAAGTTAATAAAATATAACTTTAATGAAATCATGATTAATGCAAATTGCTTCATAAATCATGTCGCATGTAAATCATGTCGCTTCACTGTTAGGCACCCTTATCCTGTTTTTTTCATACCACTAAGGTGGCAAAGAAGCATACGGTCCACCTGATGGTAAGTGGTTACCATAGCCTATAGACGCCTGCAACACCAGGGGTATCACTTGTGTGTTGCCGACCCTGTAAAATGAAAGAAAACTCAACTATTATTGGGTTGGCAATGTAAGAGTCAAAGTCTCCCAACTGCCACAACGTTTCCTCGTGGAGCAACCTTGCTCACCGTAAGGAACACAATACAGCTCTAAGCAGTGTTATTTCTCTTCGATTTTCTACTTCCCCAGTCGGGCAGCTGCAATTTGAGTGGAATTACTCCCACTATGCTCTTTAAAAAAATATATACCCTGATAGGATAAAGGGCCTGTTTCTACCATTATATTTTATATTTATTGTTAAAGTTTGTCTTTAGCACAAAATAGGTTTAAGACTCTTTATGTACAGAGGCTAGTACATCAAGCTACCATAATCAAACAAATTTCTTTGATTGATTTTCAACTTTAAAATAAACCATTAAGGTTCATATTCAATTGGGAACATTTGACAGTTTTTGATAGCTTAACCTGCTGGCGTCTGTACCTCATATCGATAAGTTTTTATTGAGGAGAGAGAGCTTCAATGAGCGGCGTTATAATGGTGTATCAAATGGTCATGGACATTTAGCCCAGCTGCTGAACAGCTGATCTGGCAGTTAAAAGTATTCAAAACATAATTCTGATCTAGTCTCAGTTTCGTAAATGTACTAAACCTCAAACACGAACAAGTGAGATTGAATTGAAATAGAAAATTGACGCAAGCTTGGGACATTTATAAAACTGAAACTGGACAGAATTTATATTTTTAATTTCCCCTACTGTTCCCCATAACATAGACTAAGTATTAGGGCTCATGATCACACAATAGAAGAAGGAATTTGAATCGAAAAAATGCGTTCAACACATAATTCATTATTTTTAAAGTTGAGTAAATGTTTATTTGTAGCAACAGTGCCGTTGTTTCTGCGTATATTGAATTAAATTAAACAAAAATCTTAATATCGATTTAGAATTTGTCATCTTACGATGCAAATGATGTCAAAACTATCGAAAAACTATGTAAACAACATAGGATGTTTTAATTACTATAAGATAATATTGACTTAATCATGTAATCTATTACTCTTACAGCTTATTAGTTAGGACTGTTTCCTCTCAATACTACGCCAACTCACCTAGCTCTTACGTAACGTGATCAAACCTAACAATGACTAACTCATCTCCATATCTGTAGAGATTAAACACGTGTTCTCTTTGAAGTTTTTACCAAAAAGTATCATCTGAAATTAGAAACTTATAATTCAATTTGTAGGGATTATTTTGTTTTAAGAATATTTTTACGAATAGAAGTCGTTCTTCATTTGTTTTCTAGTGGATTCATAAATAGGTTTCACTGGTTTTCTCTCGTCTGGAGAATCAAAAGACACATGATGTGTCAATTTGCTTATGTTCTCCTTATCTTCGGTAAGTAAGTACCTACTATTATTACTGCTTTATCTATCTTCATGATTACGAATACATCCTAGGTATTATTATTTGAGTAAGGAGTTTTGATGTTGTTATGGTCGAGAGTAAAAATCCTTCGTACATCAAAATGGACCATTCTAAAGTTATCCAAAATGTTTGCAGTAGGACCAAATAGAATTCCCGAGAAAAACCCAGAACTTTATCTTCATTATCTATTGAATCTAACGGATCACCTCAATGTTTTGATAGGTTCACATTTAATTAGATTAATCTACTGTCAGAGGTACGCTAATCCGATTATACTTTTTCTGTGACTTGATTGTACAGAATTACATTTGGAGGAACATTAAATGTAATTTTATTAGTATTTATTGATGAAACGCGATTTGAAAGTTTATAAATAATCTACAGGTTAACCATAGCTTGGAGGTCATAATACAATTAATATTTTGAGCTTCATCTTATATTTTTGATGGAGAAACATGTCAAGTCCACAGAATTTACTATCATTTCTTCTAATAAAAAAAACTGCTCTGATTGTTTGTAGATAATGCCATTAAGAAGTAATTAGGAAATACTGTCCAGTTTTGTCGATGGAACAACCATTATAGCTTCCTTTATTCTGTTTTCATCTTGATCTTCTGTTACCTAAAAAGCAAACTTATTGCTGAGAAGATTATACATACTCCTAACATGAAGTTTTACAAAAATATCCATTTGTTGGATTCGGCATAAAAAAATGATGATACCGTAACTGGTAACACTGCCGTTAGTGTTGCAAATGCAAATAATAATTGGTGGCATAATGTCACTATAGATCACGATGTATCAATAACGATTTGTCAAAATCACCAGCAAGCTTTCTGGCCTCGTTTGCGAACATTGTGCTTTGGTTTCAGGGTACAGCACATCTAGAAAGTAATTCATTTTTTTATTACATTAAGTCAATGCGTGTTTAATTCTTCCTTTAGATAAAACTTCTCGTCGATTTTTAACGTTTGTGCAGAAGGTTTTAACTAAATGATTTAAAAAACGAATCTAACCATGAACTTTAATATTTTACGTCTTTTTTTTAACAAAAAGGTTTACAGCTATAGCTGTAAGATATTTACAAAATATTGCAGTAATTGTGTCGCTGTCTATTGTACAGACGCCAGCAGGTCAAGCTATCCAAAACTGTCGAATTTTCCCAAATGAAAATGAACCTTATTATTTTGTATTAAAGTTGAAAATCTATAAAAGATATTTGACAGATTGAGGTAGCTCGATTTGCTGGCCTCCGTACTAACTATACGCTGTTTTGTCTCGTTTCGTTCTAGTACGTTAGTAAGTAAGATCGAACGAAAAAGACAAAACATTGTGCAACTGTACACAGCTTATAAAACGTTTACAAGATTTAAGAACATCGAATATCGTTTGGAAACTGGCATGGTCAAAGCAACGAAACGTACCCTTCTGAGGGTGGAACAATTGTTTTTCTATTGTTACCGCTAATTGGTCATTGACAGGTTAAAAGACTTTCAAAACTCGCACTATGTGCGCGTGACGTGGTATCTGCTTCATTTCTGCCTCTTCTGCCAGATTTCTGCTTCTTGGAAGTCACTATAAGGAACTACTATAAGGAAAATTAAAAGTAAAGTATTTACGTTTACTGTTTTCACTGGTTCAGTTACGTATTTGTCTGGTGTAGTTAATATTCTAAATATTTTTGGGTTTTTTAGAGGATATCATTGGTAACAAAAACCCATCATCACAATAGGTTGACATTATAGGTATTGGTAGATATTTTTATATTATTGAAACACATTACTTACCTGTGACTTTACTTATACATACTGATAAATTAGTGTTGATTTTTAAATCATACCTAAGGGTACATTAGGTTTCTAACTAAATTATTTTGAAAAGAAACGATAGTGTTTTTCTTTTCAACCAATGTACGATATATTTTTTTATAAAACTTGACATATAATGAAACAACCGCGAGAATTCTGAAATGAGAAATTGAAAGATGAGATTGACAGATATTAAAATCATTTTATAAAAAAGGATACTAAATTTTGACGCATTGAAGGGTACATTATGTAAATAGGTTCTTTTTAATATTATATCTGTAAAAATATTTTACTTATTGTTTTGACAAATAAATATGGTTATACAATGCTCCATAAATAAATTTTAGTGATGGACATATTTAACACACTTAACAGTGGGGCAGGAACGGGACAAATTAAAAAAATTACAATTTATTTTTATACAGAACCATCTTACGAATTCTCGCTAGCCGATTCTCGTCGCAAGACATTTGGAACCGGTCCGGATCGTGAGTCGTTCCGTCATAGAAAGTTAAACAGTAGTTATTTAATTAACTATAGTTAACGCGTGCTGCCCGTCGCCCCGGGCTGTCTTGAAAATATATTGATTGCCTGTTTATAAATATTGCGCTTGATTCGTGACCGAGGGTCTACCAACCTGTCGCTGAGTTTTTTGCGGCGTAGTCTTGGACGGGTCGTTGAGCGAGTAGTTCGTATTTTTTTTAAATATAAGACCTACGGAATCTTTTTTGCCTTAATAATCTCTATGTATACTTTTTAGATTATTTGTTTCCGGTGTTTGTCAGTCTATCATTGTGTTTGTAGCACTAGACATCAACATCTTCATCCTGGCCTTTTCCCAACCATGTTGTGGTAGGCTCCTAGTCTAACCAGAGGGTCTACTCCCTATCTCCGTCAACGAAGTTACGAGCCATTCGAAAGTTCTCCGAAGCTTTGGAGTCCGATAAAACCGATAATTGTCAAATTCAATTTTTCGAACGGGTAAAAACACATCGAGAGTAGGGACAACTGTCAAATTGTCGTTCATTCTTAGTTCGGGCCCCGAACGAATCATCCATCCGTAGGTGATAAGGAGTAGGAAACGCCCGTAACTAAGGTCGAAACTACGGACTTCGTGCTTAGGGAGTAGACCCCAGATGTGGCTGAATACCAGTATTTTAAACGAAGCAACTGCCATCTGTCCTCCCCTATTCATGGGCAATACCGATATCCTGAGGATAGACTGGTTATCAGAGTTTTGGGCTTCTGATTATCATTAACAATTGTCATAGGTTTTCGCATGACAACCGGTACCGTTTAAAGGTATTAAACACATCTCGTATTAGGACAAAATTTTATGAAAACTACCTAGATGACCCCACGCTCTACCTCCTGAATCATGTCTCCCTTGTTTTGTGCTCAAGATAGTAAGGCTTTAGTCTGCAAAATCCGAAGATCCGTAAAAACACCACATCTTGTTTGTGGTTTGGAATTTAACATAATGTATGTGCATTCATATCACATTGAAGTACATAAATCTTTTGAACTGGCTCAACTAGTATCTCTCTTGTCGTTGACACTGGGCCAGCACGTGCATTGTCCTTATCAACCTTATCAATATCTATCATATTGTCCTTAGAGCGTAATATTTGTTTAGTTCATTTGTTTCTAACGTTTCCATCTTCCAAGAGTTGCAGATTTTGTTCGTTGCTCATTGCAAATATTGATTGCGTTTATGGGATCTGAACGTATGCATTCTTTGCCTTGTTTTTTTTTAATAATCGTTGTTTAGGGTAACTTGGTGATCATAAATTGAATTGTAGGATTATATTTAAGTGGTCGACTATATTTTATCTGCTATGTCGTCTATTATACGTATCTAGGGTTGACAATAAATTAGGTACTATTCATTTCAGCGTATCGTTTTAGGAATAGAAGACAATAATTAGCTTATTGTCGATACCAATTCGATGCGGGTAGACATAATATTGAATACCTTTTATTTAACAAGACGACGTTTGTGGTCTCGTGGTTCGCCCGTCGGATTGCCAATCACGAGGTTGTGGGTTCGATTCCCACAAGATACAAATATTTAAGGAATGAACATAAGTGTTTGTGTTTGTCTGCGTGATTCTTATGTAGTATTATAACTAGGTATTCACAAAAAAAGTATATAAGTATTATAACCAGTGTCTAGTACCCATAGTACAAGCTCTGCTTAGTTTGGGACTAGATGGTGTTGTGTAAAATTGAACAAAAATATTTATTTATTTACTTTTGATATTGTACTTTTAACCGGGTCAGAATTTCTGTTGCTAACGGAATCAGAGAAAGAAACTTTACAATACGTTTCATGTAAGAAATATTGTTTCCCGCATCAAGTCCTTGATGATTAATTGTCATAAACGCTACTCCTACGCTAAAGGTTCAATTCCTAGGTCGAGCAGTGCTATTGGGATTTTGTATTTAATTCTCAGTAGCAGCTCGGATTCTGAATTTATTTATTTTTATTTAAATAGAATGGTTTAAGCCAATTACACTATTTAAACATAATTAATTTAACACATCATGTCATGTATTCTTCTCACAGTATCATCTTCCATTCATTCGTCCCATGTAATAGGGGGTCACCCTATAAACATACCAGCAAACTGTGGTTGTACATAGCACCTTCTGTTTTTTATTCACGATAGGCCTACGCTTGACCACTAGTTCGCCTGATGTTAAGCGACACTGCGATCTACAGTAGAGCGCGCTTGCCTAGAAGAAACCGATTCACTCGAGATTTAAAGACACCCAGATTAGGTATAGTTATTGAGGAAGACCCACTCAGGAAGCGCATTCCATATTTCAGGGGTACGCATGATAAAAGTTGATTTAAAGCGTTTCGTTCGGGTATTTGGGATGTCCACCGTGAATTGATGACGCTTTACCCTTCCAGGAATGCAGGCCTGATGGTATGCCATCAAATCCTTGATCTAGTTGTCATAACGAGAGCTAAGTCTGTAATAGAGAGCTATAATGTGTTCCAAAGCAGTATTCCCATCCTCCGTATGACGCTAGCCATGAACTAGCCTCGTCCGGCGGGTTTCCCCGAAGTGTTTGTTGTGCTCCCACCTCTGAGTACTGCATGTTGTGGTTTACGAAGCATGTTATGCTATGTGGTCGATCACAATGCTGTATGTTTCTCCTCGGCGATCCACTCTGTAAACTAAAACGGTATTTTTCATTTGGATCAGTTTGAATTTCTTATGACGCAAATGCATTTAATTGCATGAACTGAGGCCAAAAACATTAGAATAATTTCGACCATGTTTAATTGGTACCTATCCACGATAGGCTTGCCTAGTGTGGTTACCTCGAATACTCCTACTTTATGTACATGATCCACCATTGTGTAGAATTTTATGTGCCAATAATTATGTACAGACGCAAGCAGGTCAAGCTATCCAAAAATGTCAAAATTTTCCAATGGTATATGAACCTTATTGCTTTGGATTAAAGTTGAAAATCAATTAAAGAATTTTGACAGATTGTGGTAGCTTGATGTGCTGGCCACTGTACTTATAGTTTCTTTTTAGTGAAAAATAAATGATTCCCTAATGTCTTTAAAAAATATACACCAATTTTTGGATTTATTTCATATATTGATCTGCAAGGTTAAGCTACGTTTACCGTGGTCAGTCTTTAGATGGGTGACACATTGAGATGGTGCCTCGGAGAGCACGTAAAGCTGTCGGTCCCGGTTGTCATATCATCTATAACAATCCTTGAAATAAAATTACTTTTTACGGTATATTGATATTATTAATCCCGACGTTTCGGACCCCTTACAGCGTCCATGGTCATGGGTAAAGTCCGAAACGTCGGGATTAATAATATCAATATACTTAACGCGATAAAATCCGTAAAAAGTAGTTATATAGCGGTAGTTTTATTTCAATGTAGGTATAATAGTCGCGTTATTGTCAGAAATAAATATTTATTTACATTTGATATAAGTACTTTTTAATCGGGTCAGAAATTCTCTTGGTAACGGCTCCAGAGAAAGAATCTTTACAATACCATGTCATGCATTCTTCTCACAAAAATTCAAACATTCTTAGTTTGGGACTAGATAACGCTGTGTAAAATTGTCCAAGAATAAAAAAAATTGCATCAAAAATTTCAACCTCATTGTATGATGCAAAGAACGTTGAAGTCCCTACGTCTGCAGTTTACTCACCCACACACACAAACAAACATAATATCAGTAGCAGTGCAATGTGCATTGCTGATAACTTATCAGTGATATGCGATCTCTGTTATCACATGCAACAGACCGTCACCGCGCCGCGATCAAATTGTTTCAGAGCACACATATATGATATTACGAGAAACTCGATGGAGTTAATCACGAAAATTGTGTTATTAAATATTGCACGTGGACGAGCTATTACTTTACCATAAGAATAAAGATGACTGCCCTCTAATACGTATAATAGAATACATTTAAAAATTTAAATCTACACGGTCATATTGATTTCTGACATTTACGCGAATATTATACACTACACAGTCATGTTTAAAAGAAGGTTATTTCATTTATTAATAAGCAAATCATATGTTATAATATAGGTACCTATATCTTTTAGTTTAAGCCATTTTGCCTACTGTTTTATTCAGGCTTAGACTGTATTATTTAGCGTTATAATATATTTTTAAAATTTGTAGGTACACCAGAACTGGTAGAATATAAAAGACATTATAATTCTTGTAAACACCGATTTGTACTATTCTATAAAATAAAATCTATATATAGCATTTATAATATTAATTATGGATTATTATATTAAAATATACGTAAATAAACATATACTCATGCCTTTTACCCAAGGTAACAGGCATTCTAGCATACTTCTTTTCATCCATATTCATACGACTGATCATACACGTTGCCAGTTGCGAGCACTAAAAATTCTTTAAGAATAAACTGATCTGCTGGGCACAGAACTCCTCTTAGAGTGAGAAGAGTTAAGCTACTCGTTTCGTCCAAAACGCTAGCCTAATACGGGTTGGTTATTCTTAATCGGCACGTAATCAGACGTTTTTCTCGGGATTTTTCAAAGGCAAAGTTACCAATATAGTAGTAAGACAATGAATCATACTTATGCCAGTGACATGTCGCATTACATGAACTAACAATACCTTAAAATATGACTCACGGACTTCTCAAAGTCACAACCGAAATTCTGTTTAAGCACAAGACTTGCTCGAAGTGAAGTACATTCTGCTTTGTACAAACTAATTGAGTTGCCTGGGAACTTCGGATTAGTCATGAATACCATGATATTGGAGTAGACAGCACTCAGACAACATATCGTTTCTCATTTAAGATGGTTTTTAAGACGGCCAGTTTTCTGGGAACGTTACCAGTTGACAGCAATGTGGAGGAATACTTTGACGCTTAAACGTGAAAATGTAGTTCTTTTTTTTACCCTTTTTTTGTACATTACGTAAATAGTACATTTAGTTTTTCTTTTAATATCATCACTTGTAAAGATGGTTTTTAAAGTAGATTATAGATTTTGTACAAGCTTTCTTGTTTCTGCTTTGCGACTACAGTGCTGAATCTTGGTAGTACTTGTGGGATAACGAAGCTTTTCTGTCTGAAAACTATATTTGGATTTTTAGAAAAGTGGATGAGGATGGACGAGCTTACTTCTTTAAATTCAAGAAATGGGCTTGCAAGGATTCTAAATTAAATATGTTTTGATAAAAACGTTATATTGTTCTCTGTAAATAGATCTTATATATACACTCCTCAACGTTTTAGGTTTTTGGTACTAGATGGCGTCGGTGTTTCCTAACTCAGGATCAGTTAGAAGAAAAACCGAAAGAAAGTCAGAGAATAATGGTTTCTTATGAAGTATAAGTATTTTCGTGTGAAACAATTTAGGTAGGTCAATGTCTGGAAAGACTGTTTGAAGGAAATGTTACCACAGAAGTGATACAGAAACGACTAATTCTTGTGCGAATCAAATTACAGAAAGGTACCATGATACCATTAACACTTTGTAGCATATTTCCAATTAAGAAAATGAGATTCAAATAAAAATCTGTCACATTTCCTCAAAATCGATTCAGAAAAACCAAACCCTCAAAGACCTTGTCACGCAGTTTTTAGAAAAATTCCAAGCTCAGCATAAGCGATTGAATCGAGAGAAGAATCGAGTGCTACCGTGTGCGGTTTATATCGATATCTCGGTGCGGGGTCCTCTGAATGCTGACGGATCGTTTTGTCAACAATCGCTATTGTCTCGGCCGATGTTTGAAAATAATATATGGACATCAATCACCCTTCCTAAGTGCAGGAAATTTTCAAGATCGACGCGTCAGGGCGTTAATGAGTCTTGTGAAACGTTTCGGACAAGTGTAGATTATTTAACCGCTTTTTTTATTTAAGATAACCTAGAAAGCGTAGCTTGGTCTAGGGGCATACAAAGAAAATTGAAGCGTCGAAGTATCCCCAAAGGTTGAAGTTCCCATATAATTCAGGCCGAACCAATGGTCAACCGAGCATATATTCAAACTCCGAGCTGCTAACGAGATAACAGAAAAGCAATAAAAAAATTATTAATAGCATACCTAATACCTACCTACCGGGTAGGATAAACTGATTCTACCACTACAAATATTCTTCTGTTCATTTAAATGTAATGATTTTTACCCAACCTAATATTAAAAATAAAAATAAATATACAAGGAAAAGCTATTAAACCAATATAATGTTATAGATATTTATATTAATTCCAATTTGAATCATTTGTCCCATTGCATTTCGTTATTATTGTGAAAAGGAACATTAATTTTAATTGTAATGTCTCAATGTCCCTGTACCCGTTGCATAACCCTTCGGGGAGTAGATGTTTTTGGTTCAATATAATGTTTTTATATATATATCACAAAATATGAATAACATAATGCGTTGGTTTTGCACGTACTCACTATCTTTATGCAGGGTGTTACAAAATTACCCGTAAAGCCGAAAGGAGGTTAAATGGGGCCTTATAACGTGTCCATTTACAATATTTATGAACCGTAGTAACGCTGTATAACATACCCCAAAAAAAGGAAAACTTTATGAATGAAAAATAGAAAAACTTAAAGTAGACAATTAGTAGGTAAAATAGGTACGTAGTCTTTTCTGTTAAATAATATGGTTCCCTGACATGACATCTTACTAGGCACAATTTAAACATGTTGAAAACATTTTTGGCTTTGACATTTTTAGGGGGAATTTTGTAACACGTTGTATAATTTGGTTTTACGGTATTCCTGGGATATTTGTATAAGTACATTCTTTTCAGTAGTGATAGCCAGATAGATTTTCAGTAGTGAGACCATTGAACTGCCAGGTCAATGGTCTCGAGTTCGAATCCAAGGCACGCACCCCCTAATTTTTGAAATTCATGTGCGTATTGATAAATGGTGAAGGAAAACATCGTGAGGAAACCTGCATGTTTTAGCGATTTTTCTCGACGGTGTGTGAAGTTTGCCAATCCGCACTAGGCCAGCGTGGTGGACCTGAGGCTATAGCCTCACTCTGAGAGGAGACCCGTGCCCAGCAGTTTAAGGGTTGATGATGTTATAAAATAGATTTCAACATAACAGCATATTATTTATGTGATAATTTGACTTTATTATTATAATAAATCATAAAATTATTAATATTAATTTCTTTAAATTGACGTCATTGAAGTAAGAACTTGTTGAATTATGACATCCAGTTTAAATTTGTTTATCGTATATTTAAGTGTATTTAACTTTTTATCTTCTAAATCTTTTGGTAATCTCTGGTTAATGATTTCAATGTTGATCTTGGCAAAATTAATATTTAAGAATATCCGTGTAAGTCCACTTATTCTATATTTTATTTAAATGTACATTAGTAGGTACTTACACCTCTGTCTACCACTTCGGGGAATACAGGCGTGATGGTATATATGTATGTTTTTATTTACATCCATTTTCGCAGTCATGTTCTTTGCATTTTACTATCCTTTCGGGTGTAAATCCCACGTATTAATTGGAAAGCTTAAAGATCAATATGTTTACAAACATTGCTAATATCAAACTTTCGCATGTATGAAATCTTAGCAGCTATAAAACCACTTTTTACGGATTTTATCGCGTTATATTGATATTATTAATCCCGACGTTTCGGACCCTTTACAGCGTCCATGGTCACGGGTAGACTCAAGTTAAAGTTGAAAAGAAGAAAGAATATAAGAACAAAAAAAAAGTTGTTGGGAAGATAGTTGTGTGGTCTTTTCAATAATATTTTTTATTTAGCAATATCTATTCTAACCCTCTTATTTTTTTTTTAATATCTTCAGTGTACAGACGCGGATATGTTACGATTTCATAATAAGTAATGTACAGACACAGGTTTTTATAATAGTTATAGTTTAGATTGCATTTGAAATAATTGTGACTATTCACAATTATCTTTTGGATATAGACCTATGTCTATATACAAAGGATGATTGCTGTAGCTGCCAACTAAGTACATAATAATACAGCTAAGTACAGCAAGCTACCACAATCTATCAATTTTTTTATTCATATTCAACTTTAATACAAAACGACAAGGTTCATTTTAAATTGGGAAAATTTGACGGCTTTGGATAGCTTGACCTGCTGGTAGTACCTAACCCCTCTCTGGTATGAGTACCATTTTTTGGTTTATTAATTTTACTGTAAAAGCGTTGCCTCGCTAGGATTTGCTCCTATATCGTGGGACCCAAACTTTGACATACAAAAACAAGAACAAGTGGTACAACTGTATGCAGATTATACAAATACTAGCTCCCTGCCCCGGCTTCGCACGGGTGCAATGTACTAATAACACGCGTGTATTATACATATAAACCTTCCGGAAGAAATTATATAAATTATAGTTAAAACCGTAAAAAAATGCCCAAAATGCCCGTACACCTGCACCTTTGAAGATCTAATGAATGCCACTGATGCCGCAATTAACGTGGCCACCTACTGGGCTCAAGTAATATAAAAAATGTATTTACCATCGACACGAAAAGAAGAAGAAGAAGTTAAAACCGTATCAAAATCCGTTGCGTAGTTTAAAAGATTTCAGCGGACAGACAGCGGGAAGCGACAAATTTATTCCATGCGACGATTGAACTTCCAAATATACAACAGGGGCCATACCACAACGTGTTAATTCGATCATTTTTGGGTTGTGAGAAAGGGATGGCGCTATTTAATTTATAGAGCGACATCCCTCTCTCTCAATCGCAAAAGGATCGCAATAAAACGTTGTGGTACGGCTACAGCGCAGAAGCTGAATTCTCAAAACGCGAACGTACTGTCTTCTGATAAGACCAGCTCCAGATCAGATTCGTCTAAAGTAAAACAGAGTATCATCTGACCCCAGTTTTAGATTCCTAAACCGATTACGAATCAAGAATCCACCTCACAATGGTTCTAGTGAAAACATTATATGTTATTTCTCATTCTTAAGCATTTGTTTAGATCGTATGGAATGCGAGTTTTCTAACGGAGACGCGAACGATTGTGTCAATCAGTTTTTATTTATATTTACACAATAAAACTGAGAAAAACAATAGAAATGCGTACAAGCGTATTTACGTTTTCACAGGAAATAATGCCGGTGATCGAATAGATTCAGTTTGTGTAACACGTCTAATGGAAACTGTATTTTATTTCGTAAACAAATGCGATTGGATCATCCACTCTCAAGGTCTTGTATACTGTCATTATTTTTATTAAATGTATAGTAGTCATGTATTCTCTACACTACTTAGCATTAATTAGTGAACACTACTTGGTGACTTTTAGTTCCTGATCCTTGAAATACTAATATTTGTAGCCTAGATTCCCCTTCATCACAAAGTTAGCCCTGTCTAGGGACAAATCATATCAAATTGGGATTAAAGATTTGTATGGAAATGTTTCAAATGGACTATAATTTTTAAATAACTTTACCTAAATCAATGTTCGTAATTATTAAATTTACATTGCTTACTGATTCCCAGCAACGGTAATTAAATTATATTTTCACTGATCACATCTGTGACATCTGGTACGTTCGTACGAGATTCGTATTATTGACAGCTGTCAAATAATACGCGCGAAATATATGACGTTTGGTAATTTAAGATTTTGCGTTGACAATTAAATGTTTATTTTATTACCCATTTTACGTTAATTGCTGAGTTTAATATTCGTTGTATATTATTTCTGTTACGTCTTAACATAGTGTTAGTTATTGTGGTAGTTAAATTCATAGTAAGGCGACTTTGTAATGCTGGTCATTTCTAGATGTTAATTGAGCTTCGGTCAAGCAACGGTTTGGTTGATAGTCCGTAGAGTTTCAGAACTTATTGCGCAGACGCACTGCTCACTGAATCATAGATTGACATGAAAGAAACAACAGTGTACTCGATCATGTGCAAGTCACAGTTTATGTGACTTGTTCTACGAGAATGTCTTGGTATCGGTATGAAAACGTACAATAGGTACACACTAATTATATTGTACGTTATTTAGAAAAGGAAAAATTGGACCGCGGGCAGGATTCGAACCTGCGTCTTCTGGTTAGGTACACCAGACGCTATGACCACTAAGCCACCGCGATATGATATGTGAAGGAAAAATTTGACATGACGGGTAGGTATATCGGTATATTGTAAATCGTAAAGGTCGAATAAAGTTACTTAATCAAAACAAATCTAATTATTAACAGTTTATAAATATTCCGCGTACACCTAAAGAATTTCTGCAATCCGTCCAGACTTCTTATAAACTCATGTAAAGTCAACGAAATTGGACGGGTTTGGGAATAGCCCACCATATAAGGGGGAGTTTTTAATTGTACCGTCTTAACCAGATAAGGGAATATAATGTGACGACAATACTGATGAAGTCTCTGTATGAAGTACTTCAAATATGTCGACGAAAGTGATTTAAGGTTTTAATCTAATATTAGAGTCCGTGAAACGTAATGTTTGAAACATTAGTTTATACTAGAAATACTAAGACCCGCGGTTTCATTGGTGTCTCATTTTTTTATATTGATTGAAATTTTATTTATAATTATGATTACTTTATCCTTATTTATTATTTATTTAAGACCCGCGGTTTCATTGGCATGGCATAAATAATGATTGATTATGTTAATATTTCCGGTACAAAATGCAGGTAAATTGTTTGTGAATCAAAATAAATTTACTATGCCTCCTTCTACACCGCTCTTCTTCTAGGACGGTTAAATTCTCCTAGATACTTCTATTTTGTATAATAATAATTATAACTATATTGTCCCAAAAAACTTATAATACTGGATAGATTTTGGCACTAGCGTCCTCACTAGGTTCCCTGTGTCGTGGAAGCTAGTTTCCCTCATTCAAAACATTGACTCCTATTATTAAATTATGTAATATAATAACTTAGTATGAGACGTATTATTTCTAAAACCAATACGCTTTTCATTAAAACTATCGGTTATAGGAATGCGGGCACATGGAAGCAATGACTGATATAATTTAGATGTTTCTTGCTTTATCTGTAGGACTGATATACAGTCACGAAATAAGTTTATCGGTATATATCTCGTGCAGAGACTATCGCCCAATCGCTCAAGACGAGATAATGGTACGACAAAATTATGTCGCAGCATACATGCTCTTAGACCGTACGACAACGTGTTGACGCGGTTTACATAGGTTGCAAGAGAGGGATGGCATTATTTAACATCTAGAGTGGCATCTCTCTCTAACAAACTTAATTATAATGAAGACGTTGGGCACGGCCAACGTGTCTATTGGTCCAGTTACTCAGGGCTCTAGGACCTTGGTTAATTGGTGACGATAGGATAATTTGCAGTCTGCAACGTGACACGCAATTTTCCGCTTCTAACAACGGCTTGCCTGACTCAAATTGATCGGCGTATAATCGACATAATTTGTAAAATTCAATTAACTTACTGTTTACTCTTATTCCCCAGAAATACAAATTTCTGCGGAATAAGAGTAAAAATAATCAAAGACATTTTTCACGTGTATGTGTCCCACGCCTGGGTCTATTAGGGATAGGGCGGTGGGATCACTTGGCCTGGTGAAGATAGTGGGGGGGCAGTCAGACACCACCACATCGGCTTCTGCGCCATGGGTTGTCGGCTCGATCCCCACACGGAACAAATATTTACAGTATTACGTACATGTAGTTTTTCCGTGTCTAGGTGTTTGTGTATGTGAAAGTTTGAGTTTGTAAACGCATCCACGATACAGCAGAAAATCCTAGTGTGGGGCAACATTTTTATTTTTAAGAAAGAAAGACGTTACTTATAAAAAATTAGATCGGGCTACTGTTTCTTACAGAGATATGCAGACCTATAACAGTTCTTCAATTTACCGTTCGAAACGCCAAAGGAATAGAAACGAAATGTGGAAATGACATTATGAAAGCTCTATGTGCCAAAAGCTTATGTCATTTCCATACATTTTATTTTGATTGGTACGTCGATCCGAACGTTACATTCACAACTTGTCATGATATTTCTGGAACGTCTTGACGCACATCTGTTCGTGACAATTTACCGTATACCGCTTTAATGAACTGTTACAATTAAAGTAGGTATATACGCTGTCGGATGAGACGCGAGTGAAATCAGAGGAACAATGCTACTCGGTTCCCACACGGTGGCGCCTCTGCGGCCTTTCCGAGAAACTCCGGTGTCGAGTGATCGGCGCCTGCGCGCTTTCCTTTAAATTTGGAATTACTCATTATTTGTATCGCGTTACCGTTGTGTTGACAAATAGTGTCTTTATCGAGTTTGCGAGTACTGTGTGCGGTTATGTCCTGCGAGAAAAGATAAGAGTGTGTTTCGTTGTCAGTGTGTCTGATTCCAGTGAAAAATATTTAAATTGTTCAATTAATTATAGTAAAGTTCTCCACCATTGCATATGGCTAACAGTGTAGAGTGAAGTGTAGAAAGTTTCAATTTTAGGCATTATAGAGGGCCGTCATTTAAAAGCCAGAATACATTTAAAAAAGGTCAGTGTTGCAATATGGTTCGTAAGAAAAAGTACTGAATGTAGAATAAATATGGCATTAATATCGCTTTTGTACTGTTACACGAGCATCATTTAAGTAATATCTAACGAAATTCTAAAGCGATTTTCTCTTAAGGTATTAACTGATTGTATGGTGTTACGAGTATAGTATTTTCAACACTATACCATAATGATATTAGTCTTTTCTCATAGTTGCAATCGTCATTTCGCGAAAAAAATGCTTTTGACTTTTAATAAGTGTAGTGTGTAGTATATATACATTATTTATGCTCGTCACTATACTCCTGTGTGTACATTAAGCATAAAAAAGGTTACAAACAGTGTTACAAAGGAACTCAATTATCACTTATTTTTCTAAGCTTGAGAAGTGATTGACCTTAACTTATTAGAGCAATAACAGCTGGGACTAAGTAGTATTAATAGCGGGGAAAGTGATGCTGAATGGTTTCGTCTATTAAACCTACCTGGAAATGTATAAGTAGGTACTCTTTAGCAAATAAAAAAATACGACTTGATTTTATATTTTCTTTATTCTTACACAAAATAGTATTTAATTCTACTGAACATACCATGTTTATCTCATAATTATTTTTCATAAAATTATAATCTTGTATCATAATAAAGAAATTCAGTTGTATTTACATAAAGTCAACTTACACAATAGCTTTTGTGCCAAATAACTATGAATTTACTGAATTTCTTTCGCAATAGGTTAAAGAAATCCGTGATAAGCGTAAACTCAAAAGCCCTGAAAAAATTGCAGTTTTTTTTTCAAACATTTTGTATTTAGAACGTTTCAAATTTCAAACCACAGAATGTTAATCGACTAGATATCCCATTATTTCCCGGCATAGAGTTAGCAACAGGCCACCACTAGACGAGACGATTCACATTACGGGTGTCGATTGATTAGCATGATCGCTATCAGTTGCCGGCTCCTCTTACGAAGTTTCCTGCAACCGTGATATGTTAACGGTAAGTGATATCGAAGAAAACGACACCACGGCAACGGGTGGATTTTTCAAATTCCTCAGAACAGTTTGACATTTTACCTGAAACCTATCTGCGATGTGGGAGGTTGTATGTAAAGCGTACCGATTACGAGACTATAAAAGTAATGTGTTGGAATCGACTCTGATGTCTAGAATATATTCCAGAATTTGTTATGGCCGTTAATTGTTATTATGTTTGTAAAGATCGCCACACATAACTTGTTCGCTGTGCGGCAGCAGTGTTTTTTATAAAATTATAAAAAGTAAAGATTCTAAATCGCTCAGGCTGCCAGTATCATTATGATTCAATTGGATGTCTTCTAATTTAATAGTTGTGTGGCTAATCGATATTTCATTAGCATGTAATTATATTTCGACATTGTGACATCACAAAGCTGTATACATTATTAATAAGGAACTTACATGAGGCCTATGCCCAGTTTTTTATGGTAAGGTCAATAAGTTTATTGACTCCCATCTGGTAACAGAAACACTAAACAGAGATCTAAGATGAAGTTTCATCATTAATTCTACTAAATACTGTTTCGGACACAGGGGTTCGTGGCTAAGTAATAACTAAGCTGATCAACAGATCTGCGAGGTTAAGCTGCGCTAGTCGCGGTCAGTCTGTGGATGGGTGATAATTCTTAACACATCGAGGCCCCTCTGTGCCTCGGAGAGCACGTAAAGCCGTCGGTCCCGGTTGTCTTAGGAAACCTATGACAATCGTTAGTGGTAGTCAGAAGCCCAAAAAGCCTGACAACCAGTCTATCCTCAGGGTATTGGTATTACCCAAAAAAATTGGGTTGCGAAGGTCTGATGGCAGTCGCTTCGTGTAAAATACTGATCTGACTAGACTGGAAGCCGACCCCAATATAGCTGGGAAAAGGCTCGGAGAAAGAAAGACTGCTTGGACACTAACAGAAACTATGCTTTTTACTTGGTTCATATTTTTGGAAGGATCTGTTTTACCAATGAATCATTTTATTTATCATTAAATTCCTCAAGTGTTCACTTCCCTCTATCTGTTGCTGTGATTAAGCATCAGTCTTATTATTTACTGAAAAAAAAAGCATTACATCACATAACAAAACTGCATATTTTCAATTCGTCCAACTTCATACGTTTCGTAGGCACTGAAAACTTTGAAAACAAACGAGAGAACAATAAGAAAAAAAATTAAAAATAAAACTAAAAGCAATGAACGTAGTGTAGCAGGATGTCTTTAAATCGTGTAACATTACGATAAATAGTCGTTTAATTACACTGGGTTTTTGTACGTAGAGAAATGAGGACATGTATATTTGCACTGTGTTTTACTAAATTATTATTTTTGATTTTGATATTTTACGTTGATTTGTTCACTTAGAACTCAATTTAAGCATCCTTCTCTAACTTTAAGACTCAAGTTTAGGAGAAGCATTTGATTGCAATAAAACTACTTTTTACGGATTTTATAGCGTCATATTGTTATTATTTCTATATTATGAATCCATAAATTTTAATTTATTAATCATTTTAATCGTTACTATGAAAAAGATTGCCCGCAGCATTGTATTTTTATGATTAACTAATTATTTATAAACTATAAATTAACTGAAACAAAACTAGAATAGTTATAAAAAGAAACAGAAAAGCTAGATGAGGGAATTTTATTATTTATTTATTGTATTGTTTATTTATTTTACTTGTAACAATGTGTGTTCATCAAAATGCAAGCTACTGTTGTTAAACTAATAATGAAATAGCGTTAGAATAAATTAAAAAGTGCAGTGTTTTGAAAAACGAACCACTCTTTACTTAATTATTTTTTAATAATTCGAACGACGTTTGAAGACCTGTCAATTATTATATCAATTATTTACGTCCTGAATTCACGAGCACTGTTGCTTGAATGTGTGTACCAGTTTATGTGCGCAAACTTTTTTATTAATTTCCATTCTTTATTTCCAGCATGATGGATTCCGGAGGCGCAGGCATAGCAGAATCACCCCCTACATATCACCGTACTTACGAACAATATGTGCAAGGAGCTGTAGAGAACAGTACCGACTCAGTGCAAGAACAAACTAGCCCCGAACTCGTGGTATGGTCTACCCTACCCTATGGCCTGGACTACAGAGCGCAATACGACTACAGGAGCCCTTACGATACTGGCAGGGATTACTCAACCCAGCAGTACGCTCGAGCCCCGTTCACGACAAAGATGGGACAGGCTAAGGCCTTAAAGGAGGCCAGGATAAGGAGGCCGATGAACGCATTCATGGTGTGGGCGAAAGTCGAGAGGAAGAAACTGGCTGACGAGAATCCCGATCTGCACAATGCTGATTTGAGTAAAATGCTAGGTAAGTGGAATTTTAAAAATAGAATCCGTTCTTTTTGGATGTTTTTTTGTTCATTTTTATTTAAGAGAGGGCATGCCAATGTTATTTCATTACCAAAAAGGAATAGTTTTTATCTTCATACTTTATTTAACTATTAATTTTTAAAATTAAATGCTTTGAACAGTTTTTCATAAACATTTTTTGAGCCTTTAACCCACAAGGTGACTTTTCATCATATTGCGAATGACACCAAAGAGGATTTTTTATCTTTATTTATACTTTTATTTCACGATATTTTTTAATTATTCTGTGTTGACCAGTTTTTCACAAACGGTTTTTTGGGCTACAAGGTGACTTTTCATTATTGGAAAAACTTCACTCACTTGTTATACCTAAATAAATATTTGTAATAAACTTGTAATTTACTACTTTTAGCATAACTTTAGGTAGGTACGTAAAATACGTATGGCAACTTAATTTGAATACTGAATAATGATTGAATTAATAGCCTAGTAATGTGATTCCCAGTTCGCCGGTATGCTTAGGTCCCATGTAACAGTGAGCGAGCCCATCTCGGTCAGAGAGTCGCCTTAGGGACGGAGTATTTTTCCATTAACCAGACAAAAATTCAATCTCCAAGGTGCTACTGAGAATTTTATAGGTAAACCCCATAGAAGTTTGCTCGACCTGCGAATCAAACCCAAGCCCTCTAGCGTAGCAGTCGCACTCAAGACCAACGAGGCTGTTTAAATTATATTTATAAAGATAAAATTTTATAAATTACTATTTTTAAACTATTCTTTTTAATCTGTGACGGGTCATCAATCTTGAATAATCTTAACAATCTTTTATCTAGACTCATTCCTCGATAATAACTTTATTATAGTTAAATGGTACATAGCATGCGCGACCACTTAGCCATATTAATAATAATGTCTTCGCTAACACATACCTAGCAAGAATTCCAATAATACATAAAGATTCATTATGAAAACAAATAAAAAACAAGTATTACGTAAATGTATGTGGATAGAAAAAATATGTCGATCGGAACTTTCAATATTGTACCTTATTAGACTTGCAAGAACATTCCTGTCTGTTAAGGCGATACTTAGTAAGCTAAAACAAGTTAATTAAGCTATCACGATGATTACTTGTTTTTCTTTTTTAATTTCCGTGGCTAGATTTGTAGGGTTGAGTAGTTTGTTCTGTCGTTTATATGGGTAGTAAAACTAAGTAGAGTGGCTTAGTGCATAACAACGGTGATGAACTGATCTGCAAGGTTAAGTTGTGCTTGTCAAGGTCATTCTGGATGGGTACTGTAGAGGCCGGGTTACTATTATTGGGTGGCGTATTATTTATATTTATTTATATATTATTATTATTATAGAAGCTCTTGTATTTCCATAATTGATAAACGCAATTGTGGAAATATAAGAGCTTCTATTTATTTTACTCCAGCAATTTCTTAAATCATCTGACAATAAATTAATTCATATCTAGACATCTTTCTAAATCTACTTACTTTTTTGTTCGCCACATGTAACCAGCCAGAACGTGAACAATAAAAACTTATTGTTCCAAACTCTTACAGTACCCATTCTTAACACATCGAGTCCCCTCCGTGCCTCACAGAGGAGACTTGAAACTCGTGCAAGGTTTTTAACGTGTTCTGACAGTTTTGAGTATTTCACGTGACCTACGCAATTGTCTTGCTGATCTGGTATCGTCGTGTGACGTCGTTGAGCTCCCTAAATAATGGTTGAGCTACAAGATGACTGATGTACGAGTGCCGTCAGTATGGACTGGTCAACTCAAAGCTGCTATGGCTCTTTCTTCAAAAGGCCCTTTCAAATTTGCCTACATTTTAAAACACATATGATAAGCAGTTACGGTCTGGACTTTAAAAGAGACCATGATTCTTTTAGTTTGTTTCGGCGTTTCTTCTCAGATGTCGTCAGCTAAGAAATGCCGGCGCCATCTAGTATTACTTATAAAATTGTCTTTAAAAAGATCTATATACAAAAATAAATATTTATCATGAATCGGAATGAAATTTCATCACTTTTTTAATGTATGTTTTTAATTAGCAGAAAATACTTACTGTCCAAAGTCAAAAGCAGTTGTATCAAATAATGAAACATTTACATGTCAATGTTATAATTACGGTGACCTCGCGTAACTTTCTCTGTAAGATAAAACACGGGAGGCGAAGACATGAACTCTACGGTTGCCACGACGCAACGAGCGTAGAGTACGAGGTATAGTCAGGAAAACAAGTGCTTAATGTGTAGAAAATATGGGAAGCTTGTTATTATCAACTTTAGTAACACAAATTTTTCTTACCAATAATTTGTTATTAGTCTATAAGGAGTATTCCCGTTTCAGCACCTATTTTTAGAGCACCTTTGCATTGAGCACCAAAGGTATTCCCATTAGAGCACCAATCAAAATAATAGCTTGGTGCTCAATCGGGAACAATAAAAAATATTCAACTTTATTCCCTTTTGAGTACCTAAAATTAATATGATAATAAAAGTACTGCCTGACTTTTTATCGATATGATTTATTATTATACACCCGATCACTAGAAGCAGTGCACTGTAGGTGCTCAAAAGGGAATAAAGTTGAATATTTTTTATTGTTCCCGATTGAGCACCAAGCTATTATTTAGATTGGTGCTCTAATGGGAATACCTTTGGTGCTCAATGCATAGATGCTCTAAAAATAGGTGCTGAAACGGGAATACTCCGTCTATAATCTTTCCTAAAACGAATTAATGAGATACTAATTATTTACTTTAGAAAACTAATTCTCTCAGTGTAGTGATCGTAAGAGCGACTGCTACGCTAAAGTTTTATTGGGTTTTCTCAGTAGCAGCAGCTTTTCAGCTCAGAATTTGGTTTTGTCCCCGATTAATGGCAATAGGCTCGCCCCTTATTACGTGGAACGCCGGCGAACTGTGGGTCTACATTGCATTGCAGGCGTG
Source organism: Acronicta alni (assembly GCA_964056405.1). Lineage (NCBI taxonomy): Eukaryota > Metazoa > Arthropoda > Insecta > Lepidoptera > Noctuidae > Acronicta > Acronicta alni. The sequence goes on from OZ043936.1 coordinate 7,461,190, forward strand.
ATAGTTTGTTTATGTATAAGAGTGACTGACAGATAACGCACAGTTTTTTGAACCGGTGAGTCTTTTTCTAATAACATGACATTTTGAGGAATTTGCTGGCATTGGATGGTGTAAAATAATATCGTTGGTGGAAACTCGGACCGGATTCCAACGTACAGCAACACTTCTCTGTCTAACCATTCGCATACAGCCGTGATGATTTGGTATTAAAAAAATAAAGATAAAGATATTTATTTCTGTAAATAGATCTTTTAAAGACACTTTTACAAGTCAATATTTAACATTTTTTTAAGCTAGATGGCTCCGGCATTTCCTAACTGACGACCTCTGAGAAGAAACGCCGAAACAAACTCAGAGAATCATAGTCTCTTTTAAAGTCCAGACATAGTAGGTATAATAACAAATATGTGTCTTACAATGTAGGGCAAAGTCTGAAATGGCCTTTTGAAGAAAGAGCCATAGCGGCTTTGAGTAGACCAGTCCCAACCGACGGCTCGCATGCATCAGTCATTGTGTAGCTCAACCATAATTTAGGGAGCTCAACAACCCGTCACACGACGATACCAGATCAGAAGAACATTTGCGTAGGCCACTAAAAAGGCTCAAAGCCGCAAGATTTATATAGTCCTACATTACATTAGTTTATGTGCAATACAGAATAATTCTGTATTACACATGAACTAATTCTAGTATAGAACTTATTATTCAAATAAGTATCTAAGAATCTATTGTTAACTGAGATTAGAAGTAGTGTAGTATGTCAAAAAAATGTAGGTATTGAAAAACTTAAACATAACCTTCCAATTAGACAATTAGAATACCTACAACCATAGACACAACAGTAGGCTGATGACATTGTTATATATTTTTAATCAAACAATTAAAAGATACTTATAACTTCCGCTTTGCCATATCCACACGTGACTAACACTACAAAATAGGTCAAAATTAACGGTACCGCTTGTGTTCACGATTGTACTAGGAGGAGATAGATATGGCAAGTCATTATAAAGCCGCGTGGGTGGCTTGATGGTATCGCTCTTAATGAAATAAAGCCCGAATAAAAAAAATAATGCCAGCTTGCATGTACTTGTAAATGGTAAGCACTCCAACAAACTTAACACTGGAGTTCAACAAACAAATTAGCAAACTTATCACAAAGTGACAGAGTTCACAGTCGATTGTCATTTTGACGTTTAGGTGAAATGTTAAGTTGGTATTTCTTGTAGCTATTATTCACTGGTTTGATGAGTAATGGTATATATTTTTATCGGTCAAATATGGGATTACCACTTGACAGGAATCCCCGCTAGATAGAGCGTGATAATATACTTAATTCTGATTCTTACTATTTCTTTTTAAAGGCAAAAATCTTTAGTATATAGGTACAGACGCCAGCAGGTCAAGCTATCCAAAACTGTCAGATTTACCCAATTGAAAATGAATTATTTTCTTGCATTAAAGTAGAAAGTTTATAAAATAAACTTGACAGATTGGGGTAGCTTGATATGCTGGCCTCTGTACTTAAGACATGGTTGAGGGGGTCTAGCGATGGCTGGACCGCAGCCTGTCATGCTCATGGCGAATTTTAGAGGTCCCATGGCCATGGCTATTAGGCAAGTGTGGTTTTGAGTCGATATGAGTTCGACATACCCTGCCGCGTCCCCAGGTGACGGATGATCCGAGTTATAAAAAAAAGTTAAGTACTTATGACTTCTTTTTGTGACGAAATGATGACATCATTAATCATTAATTATCACTCGCTTAAACGGTGAAGGAAAACATCGTGAGGAAACCTGCATACCTTAGAGATTTTTCTCGACGCTTTGTGAAGTCTGCCAACCCGCACTAGGCTAGCGTGGTAGACTATAGCCTAATCCCTCTCAATATGAGAGGAGACCCGTGCCCAGCAGTGGGACAGTAATGGGTTGATGACGATGACATCACTCAGCCTAAGATGCAAAAATATTTAACAATTATTACTTTCGCACTTATTGATTTCTGACATTTACGCGAATATTATACATTGAAATAAAACTACTTTTTACGGATTTTATCGCGTATATTGATATTATTAATCCCCTAAATTAATAATAATATCAATATACGCGATAAAATCCGTAAAAAGTAGTTTTATTTCAACTTTCGCACTTGAAGATACGTCCTCATAAACATATCAAGCATACATACCATCACCAGAATAATACAGTGATAGTCTAGTGATATGCCCTTGGACTACCAAGTCAAAGATATTGAGTTTGAATCCAAAGCACGCACCTCTGACTTTTCGATTTCATGTGCGTATTAATAATTAATTATCACTCGCTTAAACGTTGAAGGAAAACATCGTGAGGAAACCTGCATACCTTACAGATTTTCTAGACGGCGTATGAAGTGTGCCAACCCGTATTAGGTCAGCGTGGTGGACTATAGCCTAATCCCTCTCATTCTGAGAGGAGACCCGTACCCAGCAAAGGACAGTATATGACTTGATGATAATAATGAAAAGATAAAACAGTCTCAAATTCACAATGCGATTATACAATCATATCAGTGTTCATAACGTCTGTGGTGTAGTGGTTCAATCGTCGGACTGCTGATCACAAGGTTCGATTCCCACAGGACACAAATATTTATCTGATAAACATAAGTGTTTATATGTCTTTTATGTATTACAAGTATGTTTTTACAAAAAGTATTATGTCCATTGTCTAGTACCCATAGTGCCTACAAGCTCTGCTTAGTTTTGGACTAGATGGTGCCGTTTATACTGTACATAATAATTATTATATATTTATAATCCCATGAAACTCAACGACCTTTCACGATACAACTAAGAGAACTGTACCCCACTGCGGTCCGAATCGACTCCATTACAAAATGTTCTTGGGCGGTTCGAACCGCGGTGCGAAAGAACCCATTCAAAAAGAGCTCTTGGACAATTCACACCGCGGTATATACCGCTCCCGGTGAAATTCAACTAAAAACCCCTATTACTATACACAAGTGTTGTGACGTCACATCACTATCATAGGTTTAAATGATATAAAAACGTCATTTTTCCTCATTTAGTAACCCACCGATAAATTCCTTTCCTGTTTCCCTACGTCATCAACGGTTGGGATTAGGTCTTTAATTAAAACTAAGAGTAAACAGAACACGGGTTTCCCTGCCCATTATCAACTCTGCCTACAGCAGGTTATAGTTCAAACTCATACCATCTCTAAATTATTTCTAATGCTGTTGTGTTAGGGAATAAAATTGTTTAAATTATTTGCAATTAGTGGCAAAAACCACGAAATATTGACGTAGGTGATTTTATCTACTTTTTGGTTAAATTACGTTTGTTACGTTATATATATATATTGAAGAATATTTTTAGAATTGAATATGCGTTAGTCGTCTTACTTGGGAAATCTACTACGGTAAATGTTCATGGATTATCTACCATCTGGCAATGTGGCAGGATATTTCGGATTCTTACCGACAATAAACCACACTTGCCTTCTCTACCCCAATATGTCACGGGATTCGTGACACCGTGACGGAAAATCCAGGCGTTTCCCGAGTTTGTCACGGTGAAGAACGTTCAGTGAAGAACTCCAATGAAGAACTTAATATCGAACCTCACCGTATAAATACTACCATAACATATTAAATTTTTCTATGAAATTCTTAGTAACTGGTAGCTTGAAGTTTGGGTTTGTGTCTGGTTAATGGCAATAAGCTCACCCCATGTCACATGGCACCTAAATATACTGAAGAATTGTTAATATACAGCAAGTATACCTCTGCCTCACTCTTCGGGGAATTCAGGCGTAATGGTATGTCAAGAATATGAGTAACCTATTTAGGAATAAAAGCGAAACTGTTGCTTGTCTCTATTTAACTGTTGTTTTTGATGGCGATACTGACAAGGACAAACAACTGACACCATTTTTGGAGAATTGTCGTTAATCATTCTTGTCAAGGGATACATACGTCTACGGTCTAAAAATTGTGTTAACTAGAAAACAAAAAGAGGAAATAGTAATAATTCAATTAAATAAGGTAAAATATGAATAAAAGTTGATATTTAAAATAAAATGTACCTTAAAGATACATTTTATTAAATTAAAATAGCCCGTTAAATTCAGTTAAAGGGTTTCGAGTCCAAAAAAGTAGATAAGTATAAACATTTTTGACAGCTGAAAATTTACTGACAAACAACGCACAGCTTAAACCGAGATTTGAGCATGACATTTCGTCTATAAGAACCCCTCTTAGAAGATGGAGACGATGATACAACAAAATGAATTGTTTATGAGGTACTAAGATGGGATTTCGGGAAATTCCCACGAGTTTAGGAAAATTGAAAACACTGCGAGTTCATAGCTAGTAAATTGTGATTTCGATGACAGTAGTTTTCAAAATTATTGATAGATTTGAATGCGAGATATCGATAGTTAATCGATTAATGTAAATTCAAATCAAAGATCGACCTGCTCCAGAACAGTCAAGCATCAGCTCAACTCACTTAAGGCAGTGTTACACCACGTTTTCTCAATAACTCCCCCGACCTTGAGCCTTCCGTCGTTAATTGGCTAAATTGCACGCCTTTTAAGGCGGCACCACACTGCGATAATGACATCCTTCTATCTGTACGCGTTGTCGTACATACTTAGTGGAGTTAATTAAATGAGGACCTTATTGGACACTGGCCGCTTGACTCAGCCATATTATAAGTGAGTAATGTTGTTATGATTTGAATGTGCAGGAAGCTTTATGTTATTGAAATTGTTTTTTTATTAGCGCACTTGTGGTAAGGGCCGTGCCATCTTTTGGCGTGTTCATAAGGTCAGGGATGTCGATAAGGTTTTGCAGAATAACATTATTTCAAGTGTCAACACTGGACTCTTGCTACTTTATATTACAACACTGAGAAAACATAAAGAGTTTGCCATAAAAAGTTACCTATCACTTTTAAGAAAATTCTTTCTATCTTTTTGTATATTTTTGGCATTTTCCATGCTAAGATTTTAAAGTTATTTAGAAAAGGAAAAATTGGACCGCGGGCAGGATACCTAACCAGAAGACGCAGGTTCGCATCCTGCCCGCGGTCCAATTTTTCCTTTTCTAAATAACTTTAAAATTCTTTCTTACAATACAACACTCGATCAAGTCACGTAGCAGAACTACTGCTAAGAAAGGCTTCTTCGAAAAAAGTAACGTTATTTGCAAGATACACACAGTTATCAAAGTTTTATTCAATTTATAGACAATTTTGCCAAAACTCCCGTCATCAGTGTCAGCTAACGTAGATTTTAAGCTTAGCTGGAGAGAACTTGACATCTTATGAACGCTCTATCCATCACTATATTTGTGGAAGAAAAATTATTCTATCAATGACCAGGACTGAGCTGCTTTCTTTTTAGCCGACTGTCAAAGGCCGGGGCTTGCAAGACATTTTCCAATATTCATGTTTTAGAGTTTTTATTGATCTGGTTTTCGCTTCTTAGTAAGTATTTTTAATGCAGTCGGGTTTTAATCTCTAGGACGTGATGACGTGTATCCTTATTAAGACGATGTTTACATGTTAGATGAAAATTAAAAATTAAGTTGGGCGATACATAATTATTATGTATACTTAATTAAAGAAACAATTTTGGTATATATTTGCTATCCTATGCTAGGGTTGTTATTGCAATAAAAAATGAAAAAGTTAACTCCGTCCATCCGATAGGCATAACAAAATTAAATCATTTTCTAAATAAATATTGGGCATTTTTCTTTTATGCTTAAAGAGTATTGAAATTGCCCAATAGGTTGACCTATAAATTGGCTTAAAACATCGATGTTAAAAGCGATTGGTTTGCTGCTTACCAAGGCTACCTGGTTGCCTTGTGGTCCCTTCAACTTTTACTATTTATGGGGAAAACATTTATTAAGCATATAATAAGATTAGAGTATTTGACTGTCATTCCTGTATATTTAGAAATGAGATAATTAAAATACTATTTTAATAAAGAAATTCTATTATAAACTTTTTTGATCTTGTTTTTCTTTCAGAATTTCTCTAAATATTTATATACTATTACTGTAACAGTACAGAAAATTTAGACATTAGGGTAACCAGTTCAAGTTTATTATACTTGATAATATGGCAAAGGTGTCGAATAAGCAAACCAGAGCTCATGAAAGCTACGTATTACCTACCTACCTGAATGAATAATGCAAAAAAATATATTTTAAACTACTATGGTAACACTGGCCTACGCACTTACCGTGAACATTAAAAAAAAACAAACATAAATAATTATATTACCTGGCGTGTACACCTTTCACTCCTTATCTACGCAGTGTTTATAATTAAAACATTTGAAGAAAACCCCAAAAGGCATATCTTGCACATTTCCCACTACAGCCACTGTTTTTGGTGTAATCTCGTTCAGCCGCCATTTTGGGCCACGGACAAGTTTTTACACTCTCCTAAATAAGGTTAGGTCTTACTAATGGTAATATTAATCTTGATGTATAAATATATTTTTGTGTTCACCGTCAAATATGAATGTAATGAAGGGAGGTTTCGCCTTTATCGCTTTGTTTTGTGCTGCTGTTGATATTATCTGTGGTCACAATAATCGTCTGAGAGAGATGGAAGATTGTTTCTTAGGTTATTAGTAAATTATAGCGTAGTCAAACGCTAGAGTCCTACCTATTACAAGTAGGTACTTTACTGTCTTTGAAACTGACATAGTGTTTGAAACCACTGAGTAATTGTTATTTTTTTTTAATATTGGTGATCTTACGAATTGATGAACTGACCAATATTAAAGGACTATCCTTTTTTTATATTACGGAAAATTCCTATGGTTCATCTACCACCTAGTGAGTTGTATGTCGGACGCGTACCAACTAAAACCCGCACTTACACAGAAGGTTGTGTCAATTAGTACACCTAACATAACCTTTCAGGGAATACAGGCGTGATAGTGTTTTGTTTTTCTTTTATGTGGAGAAGACGTCAGTTGATAAAGGACCAAAGGACTATATTACTGTCATGCAACGGAAAGTCAACTCTATTTCAAAGACTAGATTTAATATCAAGTTTACTTGGTCCGCTCAAACGTAACAATTCAAAATTCGAAGGAACTCAAAATCATAGTAACAGATATAGTTCGATAGCGTTTCGCGTTAACTCAGAGCCTAGACATATTCATGCCATGGCAAATTCTCCGAACGATGGCCGAACACTCACGGAATAACACGAAACTATTCCAGGAAACACGAACAAAAAGCGAACCGACCAACAATTATTAGCATTCAACACGCGTCAACTATAATAATACAATTAATTCCGTTTGTCACATCTGATAACCAACTTACCAACTTATCTCTGCGGTTGTAGTGATCTTTATTGGTGAGGTGTAAAGGTGATATTGATGGAATTGAGAAGAATGATAGCAAATTGATGCAGCCATAAAGAAAATCTTAAAAGGGTTTCAACGTACTGGGAGGTAGCCCATTGGGAAAATTGCTCTGCGCATGTTTGATTTCCTTCTAATGAAAATGTTTGATTATTGCTTGTATTATCATTTATTCCGGTGAAGTCTAAGCACCAACATCTCCTTGAAAAAAAAGTACACTAAAAAGATTGGATGTAAAAAGAGGTTACTGTATGACCTTCGATTTTTAAATAAATGAATTATTATGGATGGAAGGCAACATCTCTGCATTATTTTGCTGATTGTTTGGTCCTTCTGGACATCAAAATTTCTCTTACGGTATCTCCGATCTTAGTATCGACCTGATGTGTATGTATGGCATGGTCTTGGATTCGGTTCTTACACCGGGCAAAGAGTTATTGGGTTTTTCTGTAAAATTCTCAGGAGGAGTCCGAAATTTGAATTGGTGCTTAGTTCCTAAATGCCTTATCACAAAGAACTTTGCCTATGAGTAGGTGTGTCTACTCGTGATGTATCACTATATCAAATGTACACACGGGACTGTTCATCTAACTTTAGATGTATGACCTACACATAATACATCAAGCTGACCCCTCATTGTACGGAAAGCCTTTACAATTCAAGATCAGCTTATACTGGACATGTAAGTTTAACATTTTGCCTTGTGTACAAGTACCTAAAGATTGAAGCACTAACAAGGGCGTTTGGCAACAAAGTCCCGTTTTCATGGTATTACTTCAAAATAACCATAAAACGTAATTAAATCTCTATAGATTTAATCGAGTTTTATAGATGATGGATCTAGAGTCAATACTCTCGATGCCCTAGAGACATTTAATTGAGATGGTTATATTAGACATAACAGCCGCCTGGTTGGAGGATCCTGCCTTTGGTTGGAGGGGTATCGCACCTCGTCCCACCACACTTGTGTACCCGACGCGATCCCAAATCTAAAATGATTTCCAGAAATACTGCAAACGATCATATCTTGCGTTTGAACCCACGCCAAATTGTTAATAGCAATTAAATATATTACATAACCGTCTAGATAGTAAATTTTAACGCTTCACAGCTGTATTTATAACGCTAGTTGCTATATACGAGTGATTTACTGAGGTTAAGCAACACTTGGTGCTGTCAAAAATGGAGTGTTGACCCTGAGGCTTAGATTGAGGTAATTAGAATTTGCAAATGCGTGTACCGTATATAAAGTGTTGTTAAGTTTACCAGATAAAGATAAACTTCATGCCTTTTATTAATGGTAGGTGGCAACAGAAGGCTACATGCAGATCCTTGGGAACCTTGATTAGAAGTACTAAGTAATTGACCTTTGAGATTTTAAAAGTTTGTAATATAGTAAGGTCTGCTCATGCTGCTGAAGGTACTGAGCGGCTAGAAGAGCAATGAAGTCAGTTACTACAGAAGTTATTGTAATATGAACCTTAATAACTGAATGCTCAGGATGTCAACGCGCTAGTGAGTACTGACTATGGTCTCGATGTTACTGGCGTCTATAGATACGCTACGGCTGCCGCTTACCACCAGGTGGGCCGTATACTTGTTTCTGATCTTATTATATAAAAAAACTCCATTCGAAGTAGGGTCCTCTCCGTTCGAATCGCGAAAAGTAGAAAGCTGTGAGCCCTTTGCTCAGAAATAGGTCAATACAGGCTTAATAATTATAATAAAAACAGTATAACATACATATTATATAATAAAACATGGTGAGAAAGAGTAAAAACCATGACTTCTAAATTACCTAGAGAAACAAAATTTAATTTAACCTTTAATATGTACCTACCATGTTTAATCATAATGACCACGACGTCATATTTTACGAATGAAGATACATTATATTCTTCTGGTTAAACAATCATTTTTAAACTTCACCGATCAGTTCGCTAAGCTGACAATGTTTTACTTTGGAAATCCTCAATTTTCCTAAATTTCCTCCACTTGTATCCTTCCGCAGCAACAGTGTAAGCACATTATTGTTAGTGATTTCAGTACATCACAAACCATCCTTGAACCGTCGAAAATATAAATAATATTGTCAATTTATTCAAATATATACGATAACCTGTCTAACTAGACTTCAATTAGTACTATGTAATTACTAAAATAACTAGCGTCGCACACTCATTGTGCCCACGCTATGCATAATAGACTCGTTACTCTGTAGCACCTCTATTTATGAAAATCACATATCGATATGTTAGCTAAACAGACAGGTGCCCTTCACTATCGAACAATTTTAAAAATGGAATATTAGAGAAAACCTTTTTTAATATTTATTTTATTACCGTAACAGCCTAGACCACTTGTTCCTTCTTTTTTAAAACAATTAGATACATATTTGAATTTTGATTACTTTGGACTTTTATACGAGGCTTAAAGATCATAGTTTACCATCACACTAACAACACAATGAGTAAAAAAAGTCAAAGTATAGGTAGTTAGGTAATGTATGATTTATAAAAGCTTTTGTTAAGAAGTGCTTATAAAGCTCAACCGATACTGCTCAATACAGAAGTCAAAACTTAAAAGTTCTTGACCATTTAATAACACGTGTACCTATAGTTTTGATTCATGGTGCCCACATTTCGTTGCCATGTATAATCTAATACAATCACTGCGTGCCTTATCGTTTCAACTTAATGCAAATTCGAATATTCGAAATTTAAAACCTCAAAGTGTTGCGCACGCGCCGCGAACATGACTCACACACGCAATAGGGTCACGACACTCGGTCCTACTATAGAAGACTATAGTATGTATGTAGTTTGTATGAAACTATATAAATGCCGCTTACCAAATTTTGATTGCATTTCGTTATTATGGAAATATAGTTTTGATCGTATTTATATTTTTTAATTTATCTAATAATAGTTGGCATTTCTGTATAACACACAATAACAACCGAAAAGGTACTCGAAATCTATATTACCTACTGTGGAAGTACAGCCGAGCACTAAAATATTTACAACTTGGAAAGTTCACAATTGCTTGCACACTTATCTGTTATTGATATGAAAGAAAACATTCAAAGAGCTGATATACAAATTCTTGATACAATGCACACAATAATAATTAAAAATAAAACAATAAATGAATTATATTTACTTTCTTAAATGGATATTTTAAATACTGGACTTGTAGTAAACGTTTCAAGCATTTTTTCAACTAGATGACACCGTCATTCCCCGTCTGATGTTCTCTGAGAAGAAACGCCGCAACACACTCAACGAACAACTCACGGTCTCTTTTAAAGCCCATTTTGGTATCAATTATCTGAGTTTAACAATAAAGAAAACAGTGAAGAACAATGTCTGGAATGGCTTTTAGCAGAAAGTGCCATCCTAGCTTTGAGTTGACCTGTCTCATTTGACGGCACAAATGCATCAGTCATCTTATAGCTGAATTATCAGTAGGTATGCCTATATCATCAAAATGTCATTTTACTATGAATACTATTTCCCAATCTGAAAACGTATGTATTAATAAGTACTATGTATATATGAATATTGTTTCTCTTTAATTCTTACATAGCACAATAAGAACGCAACCTTATTGCGTTGTGTGAGAATTTAATAAAATTATAAGGACGACTCTATTCTATAAAATTTATAATATTAAGTGTAATCGGAGTGATCTTAGCGCAAAAATTAACACAAAAAATGTCCTTCGAAATACGAAAGGTTGTGTTTTAATATATTTTGCGGACTAAGAAAATGGTTTACCTTTTAATAATCTAAATAGAAATCACACAATTTAATTGAAACCGCTTTTTACCATTACCAAATCATGTTCCCATCACTGTCAATTTAAACACATGTTAAATTTGACAGTTCAAGTATCAAGACGTGTCAATCACGGCGTGCGCCTACGCAGCGCCGCGCCGCTACGTAGGATCGAGAGACGAATACATTATTTTATTGTAAGTAGGCGAACGCTCGATAGATATGACTGGCGACGACAAATTGTTATTACAAATTAATCGATTCCCCGCCATCGAGAGATCGAGTAATCAACAATATTAATTTAGCGCTGTTATTTATTGTCGGTAGGGTTGTTCAGTTTATGCAAATTTTGGAACAGACTACTACGTCTTTAATGTGTAAGTATTGAATGAAGATATATGTAACTACCTCCTTATTACGTCACCGACTTATACGTTAGAAGTAATAGGTTCGATTCCCAGGTTGGGCCAAATGTTATTGGGTTGGGTTTTTTTATAACTGCAGCAATTGAGAATTACTCAGTTGCAGTTCGGAGTTTGTATTTGTACCCGGTTAATGGCAATAGCCTCGTCCCCTATTACATTGGACTTAAACATACCGAACTGTGTGTGTACATTGGTACACCTCTGCCTAACCCTTCAGGGAATACAGGCTTGATGGTATGTACGAGTATTTATGTAGTCTTTGATGTCTTGGTTGACATCAAATAATTAGTTTGTAAGTTATAAATTAGTTTTAACTAACAAAACTTCGACAACGACGTCTGTTGTCTAGTGGTTCGCGTGTCAGACTTTTGATCACGAGGTCGTGGGTTCGATTTATGTGATGAACGTAAGTGTTTGTCTGGGTGTTTCTTCTATATTATAGGTATGTATTTACAAAAAAATAGTATACCTATAAGTATTGCATCCATTGTCTAGTAGGCATATTACAAGCTCTACTTAGTTTGGGACTAGATGGTGCTGTGTAAAATTGTCCAAGAATATTATTTTAAAACTCTAACACCGACTGACAGATCACGCACGACTTAAACCAGTGGACAATTTTGTACAGGAGGAGCACATAAACGGTATTTTGGGAAATTTCCCACAAGGCTAAAGGAATCTTTAGAATTTCACAACACTGCGGCATATAATTTCTTTACAGGCAGTGTCATCGAAGTTATCAGATAGAAAACTCTTAGTTACAGCCTATGATTGTGATCATGTCAAACGAATACCGCCATTTTTCATACTGTGAAACGTTATCATGAAAGGCATCCATTGCTTTTACCCAGAAAGTATCTCTTTTCTTTTATTTTTATCATTATACACAAGCATCCATGTTTCTCTCGTAAAGGTGACATCCTCCATCGTTACATCTTGCGCGGTTTATTTCACAAGTAAAACTTTCAGAACGCAATAAATCTGAACGTGAGTTTCCGCATTCCCGCCAATATTCGATGTTAAAATTGCAATTGACAGCTGTCATTGCCGGCTGAATGCGAAATGGCTGACTTTCTTATTGTTATTTTTTTAAGATGTCTTGTGTGGTCTCGTGCCATGTTCTTTTGAACAATTTTGGATATTTACAAGTAGTTAATGTCTGTGATTCAAATTAGGCATAAAGTTGTAAGGCCTTCCTTTTCCTTTCCCAAATCCCGCAATTGCAAAATTAAAATTATTATTTTTTAATTACCTATCTTTACTGTCTATATTTTGTAAAAAAATAAATTATTTATGAGTAATCTATTTACACCAAACATTCTTAGTTTGATTTATTTTAGTTCGTTTTCTGATTAGATACCTATGAAATTTGATAACAATATTCTCGCTCTATTTGGTCATCATTATAATTCAATTGATTTCAGATTTATCTGTTCGTTTTGAATTATTCTCATTATCATTTATTGAATAAAGACATCAGACAAGTAGTGCAGGAAAATTCGATTAGGCATTTATTTGTAAGTGTTGACATATCGTGGGTGTTTGTAAAGGATTCAGTCGGTAGATAAATCGCGCCAGATCCAGCGTTCTTGACCCAGTACATAAGTGGCATATGTAGGTTGTGCTAACCATTACGCTTGTTGTAATTGAAACCACTTCACAAGTGTTTTATTGGGATTTTACATTTTGATAACTTTTATTATGTCGAATAGAGTGAAGTAGGTAGTTTATATAATAAAAGGAAACGATATTTTTCAGTCGAGTTTTGGATAAGAGACAGAACAAGAGGCCAATTCTGTATCAATAAATAAATATTTCGAAAATTTTACACAGCACCATCTAGTCCCAAACTAAGCAGCTTGTATTGTGGATACTGGACAATGGATATTACACTTAACTACTGTTTTTTTGTAAATACATACTTATAGTGTATTATCAATATGGTCTATCAAACGCTACATAAACGCAGCTACTAAAGACTACTAGACTCGGTCCATTTTCGATGAAGTTTAGGAATGTGAATCGATTCGTTATTAAAACGTAACTTCAACTGACCAGTTTGATCTTCATCCCTGAAATTTTTGAGCATGATAAAGGAGATGACGGAACATGGTGTTTATGACTCGCAAAGTTAGTACTTAGGTATATTAAATAAAGGAGTCGTTTTGAATTTAGAATTTAGATTGAATATCGAAATGCCTTGATATTCATAGTGAATGAATATGTAGGATCTTGAATAAATGTCGTTTTAAATTCAAATAAAGTGAAGCTTCAATTGTTGTGTGACAGACACTAAAGTGATTGTGAAAAAGGAATGTATGTATCGCATGCGCAGTCCGTGTGTGGGCTACACGGTGCACGCATGTACTCGTAACTATATGCAGACAATTGCAGGCTTTTTGCTTAGTTTGTTAACAATGAAAATTACATAGATGTTAACGGCCGCACTCACGTACGCTACATGAGTCAAACGTTATAAAATCAGCAATAACCAGACGGACCATAGCCACACAATCGAGAACTTATCGATTCATCGTTTGTCCCGCGTCGCGTGCCAAACCGATGCTATTCGCGAAGGCATACGATTAATTTATTTATTGAAATCAATACTAATATCTGCCAAGACAATGGCCCCAAATGAAAATGCGTACACACATATGGCATGTCGGAATGCTAAACGGAGCGGCGTCATTTATTCAATACGCCATTTTGCATTCGATTTTGAGGTTATTAGATGCAATCGGAATGCGTGCGGCCATACTTGATTCGGTTCGTCTATATTCGGTCGTCTTCGGCTCCCGTCGGCGGTTTATGGTGACAATTGACGTATGTAATGGCGGTGTCATAGATTTCTGGGAAGATAAAAAGCTAATTAAATTCTTAAGGAAATTATATTGAAAAGAATGCCGAAATGTAACACCTTATTAGGGTTGTTTTTTATGTGTTATGCCTGTGTCATTCGTTCATCGCTTATTTATAAATATTAATATAAATGGTTAGACTAAATATGCGTCAGCTTTTTAAACTGTTTTGAATTGTCCCTAAACAATCTTTTATATTTTAAGTCTGTGCGTGGTTCTATATCGTAGCTATATTCGATAAATATCCATATTCATTAGTTGACTTGTTAGCGGGTAGACAGAAACTATTAATGAGGTGACTACTGCCAACTGTCACGATCCTGACTTGCGTACATTTTAGATAGGGCTTTATTACAATAGGCAGGGCACGCGACAACAAAGAACTTAATTATCTCTAAAGGAAACTAAAGGAAAACGTGTACTAGGTACCTTCTAAAGAAAAGCTTACTCATACTTCTTTGAAATGTAGTAGAGTAACCAAAGAAAATTATTCTGATGCTTTTCAGCGGTCCTAAGCGTGATTAGTCCTGGGTTCGATGGGTGAAGCAGTGATAATTGGTTTTTCCATGAAATTCCCAGTAATAGTTCGGCGTTTGAATTTGTGCCCGATTAATGGCAATAAGCTTGCCCCCTATTACATGCACATCAGGTGATACCAAACTATCAAAATATCATTTTCGTCAAGTTTACCTTTTCTGAATCGATCCGTAAACAAAATAGGTCGTAAATTAAATATAGAACTCTTCCAGTACCTCTATCGGACACAATTATGTAAAACTAAAATCATTGTTTTGTATACTCGTCGCACTATAGTCACAACACTAGTGAGTGGAGAGCTGCTTTTGGCATATAAGGTATATTTTGTTCTCACAATTTTCTTTCTTTCTTTCTTTAGAGTTCAATCCTCAAGTTCTGAAAGTTTCCCGTATATTCAAGTACTACTTCAACCTGAACTGAATCTTGAATCCATCTGCCAATCCGAACAAAGCTAGACTGATGGGCTGTTGCCTAAATATTTTCGTTATGAAATCTGCACATTTTCGAAGCAATATTTTGGTTAACCTCTTGTCCGTGGACTTATTTTGTAAAAAATCGCTCAGTTTATGCGAACCGGCTTTATTTACCTACAATTGACTTATGTGTGTAGTGACTATGTTACCCCTTGTGCACTACCTGTATCCCTTGGATTGAGTGGGTATATATTTTTTTTATACCACTAAGGTGGCAAATAAGCATACGGCCCACCTGATGGTAAGCGGTTACCGTAACCTATAGACGCTTGTAACAACAGGGGTATCAATTGCACGTTGCCGACTCTGTAAAACGAAAGAGGAATATTTGGGTTGGCAGTATAAGGGTCAAAGTCCCCCCCCACTGCCAGCACAACGTTTCCTCGCGGAGCACTGGCAACTTTGCTCACTGTAAGGAACACAACAGCTCAAAGCTGTGTTATTTCACTTCGATTTTCTGTAACGCGGAGGTACCTACTTTCCCAGTCAGGCAGCTCCAATTTGAGTGGAATTACTCCCACTATGGCCTACCTCTCTAAATAATATTAATGTACCGAGGAATACTAGCATATATGTATACTGGTGTTTATTCAGCCTCCATCGACCATTACTGCGTACGACCTGGCACACTTGGCAGTCAGTTTGGCACGCTCCACTCACGGGTGGGCGCTTACTCATTCCCTAATATACGTGATGATGTCTTCCTAGAGGTATCCGTCACTGGTAAACCTTGTAAACTCCGCTTATAAGAGCGTAGGTACAGAGGCCAGCACATCAAGCTCAGATTTTCAACTTTAATACTGCAAGATAAGGTTCATTTTCAATTGGGAAAATTTGACAGTTTTGGATAGCTTGACCTGCTGGCGTCTGTACATCGTTGTCAAATCCAAGTTTAGGTTTTAAGGTATTGTTTTTTGGGTAAAGGATATTTGAGCTAAGGAATTGTATGAATACTTGAGGAAAGTAATATTTAAGTCTAGCTTACAGACAGAAAAAGCAACGCCAACAAGCTTTGAAAAGGATTTTCTTTAAAATTAAGAACATCCTTCTTGTTAAGACGTATTGACAACGTTTTTTATGAAGCTGTCGAAAGAAAACTGTGTTTACAACACCAACGTTGCCCATGTTTATTAACCGTAACTATAGGTTAGAAATAGTCGTTAATTTTCTTCTATAATCTTTCTAACTCGGTCTGATGGCAATAGCTTCGAGTAGAATACTGATATTCAGCGGCAACTACATAGTTAGAATGTACAAGCGACACCAATATAGTTTGGAAAAGGCTCGGAGGATATAGAATCTCCACTCTTTCGTTTTACAAGGTCGGCAACGCGCAAGTGATACCCTTGGTATTATAAGCGTCTATAGGCTACGGTAACCGCTTACCATCAGGTGGGCTGTATGCTTGTTTGCCACCTTACTAGTATAAAAAAAAGCTCCGTAGACTGGAAGATGCTTTCAAAATACAAATAATTGCATACTTATAACATCTGGCTACACAATAGCCACAAGTTTCAAGTATAAACTAAACCTTATTAAAAGAAAAACATCAAGCAAAATATGTGTTGACCTAACATCCAGCCATCAGTCACCTTTGTCAGTTGTACAATTAAATATGAATACTGTTCGTTTGTATTAACATTGCACGTCGGCTACCTACAGCAGAGCATGACTCACGTCCTGCTAACAGCGATGCGACAGGATTTTCCTTCTGGTTTTTATGATTTCCTTGTACCTCCCTGTGTTAATAATAAACTTAGAAAAAGAAAATGTCTAGAACCACTATGGTTTCGACGCTTCGTGCGACCTGAGGGCTGTTTTATTCTTGGGTCAACGAATTAGCATTGCCATTCAATGTGCGGCCAGTCTTCGAGGAACGATACTAGATGACAGTGATGTGGACGAATATTTTGACGCTTAAACGTGAAAATGTAGGTTGTTCTTTTTATTTTCCTTTTTGTCTAGAATAATTTTGACGACCTCTGTGGTCTAGCTGTTCGAGTTCGACTGCTGATCCCATGATCAGCCAGTAGATGACACTACACCATCTAGTCCCAAACTAAGCAGAACTTGTACTATGGGTACTAGACAATGGATATAATACTTATATACTTTTTTTTTGTAAATACATACTTATAATACATAAGAAACACCCAGACAAACACAAATACACATGTTTTATCCACACAAATATTTGTGTCCTGTGGGAATCGAACCCACGACCCCATGATCAGCAGTCCTCCAGTCCTACTCGAGCCGCTAGACCACAGAGGTCGTCATTTTGTTAGTAATACATTGGTTTATGCAATATTTTAATGTGCTAATTGAAATAAAACATTTGATTTTAACTATACGTCGGTCCCGATTGTCATACATACATCTATCACACTCGTTAGTGCTAGTCTGAAGCCCAAAAAGCCACGATATCGGTATTGCCTTGAAGTTGGGTTGCGGAGGTCAGGTGGCGGTCGCTTCGTGTAGAATGCTGATATTCAGCCGCATCTGGTTAGACTGTAAGCAAGCCCCAACGTAGTTGGAGAGGTAGGGGGCATAGTGGGAGTAATTCCACTCAAATTGGAGCTGCCCGACTGGGGAAGTACCTCCGCCTTGCAGAAAATCGAAGTGAAAAAACAATGCTTTGAGCTGTTGTGTTCCATAATGAGAGCAAGATTGCCAGTGCTCCGCGAGGAAACGTGTGGTGAGGTAAGGTGGGGCGACTTTGACCCTTATGATGGCAACTGACTTTGACCCTTATGCTGTTTCCAAAAGTAACTCGTTATGGGTAGGTACTGTCCAACCTGTATATAGAATCTGCGGTATGGAATAGGATTGAGCCGAGAAGAGAGAGATGCCTATACCGAGCAGTGAGATAATAATACTGTGAATGTTGATGATGAGGAACATGACGATGATGAGGAAGATGTTGATGATAAAGATGGTGATTAAGGGTATCTACTGTAAATCTTTCGAATTGGTAGATATACTTAGATACTACGTAGTTGATATATACGAGAATAGGTATTGAAAAGGTGCTTTTCATACTCTTAAATGCAAGTGTAAGTATGAATGTAATATGTTTAATTCATTGATCAATCTGTAATTAATCCTCCCAGCGTTATAATTACAGGCAACAGCAAAATGCACTCGCCTAGATCATGTACGTAGATCAGTGTTATCTACATTGAGATACTTAATTACTAATTGGCTACAAACTCTAGGAAATTATAGAGAGTTGCTTCCTGCTTCGTCACTGACGGTTCTACGCTTAAGGTGTGACAAAAATACTAGTAGATAAGTATTGTGGTACGCGGTTACTATTCTTGGTATTTTAATGGTATTATTCTAAGTGTTTAATTTCCACAAGCAAATTCTTAATTCATCTGACAATAAATAAATTCTTTTCTAGACATCTTTCAAAATCTACTTACTTTTTTGTTCGCCACATATTTAACCGGCCAGAACGTGAACATTAAAAACTTATTGTTCCAAACTGTTACAGTACGTATCTTTTTTACCATGGATGGGTTTGCGCTTGATCACAATCTCACCTGATGGTAAGTGATGTAGTCTAAGATGGACCGTGCTTCCCATAAGATGGCTATTTACTCTGGCCTTGAAAATACCCATGTTGTAGGTGACAGGGAACACAGAATTCCACGGTTTTATGAAGAAATGATAAGAAATGAATTCAAGAAATAATGAAGTGCAACGCTTAGTGCGGCTAGGTGGAATGTTCACGACATAGCGGTGGAGAGCCTCCCGACGTTTAGTGATCCGATGGAAGAATGAAGATGGTGGAATAAGTTCATAGTTCATGTCCAACGAAGTCCTACGAACTTTAAGTTAAGTTGGGGTATCTTATCTTATCTTAACTGTGGGGGCTAGCATAGCCAGCAACACTTCGACCAAATGTGATCTATTGTGTTGTCCCCAAACTGGTACATTCCTTATTCTTCAAATACGTGGTTCATGAAGGCTGCTAGTCCACTAAGAGGAAGGAACCTGTAGTCTTCTGGCTGAGATGACTCATCCGTTTCGTCGCTAGGACGTCACAATCACACAAGATGTGCAGAAGTTGGGGTATACTGACATTCAATTATTTTTTTTGGTATTATGATAGTAATCTATTTCATTCAAATTTATATTACGTAAGATATATCCAAAAAAAACAAATATGATCTGTAGGTAACTGTTATTTGTGGAAGAAATTCATTTTTTAGTAACAAAAGAGACAGAAGGTCATTGTCAAATAGCATTCTCCTGGACTAACACATAACTTTATAATTTAATGTTCTAATACCTTACACCATTGAACGTTTTGTACAATATAACCGATAGAATATCGGTATTGTGCATTCATTGGGTTAAGGAGGTATGATTTATCCTTAAGTAGAAAGTATTCTATGTAGTCAGATTGGAAACACTTTGTTGATAATGACCGTAATGTAAATTTACATGCATAATCTGAAACTGTTAAGGGTAATGGAATTTTATTGTTAGGTGTTGAAGATCTAAAATTTCTCACTCCATAAGTAACTGAAACTTTTAAGTATAAGGGGCTCCATTTCTCCTAAGATAGCTCTCTCTATTGCTTAAATACTTACATACTGAAAAAATAATTACGTAATTAAATGAATGTCAAGTCTTCTGATTTAAACTTAATTATGATCATAGTTCATTTTCTCAGTTTCTAATTCAAAGCCTCATAAAATGGAATGAAAAAGGACGGACGGAAAAGTTCAGTCATTATTTGTTTTTTTTTAATTACTTACATTTGTCAAACACATCACTAGTCACTTCTCCCTGAGTGTGAGTATATCCCTGGTAAGTGTTACTACGACAAATCTGAACTGCGACATATAGCAATATCAATTCATTTGCAGCCCTACCGGCGATTTTCACAACGCTATCCACCACATAAATACACTCGATCCATATTCATAGCGTCTCGGACAGTCGACAGTACAGCCGCTGTACCGCGGACAGCCCGCCTCTCCCGCGCTTTGTACTCGCCGCCGCCCGGGCAGCCAATCGCGACGCGCCGCACCGACCAATGGCCGAGGTGCGTGCGCGCAAGAATTAAACCATTTAAACTGTTTATTGATAGGGTTGAGAGGTGTAAATACCGTTTTTGGATGTTTAAGTGCCGGGAATGTGTTTTCATATTGTATTTTTGAGCGAATTAGATTTTTTAATGCACTTGGTTTGATGTGGAATAGGTACGTTTAGTATTAATATCGGTCATTAATAATGCTCTAATCTAGATGGGCGTGGTGTCAAAGCTCTGGGAGGTATTATCAGAATTCGATACACTTTGTTTTTGTATATTAATTGGTAGGTACTTACCTATTTTTTTCCGCAAGGAAAACTAGCAGTTAACTACTTACTAATGCTAATGTATATTTCATTGGAAAACCCAGTTTTTACTAGATAGTACCAGGAATTTTGACACTTTAATGCAAACCACAATTTTAGATATGCATGATTATTTACATACATAGGAGCTTTGTCACCATATTGATAAAAAAATGTGTATAGGTATTTATAATATCATTTATGGGCTGTAAATAAGGATATTTAGAGTGGCAAAAATAGCAGCTAGGTAACTACACATTGCCCATAACGATTACAAACTTTAACCAGCCCCCATTTTCGGTGACATTAGTCTATTTAAAAATGAGAAACGTTATGCTATAGTACCCCACGCTGGCCCAACGCCAGTCGGCTGACTAGACACGTCTTCGAGGAAATCATTTCCTCTTAATGCTTATAAATTTTAAGAGATGAGATGTCGTTTATCAATACAAGAAAGACAATATATAGGGTCAACTGTTGGCTCAAAGACAAAGACACATGGCCGGTGCTAACTAATATTAAATATTGACTTGTGTCTTTAAAATATTGATTTACGAAAATAAATAAACAACCAAATTGCTAATATTTACTCAAAAAACTGATGATCGACAAAACACTTATCCTTGCAACAGTATCCTGTCTTTATCCTAATACCAATTCAGCCTCGTCAATCTAAATATCTCTCTCTCCACGATATATTTCACAATATCCCTAAAAAGCAACCCTACATGAATCAACGGTTCGCAGATACGATCGCGTTTTGTCTCTGAATGTCGGACGCTTATCGATATCGCCGACTTTGACTCGGCCGACACTAATTGTGTGCTATCGACAGTCTAAAACGAAAAAGTGCCATTTGAATCATGCAAATTAGGTGGGTACTTTTTGTGTCGAATGATTCGCGTTTTGTTGGGGTTTCGTTTTGTTTCTCGTTTTAAAATGTTTACAAGGGTTTAGTACAAAAATCCTTTAACGAAGTCTTCTTTTATGTTTAAGTAAAAACAAAATTAATAGCTTATCAAGAGAGGTAGGTCATAGTGGGAGTAATTTCATTCAAATTGGAGCTGCCCCACTGGGGAAGTACCTCCGCCTTGCAGAAAATCGAAATGAAATAACACTGCTTTGAGCTGTGTTGTGTTCCTTACGGTGAGCAAGGTTGCCAGTACTCCACGAGGAAACGTTGTGTTGGCAGTGGGAGGACTTTGACCCAACTATACCTTTCGTTTTCAAGGTCGGCAACGCGCAAGTGACACCCCCCCTGTTAAAAGCGTCTATAGGCTTCGGTAACGGCTTACCATCAGGTGGGCCGTATGCTTGTTTGCCACCTTAGTGGTATAAAAAAAATAAACCTGTCAAGAATTCCGACATGTGATTCCTACACGTGTAAGTAAGAGTCGCATTTCTACCAGGTATTACCAAAAAAACTAATTAATACCCAGCATTACTATGGAGTCTCACAAGCCCCGCCGTACGCCCACAACGCGTTCCGTGTAAAATCCGAGCACATTTGCAATTCAAAGCAGAAGGTGACGTAGCAGGAAACATGTATCTACCTAAATATTACCATGTATGGTAGAATATATTAAACGGCGTAGGCAGCAAATACTGCTTCTATAATTTTAAAATATTAAGGTAGTTGTGAAAAAATATGTACAGACGCCAGCAGGTTAAGCTATCCAAAACTGTAAAATTTTCCCAATTTGACAAACCTTATTATAATGTATTAAAGTTGAAGTACCTCTAGTACCTCTAGAAAAATACAAAAAGATAGGGAATTAATTTATCAGTAGTATAGAAAGGTTATCTTCCTATACCAACGATTCCAGGACAACTCTTATATTACCCAGTTATTATTCCATATCAAGGCAACTACCCCTATCGCAATGTGACTCTCAGAAAAACAGCATTTATCTATAGTGATGTAACTACGATCATAATTATTGTCCCCGCGATAATATTTAATAAAAAACCTGGTCCTGCTCGAATAAAAAGGTTACTAGAATAACTAGATAGATCACTATACTAATGAAGACTCCATGTTAATTAATGTTCGTGCATAAAATAATAAAATCGCACTGGCAACACAAAAAGCAAATACTAAAAAGAAAAAATGTACCAATGAGGTGGTGAGCGAGAATTATTTTTGTAATTGCAATGCTGTAATAAGATCGCGATCGAAACTACTTTTTTTAATTTTAAATTCTTCATGTAACGTATTTTAAGTAATTTACAAAGAATTTATTTGAGAATTTTACTACATTTAACGATTAATCTAATGTTAACATTAAGTCTAGTAAAATTCTGCCTGAAAATCGCCACCAGTTAAACGTGTGTCAATATAGTGTTAAGTAACTACAATTCAATGAGTATCAATGCTATTTTTTTTATACATGAACACATACATAATTTATACCAATACTAATCAGACGGGACTATAAATTACAAGTTATCAAGATTAAAAAAATATATGTCGCCATTTTGGGTAGGACATTTCTTAATGCCAATGACACGTACTAATGTCATAGGATTAATTTCTAACCTAACCGAAATATATTCATCACGATGTATAGCGTTTTCATGGACATCCTGAATATACATATCCAGGTGCCCCTGAAAACGAGACTTTATTGAATATATTAAATAAAAAAAAACACAAATTTGAATTCATTTAGGTAATCAATAGAACCGTGGCAATGGTACTCTAAATGTTTTTAAGGAAATTCCAAAATTTCCTCCTAATCGCTGAATTTATAACTGCTAAAGAGCTTCTGACAGTAATAAGAAACTGTTACTAATAATAAATACAGACGCCAGCAGGTCAAGCTATCCGAAACTGTAAAATTTTCCCAATTGAGATATGAACCTCATTGTTTTGGATTAAAGTTGAAAATCAATCAGAATGTGGTAGCTTGATATGCTGTGCTGGCATTTGTACATTTAAAGTTTTTTTTGTATTATAAAATGGATAGATACTTATGCCTAACAACTAATTATGTTTCGAATAAATTAACCCCCTACTCGCAATCTTTCAGAAACAGTAGACAGTTTTGTTACCAACCAACCTCTTTTGATCGAACATAAATCCCCAAACCGCATACAACAAACCTATAAGTTCGAACAAAATACAATATGCTAATCATTGTCATAAGTGAATTATTTGTGTGTGTTGGTGTATGTCAGAGCATGATGAAAAACTTCACCGTTATCGAGTGGGAGGCATGAATGGAGCAACGCGACGTATGATACTTTGATCGACTTTTTGTATAAATCTATTGTAGCTTTGATTTAGCTTGCGGTAAAGGTTAGCCAGATTAAATTACTTACAGTTCGAATATTAACTGTATCCCTCTGAAGATAACGTTTGCTTTCCATTATATAGGATTCCGTTCATAGGGTTTCGTATGAAAAAGTGTTATTCTGCAAAAATAGGGAGATAGATAGAGAGACATAAGAGCGATATCGAGAGCAAGAGATAATTACGTATTAAAGGATCATAAGAGAAGAAGTGAAAAAGCCCTGAGGCCCTGAAACCTTCCAATTAGATACCTGTACTATATGAATGTTACAATAACATAAAGTGCTTTAAAGCTAAGATGATTTATTCAATCGGGTGCACCGCCAGCATATCAGGTTATCCAAAACTGTCAAATTTTCCCAATTTAATATGAACTTTACCGTTTTGTATTAAAGTTTAAAATCAATCAAAGATATTTGACAGATTGTGGTAGCTTGATGTGCTGGCCTTTGTACCTAATAGAGAGCCTATTCCCATTAATACTGTATGTAATAAATATTCGTAATAATATATCAATACTATTCAATTAACATATCTTAAACCTCATAAGTCTATGGGGGAGGCCTTTGTTCAGCAGTGGACCTCCTGTGGCTGATCGATATGTTGATGATGAAACCTCATAAAGGTACCCGTAAAATACGTAGGTACTTAAAACAAAATAAAAAGATTTCTTTTTAATAATTTTTATTTTTCTTTCACAGGTAAGTTACTGCAAACATCTGTTGCTGTTTTTCGGTATGTTTTAAATAATAATAGAATTATTTTGTTGTTTATGTAATATAAATATTAAAAGTAAAAGTCAAAATATTTATTAGCGTGATTTTTGGTGATACAATAGTAGGTCTTATAATTAATTCTTTAAGTAACTCAAAAATCTACCCAAAGATGCATACAATATTTTACACTTAAGACGGAAGAAATATTACATATACAGAATGAAAAATGACATACCTACAATAACAGGATCCTACCCACCAAGCGTGCTAGGTTTTGCTGACTTTACTATGCACGTTACTTCTCAGCGTGGTACATTTTGCTGACTTTAATACGCACGTTACTTCTCAGCTTGCTAGGTTTTGCTGACTTTAATACGCACGTTGCTTCCCAAAGTGCGGAGAGAAAGCTGTTCTGTGCATTTAGCTCTCATACGCTGCCAACCCTTAGCAGCAGACAACTCATTTTCCACACTATTAAAAAAAGGGTCGTCAATGTTCCCACTAACGAGGTCGGAACGTTTTGCTAATAAATAACATATATTAGACACTACAGCAATGACTGGCATATTACGCGATTACAAGATACTTTCTTGAGTTCTATAGCATGCTATTAACTAACCGTTTATATTCAGGTCTTTATCATGTAATTGAAGGTTGTAGTTTTATGTGTTATGTACTTTAATTAACCCGTCAAGCAACAAATTACAGAGAGACTTAGAAAAATCTTTGAACGCTGATAAATAAATATTCTTGAACATTTTTGCACGATGCATGAATGCATGATGAATTAATCACACACCATTAAAGAAAATATGCCTTAAAATAGGGTCTGATTTTTTAATTTTTGTATTTTTTCCATTCAGTCCCACTGATAGGCTTTGTCTATAAGCAAAACTAAGCTATAGTCAACCACGTTGGCCTAGTACGGGTTGTCAGACTACACACGACCAGAATTTCAGCAGGCAGATTTCATCACGATGAAATTTAAACAAGCACATAATTTCGGAAGTCAGTGGCGTGCGTCGGACTCTCGATTATTCCGACTGTGACTGGGCATTTCATCGTCTTATAAAGGAATAGAATAATCATTTATTGCTAGAATGTAGGTATTATAAAATGAGTGTTTACATTACAATATTAATATTTATAATATTTCTTGCATTTCATCTGTAAGAAACAATTATGGAGCCGCAATCTTTGTTGCATTTAAAAAAAAATTAAGATGCATAATGTTTGTGAGTCGGTTACATTCAGCCTACTTGGCTATTACTGCTCTTATTTGAAGTAGCCTTTGTTAGTTTGCCGTTGAAGTCTTACAATGCATGGCAGTACAGAGTTTTATTTTATGTTGGACATAGTTTTTAGCTCGAGGGAGCTTTAAAAACTTAACCGGACTAGGTGGCGAGGCACCAAATGCCTCCAGCCAGGGCAGTACAGAGTCTATTTTATTTGTAATTATGTAACTTGCGTTGCGAATATTGATAGCGCGATTTAGGATTTGTTCGTAGTTATGGAACTACGAACAAATCCTGTAGCGCGATAGATGTCGATATAATTTTATTTCCGCAAAAATAATATGACTAAGCTTAAAATAATGCTTGCTAGTTTTAATGTAAATTATCTTCTTTTCCCTTTAAAATCATGTGTCACAGTGTTATTGTTACATTTACTTAGTTTAAACAGCGCGCTTTGTTGACAAAACTGAGTTACGCACAAAAATAACATGAGCAATAAAGAGCTAAAATTATAATAATATCTATCTATCGGCGATAAATGAATAACTTGGCAAAGTATCATTTATTTTATGGGAACTTTCAAATAGGAAGACTTGTTTTTGGGATATGATGATAATCTTGTTGGTTGCCATACGAAGACCTATGACAACAAGCCTGACAACCAATCTATCCTTAGTATATAAATTGAGCTGCGGAAGTCTGATGGCAATTACTTTGTGTAAAATACTGACATAATTCAGCCGCATCTGGTTCGACTGGAGACCGAATCCAACATAATATGTAGGTAGTTGGGAAAAGGCTTGGAGGATGATGACGATGAAAATAATCTCTACTTGACCTTTCAGTGAAGCTTTCGGTATAAAATAGGCTCATATCCCTGTTCTATTAACTGTCCCACTGCTAGACACGGGTCTCCTCTCAGGATGAGAGGCGTTAGCGTTAGGTTATAGTCTGCTGGCCTAGTCTGGGTAGGCAGATAGATTACGCTGTAGATAAAATCTCTAATAAGAAATATTTATTGCTTAAAACTGTTTTCAAATTATAAATGATAGTTTTATAGAAACAACAGTTTACCCATGTTGGGTATGCAATTTTCAGTATGCATAAATACACAATAAAGTCTGCGTCAAGTATAGAGTTATTGGGTTTATGAATTCTCAGTAGCAACTCGGAGTTGGGATTTGTGCTCGGTTAGTGGCAATAATTGTGGATGTACCTTTGCCTAAATGTGTAACTATTAAGTAGGTTGAATGACACGCAGTTTCTTTCATGGAATTTTACCGTTATCAATATTACCTATGACTTATTATATCGAGCTAATTAGATTCGATATACATACAGTACATGATTAAACTGCGCTTATGGACTGAACATAAAACATTTGTCACAACACTGGCCCATAAAGGTGTGCGAAAACCACAACGATTTAAATATTATAATAACCCTATAGGTCGATGACCTTACTAACTTTGGAAGTTCGTAATTTTAATATATTAATAATTATTCAATAAGTATTTAATTTACATAATACAAACAAGGCTAAATGTCACTGGATTTTTATGAAACATTTTTCGTAGGTGATCTTTATACCCTTAGATAGTATAAAGGATTACCTACTTCAAAGAAGTCTGTTAAATGTCAAAATATATCGAAAAAAAAAACACACTCCATTTCAAATTAAACTTTATTTAAATGGAATAAATCTCATGTCAGAGCGACAGTTGCCGTGTACTGTGTTTATTATAAAACATTTTTTATGTCATTAAGATAATTACTTATATTATATTATATGCTTTTGTTGTTCAGATAATTTTGAGCAAGCGGCTACCTAATCTGACCTCTAATTGTAGGAAAAACCTATACAATGATAGGTCAGTTTATACTGGCAATGTACAGACGCCAGTAGGTCAAGCTATCTAAAACTGTCAAATTATAAAATTATCTCAATAGAAAATGGATCTTATTGGTTTGAATTAAAGTTGAAAATCTATCAAAGAAATTTAACAGATTGGGGTAGCTTGATATGCGGGTCTCTGTACTTATAGTTTGATTTGTATACGTGTGTCTGTCCAGATATATCTGATGCTAACTGTACCTACCTATAGATTTGATATTGATTAGATATCAGATTGGGGTAGCTTGATGTGCTAGACAACCTCTTCTCTCAGAGTGAGGCAGGTTAGACTGTCACTAAGTCCAACATTATACAATAATTTTGGTATTTAAAAGAGCGAAAAATAAAAATGGTTCAGATCAGACCCTCGTTTTGATTTAACAACGAAACTATATTTAAATTATAAACTTATCTCTTTATCTACCTTGCTTACTTAATCCAGTTATTCAATAGAGCCGCTCCCCGAATCGATCAGCAATTTTAGTCGATTAAAATCGATTATCAAAATGTCAAAGTGATTCGATTAACAATTAACACACAAGTCATACCCGGTACAAAAGAACTGTCACTATAGTAGGCACACAAAGAGAGGCGACTGTCCACACGTCACTTTGACGTGACACGACGTCAATTTGATGGGGAAACACGTCATATTGACGCGTACACGTTTACCACGTAATGAATTGGAAATCAATCAAGAATTTCAACTTTATGCCTTTTAGTCGTGTTTTTTTCTTACATTTTCTGTATTAGCTTTGATTTTTTAACGACTATTAAAAAGGAGGTTTTCGATTCGACTATTTTGAATGTATCTTCGCTGATTTTTACGTTATAGATTATGCTTTCGAGATACTGATCATATTATACCTGCCATATTTATATAGGACCCCCCATATAAATATGGCAGGTATAATATGATCAGTTCTGATAAAAAAATACATACAACATAAAAAATTGAATTCAGTTTCATTTCTTTTCCCTCAATTGTAGAAGATTTATATTACGCCAAACGGTTTCACACTTTAATAAAATAATCGACTAATTCGAGTACCTAACTCCTAATGAATGTAATTTAAAACTGTAGATTTAAAACACGTGTAGTACGACAGCACTAATTGTTGTACATACTATTATTTGGCGCTTAAGCCGTTTCGTTTCAATAACTAAGTGCACATAGGAACGTCAGGTGTGAAATGCATACCAATAGCTACTCACTGTCACACGGTTTAGTTAATAATACGGTGTCTTTGATGCCTCATTAATGCACTTTTAACGTATTTTATTGACATAGATATAGCGTTAATGGTTATTTTAAACTTAATTGTTTAAGTAGGCACGCACGACTTAATATGTCGAATTGTGGATCAGTTTCGTGACATATGTCAGGTTTTTCACACACCGTCAAGAATTATATGGATTCCTTAGATGTGCAGGTTTTCGGCGGTTGGTTATGTGGCTGAATATCACTGTTTTAAATGATGTGGCGTGACTGTACAGTATAAACTGGTTGTAATGCTTCTAATAACGGTCATAGGTGTTCGTATGATAACTTGCGACTAAGATTACGTGTTCTCCAAGGTATGGAGGAGTTTCAGAGTGCTAAATAATGGGTCAGCAACAGTTTCACTAAGGCATGTATAACTAAAGCTCGCAGATCGATTGATTAGCGTGGCTAAGCCCCTCACTGAATATTTTCATACTACAATCGTCATCATCATCTACCCATATATTGTCCCACTGCTGGACAAGGGTCACCTACCAGAATGAGAGGGATTAGGATTAGATTATAGTCCACTACTGGCCGCTGGCCTAGTGTGGGTTGGCAGACTTTACACACCGTCGAGAAGAATCTCTAAGGCATGCAGGTTTCCTCATGATGTTTTCCTTCGCCGTTTCAGCGATAATTAATTGTTCATCATCGTCATCAACCTATTTTAGTCCACTGCTGGACGTAGGTCTCCCCTAATGTGCGCCAATTTACCCTGTCCTCGGCTCTTCGCATCCAGCTTCTACCAGCAGCCTTTTGCAAATCATCACTCCATCTTGCCATTTATTGTTCATTGCACATGAATTCTATAAGTCAAAGGTGCGAGTTTTGGATTCGAACTTGAGACCTTTAACTTAGCAGTCATAAAGCAATCACTGTTCTATAATTATATTATTCATACTATATATTATTCAGAATTATTTAAGTTTCAGTTTTAATACACTGTAATTTTTCAAGCGAACAACCTGTTGACCCTTAGCAGATATTGGCATGCTAATGATAAAGGAATGTCAACCATATTATCAGTGTCATAGTAAATAAAATGGTCATTGAACTAAAATTGATACCCGTCGTGTCAGCTGACTACTTATCACTGTTCTCTTGTTACATGACCATTAATAACTTGATGCGGGTTCGATTCCCAGGTCGAGCTGAGTAATTGGGCTATTCTGTTTAATTCCAAAGAACTTGACCGGTTTTACAAGTAATGATAGACATGTGACCATGCTCTGAGAAGCCTCAGGACTCGAGTTCGGATACCCACATTTCACAACTTTAACTTTTCGAAATTATGTGCGTTTTAATCAATGCAGAACGATGACCCTCCAGAGGGTCGTAAAAAAATTCTATTGGGTCCTTTTCCATACCTTACCATGACGCTTGTATTCCCCGAAGGGTTCTGCAAGTGTAGTAAAGTATGCACAAACACCATGTAATATTCATATTACCATTCCATAAACCGGGTATCATAGAAAAACAACACTTTGCTTGACCTGGAAATTGGACCCAATACCTCTAACCGGAGAGTTCTTTTCACCTTATAGCGTAGCAATTCCTGATTCTTAGCTCATGTCATTTTTCGACGGCGTGTCAAGTCTGCCAACTTGCACTAGGCTAGGGTGGTGGACTATAGCCAAATCCTTTTCATTTTGATAGGCAGTAGCGTGCACAGCAATGGGACAGCAAACAGGCTGATGTATGGAGTTTGGACCCACTCTATTAATGGCAATAGGCACTTATGACTCATGTGATTTTCTCAAAGGCGTGTGAAGTCTGCCAACTTGCACTAGACTAGCGTGGTGGACTATAGTCCTAACTCTTTTCACTATGATAGGAGACCGGTGCCCAGCAATGGGACAGCAAACAGGTTAATGTACGGAGTTTGGACCTACCCTATTAATGGCAATAGGCACTCATTACCTATATAAACCCAGATTCCAATTTTATACCACTTAAAGTGGATTATTAATCTAATTTAGTTTGGTATAATTTTTCACAACTAATCTTATTAATTTAAGTAATTGCTGATACACTCGATTTGCAACAGAACCACGGTAATATAATATTACCGTGACAGAACGGTTGTATAAACGATAAAATTAATATTACACTACTAAAAATATAATTCTGTCTGTCAGATAGTGAAATAATTTAGAAAACAGGAACAAATTAACTGACCCTATGAGGGTTTCTTATTCCTTCTGAATACAGAACCCTAAAAACATCAATAATAATAATAAATTTTAAAAATTACAGACTTTTTGAAAACGTAAGGAAATTAAATCCGCGAGGAAACGTTGTCTACAGTGGGGGGACTTTGACCCTTATACTGGAAACCCAACTATTCGTCTTTCGTTTTAGAGGCCCGTAAAGCCTGTTTGCCAACTTAGTGGTATAAAAAAAATACAGATTATTTGCAACATTTTATCTGAACACTGTCTCTCTTATTTTAAGGCAGGGTTTATATTGGTGAGACAGTGGAAAAAATATATATAATTCGTTATATTTTTTATTGCTTCATTAGTCTAGTTGCAAACGCGACCGCTGCGCTATAGGTCTTGAGTTTACCACCTTAAATAAAGTTAGTAAAGGTGCCCAACCGTGTTACTGCAAACTGTAAATACATTTATGGGTTAACTGTTAGTATTTTAAATATTGATTTCTTGAATTACAGTATAAGTTTATTTGAACATACGCCTAATGACCATGTTATACAAGATTTACAAGAGAAATAAATTGAAATAAAATATTACATTTAATACGTAATCGATTTATATAAAATGTAGTACAATTTATTGGGAACATTATATTAAAAAATTTAACAAGCGTTACGATAATATGGACCCAACATTAGTTACTTTATTGGATTATATTTTCTGAAGAAAATAACTGATAGAAAATCTCTCATAATACAATCCAATACAATACATATTATAATGGTTTTAAGTAGGTATCTATCATTCTGTAGAAATTAACGCATTTTTGTAAGTATTTGGCTCCGGTTTTCCAGCGAAGGATTAATCTACAAAAAGGATATGAGTAGGTTGATGGTTGAATACGCTGGTTTATAGCTAGATAGTTTTCAACTGCTGTTCCCTACTTTTACCATAATGTCGCAGATGATTTGCAAGAAAACTACTTTTTACCAATTTTATCGCGTTTTATTGATATTCACACGTTTTTTGATTTTATTGATGACGTCAGGATTAATAATGCTTACGTTTCGGACACCTTACAGCGTCCATGGTTACAGGTAGACTGAGGATCATACGAGAGCGATTCCCATGATCGCACCACTATGCGGAAGGTGATAGTGGTGGTGGTTTTAGTCGGTATGCTGGCCCGAGAGCCCGACCTAACCGTTCCGAGTCTCCGAGCCCGCGGCATGCATAAGGCGCATTTCCCCACCCGAAAAAAAAGTTAGACTGAGGTAGTGGACACCCACTACTTCTCTTTCTCTTCTCTACTCTTTCTTTCTCTCTTCTCGTCTAACTTTTTTTTTACTTGATGATTTAATTAAATTCTCGTAACTAAATACTGACGTAAAAAGTAGTTTTATTTCTTAGTCTAATATTGGCTTAAAATGTCAGAAATCAATAATTTATCTTGTTATAAAAAGGTCAATCAGCAAGTTATAATTATAAGTAAACTAATAAAAAAAAGCTAGTAAGTATATATCTATACTTATAAATGTATATGAGAGTATAACGCGGCACGCAATCTGCGCTGCCGCAACCAATTGATCGCCCGTACGTATCGCTCCATGTCTTTATCTTAATGCACTGTATAATTAACGCGGCTACTTAGCGGATTACATTATGTTCATGACAGATGACTTGATTCTAAATAAGTAGCGCTATATTTTTTAAATAAAACTACTTATCTTTTTGTATTTTTTTGGCATTTTCCATGCTAAGATTTTAAAGTTTTTAAGCAAAGGAAAAATTTGGCATCGGCACCTGCATCGTTCGACATTGAACTAACTGTAAAGTAAGTGTCTTGGTTGAGGAGCAAAACTTGCTTTTCAATAGGTGTTACTGACGTCACCATAAAGACGTAAATTCAGAAAGTGAAGGCAAAATTCGACGCCGTGGTATGCATGCATGGTAGGACTCGCGGTGGCTTAATGGTCATAGCGTCTGGTATACCTAACCAGAAGACGCAGGTTCGAATCCTGCCCGCGGTCGAATTTTTCCTTTGCTTAAAAACTATAAAACTACATTTTACGGATTTTACCCGTACGAAAAAATCCGTAAAAAGTAGTTTTATTTCAATGAAAATATTGAAAATATTCGCGTAAATGTCAGAAATCAATAGCTCTATATTTTATTGGTATTTTTTTCATTATAACATAACATTCACGCCTGTATCCCTGAAGGGTTAGGCCGAGGGATAGGTACTAATATAGCCAACAGTTCGCCAGTATGTGAGGATCCAATTTAATAGGGGGCGAGCCTATTGCCATTAACCGTGCACATATCCAAGCTCCGAGCTGTCACTGTTAAAGTGCTCCGCGAGGAAACGTGTTGGCAGTGGAGGGACTTTGATCCTTATACTGCCAACCCAACTGTTCCTCTTTCCTTTTACAGGATTGACTTTTTTGTCTGTGGTAACTGTCCGGTGATATTTATAACAAAGTATACTCGTACATGATCAAAACATGGTTTTATTAGGTACTCGTTGCAAAAGGGTTTCCACAAATAAAAATAAAAAAGGACAAGGCCACAATGTCTCCATTAATCATCCGAGAATTTTCTCAACCTATTGTTACAATCTACTTTGCTTATAAAAACTATTCATTCCTAATGAATGCACTAGTGGTTCTTTTATAATTATTCGAATTCTTCATCTATGATAATTATGATGTAACAAACGATCATGATGATGGTCCAAATGCTGAAAAACTGGTAGTCGAGCAGGTACAAAGGCCAGCACATCAAGCTACCACAATCTGTCAAATTTCTTTGATTGATTTTCAACTTTAACACAAAATAATAAGGTTCTTATTCAATTGGGAAAATTTGACAGATTTGGATAGGTTGACCTGCTGGCATCTGTACATAAGCTAAACGAAAGCCACGTTGTGCATAATTAAATTAAAAATGCATTTATTTTCTCATAACAAATGGTGTTGGTAGTATGCTCTAATCAGGTATTGGTTCTTATTTTTCCCTTCGTCTTATCCCATTATCTGGGTCCGTTCTCCTTGTCTACCTTCTCCTTTTTTTTCTATGTTGCGGGTAATAGTCAACAAGAACCAGCATATTTCGTGGTAAGTTCCACCTGGTTTTCTTTGAGTGGCACCACGCAACGTTGAAAGGCAATATTAATTTCTAGATTCTAAAATAAGCCCGATTCTCACGCGAAGTGACAATTTTGCAATTATAAAAGGAGATGCTTGTAAAAATGTATTTTTGAGTTCATTTGAGCGAGTAGTTGTAGCAATTAATGTTTAAAAAACATGTCTATTGCTACCTCTTTGCTTTAGTTCTTAATCTAATCCATCACCGCCGCAGAAACAAAAAAAATGCACCAACAATACCTGCTCCATTCAACCGAATCGGCCAAACGAAAATCGAATACAATAATCGATCATATTACATTCATTCATCGAAGATCAGTCTAAACACGGGTCGGGTGAAGCCGTTCATGTTATACTTTAGCGGTATAAACAAATCCGTTGATATTAAAATATGACCGTGAGAAGGCTGCAGCCATACGCTGATTGGTGGTGTGTTATACAACTTTCAGCCCATGTTTTATTATGCTAAGGAAGTGACAGGGTATATATAAATTAACCGCTGAATCAACTGTTTGAGCGTGGATGAATGATTCGGGTTTTTATACTGACTTAGTGTGTAATGATATGGACAACACTAGCTTGTCCAAAAAACATAATTCGCAACTAATAATGATATGCTACACTAGCTTGTCCAAAAAACACAATTGCGCAACTCTATTTGAGAGCTAAATTTTTTTGGTGATGGCCGTCTAAACGTCAAATATATACTTACCACCACTATAAGTCCTTCTTCTGTAATTTGTCAGGTTCACTGAGACAATAAAGCTCCTAGGAAAATTATTAATCTATTTAGAAAAGGAAAAATACGACCGCGGGCAGGGTCGTATTTTTCCTTTTCTAAATAACTTTAAAATCTTAGCATGGAAAATGCCAAAAATATACAAAAAGATAATTATTAATCTATTTTAGATTTTTTAAGGGTAGATAAACCTTTTTTAAAGTGTCTTTTTCATATCATCATCAACCCACATACTGTCCCACTGCTGGGCACGGGTCTCCTCTCAGATTCATATATATAGAAGAAATTACAGGTAGACCTACTATAATTTATTCTGCGTGGCGAAAAGATGAAAATAATCGAAAAGAAAATAGCGCAAATAAAAACCCTGCATATTTAATGGCCGTAAATAATTTATAATTAATGTCAAAAATAATATTACCGAGATATTTTTCAAAAAGTAAGTTTACAACGTAAAAGAAAAATATAAAAACCGGCCGAGGAACCCCTAAAACGCAAACTACAACAGTTCCACCGTCTCCGGAGCGAATTCCTCAAAAATAAAGAGAATTTCATCGTCAAATCGAGACGAATCGTCGCAAACGCGAGATGCAATAAGTAAAAAGAGCCGGAATGAGGCCAGCCGCCCGCAAATGACCGGCCTGTGTTAAATTAACGTGCAATATTTTGCTCAAAAACGGCGGCAAGCGTCATGTTTCACGCTGTTTATGACGACCACATACGGGCACGCGTTCGAACCGGCTTAATAACCAACAAATAAAGTTATACCTAGCAACTATATAATCTACACACAGGTAAAAAACTAAATAAAGCATAAGATTTTATTGAATAGTATGCAATTATTTGAGCAAGTCATGGATTTGTTCTTTCGTTGTTCATACTTGTAATAGGCATTATTAGGTAACTACCTATATATTGCCAGATGGAGAACCAGAAGAACCTTCTTGTAGAGCCATCTAGCTGACCGAGTTTAGCTGATACAGTTTACCCACTTATACTCAGTGTTAGGCGATCTATGGTAAATGCGGAGGTCTGATTGATGGCCGACTGTTAGATCAACGTTACCTATACCTATAGCCTTGGAATCTTAAATGAGAAACGTAGAACACAGCGATGCATTGCTCCTGGTGACGACGTCAAATAACCATCACGTGGGCTGCCTTAAAAAGAAAGCAGTACCTATGGACTATAATAAGCTGCCAATATTAACTTGACAAATCAAGTTATCTAACATTTACGCCGTTCATACTCTCGCACAAGTTGGTGCGGGTTTCCGGCTGTATGTTGTCAACAATACAGGCAACGCTCACCTTTCACTGGCACTCGGATTAGGTACGGACCCTTCAACTGAAGAAATTACTTTGAACCCAGGGTCCG
This sequence comes from Acronicta alni, assembly GCA_964056405.1. Classification (NCBI taxonomy): domain Eukaryota; kingdom Metazoa; phylum Arthropoda; class Insecta; order Lepidoptera; family Noctuidae; genus Acronicta; species Acronicta alni. Next base: position 7,497,851 of record OZ043936.1, read on the forward strand.
GTTTGCACTATTCTACATATGTATAATGCTTTTATGTGGGCTTGATTTCCTTACTCTTATATGAAGTTGAGATGGAAAAATTGCTCCTAGGCAATACCGATAAGGCGTTTTTTGCGAGGTATAAAATTTTTGAGGAATAAAATTGTTTCCAAAAAGTACAAACAAGCTTATAGCTACAGTAACATATTTTTAAAAATAACAATGACGATAGGGATGGTTGTACTGAAGCATTATTCGATAGCACACTGATTCCTAAACTCGTATTTCAAGAACCGAATTGAAAGAAATCGAAGAATCTCCTTTTGAGCCTTTAAACACCATCATAGTCAATGGTCAAAATAACAATTTTATATAGAGAATTGAAACTGAAATCATTGTCCTTCTAACTTTACCCAATAATGTTCCAGTCTTAATAGATGCGGCTGACTATAAGTATAGGTAAGTATTTTTACACGAAATAACTTCCATCAGTCCTCCTTCACCGTCAACGGTATCCTGACTAAACTGGCTGTCGGTCTTTTCAGGTTACTGATTACAGCTAACAATTTGTTCGTGCGATAATCAGGACCAACATCGACCGCCTGATCTCACTCTCCCTTTCTCTTTTATGTCCAATCAATAAAGAAAGAAAGAAACTAAACACGGCACGGTTACATTTTACCAATTCTGCCATCAAAATACGAACTCCTCCGCCCGCCTCTTTGACACATTAGACGAACATTAAAAATATACATCAATCATTTCAGCAACAATGTCTCCTCCGAGACTCGAGAATCGAGAATCGAAATGAGTTGCAATCTCCGCGTAACCCGTGCGAAGCTCCTAATAAATCACTTGCGAGTCCTCTTGCAACAGTGTTGTGATCGTAAACTCGGATGAGACACATAAAATCGTTCCGCAGATAATTCGATCGCTTCCCCGAATGATTTTGAACTCGGTAAAGTTGGTATTATTGCTCGCGAGGTTTGTTGCACTGAAAATTTGTCGAGAAATGTATTGAGTTAATTTGAGCCTGGCTTTTATTTTATATTTGTCTAAAGGTTATCTTCAATGTTGATGTGAATGAACCATGTTCCACAGTGTCGATCATCCCGCTCTTCTCATTGCTATGGGAATTTCCCAAAATGTCGTCTTAATGCTCACTTACGCTATATAAGGAACTCCTGTGCAAGGTATGCTTTGTCGTTATTATTAGTAGTTTACTTTTTGAAGTAAACGAGGATGTTTTTCCACAAATTTCTTTTCATTTATTTAGCCATTATCGTCCCACTACAGGGCGAAGGCCTTCCTACCCTTCATCCACTCATCTTTGTTTAAAGCCTTCTGTGACCAATCCTTCCAATATAGGACTACCTCGTCCCACCATACCTTTTATACCTGCCGCGACATATTCTAACGTTATGTTGTACAAATTTCATCTAGTAATTCTAAATGTTGCTGAGTAAGGAATGTACCATGCTGGGGACAACACAACACATCACATGTGGTCGAAGTGTTACTGGCCATGCCATGCCAGCCCCCACTGCTAAGATTAAGATTAAATGTTGCTGATGTGAACCAAATTACTCCAATTTGGCAAAAATGGTACCAACATTTTGATAACTTTTTCCTGTTCGTAAAGAACCCTATGCCTACTGTAAAATGTACTTCTTCTTCTTTCTTTACTTGTTTCTCAAAAACACCCATTCTGAATGAAGTCTGTTACTAAGGAAAAAAATAGTAGCAATCAAAATTGAGCTCTGCTTAATGAATTACCTAACCACACTGCAGTCGCAGGCCCTGCACTGCCGAGTTGCACGTTTATAAAATAAACTGTTACAAATGTCGACGTAACTCAAATAATAATGTTGCCTTACTTTTTCTCAAGTCATAAAACTCACCTTCCCTGAACCACTATACGTCACCCGAATGATTTTTGAAGTATCTCCAATTTGCGCGTACAGCTATAACCCTCACGGCCAACTTACATGCCCCACCCATCGTAAAAGCAAATCCTGTGCTTTACTTCAACTTGCGCAAATGAACATCGTTGTGTACGTCACCATTAGGCACTGCGCAAACGTAGACACTTTTTGTTACACGGCACACCATTACAAGAAACCTTAGTTGGGGTCCCTGCTGATTTCATACTGGTTATATAGAAATTGGTAGCTTATTGGACACAAGACACAAAAGTGTCCACGTTTGGGCAGCGCCTTAGTAACGTGACTGAAGGTTCGATTTGATATTATTTAGCAAGCCTAAAATTGTTACTAAGGATTATTGTACCAGAGGCCAGCACATCAAGCTACCATAATCTGTCAAGTTTCTTTGATTGATTTTCAACTTTAATACAAAACCTTAAGGTTAATATTCAATTGGGAAAATTTGACAGTTTTGGATAGCTTGACCTGCTGGCGTCTGTACTAAGTAACACATAGCAAGTAACATGTAATCTTTGAAGATTCGAATAAAATTTGCAGGCAGTTGGTAGGGTCGAGTCATCATGTCAAAATTAAACAAACTCCTGGTTCATAGTTTGTGCTATATAGCAATATTTTACATAACCGGAATAAAGAACAATGACGTCAGCGCATTATTTTTATCCTACTCACGTCACAGGAAATTCCCGTTCTATTGTAAGTATTAAACGAATACCTAACACCTTACAAGGGCCGATAATTCGCACTGTATTGTTTTCTTGCCTAATATTTGTTTTATAATTTTTAAACATAATGTTCTTATGTAGAGAAATATATTTACATACATACACTCACGCCTTTTTTCCATAGGTGTAGGCAGAAACTAAAGAACGCTACTTGCAACGATTCTTGCATAGGTAATTCTTTTGCTTCGTCATTCATTCATTCATTTCATCGTGTCATATACACACGCCGGTTGCTTGTACGACCTTTTTGAAAATAAGGTCGGTGTAAGTTTTTCTAGGGCGTCCCCTGCAGGCGGCGGAGGTTCCACTGACATTCGCCATGTAAATCCCTTTTGTTAGTCGCCTTTCATCCATTCTCACGACATGCCCAAACCATCTCGGCACATCCTTTCTTAGTCCTTTAAACCACAATGCCTTATCATACTATTTCTCAATCTATAATTCCGAGTTACACTGCGCATACTTCGCGAGCAAAAATCCAATATGAATATAAATTCATCATTTTCCAATGTATAATTTATATTATGATTAGGTACATACATTCTATTATTTGTACCCAAGATACAGGCTTGCCTAGTTTGGGGCCAATGGAAAAATTAAGTGTGCAAATGTATGTTTTGGTTAATAAATATTTTTTTATCTTTTTTATATTATTATACATAATACTCACCGCTTTGTCATAAAGGGGTACGTAGAAACTACAAAATATAAATAAATAAATAAACATTTTTGGACAATTTTACACGGTACCATCTAATCCGACACTATTAAGTACCTATAGTACAAAATCTGTTGTACTATAGATACTAGATAACATAATAATTATGTCGGACGGTATCAGTCACTGCTGACTGCTCACTGGGAATCGAACTCAGAACCTATAGCGTAGCAGTCATAGTTAGGACTACTAGACTAACGAGGCATACCGTCTAAAACCCGCACTTGCCTTACCTTACCCAGTAGTCAGGGCCATGGGCCTGTTAATTCAGCTGCCACGTGGTACCCACCAACACTTATGTTACCTCAAGCCTCACACTAACTCATCGACTCATTACCCTGCCTGTCACCTGTCAGGTCACACCGACAATCATCAGTGTTGACGACCGCCCCGACCGACTCCGCCGCTAACGGTGCTTCCACCTCATTTGGACATATTTTAGTTGCTGCTCGAATGTCTGTGAGCAGCTAGTGACGTCGGTTTCACCTAAATAATTGCTGACTCGCTTGTTATTTTAAGGCATAAACTATTCAACGTATAGCCACAGAATATAAGAGAATGAATTCTTATTAATTATTTAATTTATTATTTTTAAGCAGTTTCGTATACGCGCGTTGGCGACCCGGAGTTGGGTTGGCAGTATAAGGGTGAAAGTTTCTCCACTGCCAACACAACGTTTCTACGCGGTGCGTCCTAGCCTTTTCCCAACTACAAGTATGTTGAGTTCGACTTGCAGCTTAATCAGTTGCGGCTGAATATCAATATATCCTTGTAGCGACATCTACCGCGCTACATAGAATTACGAGGTCCTGAATCGCGCAAGCAACATTCGCAACGAAAGTTGCATAAATACTACAGCCCGACATCAACCGTCGGGCCGTGGCCCTCCAGGAAAAACACCCGCCTGGTTGGAGGGTCCTCCCTTTTCGTTGGAGGGGCAATACATCTCACCTTTCCACATCCTTTTTCATACATATTCCAACTTAATTCTTGGTGTGTCTACACTATCTTTTGTGATATTAGGAGTCAAAAATAAATCACTTTGTTTTCGCCACATGAAATACCACCATATTATTATTATTTAATAATAAATTATTATTAGGCTATTAATTCACCACGCTGGTCTAGTGCGGGTTGGCAGACTCCACACGCCATCAAAAAAATCTCTAAGGCAAGCAGGTTTTTTCACGGATTTTTTCTTCACCGTTTAAGCGAGCGATAATTAATTATAATATACCTATCTTGGATTCCAAAAAAATATATAGGTACTTATATATATAATTAAAAATCTAAGTTTCAATAAATAAAGATTCTTATTATTCACACCACGCCTTTTTTCCCTTTTTCTCGGAGACAAAAGCAATGGCTAGCCAAAACATCGATACACACTCATCGAAAGTTCAACACGAAAATGGCGTCGGAAACTTGTCACCAGATGCAAGAACAATGAAATCTCAAGGACGGGCTAGATGGCAGATAACAAATGGTAAACAAAGTTTGCGCACGTGGTCGACATAATTGCTTCGACCGGCGAAAACAAACAATGTACCATTGTCTTTTGTCGCGGTGCGGATTCCTACGGACCGTTCACATTGCACTCTCATAGGAGAAATGATAATTGGGTGCGGGGATTCGAGGCGTGTGGAGCGGTCTTAATTTTCTATGGATTCGTTCGGAAGTCACTGAATACTATGCTATATGTAATCCATTATACCGACTGGGAATACAGACGCGATGATACCTATGTTGCTTCAAATTATAGATACCCTACTGGGCATAGACCTTCCCTAAACTATGCGATTTGTCGCAATCCTGTGTCACTGGCATCCACGTTGGCCCTTACATCAGGTATCGCATAAAATCGAAAGAAATTACTACCTATTTGTAACAAAATTATTAGTTAATATAACAATGTATATACATATACCCGATACTTTAATAAAAAAAAGTTTTGAACAGCTTTGACACCTAACGATACACGACACCGACACCTTATGACGTAATCAACGAGTCATTAAATATTACGGTATCGCTTGTAGATATTGCCAAAAGCTAGTTGCAGGAATATTGATGCAACTCATAACATCACTATAACCTTAGTTGTCTATCAGAGAAGTGTGACGAAAGAGAGAGTACACATGAATTACTAGGCTTTATACGATCGTCGGTAGCTATTCAGCTTATATTTTCTCCCAACCGTTTACAACCTGCGCGGCTGATAAAATACATTGTTCTCCCGTTCCCATAACATAGCGGATACACCGTAAACTAATCTATACTTAGACAAAAAAGAATATAAAAAACAAAAGTTCACAATTAGGTGTTGCCACAAAAAAATCTTTTTATAGTACGGGAGCCACACTCCATTCAAATCGCCCGATCCCACGATCAGCTGATCGCCACATTTGGACCTCCACTGACCTATATTCCAACCTATGACGTCGCCCGACAACAATAGGGCATTGTTCTTTTATATTTGCGCCAACATCAGGAGTTCCTCAAGGCAGTTCATTCACATCTATGTATGTAGCTTTCATTTAAATAGGTTCATTTGGTTTTCGTCATTGTTCCGATCAGCTGTTTTCACGAGATTATATCTCCGTTGATAGGTGAAAGATGGTAACAATGAACTTAGTTGTACCTATTGTTTTATTATTGTTTGCTGTGACGTAGCGTTGTTAAATCTTATTGTTTCTAGTCTGTGATGTAATGGATGTCTTTAGTTCAACTGTCGTTCGGTTTGACGTTTGTATTTGTAGATTATTGTATGTTGAACTGTTATCTTATTGTTGTGAGTTTCAATGTCAAGTTCTGTGTTATAACACTGATCGAGCATGCTCAACAGGTGTTCTACATTACCATTATTATCATATTATAAGGATTCTAATCTGACAATAAGGATAGTAAGCACCATTCACTTCTAACAAGATGTAATGTGAATGGCAAAACTTAGTTCGATTGTGCGATACCACGCATTGATTGCTTCATTTCCTTTCTAGGGATTTAAGTTATGCAAATAACCTAATCAGATAGTGCTTACTTATGTTAGTAACAGTTACACACGTACAATGCCAATGTTTCGTTTTTCAAAATAATTCTAGCTCTCAGCCTAAAAACAGAGCAAATTTTAAATTCCGAACACTTCCCCAACTTAAAAAAAGAACTTTTAAAATAAAAATGAACCTGTCAATGGCACTCAGACGTACAGCCTACTCGCAGTCCAAGGAGGTCGTACCTCATCCATCCTAGAACGGTAGTGAACAAAAAAGTCGAATGAAATGATAAATAGTTGTAGTTAATCCGCTCTTATCGCCTCGTGGCTTCGTCCCGTGCGGTCCAAAAATGAGAGATGGAGCGGCCCCACGAGATAACACTTCTTAGTAATGGCTTTCTAGACGGTAGAGTGGTTTAACATTAGGTATTATAAATAATATGACATTGGAAGTATTAGGAGTTTATCGTACTTCAATTTTGACTGTGGTGTACCTAGCATAAAAAGTGCCAAAAAGAGAATCTTGATGAGTTTTATATTTTGAGTGGTAGCAATTTTAATCAATCAATCAAATCAGTCTATCCCAGTCCAATGCTGGACATAAGCCTCTCCCAAATCGCGCCACAACACCGCGATCGTCGGTCCATCTGGGTCGCCTATTGCTTCTCAATGTTGCTATTTCTAGTACAGTGTTTTTCAATGCAGAGTTTTCGCATGGTAGCAGGCTCTGCTCAAGCTGCTGAGTTCATATTTGCCTAATATTCTGCTGCTTCTTCTTATCGTGTCAATGGCTAAACAATTTTCGAGTAGTATAAGGCCACCTCAAGTGTTAGGCGTGGCCGCATAGAGATCGTCCTTCGTGATGTTGGGCACAAGGGACAAACCAATAGGTGAGACATAGTTTGCTAAACAATTATGTGGTAAGTGTTCCGATTTGAGATACAATAATATAGTCAGTGTATGTTCAGTATGACCATTGGACTGCCAAGTCAAAGGTCTCGAGTTCGAATCCAAGAGACGCACCTCTGACTTTTCGAAATTATGTGCGTATTAATAATTAAAAAGGAAATCAGTATGAGAGAAGTGATTTAAGCTGTACCTATTAAAATTAGTTAACTAAAAAAAACATACCACATGTATTCTCCAAAGGTACCATAGGGGAATACGTTGGGGGTACGTTGTAAATGTGTATCGTACCTATGTGGTATGTACTACCTTGTACTAATGTACCTACACCCACAGTTTTTCGGTACGTTTAGGTGCCATGTAATAGGGAGCGAGCCTATTGCCATTAACCAATCCAAACTCCAAGCTGCCGCTGAGCTTTAAAGTATCGAACCAAAGCTCTCTGGTGGGCAGTCACGCCTTTGTAGCGTGGAATATCCTCATGGGTCTTTTGTCGCCTGGGAGGCAGCACAATACGTATGTCGAACTCGTAAAACCGAAATTGCCTTAAAGTCACGGTTATGAGATTCGTGAGATTCGCCACAACCTTGACAGGCTTTGGTCCAGTACAATTAGCGGACCCGACAGTACGGAACCTTAAAAATGATTCAAACAAGCAGCTCCACAGTTGCGAGGTGGCTATGACAAATGTAGTAAACGTTGAGTTAGCGCGGCCAGCCACCGATGTTCCGATATCGACTAATGGTGTCGGTATGTGTGCTCTCTCCGACACTAGTGATGTTATTCAATATCGATAACGGAATGTGCAAATATTGTATTTTTAGTGTACCTAATGAGTTTGCAAATAATTTACCCCATATCTACCAGATTTTTATTCAACAACACTTGTTTTTCTAACAAATAAATTAGAATCACCTTCTTATCTAACTTTTAGTTATTATTTGTTTATCCCAAAAATTATTGAGTTTCACTTAAACTATCTAATTAGATGATGCATTTAAATAGTTATCAATAAAACAGATAAGATACTTTTCTCACCGAACTACACGGAGATTTTTGCACATGGTGACAACAGGAAGAAATACTCGATATAAAAACAATCGACTCATCTCATCACCAGTCGTTATTTGTCGACGGTATCGCTCGGCCTCCCGCGTATCCATCACGAGCACCGGCCAAGCCAGAGACGTTTAATAAGATAAACGCGCTACCTTATTAACTGCGCCGTTCGATCATTTGTAATAGAGGAATGTGATTTGTTAGTCGACTATATTGTAATCGATTACACCGTGCTGCTATTGCCATTTTTGTGATGAAATATCGATTAATTATCGCATTGATTTTGTAGAACAAGCCCATCTCTATAATACATTATCCTAAACTTACCAATTATGAAGCGGTTAAATATGAATATTTTACAAAAAGCGCCTGCCTGACTGACTTGGCTTAACGTGCTCTCAGAGTCACGGAACCCATTGACAATTATATTTATCACTAAGTATTTTGCTTGTGTGTACCTATATGTACGTATATGAATGGATTATACAACATATACACCCGCGCTAACGGGAAAAACACAAACATATAATTAAAATATATTATTAATAATACAATCTCCAAATATGGTGTTTAACAAAATATTTTTGAGGTTAAATAAGGAAATAAATTATCTAGTGACGTTACAGGAACGAAATAGAAAACAGTTAAAAACCCAATAATATCTACTGCTCGATCTGGGAATCGATCCCAAAACCTCAAACGTAGCAGTGGCGCTTATGGCCACTAGGTTAATGCTAAGCTCTTCACCTTAGAAACGTAAATTCAGAATGTGATGGCAAATTTCGATCTGGCGGGTGGGACTACAGAGCAAGGAGGGAGCCGTGTGTAGGAGCACCTATTTAATTTTTCTACTGCAAGGAAATTCGCCATAGTTTAGTAAGTAGCTAACTAAACTAAACGTAGCAACTTCTCTGCAACGTTTTAAAAGTCCGAAGCTATACATCAGTATCGTCAACCCATATACTGTTCCACTGTTGGATCACGGATCCCGAAGCTATTGTCCTGTAAAATTAGTCAAAATATATACTTACACGCCGGATTTCCAGCCGGCTTGTTTATCCGATTATAACTTACAAAAAACAACACATGACTTTACTTCAGCTCTGTACTACAGGGGTATATACCAATGCAATCTCCGGTACGAAGACGAACTGGGGGTTCAAAGTACCTACCCACACATAATGTATGATTCGGACAACCTTGTGCCTAAGCCGTTATAATATTCCTCTGAATGGGAACCCATTTTCCTGAATACCATATTTAGCCTAGAAACAGCACAACATTCCCAACTTATCTGTGACGCAGGTCTTAGTCTTTGTCACTAAATGTCACTGCCACGTGATTCAACTGCCGCGGTCACTTATCATACAATGACGACACGGCTCCCGCGCCCCTCTCAACGTCACGTGGAAACCGACCAATCAGCGCTCGTGAAAGTGCGTCAAACTGTGTTTAGAACAGTTTTCCTATGAGTATTCGAATTTTGTAGTAATTTTACTCGACCAACGTGTTTGATAGGTATTGAGTTGAATGTTTCTCTTTTGGACCAGGAGAATAAAATATATTCTATGAAATAATTAACAGAAATAACTAAAACAAATAAGAGGGTGTATTATTATCGTATTTATTTAATTTCTTATTTACATTATATTTTTAAATATTTTTACAATAAAAGAAAACAAAAACATTTAAAAATATAAAAAAATAGTCAGACCACCGATATCGGGAACAGGGTCCAAGCTACCGGTGGTTAGGGCCCCAGAGACAGGAACCTCCTCACAATACGCGCCGTATCAAGGAGTACTGCCTTCTGAATCAGGCCCTTAACCCAGCCACCCAACTCGAGCCTCCTGAGGTGTTGGTCGAGGCTCTTGGCGATAAGTCCATTGACCGTAACGACTATAGGCACAATGATGGCCGAGTCCACATCCCACATGGCGACCACCTCGTGAGCTAAGTCGAGATATTTTAGCTGTTTCTCTTTCTCAGCCTTCACGAGGTTCTCGTCATGCGGGATGGTGACATCGATAATCAATGTGCGGCGCGCTGATCGATCTATTACCACTATATCAGGCTTATTGGCTACAATAGTCCTGTCAGTGATAACAGATCGATCCCAGTACAACGTGACATGGTCATTCTCGAGAACTGGGTCGGGCGCATACCTGTAATACGGTACCTCAGAATCCACAAGGCCGTATTTTAAAGCAAGTTGCTGGTGGATAATCCTGGCCACTTGGTTATGCCTGTGCAAATACTCGCCGTTAGCCAAACGAGAACAACCAGAAATAATATGCCTGATAGACTCACCGGGACAATGGCATGCCCGACATATGTCGATCGTCCCGTCTTTCATGATATACTTCCGGTAGTTGTTCGTCAGCATAACTTCATCCATAATTGCACAGACCGAACCCTCGGTTTCCCCGAAGAGGTCACCGAAGCGTAGCCAGGCCACGGACGCTAAGAAATCTACGTCGGGCCCATGAAGGGCACGGAAAAAACGTCCGTGAAGCTCCTTGCTCTGCCATACTGCCTTGCGGTCATTGATACTAAGCACCACAGGTTTGCGCCAGTTCTCTTTAGCCAAAGATAGCGGGGTGAGTCCCTGTGAGTATTATTATTATTATTATATAGCTAGGTTATAACAATGAATGGTATTGTCATTATAAACCGTCATCAATCATCATAAAAAATATTGACTCCCTTCTTTTTAAGCGTCTTTTCTAATAATCATCTCAACAAAACATATCGAATTAAGTCTCAACAAATACTATAATATCAATATCAAAGTAAATCTATATAAACGATACATGTCAGACAGTATCCCGCCAATAAAGCCAATAAATCCATTAAATACAAAACACTGGCACACCTGAGCATGACTCTTCAATTCTTGCAACCCCAGAACGCCTGCGTCGCGTCCACACATTGGGCCACCATGACATAGTAATCCTATGTGACGTTGTTACATTAATGTTCTGTCACTAAGGCTCATTACTGCAGCATACTAGGAAGCAGTACCTTCAAATTTATCAGATCATTATAAAATTGTCTGATACTGTATTATTACTGCAATGTTCTGTGTAATCCGAATAGTGTATTAAATCGACTACGACAACATAGTTAGGAGTCCTATTACTTGATCTGGCACTTAGATCATACCTCTAAGGGGATACACTAGGCCTCAATTCAGGCCAGTGTACCTATCACGTTATAATTATGCGTTCGGATTCCTTCACCAATCTTCTGCCTAACTATGTTGGTAAAAGGAGTATACCTATATAGCTGCTGGAAGAAAAGAAAATAATGTATCTAAAGTTTCACGTACTTATATTATATGATTAAGAGCTTAGTAAGTATATATATATTTTTTGGGACATTTTACACAACACCATCTAGTCCCAAACTAAGCAGAGCTTGTACTATGGGTACTAGACAATGGATATAATACTTATATACTTTTTTTTGTAAATATATACTTGTAATACATAAGAAACACCCAGACAAACACAAATACTCATGTTTTATCCACACAAATATTTGTGTCTTGTGGGAATCGAACCCACAAGACAATAATAAGTAATCAATAATACTGACCGATGTCCCATTATTGGATCAAATATTGATACTAAACTAACATTACTAAACAAATTTCTGGGGCCAAAACTGTGGTGGGTTAGCCCAATATGTTGCGCCAACATTACAAAGCGCTTTTACGATGACGTATCGATAATATGAATTAACTTTTTTCTGTAACCTTCTTGTTATGGTAATCTAGTGAAAATTTTAATAAATATAAAAGAAAGAACATCCGTCAGTCTTCTCAGGAGATCGGAATATATAATGCGTTTTATTAAAGTTTGTGCAATGTCATGGTCGGCCTAACATTAAGATGGGACTTTCATTACACGCAAACTTCTATCAGTAAAATTCTAAATTTAAAAAAAAACAAACTTCTATACAGCCTTCTTAACACCATACTGGAAAAATTTGAATGCCCAGTTGTAAGGCACTGGAATTGTGTGCATGGCTCCAGGCCAGCAATATTTAATATTTAAAATAAAATAAATATTCTTACTAACATAGTTTTTAAGCACTACTAACACACTATGGATGTACATCTGAAATAAATAAAATAAATTAAAAAAAAAACAAACTAATATTATCAATCAATAATGTGAAATGGGTTGACGATGATTCAAATATATTTTTCTATTATTTAGAAAAAGTTCACCCAGTATAATAAACGTCGTCATTGCACAAGCAGAAATACTCATTTTCCTAAGTATTTTTATGAAATAATTGAGGAAAACCAAATACTGTGACGCACTTGTGACTCTTAGTTATCTAATAACAATAACTTCTTCTTTATATTCATTACCTAACAATAACTTTTATAAGTACCTACAGACATCTAAAAAAAAAGCAGTTTTGCGGTATTATTTCGATCTCCTATTACTGGCGGCGAGTCTGCCGCCAGCCGAGGGCGAGCCTATTGCCATTAACCGGGTACAAATCTAAACTTCGAACTACTATTGAGAATTTCATAAAAATATCCAATAACACTTTACTCGACCTGGGAATCGAGCCCAGGCCCTCCAGCGTAGCAGTTGCAGAACCACTAGACTAACGAGGCATACCGTCTAAACTACGCACTTTCCTTCCCTGTCAATTCAGCTGCTACGTTTATACCAACCAATTATATTAACCTCAAGCCTCATACTAACTTGAAATGGAACCCAAGACCTCAAGCGTAGCAGTCGCGCACATGACCACCAAACTAATGAGCAGAGTTAAATTTCGATCTTCAACGATCAAAACCTTCACGCTTCTTAATAAAGAGAGGCAATCCAACAGATTTTGCCATAAACTAAACAATCTATGATCAATACCTACTAAAAAATCCTGGCTGTAAAATTGAAGTAATCGAAATCCAATACCTACCTTGGCTTTAAAATACAGTGTGACGTGTTTAATATGCAGCTCCCTCTGTAAGTAGTATACGCTCCTTAGTAATGTAGGTATAAAGTTATACGTGAAACATGTACAAAAAATACACCATTGGGTATGCATTGAGATCGACCTGCGCTCCGGTTACAGTACTGTTGTACTTGCATTTCACTTGCGAGTACAGTCCGCCACAAAAGTCGATCGGGTTACATAATAATGATTGAAATGACGGCTGACTATATCGTTTCTGCAAAGCATTTGAGAGAAACTCTAATTATTTTTTGATAAACGATGCTGTGTCAAGATTTCGCAGCATAATCACCTTGGGCTTCATTTAAACATACTGGATCAATAACGCTCTATGACTTACACTGATCTTATTAATGAGGTTTTTCAAAAAAGTCTCAGGAGTGTAATGCTTATAGCCGCCCGTGTGAAAACCTGAAGAAGAATTATTTAATTATAAGGAGTTCAAGTAGCTCTTTATACCTGGTTTATAATATAATTAAGTAAAAGCTCACCCCATGGAAATATATGCGGTGGGTGTTTACCGTAAATTATTATTATTATTATATGGAAGTTTACAAGATTGTGATCGCGTGTACCTCATAAGGCTGGCCGGGTGCTATGGTGGTGGAAAAATCGTTAGCCTCGCACGTAACCACAAGCGAGCGCAGGCACACGTCGCGACAACAGAACAAACTTCCGATATTATTACTTTATTCAACTTTTTTTTATGTTTTTGACATAATATGCCTTAAAAATACAATACAGTGTTTATTTTTTAATATTCAAACACTCACAGTTCCTAAAAGTATTTTTTTAAATGAAATTGATTACAGCTCATTATAATAATAGGTAATCGTTTATTAATTTTTGCTATAGACACATTAAATAAGGATTCATGTATCACAAATCCTTTTTAGATATTTTTACCTGTAACATTACAACTATTTACAACCTTTCACGTCACCTTTAAATATACATAAAATATACTTAAATATTTATACTTTAACAAAATGGCGTCGTCTGCTGTCGGTACTCAAGCAATAAAGTTGAGTGAAGTCGCATAAAACCTATATGTGATTTACTATGTACTTAATACGACCAAACGCCTCGCTAGTACCTCTCGACTGAGATCAAATTTTCAAAGAAATACACAATTTTGAATTTTACTGGAGAACTATTAATGTTGGCAATGCGTTACAGGCACATAACTTTGCCTTCATAATTGGTTGGGAACGGGAATTGTGTGGAAATCTACGTTCAAATGTTTCATGTATTTCTATTAGTTTTTTTTTTAAATATTGGGTAGGGTTGCGAAGATTCCGACGACCGGGACCGTAATTAACTCGAACCACGGTCCCAGTCGCCGGATCCATTTATTTTAATATTTTCTTCCGCCGACTGGGACCACCAATAAAGCAATATTAAAATCTATTGTTCAAGACAAAAAGTTCAGTGAAGAAAAAAATCTGATAGGAAAATAACATTTACATATAGAATAATATAATATGAAAAAACACCAACACACCACAACAGTCTGGTCCCGTGACTGGGACCACGGTTCGAGTTAATTGCGGTCCCGGTTGCCGGAATCCTCGGGTTGCGTTTGACTATTAGGTACCTCACCTGATGATGCGCTCCACGATAGAGGATGCTCGCCTAGAAGTAACCTATTCACTTGTGCTTTGAAGAATTCTAAGCTTTACACGTAACCAGATTCCGGAAACAGAATCGGGTCAAAAAGGGGAAACGCCTTATTTGGCTTATAAAAAAAATCAATTTCTTCAGGTTGAATTCTACAATGCATAAATGACGTACTCCTACACTACCTCTTAAACGTATAATTCTTTAATATTGAATAATATCATTTAATTTCCGACATGAGAGTGAAGGCGTCGTCTATCAAAATCGAAGAAGTTATTCAACAGCTTAACAAGTTTAATTGTCTTTAACTTCTCTTCTCTACCCTTAAGTGAGTAAGTTTAAGTTTAAACGATTCTTTTAGTCTCAGTGTTTCTTAAAAATAATTCGTCAAACAACGTTCTGCCCGACTGGGGCAGTACATCCGCCTTGCAGAAAATCGAAGTAAAATAACACTGCTTTGAGCTGTGTTTTGTTTTTTACGGTGAGCAAGATTGCCAGTGCTCCACGAGGAAACGTTGTGTTGGCAGTGGGGGGGACTTTGAACCTTATACTGCCAACCCAAGTATTCCTCTTTCAATCCAGGGTCGGCAACGCGCAAATGATACTCCTTGTGTTGCAAGCGTCTATAGGCTACGGTAATCGCTTACCATCAGGGGGCCGTATGCTTGTTTGCCAACTTAGTAGAATAAAAAAACAAATCACAGTTATATGATATATAGAAACTGAACTGGTACATTTGTGTGCGCGTGCGACGTGACAACCGGGGCGGACGCCGCGCCTCTCGATAAATTGAATATGTTAAAACATTTTTTGTATCGCGTAGCGGTGACGAGTGAGTTTGATGCATGGCTTATTAAATTAAAACTATTTGTTTAGAGGGAGATAGATAGCTATAGTTTTGTATATTGAAACACGCGTTAACTGTATCTTAAGCTGTCTCTAATTTCATGTAAAGTACCGGTGAAAATATATTCAGTAAGACCGGTTTCGCACCACGTCCGATCCGAATCCGTGAAAATACGGTCCGGAGTAGTAATATTTGTATGGTAGTTTACACACTAGATCCGATTTCCGTCATCCGTTGAATCTCTCTCTCTCTCTCTCTCTCTCTCTCTGTATTTTCACGGGTTCGGATCGGATTCAGATCGGACGTAGTGCGAAACCGTTCTAAGGCTTAGGTTGATTAACTTAGGCTAATATTCACCGGCGTAACTCGGTTCTAACTTATAATCTTTAGATTATTAATATTATGTAATTATCATCACACTTAAATTGCCTAAACGTTAGACTCGTCGGTTTGTTTAGGGTCTCATGTCATAGAACCTTTTTTAACTTGACTTAGAAATCCAAACTAGGATATCAACGCGCTCTCTACGTTCGTTTTGCATCCACTAGACCGATGAAGAAGTCTATTAGTTAACAGTAAAAATAACACCATTAGGAGAATGTAGTATGTACTACGTATTTGTTAGTAATTTTTAATAATATTAATGTAGATAAGAAAATAGAAGTTATTTCATCATCATCATCAACCCATATACTGTTCCACTGCTGGACACGGGTCTCCTCTCACAGAATGAGAGGGCTTGGGCTATAGTCCACCACGTTGCCCTAATGCGGGTCGGCAGGCTTCATACGCCGTCGAGAAAATCTCTTAAGCATGCAGGTTTCCTCACGATGTTTTCCTTCACCGTTTAAGCGAGTGATAATTATTAATACGCACATGATTTTCGAAAAGTCAGAGGTGCGAAGTTAACTTACTGCTTGCATCTCTATCCGTGAAAGTAACTGGATAGAAAACCTGATAAATCCCGATGACGCTTGACACCGCGACAGTACCCACCTAGGTACCGCCGTAGCCGCCCACAGTCGTAGATGATTCGTGGTTTCTCCGCGCCTTATAATCGTTGTTCGTAGGAAATTGGTACAACACTCACAATTATTGCTTTTACGTAAGCTTAGCACAGTACACTATCGATGGTTACGCTGATGGTTAATTCAGTTGAGAGGGGCTCGTGGCTAAATAACTAATAACTATGTCATTATAAACTGCTCTTGGGAAGTATCCATTTAACTGGTAGCGATGATCTAAAACACGGAAAGAACTCTATAAGTAATAATGATCACAGCCTGCCTAACACGGACAATCGTTAGTGGTAGTCAGAACTCTAAACTTGACAACCATTTTATCCTCAGGATATCGGTATTATCTGGGTAATACCCAGGAAATACCAATTCCTAATTTCCAATTTCTAGAAATTGGGTTGCGGAAGTCTGATGGCAGTCACTTCGTGTAAAATACAGATTTACTACTGACCCCAACATAGGTAGAAAACGCTCGGAGGATGATGTTTACAAACACATATTCTAACATACACGATTACCCAGAACCAATGCTCTTACTCTAATTGTAACCTACATGCAGGCCATAGACATATTTGTACCGTGCGATATTAGAACCCACAACCCGTGGCGCATAAGCCACGCTTACTTTGCAGCTTCCCCTTTGAGTTAAGCCGCCCACACTCCTCTTCTCAAAGTAGATATCCTCCGCACTAATAGGAAAAAAGATTAATCCAGACCACACAAACTGTTCATAATCAATTGATAACCTTAAATCTAGAACTCACAATAGCTGAATGAATCAGAGATATTGCTCAATGGCATCAGCCAGACTTGACCTCTATTACGTAAAACTTAAAGGTCAGAATGCGGTGTAATCAATTAAATTATCTTTGAGCAGAGCACACACGTGCTGGAGACAATGTGAATGAAACGAAGCGGTACTTTTTAGTACCAAGATTGTTTTGCTGTTGATTAAACTTGAGTTCTTTGACATGATTTATAGTAATAATGAAAATTTACTTAAAAGTAAAAATGAGGCTCAAAGCTCAAAGTTCTCTGCCCGCGACTTAATCCGCGTGGAAAAGTTACTTTTAATTATCGTTGTAATTTGGCTTATTAACTCAAATCTCGTTATAAATTATAGCCTATATGTTATTCTGATGTATAAATTATAATACTGTAAAGTTTCATTAAAATCCGTTGAGTCGTTTTAGCGTGAAAGAATAACAATCCATCCATCCTCACAAATTTTCACATTTATAATATTATATATATATATATATAAGTAGGATAGGATAGAATATTAGTAGGATAGGATAGGAAGTAGGAAATTCTAACAACGGTTGTTGTAGTCATGTAAAAATTGTACACGTCACATTGAGATACCTTCTAAACGTAAACAATTCACAAATATTTAATAAATATGAACCATCTCCAAAGTTTTGGCTGCGTTCACAGTCATACAGAAACCCAAATAATCCTAACAAATATTATAAATTCGAAAGTAACTATCCGTTTTTTACGCTTTCACGCCTAAACCGTTGAACCAATTTTCATAAAATTTGGTACGGAGATAGATTAGACTTTGAAGAAGGACATAGGCTACCTTTTGTCTTGATAAATCCTTTCGGATGCCTGTGAAACCGCAGTGCTACAGTTAGTATTTAAATATAGAAAAAACTATTTTCTAAATTTGCAGTTTTTGGCAAATGCGTTTTTCAGTCGGTACGATTCCAACATACCATGTCACTTCCCCGGGTGGCGGAGGATACATGAAGATTTTCTGTACTATAAAAAAAATATCATACATTACCAATAAACGAGCTTTTAAAAGCTTACTTGACTGAAAACCCTTCTAAGAATCAATACAATGTCTGAAAAACAGTGGCGACTTAAAAAAGATATGCTTAGTCAATTAAGGAACTGAATATTATTTAACTCACTATATCTATTACTAGTTATTAAGTATTATAATTATATTATAGTGATTTTTAGAATTAATAGTTTTGTTTTTCATTTTAGCCAAATATAAGATGCTCCCAAGAAATTTAATTATTTCCATTATATATTTTATTACTTACTTCAAGTTGTGGCACAAGTTTATTTCATTTATATGTTTTGTTTTTTTTTTACTAAGTTGCCACATAAGTTTCATCCTATCAAATTGTGTAATTTATTTTATTGTATTATAAAATTAAATGTTGCCCAATAAAAACAGACGTTTCGCCTCTGAACAGCGTTTACAGTGCAAGTGTAAATATAATTTTGTTCTACACTCGCTCGCCAGTCGATCACGCATCGATACTGCATGATAAATGATGTCATGTCACTCGTGGTGTCGGTGACCACACAAACTTGTTTCTAAAAGTCAAATGATCAGTTCATTCACCATCGCAACTAGGCGATAGATTATTATTGAAATATTATTATATTTTATTAATAGTGTTTGAAAGTTGGGATTGTTGTTTGGTTTCGGACCTGACAGATGTTTAGGATAACCTATCAACGGTATTGAAGATAAGTGTGGTGCACTGATGTACACAGTTCGCCGTATGTTTACAGGTCACGTGTAATAGGAGCGAGTCTGTTGCCATTAGAAGTGGGCACAAATAATAATAATAATTTATTTATTTTTCTCTTTCACAAAGGTAGGTAACTTAAAATTATGTTAAACGTAAGTGATGCTATATATGCTGACTTTTATTATTCCTTGGTGGGAGACTGGTATCTGCACTAGGGAAACCTTTTCACATAGATTACCAGCCTCCCCCCCCCCCCCCCTCCTTATATAATGAAATTCTTTGATATAATGCAATACATTTGATATAAGCAAAATTCGACATGGGACGGGTAGGTATCGCGGTGGCTTAGTGGTCATAGCGTCTGGTGTACCTAACCAGAAGACGCAGGTTCGAATCCTGCTCGCGGTCGAATTTTTCCTTTGCTTAAAAACAAATGCAATACAGTTTAGGAACCTTTGTTAAAATACCAAACTAAGTAGTTATACGAACATAAGAAATAAGATATTGCATGCGTGTCTTGTGCATGTAAGCGTTTGTGAGTGTGTGTGTGTGTGTTGTTGCGTCGTGTGAATATTTAATACCCATAGAAATAGTGAGGAAAAATAACCAAAGACCTATACTGTTTATGAAAAAGTCTATGATTGCTGACTTAGTGTTTTGGACTAAAATCACGACGACTCTGAGAGCAGTTGAACAGGATTGGGTTATGTTATTAAATACTACGTAAAACTCGATGAGAAGTAAGCGTATTTTAACTATAATAGTACCGGTGTCCTTCGGGGTTCACGGTTGATTTCACACAGCACGGGGTATAACAGACCATGCTTATACAGGAAGTGTTTATAACACTATGGTATGATATAATATTAAAAAAAAACAGGCGAAGTGCGAGTCAGACTCGCGCACGAAGGGTTCCGCCCCCCTTAAATGTTTATTTTATTTTATTATGTATTTATTTTTAAAGTGAATATACAACTAAATATTCAGTGAATATTTCAAGCGTCTATCTGTTGCCGTTATTAATATCGAGCAAAAAATCGAAAAAGAAAACACGTTTGTGCCTTAAATATTTATTTTTGTCTGCTTTTAGTATTAGTTGTTATAGGGGAAACAGAAATACATCATTTGTGAAAATTTCAACTGTCTCGGTTCATGAGATACAGCCTGGTGACGGATGGACGGACAGACAGCGAAGTTTTAGTAATAGGGTCCCGTTTGTACCCTTTGGGTACGGAACCCTAAAAACACGCCTATAACCCCGTAGGGCTAATAAGAGTATCGATGTGCACCCACAGTTAGCCCGTATATTTTAGATCTATACAATAGGGCGATCCTATAATTGTCTAGCCCTTTCCCAATTCTGTATGTTGACTTGATACTTACCTTTTTTTGTTGACGGGGTTGGAAATGCTTTGTGCACTATCCACCGCTCCGGGGAGAGCGTTGAGGAGTGTCGGACTCCGCTCTGAAAAGAGCGAACTACCGACTGAAACCAATCTCGGCGTTTCGCGTCACCACTTTAATGCCGGGGTTAAAAGAGCGCTTTAGCATTCGTCCGTAGACCCGGCAACTTGATACTTACCTAATCCAATTCCGCAAATTCTTGGTGATAAGTTTTGTCAGTTGCTTTATAAAGTTTATTAGTCTCTACGCTTTGTAAATGGAGAATTCTTAAGACCTTTCTTTTATGCCTACCTAGCTGTATATTATATTTTATATATGTAATCTTCGCAAGCATTCCTAAATGTATATATCCAATTTATAATTATTATTGTATTGAACATCATTGTACAAAACGATAATTGAAAAAAGTAACCATAGAGTTTCTTGCCGGTTCTTCTCCATAGAAAACGACTAATTTAGAACCGTGCACCTAGACTTGACATTTCATAAGTGCTTCTATATGGGTTATATAAAAACCATCAAAGATAAAACTATATTGATTCATTGACGTCAGGATCGACCAACAGTCTAATCAGATACGGTTGAATATCATAACCTACAGAGTTACTTTCTCATTAGAGATAACATAACAACCATCACGATTATTCCCCGAATTGTTATACAGAGGTGTACCGATGTACACCCACAGTTCGCCGGTATGTTTAGGTCCCATGTAATAGGTGGCGAGTTTATTATTTCTTTTATTTATGTAGTTTTATTAACAGCCTGTATGTTGGTGACACAGCCGGGTGCGGTCGCAATGACCCATGTCGAGGTTGACCTTCAAACGTACGTCTGAACGTAATACGTCAATATTTGATCATGTTCCAATATAAAGTAATATACCGTGTCATCCCGCCGCAGGCGTGTACTAAAATACACCAACATTTCGCCGGTAGCCAGGGGGCGAGCCTGCTGCCATTAATGGGGCACAAAACTCCGTGCTGCTACTGAGAATTCCATAGAAAAACCCAACAACACTGCTGCTCTACCTGATAATCGAACCAGAACCTGTAACAATCGCGCTTTGGACCACTAGACTAGACTAACGAGGCAGTTAAAAAGTTAATTATATTATTTTCAACTTGTTATGTCTGTCTTCCGAAGGGTCGACATTACCCTTTTTCTCCGCGGAGGACATGACTAATGAGTTAACACCTTTAAGGAATAAGATGACCAAAGGACTTCCCTTCAGTATAGGCGCACATATTCATCATCAACCCATATACTATTCCACTGCTGGGTACGGGTCTCATCTCAGATTGAGAGGGATTAGAAAGAAGAAAGAAAGAAAATTTATTGATTAGGCTATAGTACACCACGCTGGCCTAGTGCACTGGCAGACTTTACACACCGTCGAGAAAAACCTTTAAGGCATGCAGGTTTCCTCACGATGTTTTCCTTCACACTTTAAGCAAGTGATAATTAATTATTGATACGCACATGAATTCGAAAATTGAGAGGCCTTGGATTCGAACTCGAGACCTTTAATTTGGCAGTCCAATGGTCATATCACTAGGCTATCACTGCTTTCAAAGCACATGTGTTGCCATAGGTCTAAAACAAATCACAAAGCAACAAAACTTTCATAAAAATCTCAGCGAGCTACGAAAACGACGTAACCCGAAGTGGCCCGAGCTTGTCCGAAGGCGCGTCACGGGTGGGCGGGCGCGCTAATTGTCTGCGCCGGCGCCGCGACCCGTGACGACAGTTATCCACGGGAGCGCCCCGGTCGTGTGATAACCTACGTATTGGTATCGAGATAGTCGGTACCGTTTTTTGTATGCATGTGAAGATTGGAGATGGTTAAGAACTACTATGGTCAATATGGGTTTAACTGATATTTATTTAAATAACAGACTGTGCCAGGCGGTGCTACAATTTTTCTCGTATTTTCCAATCCCATGAGAAATTCCCGAATTTTCTTTCATACAAATTTATCTTGAAAACTACGAACATAACTAAAAGAAATCAGCCAAATCGGTCCAGCCGTTCTTCATTGATGAACTTACATACATGCGGCAATTGATTTTTATTTATATAGATTAGCTACTATTTCTGAAACCTAATACTATTATGCATCATGCCCCAAAAATTTAGGCCAAGGCAAAAATATATACACCCTTATTATACCAGTATATATTAAGATTATAAATGTGAGCCTATTGCAACTTGACGATAATAAATCCAAAAGGCATTCTGCTACTGATATTTTCTTTGAAGAAAAATCCAATAATACTTTGTCCCAATTCAAGAACTCACGCTACGTAATTAGCTGACCAATGAGGGAGTCTTACTTTAATACTTACTTATAATCTTAAGAAACTTTTGCAAATCAATAGTCTCATGGGCCATGGGCTCTGAACAAGAAACTTTTCAGAGCATATTGCGACTTTTTGGCTTGGGAAGGTAGAGATTGCGTTCTTTGCACTATACAGCTGACAGTAAAGGCAAAGAAGAAGTACCTAAGCTCGTAAAACAATTAGAAAAAAAAATTGCTTAGACCTTAGAACCTTGCTTCATTTGAAGGGGTCGTAAGAATGGTGGACCACAGCTTATCACGGTTATGGTGAATGTAGTGAAATGGGATTCACTATAAGGTAAAGGAAGGCAAGAGGCAAGTGCAATGCTGTGAGTGTGCTACGAGTTCGACATACCCTTGATTTTCGGAACCCCGAAGGAAAGGTTACTTCATAGGATAGCATATTTTCCTAGTACCAACTGATTTGTGTGCAGACAGCATTTGTGCAATCAACTTATTGGTTGATTAATTGCGACTGCGATAATCAATTTCATTTTCCGTAATAAATACTTAAAAATCGTAACCTTTTTTCATAGTCGAAAAGAGTTTGGCAAGGATCTGTCAAATATGCTTCGTATAACTCTACGCTACGCTCGAAGGCGCGGCTAATGCACATTTAATTTCCGTCAAGCACGCCTCACTTGTTGTATTACATGTAAACTGTACTAACATAGGCTGCGGCTGCTTTACATATCAACGCAACGTGAATATGACGTTATGCAAGATTAGAAACGACGGATAAATTAAAGCTCTAAATCTTTATGTTCTAGGTACCTAAAAAGTTTTGTTTAGGGCAATCACATCATTGATTTATAGTTTATAAGGGAAAATATTTTATGATTTGGCAATTTTAGCTATTAAGCTACGCATTATAAAGCCTGCTACTTCGTATATCTCAAAGGAGTCTTATAAAATTCTGCGATAAGGTATCCAAAGCTAAAAATTCTAAACATCATTTTCTTGCGTAATCTTGTACTTAATTAGATACTTAACGTCTAATCTGGCGAAACAAAATGGCGTCTTAACGCTTCGTCACCTCCCGCCAAACCGTTCAAATACATGTCCAAATAACAAAGAGGTGTAACGAGGCCGGACGGCGGCAGTTAACCGGCAAAATTCAAATTTCTATCAGAATAGCCGCCGAGAGGAACGAGCAATATCCGTTCCAATTTCGCAACACTACACATCCGAAATGGTAAGCGTTGGTGCGTTTCCGAACGCGATTTGTTCGAATAGGATACACGGTTTGAAAATTAATCGCCCGACGAATCGACCTCTTTGCAGTCTTTTTCACTCTTTTCAACCTTTTCGTAAGAGAGAATGTAATAAATTCTCTCTAATGACATGGGAATTGCAGAAAAACTTACATACATCAAAACTTATAATTCCGTGTCGGTTGTAAAATTTAATTAAATGCCAGCATTATGCTACTTATTCAATTATTCAAGCTTTTTCGAGGCCATATTTAAAAAGTTTATTATATCTACATATTAATTAAGTAAAGAACTACTTAGGCAACGTAAATGGTTTTACATAAGAAATTATACATACCACATAATTTAAAAAAATAAAATACTTAAGTTTATGGCAATATAATTACTGACAGACTGTGCTTCAAAGTCGTGAATATAGAACTGGGAACTATTTTCCGGATGCTATTAGTTCGTAAATGTTGTCCTTTATTCTTGTACCGAAAAGGTAAACATACACAAGATGACAGTCGACACTGTATCAGAAAAAGACGTCACTAGGTACTACGTCGACGCTAAGAACTTAAATTGGAGTAAAGACAGGAAAATGATGTATTCTGTGGGTGTATTAATAAAGTAAGACGGTTCTTTATAGGTATAACCTTAGAATATTGTATGTAATTATTATTTTTTAGTTTTTTTAAGTAATAATACCACTAACTAATAGTTGGGTTAGCAGTATAAGGGTCAAAGTCCCACCACTGCCAACACAATATTTCCTCGCGGAGCACTGGTATCTAACCTTGCTCACAGTAAGGAACACAAAGCAGTGTTATGTCAATTTTTCACGATTTTCTGCAAGGCGGAGATACTTACCCCAGTCGGGTAGCTCCAATTTTAGTGGAATTACTCCCACTATTCCCTACCTCTATTATTATTATAATTAGTTTTTAAGTATTTACATACTATTAAGTATAGAGTTTGATATCTTTTTTACGTAGTTTAAAACTAAACAATTATAATTACTAAAGTATATTGCCAAGGGTAAACATACATTTAATTGTTATTTTTACCGGCAATTTCAACATAATACCTTCCAAACAAACTTATTACTTTATGTAACACGTGATTAATTTGAGGTTATTTTTTCCAGGTAAGCTGACATGTCATTAAGCAGGAATTGTTTCAAATCAACGGCAGAGTAAGACAGCTTTGACTATTTATTAGATTTTCTGACAAATATTAATAAATCAAGATGAAATACGCGTTTGTTTGTAAGTTTTATAATAATTTATTAACAATATCATAGACGTAGTAATAAAAATGATTACAATCTTTAGCATAATCATTACTACTTTGTTAAGATAACAATAAAAATTCTACTTTTGTTTATTTATAATTTTATAATTATACAAAAGTAGTAAAAAGCGTTTTATTCTAGATCTTTTATAAGTTCTGGAATAAAACGCTTTAATTCTGCCAAAATGTTAATTACAAAGAAAATTATTAGATAATAACTATATAGGTACTTACCTATCTCCTTATACGACTTCATAGCAATTCAATTTCATTTATAAGGAAAAACGTCAGTTTCATAATTAGGTATTCTATACTTCAAAGAATCCAAAATATCTACCATCAAACTATTAGCCAGCTGAAACTTAATAAAACACAAAGTAAACTAGGATATTTATAGTAAATAGTAAAGCGTAGGTACCCAAATGGTAATGCTTATCTGTTATTAATAGGTCTTTTTTATTCCACTATGGGGGCAAACAGGCATATCTACGGCCCACCTGATGGTAAGCGGTTACCGTAGCCTATACACGCTTGCAACATCCGAGGCATAACTTGCGTGTTGCCGACCCTACTTGCGCGTCGCCGACCTATAAATAAGTAATATGTTTCAAGACAAAAAAGACAAAAATAAACAACATAACTTGTGCCAAGATTTTGACGTTGACATCTTGTTGTCAAACGGAATGTAATGACACTTTTCTTTCATAATTGACTAATTTAACATTATGTTTTAAATACTTACAAAAAGTAATGAAATACTTTATGTATAATAGTAGGTATAATTTAAACACTTTTATATATCTACTAGTTTTCCGCCAGCGGCTTCGCCCGCGTCGAGTTCGGTTATATCGCGTTTCCAAGAGAACTCTTCAAAAGTCCGAGATAAAAACTATCCTATGTTCTTTCTCAAGGTCAACTCTATCTCTGTACCAAATTTCATTAAAATCAGTTCAGTGATTTAGACGTGAAAGCGTAACAGACAGACAGACAGAGTTACTTTCGCATTTATAATATTAGTAGGGATTTGAACAATAATAGTCTTAGAATTATTGTTCATTGGACTGCTAAGTCAAAGGTCTCGAGTTCGAGTCCAAGGCACGCAACGCAATTTTCACTCGCTTAAACGTTGAAGGAAAATATCTTAAGGAAACCTGCATGCCTAAGAGATTTTTCTCGACGGTGTGTGAAGCCTGCCAACCCGCACTAGGCCAGCGTGGTGGTCTAATAGCCTAATCCCTCTCAAAATGAGAGGAGACCCGTGCCCAGCAGTGGGACAGTATGTGGGTGGATGATGATACATATCTACTCGATAATAATAATTTAAAAAAAACTCTTTTTACCTACAAATCTCATCACTGATTTTCAAACAGACAATTTGATTGTTTAATAATATTTAAATACAAATTATTCGCGATAATTATCCAAGAACAGTAATTATAACAACAAAAGCTAGAGAATTATAAAATCGGTACAGAAAACAGTGTGGCCTCAAGGCCTCAAGCCACAAAATGTACAGATGTATACAAACCACGAAATTCACCCCAATAAGGCCGAATACACACGTAGCGACACTTTTGACGGATAGGAAATAATATGGACAAAATTTAAAACGAAACTAAATAGCATAGTGCTAAGGTTTTTTTTTTAAACATTAGGTACCCGTATTAGTATTAATTTTACGCTAACACTGACAATGTTGTCGATTCATTTAGAACGATAGAAAATTAGGTAAGTAACTTTTAATTTTAATAGGATATTAAATGACAACATCTGTATTCCCAGAAGGGTTAGGCAAAGCTGTACTATGTATTACACCCATAGCTCGCCGGTATGGTTAGGCCATGTTATATCTTTAAAAAATACCACAATCCGTTTTCATTAGAAGAGTGAATTAATGCATTAATTCGAAATATTTTACTAAAATGAGCCGAAAGTTTCAATTTCATCATTAACTTACAGTTTCGTTTAAGTGGTAGAATCTCAAAGTACATTTTAATTTACCAGTCACATGCCCAGTATTTTATGATAAACAAGCATTGCCTACATTTCTTTAAAACAAAACAATCTGACAACAAGTCCTCCACAATCGCAAAACAAAGTCTCACATCTGCACCCAACCTAACGCCGCTCACCGCGAGATGGCGCGATAGTCGCTCCAATGGCGTACACAATTAATACAGTACTTATCTCGCTAATTAACGATTGCAGAACGACCTAGAATCTTTAATGAGGCTGTGGCAAGATCCGTCCGGCCTCTCTGCTCTGCGCAAACGATTGTACGCATCGCTTCGTGGTCGTTGAAGAGGAACCTTTTTGGGATATTCGTACTTCAAGATATTCCTTAAGCGCATACGCAACAGAGACCATACCACAACGTGTTTACGCGATCATTGTTAGGTTGTGAGAAAGGGATTGGGAAAGGAAAAAGCAGTGATAGCCTAGCGGTATGGCAGTCCAATACTGCCAAGTCGAAGGTCTCGAGTTCGAACCCAAGGTCTCTGACTTTTCGACCTCTGACTTTTCGAATTCCTGTGCGTATTAATAATTAATTATCACACGTTGAAGGAAAACATCGTGAGGAAACCTGCATACCTTAGGGATTTTTCTCGACGGTTTGTGAAGTCTGCCAACCCGCACTAGGCCAGCGTGGTGGACTACAGCCTAATCCCTCTCAATATGAGAGGAGACCCGTGCACAGCAGTGGGACAGTATATGGGTTGATGATGATGATGATGAGAAAGGGATAGCGCTATTTAATTTGTAGATCGACATCCCTCTCCCTCAATCGGAAAACAATCGCAATAACAGAACAATGATAACTTAGTTGTGTAAGCTGGGGAGGCTATACACACAGAAATTTCTCTTACCCTAGAGGGCGTAAGCGTGACTTCTATGCTCGTTTCACGCAAGCAAATGTCCATGAGTATTACCGCACTATTTAACCTTTTAACCACCACGTCAATAACGAAAATCCGTGTTCTCTACGCCAAGCGACACATTCTAGTATCTAATAATAGTTGAAAAAAAAACAACACATTTTTGTATAGGTATTTGTTTTGAACTAAAAAAAAAAAGTGTTATTTATGACGTGC
The DNA here is from genome assembly GCA_964056405.1 of Acronicta alni. NCBI lineage: Eukaryota > Metazoa > Arthropoda > Insecta > Lepidoptera > Noctuidae > Acronicta > Acronicta alni. The sequence goes on from OZ043936.1 coordinate 7,526,469, forward strand.
CATGCCGTCGTTGGCGTGGTGAGCAAGTTATCATTTGACGTCTATACACGTCCGTGGCGGTCAAAAGGGTAAAAAAGTCGTTCAGATTAGACGTCAAACAAGTCCTGAAGATGTAGATAAACGGATCGCGAGACTTAAGTGGAGATGGACAGGCCACAGCATTAGCAAGACGAGAGGATCTTAGGTAGACAAAAACAGTAACCAAATGGTGGTCATGGGATATAAACGAATCGCAGAGCAGACCACCAGCCCGATGGTCGGATGATATTGTGAAGGACTTGCACAGGATCGGCAACAGTGGCGGAATAGAGAAGAGGCCTTCACTCAGCAGCGGGTGTTACCAGCTGAATAAAATAGATAGATAAAAAAAAGGTCAAAGTATTGTTGGGATTTTTTTAGTAGAAGCTCGGAGGAATTTGTTGTCGGTTAATGGCAATAGGCTCGCTCCCTATTACATGGGACCTAAACATACCGGTGAAGTGTGGGTGTACATTAGTACACCTCTGCCTCACTGTGCGAGGAATAAAGGCGCGAGTGTATGTGTTATTACATAAACAATATACTCTCTTAAGCCGTGTATTGGACTGACAAATTTTCATATGAAAATATCTGTTAAAAATAGGATCTATTCAAGTAATAACTATTAATACACGTAAGAAATCTGTAAATAATTACGATGTAAAGTCTTCATGTAAAAATCTATAGGTAATGAAAATTCAAAATCCTTCCACAGAACAATTAAAAAAACAACAAAATAAAAATGATAGTCGTTTCCTTTCTAAATCTCAACGCTCGTTAAGCGCGGACGCACTGAATCATTTTACATTTATATTTGCCTTGAAAAATCGTAGCATCTTCAATTAAATTCGTTCTATGATTAATAGCTATACTTTTTAAATACATTATGAGTACCGCCTACTATGTTTCACAATGAGATATATAAAGGTAGGTATCACGTTTCTTTCACAATACACACAGGCAGGTACACACATCAAAATAAGTTTGCGATCATTAGCATAAGCTGATATGGTCTGTGGTCTAGCAGTTCGAGTGCCATGATCATGGTGTCGTGGGTTTGATTCCCACAGGACACAAATATTTGTGTGGATAAAACATTAGCATTTGTGTTAGTCTGGGTGTTTCTTATGTATTATAAGTATGTATTTACAAAAAAAAAGTATATAAGTATTATATCCATTGTCTAGTACCCATAGTACAAGCTCTGATTAGTTTGGGACTAGATGGTGTTGTGTAAAATGTCCCAAAAATATTATTATTATTATTATATTTTTTTTAAATTGAACTACCTATATCAGGACAAAATCTTTTAAACCCTGTTTGAAAGAATCTAAAAAGAAGAAGAAATCATAATATAATCTACCGTAACTAAAAAGATTTCGATTTTTCAAAGTGTTCGCAAACTTTTTTGATGTGTGTATGTGTTTTAAAGATATCATCTGGCAGATATACCTAAGCTGGCCATGACTATAGGGTAAGTGAAGGCAAGTGCGATATGTTATCGGTATGAGTCCGACTTCCGACATACCCTGCCGCCTCTCCAGATCCAGACATACGGCCCACCCGATGGTAAGCGGTTACCGTAGCCTATAGACGCTTGTAACACCAGGGTATCGCTTGCGCTTTGCCGACCATGTAAAACGAAAGAGGAATAGTTGGGTTGGCAGTATAAGGGACAAAGTCCCCCACTGCCAACACAACGTTTCCTCGCGGAGCACTGGCAACCTTGCTCACCGTTAGGAACACAACACAGCTCAAAGCAGTGTTAGGTATTTCACTTCGATTTTTTGCAAGGCCGAGGTACTACCCCAGTCAGGCAGCTCTAATTTGATTGGAATTACTCCCACTATGCCCTACCTCTTAATATTAGCATGGAAGTAGGGATAATATTATACACGGTGGAAGGGACATCGACGCGCAACGGCTTACCATGACTTCAGTACATGATTCTGAACCCCCCTGTGTTGGAATTTTTCGTCGGCTTTTTCTTAAATGGTAAGCCGTTGCGCGTCGATGTCCCTTCCACCCTGTATTTAATCGGCTGTTTTATTATTTCACTTTTTGTTTTAAATTTGCAGTAGTTAGTTTAAGGTAAGTCTATGATATTACGAGTCCATTCAAAAATATATTTAATTACGTATAATAATATTATAGTGTCGCCCGGTCAACTCAAACACATAAAGTCATCAACCTCTTTTCAGCATAAAAAAACAACAAATTATATTTTATTTTAATTTAATTAACAAGTATACTTAATTTACATTTTTATTAGCATTACAAGAAAATGAATGAATTAAACCACAATTATGATGTACAAGGAAAATGGAAAATTACTGCGGCCTGATGCCTCAAACGACAGGTTTTTTTAAGCCCAGCGCCCTTCAGTAGCGGCGTAATTATATCGTTCAATGTCATACGAGATTAATTTATGATGTTTTTATCAATGTTGGTACAAACATTTAATTGCTATAGTCAAACGTGACATCTTTACCTTTAACGATAATCTTTACCTATGAACCTGGCCTTAAATATTAATCGTTTTTGAAAAAATTTTTTTTCCGCATATAATTTTGGCAGCATTCAAGATATTATTATTTTTCGCGGTATATGGCCAATTGTGTTTTATGCAAAAACATATCAAATACACCTTCCTATCACTTTATTAGAATTTTTGTATGAAGTTAATATTTTAGGTAAAGTTGCCAGAAACGTGTCAATTTTGCCTGGTAAATATTTTTTGTGCCCAACGCCGATGTTAAAAAGATTCATAAATTTAAAATGTAGATACAGACTATTTTTACACATTGTGCAAAAAAAATACTTGGTTAACTCATTTTAATATTATATCATAAATTAATGTAAAATAATGTGGTAAAGTTGCCACAGTTGACGGTACTTATTCTGATTTACTAAGACGGCAAATATTACTATTATTCCTCTTTTTTCGGGAAAAGCTCACACCAATACTTAATTGTCTTCTTAAAGTCTACGAGATTAGATTAGATTTGACTTAAATAATTGACAAATTTAATTAGTTTATCCAAATTAACGACGTTCGAGTTTGATTCGAGTGTCGGATAGCTGATCACGATTCCTACAGGCATATATGGGATAAACATTTAAGTTGTTTGTCTGAGTGTTTCCTATGTATTTTTATTTACAACAAAGATGATATCAAGTATTACATCCATTTTCTAGGACACATAGCACAAGCTCTGCGTAGTTTGGGACGAGATGGTGCTGCGTAAAATGTCTTAAATTATTCATTTATTATTATTTAAAACAACACGTATATTTTTTATTTAAGCATTATCTACGCGAATATGTCGGTGAACACGGAGACTTCAGTTTGTTTAATATACACTCGAGAGCAATGAATCCGGGTCACTTAAAGAAACCTATAAATCTCGGAAACTAAGAATGCTCTCGAGTGTATTATGCGTATTTTTCAATAACCATTACAAACTATACTTACACTTTTAACTGTTCGTAGTATATGTAATTTATGATGTAAATTTTTTTACATCATAAATTACAAATTTATTAGGAACCGAAGTATTTTTAATAGATAATATTTAATTTCTTCACGTGACTCTGATACGCCTATTTCATTCATTTTGTATGATTCTAGATATAAAATCAAATGTAAATGTATTCTATTTAGGTGTTTATTAGATTGCTTTCAGCGTTAAAAACTACATCGTGAAAAATCTATTGTATGTAAATTATTAATTATTTGATTACCTGCCACTAAAAATATCTACAATAAAATATTCAGCAGAAAAATTACAAAAAAACAATACAATTTGTTTACGGCATTAAAAAACATACATTTTATCATAATAATACTATCAAATCATACATTAAACGAACGAGACTTCTATTCCCGCGCAAAATCAAAGAAAGAATTACGTTCCATCTTCGATTTATGAATTGAGTTCGTGTTTGATTTGTTGCGCGTCATAGACAAAATCAAGATCGAATAGCACCTCATTTTTACACAAAATTCAAGCATTTTATTCATATGTCAACGCACTATGACCTTACAGCGCGCCATTCACTACACCATACGACACGCAATACACCCGTGTCGCAACTAGTTTCAACACACAAGTTTTCCTTTTTTCGTGGGAAAATCTTTTCACTATACACAATGAACTTAATGTACGTGTAGAAAACTACCAATTTACATTTGCGTTTTAAGTAGACTTTGGGGTAAGGTATTAAAGGTGTTATTGGAATGTGTTGCAAATGTGGTTGGTGTGTTGTGTTGTGCTGTCGTTTATTAACGGTATGTAATAATTTATGATAATTTAGTGAAAATGTTTGGTTAGAGCTCCGTTTAAAGCTGCTTAACTGGAACTTGTTTTATATTCATTGAGGTATAAGGTATTAAGTTAACGTAGGTATACACACATGCGTACACATGCATACACACAAACTCACACAATATCAAGTCGGGGATTGGAATCCCCTGTTGATTATAACATAGGTACTCATGCACGTGTGAGTGGTGATTAGTGATGTTAGTACACCTTTGCCTAACCCTTCGGGGAATACAAATTTGATTGTATAATATCCGTAAAACGTAGGTAGGATTGGATAGTAAAAAAGCAAAACCTGTAAAGGATTCAAAACGTAGTTTTTAATACTTGAAAATTTGTTTATTTTGCAACACCTAATTAGTAATTCTGGAATTTTTTAATGATTTCGGTTCCTCGCAACGCTTTGCATACCTATTGACCTTCGTTGACCCGCAGCTGTCAACATTTTATACCTCGTCTGCACACTTTTTCAACATTCGAATGCTTTAAACAGTAGGTAGGTTAACTGTAAAATGTAAATAAAAAAATATTAATGAAATAAAACCATTTTCATGATTATACTCTTCACCCTGAGTTTTGTTAAGGCCAGGTAAAAAGAAGGTTTTACCTCTAATTTTAAACAAACTTAAAAATCGAACACAATTCTTAAGTAATAATAATTTATCTACAAGTTCAAAAGTCCCACTTATCAAGCAAACGCAAAAGGAATGCATCAGCTGATAGAGACCGAGCGGAAGTCGCGTCACGTGTGCGCGCCACCTCACTTTGTATGCGCGACCCGTGTGCGCCGGCCTTTATGCCGCGTACTTCGAATTTAGTCTATGAACAAAGAAGGATATTAAAAAAATATAAAAAATTCGAAACGGATTCCATAACGGAACTTTTTTTGTTTTAAAACGAAATGTTCGTATAGGTGCAAAAAACGTATAACTATTTCTTGGAAAGCTTGTTACTATAGCAACAGTTTATTTTAATATTAGGTAATTTATAAAGTTCTAAAATTTTCTAGCTCGTTCGCTAGATCGGGCATAGCCTCTTATGTCATGGACTGAAGAAGTAAACTTTCACAAGGTATTATAATTCAGGCGGTCAAATAAATCAGTGCAAGGCCACTCCATTTGGGGCATATTTCGGGAGGTCTGTCAAGGATGTTGCGCAACTGTGGCGCGACTGTTGTGGCGCAAACCTATTAATTGCCACACTGCAAATTATACAGGGTGATTTAGTTATAAGATACAAGCTGTACTTGGAGTAAATTCGGCTATTATTACGGCAATTATGATATTTTTTTATTTTGTATAGTTAATTTCTGATAGAAAGTATAACGTTTCGATTGCGAAGTTTGTACTTTGGAGTTTTGGAATATAATTATTTATTAAATAATTAGTGAAAATGTTGTTATTTATTTAGTTACTATATAGTAACTTAATAAATAATTATATTCCAAAACTCCAACGGACAAACTTCGCAATATACAAAAGTACTTATATACTTTTGCCCAACAAATATCTACTTACATATATATTGGAGAGTTGGCTATATTGTCCCCCCTAATGGTTAGCAGGCATTAAAATAAAATAAAATATATAGATACTTAAAATAAGTTTAGCCAATGGATTGCAATTAATGACGAAGTTAGATCAGGAACCGTCTCTATTATTAATTCTAATTTTGAATTAACAAAAATGAACGTCATTCTGTGTCGCTTAAAAATAATATACTTAAAATAGCAGTTAATTAAAAATAACTAGCATTGCAATTCTGGCGATATTTTCGCGGTACAACCCGTAAATTTACGGCTTCAGCCAAACACACTGTATATATGAACAGTTAAGATGTCGGACCGTGCGAAAATCTGATAAAAAGGTTTCTATGTTCGTATAAAGAATATTTTTTCCCGAGACAATAGCCGTTGTAGCACGGCCATATGTACCGACCGTTTTTTTTCTTAATTACCGCAGTAATTTACCTTTCTAAAGTTGAGGTCAGCGCCGTAATCCGATTAGTTAAGTTCGTTTTAATTTGCGTATATTTTTGAAATAAATTTGGGTAACATACGCCTTTATTCTCCGAAGGCTTGCAGAGGTTCGACGGTATGTTTAGGTCCCATCTAATACAGGGCGAGCCACAAAGTCAAATTAAAATTCAATTATACTTTGCTCAACCTGGGACTGGAACCCAGGACCTCAGCATAGTAGTTGCATGTAAACTTAGATCCCGTAATAAATATAAAAATCGAATCTCCTATGAGCTAAAAGATAATTTTTCATGCCATGATAAAATGGGAGTTAACACGCGTCCCATGACAAAATTATGTCGTCGTATTATCTCTTCTTCAGCTATACTTTTGACTCGATTTATGGGACGACAACATTTATCGTGGCAAGCATGTTACCACATCTGGGTCTATCAGACGACCATAAAAACATATTCAATCAAAATCAAAATAGTTTTATTTTCATATAAACCTTATACAGGCACTTATGAAATGTCAAGTCTAGGTGCGTGTATTTTCAATCGTAGAGGCTGTTTGAATATACCTCAAAAATCTACATAATCAGTTGGTAATAGTATCTATTTCACTGAAATATCCGTCGTTGAGGAAATCCATTAGACATAGCGAATTGCATATTCCCTGTAGAAAGTAAAGGGTTAAGTCACACTTATACCTTCGAACTATTATTTTTCGTTGACTAATGCCCTGAAATTTGCGGATTAACCGTAACCCTAACAGCAATCAGTGATAAAATTGACAAGAACAGTTTTCAGGCGATTTCAATGCGATCTGGTCATTTTCAGCATATTTATATGCTAATAAATATAAAAGCCGTGTCAGACAGTAAAAAGGACTGATGCCAAAAAAAAATACTGAAGTGAGTAATTATTTTCTTATTGAATGTTTTAAAACAAATAATTATCAGCTTGACTCGAGTCTCGAATCACCTATTTGAAGCGACCAAATAGGTAATTCTGGTAAATAAAAACTGATCAAAATAAAATTCCGATTTAAACTCAGTTTTGTAAATGTTAAATCGAATTCTACTAAACATCAAATGTGAACAAATTAAATTGACTTCAAATCGAAAATTAACCCAGAGGTGACATTTTTAACGTAGTTACTGAAACTGCACCGATTTTATTGTAAACATTTTTTAAATTCTAGAATTACCTTCTGATTTCAGAATCGAACAATTAGTATGTAACAGAATAACCACAATATTGTACCGTACTGCATTAAACGTAGCAGTTTGTTGCCATCCTAGCATCGCAATAATTTTTTACAAGAAAAGCTATTTTAAGCAAAATTATCCAATTTCCTACCACCTGTACCACTAACAAGCCTGAAACAATATATAGCCGTGAGAATTCAGCGAACACTTGTGACGTGTCTCGGCAAGTCATCGACCGATCTAGCGGTCAAACCATTACTTCGTTATCACACAATTTAAGCGTTTTGTTTCGCAATTCATTATCTCCACCCAATCTCAATTAAGGTGAGCTCACACACATTCATAAATCGTTGGCACATGACAATGAAACTGGGCAACAAGAAGCAGTTTTCGCACGATCATTGCAACGTACAAGTATTGCGCAAAAAGTGCATATTGCGCCAGAAGGGCGGTGTTATTGTGCACCTAGCCTTATGTTTTGCACTGTGTGAAGTGCTTTGTCGACTCTCATTATGTTAGAATTAGTTTGTTTTTACTTGGTTCTAATTCTAGTAACCCTTGGCCGATTTGTAGGTAACAATTGGGAGCGGACAATTCTAATGTGTAGTGTAATGATTCATGGCTTGTGGTGCAAAGAACACACGGTTTTATGTAATTAATAAGTACTTAATGCTAATTTAATATTGCTTAGAACAGGGGCCATACCACAACGTATTAATGCGATCATTTTTGGATTGTGCGAAAGGGATGGTGCTATTTAATTTATAGAGCGTCATCCCGCTCTCTCAATCGGAAAACGATCGCAATAATAGGTAATGGTACGACCTCTGATATAGATAAGTATTGAAGATTTATAAGACGCAGCAAAGGATAGGTGCTAAACGATTTTCAAATTGCTCTTCCTTAGTTCTAACATTTGTTGCTGTGCGAACGCCAAAATGAACCCGGTTAATAAATGTGTGACAACCTTTATACCATTGCATTTATCCATGCATTAAATACTGATCTAAACGTTCATAGGTTATATTATATGTTAAATAGAGTGATTTATTGCACAGACATTATTGAAAAAACAGTATTTTATTTATTTATTTTTTTAAACACTGTCGCAAAGTTTCTGTCAAAAGAGACACACTTTCGTACAAGCCAAAACAAGTAGTTATATGATATGTACGATTGTACGGTCGAAAAAAGAGTTAAGTATACAGGCAGCTAATTAAACATCGTGTTTTTTTAAAGATTGTGTAATTATGTATCACGCAATATGTGTCAAAACGCAGGTATTGTAAGCTGCTACATATCAAACCCTTTGACGGGTAATTATTTAAATCACAATCTGTGTAAAGATGCAGATTTCGTTCGCTACCTGTATACCAATCTCTTTTGTTGACTGTACGTCCGTACGACGTACATACCCTCAATAAAGAAGATGTTCATAAATATGAATCAGCATTCAGTAGTGTCGGGGGGTCGACTCAATGAATACGCTTAGCGGTGGACGTTGGGCAACGTGGGTCGCCACCCGGCCTCGTGGACTCAATTCGACGATTGCTTTACTTTTATAAATACATGCATAAGTATATACATTTTAATTTTGTTTTACTTTACATTTTTCACGGTGTTCTTTAAAATATTTAACAAAATATTCTGGTTCTTACTAAAGCTACCCGAATCCAGAAGACTACAGGTTCCTTCCTCTTAGTCGACTAGCTAGTATTTGAAGAGTAAGGAATGTACCATGCTGGCAATAACACAACAGATCACATTTGGTCGAAGTGTTCCATACAAGCCCCCATAGTAAGATAAGATAAAGTTACGAATAATGTCTGAAATCATCGCGCGAATATGAACAATGATTATTCTTTAGTCTAGTCTCAAAAATAATCATAAATTTATATTATAGATAATTTTCTTATTCGTATACTCCGTAAAATATTGGTCTAACTATTACACAGATACATCAAAGTAAAAAGAGCATAATAATATACAAGAAGTCGCAAAACAAAACAGATGTATTTAGATTTTTCGTGTTCAAGTTCTAGTTTTCTGATTTAGTAATATATATTTTTTTTATATATATTTGTTGTGTGATAGCCTTATGGTATGCCGATTTTACTGCCAAGTCGAAGGTCTCTTGTTCGAATCCAAGGCACGCATCTCTGACTTTTCGAAATCAGTATGTTTAGGTCCAACATTAACCGGACACATATCCAAACTCAGAGCTGCTACTGATAATTTCACAGAAAAACCTAATAACACTTTTGCTTGATCTGGGAATCGAACCCCGGACCACAACCGCAGCATTCGCGCTTACGACCACTACACTAACGGAGCGTTTAGTTACTTAAATATAATCTTTAAATAGTCGCTTATCAATTAGGTTTATAAACTAGAAAACCGTTCTGGACACTATCGTATTTAAAAATAAGTCCCAATGTGAACCAATCCTACGCGTGTACTGGGGAAGTCTTTGGCGCTTCGCCAAATGGGGCGTCGAAACAATCTACGTTAGAAGTTGACCAATAACTCCAAGAAAAATATATTAGTATTCTACACTGAAATCAGGTGTCGAAGGGAGGCACGCTGCCAACGTCTGGTTAAAATGTCTATAGTGTGCCTCGAGTACGTTTTTCTGCGATGCCCTCTCAGCTTATAAACGCCCACTGTAAATAATTGTGTATGTATCTTTTTGTATTTTCCGGCAATTCCGTACTTTGAAAAAAAAAAGGTCAAATTCATCATCATCAACCCATATACGGTCTCACTGCTGGGCACGGGTCTCCTTTCATATTGAGAGGGATTAGGCTATACCACGCTAGCCTAGTGCGGATTGGCAGACTTCACAAACCGTCGAGAAAAATCTCTAAGGTATGCAGGTTTCCTCACGATGTTTTCCTTCACCGTTTAGGAGAGTGATGATTAGTTATTAAAATTCATAGTCATATTAATTTAGTCTAGTATGTAATCATATTGGAGAATTGCTAGGACCAAAAAAACATCCCGTCATGGTCGTGGCGAATTTCGCGGATCCCATAGTCAAATAAATCGACTGCGGGTAGAATTCGAACCCGCGTCTTCTGGTTAGGTACACCAGACGCTATGACCACCAAGCACCGCTTAGTCGCTAAGCTTAATTAGAATTGTAGACTAAATTAATATGACTATGAATTTGACCCTTTTTTTTAAATACGGAAAATCTTCGTGTATCGCCTGGCACGTGGGGAGGATAGCAGATATATTTTCTTTAATTACTGCAATACTAGCGTAGGGGCCAGGGATTGCATATAATTGTAAACAAAGATAATTATGGCAATAAAGAATTTATTTATTTATTCCCTCTTTGCTAAAAAGATAACAAAACACTAAATATATTAATATTTGGGTTCTTTTTTACACAGAGCCATTTAATCCTAAACTAAGCATAGCTTGTATTATGGATACATTTTTTTTTGTAAATAAAGTACTTATGTAAGACATTATTACTTAATAAAAAATCTAACCCAGAGGAATATATAGCGGAATTGCATTCATTACCTCTACAAGCTCTTGTCTCTGACGCAAATATATTCAGAATATACGTAACTAAGTTAATTAAACAATTACGTATGTACTGAAACATTTGCAAATGCAATGACGTCGTGCCCGCCATGATAATCGGAGTAAATAATTTGTTTTTATCACTGAGTCGTACATGTCACCATATTAATTAATTAGGTGACGGCTTAATCATTTATAGGTATAGAATATTTTACGTTATATAACGTCTAGAATATTCTCGTATTTATATTAACCATCATCTTCAAGCAATGATAGACTACTGGTCTGTATTGGTCCATTGGACTGCCAAGTCGAAGGGTTCGAGTTCGAATCCAAAGCACGCATAGATCTGACTTTTAGAAATCATGTGCGTATTAATAATTAATTATCATTCGTTCAAACGGTGAATGGCGGTCATTGAGCCATGGTTCTTCAAAAAGGTCAAATACGTAGTACTCGCAACCGGCGTGTATGTATAACAAGATGTATGAATATGGTCGAAGCAAAAGAAGTATGCAAAAATCGTAGCAAGTGGCGTTGCTTAGTTTCTGCCTACCCCCATGGGAAAGAGGCGTGAGTGTATGTATGTATGTATGTATGTAAACGAAGAAACACAAGGAAACCTGCACGCCTTAGAGATGTTCTCAACAGCGTGTCAAGTCTGCCAAAATTTTCTCGTGGCGAGTATTACAGCCCATGTAAGTTTGCTAAAATGTTCGGGTAGACTTGTCTATAACAATTTCATGCTACCACGACGTTATACAGTATAATTTGTATGATTAACTCATACATATATCATGGTTAGGTCCCGCCCACATACGTATCTCGCACTCGCGAGTTTCACCGCGTTGTTCTTTCACCTTTGCTCCACTTGCGCGCGCAGCCACCCGCGACGGGACGCACCATCGCGCTGCGCCGGAGTGGAATCAGCAGTGATTGAGATACTATGACTTATTATTATGACTTCCTTTTGTATTTTAATGAACGGTTTAATTAAAATCTAGTTGTTATATAGGATTGGATTGCTAGCGTTAACAGAACGTGACTGTTATAAAAGTCTTAATGGTTCAGTGGTGTCAAGCTACCGAGCGTGAGGTTCTTAATTTGATACCCAGGCCGAACAGTGCTATTGTGTTTTTCTGCAAAATTTCCAGTACCAACTCGAAGTTGTGATTCGCGCCCAATCTGTAACAGTTGCCAATTGCTAATAGCAATTGGCTCGCCAAGTCGTCACGGGATTAGGATTAGGACACGGGACCTAAAATATACCGACGAACTGTAGTAGTTAGACTGAGTAGGTACACCGAACTATTCAGGGTTAACTTAACTTTGCTTGAGAATTGAACCTATATTCTTAAGCGCAGTAGCAGCGCTTGTGAACACTAGAATTAAAAAAAAGTGTAACGTAAGACTTTTTAGACTGTCGGTAAATTAGAACTCTTGCGATATAAGAATACTGATATATGTATGGCTAGATTTGCCCGCGATTTCGTCCGCGTCAAAATAGTAATTTGAGTAGCTTATTTTTAAACCAATCTGTCTTTTTATTACAAACAAATAATTAACTGATAAAAGTCTTACAGTCTTTTTTAATTGATTCCCCATACACATTTCCATCCCCCTTTCATCCCCTTAAAGCTGGATTTATGGCATAAAAACTATCCTATGTCCTTTCCCAGGACTCAAACTATCTCTACCAAATAAATCGTTTCAGCAGTTTAAGCGTGAAGAGGTAACAGACGGACAGACAGACACGCATTTATAATATTAGTATGGATGGTGATTAAGAATACTGATCATATTAGACCCCGTCATCTACTTACCAGGCGTAACAACATCAATCTGAGTTGTACCCCTAACTGTACCTTTACTTCACACGATACGGGTCATACGCACGATATTGCGGGCATATGTAGATTATGACGAACGACTCGATTCTACCACCATTTGATACACATCTCATCGCATAAAAATCTTTATCTAGATTGTAGGCACCGTTAAGAGTAGCCATTAACTGTGCTTTCTGCTTACCTAGTGACGGTAGGGCGTGAGAATATGCTAATATGGACTCGCATTTTAAGACTAGATCGCGTAGAGAGAGATTTACTTAATGCGATTTAAAACAGCCTACAATATTGTAGTTCAGTCTCCCTTCATCTCTCTCGAGGTTATTTTTCCTCATTGATACGTAGAGTAGCATAACAACAGTAGACAAGGAATTTATTTACCTTACTCTTCAGCCAACTTAACCATGTTTTTCTATATTGTAGATTTAATAAAGATGAAGAACTTGTGTGACCGCGCTAACCAACTTTTTCAGAACTTGTGTACTTACTGAAAAAATCTTTTTACATTTAATAGTGCAATAATTCTTGAGTAAGGTTATTTGACATTGTGCTACGATCATTTGAAGCCGAGAAAAAAATATACAGACAGTGAAACCGTCTCCCAAAAAAAATCTAATTCAACGGATTGTCCGAGCGTCTGTGTCAGCGTTAAATAATTAATAGTTGATGTTTCTAGACGAAATGTAGTTCATTTTGGAGCACGGATCTAAGGTTTTTTAAAAATAGAATATTTCAACTTTTCTCACAGACAGACGTACAAAAAATAAACACTTCACAAAACAGTTATCAAAGTTTATAGCCAAAATAAATCTAGTTATAACCATGATCTACATTGTGGGTATGTAGGTGACACGGCGGAGTCCGTGGGAGACTTCCACTATTGTCTCATGACTTTCACGACCATCTTAATTGTGGTGTCGCCAGTTTAAATTAAATTAATTGTAATATTACAGTTGAACGATGAAGTTGGTTAATCAGATGGTTTGGGTACATTGAATACGGAAGACATCTTACAAAACTTTTAATTTTCTTCTATCACGAAATGTCTAAGAAAACGGACTTCAAACAAATAGATAGTAGCTACATACTTTTTGTAGATACTTTTTAAAACGAAAAAGAAGTTTCTAGTTTCATAAATATCAACAAACATGTAAAAAATGTTCAGACGAATGAATGAAGTAAAGAAGGAAGTAGGTATTTTGTAAGTTTGTTACTAATCAAGTAATCATAAAACAACTCAACCTCACTCACTAGTATTTATATTTAGAAACCAGTGATGAGTTCATCATCTAATCTAATGAAAAGGTGCTGGCGAAGGTGTTATGTATTCTTACCTAAAGACAATATCAAATCAAATCAATTTTATTGCGTTCCATAATGTATAAAATTGATCATCATCATTGCGTATGGCAGTCGTCCTGAATGGATCAAATGTCTATATCTAAGGATTTCAGCCAAGTTGCGGCGGCTGGTGTGAGTTTGTGGACTTCCGACATTCCACCGGGAAAACAACGAAGTGGGCATTTGTTTACCACATGCGACAGGGTAAAATTGATTTGATTTGGTTTTGGTATTGTATTGAATATAAGTACATTAAAAATTGATCAGAAAGACAACAGACTTAGCCAAAATTATTCCATTGCAAATGTGAAAATTTGTTAACACACCCACGTTAAAGGAGAAAATCCGAGAGTAAGAAATCGTGTTTATTATAATGAGGTGACATTTGATAATGGTAAATGTTAGCCGTAGCCTATAGAATATTTGGCAATGCGATGGTAACACCACAGGTTCCTTCATATCAGCCTATTACCGTCCACTGCTGAACGTAGGCCTCCTCCAAAGAGCGCCAACCATCCCGGTGTTGGGCAGCTCCCATCTATCCGCTGCCAGCCACCTTATTCAAATCGTTTGTCCATCGTGTCGCAGGGCGTCCCACACTACGCTAGCCCAAACATGGTCTCCACTCTAACACTCGTCTGCTCCATCGACCGTCTGTGCGTCTGCAGACATGGCCGGCCCACTTCCACTTCAGGTGAACCTTGAGTAAAACATTGAAATAAAACTACTTTTTACAGATTTTATCGCGTATATTATTAATCCCGACGTTTCGGACCCTTTACAGCGTCCGTCGGGATTAATAATATCAATATACGCGATAAAATCCGTAAATTCGCGTAAATGACAGAAATCAATACTTGAGTAAAACAATTTACGGTAGCTAAAATAAAAAAAGAGCATTAAATTATTTAAACATGGTTTAGTTTAAAAGCAATTTCTTCTGTAATGTTTGTTAGAAAACTCGTGACGATACATAAACTATTGCACCTACCGGTTTAATATAAACATCTTCAACCAAAAGTTTACATATACTAACAAAATATTATCATAATCTAACATCTAAACACGAGTATTTACAAAACAACGAACAAACAACGTGTGATATGAACGTCCAGTATATTTTACAAGCGTTTTTTTTTTTCTTATTAATTGCATCTATTAATTAAACCGAGCATAACCACCCATCGAATAACAGAAACAATCAAAAGATATCCTTAAAATTGTAGCATCAAAGTCGTTATTTCTTTGAAATCATAGTCATGAATTACCATTAATAAAAATCCATATATCGCCACTGCTTTCAAAGTATTTTAGACTTAGTTTTAAGGATGTAAAGTTTATTTTTTCAGTGTAGATTGTAGTGTTGGGGGCGATAGGCAAATAAAATTAGTCTGCTAGCGTTAAATAGTTGATATGTAGCTTATGTTAATTAGACAAGGTATTAATTGTCTGTTTGATCATTATTTTTTATTCGTATTATAGTATAATTGACGCCTGCTTTCCATCATTCAGAAGTTACTTCTCAGGGTGTAACTCAGATTTAAATTTCATTTTTAGAATGTTGGTTGTTCTTCTGAACAACTTCCACTTTCTTAATAAAACTTTTTAATAGGTTTTACAGAGTTTGTAAAAGAATACCTTTGTAGGGACACTGCTGATGCATTCGATTTGTATACAGGCGCATTACTGTATTAGCGCGGCGCAGCAGTCGTCTCCCCGTAGTCAGTTAGGTCGTTCATAGTTAAGTTCAATATATTTTTTTTTGTATTTTTAATATCTATCTGTAACTGACCAGTAAAGGATATTTATATAGACCCCACGTACACCTTACACTTACACCTTAAACGTATTAGCAGTATTAGGTATATTATTTTCGATGCAATAGTGATCTTTGAGTTTACTAAAGTGTTATACATTTTTGAATCATTATCTCTGAGGCATAGAATACTCACTGAAGGCACCCATCATCTGATAGAAGACATTATTGCAGTGATTATTCGGTTATAATCAGGCCGAACTCCTACCAGTTACGTTACAAACTCAAAAATTAAAAGAATATCTTCATGGTGGTCAATTCAACGAGCCAATTGTTTAGACATCAAAGAAATCGTGACCCTCCGGAGGGTCGCGGTTTCTTTGTGTTTCTATGTTTTTTTATTGTTTCTTGATAGGTTACATCTATATTTTACTCAAATATAAAACAGCTCCCTGTTTCTCTTTTAGAACTTTAAAGCTACTGACTTTAAAGATATTTAGTTAAACAAATAGGAATATGAAATTCTCGTGTCACAGTGTTAGTTGCCATACTCCTCGGAAACGGCTTGACCGATTTTTATAAAATATTATATGTATATTCGGTAGGTCTGAGAAACTATTTTCCATACCCCTAAGTGATAAGGGTGGTCCACCCCAAACATTTTAACTCATCTACCACCAACCCCCATTTTTAAATATGGCAAAACTACGTTTGCTGGGTCAGCTAGTTTAAAAATATAATGTTCGCTGCGTTGCGGAATACTCAAACGGCTCATAAACACATCAAAAAAAGTTTGCGATCACTAGCTTAAGCTGTTTTTTTTTAAATTGAACTCTATCAAGAAAAATTCTTTCTTGTGTGTTTTCTTTAATTAGAAATATCTATATTAAAATTAAATAAAAAATATCATAATGTATAAAAATCATAATATAATCTACCGTAACAAAAAAGATTTAGATTTTTCAATGTGATCGCAAACTTTTTTGATGTGTGTACAGACGCCACCAGGTTAAGCTATCCAAAACTGTCAATTTTTTCCAATTGAATATGAACCCTATTATTATGAATTAAAGTTGAAAATCTATCAAAGAAATTTGACAGATTGTGGTAGGTTGATGTGCTGGCCTCTATACATCTTTTTCCTCCATTCCCAAGATCATCGCTAATAAAAAAAAAACACGCAAGCACAGATTTTACACGCACCGCTACCCTCCAGTATTGCTAATTACAATCCAGTGTATAATAACTACAGTAAAACATTATTTTTATGGCGAAGTAGTGCAATATGCATGAGGCGCGCCTTCCCATGACGCGGACCCTAACTGTACACTGATTGAGCCACATATTTATATGGTTTTTAGATGGTTGCAAGGCCAGCGTACTTTGACCTCTGGATTTAAAAAATATACATTGACAAATGGTTTTTTAAAAGCGGGAAATTAGATCAAAGGGTTATTCTAAGTAGACTAATATTAGAACTATATGTTTGACAGTTTGGTTATTAATTATAAATTATATTTAGTTTCGGTATAATTTAGATTATGTTAATATTTTATAGTCTTTTTCCAGTTATGTGAGAATCATTTTCCAACATTCAACTTTCCATGTCCATTCTGGTACAAATAAATTTATCACTTTTTTACATAAAATAAATTATCTTTTGTATTTTTTTTTGCGTTTTCCATTACTAAGATTTTAATATTATTTTAGCGAATTAATAATTCGACTGTGACTGAAAACAAAATAAAATCTTTGAAAACCTCTTTTGAAACTTAGGGATTTCATTGCGTAGTGGTCGTAAGCGCGACTGCTTGTGGTCCCAGGACGCCAAAGTACGAGGAAAGTGTTATTGAATTTTTCTATGAAATTCTTAGTAGCAGCTTAAAGTTTGAATTTGTGCTGTTTAATGGCAATAGGGCCCCCTATTACATGGGACCTAAATATACCGGCGAACTGTGGGTGTACATTAGTACACACTGCCTCACCCTTCGCGGAATCCAGTGGTGATGATATGTTATGTATATGTTGAACGTAGCCAATTTAACCCCCGTCCAAAGGATGTTGGTGATTGTTCTCAGGCTAACTTAACCAGGGGGGCTAATAGCCACCTATTAGCCCCCTTGGTTAAGTTAGCCTGAGAACAATCACCAACATCCTTAATCACAGAATCACAGGTCTAATTAAACATCATTACGAAGCTTGCTGGCAACAAGGAAATCTCCCAATAATTGTCAAAGGGTTTGTAATTAGCGACAGAGACGGGTCATAGTAAACACAAGGTTAGTTTCTACCCGGCGATGCGTGAACTTCCGTGTGCCCTGGGTTCACACGCGTCGCTGTGGACTGTAATAGTTCAAGGCTGGTGTATACACCGTTTCACTTTTTTTTAAGTTTTGAGTATAGTAATTATGTCCAAGAATAATTTCAATCCTTTATGCAATTTGTGTCGTATTGATATATCGATACGTTTGAATGTTCATTGGTAAAAAATTCAATCCCTTGCCATGCCGTCCCGGTCTGCATAGACCTTTAACCAGCCTACGAGTATTTGGTGTGTTGGAAACAAGAATGTTTCCCGAGTATAAGAATGTTTAATTTTTCTATGCATTAATAATCCGATTCTAAGAAACTTTTTAACTTTGAATAAAAAAACATAAATTAATTGATTTTCCCGTTCCAAAAACGAAACTTACCATTTTTATTCATAATCATCATCAACCCATATACTATCCCACAGCTGGGCACGGGTCTCCTCTCAGAATGAGAGGGATTAGGCGATAGTCCACCACGCTGGCCGTACTAACGGTTTGGCAGACTTCACACACCGAGGACAAAAATCTCTAAGGTAGATTTCCTCACGATGTTTTTTCAGCAATTAAGTGAATGATAATAATACGCACTAATTCGTAAAGTTAGCGGTGCGTGCCTTGGATTCAAACTTGAGATCTTTGACTTGGGAGTCCAATGGTTATATCACTAGGCTATCACTGCTTATTTATTCATAAATCAGAGCAAAAAGAACATGAGCTCAGCAGTGTAAACATCATGTCCCTGTCGTTAATTAGCGAGTGTTTCAACAACTGAAATGATCTCACACAATGGAGCCGAAATTTTGTAAAAACAAATCAGCTGTCAAACAAGTAGTTATTATTGTTTTTATTTAACTGCGTACAAGTATACCTAACATAATTTTATCAATCATCATACAACTCTCATCTTCATTATCCTGCCATTCATTGAAAGACGTCCTCCACTTACGAAGTTAGTATAAGAAATGTCATTTCAACACTGGCCGCATCATATCACGTACTGCGTAAAAAACAATAAGATTCAAAGCATAAAAACTCCTTAAGCGTACAGTTACACGACTCACTGGCTATGTGTTATACCTAGAAGAGTATTATTTTTCGTAAGAGGCGGCTGCGCGCGCGCCGACCCGCAACGCCACTTCCTGTTGGGTGCTATGACCCCGAAGAAATGGTCTATAGACGGCGAACTTTGCCTTTTTATACATGCTTTTTTAAAGTTTTTTTTTTTAGTTAATAGTCGGCACAGGAAATTGATTCGACGTATTTTTGGGGACAATCGAAGGTTATTTTACGGTTGAGACGTTTGGGTGCCGGTTTTCCTCGAGGTTTTGGGGTGAGTTTCGAATTTTATAATGAAGTTGGAGTTGGTGATTAACCGCGATTAAATTATTATTTTACGAATAATTAACTAAATAGCAACATCTTAGCAGAAAGATTATGTATCTTAACAGTTTTGCATACATTATGCAAACTACGGAACATATATTAAGTAAGGTAATTAAGTATGTATTTTTAATAATTTGCAATGTTTGTAGCGTATATAGCGTTCCCTCTCTCCATTGACCTCAACACTCAGAAGCAAACACCATTTTTCTTGTAATCTCGAAGCACTTCACCTCCTTCAAACAAGGTTCGCAACATAAAATCACGCACACATACAAAAAACCACGCACACACACAAAAACCGCCTACATTACACATTGTGATTAAGAAAGTTGACCTGTAAGCAATTTTCCCATACCTCCCCTACTTGCGTCGAAAGCATGAATCGATTAACCGATCCGTCATAATCGTAACCAATCGATTTTTTCTCTCTTGATAATTGGCCGTAGTGTAGCTTCCGTGTGTCTCGTTTTTTATCGATTATAAAATAATTGATTCTAATAACGATACTTCGTTGAATCGATTAATTGCGGGTCAGTGTTTAATTATGTTTGTTTGAGTCAACACCCAATGATTTTATGGGTGACGGGTTTTGCAGAATTTATCATTGCTATATTCACCTTCGAGAGTAATTGTTTAGTTAATTATTTATCCTACTAAAGTCTAATGTCATCAGCATATCGAAATTCGTTTGTTGGTCCTATTAAAACGTAAGAATTTAAGATGATTTCTGGATCGGCGTTTGGTGTTTTACCGGCTTCTCGGATGCTACATCGCGTTTTGACGACTGTCTGAGTTCTATAGCAAAATTACATCAATTTCTTCATGGTTTCCATGAAGGTAATAATAGAATAATGCCAGCTTTAAAGGCACATTTAGTTTTTTGTACAGACCCCAGCAGATCAACCTATCCAAAACTGTCAAATTTTCCGAATTGAATATGAACCTTATTGTTTTGTATTAAATTTGAAAATTAATCAAAGAAATTTGACAGACTGGGGTAACTTGATATGCTGGCCTCTGTACATACAAAGCTTTAAGAACGATACTGATATGAACATATCATATTTTTATCTTGTAACAATGGAAACCTCACCAGCATGCGGCGGTACCTGGCTAGTACGGTACCCAGTTTAAAAAGGAAGCTTCAGGATCGCAGCGAAATTGATGAGGAAATATACGGGGTTTTAAGTATAATAATTGTATTACAAATCTATAACGCTACATCAAGCTGCAAATGCTACTGAGAATTTAATTGAAAAAACCAATAACACTGCTTGACCTGGGAATCTAAACAGGACTTTTAGCGTACTACTAAGGCTAATAAGATAAGACACTAAGGATTTAATAATTTTCCTATAATACTCAAACCATTTAGCATTTAAGGGTAGCAGTATACCTACACGATGCTGTTTACGTCTGCGAAGCCAAACGCATTATTAGCCCGCAGGCCGTATGATTGTTTGCCACCCTAGTGGTATATTAAAAAAAATAGGCAAGCAGGATGACGATAACCACAGTCACCCTATAAGTTTTGCAAGATAGCTTAACTGTTCTTTGTGAGCCAAAATATAATGGACGTGTATATTTAGCATGAGTTCACACACCGTGGGGCTCTGTCAAGCAAGAATTGAAGCGTGTATGATATATACATCCATTTAATTTTAACTAATTTACTCTGCAAGTACTCACTCGTAGTTTATTTTCGCGGATTCCAAGGAACTTTTTGAGATAAAAGGAAGCCTGTCTTTCCTCAGAATGCAATCAAATTTTATCGGAATTTGTTCAGTGGTTTAAGTGTAAAAAGGTAACAGATACTTTCGCATATTTAATAGTAGTATGGTTGAATTGAAGCTCCAATACATCCTCATTCATGCTCATTCAACCCCAAACTTGGATAAGGAAATATCGTAATAAAAAAGAACGTTATCGCCACATATCAAAATGATTCAGATTTAAAAAAATAAACGACTCGGTTTTTAACACTGTGTGTAAACATGCTCATTATAAAACGATAAATAAAATTATCGCCCATTCATGACACACCGTTGAATGCGTGACAACTGCTTACGTTACACTTATTTAAAAAACCATAAATATTCGCCGTTTATCATTGTAAGTGTTAAAAGAAAAAAACCAACCTCTTTGGTGATTAAAAAAGTTTATAGTTCATACGTAGGCACATTAGGCATAATAACAGCAATCAATGTCTCCATTTATTATTAAAAAAGAAAACATTGTCACACGTTCGCGCCAACTCGTAATTTCATATTTCGAACACCCACATCGAACCAAAAGTCCCTGCCCTCTTCACCATACGTATAATTAGGAGAAATGATCACGGACTTTATGCACGACAGGCGTCGAAAGGGCAGGACTGCGACCCGCAAATATATGACCGATTTTTCTTATACCGCACTAATAAATGTGCACATAAAATTGTGGACCGTATTTAATAATAATGTCTCATAATAGAATGGTCTTTATTATGAAATATCGCCGTGAAATATTTTTGCATTTGAGCGATGAATGAATCAGAATTCATTCACTCCACGGTAATCATTTTAATAGTATAGAATCATAACTTAATATTGATATTCAATTATTCTTAGAAATGTCGACCACACGCAATCGAACACGAAATCGAACGATTTATCGATTTAAAACAAAACGGTTCCAAATTTGAAACCGGCGTGTTCTCCTCTCTAATTCTCTTTCCCCGCCTATAATTGACACCGACGCGCCATTCTCTGTTTCTGTCACACTTTTGGGGTACTATATATTTGTCTCTTTCTGTTGTGGATGTCACGTGCGGCTGTCAGTGCAGTGACTATTTTGACAATTATGTCATTTGGCCGTCACGGGCGTGTCATTTGGGCGACGAACGATTGTGGCCCCTGTAATTTTGTTTGGAATTGTGGAATTTTTAGGGTCGTTGACTTTGCGTTATAATATGATGTATGGGAACATCTGGGCTGTGAGAAATAAGGTGAAGGGGATGATTCAACGTCCTGTCGCCTTAATTTGATACAATTAAGTTGAAATTGACAACTAAACATACGATTTTGGTTACAAATTATGTCTTACTATAATTTATTATAAGTAGATCAGATATAACCTATTCTATATATTCCTATCAATGACATTACATAGGTAGCTTAAAATTGGGTCATATGCTAATAAATTTTAAGAGAGTCCTAAATGAAAGTATCCAACGGCTCCCAGTGACCAGGTCGTCCATCCATCTCGTTCCTGGACCTTAGACGACAGCATCAATCGCGCTGACGACCACTATGCTAAAAAGACAGTTCAAAATCAAACGATATGAAACTACATAATCGCTGACAAACATGCATACAGACAGGTCACACTGAAAACCTCCTTTTTTAAAGTCTTTTTTTAACCTTGCTAAGTGTAACAAATACTTTTCTAAAAACCGCATCAAAATCAGTGAAACCAAACGCGAGATAATCGCGGACAAACTTACATACATACAGGTCAAACTGACTATTAGAACCTCCTCTTTTTAAGTCGGTTTAGAATAGAAGAAAGAAGAAAGATTTTATTTTCGCCCAATACGATGCATGACAATAATTATTAGTGGGCCAAAAGCCAACATGTCAGTTTAGGCACTACTAAATAGGATCCAAACTCTTCAACTGCAGCATGAATCTTTCAAATACGTGTAGTGTAAACAATTTCCCGGTTGTAGAAAATTCAGTATCGTTGGCACAAAGTCGTGACCGCGCCGACACCTGCCGCCTATGAATTATATATGAGTCACAAGCGATGTGTCCAAATATTATACAGTTTTATAGGCAAACGTGTTGACCATAGACTAAGGTGTTCTAAAACTAACCCAGTTTTAGAACAGCTTAGTCTATGGTGGTTGGAAGTGTCACTACGCTAGAGGGTTCTATTTCCAGGTCGAGCCAATAATACTTTGTTATTGGGTTATTCTATGATATTCTCTGTAGCAGCTCGAAGTTTGATTCGTGCAGTGGCAATGCTCGCCCCTTATTTCTTTTTCTTAATCAGGCACTCTTAAAAGAGTGGTCGTGGTTGGTATGAAGGAAAAATTCGACCGCGGGCAGGATTCGAAACTGCGTCTTCTGGTTAGGTACACCAGACGCTATAACCACTAAGCCACCGCTATCGTCAATCTTCTACGGCGGCGGTGATTACCGGGGCCATATCACAACGTGCTAATGCGATATTTTTTAGGTTGGTGCTATTTAATTTAAAGAGCGACATCCCGCTCTTTCAATCGGAAAACGAGCGCAATAATAGATGGTGTTACGGCCTTAGATCTCGCGATGCTTCTCCATTTTAATCGGTTCGTCGCATTACGACAACACGCCCGCTACATGGAACCTTAACATACCGGCGAACTCTGGGTGTACATTGGTACACCTCTGCCTAACCCTTCGGGGAATAAAGACGTGATAGTATGTTTACTCTATAGTAAGTGTAACTGTGACTGCTACGCTAGAGAATCGAATCCAGGACGGATTCGATTCCTACGTCGAGAAGTGTTATTGGCTTTTTCGCTAGTCTAATGAGGCATAGGTATGACAAAACTACGAAATGCAAATATTATTAGTGCCTATAATATCATACAGAGTTTTAACAAACAATGTGAAACTCATACAAACCTTTCTCAGTTTTTTTACAAAACCAAAGCAGGATGTTTTCAGTAGACCGTTTATCTTTTTTATATATAAAAATGAATCTCTATTTCCACTCATTGCATCACTCGTGAACGGATCGAACAATTTCGCTAATTCTTTTTTTTTGTGTTAATTACTGTCAGGAGAAGGTACTTATGAAAAAAAAATTAAAACATTGTGCAGGTAATTAGAAAATCTAAAAAACTTAACTACTATGTAGATGCTTTCATGTAACGTCCACGCAGACGAAGTCGCGGGCAAAAGCTAGTTCAGAAATAAAAGAAAATTTAATAAATCGATTTTTTTTTGTCAACTAAAAAGTATTTGTGATAGGAATCTCCTTATAAGTATATTATTGTTTGTGATTCATATTATTTTACTTTATGGAAACAGAATATATTAAAAAAACACACACCAATCTCCTAGCAGTATCTATATTCCAATAATTTGAGTGTAAAGTAAGCTATTAGCCGTACAGTCGTACAGTTTAACGTAAGGTGGCTACCGTTAGCGGTGCTCCGCGCATGCTAATGCGCCGCGTGCGACCGACGTGCGCCGGCGCACCGCCGCCGCTTTGTGGAGCCGACGAGGCGGCCGCCAGCGTCTCGTAACACTTGACACCCGGCAGAACTGTCGACGATTGCAAATATTATATGAAGGATAGAATAACAGTCAGGGATATTGGTCAGGCGAGCTTTGAAAAGCAGTGATAGCCTAGTGGTAAGACCTTTGGACTGCTAAGTCGAAGGTCTTGAGTTCGAACCCAAGGCACCTCCGACTTTTCGAATTCATGTGCGTATTAATAATTAATTATCACTCGCTTAAACGGTGAAGGAAAACATCGTGAGGAAACCTGCATACCTTAGAGGTTTTTCTCGACGGTTTGTGAAGTCTGCCAACCCGCACCAGGCCAGCGTGGTGGACTATAGCCTAATCCCTCTCAATATGAGAGGAGACCCGTGCCCAGCAGTGGGACAGTATATGCTTTGATGGTCGCCTACAATTCTTGGTTAACAATTTTAAAAACAAAATATGTTTGGTAGCTAAATAAAAGACATCAACGCGTGGACACAACACCTTTTATTTTTTTTGGTGTGAGTGTATTTGTAATTATATGGTCGGTGGCAGTGGGGTTATAGATTCTTAACATACTTGTAACAAGTTCCACAAAAGTGAGTAGTCTATTTAACAATGTAGAAGCATTGAAATATAAACTACTTCTTACGGATTTTATCGCGTTATATTGATATTATTAATTCGGCGTTTTCGACGTTTCGGACCCTTTACAGCGTTCCATAGTCACTAATATTCGCGTAAGTTTCAAAAATAAATAATGTAGAACAATTTCAAAACCGCAACACAACTTGTTTTATGTTTTAAACTAACTGCCTCATTGGTCTAGTGGTCGGAAGCACAACTACTGAGTTTGAGGCTCCGGGTTCGAATAACTTTTTTATTGGATTTTTCTGTATTTCTAAGTCAACAGTAGTTCGGCATTTGTATTTATGCCCGTTTATCTAATGGCAATAGGCTCAACCCCTATTATATGGGACATAAAACATGCCATATTATATTAAGTATACATTTATTATGTCTTACACTCCAACTTCACTTTACTTAACTTAACTTAACTTAAAAGAAAAAAGCAAAAAGAAAGCAAGAAAATAATAATATTAATAAGAAGAGAAAATCATACCATCATACACAATGATAGTATGATTTTCTCTTTTTTTACTTGTATGAAATACATTTTCATCACTCTAACGGAATAAAGTATCTCAACGTATTTTATTATTCTAAAACAAACGATTTCCAACTAACATTCCATTCTAAAATTCCAAATAAAAAGTTACTAAAAAAACAACAAAATATATTTATGTATCAATAAGTACCCACTACACGTGGCGCGACATCCTGCCGCGGGGACGCGCGATTCGGCGAACGCGCCGCGTCGCACCGGTCGCATCGCATCGTCGCGACCGTAATAATAATAACGTCACTCTGTTAGCGCAAACCTGTGCAATGCCGTATGCGGGTGAGGTTTCCATTGTTACAAGATAAAAATTTGATATGTTCATATTTGTATCGTTCTAGAAATTTCTTAAAGCCTTGTATGTACAGAGGGATCAAGCTACCCCAATCTCTCAAATTTCTTTGATAGATTTTCAACTTTAATACAAAACGATAAGGTTCATATTCGATTGGGATTTGGATAGCCTGACCTGCTGATGTCTGTACTTAAAAACTTTAATTTTATTTACTTGAAAATAAAAAAACTGCCTAGTGTAGTGGTCGTAAGCACGACTGCTATGCTAGAGGTCCTGGGCTCGAATCACATGTCAAGCAAAGTGTAATTGGCCTTTTTCTATTAAATTCCCAGTGACAGCTCGGAGTTTGGTTTTGGCAATAGGTTCGCCCCTTAATCATACAGGCGAATAGTGCCTAACCCTTCGAGAAATATAAGCGTGATGGTATGTTATATTATATGAAAAGTGAATACCTATCGTGAAATCAAGTAAAAAATACTTAAAAAGTTAAAATCACTTTCTATCTATCCTTTTTTATTTGATGTAGATAATGTAGATGACAGGAAGGTAGTTACAAATTACATTTACATTTTTACACAGTATTATTAATAGCAGTCGCAGTAGTCTATGTTTAAACAAATTAAAAACGATAAATTCCTTTAAAGCATCCTACAAAGTCCTTGTCATACAGCATAGAAAACGACGTATCGATAAAATCGTATCGTTCAACAATGTGCCCATACGGCGGCGCGTGCTGGCGACGTGACCACGCGGCACACGCGCCGCGAATACCCGCGCGGCTAATGAGCACGTGCAGTGTGGAGCCGCCCTTAGTTAACCTTCAACGTGACGGTCGTTTCGATGTATGTATAAAAAGATATTTTATTATCGATGAGTATCGATTTACAATTACCGAAGATGGGTTACGAAACGATGTGCAAAAAACATTGATTTAAATATCTGTCAAAATATTTTTTTGTACTTTTTTTTTATTTTCTTACTTTCAAAGTTGAATATTTTGACAGATTTTAAAGTTATTTAGCGAAGGAAAAATTCAAGACACCATAAAGACGTAAATTCAGGATGTGAAGCCAAATTTCGACCTTGCGGGTGGGACACGCGGTGGCTTAGTGGTCGTACCGTCTAGTGTATGTAACCAGAAGACTAGATTCGAATCCAGCCCGCGGTCGAATTATTCCTTCACTAAAATAACTTAAAAACCTGTCAAGATATTCAACTTTAAAGTAAAAAAAAATATTTATTACATGTTCTGATATTATTAGTAATTTAGTATATTACATCTAGTGCATTGATTAGAACATCTAGACCAAGTACTATATCTCACGTTGTACACAAAAAAAACGTAGCTAGAAAAATCTTCATCATCATCATTAACCCATATACTGTCCCACTGCTGAGCACAGGTCTCCTCTCAAAGAATGAGAGGGATATTAGTCCACCAAGCTGGCCTAGTCCGGGTTGACAGACTTCACACGCCGTCGAGAAAATCTCGTAAGGCATGCAGGTTTTCTCATGATGTTTTCCTTCACTGGTCTAAGCGAGTGATAATTAATTATAAATACGCACAAAAATCAGAAGTGCATGCCTTGGATTCGAACTCGAGACCTTCGACTTGAAAATCCAATGGTCATACCATCACTGCGAGTTGAAAAAAAGAAAAATATTATTATATAAATTTTATCAATGACATGTTATTCGGCAAACGTAGTGTGGGACGCCCCCCAGCCAGATGGACCGCCGATCTTAAGAGGGCGGCTGGGTCAGATTGGATGCGGAAGGCGGAGAACCGGGTGTTGTGGCGCGATTTGGGAGAGGCCTATGTCCAGCAGTGGACTGCGATAGGCTGATTTTATGTTATTCCAAACAAAACAACTAGAAAAGCGTCTATAAGTAGGCTACGGTAACCACTTACCATCAGGTGGGCTTATACTCGTTTCCCACAGTAGTGGTATAAAAAATGGCAGTACAGACGCCAGCGGGTCAAACTATCCAAAAATTTTCCCAATTGAATATGAACCTTATTTTGTATTAAAGTTGAAAATCAATCAAAGAAAACCTAGAACCTAGTTATAATGCTTTTTAAATATGGAATAATCCATAGTCATCATCATATTTTTTCTTCTAAATATCTTTTTTTAAACATTAGTAAAAAGTTTTTCGTAACAATATCCTTCACTTAATCCATCCAGATTTCCTTTGGTTATCATTTGTTAAGCTAACTGCCTCATTAGCCTAGTGGTCCTAAGCGCCATTGTTAAGCTAGAGTTACTGGGTTCAATTCTCAGGTCGAGCAAAGTGTTATTGGGTTCTTATATGAAATCTCAGTAGCAGCTTGGAGTTTGGATTTGTGCCCGGTTAATGGCCCCCTATTACATAGTATAGTATCCCTCTCCTCCCCACCCCCATCTTACATTGCGTAACCTCTATGCTTCTTCAATTCTAAGTACTTTTAAGAAACTTTTCGATTCAATAGCCATAGTATTTGACAAGTTAGATAAGTTTAATCATACTATCAGCAAATTGGACAATGCAAATTAACGATTTCAAATGAATAAATGTTAAGATTTTCTTAACAAGCGCTAATCTATCTTGATTTTCTACGGCCTTATCTTGTTTTTATTGTCCCTGATTAAAATTAAGTCCACGTTGCTGAGTTTTTATCAAGTTTAAAAAAAAACAACCAATAGTCTATGACACAGCTGTATAGCCTCAACCGCAGGTTGATCATGCGCAC
Source organism: Acronicta alni (assembly GCA_964056405.1). Classification (NCBI taxonomy): domain Eukaryota; kingdom Metazoa; phylum Arthropoda; class Insecta; order Lepidoptera; family Noctuidae; genus Acronicta; species Acronicta alni. The sequence goes on from OZ043936.1 coordinate 7,555,607, forward strand.
CGATGCTCCTTACCGAACGGAAACTAATCCAATAGAGCAACCTTTAACAATCACTTCATTTTATGCTTTTTCTTGTAATCGAAAAAAACAACTGTGTCTCGGCACGCGCGGGCTCGCCGCTTGCGTACGCGCGTCGCATCTTAACGCGGTAGAAAGAGACAACAGTATACAAACCAACCAACAATGAGCGAGACGGCTATATGATTAATGAGTACAACCCGTAACCAAGAAATGCAGTCAAATTAGGAGAAATAAATATTGAAGTTGATGTTTTAAAATATGTGATTCAGTATAAAAATGGTTTTAAGTTATAATAACGTTAGCTTGAATGTGTTTTAATGTACTGTTGTCGAGTAATGTCATTTAGTATGGCAGTCAGGATTGTGATATAAACAGGAAGCTTGAAAAATATATTCCTTATAGGTTTCATAGATGTGCCTGTACTGTAAATTCTGTGTCTAGATCCTTGTCGTAACAACTCACCGTAATTTAAGATTCAATAATAACAACTTGGAAATACTTCTGAGATTGAATAATGGGTACATTCAATATTATAAGCCTTGGATTTCTGTAGAACTAAATTAATTTCCCCATATAACTTTAGTGTGAAAATAAATTGTTTAATCTAAAATAAGTAAGAGAGGTAGTATAGTATACTTAGTGGGAGTAATTCCACTCAAATTGGAGCTACCCTACTGGGGAAGTATCTACTTAAATATTCACATGGTTTAGCTGGTTTTACTGGAAGCCTGTTAAAGACTAATAAAAAGATGATCGCTCTAAATGTCATATCTACACCTCATTCATTGTAACGTTAGAAGTTAGAGGCGTTATAACCGTTATAACGCCAGCGTTATTTCGATAATAGTTATTAATAAGCTACGTTATTTCACGAATACAATACTACATACTAATCTATTTACCATTTACAAATAAATATATGATTCAATAATTTATTTAGTATAACACAATAACTGTCGTTATTTCATCGTTATTTGTCTAATGCATGCATAAATAGAGTATATATAAACATAATCCTGTTTTATTTAAGAAAAACATTGACAAGTTACTTGACAATAAGTCTAAAAGGAATATCGGAACTTCTTCACGGACCTCACACGAAATAATAATAGTAATCCCAGCATTGTAGGTACCTAAAGAATTCCTCAAACTGTTGGTTTTACGCGCAAATCATAGCTTTCCCTGGCGTACATAAAATAGATTATAAACTTGGTCCGAGAGGCGTAGTCGATGCGTTTGGAACCACGCACAATGCGTCGCCGTTGGCCAGCGTTTACTGCGAGATACTAAAGTTTATTACATACTGAAACATAAACATATGCGTCGGTTTGTATGGAATGCTTAAGGGACGAACTGAGAGCGGGCTTACGATACAAAGGTTTTTTCCTTAGAGACAATTAAACGAAGCTCCCATTGCCATAAAAATACTTGCTTATATAAATCTCTTTTGATTTATAGTAAAAACCTAATAAAAAAATAACTTGAATCTTTCTATAGATTTTTATCAATCATCAGCCCAATTATCAGCGCAATCTAGATTGCAACAAATTAGACAAAGCGTTGAAATTATTACAAGAGTTGCACGAACACTTTTATGAACATTAAACTAGAGAACTACTACTACTACGGAAAATAGTGACAATATACGTAGCATTCATGACCCAGGCAGTGAGATGGGCAGACGATTGCACAGTTCAAAGGCCAAACCTGAACAAAGCACCGAGAAGATAAAACTGCACAATTTCAGAGGATTTTAAGAGGACATTTCGTCTACTAGGATAAAAAGTGGTGACGATATTGATAAAAAAAAAAACAAAGCATTTGTGGTTTGTAAACCCGCTACCGCTCATAACTTAATCTCTCAAGATCTTTCGTTTCCGCCAACATAGCTCGGCCGAATAAAGCGTCGGTTTATGCATTTCGGCAGCTTTGCTGTTTTATTTCGCGGCGTTTCTCGGAACTGAGGGAAAAAATGCCTTTCGCAGACTCGATGGAGACCCGAGAGCTTGTAGGCTTCCGTTTGTGCCTGAACATGGAATGGCTGCGACATTTGTGCCGCTGTTAGTGTGCCTTTGAGGTGTGCCGAAGGTATGGTTCTGAGTGGTTTGATTCTGTCAGTGCTTGTATTTCTCGAAGAGTTAGGCCCACAGTTCGCTTGTATGTTTAGGTCCCATTAGAAGGCGCGGTTTATTACCAATATTCTGTGGCTAACAGCTGAGGTCTCAAGATGGCAACGCGGGAGTGAGACCACTAGTGTTCTAGGTTTTCTTTAGGCTGCGATTGCCGCTAACCATCAAGAGGCCTGTTTGATAGTTTGTCATCGTTTTAGGTAAACTTAATACACGTGATAAGTTTGATCCTTCATAATTTGGACCTCAAGTTTGTATAATTCTCATACCAACACTTTATTTGGCATTGCAGAAGCTGCCAACACTTTTCGTTAATAGATGTGCAAAACACGGAATGCTATAATACGTTCGGTACACCAATAAGAAATATTTCTTAGAAACGTTAAAGACTGTTTACTCGAACATAATTTAAAAAAAATATCCGTTACAAAACAAGAGACAAATACGATTTACGCCCAATAAAAGTACAATATTCACAATCAGCACTCGTATCAGACTTTCAAACAGTATATAAGTACCTTAACCCGAACAACCGTATGATTTAAATTCAGGCAATAATTTCAACATGACCCTGTACTGCGATCCGAAATAAAAGTCTACATACGCACGACAATAAAACCAACCGGCCACTGTCCACAGACTATGAGACAAGACTTTAAAAAAAAACGACAAAATTGACCACGCATTTGGAATCGAAATGCAAAAAAAAATATTTTGCTGGAGAGAGACATCGATATTAAAGTTGTACCGGCTAAAAAGGGAAGGGGAATATAAATTTAGAATGCATCGCATGCTCTTCGACATCCGTCGGCGCAAAAAATCGATGCTGCCATCTATCGGTTGTTTGTGACACTACAACGGGTTCAACGATTGATTGGGGGCATTTGAATTTAGGTCGCAAGTTCTGCGGTTCCTGGTTTTGAATATAGAATTATTATAACAGGACAACAAGAAACAAAAGTACATCTAACTTTACATCCATTTCACTGTTCACTTCTTTGATTATAAATTTATGAATCAACTGTAGAATCCAATAGTTGTAGTTTGGGTTTTGCATGCTAGAAGGTACCTCTAGCATTGAAACCCAAAGCACTATTACAGAATAAGTGCAGTGGAGAGATACGTAAGGTTACTCTATCATTTAAAGTCAATCTACTCACCATTGAAAATCCCTCTCTTATACAATATCATTTTCTTCTATCCTGGGCTAGTGTCACCAGTGTTACCTACCTTTGGACTCTTTCCTTCTATATCAATAAACATTTTTTTTTTATAAATCGCGCATAAGTACAGACTCTAGCAGGTCAAGCTATCCAAAACTGTCAAATTTTCCCAATTGAACATGAACCTTATTACTTTGCATTAAAGAAATTTGACAGATTGGGGTAACTTGATCTGTTGGCCTCTGTACATTCATAGTATACATAAAGCTCCATAAAGCTCCTTCTCTTGGTTAATAGAGGCTAGTACTCTCTATCCCTTAAACAAATATGTCTTTATCATCAGCTTTAACATCATATTACCCAACGCCCAAGTCTGCTTTCAAAAACAGTAAACTTTAGAAATGCTTAGCGTAACACAATTAAAAATTGTCTTCTAATAAGAAAAAAGCAGTGATAGCCTAGTGGTATGACCATTGGACTGCCAAGTCGAAGGTCTCGAGTTCGAACCCAAGGCACGCACCTCTGACTTTTCGAATTCATGTGCGTATTAATAATTTTCACTCGCTTAAACGGTGAAGGAAAACATCGTGAGGAAACCTGCATGCCTTAGAGATTTTTCTCGACGGTTTGTGAAGTCTGCCAACCCGCACTAGGCTAGCGTAGTGGACTATAGCCTAATCCCTCTCAATATGAGAGGAGACCCGTGCCCAGCAGTGGGACAGTATATGGATTGATGATGAATAAGAAAAATACATATCTACCATGCTATCTTATTCTTCAATAAACAGTAGCTACGAAAATATTAACGGTAAATCAACTAGGCATCCAGAAGCAATGTGTACCATAGAAAACGTAAAAAATAAATAAATGATAACGCCATAATGATCCAATCGATCATGCTTGTTGTGACGCGGTGGTCGGAGCCACTCCTGCGCATAATCATTAATTAGATCGCCATCATTATGATTCTAATGATCTGTTGATATTAATGAATGATCTATGTTATTGGAAATTTGGGATGGGTTATGTTGGAATTTTGATGGTTTTGTTTTAAGTTTGATTGGAGAAATTAATTCACTAATTTATTATTGTTTTTAGATTTATAATTTCCTATAGGTAGGTGGTTGTAGATTGTTAAAGATTCAAGATCTGATTATTGGAATCCTCAATAAGTAGTGATTAGTATACTACCTATTATCCCGAAACCAGCATAATAATGGTTTTACTCGTTGGTTATTTAGATAATTTATATCGGTGTTAGAAAAGAATCGTTGTATCTATTTGAAAATCGAACAAGTAAACTGTTTTAAATAAATTGCTTTGTACGGCCAAGTTTGCAAAAAAATAAAATAAATGACAACATATTTTTCAACTTTAGTACGTCACCACAAAGAGTTCCAACTAAATTATAATCTTACGCACAAAGTGGTATAACCTAAAAAATGTCGTTTACGTTGATTGATTCCTGACATTCAATATTACCGGGACGATTCTATTCCTCAACTTTTAGTTTAATGGGCTCTCATTTGTTACGATTGAGAGATATTCCACTGTCCTGGGTGGGTTTCTACGAATATTGAAGAGGGTAATGAATTCAAGATACCAAAATATTATGGATAAGTGTTGATTGATAACGTAGTTTGCGAGACAATATAAAATATTTCTACGAAATATAATAATTCTGTAAATATTTGCGGCAAATTCTACCACCTACAGAGAATTTTTTATCAAACTCAATATTTTGATTAATAACAGTAAGCTGTCTACTAAAAAATATGCAATTAATAAATAAAAACATAAAAACCAAGAATAGTTTACAAGAAAAAAGTATTTACTCAACTATTATCGATATAAGCACTCAATTGACGCATTGGCTTCCGTCCGGCGCACGCGCAGTACACTTTATCGCCGCCACTCAATTACACTACGATAACGCGCGTCTCCGCTTACCGCCGAAACTGGTGGTCTGTTATGACTTATTAACTAATTGTATGGAAACTTGATTAGTTTTAATCGGGTTATATGCAAGTTAAGTATTATATTACGTCGGTTATACCTGAGTATATTAGTATTATTCAAATCGAATTAAAATGTCATTAATTCCACAACTAGCTGTTTCCCGTGGGTTCACTCGCATCCCAAAAGGACTATTATCGCATTTTAGGGATCATTTTATAAAACGTATAATTTATAGATACGTAACTATTTAGTTACATTTAGTTAACAGAACTCGTTTCTCTACTAGATTACCTAGATTTTAAAGTCCTAAATGGCCAAGTGTTGTTTAACCAGTGGTGTCAAACCATCGCGATCATTACAAAAGTAATAAAATACCCACTAAAAGCTTTATTAGATGTTGTTACAAAGAAATATTTCTCGACAATGCGTAGTGAGGTGACACCACGGAATCCGGTAGTCGATGGTTATCGCAAAATCTCGACAAATGACTAATAGGTAAAATGTCGCGGGTGACAGTAAATGTGTTTTAAAAAATGATACAGATTTTGTTTTATGTGTGTAGGTTGTGAATTATGTGGTATTGGGAAATTAATGTGCTACCGCACGTGATTGGAAGTAAAAAGATTTAAGCTGATGACTCTCGCGAAAGACGAGGTATCAAATATAATAAAACTAAATAAAATGACTATTTATCTAGTATCAGTAATGCCAAATATAATCAATTATATCATATGAGTAACTAGCTCAAAAACGTGTCTTCGAGCACTATATATTTTTCACTGATGCAATCCTTTGGTAAAGCGCAACTAGAAAGAACAAATAAAAAGTTCCATTAAAATCAAGACCTCAAAATTATGCATCAATTTCTGTATCGCATTGCTGGACGTTCCTGTAAAATCTTTTGAAGGTTTCTTCAGTAATAAAAAAAACTTAATTTATTATAATTAAATTTTAATTTAATTCACGTAATTCACAAGGTCATCATCGGTCACCGTGTCACTCACGTAACGACACAAACATTTAAATATGTTAAACGAGAATCACATCAAAATAACTTTGCCAATGAATTAATAAAAATATACACCCAGACTGCTGACAAGTGCTCTTAATCTCCGCGATACAACTCATCATTAATTATAGATACAAAAAACATCGATAAGTATTAGTCGACTAATGGAGTAAGACCTGCACTACAGGAAGCCTTTTCCCGTCATTTGTCTTGATGACATTTGACATCAGTCAACCGAGTAGCTGATACCTGAATGACGTTTTTGTAAAATTGATATAGAAATTGTTATGCACTGGTGTTTTGGATTTATGTAAATCTCCTTGTTCTAATTTGCGACGTACGTAAAATATTTAGAGCAGTCAACTATAAAACTTTAAACATACATACATTGAAGTAGCATAACTGAATTATGTTTTTTAGCCAAAAAACTTAAATATCTTTAAAATGCTACTTATGATTCTTTGAGAAAATTAATTAATACTCTAAATTAATCATAAAAATCACAAAAGAGATATATTTTATTCTTCATTCTGTGCCATTAAACAGAGAAAAAAATCAACCTGCTATTTAAATTCTTAGTTGATAAATGACTATTTTTTATATCGACACGCCGCATCACTAAGAGTGAAGTTGTTTGTTTTGCCGGTAGCAAGTAGTGTCGCCTTGATAAATATCCTTAAAGATTGTTCGGACTCCTCGATAATTTCTCTCAGAACCTCACACTTTACCCAACAATGTAACTTGAGCTCCATATCTTTAAAAATAAAGATTAAAATTCCGTAGCAGAGTTGCAGTTCTTGGTTAAAGATATATGATGTTATTTATGATACCCTCATAGTACGTGTTTTATAGTTATTTGATAAAACACTATCGTGATTATTTAGCTTGACTTTGTGACTGTCTGAATCTATTTTGTTTATTTAACGTGCCACTAATATTATTCTCGGATGTTATCTACATATTATACGTAGGCTAATAACCAGAGTATAATGTTACAGCTGTCTTACTTTGATAAATTGTTAATAATTATAAGAATATTATGGAAACCGTAGTTGCATATTTCAGCAAAAATGATGTCCCATGATGTGTGGAGCAAACACTCAAAATACGTCATAAATTATTTGCAAAACCTCGCAACATTCTCGGATACGCGCTTTTACAGAAAAACAGTGACAACTTTTCACGCTAAACGCATAAACCTCTCTGTTACACGGCGGATAAAAAGTATCGTAAATAATATCGTAATATCACCACGACAAGTCATGCCACGTCAATTTTCTCCGCACGGTAAAAACGTGTAGCAACATTGTATGCCAGCTAACACAATCGGCTCATTTTCATTTTTTATTTTCCAGGTAAAAAGTGGCGTTCGCTCACACCGCAAGACAGGCGGCCATTCGTCGAGGAAGCGGAGCGTCTCCGAGTCATCCATATGACTGAGCACCCCAACTACAAGTACCGGCCCCGGCGACGGAAGCAAAACAAAACGAGGCCCAACCAGCCGTCCACGCCGGCCAGCGCCCCGCCCGCCACCTCCGCCGCACTAGGATCTCCATACGCAGCTGGCACTGACTCGCCCGACTCTCGTTTCACTCACAACCCAGGAGCTGGTTTCTCTCCCTACCGAACATCGCCCCTGGCCTCTGATTTCCAAAATAATCAACAATTTAACGGCCACGTCCAGACTCCGGAATCTTCTCCTGCCCGATCTCCCGAACCTCAAGGAAGGAGGAGCGCCCCTGCTGAAGCTCCACTGCCGACGCCTGACGCATCTCCAGTCGAAAATGAAAAGGAAAACTTCCAATATGAAGAGAGGAGGCGAGCGATAAACGCGTCATCAATGTCTGACTCGTACTCTCCATATAAAACATATAGAACGCCGGGTTCCTTCTCGCCAGCGCCAGTAGCCGCCATGGGCATGGCTAACGGGATGTACGTCATGTGCACGCAGAGGACCTTGACAGAACAGCCGCCGCTTGTGACAGGGACGTTCTTCCCACCGGTGGCAACCTCGCAGGATCAGCAGACTCTAGGCACCTCGACGCCAAGGGCGACGAACGCCCCTAGCGGCCCCATGCCAACGGAATACACTATCCAGTACCACCCTTTCGATCAATACGAACACATGTATAAAACTGAAGACTCGTACGTGTCTCATTATCCTGATCAGCCGAAAACTGAGTACGACTCGGGTGGTGGTTATTTCTCTGAGGAGCCGCCGTCCAACCAGCAGCAGGAGGGGGAACAGAATTACATGAATCAGCGACCGGAAATAAGGACGGGCTCACCCGAATCCGATGTGGATGCTCGGGAGTTTGATAAATACTTGGACTATGGTGCCGAAGGACCGATGGACCAACAGCAGCAGCAGCAGCAGTACAGATACGAGCAGCAGCAGAACTACCGGCCGCCGTACTGCCCAGAACAGGCGCCAGGCCCTGAGTACTGCTCTGAAAGGATGTACGCGTCTCCTTACGCGTCTGTGATCGCTGGAGCACCTCCTACTGCATACGCTCCCAGCGCTCCCGGCTCTGACGTCAGACCTGAGGATGAGTTCAGCGTCATCCTAGCCGGAGTGCGGCAGACTTGCTACAGCAATTGACTAGATAGGACTGATATGGGATAGTAAATGGACTCTTCCTAAAATGTAGCCCAAAGAGTTGATTTCCTTCCAAATGTAACGAATGTGCGATGAGAAAGATTGTACCGCGGATATAATAGTGATATTGTAAGAATTTGTTCTACTTAAATAGACACAAAATGTATAAACGTACATTTGTTATACACAAATACCGCGTCAATAATGTCACTCAGATTTGAATATATTTTTAGCTAGCTCGCAATATTAGCGATTTTCTAATTCTAAAAAACTTTTCAATTTATGTGTATAAACTGAATAAATGAAAGTGGAAAGTAACGTATTTTAAGTGAATTTATACAATTTGTAAAAAAAAAATATTATAATTAAAAAGCGGAATAGCTTTTACTCATGTTTAAGTTCCAAAATTGTCTGTGCCTTAAAAAAAATTATAAAAATATATAAAATGTTAGCGGCAGCAATTTGTGACTGTTATAAATATAAATAGTTTGAAGATAATTATTATAAATTAATGTTTATGTCATTGGTGCTATGTGAAGAGATCCTAAAATATTTTTTGTACGTCCAAATCCGTATACCATAGAGGTAGCGAATGATGCGATTCCTATATAAAAGATTATTTATTTGTAACTATTTTTGTATATTTCGTAGATAAAAAACTAAAATGAGCGTCGAATTAAAGAAATATAGTTCTTCCAATAAGCCTGTAGATATATAATGTTAAGTCGTATTTTTATATCGTTTTAGTTAATAAAATTTATAGACCTACTGTTTCTGTATAAACTGTTAGAATATTTTAATAAAGAAATATCTCATAGGTTATATCTTATCTGTACTAAAACTATAGCTAGTTAAATTGTTTTTTAGTTTACGCTGCAATTTTTTTTTTGTTGTTTAGTAATGAGACACTCGCACTGCGAAACTAAGTTCTTCCTAATTGTAAGAAAATTTATAAGGAACAATAAAATTTTATTCATATATGCATTTTTGATGTATTATTTGCCTCACACCCTTTATTACGAAAGAATTAAGTACATGATGATAATATCATGCTATTAAAAATACTTGAAAACGGAGGAATAAAATATCTACCGATAAAGAATCCTGACACATGCACACACACCTTGACAAATTAATTCCATTTATATAATATCAGAATCAGAAACATCTCACACGTAAATACCCTTGCATAATACCGCAGTCAGTCATTGCCTGCACTCAAAGGCATTGCATATTTATTTTATCCCTCCGATAGCCATCGATTTAAATTAATGACACATTTAATGATACATTACCATCACTACACTTGCCAAACGCTAAACACAACAAAAACAAAACGAAAGCAGCATAAGTCCAAATAAAATTAAAATTACTAAATAATTTGCGAAGGCAGGGGTGTGCCCGTGCGGCCCGCGGGCGCTCGCGCCTGTAATTACGAAGCGGGCCGCAGTATCACGCCCCTGCAGAGAGAACCACGGCTATTGATGTATTGACGTTTTCGAGAAAACACAGATATAAGTACGAAAATCAAGATTTGAGTTGGTGCAGTATGATTTCGGAGAAGTTTTGGGTGGTATAATTGAGTTATCTGTCATTGCATGCTACTTTATTCGACTTTTTACAAGAAAATAAACCATTATAATGTTATTATCGACATCTGTCTGTGGGTCTAGTGGTTCGAATTTCGGAATGCTGATCCTGATGCTGTGGGTTCGATTCCCACAAGCATTTGTGTTTGGTTAGGTTTTTCTTGTATATCATAAGTATGTATTGATCAAAAAGTGTATAACTAAGTATTATATGCTAGGGTATAAGCTTTGCTAAACTAATATCGGACTGAATAGTTAAATTTCTCATATATGTATGTTATTTATTTATTTCATAATATAAAATTTACAAAATAATAGAAATTGAATCACAAATTATTACTACGATTATATAAATTTCATAATTGAACTTATTAGCTGATTCTGAGGTCAATGGCCTGTCTCAGCAGGTATTATTGTAAACACTTATCTATTTAAGATTTATTAGAAATAGACACTCATTAAGTCAATGAATGTGAAATAAGCCTGAAGATCGAGAATGGAAATTATTATGAAAGATTGCTGAAAATATAAACTACTTATTTTACACACAAATTATACTATGTCCCTGTTTACGTATAGTTAAAAACGAGCTGTATAATAAACCAGTGATTAAATACCAATAAGGCCACAGTTGGTATTCTCTATATGTAAATTAAAGAAAAAAAGTTGTATTTGTAAGATATACCCAGAATAAAAAACTGAATGATAGTAAAAAAAGAAAAGGGTTCAAAAATGTTATTTTCCAAGTTGTGACAGTTGTTCACTGAGCGTGTTTTGGCGCGAGGCTGTTATAATACGTGATAATTAAGTTTTTATTCTCTCTTTTACATTTTAATCCAAAGGGACATCTTAGGTCCTTGCGACCTAATTATAATACTGACTGAATACTGACATAATTTTATTTATTCAATTATAATTTATTTTACCTACCTATCATACTTACTTTAGAATTTAAAAGAAAGAGAAATAGTGTGAATTGTTAGTGCTTTTATTTTATTTCCTTAATAAAGAATGTGGAAAGAAAGTTTGTTTTTATGACAATACTTTATTAGACATTGACATAGGAGGGTAATCACAAAGAAAGCACTTAAATTAAAGCAATACTTCGATACCATTATTTAATCTGTGGCATTCTTATTCAATTTAATTCTAAGTGATCATTTGATCTTAAAAACTAAACAACCAAAGCAAAAGATATAAAAGCTGCTAGTAACTAGCTACCTACACCAATGTATAAAGACATTAAAAAAGGTTTCAATAATCAATAGCTAATTAATAAGCTCATTAGGAACAATTACAATCACAAAGCTGGTACATTAGCTGTCACGTGGCCGCGTCTAAAACTGAATGAACATAAAAACAGCGCGCGACGTAATGGCCGATAGAGAACCAATAAAATATGCGCTTGCACTGACCACGCCAGCGTGCGCGCACTCCACTGGAAGATATGCGAATACAGCGGGAAAGTAGATGCTGATATGCACAGAAACGTAAGTACAAAAATATGTACAAAATAATTGAGTATATTGATTTGTGACATTTACGCGAATATTATACATTGAAATAAAACTACTTTTTACGGATTTTATCGCGTATAATGATATATAAATACCTTACGTCCATGGTTACGGGTAGCCAGTCTACCCATGACCATGGACGCTGTAAAGGGTCCGAAACGTCGGGATTAATAATATCAACCAAAATCCGTAAAAAGTAGTTTTATTTCAATAATTGAGTAGAATTTTTGGAGGTTTACTGTACCTATGTGATATTTCGTAATTTTTTTTTATTAAAGAAACAGTGACCCTCCAGACGGTCAAGATAACTGAAAGGTTAATGTATCAAAATTAGCTCGTTCAGCTGCACACGGGACAATTATTGTTCGATTTCAATCGTCAAATGCTTAAATCTTGACAATTAGGTCACAAACTCACAGTAGGTAGGTACATTATAAAAAACTTTGTTTAGGAAGTATTGCAAGTCTATCGGCCAACCCGCACTAGGCCAACGTGGTGGTGGACTATAGCCTAATCCCTCTCGTTCTGAGAGGAGACCCGTGCCCAGCAGTGGGACAGTATATGGGTTGATGATGATGATGACTGCAAGTCTTGAAGGTTCCCTACCATCCATACCATCACGCCTATATTCCCCGAAGGGTTTTACTAATGTACACCCACATTTCGCCCGTATGTTTTAGGTCCCATGTAATAGGGGGCGAGCTTATTGCCATTAACCGGGCACAAATCCAGACTCCGAGCTGCTACTGAGAATTTCATAGAAAAACCCAATAACACTGCTCGATCTGGGGATCGAACCCAGAACCTCTAGCGTAGCAGTCACGCTTAGGACCACTAGACTAATGAGGCAATCTATATAATAATATTTTTGGGACCTTTTACACAACACCATCTAGTCCCAAAATAAGCAGAGCTTGTGCTATGGGTACTAGACAATGGATATAATACTTATATACTTTTTTTTTTGTAAATACATACTTATAATACATAAGAAACACCAAGACAAACACAAATACTCATGTTTTATCCACACAAATATTTGTGTCCTGTGGGAATCGAACCCACGACTCCATGATCAGCAGTCCGGCACTCGAACCACTAGACCACAGAGGTCGTCAAATATATTTATGATGTACTATAGAAAAACCACAATCAAATAAAATCCTCGATCGTCAGCTTCGCATATCTTTCACTACTTCGCGGATGCGCAGAACGGCAGCGGCGCGGGCGCACCGCACCAAAGAGATGCGCCTTTGAAGATAGCGCCGATACATTTATTAGCCAGGTTTGCATACCGACCGCCATCAGCCGCCAGCCTGAATAAGGTTCGGTTCCCCGTTGAGTTATTTTGAATTGTGCTTTTTGACTAGTATAAACTTTTTCGTCGAATAGTTGAATGATTATGTGGACGTAGGTTTAATTGCTGGTGAAAGACATATAGGATTGGTAAATTTACCTATTAAACCGTTTAGGTACAGAGGCTAACACATCAAGCTAACAATCTGTCAAATTCCTTTGATAAATTTTATACTTTAACACAGTAAGTAATAAAGTTCATGTTCAATTGAGAAAATTTGACAGTTTTGGATAGCTTGTCTATACCTCCGAATCGTAATTAAATTTTTATTTTAAACTAGCTGTTGTTTAAAGAGCTTTTTGAGACTTAAAGTAGCCTATGTCCTTCTCCAAGACCTAATCTATCTCTGTACCAAATCCCATCAACATTGGATTAGCGGTTTAGGCGTGAAAACAGAACAGACAGGCAGTTACTTTTGAATTTATAATATTTGTAAGGAACTAGAGATAATATAGTAGAGATAAGGTTTGCCGACTGCAGTAGTCAGTGCACTACTTTCCTTTGATCTCCTTACCGGCGTTTAAGCGAGTTGTAATTAATTATTAATACGCACATGAATTCGAAAAGTTAGAGGTGCGTATCACCGAGACACTTACAAATTGTGAATATAGTTTAAGATCCTATTCTCATCAAGCACGAAAAAGCGTCATAGATTCATGGTGGACATCCCAAAAACCCGAACGAAACGCTTTAAATCAAGTTTCATCATGCGTACCGCTGAAATGTGGAATGAGCTCCTTGAGTGGGTCTTCCCCAATAACTATAATCTGTGTGTCTTTAAATCTCGAGTGAATCGGTTTCTTCTAGGCAAGCGCGCTCGATGTGATGAAGTGTTTGTGTTTATCTGGGTGTTTCTTATGTATTATAAAAAAAAGTATATAGGTATTATATCCATTGTCTAGTACCCATTGTACCTACAAGCTCTGCTTAATTTGGGACTAGATGGTGCTGTGTAAAATGTCCAAGAATATATTCGCAAAGCTCAATTTAAACTATCAAGGATCAATTGGCAGACACAGAAAAAAACAATTGCTACGACCCTCTAGAGAGTCAGGGTTTCTTAAATGAATGATTTCGTGTTAGGATTAGATCTTCGAGAAGCCGTAAAACAGGATGGAAAGTGCAAATAAAATAACCTGAATTAAAAACAAAACTAAATCAAGGAAGGCAGCGCAGTTGGCCACGTGCACATTATCACTGGATGTCCTTTTTACCCAGTTTCGATGCAAACCAAAACAGTGCATTAATGTTCCATTGTACTACACGTAATGCCTCCTTGTTTCCAAACAACGCTCTCGGGAAATAAAAAGAGATCGGACGATAACGCCGATAAGTGATGCTAAGCTTACATAGTTGACGGTTTCCCTACTCACCTATTTTGTGTGATGTGGAAATCACGGTTAAATTTATAGGTACCGTTATTAAGCAAAGGAAAAATTCGACCGCGGGCAGGATTCGAACCTGCGTCTTCTGACCTTTCCTTCGCTAAATAACTTTAAAATCGTAGCATAGAAAATGCCAAAAAATACAAAAAGTTATAGGTACCGTTTTTGCAGGCTTTTGTGGTGAACCTGTCATGGTCGTGGTGAATTTCACGGACCATGACATGACTATAAGACAAGTTAAGGAAAGTGCGGTTTTTAGTCGGTACGAGTCTGACATACCCTGCCACCTCCCCGGGTGGCGGAGGATCCATGAGGTTTTCCGTACTATAAAAAAATAAATAATAATTACAGCCACGTGTTACAGCAATTTGTAACAGCCCATTGTTACAGCCAGTTGTTACAGCAGTTTGTTACAGCCAGGTGTTACAGCCCTATTGTTACAGCATATGTAACAGCTATTTGTTACAGCCAGTTGTTACAGCAATGTGTTAAGGCCCTGTTGTTACAGCCTATGTAACAGCCAATTGTTACAGCCAGTTGTTATAGCAATTTGTTACAGCCAGTTGGTACAGCCATAAGTTACAACCACTTGTAACAGCCAATTGTTACAGCCAGTTGTTACAGCCAGTTGTTACCGCCAGTTGTTACAACCTATGTAACAGCCAATTGTTACAGCCAGTTGTTACAGCCAGTTGTTATAGCCAGTTGTTACCGCCAGTTGTTACAGCCTATGTAACAGCCAATTGTTACAGCAAGTTGTTATAGCAATTTGTTACAGCCAGTTGGTACAGCCATAAGTTACGACCACTTGTAACAGCCAATTGTTACAGCCAGTTGTTACAGTCAGTTGCTACATACCCTGTTCCCGATATCGGTGGTAACTATTTTTTTATATTTTTAAATGTTTGTTTTTTGTTTGTAAAGATATTTAAAAATATATAAATAAATACCAGAATAATAATTTAAAAAAAGGCTTCTGTGGTGAACATATATAATGATTGTGTTTAATGTAATGTGACGCACCACGGCAGCGTCGTGTCATAGACGCACCGGAAAAGTCAGCATAGGACGGCCTTCAACGAGACGGACAGATAACCTGGGTGGCACGAGAAAATAGTGTCGACGCATTATCTCTCTAGCCATACTATGAGCACGAGGTAAACGACGACAAAATTATTTTGGTTGACAGCCCTTGTGAAAATCTATGGTGGGCTTTCGTTCAGTGGACGTCCGTTGGCTTTATATATTATGATAAATGTACACTGTAAATCCGTTCTACGCTTCTTGGGATAGATTGCAGGGCTAAAAATTCTTCTGCAATAATTTTATATTCAGAATCCATAGTAGATACATATTTTTTTTAATGTAAGGCATATTACAGTTTATCAAAATCGTACCTTTTTTTTCAGCGGGCGCTATTTGTTCTAAAGCTAAACATACCATCACGCCTGTATTCCCTGAAGGGTTAGGCAGAGGTGTACCAATGTACACCCACAATGTTCACCGGTACTTTTGTTTAGGTGGCAAGTAATTGGGGGCGAACGTATTGCCATTAACCGGGTACAAATCTAAACTCCGAGCTGCTACTGAGAATTTCATAGAAAGCTATAGGTACTTGTTACAAAAGGTGATTTATCTAAACCAAGTCCAATTTCATATCACAAAAAGCTATGAAGCTATTTTTAAACATGAGTTGTACTATCTTTTACGATAGGGGATAGTTTTGAAATTATTCACAAATTTTAATATCAATCAGGTAATCTTAAAAATATGTCTATTGTTACATTGCTGGACAAGAAGTGACACATCATTCGTCCAAAGCGGAATTCTCTTACTCATGATTAGAAATGTGTTACTGTACGACCTACCTACAATTATTGTATACTTTTCTCGCATCACGTGTTTCCACATGCGGATTGGTGCAGCTCTAGTACACGACGCACTAAACGAGTGGCGATGTTTGGACTGCATTATTTCCTGGGCGCTTATCTTTAAACAAAGATTTTCTTAAACAACTTGTTCCGTTTCAAAGATATCCTGAAACATATATTTAACTTCTCTGAGGAGAATCTGTAGAAAATGTAGTAGGTACATAGATAGTATATTTTCTAAGCTTAGTTAGTTTAGAACTGTATGTATATTCTAAATATAGGCTACCATTTATTTTCCCTAATATAATAGAAAAAAAAACCTGTATACACTCAACAATTCACAACGCGCGAAATTCAAATATTGTTGACAAGCAAAAAGTGTCGTGACAACTTTTCGTAAGATTTTTTTCCGTCTAGCCCCCTTTCACAACGCGCGATAAGGAACTTCGTTCCAATAAAAACACTTTATCAGGATTGAATCTTTGAATCGGAAACCTAATTCGCGGCCTATTGATTTATAGAATCGATTGGTTAACTATAATTTATAAAACAAGTAATAGATTTTTACTGCCGTGTGTGGCATTGATCAATGCCACCATCCTTTTTGCGTACATCAATGACGTATTAAAAAGCATCCAATTGATCAAAACCACTCCTTCAAGAGCGATTCAACAACTTCCACGGTGCTCGCAAATGTCATATATATTCCTCCTTACTTCCTAGTTCTTCCCGGATTTCCTCAGATCCTTGATTTACATTTAATACTAGCTTCGGACCGCGACTTCGTCCGCGTGGAACAGTTCCTTTTAATTATTGTTGTATTTCGGCAAATTAACTCCAAATCGTTATAAATTATAGCCTATATGTTATTATGATGTATAAATAATAATACTGTATAGTTTCATAAAGATCCGTTCAGCAGTTTTAGTGTGAAAGAGTAACAAACATCCATCCATATATAATATTAAGTACTAGTTTTCCGCCCGCGGCTTCGCCCGCGTCGAGTTCGGTTATATCGCGTTTCCAAGAGAACTCTTCAAAAGTCCGAGATAAAAACTATCCTATGTTCTTTCTTTCTTTCTTTATTAATAATTAATTATCACTCGCTTAAACGGTGAAGGAAAACATCGTGAGGAAACCTGCATACCTTAGAGATTTTTCTCGACGGTTTGTGAAGTCTGCCAACCCGCACTAGGCCAGCGTGGTGGACTATAGCCTAATCCCTCTTAATATGAGAGGAGACCCGTGCCCAGCAGTGGGACAGTATATGGGTTGATGATAATAATGTTCTTTCTCAAGGTCAACTCTATCTCTGTACCAAATTTCATTAAAATCAGTTCAGTGATTTAGACGTGAAAGCGTAACAGACAGACAGAGTTACTTTCGCATTTATAATATTAGTAGGGATAGGGATAAAGTAGGATAGGATATTAGGAGGATGTATACGGTTAGACACCCATTTCCTACTTTTTAATCAGTACAAAAATAGGCTTCTAATGATGTACATACGTTTAAGTAGATTGATTGAAAGAGATCTAATGATTTTAATATTCTACTTTGACATTTCCCGCATCTTGCGCAGGCGTCGATGGAAATAAACAAAACATTTTTGTGTGATAATATATTCAATCTTGTTTCACCGTGAGCCAGCAACAGTTCAGCTAATAGAACAGAGATTGTTTTCGCTGCGTCATCGCGACATCCTGCCCGTCAATGTATTCTGTTCCGTCCAACACACGACACCAATTTACATACACTTTTAGCTTTTTCTTTGATAGTTATTATTTATGATTTTATTGGATTCTCTATATGAATAAACTATGCGTTCAATTGCAGCTTAATGTAACAAATGTCTACCCTTTTTATGGGAGATTTATTCAAAAGTGATGAGATAGTAATAGGTAAGTGGTATTTTTTCCTTTGTCTTATATTTCAGCTAATTTTAGCATTGGACGTAAGCGTATTCGTTGCCTTTTCTGACTTAAGGCAAAGACGAATGGCGAATATGGATTGAATTCCTGTCAAAAGTTCTATAATCAAGATGAGTTCGGTAAACTCAACCCTGTCACGGGATACAAGATTTTAGTGGGTAAGTAAAATGTATGTTTTTTAATTTTGAAAAACCTAACCAAAGTTAAAAACCTCATAAATTAATAATCATTACACAATACTTCAGAAAAACCAGGGACTGACGCCTGTCAGTCACAGGAACACACATTTAATATTCATAAATCGACATGTCGCGTCATACTCATAAATAAATTAGAAATTCATAAAAAAACCAGTCGGACCACCCCCAGCTTTACATGCCGCATTCATACACTCATCACGAATCATTTCTATTTTCAAATTTACATTTTTAAAACCTCCTTTTCATCCAAACCAAACCTTATTGGAAAGAGACTGTTCGATATTTGAATTTTGGAACGAACGAGCAAGTTTGTCGATACAAAAATAAATTCTCTATGAAATAAAAAATATTTTTCTTTTTTACTATAGGTCTTTGGGCCACGTGCCATGATATCGTAATTTTTACAGCCAGACGACATTTCCTATCGATTTGCATCGAGATATCGTTAGGAAATGATGACTGATCATTTCTTACTTTTTTAGGATCGTTAAATTGTGTTATTGGCTATTGATATTTTTTTGAAACTATGTTTATTAAGTGCAGGTTTTACGACCAATTCATATGAGAATAGAGAATAATAATGTTTAAACAATTTGTAAGCAGTAAAGTTACTGTTATTGATTTAGAATTTACGAGGAATGAAAGAAAATAAGAAAGCGAAGACTGGATAAAATAAACTTGCAGCTTCGATTTTACCAGTAGGTAGTACTAGTAAAATCAAACCTGCAAAAAAAGTTCAATGCTTAAATTCTTGCAATTTTTGTCATAACACACACGTTTTATAGTAATTCCTTCTCTTTAATTACTCTATATATTGCTGAAAACTACATTAGAATCCGTTACGTAGTTCAAAGGTTTTAATCGTACAAACAGCGGGAGCAACATTGTTTCATACTATGTAAAGATTAACATACTATGACATCAAGGCGAATAAATATATTTTATCTTTATCCGTTTTTAAAATATAGCGCCTATTAAAATAGTGAACAAAATGGCGTAAAATTTACACTTCTCAAGGCGCTTCCATTAGCTCCTTTCCGTGTTATTTTTATTGATATGGTAGTTCGCAAACAGAGCGATATAGACTCAACTACAAGTTGCACCGGAATAGCCGATAGGCATGACCAAAGGACTTTCTTTTATATTTTAATAACCTTGGTGTAGTAAACACAAGCGCGGCTGTTTCCAGAAGAAAGCCAGATTTCGAATTAGTGCCCGATTAATGACAATAGGGTGGTCCTTATTACTTAAATGGGAAAAAACAGCGAACTTGGATGTACATACATCAGTGGTGAACCTTCTAGAAACACAAGCGTGATGGTTAAGAGATATGGAAGACTTTTGTCTCTTTAATTCACCATCACCGAAAATTGAGCAGAACCGTAGGTACTTAGGTACTACATTTGCACTAGGAATGTGCCTTAATAGGCATTGCACAGGGGAGTTCTGGGGAGGTCTATTAACAGGACACAGTGCCTCCCTCCATGTGCTGATGGTAGCCACCAGAGTGATTTTAGTGGGTAAGAATCCCACACTCCCCGGTCTATAACCCCCGTAGTAGACTGGTAGTCTTTGAAGGTTTCCCCCCGTAAACAAAAAAAAAGTACTTTATCGGATTAACAATATCAATATATCGCGATAAAATCCGTAAAAAGAAGTTTTATTTCAATAAAAAGCATACTATCACATTATAACACACCATAAACAACACATTGCTTTAAAAATACCTCTCCAATTATCTATGGTTTGCCAATAGCTGTTGGGAGTGCGTGCGGCATCCACTACCGGTGCGCGCGCAGGCTTTTAGCTAAAAATGCGCTGGATCCGGGGTATCCCTCCTATGTTAATGGTCAGTGGCAGATTCCTGTGCGTACACCAAACGCTAATTTAAACTGGATGTTACGCAGTACAGGTACAAGACATTGAAGCGCGTAATTTTTTAATTATATCAAATATTTATTTTAAGTTTTTTGTATATAATATTCGCGTATATGGCAGAAATCAATAAATTAAAATATTTTACTTATTCTACATATTTTGTGATGTTTCTTTTTGGTATTCGAGATCTGAGAGTTGACCGTTCTTATGTTACAATTCTGTTTTTGTACGAGGTTATACAAAAACTTTTTAATCAGTAAATAGATTAGATGAGCAGTGATAGCCTAGTGGTATGACCATTGGACTGTCAAGTCGAAGGTCTCAAGTTCGAATCCAAGGCACGCACCTCTGACTTTTCGAATTCATGTACGTATTAATAATTAATTATCACTCGCTTAAACGGTGAAGGAAAACATCGTGAGGAAACCTACATACCTTAGAGATTTTTCTCAACGGTTTGTGAAGTCTGCTAACCCGCACTAGGCGAGCGTGGTGGACTATATAGCGTAATCCCTCTCAATATGAGAGGAGACCCGTGCCCAGCAGTGGGACAGTATATGGGTTGATGATGTATATAGATTAGTTTTTTTAGTCAGTTAGTAAATTAATAACGAGTTTATCTGTCCATGAAGAAACACCCAAATATACCTACAGCCAAGCTTCGCGTATCTATTAAATTCGCTAAACGTCGTCCCATCTCGCCTGTACGTGTACACGTCAATATTTTATTTATCGGTGGTTGGTATCGCAGATATCGGCGCTGCGATACGGCGGTGCCACGGCCAGGTAAATGAGGCCCCAAGACACCTCGACTGCCCCTATGCCCACGTGATTTATGAACTACTCCCACAGGCCTAAGGCGGGAAAAAGTATTCATTATCAAAAGCACTAGACTTAAAAGTGCGATGGTTTTACATTTAATTAGTCGTAGAGAGAGTCGCAACGTTTAAATGCCGCTGGGCCTAGACAACTTGGAATCTACCGTTCGAATCTGCGAAGGTATGGAAGCAAGTGTATGGAAATGACATTATTAACGAGCAATTTGTCGAAAGCCTTTCATGAATTTCCTTTTCGATTCGTTGGTTAATTCGAATTTCGTTAATCGATTGCAACTTGGCTTGTGTTGTCATTAAGCTTGTGTTGTTATTAAGCTTGTGTTGTTATTAAGCTTGTGTTGTTACTAAGCTTGTGTTGTTATTAAGCTTGTGTTATTATTAAGCTTGTGTTGTTATTAAGCTTGTGTTGTTATTAAGCTTATGTTGTTATTAAGCTTGTGTTATTATTAAGCTTGTGTTGTTATTAAGCTTGTGTTGTTATTAAGCTTGTGTTGTTACTAAGCTTGTGTTGTTATTAAGCTTGTGTTATTATTAAGCTTGTGTTGTTATTAAGCTTGTGTTGTTATTAAGCTTGTGTTGTTACTAAGCTTGTGTTGTTATTAAGCTTGTGTTATTATTAAGCTTGTGTTGTTATTAAGCTTGTGTTGTTATTAAGCTTGTGTTGTTATTAAGCATGTGTTGTTATTAAGCTTGTGTTGTTTCATATTAAGTGTTATTTCAATGGTGGTGGTCAAAAGCTGTTGAAGAACTATAAGATTTCATCAAATTGACTCTTGCGGATTTGGCTGATGACAACATGATATATTCCTTCATATTATGGTGGCTTTGACTAAGCAGAAGTTGTATGTCCTGATGATATAATAATAATTATCAGAAAATATGAATACTTCCATAAAATGCCAGAAGGTAGCCTTGTGCTTAGTGTTAATGCTTGTACGACAGCGACGCCTGATAATCTCCCTAATATCTGGCTGATCGAGCGGTGAAGGTAACTAGGGATTGGACGCTGCCCAGCAACATTCAGGAAGTATCCATTACCGCAGTGTGCTTTCGCCTGTAGGGCAACTTGGAGAACGGTTTATCAAAAAGTTTACTTATAAGCCTATCGATAGGCTCACGTTTACTACGCCTACTCATTTTTGTACAAAATACATTGCAATTGCAGCAGAGCAGTGATAGCCTAATGGTATGACCATTGGACTGCTAAGTCGGAGGTCTCGAG
This sequence comes from Acronicta alni, assembly GCA_964056405.1. Classification (NCBI taxonomy): domain Eukaryota; kingdom Metazoa; phylum Arthropoda; class Insecta; order Lepidoptera; family Noctuidae; genus Acronicta; species Acronicta alni. Next base: position 7,578,273 of record OZ043936.1, read on the forward strand.
TTCGAATCCAGGGCACGCACCTCTGACTTTTCCAAATCATGTGCGTATTAATAATTATCACTCGCTTAAACGGTGAAGGAAAACATCGTGAGGAAATCTGCATACCTTAGAGATTTTCTCAACGGCATGTGAAGTTTGCCAACCCGCACTAGGCCAGCGTGGTGGACTATATGGCCTAATCTCTCTCGTATGAGGGGAGACCCGTGCCCAGCAGTGAGACAGTATATGGGTTGATGATAAACTTCGAACCTTGCCGAAGTCCAATTCAAACAATATATCGATCAGCAAGTCGCCTAGCCGTGGCAATAATCTCGTCACACAAAAAGACCATGTTTGTCTTGCACTCGGCTATATGTAAATGTGGCGAGATCTATGCGCGCGCGCCGTTCGTCGCAGATTTATTGCATAATTGACTTCCGGCGGGAAAGCCGCCATCTTGACAACCGACACACTTATGAATTGCCTCAGACTAACAGCTAAATTGCCTTAGGTTAAAGGATCTAGGTATTTACACTTTATCTTTAGGTTATAATTTAGACTAAGAACTGATTTACAGTCGAAGGTTTTAAACAGTTTTCTTCATTTATGTGTTATTCCTAATCTTTTCTAAAGTCAACTGTTAAACTTAGTAGTAACTAAGTCTAAGTAATAGAAGGAAGTACGTAAAAGAGGAGAATCCTGGCTGGATAAATTACTATTTATCCCATCGGCTTTTCCTCTATTTTGTGAATAACACCCAAAGTTACAAGACAGATGAACCTGCTAACTTTACAATTAAAGTTTATTATTATTCGTTCTATTTGTTCTTGGCATGGCGTAGATAAACCTGCGTAGAAAGAAGTACCGTGAAGATAATAACAGTTCACTAAGTACAGAAGTTTTAATCTGATGAACCGTTAACACGCTTTCTCCATAATACATACCATCACGCCTGTTTTCCCCGAAGGGTTAGGCAGAGATGTACTAATATACACCCACATTTCGCCGGTATGTTTTAGGTCCCATGTAATAGCGAGCGAGCGAGCCTATTGCCATTAACCGGGCACAAATCCACACTCCGAGCTGCTACTGAGAATTTCATAGAAAAACCCATGCTCGACCTGGGGATTGAACCCAGGACCTCTAGTGTAGCAGTCGCGCTTAGGACCACTAGACTAATGGACCACTAAACTAGACTTCTCCATAACTATTCTTGATTTTACTTATATTCCTGTTAGACTGCTGTATAGACAGACAACGCTCAACTTAACCGATAGATTAGACTTGAAGCACGATAGTTCGCACTCTTCTTTCTAGAAGTTGGTTCTCTAAATTCCTAATCTAAGAAAAGGTTTTGGAAAATTTCCACGGGATAGGGAAAAACGAAACCATTGCGGGTACACAGCTAATACAAGTATTTTAAAAATTATGAGGAATGGACTGGATCCACCACCTGGGTACCAAATAATTCAAATCCTTTATTTAGATTGTTTTACTAAATGTCGAGAACAAACCTTAATGCTTATTATATCAGGTTATTCACCCCACTCCATTTATATACAAATTACCGTCTTTAGGTACATATGGCCAGTACATAGTGCGTACAATGGCTTGACGTCGGCGCGTACGCGGCGGGTGTTGCCACAAAGCGCACGCGACGACAGACGACAGGCCGAGAGACCAACCTCTATGTATAATAATTGTACACCGTAGGTTGTATACTAAGTACTATTATCAATGCCACTTAATAAAACCTTTTCACTGTTTTTAGTAAATCATAACTGTCAATTTGACAGAAGTAATTTGGCATCATTTTGTAAATGACTTGACAGATAGTTGTGAACGTTTTGATTGTGGATCTATTTTCGCAAATACATTTAATCTCGATACCTAAATGCACGGAGTATGCACAATGGTTTGACTGCGCGTACGCAGCGGGTGTCGCCACAAAGCGTTGTCGCGACGACAGCCGACAGGCTACCGAGACCCGACACAGGCTATGAATACATAGTATAGGATATTATAGCACTTTGTTTGCTTGCCGACTAGTTTTTTAATATAGGCTATGTATCATCGGTTTAATTATATGGTTAAGTTACGGCCGTGCAACTGTGCACCCTGCTTGAGTATGAATACCGGTTAAAATTACGAGCGCAGTATTCTAATGCGTAGCAAAATAAAAAAGAAATTACTTATACTCTATAATGTGTACTTGTAATATAGAGGTCAGTGTATGTAAGGTATACGCGTTGCCACTAATCAAGTTATCTGACAATTATAACATTAACTCTAAAACACTCCTGCAAATCCTTTCAACTGGCTGATTTAAAAAACGAACCAATAAAATCCCAGGCCACACCGCGCGCCGTATATTGTTCAACAACATCATGCTATCTGATCGAACACATTTGATACCTCCTCATTCAACTCATTCTCCGACATCAATCCGATCACCGATCTAAATGAGATTGACGCTCAATCAAACTACAATTAATTAAGGAGCACACAATGCGAACCGTTGGCCCGAACACTGAATGATAAAGAACGGGACATTAGTGATAATATTAAAAACTGACCGTTTGTAATCTATTTGATCTAAATGAGATGGATTTAATCAATCGACAATTAATTAAGGTATAGGTGTACAGAAAATCTAATTGATACAAAATGGGACATTGGTGACGATAAAAAAAGATTGCATCAAAGATTTTAACAAACAGTTACAATAGAGAGAGAGACAATAAATTATTAAGTAAGTGGCAATGTCATATAAAGAACTGATGTTACATTAATACTGAAAAATTTATTTCGAATGAGGGACATTCGAAATTCTGACAGTTAAATGAGATGAGAGCGCAGAAGAAAGAAAGAAAAGATTTTTTTTTTATTAAAGAATTACAAAACAAAAGAATCCTTGGAATGTTTGATACCAAACCAGTTATATTCCAAATTAAATTAACCAGGTATTATTTAATTATTTCGGACTTTATGGAAAAAGTACAAAAAGTATTCCAGATAAAATCCTACATATAAACTACAAAATAGATGCACAACATGACACAAGAGAAAATTACTATGTCCGCAATAGATAAGTTCACAGAATGATAGACGTATCTGTATTTTTTTTATGAATGGAAGACCGGGTCATCTAATGAACTAAAATCGTCATACAAATAATTGCTTACTAAACTCCTGATTAGACTAAAGAACGGGACATTGATAACAACTTTATAAAGTGCCCTTACTTCAAGAGATTGATGATTACAATCAAAGCCCAATTAATTAGTGAAGTACACAATGCAACATCGCGGCTGAGACGAACCACCAGTTTAAATAAAGCGGGACATTCGAGACTTTATTAGATCACTTGCTATCTGAAAAGGTGCCGCCATTGATGCAGAAGTTATTAGGTGAACAAAACGTAATGATGTTGAGGGATTTCCCAAACAAGACCTAGCAAGCCATTTTATTTTTATAAGATTGACTATATACAATATTGGAAACTACCATTCTGTGAGTAAATTAGTAATATTAGACTTAGCTTAGTTTATCTACTGGTGGCGGGCACTAGGACTTACATATTTTGTGATCTAAGCGGACCGTAAAAGTACTTATTTTTACGGGCCGCTCGGACTCAAATGAAAGAAGAGTTATTGAGTTTTTCCAAAAGGAAATTCTCAGTAGCAGCTCAGAATTTGTATTTATGCCCGGTTAATGGCTAAAAGCTAAAAGTAATATATAAAAAAACAAGTGTTATATTATGACGTTAATGGATGTGCTCTGAATATTAATTTGATTTTTGTTTCCGCAAAAAAAAATATCCTTATTTAAAAATGCCGAAACATGAATTTACCTACCTATCAGCTAATCAGAGGCGGTCAGTATCGGCTATCGCGCACGCATAAAGATTCAACGGATAGCCGCCGTATCTCAGATGATAGCTGAGATAAATGGAAGCGCGCGCAGCCGAAATACGGCCAGGGATTGAACAAAAAGGCGCATGCGAAGATGGCGCTATGCGAGGTGAGGCATGCAGAAATTAATTACTTAATACCACTTAATACCTTTCGTTAACATGTTAATACACTTTATAAAGATCTCTATAGTGTTGGGATCTCTGTGTCAGTGATTGACAGGTCTCAATCTTTTTTGTTGAATTTTTTTCGTGTCTATGGTATAACATTTTTGGTTTTTGTTAGCCAAAACTTCGCCACTTCTACAGCTTCTACAGCTCAGTGGCAGTGCAGAGATTGCTTTGGTTGCAGGTTTTTATGCACAAAGGAAAGCATAGGAGGTGAGAGATGGTTTGCGCCGTGCAAAAATATAGGTAACTAGAAAACCACCCCTACATCGCACGGGTATGTTCATTTAACCCCCTTAGAGAGTGACAATTCCAAAAATTCTTCCTTAGTGGATGCTTACAACATAGAAGAGCCAAAATTTCAAGTTTTTAACCCTAACGGTTTGAGGTTTACGTTATATAGAAATTAATATTGTTGAAGAATAAAAACATATCTTTCAAAAAATTGCTCGCTCTCACATAAAGCCATCCGGGCGGTGTCCTTAAAGGCTAGTGTGACACTGTTATTTAGTATCGGACCGGTAGCACACGCCTGTCGCCTGCGCAGATATAAATACAAGCGAAATCTGACGACAAACTGCGCCTGGACACCGGATAAAAATGTTTCAGATGCGATTATGTTATCGTAAACCCTTTAATTTTGAGACTTTCTGTTCATGATTGTGCCAAACAGCACTTTAGTATCAAAACAGTTAATTTAATTATTATAGTTGAATGGAAAGAAGAATAAAAGAAAACGCTACTTCTCTTCTTTTGATACTAATACTTACTACGAAGAAGATACTATAGAATATTAAATTAACTTGGAAACTCAGTATGTACAGAGGCCAGCACATCAAGCTACCACAATCTGTCAAATTTCTTTGATTGATTTTCAACTTTAAAACAAAACAATAAGGTTCATATTCAATTGAGAAAATTTGACAGTTTTGGATAGCTTGACCTGCTGGCGTCTGTACAGAATCTGTCAAACAATACACAGATATACAGATATACAGATCACAATCTGTCAAATTCTTTGATTGATTTTCAACTTTAATACAGTTCATAATTTGACAGTTCTGTATAGCTTGACCTGCTGGCGTCTGTACCAATCATAGTTTCTCCTAGTTGAAATTAGGAGAAAAGTAAACATGATAGTTTTCTTAAATCGAGCTTTTGACTTGGCGAACGCTAATAACAATATTTTGCGCGATTATTATACTGACCAGGTCGACCCTAACCGTTTTTTTATTTTATATTTTTTTATATCTCTCTTGGGTTTGAGTGTGGCACTTAGAAATCCTAATATAAGTACATGGTACATACATAGTATAGGTAGATATAAGACATAACGTGTTAATTTATTTAGAACTAGTTTTAACCCGCAACTCGCAGTATGGTTTTATGTTGAATATATTCAAAAGCTAGTGATTTAAAGCTTCCTGTATTTGTTGTATTAATTTACGGCAGCAAATTCTTTAGGTACCTGATAATGAATCGAATTAAAAGAGTAGATTCTCAGTTCGCTTATTGTACATTTCTTCGCAGCTCACAACGCGAAAACCCGTCATAAACGATAGTATAAAAACGGCGTTTTATTATTTCAAATATATATTCATGGAGCATTGTTTTAATTTCGACTTCCCCAGCAAATTAAACGTAAGTATGTAAGTACTTCAAACCGTTCCACTCCAGTAATCTGACTACATTTTATTGCTGCTTTTATTTAAGCACAAAGCTTTGCATATCTTTTAAAGCTCATATTGTACAGTGGAATAAAAATACTATCGGATTCATTTTGAACCTTGTTTAAAGAAAGAAGGCTCGGTTTTTGCTTGTAGATACAATCGGAGGGACATTTAGAGACCGAACGGTTTACAAATTAAGGACTCTAATGGGGTATTTAAAAAAATGTTTAATTGCAATGAGAAAGAATAATGTGGACTAGGCAACATTTTAACTAAATCTCGAACTTTATAACATTCCGTAGAAATTTATATGTTTCTTATATTCTTTTTCGGAACAGGCAAGTGTCAAAAAGAATGGGCTATTCTTCCTCAGAAATATCTTTTACATCCTTCTTCGATTCGCCCCGGCCAGTGAATACCAAGAATCTCATGTTGGATCACTTCACATAATAATAATAAAAACTTTATTTTCAACGACTAATTTACCCCATAGATACCTTGCAAAACTAGCATATACAATAAAATTAATGTATATATCAATACTTAAGCCTATGTCAGTACTTTATTCCACTTAGGACTAGTCACAGTGCGTTTTAGTAACACTTGTCCGCGGAAGCCACGGAACACCAAGTCCTGCGGCCAAGAATCCTCTTCCATGATTAGATATAGGATTATTAACCGAGGACTTGACCACAAAACCATGTTCAGGATCGTCATTCCTGGAAAATTCTTTTAAATTAATTGAGGAGGGTTACACACTTAGGGACTCCTTTGCCATAGCGATGTTTTCTGTATGTAAGTATGTTTTATTAGAAAATTATTTCACTGATGCACTGATAGAAAACAGTACTACTCCTGAGTGACATAGACTATGTTATCCATAATCGTTGATTAAATAATAATTAAGTCTTATTTTTTATGCTAATGAGGCACATCACCTCGTTACCTCACGTATGGGCCACCAGTCCGTGATCAATGATCTCTGATCGTACAGGAAGGGGCAGCGGGAACAAAACCACGCTGATCCGATCTAAGCTTATTTGTAGCGGGAAGCTAACCCGCGATTGTCGCTGACTACCCTATCTAGCGCTCGCGACTTTAATTCAGAATAACGAACGTTTAATATGTTTAGTGAACAGATAGCAATTAGTTTCGGAGTGTATTTTTCAAGCGACGGAATTTTTCATGTTTATCTTTGCAAATTTATGTGTATGTCAAAAATGTACAAACAATTTTATTAATAAGAGAAGTACCTAGATCATAGTGGGAGTAATTCCATTGAAATTGGAGCTGCCCGACTGGGCAAGTACCTCCGCCTTAATGAAATAACACCGCTTTGAGCTGTGTTGTGTTCGTCACGGTGAGCAAGGAAGGTGCTCCATGAGGAAACGTTGTGTTTGTAGTGGGGGGACTTTTGACCCTTATACTGCCAACCCAACTATTCCTCTATCGTTTTACAGGGTTGGGAACACGCAAATGATATCCCTGATTGGTGTTGCAAGCATCTATTGGCTACGGTAACTGCTTACCATCAGGTGGGCCGTTTGCCACCTTAGTAGTATAAAAAATAATGTCAGTTGCAGTATTAAATAATGAAAAGACAATAGAAACATATCCTATAGGTACCTTGCTTTATTGACAGAATCTGGTACTTGCTTACAGTGAGACTGACTAGCTGGAACAGGGTAGACATAAATCAGGAGCTTTCATAAACTATCATTGTCGCTTCGAATTTACTTATAAAAAGAACCATGGAGTTTTCGGCCGGTTCTTCTCCATAGGAAACGACTAATTTGGAACCGTGCATCTATTTACTCGTATTCAAGGATCTCTGAAAAAGGATATACACAAAAAGAAGTAATAAGTTACATACATTATAAGGCCAGTGTACTCCTTCAATTATGAGAGCCCACAGCCTGGAAATTAGTCAGGTCAAAAGATGCAAAGGTCAGTCTGTGGATGCGTGACCATCTTAACACACTAAGACCCCTCCGTGCCTCGGAGAGCACGTAAAGCCGTCGGTCCCGGTTGTCATGCGAACATCTAAGTCAATCGTTAGTGATAGTCAGAAGCCTAAAAAGCCTGACAACCAGTCTATCCTCAGGATATCAGTATTGCCCAGAAATTGGATAGCGGAGGTCTGATGGCAGTCGCTTCATGTAAAATACTGATATTCAGCCAAATCTGATTAGACTGGAAGCCGACCCCAATATAATTAGGTAAAGGCTCGGTGGAAGCTTGCTAATCACCAATCATAATCGTAGATAAACCACTGATTGACCGATTGCAACTAATAATAAGTAGCAAATTCAATTCACTTCAGATACAAATAATTAATTACCCTCAAATCACATAAATTATCGCCAATACACACCTATAGATATCAACTCCTATTAATCCCCGATTTAAATCCATTAGCAATGAAATGTTAAATATTTTGTCCAAATAGAGCGCTTCGGGTCAAAGGATAGTGCCTGAGCAATAAATCATGGAATGCTTGGAATAGTCCGGGCTAGCGTCGTGCCCCGCTAAGTAATTAGCGATAGAACTAATTAACTCCGGTTCAGTTCAGTATGCGAAGTGGAGTTGCACTGTACTAACTAGAGATTAAAGATATTGTGATGTTTGGAAAGATTCTACCGATCCAGGTTTGTTTGTGAATATTTTATGTAGGAAAATTATAATGACGATATACAAATGATCGTTTTACAAACTTGATGACGTCTGACTTGACGATGACAAGGTCGTGGGTTCAATTACCACAGGACACCAATATTTATGATATGAAGTGTTTGTTTATCTGGGTGTTTCTTATGTATCTATTATAAGTATGTATTTACAAAAAAAAAGTATTTAAGTACTTATCCATTGTCTAGTACAAGCTCTGCTTAGTTTGAGACTAGATGGAGTTGTGTAAAATGTCTTTAATATTTATTTGTTTATTTTCGGTCGGCAACGCACTTGCACCTCTAGTGTTGTGGGTGTCAATGGGCGGCGGTGAGCACTTACCATCAGGTGACACGCTTGCTCGCTTGCCTCCATCTTCTATAAAAAATATATAATAATAATTTTATGTCTAAACAATCATACAATCACAGGTGACGTAATACATAACAGATTGGTTTGTTTAGTTGCACTATGAATGAATTCACACAGGCTTGGTTGTATAGAATTATTGCATATTAAGTAAATTAAAATTTGTTTGTCTGGGTGTTTCTTATGTATTATAAGTATGTATTTACAAAAAAAAAGTATAGATATAAGTATTATATCCATTGTCTAGTACCCATAGTACAAGCTCTGCTTAGTTTGGGACTAAATGGTGTTATGTAAAATGTCCCAAAAAAAAAAAAGTATCTGTGATGATAGTTGTATGTGGTAAATAAGTAAATACACAAGTAAGCTGTACCTACTTATCATAAATATTAACACCTTATTGGTCATTATTGACTAAATAAAGATGGTTCAACAACTATTGCACATTTTACTTTCAAACCCGAAACAATTTACCTGTAGTGTGGGCTGTAATATTTTGGCCTTTGACCATTTCACCATGCTGAGGAAGTTCAGAGAAGACTCTATCTGTATTAGGCTGCTTATAGCATTATAATTGACCAAGGGATAACCCCATTTCGATCAGGTTCATGTTTTTTCTAATATATAAAATTCTCGTGTCACAGTTTTCATTGCCGTACTCCTCCGAAACGGCTTGACCGATTTTGATGAAATTTTTTGTGCTTATCGGGGAGGTCTGAGAATAGGCCAACATCTATTTTTTCTAATATATAAAATTCTCGTGTCACAGTTTTCGTTGCCATACTCCTCCGAAACGGCTTGACCGATTTTGATGAAATTTTTTTTGCTTATAGGGGAGGTCTGAGAATAGGCCAACATCTATTTTTAATACCCCTAAATTTTTTTTTTATGGCAAAACTACGTTTGCGGGGTCAGCTAGTTTTATTATAATAATATGACAAACAGCATACCTAAGTGCGGTAAGCGTAACGTATAAACGCCAGCAACACCAGTGGTATCACTTGTGCGTTGTCACCCTCGTTGTCCAGTCTCATAATGCCCAGTAATTTCACTGGGTAAATTGCCCTCAAAACTGGAACAGAATGATATTAGCGTCAGAATATTTGGCAATTCTGTGGTAGGTACCACCCCGACTTACTGTACAGCATGAGCAGCAACCTTAATAAATAAAGTTTAGTAAAATAATAATGTTGTTTGAAAACGGGTCATCAAAGTAAACTACTTAATTACATATTTTTCAAAAATATCACATCAGCCTATCGCCGTCCACTGCTGAACGTAGGCCTCCCCCAAAGTGCAAAAAAATATATATCAGAAGAAAATAGAGATAAAAGATATTCAGTATCTGAAGGAAAAATTCGACATGACGGGTAGGTATCGCGGTGGCTTAGTGGACGCTATGCCAGTGGATGCTATGGTTAGGTACACCAGACGCTATGAGCGTCTGGTGTACCTAACCAGAAGACGCAGGTTCGAATCCTGCCCGCGGTCGTATTTTTCCTTTTCTAAATAACTTTAAAATCTTAGCATGGAAAATGCCAAAATTAAACAAAAAGATAGATATTGTGATGTTTGGAAAGAGTCTACCGATCCAGGTTCGTTTGTGAATATTTCCACTCATCACTCGAGTACAAGTTCTCGAGTGAGACCGCGTCTAGGCAAACGTAGTGTAGGACGCCCGCCGCCGACCAGGTAGGTTGCGGAAGGCAACTGGCAGTAACTGGATGAGGAAAGCCGAAGATCGGGCTCTGTGTTCACTAGGCTCTCCTAGTCTAGCCGTGGACGAATATAGGAAATTTTCTGATAAAGACGGGCCAAAATTTAAAAGAATAGAACCTGTTAAGATTAGTGGTTGAATTTGCACGGAAGATCCAAATATTGTATGAATATCATCCAAACATTTTATGGATTAGGTATTTATTTAGATTCAGATACGAGTAATTTAAAATACCTTTTTTTATACGGAAAATCTTCATAGTTTATCGCCTCCCGAGGTGGCAAGGTATGTCGGATTCGTACAGCCGACTAAAAACCGCACTTGCCTTCACCTGCCCTATAACCATGGCCATGAGATTTACGTGTTATAGTTCCGAATCATATTATTAAGTAAAAAAAAAAAAATTAAAAATTAAATAAAATATAAATGATATTATAATCTGCTATTAAATATTGCAGATATTTAATAGCAGGGTTTTATATTTATTTATAAAAAGCAGGGATAGCCTAGTGGTGTGACCATTGGACTGCCAAGTCGAAGGTCTCGAGGTCGAGTCCAAGGTACGCACCTCTGACTTTTCGGATTCATGCGCGTATAATAATTAATTATCACTCACTTAAACGGTGAAGGAAAACATCGTGAGGAAACCTGCATGCCTTCGAGATTATTCTCGACGGTTTTCTGAAATCTGCCAACCCGCACTAGGCCAGCGTTGTGGACTATAGCCTAATTTCTCTAATATGAGAGGAGACCCGTGCCCAGCAGTGGGATGATTAAATATTGTAGGAACGCGTTGCTGCCTTTAGACATATGAAAACTAAACTGAAACGCTCTAAAACTAAAAATAACTTTTGTAAAAAAACTTCTGAATTCGTATCATCTTCACGGCTGTATTCCCCAAGGGTTCAGACAGAGGTGTAGGTACTAATCCCCAAAGTTTGACAATAATGTTTAGGACCCATCTTATAGTAGGTGAGCCTGATCAATACACACTAAACCACACTCCGAGCAATTTTTGAGAATGTCATAAAATAAGCCTTTGCTCGGCCTTGGAATCGAACTTAGGACCTCTGGCGTAGCAGTCGCACTTATGACCACTAGACTAATAAGGCAGTTCCTTCTAAATTCGAAATCAATAAGCATGTACACTCAACTTTAATTCTTGCAAACACAGATTTAAAGTTGAGATTGAATTATATAAACGAGATATTTAAGTACTTAAGGGTTAGATAAAATGGTCCGTATAAGGCACACAAATGTTGCAGGGACTGTAATGTCGGAATAAAGTGCAGTATCGGCCGGCTGCAGTCGAAATGTTAGCGGAACTGCTTCGAGTTATAGAAACTAACGTGCAAATAACATAGCTTAAACCCTCCGTGGATTAGTCACGTTAACTGAATACAAAATATCTCGATAACAAATCAATGTACAGACGCCAGCACGTCAAGCTAGCTATCCAAAACTGACTAATTTTCCCAAGTGAACATAAACCTTATTCCTTTGTATTAAGTTGAAAATCTATCATAGAAATTTGACAGATTGGGGTAGCTTGATGTGTTGGCCTCTGTACAAATCAGTTTTTGTAATATTCTGTCTCAAATAACATACCATTACGCCTGTATTCCCCGAAGGATTTGGCAGAGGTGTAATAATGTACACCCATAGTTCGCCGGTATGTTTAAGTCCTATGTGCCGTTAGGATGGGGTTACTTTCATTACATATAAAATCGCGAATTGTGTAAAACGAAACGCAATTTGGCAGTTTTTTTTATAAGTTAGCAACACTGAAGGACTATCAAATCCTTTCCTGAGGACACGTTGAATTTTTACCCATTTTTCAATTAAAATTATTGAAAAAGGTAAATATATTACTATATAAAGCTAAATAATTGTGCTGCAAAACTTCATGTGTACCTAATCACGTGAGGCTTTAATTAAATTTCTAGATATACTGCAATATGCGGCTTGATATCGATTAACCAATACTTACAGCCATTACTGTTGTTCTAACTTCAAAATAAATGCAATGCCTTGAGCTTGTTTGGTACGGGGTATGAAATGGATATGGTGTGAAATTGATCAAATTATCAAATAAAATTTTAATTGATTTTTGTGAATTTCCAAGACTTATTTACTTAGTGTAAATACTCATTACTTACCTACAACTTATTCCACTTCTAATCACTGAGGATTTTACAGAAAATAATAACCTAAACTAAGTTTCTGGTTAAAATAGTACCCCGGACATTAATGCGAAGGTATTAAAATTACTTTAGGACATCTGTGCTGCTCTCATAATAAACTATTCGAACGCACCCATCTCCCACGCAAATACTACGAACCTTCAAAAACCGAACCTCATTTCCTGTCAAAACCTATGGTACCGCAGGCCGCTAACAAACCAATAAAAAGAGTATAAAAACCTATTTACGTATAAAGAGTTCCATATTCAAATCATGGCGCGATTAGCGTTCAACATGGCGATGCGGCCGATTTTTGTCCAGCGATACAAATTTCAATTTCCTGTTTTAGTTATCGCACCTCAGTGATCTTAGTTTGACAAATAAGTTCATTTTGACGAGTCGCCCGGTGACGGAGCGGGTGATTTATCATTTTAAATGATCGTATCCAGTAGCTGCCATATTGGAAATCCGATAAAATGTCGAGTATCACGACCGGACAGCCGCTGTTCCTTTTTATTGCTACCTAAGCTTATTCAGTTAAAAATTGGTCCTTTGTAATCTACAATGATGTCTTAACAACATTCTTCCCAGTATAACTTATCAATCTTCGTCAAATTATGACTTGGGACTTTACAAAAGGGTAAATCTTAAGTCATCCTGTAAGTTTAAAGACTCAAGCTCGAAAAACATTCTTCTACCTTAACTAACAATAACTTTAATAGTTACTTGTAATTTTAAACACGATCTTTGTTTTTGAAAGTACAATTTGTAGTTGAAGCTGCGCCATTATTGCACCAAACACTATACTTCGCACCTCAGCCTTATGCCACTGTAACTTTGTTTAAAGACTTAAATGACATTCGAAAACCGTCATGAACGCGCTGTGACGTGCAACAAGTCATTTCCCTTCGGCGAATCAACAAAAGCGAGCCACCGACTCCCCAACCACTATTACCGTCATGGGGTTACTTAAAATTCAAATAAAGCGAAAAAGCCGCCTTTACTTGGTCGGGCCGCGTCGAAATAGCGAAATAATTGCGACGTGGGCTCTTAAATCTGTGAGCGCGTCATTTGTTTATTAAGGGTCCGAGCCGCAGTGCCTTTTAGCATAAATACTGTGGCAGCAGTAGACAGTCGACCGCGCCTACATAAACTGAGAAAACCGAGCTAAACTAACTTTATGCCAGTGATCGAGCGTTGTAGGAAGCGCTCACCGAAATAAACTGGTAGAAGGATGGCATTTTAGGTCTTTGCAATGGGTTTACAATAATTTTGTCGAAATAATTTTCTTTACAACTTCCTAACGAAAATGTTAATACAGCTGCATAGGTACTACCTAAGTATCTGAATATAACTGACATATACTATAAAAAAGTAGTCACGAAATGTTCGAAAGCTAAAAAATATATTTAGGTACTCCTATTAGGTTATTTGCTCTCTAAACTCCGAATATTTTAAAAAAGAGTAAAATACCTAATACTTTTGTTTGTTTATATTATATTTTATTTTCTCCCTTTCAGAGGAAAATAAATGAATGGGCTGAAACCAAAAAAACAAAGCCTCAACGCAAGAAGGCAGTCGGCGGTACCAGGCGGACATACGCGTAGAGTAGTGGCCGGTGCAGTGCTGTCATCGCGTGCGCGCGCACACATAAATCCGACGACGACATTCTTTGCGGCCACCGCCGCCGCCGATCTGCGCTCCTGGTACAAACTGCGACGGAACGGAGTTTGCTTTTGAAATTGTTACATTATGGTAGCTTCATAAAGGCATCTGTAACAAGGAAAACAGACCATATAGAGTAGTTTATCAGCTATCTCGATAATATGGACTCATGTGATTCCGATTCCAAACACCATTACTCACCGAAATAAAATGGTCCTTAGAGACAGTGTAAAAATAAGTATTGCTAACCAAATAAGTTCATTTTTAACATAATAATTAGTTGACTTATGTACATAACGCAACTTAATTCCTCACAGCAAAATAGCCCTTGACGGTAAAATCCTACCCTTTTACTCGAACGTCACGATATTAATGTTGAATCGTGTAATAAATTTATATCGTTTAACAATTCGCCAAATGAGCGGTTGGCGTAATAATATAAATCTGTTCGCCTGCGCAGGTTGCAGTAACAATCAAATTTAATGTGCATCACATAGTGATGCGCGAGGGCACCCACGCTTCGCCCACGGTGGGTACGGTGACCATGCTTATACTGAATAGCAAACAAATTAATTTATTGGGATGGTATATTGCAAGACGATTGGCTGAGTTCCTACCGTCTGTGCTGACTATTGACACTATACATGTAAAAATTTTAAAGATGTCAAATGTGTATAATGGAGCGCAAGATCAATGAGTGGAGTGTCATCTTCATTCCTTCCATTCTACGTGTGAGTAGGAGAGAGTAAGAAAAAAGATGGCAATTTAAGGCATGCAAGATGAAAACAAAAAAAATAAGTTTCATGTATGTATTTAAGAATCGATCAACTCGACATACATAAATATATTTCACTGACACTCATATGCTGCTCATCTTACTAGTGAGGAGGGACCTCATCACAAAAGGATAAGTGCGGAAGTCACAATCCCCCAACTTTCAGAAATCACCGCCCGCTATACCAGAAGAGAATATTGAAGGAATCCAAAATGACCACATTAAGCAATTCCTCTACAAAAAATCTATACTTAAATATTTAAAAACATAGCAGCAGATATAGCAGATCGTACAATTTTCTAATGAGAATCCTACTTTGATTCATAAAAACGGCCCTTTTAACTGAGCATATTAGAACCAACCAATTTGCAATGGACCATTTGGAGTATTGTTTTTCTAATAAGCACATAAAACTATGCTCTATTTACGAGTTTTATGGCTATAAATTACACCCTTTATCTTATATCCACTTTTGGCCTCTATCCTTCCACTTGCATTCTCTCAATCAGGACTTATCCTAACATTCTTAATCCACGTACAATCCCTAACTTTGCAAGCACGATTTTTCCAGCCAATCAATAAAACGATCGGCTAGCGAACGAAACAATCGTAGTTATTTAATATCTTCGAGTTTCGCAAGATATGACCTTACTACGTAAATGAATTAGAAATAATTTATGAATTACTAATCACAAATCAAGTACGTCAGCGGTTTGAGTAGTACGCCATATTTTGTTTTAAACTGCTTTTTTTGCAATCATCGATGCCATCAACGAATTAATTTCTAAATAGTGAACCATCACGGTTCTCTGCTTAGCTTATCTCCCAAATAAATTGGAGATTATCTTCCAGTGTAATATTCAGCTGAATAGACTGACGTCCGAGAGAGGTTGGTTGCTACATCCCTAAGTAAGAATACAATAAATAAAGTCATCTTCCTCACTAAGAACAAGCCTTGTATCACGGACGAATTTAGAATCGAACCCACGACACAGTGCAATGGTAGTAACGAGGTGACTACCTAAACTGCTATACTGCCACACGTGCAGGATTAAGAGTTTAAGAAGAGGAAAAAAGGTAGGATAGCAATGATTAAGAGTTAATTTAGAATTGGTAAGAAGAACACTGAAGCAAAAACTGCTTATCTAAATTTAATATTTAGTAATAAAAGAGAGAGACCTTCTCAGAGGTCGTCAGCTAGGAAATGCCGGCTCCATCTAGTTTTAATTAATAATTAGTAATAAATGTCATTGATCATGTAACAATAAAAAATGTAGGGTAGCTGTCAGTAATTATATCATCAAGACGCCCACCACCTCAGTCTACCCGTGACCATGGACGCTGTAAAGGGTCCGAAACGTCGGGATTAATAATATCAATATACGCGATAAAATCCGTAAAAAGTAGTTTTATTTCAATGTATAATATTCGCGTAAATGTCAGAAATCAATATTTAGTAATAGTAAAAGCAGGGAAAGAGATCCCTCTCTACTATTGTGGCAAAGGCCTCAAACAACCAGATCATTAGATCTGTTTGTTTAAGGCCTTTGCCACAATAGTAGAGAGGGACCTCTGTATGCAGTTCGTTAATATTTATCTTCTTTCCTTTCTAAAAAATAGTCTCTCCCTGGTTACTGGGCCAAACGACTTCCTACTTGAGGAAGGTATAAGGCCTAAAGCTAAGAAGGTATAAGGCTTGTAAAAGACTTCCCCCATAGGAAGTCCCCACTTTCCCTTTAGATAAAACTGATCCTAACCCCAGCAGTACTAAGAAATATACTGTCATTGAAATCTACGTGGATAATGTACTCTATTTTACGAAACTGCGTAAGGTACATATTTAATTAACAAAATTGTAGAAACAGTACCTCCTGTTTATAGTCTAGCCAAAAAAAGGAGAATAAAACACTATTTTTAATTGTTTCAACAATTCTGTTAATGTTTACTAATATAAACTACGTTCTTCGTGAACAATCAGCTTAACTGTGTAAGAAAATTCGCGAATTCCATTCCTCTACATAGGTGCCTACTTACTTTTTCATTATGACGTGTTGCGTCTTCGCAGGTTTAAAAAAAAGCTTGACTGCGAAGCGTGAGGTCCTAGGTTTTAGATTCCCAGTCGTGCAGTGTAACTTATTTAGTTTTTCTGTTGGGATTTTTTTAGCATTAGTCCGGAGTTTGAATCTGTTTCTGGTGAACTACACGAAGGTAAGTAAAACAATCAATATACCTATGTAAACTTTTAAACCTACCTACATAAAAGAACCTACATGCATATACCTACTTATTGAATTTTAATTTATACTATGTCACCTTCTAAATTAAAATCTAATCAACCTACAAGATTAAAATCTTATAACAAAAAACAAAGTTCATTAACCCCAAACAACGCGGACTCTTCAAACCACACACGGCGAAGCGTGAGGGTTGAAATCTACGCTTCGATCGTACAGCGCCATCTCTCGGCGGGGCGGGGCACCTCACGAGACGTGACGTCATCGCCGCTGGCGCGCGCGCTGATTGAGCGATGAACTTTGCTGAGCCGCGTCGATCATTTCGCGTATTATTATTAGGTACAGTTTATGCGAAGGATTATCCATTCAGATTTTTGTAGACAGGATGTTCGTTACGAGGTAGATTAATTTAAGTGGGAGGTTAATCAATGACTCGAGTGAGCGATACAAATTATTGGTACAAGAAGATTGTAAGTACTTATTATAATGAGTAGTTGAAATAGGAGTGTTGGGTAATCTCTATAATAATGAATAAAATAATGGCTGCGCAGCCAAGCTTTTTTTAAGCCTGCGACCCATATATACCAATAACGCTAGTTTACACGATTTTTATACCCCAGCAGAAATTGTTAATTCATTGTTTATTTAGGTAAGAGTTATCCAGAAAAAATAATAAAAAAAATCTGTCACATCTGGTTTAAGAAATATTTATTAACAAAGTAACATTCACTTTCATGAAAACTATATTCTCTCCATAGCATTGGTGAACCAAATGGAAGGTGTAAATTTTTTTTTTGACCACTGGAGAAAAACTATTCTACAGCTTTCGCTTAAGAGGCACTTTTTATCTTGGTTTGCAACAGAAAATCTTTAGAAGTTTTGAATGAATCTAAAATGGGTCTTCTGTTTTTTGAAAATATAAACTGTCCATAAACGTAGCAAAAACGATCAGAACTTTATTTACACTTTTCACTCAATGTTTTAATTCAATCCGAAACAAGATATTTATCGTTTGAGGCGAACTACTCAACATCTCAAACTAACGTCACAACGTAGGGTAGTTGGAAACAAATTGACTGCAGAAAGAAATTGTGATGTGATAGAATATTTCTGCTGACACTTTTAGGTATAAGGAAGATAGGTTAACATATTTATATACATTTCTTTCGGGGTATAAAAAAAAGTTGACATTTGTAAACTAGTGTAAAATCATGGACGCAACACGACATAATGAAAAAGTAAGTGTTCATTGACATTAGCTCGAACGATATCCTTTTTACTGTCAATACCTACTATTTTTTTCTTCTATAACAGTACGGATGGCAGTTCCTTTCCATTACAGTAAATTTGTTCTTTACAGAGCCCTGAGGCAGTTCTCATAGATAATAAGGCTCCATGCGTTGTAAAATATTTTTTGCAAGAAGTAGGTAGTTAGCTTTTGCAGTGTTCAACCATTAGACGTTCAAGTTATCCTATAAGATAACTTGAACTTAGGTAGTTAGTTATCCTATAGGATAACTTGAACTTACTAACTAGGGTTCTTTGAGGTCCGGAGCAAGATGGTAGGCTCTGCTTATGCTCCGTAGTTGATCTGGAGTGGTAATAAGAACGAGCTCCGTAAAACTAAGTTAGTCCTACCAGCACCTAGACTACAGATGTACAAAAATAGCCCAGAATACCGAAGCATTCAAATATATAATAAATTGCCTGAAAGTATACGGTCCACCTAAACAATAAGTGTATTTAAAGCTACCTAAGTTAAAGTCACTACTCTTACAAAAGTGTTATTATAGTATCCAAGAATTTATGGAAGATAAACATCTTTAGAATTTGTTAATTAGGTATAATAAAAACATATTTATATAATATAAGTTTAATTAATTAATAATGTATAAATGTAAAAGTTCCTAAACTAGGTAAGTGATATTATGTAGATATATGATAATAAAAAATAATATGTAATTATTAATTAAAAGAAAATTACATTTTATATAATTGATAATGCATAATATTTTTCAGTAAATGTAATAAATATATTCTAGTTTTAAGTTTCTTTGCTGCGCCCTAACAGGGTCTTGTATTCACTAGTTTAAGCCAAGCTTGCTACTTGTAATAGATAAATAAATAAATAATAGCGCATTGCCAAATATTCTACTAGTTAAAAATAATGTGTTAACATTATTGTGTCCTGGTTTGAAGGGCACCCAAGTGTACCCAGTGGAATTACTGGGCTTAAGAGACTTAGCAATGGACATCTCTGGATGACAACGCACTAATGTAATATTATTGGCAAGGCTTCAGAGGCCTTTGTGACATGACAACGCACTAATAATTCTACTAGTATTGCCGTATGCTTGTTTGTCATCTAACTATAAAAAAGAAAGCTTAAAAATTTGGGACCGTCGAGGTCCCGAGCAAAGAGTATTTACTTGACTCATTGTAGGTGATATCTATTGAGACTATTGTTAACAAACTAATTATAATATGATATTCTACGTTAGATGCTTCAGAGCCAAGCCTAAATCTTACTTAATATACTTACTGATAGATGATGCAGCTTACGTAACATATGTTTTATTGGTTTATTTGAATCTGAGTAAGTTATTACAGTTCCCTCGAACTAATCCGACTTAAACTAGTCCGACCTAAAATAATGCTTTATCCGTCCGTCCATAGCAATCAGTCCCAAGTATATCAAAAATCAAATGTAACCAACCAGAACTCAGATTTGGAATATTGCCATATTTCCCCGATCATCCTGTAGATGGCCTGGCCTCCCCATTACAACACCGTTCGCAAGCACTTATTAATAACGAAGAAAGCTGCACCGAATCTCTTGATCGACAAACAATGGGTGTGCACGGATACCCGCGAAGCCAAAGCAAATATTATTTATTATAATATTCTGCTTTTACAAAATACATCGAACGTTTAAAAATACGACATGGCAAGGAATGATGGTCGTTGTCGTGAATGTATATGGAAGAAAGCCAACTTTACGGAAGAGTGAACGCGACATATTGGATTATTATTAATATTTTTTGTAACACAGGTAATAACAACTTTAATGAGAATTAGAAATAGATGGTTTAAAGCCACATACAGTTTATCTGAAATCATATTCAAAATTCGTAACAGATAGATCCAACAATTTCTGTAAGAAATGTGATTTAAGCATAATTAATTTGCTTCAGCAAAAGCAACCTTTCTAGCAGGAAGAACCTACATTTCTATGTTACGTAATGTGACTACGTCAATTTAAAGCCTTTCTAGTTATTTTACAAGCCAGTTCAATCTTAGTGCATGGAGTACTAAAACAAACACTCCTATCGTAGTAGGAATATCAGCCCTACTTGCGCTTAGCGCAGGTTTATTTATAAAAATCCGTCTTCAATACCTTATTGAATAATCGACGAGCTAAAGATTGACCCGATACGGCCTCTCTCGACGCAAATTAATATTTCGCATCGTCGAATTAATATAATTAGCCGTAATTATTATTCGGTTTTGTGCGTTGCTTTATGCAAGATGTTTTGTGCATGGGAAAAACATTTGTCTTATTAGTTTTGTTGGTATGTACAGGAAATGTTGAAGATTGAAGCATCGAGGTGATGGTACAAAAGGTGTTTGAGACTAAAATCCCTGAAAAGTAAGTATGTACCTAATTATGTTATAAATAATATTTTTTTAGGATTATTTTTTTATTTCTGTATAATAAATAGAAGTTAATTGATGAACATAATACAGTCGGTGTTCATGTTCCCGATAACAACCCACATGTAATAGGTATTACATACCATCTGCTTACCCTGACAAGGAAGGAATCTTCATCACAATTTATTAAAAAGGTACTTAATTATAACACTGCCATCTATTGAATACGTGATACATTAAAACGATCAGAAACGTTCCATTTCAAGAATAGATAATAAAAATAATTACACATATTTACATAGTTCCGCATGAAAATCAAATTACACGCAGCATATGATACTGGAAATATAAATTAAATTAAAACTAAATAGATAAACAAATCATGATACCAAGAAAATTATCACACGTATCATTTACACTTACTGTAACGAAACGACATCCTTATGTCAACGCAAACAAAACTATGTCAAAATTATTCTAAATTTCGTGTAAAAACAACAACAAAATCTCACAACAATTTAAGTGCAGCAATCCATGTGCTCCCGTTATTTGTGTATACTTTAAAGAAACGTCGTGATGGCTGAAAAGTAAGTTATTTAGCATTTTTACGCCACCACAGAATCCATGTCAACATTCTATGATTATCGTAGAATGAGTTTATTGGAGAAAAAATGCGTTGTTTTGATAATAAAATCGTAACATTCATTCTTTGTTAATACTAGGAATAAGGTTCGGTGATGAGAATTTAATTTTTTAAAGGTCACGGAGTCTATTAAGTGGGGTGTTCGTTGCTTCCTTTTCGCTCAGTTTATCAATGTAAAGGCAAATTAGACGTTCAACCGTGTAATGTCAGGCTTATAACAGTACCTAACAACCGGATCGTTTCGGGTGCTACTAACTAGCTACTGACATAATACTTTGGTCAGATGTCGCCTTTTTCTTCCATATTCTTTTTACTTATAAGATTCTTGCATGGCTATTAACTTAGAAATTACCATACTGATATCATTTAGCTAGCAAAGATACTACTGATATTCTTTTGTTTGTAATAAAAATATCATTTGCTTAATTACTTCCATCTGATAAGTATTATACAATAAATAATGTTTATCATTAAATATTACACAATATTTGTGCCACATGTAAAAATAATTGATAAACTTTATACTAAACATAATATCAACTATGATTAGAACATATTCTATAAGTACAAGATTTTGTCCCTTCTTTTGTAAAAGGTACATTGATCAATAAATAGATTAATCATCTTAAAGGTTAAATATATTATTACTTGCATAGGCAAAAGGTAGCCTGTTGTTACTTTTGCATTTATTGATTGAATAAAGGTTCAATTGAATGCTATAGATTTATTCCATAAATATTGAACTTTGACCAAAGTAGGTATCTTCCTTTAATTCCATATATTTTTTACAAGACATATCTGACTACCTGCAAGGAGAAACAGATTATCTTATGGTACACACAGCAACACATCAATATCATCGTATACATATAATAATGGTGATTTTTACCATGCTTCAGGGAGCTTGTAAACCATTAGTCCTGGTTGTCATACAAGTACCTATAACAATGCAACTCCAAGCTACTACTGAGAATTACATAGAAAAAACCTATTTCTTTAAAACAGTGATACTAATATGCACAAATAAATACCCATTACTATAAGCTTAAAATGTTGTCATATGTACAGACGCCAAGCAAGCTATCCAAAACTGTCAAATTTTCCCAATTGAATATGAACCTAATAGTTTTGTATTAAAGTTGAAAATCAATCAAAGAAATTTGACAGATTGTGGTACCTTGATGTACTGGCCTCTGTACTATGTTGACAGCCTTGACAGACAACACATATAACATTAAAATTATAATGTAAGCGGCAACAAATGCTTATATTATAATTTTAATGTTATATTATACTTGATATTATATTCTGCAATTACCATAACAAATTCTAAAGCAATTAACTGAGGACATTTAAATGACAATTTATGTTTCAGATGTGTATTTTATTTTATTGTATGGACCTTTTAGTTATTGGTATTTATTAACATACCACCTGTACTCCCCGAAGGGTGAGGCAGAGGTGTACTAGTAATTGTTCACCCACATCAGAGGGAAGTTTAGGTCCTATTTAAAAGGGGCGAGCATAAACCCAAGGACCAGGACCACTTGACTAACAAAGCAATTTTATTGATATTATTATATTTAAAAAAATACAAAATTTATTTAATTTATTGGAATAAAACTACTTATCACAGGTTTTATAGCATTATATTGTTAGTATTAAAATATCAAAGTTTTATTTAAATGTCTAATATAACTGCAAAAGTGTAAGAAACCAGTACATATTAAAATATATTTAATTATTTATCTGTTTGTTTGAAAAGGTCAAGTGATTCAAGTCCCAGTGAGGCAGCGTCAACACCAAGACATGAAGACAAACAATCTGGCAACTGGTGGGACACCTGGATATCTTCAGCAAAGACCAAGGTGAGCTCATATTTTTGGATCACTACGGTTCTAGGTAGCAACGCACAGGACGAAGTGGAACATATTTCTGTTTGGCTATAGTGTGTTATACAACATGTTACAAAATACCCCGTAAAAAATATAATTAATTATCAAAGCCAAAAATTTTGTCAGCTGTCATGTCAGGGAACCAGATTATTTAACAGAAAGGCGTACGTACCTAATAATTGTCTACTTTAATAGTTTTTCTATTTTTTCATTCATAAATGTTGTTGTTTTCCTTTTTTTGGGGGTATTTATCTCTTATTTTGGTTAGACATACCCAATGACCCTGAAATTGCGTGCAACTACAGTATTGTGAAGAAATAAGGTGTATTTTAGTGTGGTGATTCGTAATCAAAATAGTGATAATGTTAGCCGATACTTATACTGATTAAACTGCCAATTAGATACTACATATAAAAGTAATTAATTAAGACATTATCTGTGTATTATGATTAAATAGTTCATTCATTAAAGAAACCGTGAACATTTTTTAGGCCGGTTTTTAGCTGTTATCACACCAAAACAAATGATATACAACCCTATTTATTAAAACTTAAGGTCGAATATATTATTATTATTTATTTATTTCAGGCGACAAGGCCCATATAAAAATAGAATAATAAAATAAATGACAAAACATAAAATATATACAACAATATATATTATACTTATAGGTACTTACTTGATGCTCAGTCAATATAGAAAAATATTTAATTGCAATAAAATATTTCAGTATTTGTACACAGATCTCCACATTGATCCGCTCTACTTTCGTTAAATTGTAGGATATATATATGTAATGCATGTTATTTGCACAATTTTATTGACAATACCTGTGTGGTTAGTTTTATGTCTGTAACATCTAGGCCAAAATTATAATATGTGGATAAACCTGTATTAATTAATGTTACTATTTATCTGAACTAGAAGCATTCATGGTTGTAAGATTTAAAAAAGGATTTATTCTAAGTATCTGTACGATATAATCGAAATTCTTCTTATTTTAGGCAGAGATGCATCAATCAAACTGTTCTCATTAACTATTCATAGATAACGAAAATTGTAAACCAAGATTAACATTCATCAGGTTTTAAAGTTATTTAGAAAAGGAAAAATACGACCGCGGGCAGGATTCGAACCTGCGTCTTCTGGTTAGGTACACCAGACGCTATGACCACTAAGCCACCGCGATACCTACTCGTCCTAACCATTTAATAATAGGTAAAAAAAAACAACAAATTTTTGTGTAGGTATGTATTTTAAACTAAAAAAAAGTGGTATTTTTGTCGTGCCATGCCGTCGTTGGCGTCGTGAGCAAGTTTTCATTTGACGTCTATACACGTCCGTGGCGGTCAAAAGGTTAATAGATAAACGTAAGCAACGCACTTAATTAAATTAAAGAAAAAATAACATATCGATTTTCCTTAGACCGTCTTATTCGCCATGACTAATCTCGGCGTATCTAATCAGGGTGCATTCAACCGTTTAACGAATAAAGAAACTATTTACATGGCAGTGCTGTGTTAAACATATTTCAATATCGCATTTGTGGCCACAAGTATGACAGAAATGATGATTAATATAATATATTCTTGGACAATTTTACACAGCACTATCTAGTCCCAAACTAAGCAGAGCTTGTACTATGAGTACTAGACAATGGATGTATTACTTATATACTTTTTTTTTGTAAATATACATATACTTATAATACATAAGACACACCCAGACAATTACAAACACTCATGTTCATCATATAAATATTTTGTGGTTTTGTGGGAATCGAACTACGAAACCATAGACGTCATCGATTATGACAGTATGCTTTCTTTGTCATGGTCGTGGCTTTCACGGATCCCATGGCAATGACGAAGTACGGTTTTTAGTCAATATGAGTCCGATATAATACACCTCCATGTACAGCCACAGTCCGTCCATATGTTTAGGTCCCATGTAATAGGGGGCGCCGGGCGAGCCAATTGCCTAACCGGGCATAATTCCTAACTCCGAACTACCTACTGAAAATGTTATAGAAAAACACAATAACACTTTACTGGACTTGCGAATCGAATCTAGGACCTGTACCGTAGCAGTCGCGCTTACGACTACTATGATGGACATTTGAATTTCTTTAAAAAATAATTTAAGATATAATAATATGTATTTACAAATAAATATTCTTCTATCATTTATTTCGTGAGGGGATCCACCACGCGACCACCATATTGCTTGACCAATGCAGCATGAATCAAGTCTTACAATAATTTCGGAGTGCTTGTTTTCCGAATACATAATATTAAAATATAATAATATACTGTATATTCACAAATGCACTGGTTTAATTCTGGCAGTATCACCCAGAGAAAAAGATATATGAAGGTAGATCCTTCATACAACTATGTATATCGTGTTAATAATGAACCTTGGACATACAATTTGAATTTCAAAAGGATCTTTTGTCTTGTGACTTGTTACCTTTCTTATAGTAATATAATACTCGCGCTGAATGTCGAATTGTCGACATATTTCGCTCGTCAGGTTACATATCGTTTTCACTTACTTCAAAAAGGTTTAAAATTCTTAATTAGTCTGCATTTTTATTCCTCATAAACATACCATCACGCCTGTATTCCCCGAAGGGTTAGGCAGAGGTGTACTAATGTACACCCACATTGCGCTGGTATGTTTAGGTCCCATGTAATAGGGGGCGAGCCTATTGCCATTAACCGGGCACAAATCCAGACTCCGAGCTGCTACTGAGAATTTCATAGAAAAACCCAATAACACTGCTCGACCTGGGGATCGAACCCAGGACCTCTAGCGTAGCAGTCGCGCCTAGGACCACTAGACTAATGAGGCAGTCTTAGATATTATTCCTCATAATATCCGAAATTATTCAACCGTCTTTGAATATCAAAAATGACATCCATCAAACGACATTTTTCAATCAAACATCCTAACCCGAAATAATGTTTAATTCATACAAATGTTTTTGCTAAGGGGTAAAAAAATGGTTTATAACCAAATCAAGCAAAAAAAATTAGCAACCTGGAAACGCACGAAACCCGAACATCCTCCTGAAACCATTAACGATCCTAAAAAAAGTTTACTTTCACCATAGACTGATAATAATCTGATCAATTTGCAATATAGCTATATGTATACATATTATTTTGACGAGTTGCCAACGATAGCACAGATAACTAGTTATGATACTGCCCCTACCTATAGTGTCGATAATATAGAAAGATTACATATGAAAGGTAAGTGTCTATGCAGACGGTGTGCATTTAAACTGCAGACCAGTTACATTCTGAATGCATCGACTGTGCAGCCTATTTGCAGTCAGAGTGCAGGGACCCATGCTTGCAGTCAGGGGCCTAAGTGTGCAGGGACCCATTTTAACTGCAAGCTAGCTATGAAATTGAATTTTAGATGCAGTTTATGTACAGTCCATAGAACTACATCGAAACTATCAACTATGTGTGGAAATAAATTTAATTGTATCTGCACAGAATCTATCGACTATGTGTGTACTATAAATTCAATAAAATTGTATCATAATGGTAGTCCAATGACACTAAATGATACAAGGACTTACAAAATTAGATAGACAAAACTGTCAAAAATCTAATACCCTGAAGACACTGAGCGACGATTTTGACAAGATAAAATTCTTTAAACCCAGCATCCAGGTCATCAAGGTCAGCATTTTTGATGTCAACCAAACAAAAACCATATCTAAACTGCAACATTGCAGTTAGCTGGCAGTCTAAATGCATACCGTCTGCATACAGCCTAACAACGTTAACCTTATCTTACTAGAATTTTATGACTTGCGCAGTGATTCCATAACTGGGTACTAAACATGTAGGTTTTTTAAACGTCGATCACTATAGTACTGAAAAAGAACATGAAATAACTGTAACAGGGTCAGCGACACCGAAACTATTTCAGACTGACTCGTGTTTAGATCATGCATCTCTCATGATCACTGGTTCGCTAATTTTACTAGAAACATATGAAAATAAACTTTATGGCGTACACGTATACTGTTCAGATTTGTTTATTTTGTGTGTTTACCAAAGATAAAAGTTTGTATTTTAAAACCGCATGGCTAGAACATAGACGGCATTGGTGATCAAAACAAAACGTGAACTCCTTGGAGCGTCAACTGCATTTCTTGCTTTATTTTGTTTACATCGTTGTCATTAGAGAAATTTCTAATCCCACCGTCTCTGTCGTAAACTACAGCTTTTGGAAGTATTAATTTGTCTATTATTTTTATCTTACTAGCATAGAAATAACCCAGAAACCTGACTATAATTTAAAATTTGGAATATAATAAACCGCGTATCAAAAATACTGATTGAGCGACAAAATTACTGATTGAGCAGCAAAATACAGATATCGGTTAGGTTAGGTTAGAACTGTGACTACACAACGCACGAGCCGAGCGAGCGGTGCCGCGGCAGCGGCCGACGAGTGCCAGAACCAAATCTGAATGTTTTGAGTGTATATAACAATATTTTGAGGTGACTTTTATATAGAAGATATTATTTAGATGCTCGTTAATTGTGGCTGACTTAGTAATTTAGAAGGCAAAATACATTTTTGGAGGCGTATAATGATATTAAAAAGAAGCCTGTTTAATTAGCACCCTTAAAATTTTAGCGTCTGTCGTCGTCTTGTCTGCAGCGTATAGTGCGATACATTTGGCACATTGCCCGGAGATACCCAATTGACTCAAAACTACTGTTGTGTAAAATTGTTGAAGGATAAAGCCCTTGAGAACGGATCTCTAAACCTGAAACGGACCATCTGAATATACGATACTAGCGCCGCACTACACCACTGATCGCTGCAAATGGAGGCAAAGTAAAACAGTTACGATCCTCAGCAGTATCTAAGGAAAATATTAAGAAGAGAGCTATAAACAGCAGTCCACATTGACGAGCGGGGCGGGCAGCGGAGCATGAACAACTGACCGTTCACAGCGGGCATTCCGCTCGATGCTGAAAAAAATTACGAAAGGAATGATAACGTTCAATCCTCGTCTGTCGCACGTGTCCCACTATCGCCGGTTTCGCACGGTTACATACATATATATATTATGTATATGAATGCATACATTCCTCCTCACCTTTTTTATTTTTATACTTATCGTTAAGGTGGCCCATCTGATGGTAAGCGGTTACCATAGCCTATAGACGATTATAACACCAGGGATACGATGATAGGGTTGGGTTGAACACACAACTTTCCTCGCGGAGCACTGGCAACCCTGCTCACCTTTAAGAACACAACGCAGCTCAAGGCACAATAGAACATAACTGTTTTTACTACGCAAATGAATAATTTGTTTTTTTTTATTAAACGGAGGTATTTAAGGCATTTTAATGTTTATATTGGGTAATAAATACGATAGATCATTATGATTAGACAGTTTTTTAACACGCATTTTAATTTTTACTTCTACGAATCATGGAATAGTCACGTTCTCAAGCAGCTGTCAAAGTAAAATAAATGATTGGATGGAGTATAGTAGTAGGCATGCATGACGTACATATGCCAATATAATAACGTAGTCGCTTGACTTGGGTGATAAAAGTTTTAGTAAACAGAATATTGTTAAATGTATGCCAATAGCGACATAAATATCGTAAACTAAAAAGGTCACTGCGTCAAAAACATGTGTTACATCGTCCAAGGTAGCGATCGATGTTGCGACCGACTATTGCGAGGCTACTGAGTTCAAGATAACTCGTTTGAACACAGATCTTACTTCGCTTAAAATAGAGCTGATTATTACTTTTTCTAGACCATTAATAGAAGATATCATATTACTGTTTAAAAACAAAACTTACACCTTCCTTCTCTTCGGATCATAATTATGATCTAAATACGTAGTCTTATGGCGGAGACTGACGACACGAAAATTTTACGCGTTCACCGTATTTTTTATTGACCCGTATTTCCTAGGCAACAACGTTTAAAATCATTCGAGTTCAACTCGCGAGGGTAACGCGGCGACCACGCGGTATCTTTCAGTCCGCGCCCTTACAGTTGTCATGTATAACCCATACATGACAACATAACATTTATATATATTTTTTAACGGATAGAAAACCATGATCAAGTAATAAAATATGGACTTACCAGAACAAAAAATAAAAAATATATAGTGAGGACTATATTCTAGCAGAAAATTATTTATTATTTATTTATTTATACATAAGTTTGTCAGATTTTATAAAAAGGAAATATAATATTAAATTTAGTTGTAAAGATCGTAAAACAGAGCCCTAAAATAAAAAATAAAACTTAATTAAATATTATACTAGCTACGACAATATTCTAGCTTTATTCGTCTTGCAAAAGATTTCCTATACATATTATATAATCTATGTAGGTCAACGTTGTAAACATTATTATCTGTGTTTATTGCTTTATTGTGAGATAAACTATCTCCGTGATAACATTTTACTTAATTTTAAGTAATAACTGGTGTATATAAGATAAACTTACTAATATGATTTGCGAATTTCATATCCTTTTTAATGATTATTTTGGCAAAATTAGCCATCACTCGTATGTTAGATTTAATAGGCATTCTAGCTGAGACCAAGGCTAATGAATTAACTCTGGGGGCATAGACAAGTGACCCTGTAACGTTCTAATCGACGGAACAAAATTGAACATAGTTAGTGTCCGACCAAAGGTTTAGCTTCGGCCGAAGGTTATTTCGGAAGCCGAACAATCGGCTCCAGCTTCGGCCAAATACTAACAATATGTATGTATTTTGTGAATGCCGACTTGTAGAAAGTTTATGTCACTTCCTTATATTTTGTTTATATCCGTTCGTCGATTTGAATGTTGGATTGCAACTCGTCTATAGTCCCAGGTTGACTGTCGACCGTGCACACATAAGATACAAAGGCAACCCTACCAGTTTACGCACACATATGCGAATGTACACACGACAACAAGTCGCATTGTACTACAAATATCACCTCTATTGTAATGGAATAGAGGCGGTTCAAAGTACAAACTGTGTAGCTTGACAATTATGTTGCCGTGTGTATAAACATCATCGTACTTGCGAATATGCACCTAACTGCATATTCACGTGAACACCTTTTACAACTAGAAGGTACGTGTTGGCTTCAGAAAATTTCTATCGACTCAGCATAAACCAATCTGCAAGGTTTTTACTCTCGTTGCGCTCAGTCCCCGATATCGAGACTCCTCCTTGCCTTGGAGAGCACGCAATGCCAATATGACAACCGATAGAGATAGTCAGAAGAACAAAAAACCTGACAACCAGTATATCCTTGAGATATCGGTACTACCCAGAAATTGGTTGCGGAAGTCGGCTGACAGTCGTTTCGTGTAAAATATTCAGCTGCATCTGCGGGCTAAGACAAGTTGCAATCTGACAATCGAATCGACGAACGAATAGAAACAAAAAGTATCGAAATGACATCTGAAAGCTTTCGACAAATCGGGCGATCATAGATGTCATTCCCATATTTTTTGTTTCTATTCGTTCGTCGATTCGATTGTCAGATTGCAACTTGTCTACAGGCGCTGGTTAGAATGGAAGCCGACCCCAACATGGTTCAAGTAGAGAAAAAAGCACGGAGTAAGACTTCTTTTTTTACTGTGGTTCGTACCTGGTCATCAGCGGTCTAGCTCCTCATCATTTCATTCTGCTAGAACCACAGATTGTCCAGTTTGTCCGTGGTGCCTATAGATATCGGACGCAGTCTGATGGCAGTTGCTTCTGGCTCGGAGAATGAGTGTCCGGAGTGTACCACAGAGCCTATGAGTCTTCTCCAGTCGTCTAAATTCTATAATAATTCAATATGTTTGTTGTTGCAGTCAGCGGAGGTGTATACCATGGTGAAGAAGGACCTAGACGAGATAGGTACCGCGGTGAAAAGCGAGGCGAGCCACGTGTTCAGCACTACGTCCACTGTCATAGGAAAAACCTTGAAGGTATACTTTGTCTATTTTTTGGCCTGATGAGAGGCTGTATTTAGCGTCATAACAAACAAGAAATGAATTCTTAAGCCTCATTAGTCTAGTGGCGACTGCTGAGCGTAGTTCTGGCTGTGCTATGGGATTTTTCTATGAAATTGTCGGCAAGGGTCACCGTTTAGTACAAAGGACCTTAAAGCTACTGGTAGACAGTAGGTGTTACGAAGTACACTTCTATCTAACCGTTATGACGTGGCTGGCATGTAATGTTTATGTTCTTGTTATTGAATCACGCTTGTATAGAGTTATAATGATATGTATTTCTCTAAGGCCTTAAGACACTTTTTCAAATATGTGGGTGTTATAATGTAAGAGCCATAACGTCTTTTGATTAGACCAGTCCCAGCCGACGGCATGCATGCATCAGTCATTGTGTAGCTCGATCATAATTTAGGGAGCTCAAAGTTAATTTTGTAGTATGGATCATTGGTATTTAATATATATTTCTTTTACAGTTGGATGTGCCAGAATCTCCAGCGAATGTTATGAAGAAGAGCTTTAGCAGTTTCATCGGTAAGATGTCGCCATTTTCTATAAGGTTGCCAGGTCGCCTATATAAATAATAATAATAAATATTTTTAGACAATTTTACAAAGCACCATCTAGTCACAAACCATAGTATAGTATAGTATGGGTACTAGACAATGGATGTAAATACTTATATACTTTTTTTGTAAATAGATACTTATAATAGACAGACAAACTCACATAAATATTTGTGTTCTGTGCAAATCGATCCCACGACCTCATGATCAGCAGTCCGACACGCGAACCACAAGACCACAGACGTCATATTATGCTTGTTTATGTCTTATTGCAAAAAAAAAATCTATATATTTATAATAAAAGCCATATCCGATGCGTTTACAAAAAGGCCATCTATTGCTGCTCTCCAGGTCAGGTGAGCACAGTGCTGAACCCTGAACCGGATGACGAGGACGACACAGAAGTGATCCTGTCCTCAGGAGACACCACCATGCTGTCTACTTACAAGGTAATGACGTCACATTGTGTCGAGAGCTTCTAATTATTTGTTTAGAGCAGTATTTCCTAAAGTATGCAAAACAAGCAGATATTGGGTGGCCCTTGACACTGATAGGATGACAGTTGCAACACGTCGAAGGATAGATAGTCTCTGGTACGTAATAAACGTGTATTTATATTTGGATGTTTTTGTTTTTTCTTAATTGTAACATAAATAGACTATATGTAACTCATAGTTGCAATATGTATTAAAGAGAAAATTTTGGAGCAGTAATACAACGCTGTTTTTTTTTCTTCATGTTCGGCACTGGGTGGGTCCTGAACTTTGCAATTTTAAATGGATCACGGTTCAGACAACTTAGGGAACTGAATGGTTAATTCTTCCTATTTTATAATATGACAAGGGGTAGGTATTATTACCTACCCCTTGTCATAGCATTAGTGTATATTATACATGTTTTTGTCTGGTCATTATATTTTTTAGACCAGACCTACATTAGAATAAGAAGAATAAGAAAGAAGAATATTTATTTGCGAACATTTTAACATTTCCCTTTTTGTTATTTTTTTTGTATTATATATTACGGAAAATCCCCATGAATTGTCCGCCACCTGACAAGGCGGCAGGGTATGTCGGACTCGATTAAAAACCGGACCGGACTTAACTGACCTTATGGTCAGTGAAGGCAAATCCGGTTTATTCCGGCAAATTTTCCCATGATTCTATAATCATGGGGTTCCGTAAATTTGCCACGACCATGATAGGAGACCTCTACATCCCTATATTTTACGAAAACGTCCCTCGTTTTGACAGAAAGAGCTGGAGGCACTACAGCGCGTAGACGCGACGTTCATAGTGCCGGCGTACAGCGCCGAGTTCGAGGCGTGGCGCGCTAGCCTGGAGGGCGGCGAGGCGGGACTCATCAGCCCGACCGCCGCCGCCCGCCGCCTCGACGCCAGCCCCACGCTGAAGGCGCAGTACGAAAAGCTGGTGCCCGATGCCGTCTCATACGATGACTTCTGGGAGCGGTGAGTCGTTTCAATCAAAATAGTTTTATTTTCATATAAACCATATACAGGCACATGAAATGTCGAGTCTAGGTGCACGGTTCAAAATTAGTCGTCTCCTATGGACCGGCAAGAAACTCCATGTTTACTCTTTTAAAATATCGTTTTGTATTGTACAATGATGGATTATAAATTGGATTGGATACTTACATGAGAGAACAATTATTATTTAGGAATGTTTTGTTGGCTTTTTTCACACATTTCTTTGTACAGAGGCCAGCACATCAAGCTACCACAATCTGTCAAATTTCTTTGATCGATTTTCAACTTTAATACAAAACACTAAGGTTGATATTCCATTGGAAAGATTTGACTGTTTTGGATAGCTTGACCTGCTGGCGTCTGTACTAAGATCCTTATATTTTCGACCAGGTATTTGTTCCGCGTGGCGCTGCTCCAAGACCGGCTGGCGGCGGCGGCTCGCAAGCAGCCTATCGAGGAGCCCACCACTGACCCAGTCCTCGCTCACCTGCCCATGCAGACGCCCATAGAACAGTGAGTAGTTTTCAACAACTTGCTTGCCCAAGTGGCTCACTGTGACGTTATACTTTATTCATGTTGCTCACTACTAGGATTATATACAAAAAGCAGTGATAGCCTAGTGGTATGACCATTGGACTGCCAAGTCGAAGGTCTCGAGTTCGAACCCAAGGCACGCACCTCTGACTTTTCAAATTCATGTGCGTATTAATAATTAATTATCACTCGCTTAAACGGTGAAGGAAAACATCGTGAGGAAACCTGCACACCTTAGAGATTTTTCTCGACGGTTTGTGAAGTCTGCCAACCCGCACCAGGCCAGCGTGGTGGACTATAGCCTAATCCCTCTCAATAAGAGAGGAGACCCGTGCCCAGCAGTGGGACAGTATATCGGTTGATGATGACTACTAGGATTTACTCCTATAGGCGACTGTTTTTTTTTTAAACGTTGCCCCACACTAGTATTTTCTCCCGTATTGTGGGTGCGTTAACAAACACAAATTATCACACACACACATACACAAACACCCAGACCTGAAACAACTACCTGTAGGTCATAAAAATATTTATTTCGTGCGGGGATCGTACCTACAACCCGTGTCGCAGAAGCCGATTGCTCAGCCGCTGCGCCAAATAAAAAAAATCAATAAAAAAAAGCGTTGTTGTCTTAGTTACCATTATAAGTCTCCAGCACTTCACTTTAATAGAGAATTTTGTTACAATCGTATAGAAATTATGGAATTAAAAGAAAACCTGTGTATTAAACTACATGCCAATCATTATTATTACAGGAGTCCTAAGAAGGTCCTGTCAGGCTTGGAAGAAGAGAAGCCATACGAAGCACCAGACATAGACAACGTCGTCACTTGGGAAGACGGTAAGTCACCATAGAGATATAGCGTTAAACCTTAGCGATATTATCGAATCTTTGAGCGTCAAAATCGATATGTAATTCGATTTTTTGTAAGCCAAGATCGATTTTAACCGTCCCTATTTCTTTATCTGTGTCTTTTAAATTGTATTTTGGTGAATAAAGCCTGTGTATTAAATGGTGTTTTTATGTTCCCATATTATAAGCATAGATCTATTGTATCATTATTTTATGTTGCGCATTGTCATTATGTTGAATTCGTTTTTTTTGTTTTTGCTTTTTTCATAACTGGCAACAAAAGTGCACGTATAACTATGTAACAAAAGCTAGATGCCTTAAAAATATGCTTCGTGTTGTTCTTTTTTAAATTTTATTTAAATAATCACATGCAACGTAACGCTAAGTACAAGTAGGTATTTTTACAAGTCTCATAAATGATATCTACCAATAATTTAATTATTTGTAATTTAGTTACTTTTGAACTGACGTATCCACATAAGTTATATCATGTTCCAAATAATTGTACCTTTGTACAGAAGACTTCGCCAACGACGTGGAACTGACAGAAGAACAGCAAATACTACTTCTAGAGGAATACGAGAGAGAGATCGCTGGGAAGAAGACGAAGCAGACCTCCTCCCGTGACATAGACAACAATAATGCAGACAAATCGACCAGCACAGACAATAAAAAAACAAAAACAGCACAAACCAGAGACAAAATGAATAACAAACAGACGAAAAATAAAATTGGCCGGTCACCGAAAAAGGCGGCAAAGGCTGACGTTTGTGGAAACAATTTAGTTGAAGATTATTTTGCGGAAAAAGAGGTTAAAGATGACGCTAGCGCCAATTCTGACGAGAGTTGGGAGAAAGAGTTTGAAATTGATGATGTAGTTGAACAGAAAGCATGAACGAATCCGGCCATCGTGTAATGTAAGGATAATATAGTTCGGATACATTGTGCGGCGCGAAATATTGTGACGTCACGTGTCATGTGTAAATCATTTAAATTTTGAATTACTCAAATATATCTATATAATTATATTCTTTTAATAGCTATAAAGCAATATTTATATATTATTTCTTTATCAACATCACAGCAGCGTTCAACCCATTTAATACCTTATGTCCAAAGCAAACAATTTAAAATCGATTGGCATAGCATACAAAAATCGTATTGCCACACAATTATGAATCGTATGTCTTACACACAAAGCTCACTGCAGTCACATATGTCGTGATACGCACAATGTTCTGTAAAGCCAACTGCGCACATTCTAAAAGCTTTGTTTCTATAGCCCGGCAATATTCGTCATACAAACGTTGTTAAATGCTTTGCGATTAAAAAACCTTAAAATGTCTTGAATAAAGTTCTCTTTCTATTGCAGCTAAAATTTCTGAAACTTTATAAGAACAATATATTGTTCCGAGGCTAGCCTAGTGATATTATGAGTTCGAATCCAAGGCAACCTCTGACTTCGACTTCCATGTGCGTATTAACATTCATTATAACGCTTAAAGGATGAAGGAAACCACTGCATTGCTAGAGATTTTTCTCGACGGTGTGTGAAGTGTGCCAACCCGCACTAGACAGCCGCAGCGTGGTGATTATAACCTAATCTCTCTCATTCTGTGAGAGGAGACCCGTGCCCAGCAGTGAGACAGTACATGGGTTGATGATGAGGTGCGAGATTATGATAAATAGATTTAGATAATTTATAATTATTCTATCGAATAAGATACACTTATTCGGATTTGTGGGACGGATATTGTCGAGCTGTCGCTCTCTGTAACCACGTTGAAGTTAAAGCAATGCTATATACAATGTGACAAGTGTGTATTGGTGTCTTTATATTGAGCCACTGTCAAGACTGGGATTCGGTGAAGAAAAAGGTGCTTCATATCGTTATCAAAATGTAATGTTTTATTGTTGACTTGAAACTGGACTAGTTACTCTGATTGGAACGTCTATAATAATAATAATAATGAATTTACCAACATACGTCTTTAGAAACTTATCAACCAACATCTGGATAGCGAAGGCAGTTGTGGTAGCCTAAAACTGATGAATATGTCATAAAATAGTGATAATTAATAGCAGTGGATCATTGACGGTTCTCGTGGTTCCAAACGTGGTCGTGATTTTAAAGTTGTTTCTATCCAACAGCATTTTTAATAATAAATTGCATTTTAGGAATATTAATACATACATTTATTGAACATTAATGACTGTCTTATTAAAATAAAGTTGAGTTGCTTTAATAAATCGATTCGATAATCAAAAAATCCCAACTTTTAAATAAAGCTTTAAAAAAAACCGTTCGTTGATACAATATTAATAATGATCCAATAAATAGTCTTTGTCGGTAATCGTGTAAGATTGTCACATCCGTCTCGCTAATTAAAGAATTAACTTCAGTAACTAACACAAATAAACGATCAAACAATGTTTCTTCACCAATGTTAAATTATATGACTTTTTCTTCACCGCCACCCAGTTCATTAATACGCAAGAACATCGAACTGACTTGAGTCGTCAATTACAATATGTTTATTTCATTTTAAGTTACCATCAGATAACACTATTCGCGTAATAAACGCACAGAAAATCATCAATATCGTAATATATGTCCAAAAGAAAAATAAAGAAAAATGTAACATAAATGATACAATACACACCATATTGAATTCTACTGTAAAATCGTAGTGAGGACTGACCATTTAAATGTCAATGTAAAATAGATATATTTTAGGAATAACACAGTGTAGGTAGACACAAATGGCGATAGACGAATTTCATCTGAAACAATTTGGTATTAAGAAAACATGAGTAGGTATCCATACTGTTGTAATATCTGATGACTATTTTTACGAATGCAACCCTGGAATTAAATGTTTAAAAGGCAGAGTACCTACATATTATTATTATCATACTTTGCCGCCGCAAGACGTCACCCAGTTGTCTCCGTCCGGGAAATCTGGTTGCACTTGACCGGGCCTGAACTATATTTCTTCGTTAATTTACCTAAAATCTACATACGTAGGACTCTTTGGAAAGGCAATTTAACCCTTGAAAAAGTTTCATAACACAGAGGTTTCATACTATCGTCATTTTTGTCTATGAAGTGCACGTTCCTCAAACGATCGACCTCCCTATCCTATTGCATTTACTTTTACACAAAATATTGGCATCGTCATAGACTATTGACAATAAAAATCTTTGACAATGCTAAGTACTTTTTTTATGTTACTAACATGGGTTTTTAAGAGTTTATTTCTACCGATTTTATTTTATAACCATTCCTTAATATGCTGCCAAAACTCGCCTAAAAAAATTGTATTATCATTTATTATTATATCAAACCGTATTAAATAATTCATATTTGACTCATAATGTTATAAATGTACTTTAAAATTATTTGGTTTGTTGTTACATTTTGATTAGTGATTGTTATTGGATAAGAAAATACTGCGACTTAGCACCTTTTGAAGTTTAATGAATTGTGCTGTTATACTGTTGTCCACTGTTACGTATTATTAATTAACGTGTAAACGAATATCACTAATCAAAATTTATAAACAGCCTTTTATTTTTATTTACCTGGCGAGTTTACTGTCCTACGATAATATAAATCGCTTAAAAATTTCGCAAGTGGTACAATAATATTTGAAGTGTGATATCCCACTAAACTAGGTCTCTGAAATAGTTGTAAGTAGATAATAGTAATACTTTTGTGCGCTGGTAACATCTTTCTACTTAATAGGCTGACCTGGCAAGTGACTAGTGTTGCCAGAAATCAGAAATTTTTAATAAATGTATCGACAAAAATGCTGCCATGCGAGCTTATACATTTTTTCATCATAATGAAAAAAATAAATATTAATACCTTGTATAAATTGAATGATTACTCTATAACTTTTATTAAATAGCCTGTATATTAAGCCAAGCCTATAGCCATATAAAGCACTGCTAAAGTAACGATTAATCGATTTTAGGCAACATTAGACGCAATTGAATGCGGTTCTTACTCGTGACTACATTTCCAAGCAATCAATTTTGAACTCTGATTTCTTGCGTCGTAAAGTCGAAAATGACTGTGTAGAATTATCAACGTAGGCTCGATTTGGATGTTCATTGGTAATTAATTTGCGACTGTGATTTAATATTAACAAAACGGTACAATGAACACCGAATTATAGCTTTTAAGAGGCAATATATTAATATATTGGAGAGAATGGAATTGGGAATCAAGTGCGACTATTAAAAGCATTCGTTGTCAGTCAAAAGCTAAAGTGTTTCTTGAAATGTATATTAAAAAGTTTGGTTAATTAAAAAATAATAAAATTAAGTGCAATAAAGTTATCTTACATGTAACTCGACATTTATTTCAAATATATTTAGGTTAAAACTCAATTGAATGAGTTGACTCTAGGTATCGTTATGTTTGTGTAAATTATGATTATTATGAATATGAATAAAAGTTATTAAAAATCGTATTAAGTTTGTTTTATTTGGTAAATACATGTACAAAGACCACCACAATCTGTCAAATTCAATCAAATTAAATTCC
The DNA here is from genome assembly GCA_964056405.1 of Acronicta alni. Classification (NCBI taxonomy): domain Eukaryota; kingdom Metazoa; phylum Arthropoda; class Insecta; order Lepidoptera; family Noctuidae; genus Acronicta; species Acronicta alni. Next base: position 7,617,821 of record OZ043936.1, read on the forward strand.
AATTAGGAAGTTTTGGATAGCTTGACCTGCTGGCTGGCGTCTGTACCTTAGTCTGACTTTTGCAGTCTTCTGGACTGAGTAACGGTTCCAGGAGTCCCAAGTTGGGTACAAGCTTCACCGAATTCTTTAATTTTTTTTTTAGTCAACAATCCAAAGTGACATTTTCAGCTGGATAGCTGTCTACGGATCAGCGGACTTCACACGCATCAAGAATCTAATCATTAGTAATCATGCGTGACGGCTTAATCATTATTTTCGTCACCTTTAGCTAATCCATGTCTGGAAACAATTACTTCGGCAGTACACTGCAATCTGTATAAGCATTGTCGTTATGTATAGTTCATCTTTGTGCTCCGAAAACGAGCCACAGAAAAATATACCTTATTCTTAATGTCATATTTTACTTAAACTTACTACCTGAGCAAGAGTAGTGGAATGGAAGTGGATAAGAATTATACAGTTGGAATTGGTTTGTTACAAAATATTCTAGGCTGCCGACTGTTAATAATACTTGTGTCAACTCATGAAAAACTGTAAAATAAATGTGTCATAAATATAAAACAATATACGCTATTCTAATTGAATAAAAGTCTATGTTTTTTAAATAATATAGCTGTTAACGCCATTTCATCAGTGTGCGTGCGTACACACACACAACGTCACGACGGAACGCACGTCATCGAGGCGGCGCACAGTGGGCTGGGATTACAAGGTTGGGTCTTAAGAGATCAGATGTATTTTTTTGGTATCTAGGCATAAATTTAAAACGTTTTTATTCTTTGACTTTTTTTAATTTAACGAGTACTTTCGGAGATATAGCCATATCAAATTTGTATGAAGAGTCATGTTATTTTAGTTAAGCAATTTATTCCAATTAAATTGAAATTTAAAATAATGTATACTAAACGGCCTGAAAACCTCAATACCTACTTAGTTCTTAAAAAAAAAACAATGTTCGACATTTTCCACCACCATAGGCAGGTATGACGTAATTTGTTTTGAGACTTATTTCCGGGAATCAAGGGATAAGAGTGCGCGAGCGCAACAACAAGTTATGACGTGTCGTAACGTGATTGGTACAATGATAGGGTACCTACGGAATGTTCGGTTGCATTCAAAAGTACTTCAGTGTTCTATTACCCACCATAATAGACGCACTACCCCCACACATTCATTACTTACTTATTTGTTATTTTGTATTTGTGAAAATGTTTGAAAATTTAGTGACAAACCTTGATCTTTTCGTTATTTTAAAAAACAGTGGCAGTATTAAAAATAATGACAGTTTGTGTAGTGAGATAAGATATAAATTTTTAGTCGAATTAAGTGATGATCACGAAAAGACCTTAAAGTTGTTTTGTGCAAAATTTTGTTATAATTTAAATAGAAGATGGGAAAACGCTTATCGTAAAGAAAATATATTCAGAACTAAAAATAGTGAATGGTTACAAGAAAACATAATATGGCCAGACATTATTAAGTGTTTAATAGGCAGTAATCAAGATCAACCAGTATCGAGTACATCAACTCAGTATGTATCACCATCAAAAGTTTCTGTCGGTGTCTCCACCGAACAAACCCAAAGTTCTTATGCATGGTGCAGCTATTATTGAAAGTTTTGGTCTAATACCAATTGGAAAGCTATCTGAAGAAGCTGCTGAAGCTAGAAATAAAGACTTTCGTAGATACCGCCAACACCATTCCAGGAAATGCAGTAGAAAAACTACAAATGAAGACATTTTAAATAATTTATTGACCAGCTCTGATCCACTCATCTCAGCGAAACGTCACAAACTTCGCAGAAAACATAAAACTTTGTCAGTAGAAGCACAAAGTTTATTAATAATTGAACAAGCGGAAACATTTGATGATGACGAATACGAAAATTTTGCATTCGTTAATGTGGATACCCTTGACAGTGATTAGATTAAAACAGTGCAGTGGCCAGTAGTGATTGTGATTTTTACTTATTTATTTATTTTATTAGTCCTTAGTGGATTAGGCCTAAAGGGGAGACCACTACATAAAAAAAACGCGCCTAGTTCTTAACCTCTATGGTGGTGTGGAATAGAGAACAAAATTTGAAATTACGACCAAATCGCAGAAAATCGCAACCCGAGAATAGGCGCTAAAATAGGACAAATATACGTACTATGCATACGTAGAGTCAATTCTTTGAGAAAATTTGAGAATTTCGAGATTTTCACATTTTTTTCTTTTGCTTCATACAAAAATTACTTTGGATATTTATAACTCTGGAAATACTAAGTTATCTGAACGACCCTCATAGAAATAATTACTTATAATCGATAGAAAAATCCAACACAATATTTAAAATTTCAGAAAAAGAAACTTTTTTTTTTTAAATGCTAAGTCCTTTACCGGCCCGTTTCAGCCCACTGTGCGGCGGCGGCGCGGCGACGGCGCGACAGCAAATGACATAACGCCTGCGACCGCCAGCGCGCGTACGCGTTCTCCAAGTTGCTTTATATAATCCGCAAACGTTCCAACCAATTTTGTTATTCAAGTTTTAAACCAATACAGTCATATTTTTTATACATCCAAACCTTTGTCGTCATTTCGTCGCCCATTGACCACCTCGAATCTTCTTCAATAGCCATTTCGTAACAAACAAATCCCAGCTGTATAATTCTTATCCATTTCCATTCCATTGCTCAGTTAGTTAGTTCGAGTAAAATATCACACATAATATCGCTCACATGTAACCTCAGTGCAGTCATAAAGTTTCAAAAGTAAAGTGAAAGCGCAGTTTTTTTTTTATTTCGTACATAGTTTTTAGCTCGAGGAAGTTTTAAAAACTTAACCGGACTAGGTGGCGAGGCACTGAATGCCTCCAACCAGGGGCAAGTTATAAACTAAGCAACACAGCTAAGGGCGTCCCCTGCGGGACTCGGACCTCGGCTTAGGGCGTTGCTAGGGGGACAGCTAGGGACGATTGGATCTTGGTTTAAATTATTTTGGAGTAAAAAGCACAGTATGAAAATGAAGCATATATTCAATGTCTTTCTGGCAACAAGAGAGTGGAGGGGGGGTTTCCTTGCTGGTGGGGGTAGAACACGGGCTCGACAGGACGTGACAGTGAGCTCGGCGAATCGCCCGCCGTCGGGTACGGGTGGTGCGGTGACGCACCCATCCATTGCGGGTACCAGTATAGACCCTGCAACAGAACATTTATATAAAACTCTGAAAAAATATCATGCCCTATTATGTTAGATACTACCCTAGAGAGATACTTCAGTATCGTGGCTACAAATCAATAACTGTCGCAGTCAGAAAAAAAATCATTCAAATCTTCAAAAGCCAATATCACTACGTACTGGACTCGGGAATTTAACCCAGGACGTCTAGCCTAACAGCCGCGCTTATGACCACTAGGTTAATGAGGTAGTACATAGAAATATTAATTTTATTTATTTCTGTATAACTTTTTATACATAAATAAATAAAATCTTTTAATAATTTTGATTATAGCTGACGGCGACATCCCACTCTTTGGACTCCACAGTAGCATCATACTCTAACACTAACAAGTTATTGCGATCGTTTTGCAATGAGAGAAAGGGATGCTGCTCTATACATTATATGACACCATCCCTTTCTTACAATCTGGATGCTGAAATGATCGCGTTAACGTCGTGATACGAACACTACGGCCTCTGTTCAAACCATCATATTATTAGGCCTCTGTGTATACCTTATTCCCAGAACCTTGGCATGTGAATCGGTATTCGTTGACGGTGAGCGGGTCCAGGTAGCTGATGCCCGCGATGGAGCCGTAGTTAGGCGGGAACATGTACCAACACCCGTCCAGTGTGTCTGCAAATATGTATTTTTGAAATTGAAATATATTTGGGACATTTTTAAACAGCATCATCTAGTCCCAAACTAACCAGAGGTTGTACTATGGGTAACTAGAAACTGAATGTAATACTTAGATAATTTTTATGTAAATGTATACAAATATAATACATAAGAAACACCCAAACAAACACAAACACTTGTGTTCTTAGCCTTCTTATCGTACAATCACATAAAAAAAGATAAACTTCAATCAAACTAAATTTTCAAGAGTAGAACAACCTTCAGGTCGCTTTTTAGAGTCCCGCAACAAGGAAAACTTATAGTTTCGCCGTAGTCGTCCGTTTGTCTGTCTGTTGCTTATTTGATTTGGAGTTATCCGTAAAAAAAGTGAGAAGTAACTTACACGTAATGTTTGACTCTTCAGTGCCAGTGGTTCCATCAGTAGTGGCAGTGAACGCTTCGGTAGTCTGCTCGATGAACGGAGGTACTGGCGACAAGCCGGTTCCGGGGTCACCAGGTATTATGAAAGGACCTGCAACAGGGAAATACTTAGGTATAGTCTCAATAAAAGACATACACACACAGACAGACACGTCAAACTTATAACACGCCGTCGTTTTTGCGTCGGAGGTTAAAAATTGAAAATCAAAAATAAAATAACCCTTTTTAAATAGTCTTGATAAATAATTTTGAGTCAATAACGCCAGACAAACAAAGAACGAAGATATGCTTTTAAGTTAGGTAAGTGTTTTAGAAAAAGCAAAGTTGTGAGCAAACAACATAAATAATAGTGGTGTTCAAAGTTGCTATAAATCAATAACTTGCTTAATTTTTTAAGCAAGCGATTTTTTGTGCTTTATTATAGCATGCTTAATTTATATGCCTACTTGTTACTAACGCTATACGCGACGCCCGACAGACGTCGGACAGTTGGTTGATAGAGAGTGCTATGCTATATAAAGCAAAATAGCTTTATAGCATAGAGTGCGAACCGCGATATAATTTGCTTTATGCTATATTAAGCACGCTACTTTATTCACTAATAAATAACACTGAAATATGTCTTACCACCATAGAAGTTGGTGTAGTTCCACTCGCACACGTGATGGTCACAGAACAACGGCGAATACTTCTCTTTGGTGTAGTAGGCCTGACCATTTGGCATGAGCTGCGCAGTTTATTACAATATTTCATTAGTTTAGTGTCTGCAAGTGCGGCTGCGAGCGTGAGGTCTTGGGTTCGATTCCCAGTTAGAGCAGTGTTATTGCGGTTTTCTACAAAGTTCTCAGTAGTAGTTCGGGATTTATATTTGTGTTATGGTACGTTCGCTTCCTTTTCCATGGGATTTAAAAATATGATAGTACAGTATTTCAGTACACTTTTGCCAAACCCTTCGGGGATACAGGGTTGGTAATGAATATTAGGTTATATTAACAGTTCTTTCTCAAATACTTATCAAAAAGCTAAGCTTATAAGCTAGCCTAAGCGAAGAGTTCTAAACTTGATTGAAGCGAGAAGTGTTTCAAGCTTAATTAGCACAATAGGCATTCATTTTTATTTTTTTTTAGATGCAGTAAAATATTATTATTATATACGAAGCGACTGATAAATTATATATATTTTTGTAAATAGAGCTTATAAAGACACTTCTACAAGTCAACAGATGGCGCCGACACTTCCTAGCTGACGACCTCTGAGAAGGAACGCCGAAACAAACTCAGACAATCATGGCCTCTTTTAAAGTCCAGACAGTAACAGTATTCATGCTTATTAGACTGTTATACCATGTAGGCAAATCTGAACTGGCTTTTTGAAGAAAGAGCCATAGCAGCTTTGATAGGGTCGTTAGTTATGGTGCAGGGTGTGCGTTGCACACGAGCGCAGCGGACCTAGGGGGCGCCGAGCGCCGCTTACCGCGACCGCCGGCTGGCCGCGGGTATTCTAAATACTGTCAACAGCACATCATGACATCCAAAACTAACAAAATTCTTCAATCGATTTTCAATGTAATTTCCAATCAATAGAGTTTATTATCCATTGGGGTAATTTGACAGTTTGTGGTGTGCTGTTATTTGTACCCATTTCTTCTTGACCGCGCGCTTACTAAAAGGCGCAGGGGTGATAATTGCATAGCACACGGCCGCTACATGGGCTAGAGACGCCTCTGAGCTTTGATTTGACCAGGCCTAACTGACTACACATACATCGGTCAACAGACGACGTCTGTGGTCTAGTGGTTCGCGTGTCGGACTGCTGATCACGAGGTCGAGGGTTCGATTCCCACAAACCACAAATATTTATGTGATGAACATAAGTGTCTGGGTGTTTCCTATGTATTATAAGTATGTATTTACAATAAAGTATATAAGTATTATATCCATTGTCTAGTACCCATGGTACAAGCTCTGCTTAGTTTGGGACTAGATGGTGCTGTGTAAACTTGTCCAAGAATATTTATTTATTTATCTTGTAGCTCAACCAGTTATTTATAGAGCTCAACGACCCAACTATCATCAGACTCCAATTTCTAACTAACCGTTGTCATTGTAATGATGTTCGTTGAACAACTGGGAGCGACAGTTCGCTAAGCACACTTACCAGTAAATAGTCATGATGCCTCATCCTAACTCCCTGTATGTTGAAGTCTAGCAGGAAGGACCCTGAAGTGATGATACAGGACGCGGCGGTCAGCGGTGGCAGCTTGTACATCTCTGTGCCGCACTTGACAATCGCTTTTGGTAGAGTGGACACGTCACGGATGTGCTGCAAGTTCTTCTTAAATGGAAACCTGGAAGAGTTTGAGAACATCACCCTCCTAAACAAATTATGTTGGCGTTTATTTATTTAATACTTCATGCCCAAAACAAAAATTTGTTGTACAAAGGCGGACTTAATGCCATTCGGCATTCTCTCCCAGTCAACCTTAGGGTGATGCAGAGACAAAGCAAGATAGTAGGTGCACAAATGAGGGAAAAAAAAGATGGATAAAATATAGGATTATTATACATATATGAATAATTTAAAACTATATATATATAATCAATTATATTTAGATACATATAAATGCAATAATATATATGAATACATACATACATTTTAGTTTTTTCATATTTACATTTTTTTATGGCGTTGGTTTCTATTCTAACTAGATGCGGCTGAATATCCGTAGGTTCTGGACCACACCGGTATCGTAAGAATTAGCTTGCTTGTCAGCTAACTACGCGACGCGACCGCCACGGACGTGTATAGACGTCAAATGAAAACTTGCTCACGACGCCAACGACGGCATGGCACGTCAAAAATACCACTTTTTAGTTCAAAATACATACCTATACAAAAATTCGTTGTTTTTTTTACCTATTATTAAATACTAAAATTTGTCGCTTGGCCTAGAGAACACGGATTTTCGTTATTGACGTGGCGGTCAAAAGGGTAATTTGGTTTGTTTCGTGACCTCCCCTAACCTATCGGCTTTTTCAAGAAATTGTCTTGTGGGGATGATGTGAGGTGTGTTATCTGGAATGACTGCCTCATGGTCTATTAGTAGGAAGCATGGCTACTGACCGTAAGGTTCTGGGCTCCTCAGGTCGAATTCTTCTTTCATAAAAAACCTTTGAAAAAATCATTTAAAAATAATTCTCCTACATACCTGAACACACAAATCCCAATATTACACTCAAGACCATGCACATAGTTATCCATAGAGAAAACTACATTAGGATCTTCCTCCAAGAAGTATCGTTTGTCATCCATAAAGTGTACGAAGCCCAGGAAGTGGAAAGCCCTGCCTTTGCAGTAGGGTGTGGGTCCTCGCCCCATGTTGTAGATGTCGCTGTACAACTCCGATACGAAGATGTACACATTCTTGCCGCAGTAATACTCTGAAACAAATCTTTTGTCGATCAATTAGGGGCAGGAATCGATCACTGCGCCAAAGGAGCCAAAGTCGCGTCATATCAATTCTGAGCGAAAGGTTGAAGAAGGGACTTATTTTAGTGTATTACTTTCTAGGTATAATACAAACGTACAAGTTCGAAAAAAGAAAATAAGTATTTACTGCGCCTTGCAATTGCGAAAAGAAAATCAGCTGTTCCCCATATTGATGTTTACTCAAATCGACAAAATGTAAGTACACTATAAAACGTTAGTTGATCGGAAAGTTTGTAAACTAAATATATTTTTTATAAATGTCCCTAACTCAAATCAGTCAATTATCTTTTTGTAGTTGAAATTATATTGCATGTAACGGGCACAACACTACGCTATGAGTTGACTATTGAATTACGAACTTGGCACCCCAACATAAGGCAGTCCAATATACATAAGTATGGTCAGTTTAGAAGTAAAAGTCTTTAAGTTAAAATCTTACCTTGACTCATATAAAACTCGGAGGGGACTGCGCCCCCGGCCGCCGAGTTGTACGTGGCAACCCTTTCAGTCTTAATGGCGTTATGGTTGTCATACATCGTCAACATATTGTCTATCGTATCGTCTAAAGCTATCAATAACACCTGAAAATATAAAAGAAAACTAAAAAGGTCTATTGAATTTGGTATTTAATCCGTGTTCTTAAATGCAAACTGTTTTAATTTTCGACATTTCTTATTAACTTTTACCTAAAGGGCGAGACTATTGCTATTGACCAAGCTCTGAGGCTTTCATAGAAAAACCCATTAACACTGCTTGACCTGGGAATGGAAATAAGACCAAGACCTTACATTTAGCATTCACCCTCGCGCGCGATCATTACGTTTCTCTCGCGTAAGGTTATAAGAGAGGACTTCAATTTCTGCAGATGTTAGAAAGAAAAAATATTTATTCTCATGCATAATATGATCATCACGCATCAGTGATAGCCTAGTGCTATAACCATTGGTCTGCCAAGTCGAAAGTCTCGAGTTCGTTTCCAACGCACGCAACTCTGACTTTTCGAAATCATGTGCGTATTAGTAATTAATTAGGTACCTATCGCTCGCTTAAACGGTGAAGGAAAAACATCGTAAGGAACTCTGCATGCCTTAGAGATTTACTAGACGGGCGTATGGAGTCTGCCAACCCGCACTAGGCCAGCGTGGTGGAGTATAGTCTAATCCCTCTAATTCTGCGAGAGGAAACCCATGCCCAGCAGTGGGACAGTATATGGGTTGATTATGATATTATTACGATATTACACAAACCTTCAGTTCCTTTATATGCATGTGAGTGAATCTAGCCAGGTGATCTGTTGCTATGTGGATATGCTCGTTTATTATGTACTGAAATAACATATTATTATGTATTTATAGACGTTCTATGTCACGAATTCCGTTAAATTATTGAAATTTAAACTGTACTTATGTCAATGATAAAGAGCCACGAAGTCACAAAAATAAAGACAGTTCTTCGTGGGTTCCGGGGCCTAAAATTGCCATTCTTAATAAATCACAATATTAGACATGACTATAGAAACACCATGCTATACATTTCCAGTATAAGCTGACCTCGCTTTATATAATGATTTTCGTACACTGAGAGGTCACCATATATATCAGAATTGGCCATTTAGCCCCTCCCTAGTTTTACCTACCTGATCGGGCGCACGTTTGATCTTCATCATTTCTATCTGGTAGTGCGCCAGATGGTCCAACTTGTCCGTGGGGTCATGCCCGTAGATCTCGTACGCGTCGATCACCATCGCCAGCGTCAGGTTCTCGCTGGGCTCCCGGCAGCATGGGTGGTTGGATATCACATACGGTTGCTTGAAAAATCTCGGATTAGGTGACAGTACTTCGTAAGTAATTAATAGGATTTTGATAATATGTAGTAAAAGATAATTAAAAACTAAGTGGCAGCTGCAGATCGGTTGGATACATCGATCTATATTAAGCTACTCTCGCCGAGAGAAATCTCCACAATTATTTTCGTATCAAGACGTCTTCGTTACCTCGGAGGGACACACTTACCCTGCCCTTTTATCCCCTTGGCAGTCAAGGCGGGTTGCCAAAAACAAAACTGAGGCCGTACCACAATGGGTTGATGCGATCATGATTAGGTTGTTAGAAAGGCACGCCGCTCTGCATGGTTAATAAAGCCGTCCCTCTCTCTCAACTTGAAAATGATCGCATTAAACGTACGGCCTCTGGTCTTTTTAAGTTACCATGTAATTGATATCACCTCAGTATTTGTGTTATTGCAGAGGTAGACATTTTAAAAATGGCAGTCCCAACTTTGAAAATACTGACATCTAGAAACTATCCTCAATATATCTAAGAAAGGCAGAATATATATATTTTTTTATTATACAAAGAAACGGACAATAGATTGAGTGAGTGTGTACGATTACTTACAGTTATCGTGAAGAGGCATGTTAATAGTAACACTAGAAACAGTGAAACACGACCAGGGCGGGCCATAACGGCGACTGTCGCACCTCAGTACATGACCACGGTAACACAATTAGCTGCCAATTAAATTAATTGCCAATCAACTTTATAACCCGATTGTACAACGCCGCTGTTACAGATTTTTCATTACCTACCCATTTAAGGTAGGCAACTAGATAGGTACCTACCTTTTTTTGTAGTACGGAAAATCTTCATCGTGAGATTCTCATCCACTAAAACCACCCCGGTGGGCACCATCAGCACATGGAGGGGTCACTATGTCCTCTTAATAGACCACCCCAGAACTCTGAACGCCCGCGTGTCCAAAGGCCCGCCTGCCTTAGATGGTGCAGGCGGGGTTTCGGCATGTTAGGCGCCACGGCGGTTGCCTCCGTGGCGCTTTCTTCTCCGAGCAGGGTCGGCCCTTTCCCAATCCCGCTCAGCGGCCGCCTTCTGAACCATAATGTTTTCATAGAAGGAGGCCACTTCGAACCTACAGTTAATAGGCCTACTTTCAGCGCTAAAAATGGGATCTGTTAAAACATTCACCTCGACTACCTTCCTTCCCCGCAAATTTCTATCTAAAAGGTGTAGATGCTACCTATGCCATTATTGCAACTCCTTATTTGACTCGTATGTAAATCAAATAAGGAATCTTGTATGCTGTACAAGTGTAGGTAGGTACACAGGTATGGTATTCAATAAAGAATTGAGGAGCTCAGCGAAGATTACAAACCTCCTTTATGAACTGCATTATAAAAACGCGTCTATCAATTGATTATATATAGATTTATAATCTAACAGTTCTTGGGGACATAAGGATTGATATAACTCCGTTTGCATTTTAAGCTACTTAAGTACCTATATAATTATTACTTATAGATTCTGATAGATGAAAACATTGCGTCCTAGAATACCAAAAATTGTTAAGGAATGTTATATTAAGCAGGAATTAACATTCCATCCGGTGAGAAAACGTTGGCATGTACTCGATGTATCGATCGTTTCACCGCGCACCTCCCCTGCGCCGCGGGGATGCTAACACCCCAGAGTAAGAACCACCGTGCCGAGCAGCCATTGTATCCAAGAAAACCGTTTTAAAAATGATAAAACCTAACAAAAACCAACCGTGAAATATCAAATTCGCAACCCAGTGGATAACATACGTGTATACTACAACAATAATATAAAGTATCTCCAAAAACATGTGAATTAAATAACGTTACATGAAGAAAAAAATGGCTGCTCCAAATATCAGAGGCACGATAAAACAATAATGTAATAAAATTAACGTAGATTAGTGTAAAGAAGTCTTCCAAATTAGTGTTAAGAATAAATAAATATAATAATATAATTCGTGAATTTAGAACGTAAAATCTATATATTTTGTCGTTGATGTCAATTTTAAAATTTAATTTAAAATACGAACGGGAATTTTAAATAGATCGATAATTAAATCGGCAATAGTGACCGTTAAATTAGTTAAAGGCTTATACAGTCAAAAAAAGTGCGTGAAGCTGGTATAGCAGTTTCAAGATGATAAATCTAGGCAGGTTCAAGTTGCCTCCCCTGAGGAACGTTCTTGACGTCACCATGCAAACGGTCAGACAGCAAATTCCAGAAAAACCCGGTGCTCCCCCACGTCCTCCGCAAAATGTCAGGTTCGCGAACTTAGGTAAGTCTTTAGAATTCAAGGTCAGTAGGTGAATCAATAATCTGAAACTTTTTTCATATTTGACTACTCGATCTTGAAAATTGTGACATGATACATTTATTCCATACTAAAGTAAAATGTGTGTAGGTGTCAAATATTTAAGTGAAATTCTAATACCTACTTACATACATTTAAAAAACCCTCGTAAGCATAAAAGTACTTGAGGGCTTTCATCAATATGTCCTAGTCTAGAACCATAATTTCCATATTTTTTAATTCTGTCTTTAAGACTGTTTCATTGATACTTATACCTTTATTATTTAAATATTATAGACAATATGGGCGAAAGCTGTGAGCTATCAACTATGAATGAAACTACATCACCAAGTTACCAGTCGACCAATCCGACTAACCCGTTTCTGAGTGGTGCACTGCAAGCTGAAGACTCGTTCACCAGCTACCAGAACACGTATCCTCAACAAGATGGAGCTCCTAGGTAAGCCAGACTGACAAAAAGAGCAACCGGAATTCAAAACGCACCAATTAAGCATACGAATGGTCAAGCAATTAATATCATGATCCCAAATTGTCTTTTCAGGACTCAGAGCATGCAAAGCGTCGACTTTTACGCTTCATCTGAAGAAGGGGGTTTTGAAGAAGGCGGGGGCAAACCTGGTGCGAAGATCAATGAGTATCAAGCTGCTTGGAATGTCACCAATGCTATTCAGGTACAAAATGAAGCTATATCGCTTATGCACAAATTAGGCGTGACGTTATCTAAAACTGACTGTATTATTTTCAGGGTATGTTCGTAGTATCCCTGCCATTCGCTGTCCTACAGGGCGGTTACTGGGCGATCGCTGCGATGATTGGTATCGCCCATATCTGCTGCTACACCGGTAAGATCCTCGTCGAATGCCTCTACGAAGATGACCCTGTGTCAGGTCAACGCGTCAGAGTGCGCGACTCTTACGTAAGCATCGCCAAAGAATGTTTCGGCAGGAAATATGGTGCAAGAATTGTCAACATCGCTCAAATTATTGAACTTCTTATGACTTGCATTCTCTATGTCGTTGTGTGTGGGGACTTGATGATTGGGACCTTCCCTGACGGCGTTATTGACACACGGTCTTGGATGATGCTAATAGGAATATTCCTCCTGCCTTTGGGTTTCTTAAAATCGCTCAAAAGTGTCAGTATGCTATCTTTCTGGTGTACCATGAGCCACTTGATAATTAACGCTATCGTGCTTGGTTACTGTATCCTTAACATCGGTGATTGGGGCTGGTCTAAAGTAAAATGGACTTTGGATTTTGAGAACTTCCCAATAAGTTTGGGCGTCATTGTTTTCTCGTATACCTCGCAGATATTTCTGCCCACGTTAGAAGGCAATATGGAGGATCGTTCCAAATTCGAATGGATGCTGGATTGGTCGCATATCGCAGCAGCTGCCTTCAAATCCATATTTGGATATTTGTGCTTTTTGACCTTTCAAAACGATACCCAGCAAGTTATAACGAACAACCTCCGTTCAGCTGGGTTCAAGGGTCTTGTAAACTTTTTCCTCGTCATTAAGGCAGTACTGAGTTACCCTCTACCTTATTATGCCGCTTGTGATCTGCTCGAACGTGCTCTTTTTAGAGGGAAACCTAAAACATTTTTTCCTGTAATTTATGCGCTAGATGGAGAACTCAAAGTGTGGGGTCTTGCATGGAGACTGGGTGTGATAATGTTTACTATTTTGATGGCAATATTTATTCCGCACTTCGCTATTCTGATGGGTTTTATCGGCAGCTTTACGGGAACTATGTTGAGCTTCATTTGGCCAGCGTACTTCCACCTCAAATTGAAAGGTAATCAACTCGAAAGCACAAAGATCGCATACGATTATTTTATAATAGCTCTTGGTGTTCTCTTCGGAGTAATTGGTATGTACGATTCTGGCTCAGCTCTCATTAAAGCGTTCAAGATAGGATTGCCGTTCTAATTTCTCGTAATATTAGACCCATTGTTGAACTATTTTTAGATTTATGCAGACATCGTAATTTATACTTTGTCGCAATAATTATGCGGCTGAATGTTAAATGCACGATTTATGTACTTAGGCGAATTTATTGATAAGTTTTGTATCTTAGGTCTGTTTAGTATATGGGCAAATAGGTTTTGAGACTTGTGTAGCGACGATGAGACAGTGTTAGCAGAACTTACTTTCTTGGTAATAGACATTAAAGTGTAAATGAACGATCGCCTTTTGCCTTCGCAGGTTCGTATTACTCCAGATTTTTATGTATATAGTTATAATTGACTAGCTTACTATGAAAATATATAATATACTGTTAATCCAATGTCTTCCAATAAATATTATGTTTTTGAAGTGTATAACAACGAAATCTTCCATTAAATGAATAAGCAAACATTACGTGCTTCTACGTATAAATATCAAAAACATATTTGGATAATATTTACATTAGCCTTAGGTATTGTATTGTAGTAAATTAATTGAGAATCCAGTGTGTCCTGTTTTATTCCGAGATTGACAATAATAAATTAATAATCTTGAACATTTTTACTTTTAGTGCAAAATATAGATGTTTATTATTTTTTATTATTAATTTAGTCATACTGAAAGATCTATTTACATACTTATACAATTTATTTAATAAGTGTAACGCTGATGAAGTATACTAAGCTCATGTTCAGACGATAATATCCGAACTATGTCTTCCATTTCTAAATATAATTGTTGTTGATTATATTCATAGAGTATTGTACTAAATTATACATGTTGAATAGACTAGTTAGTTACGTTAAATGAAGATATTGTGAGAATATGTGATTATTGTGATACCAACGTTTTGAAAATTTATATTAGATATACAGATGATATAAAAGGAAAAAGAAGATATTTAAGAAATGTCACCAAAATTGATGCTGTAAGAATACCCGACACGAATTATGTATCTAGAAACAAAGATATAGTATTAAATATAACTGTATCCTATGTAAATGACAATAATGTGTATAAATAGGATATAATTACATAATTCTATAACCAAAACAACCATAAAAAACAGCTTCGAAGTAAATTATTGAAAAAACATCTAATTTTGTGAGTCATTCTAGCTACTAGATAGACTATGAGCCTGATCCCAATAACCAAGTTTATGTATAAAAACAGCCAAAAATAATAATACTTACACAAAAAATACTCCGAGACACGTGTACGCAAGTCGCAATCATCCTAAATGATTATTATACTATCCCAGTTTAATCTCCAAGATACTCGTATTTAAGCAACATATGAATTGAAACGCTTTTGTAAGAACCAAAACTTTTAAACTAGAGAAAGTGAAATATTACCTAAGCATCTGTATATCTAAAATAATAAATGGGCTTCCAAAATTTTGGTGGTAACTCCTATATAAAAGATCCTTGTCTTCCATTACGCCTAGTCATTTTATTTCGATAAGAATATCCATGCTTATATCCATATATTTAGAAATGTATTCAAGTGCAATAATGTTGTATAAATATACTTAATAATATGTATTGTGATGAAATGAACAATTCTAGGTGTGTATTTTAAATAATATAAAATGTTATTCGATAGTATTTGTTTTATTTATTTGTACTACTAATTAAAAAACACAACGGCTTGTCTATAAAAGAAACCTATACTTGACTATTATGGCTAGGCCATCATATATGGTATTGTATCTAAATAAATGATTTGTCACTGAACACCCCAGATAAGTTCGAACAAGACTAGGATGACGATGATGAAGAAAGAGAAACACCATTCCCTTACTACCTATCCACTGGATAAGATTAAGAATATTGACACAACAAACAAATTACATTAACAAATTTACAAATTTGAATTAATAACCGAAAATAAAATAAGGTGCCTATATATACTTCCCTGCGGCAGGACGCCCCTTTATTTCTTCAAAAACAAATGATTCAGTATTTTCTCTCTATTTTTTTAGGTATTGAAACGATATTTTATTATACTTTTTTTACTTAAATACCTGTAGGTATATTACAAAAAGCACACGACTGGCGAGTGGAAGTGAGACTGGCAAAGCTTTAGAGAGATCAAGAATATGTATTTGTTACATGCAAACATTTTGTCCTTAGCAGCTTTTCGATGTGAGTTCTATATGGAAAATAAATGAAAATGATAGGTGGCAAGCAGAGGCGTATTTACCCTAGGGCCATCCGGGCCATGGCCCGGGGCGCCAATCCGCCAGGGGCGGCGTCAGGTTGGATGACTTTTTTAAATTTTTCTTGTCAATCTCAATTTAAAACAAGAATCAGCAAGTAAATCATTTGGTCGAAAACACGCTTGTAAGTTAAGTTTCGCCAATATCTACGGAGCGCGTCTGTAAGTAAGTAGGTACACAATAAATAAGTAGGTACTGCTCCGAATATAACGCTCACGAGACGCGGGCGCCGAGCGAGGTGGTGGCGGCGTGGCGAGCGGGGCAGGGGCGATCAGCCTTACGTACAAATACTTCGGTTTTGGTATTTGATGACACCAAAGAGGAGACTCGCCAGATGCAATTATCGTCTCGATTTCATTTTGAGGATTGAATGTCTATTAAGAAATGGAGTGACGTGTGTTCTATAAGGGATCTAACAAGCGCAAGCATTCTGTACTCCTTATGTACTCCTTATATACTCCTTATGTACTCCTTATATACTCCTTATGTACTCCTTATGTACTCCTTATGTACTCCTTATGTACTCCTTATGTACTCCTTTTGTACTCCTTATGTACTCCTTTTGTACTCCTTATGTACTCCTTATAATTAAAATTACAATAATAGAAAAAAAACGTTTATATCACTTTTTACCTAGAATTCTGGGGCGGTGAAACTTATTGGCCCGGGACGCCAAATTCCAAAATACGGTGGCAAGTGAAACTAATATGGTGGCAAGTGAAACTTCTGGAATTTGGCTAATAAGCTTTAATCAGGATAATATTGTATTGTATAATATTTTACTGAATAATACTGTTTTATATTTTAAAGCAAATAAAAACTATTCATAAAAAAAATTTTAGGCCCAAGTGATAAGGCAACCTCTCAAATTGGCAATTTGTTTAATTGCTTCCGCGCTCGCTACTCGATCAGTCACCATGCTGGCAAAATGGACGCGCGCATTCACGCATGCGTGCTGCTTGCATTATGTCTCCTCCTTGTACAGATAACTGTAAGTATTCTAGAGAACATAAAAGATGAAATTGTGATAATTTTCATATTCCAACACAGATCATATTTTATACTTTACCTACTATTAGGTAACTCAGTGGTAGAAGTCCCACGATGGGCGCCAATAAAATTCTTTGTCTATAAAACTCGAATGTCCTATTATTTTATTCGAAATTTAAAAAATTTATTGAACTACCCTAATCGTGTGATTGATTGATCTAAAGTCGAACTATACAAACAAAGTATAGGTACTTCAAAACTTATAACAGTTTCTTTTCTGAGATTGTAGGTAACTATTATTATTTGACAATGGCATTAATATCTTATAACGTAGCTACCCTACAACATACGCAACCATCCATGCTGCCTGGAGCCGAACGAGAACCTAACGCTGGCCATGATCATCGACGCGTTCGAGATCTACGGGCATGACCCCACAGACAAACTGGACAACCTGTGGCTCTACCAGAATGAAATGATGAGGATCAAGACCGCTGAAGACCAGGTAAGAACCACAGTAGAAAAAATGACTTTCTCCGAGTCTTTTTCCCAACTATGTTGGGGTCGGCGTCCATTCCAACCAGATGTGGCTGGATATCAGCATTTTACACGAATCGACTGCCATCGGAGCTCAGCAACCCAATTTCTGGGTAATACCGATATCCTGAGGATGCACGCTTTTTAGGCTTCTGACTAACGATTGTCATAGGTGTTCGTATGACAATCAGAGCCTACGGCTTTACGTTTACTCTCCGAGGCACGGAGGGGTCTCGATGTCTTAAGAATGGTCACCTATCCACAGACTGACGACGGCTAACACAACTTAATATTGCAGATCAGTTGATCAGCGTAGTTATTACTTAGGCACGATCAGGGCCGCACTTAGGCCTTGGCCTCTTTTCAGGCCCTCCACTTCTTGCCGGCCGTGGCCATAAGTCCCTATGGTGTTAAATTATATGCCTTGTAATGACTTGTATTTGATACTTGAAACTCGATACATAGCTTTCTTTCCATTCGTTAAGCTTCGTCTTTTTTCCAGTACCTGATCAACGAGAGGGTCCACATAGCGTCCGATCATTTAGGACGTTTTGTAAAACTGCACATTCAAGAACTAAAGGTAATATAAGTAGTGGTGTTCAAAGTTGCTATAAATCAATAACTTGCTTTTAAGCAAGCGATTTTATGAGTTTATTATAGCATGCTTAATTTATATGCCTACTTGTTACTAACTCGACGCCCGACGGACAGTTGGTTGATAGAGAGAGAGTGCTATGCGATATAAAGCAAAATAGCTTTATAGCATTATAGCATAATATCATTTGCTTTATGCTGTGTATAATAAGCACGCTACTTTATAATGCTTTATGCTATATTAAACATCACTACGTAGAAGCAGCTACCTATACTCTGCAAGCAGTGATAGCCTAGTGATATGAAATCAAGTCAAATGTCTCGAATCCAAGACACGCATCTCTGACTTCTGAATTAATGTGCGTAATAATAATTAATTATCACTTGCTTAAACGTTGGAGCAAAATATCGTGAGAAAACCTGCATGTTATAGAGATTTTTTTCGACGGTGTGTGAAGTCTGCCAACCCGCACTAGGCCAGCGTGGTGGACTATAGCCTAATCCCTCTCATTCTGAGAGGAGACCCGTGCCCAGCAGTGGGACAGTAATATGGGTTGATGATGAAGATGTTCTGCATGTAGATGCAATGTTAACAAGAATGCGCACTTCAATAGGTACCATGTAGTTCCCTTTTTAAAAACAAAATAAGTAAATGGTGCTAAGCCAACTGCCTCTAGGCTAAGTAGTGGTAAGCGCGACTGCTACACTTGAGGTCCTGGGTTCGATTCCCAGGTCGAAAAGAGTGGCAACCCAAACAGGTTTTTCTATTAAATTCTCAGTAGCCGCTCGTAATTTGGAATGATAAAGGCTCGCCCTCTATCACATGGGACCTAAACATACCGGCGAACTGTGGGCGTAGATATATTTAGTACCTACAGCTCTGCCTAACCCTTCGAGGAATACAGGCGTGATGGTATGTTTTTTTATAGATAGTATGTGTTATATTATTATTTGTATTAAAATGATAAATTGTGTATGAAATGTCCCATTTCATCGACCTGCACAATAATGTACTTTTTCATTATTCAAACTAATTAATATTCAGGTCCTGCTAATTACGTTGGACGACGTTATTGACAATATGCTAACGATGTATGAGAATCACAACTCGGTGGCTGCTGAACGAAAGGCCACCTACACCGGAGGTCCTGTACCCATGGAATTATATATGAGCCAAGGTCAGATTTTAAAGTTATTCAGCCATTGTCGTCCCCATTCCTGACGGTTTATGATTTTAAAGTTACCACTCACAAGAGAGGTAGAGCATAGCAGGAGTATTTCCACTCAAATTGGAGCTGAGGAAATACCCGACTGGGGAAATACCCTGCTTATCAGAAAATCGAAGTGAAATTACACAGCTTTGAGCTGTGTTGGGTTCCTAACAGTGGGCACGAGGTTGCCAGTGCTCCGCTAGGAAACGTTGTGTTGGCAGTGGAGGGACTTTGACCCATAAACTGCCAACCCAAGTAAGTTTTACTCTTTCGTTTTACTTTCGTTTATTGATATTCCAGAATTCTACTGCGGCAAAAACGTGTACATCTTCGTATCGGAGCTGTACAGCGACATCTACAACATGGGCAGGGGGGTCGCTCCTTACTGCAAGGACAGATCCTTCGTATTTCTTGGCTTCCTGCACTTTCACGACGAACAGAAGTACTATTTACTTGATGACCCGAGCATATCCTTCCCCACCGACAATTATCTACACGGTTTGGAGTGTCATATGGGTATTTGCATTTTCAGGTTAGTCTTTATTTTAAATTCACTACAAACTCTAGATCGGAAACTGGATTCTGAAAGAACCAAATATTCTTTCCGTCTTAAAAAATCAAATAACATTGCCACATAAACGGTTCTACTTCTTGATTAACTTCTAAGAATTTCCCAACGGATCGCAATAAAGGAATTATATTATTGCAATACTATAATAATAAAAATTTACTACTAAGCCGACACATAGTTCTCAGACAAAATAAGTCCTCTTATTGGAGGACTATAAGGACTACATGATGCAGTCCTTCAAAGCTCTAGTCAAAATCAGAGCACTTAGGGTCAATTATTATTATTTATATTGCCACGGAACGGAAGCGAATTTTTAGAAAAAAAATTACATAGCATTTTGAACTTTATGCCAATTGCTTCATGTTCTCGAATTCCGTCGACGACACCAACAGCAGTCAGCACTCGCGGAATGCGCGCGAATTTGTTAGAAGAAATGCGACTCGTTTTTGGGTTAAGTACATTTAATTTGGACGTTACACAGTGGAGAGAAAATTCAAAATACTAAGTAACTATGTAAATATCGTGTTGTTTTGGCTTCATTCCGTGGCAGTATAAATTGACCCTTAGGTGCTATATGGAGCTCCATTTCCATTACTAAATATATAGGTAAAGTCTATATTATCACAAATGTCCCATCGCCTTTAAAGGTTTCCTTTCAAGAAGATCCTGCAAAGAGTGCGTGACGTGTCCACTCTACCGAAGGCTATTGTCAAGTGCGGCACGGAGATGTACAAGCTGCCGCCGCTGTCAGCTGCCTCTTGCATAATCACGTCTGGGTCCTTTATATTAGACTTCAATATACAGGGCGTTCGGTACCGACATTACGACTATTTGCTGGTAAGATTTAGGTACCTATTTTTCTTTTACAACCCAATAGACTCAACGCCGAATCTAGGGGGAGAAAGCCGGGGCCCATGCCCAGGGCGGCAAATTCGAACTTCTTGGCAGACGAATACACGTCTTATCAGATATCATCAACGCAACTTTGACCACTGAGACAGAATGTTCAGTACTTTAAGCATATGCATGCGGGGCAGCAATTTTATGATTTTGCCCCGCCTCGAAAAAAAATCTAGATCGCTGACTAGATTATTCTCTAAATTCGAACAAGAAGCATTGATTTTGAATTTTAGAATATGAATCTTTATGAAATGCAAAAAGAATTTTCAAATCCGCCTGATACTTTTAGTGATTAGCGCGTTCAAGCAAACAAAAAATTTAGTATATTCAAAATTAAACACCTTTATTATATTAGTAGGTATAGATTATTCTCTCCGACAGCAAAAAATATTACCCATTCTTTTTTACAGACTATACCTAATGGTAACACATACTACACCAAGGAGCCGCACTCTCCGCTGATCTGTGACCACCACGTCTGTGAATGGAACTACACCAACCATTATGGAGGTTAACCCAGCATAATCACAAGTTGTACATAGGCCAGCACATCAAGCTACCCCAATCTGTCAAATTTCTTTGATAGATTTTCAACTTTAATACAAGTACCTAATAAGGTTCATGTTCAATAGGCAAAATTTGACAGATTTGGATGGCTTGATGTACTGAAGCTTACCAAGCAGTGGAATGTTACTTATTCTGTTAACTTACCCTACAGTATAGAGATGTTGATCTATTTGAAAAAATATCTTATTACCACTTTTTCATATTTTTTCTATAGGACCATTCCTAATTCCCGGCGACCCGGGCACTGGTATAGACGCCGTGCCGCCATACATCGAGCCTACGCCGAAGCCAGACGGGGACGGCGATGACGAAAACATCACCGTACCTTGTAAGATCTATATTTTTTATTAGAACCTTCTGACATAGGTATAAACTAATAGTTGTAGTGTGTTACTAGCGATTTTTAACATTAAATACTATACCAACCACAATTAGAGAACAACTGAATATATTAGAACTGCATATATTTCGTAAGGTTCACCAAGTAAGTAGGTATCATAATATATGAGTCTAATGGGGAAGGGACATGGAAGTTGGCGCCCGAACAGGGACTTTAATAATATAATAATTATATATTTCACCAAAAGTTTGCACACACTGTTACAAAGCTTAATTGACATTATATTATAATCGTCTTATTACTATGCTAGCAGTACTTCGTAACACAGGAACTTCTGCACCCGAACTAGGTGTAAACCTGTCCCAGGGATGTGCCATAATAGGCGGTGCACAGGGGGGTTCTGGGGTGGTCTATTAAGAGGACCCAGTGCCCCCCTCCATGTGCTGATGGTGGCCACCGGGGTGGTTTTAGTGGGTAAGAACCCCACACTCCCCGGTCTAACCCCCATAGACCGGTAGCCTTTTGAAGGTTTCCCCCCGTTAACAAAAAAAAGTGTAAACCTGTATCTCCGAGTGCAGATGCTATATTTTCATCATAATTTTGTCTAGTGGGACATGGAAGTTGGCGCCCAGAGAGGGACTATCTTTTCATTATTGTTAATATTATGTGGTTACTTATAAGTGTAAAAAGTATTGATCCTACTTCGATGTCACTGAGGCTGTTATCCTCTGCAACATTTTAGTTTTCTTATTTAGCCGTAATATGACTTAGACTCGTTTGTCTTATCCAGACATTCTGGACGGGTGTCTGTTCATGTACCCACCAAATTACGGCTCCATCGCAGGCAAGAGCTACCTGGACACCATCGACCTTCACGACGACAGATTTACATGCAACGCTGCCGGTGGGAATAAGGTAAGAATTTCACTTCTCTAGCAACTCTTCACTGATATGTGGAGAATTTCCAAGACTGGATTAAAATGCCAATATATTAAGAGATGAAATAAAGCCATTATTTTTTGTGGGTGAATGGAAGTTGAAAGTAGTCAAATTAGGTACCTATCAGCCAAGCCAATAAAAACAAATAGTATATGTTATCATGTTTCTGCTTTATATTGAGTTGCTTGACTCCTAGAAACTAGTCGGGCATCGACTTTTTAACGAGTTTTTTAACAGTTGCCCAGTTTTTAAGTCGCAGTATGTACAGATTTCACTACAATCCTTTTTATCTCTCTCAGGGTCTATATTGGTACCCGCAATGGATGGGAGCCGTGCCCCACCACCCGTACCCTACGATGGGCGACGAGAAGGACAGCTTCGAGCCGCCCGGGCCCTTCTACCCGCACCAGCAAGGATACGATATGGACGAACAGGACATCGAATAATATATTTTATAGAATTACTTTTGTTTTCCTTGTTGACCCTTTATTTACCATTTACCCTTTTGTTAAACCTTTATTTTTTTTAATATAACCCAATCTGATGTAAGATAATAGTGTATCAAATATCATTTCATTAAAAAATTAGCACACCTAATTAAATACCTAGTTAATAATAATGTAACCCATTAAAAATTTTAGCTATATTGGACGGTTTGTGTGGCGTAGTGGCTGAATGGATCGACTTCTTGAATGGATTGACATTTTTGAAGAACCCCACTTAAGTTTTTCTAAATTAAATTCAAAATTAATGCGAATTATATATAATAAACAATATACCCTTTTAATAAATAAAAAAAATCATTTATTCATATTTAAAATATAATAAAAACGTTATCAGTAAATTAACACTTAAATATAGCTTTCTAAAAACCGACGCTCAATATTGCTGCCGCGGGGTAGCACGAAGAACGCAGGCGTTCCGGCCTTTAACTCGAAATACTTCGTCACTAATAAATCACCAAGGTTCTTGGAAGGATTAACTATGTGAGGCATCTTATCATACCCTTCAAAGTAAACATTGATTTTCGCACAACTGTACTTATCTTCTTGATCCCATGGAGCTGGGAAGAGTTGTTCTAATTGGCTTTGCAATGGCACATTTTCAGGACAAGCTCTTACAAAGTCTGTCATTTGGTATTCGGGATATAATAGCAATATGGGCCACTTCAGAATTCCATCTTCAATGCTTACCACAGCATCCTGCGCGCCAGGTAAACTAGGCTCCAACTTGGACAGATCAATGTCATCTTCATCATCACATTTGGAAATTTTGATTCCTCTCTCTATTATTGTCTTGATCAACAGCTCTTTCTGTTCAGAGTTCTTCTCATTTTTTCTCTCTTTCTTTCTTTGATCTCTCTCATGTTGTATTTTCTTCTTTTTAGCTGTATTGAGAAGCTCTGTTATTTCTTTGTCCTTTGTTTGACCTTCCAAAAGCTTTTGACAGTGTTCAATGCAGGTGTCATACTTGGCTACTTCGAGGGCAGATTTGGCGGCGCGAAGGCGAGCTTTGGAGTGATTTTTGTTGAAAGTGAGGGCTCGCTCACTGTCAGACAAGGCTGACCTGTAGTTCTTCAGGTGCCAGTGGCATGCTGCTCTGTTGTTGTAGAGACTTGCATTGATTTCTGCATCGTCACATCTCTGTTTAATACCTTCAGTGTAGCTGTTAACAAATAAAATATACATTATATTTATGTAGGTTTTTGCAGGATAAGCATACTCTATCATAGACTGCACCATTTACCAACAGTAAGCTAGTACTAAAATAAGTATACATTTGGACATAAGTCCCTAAGCTAATTCCGGATTCATGTGCTTTTTGGGCAGAAATCAAAACCAGCATAACTTGGCCTGGATGGCTTGGATATAAAGAAAACAAGAATATTATCATAATAGCCACCTTTTTTTATTCTCAATGGGTGCATGTTTGATTTCTATTATGCCTGTTAGTAAGCACACACACTTATACAACATTATTATTAGTATATGCGAAACCTGAATATAGTTTGTTCAGAATCAGTAACTGAATCGATTCCAATAATTTTTACATCATGTTATATTTTGTCCCAAAAACATTTAAAAAATGTTACGAGTAGGACACCGAGCGACACTAAGTACCTATCCGCAATCATATGGGCGCAACACAGGTCACTGACACTGAGCGGTCAGCGCGGGCGCAGTGGGGCGGGCGGGGCCCGGGGGTGAACCAACCAGGCAACCACTTCAGTCGCCCGGCAGCTATAGGGAAGTGTGCACGTATGTCGCTCCCGTTCAGATAAGTAGGTACAAAACGATAGCGCGACCGCGAGCGCAAGCATTTCGGTTGATCTGTACCTATCGTATGTAAAAAGCATAGGTAGTGTTCGTTTAAGAAATGGTACGTACAGTAGCGGTTTGTGGTGATAACGCGAGCGCGCGGCAGTTGTGTTTCGGTTGACGTGTACCTATCGTATGTAAAAAGCATAGTGTTCGTGTAAGAAATGGTACGGATACTAGCGGTTTGTGGTGATAAGTGATAACGTATTCCTGGCAGTGCGGCACGAGGAGCTATCTGACATTAAGGTATCGTCACACACATGAACACACGTTTTTATTTGTACCTACAGCCTGTTGTGGTTAAGTAGTGCGATGTTTAACACTTTTCATCCATTTTGAACTTACAGTGTTTGGTATAAGGTGCAACATATCGCATTGACTACATTTAATCACTTACGGCTGCATTTACAAATAAAGTACTTATTAATGTCTACCTACACTTGACGGAAAATGTGGAACGTGTGTGAAATGTGAAACATCAGTTAAATACAATGCAATCGGAAATCGCCGTACGGTTAGGTACCTACTGCCACATTATTATCAATGAGCGCCGCGACAACGCGGGCGCGGGGCGGCGCCCGCGCGTGATGAGCATGTTTTTGTACGGACAACCAGGTAACTTAACAAGCTTATAACTATGTGATTTTTCATGATACAAGTTTTGAAATTTTGTACATAGATTATTTACATAAAAATACTAGACACGTGTTTCAGGTTTCGCATATACTAATAATAATGTTGTATAATAGTGTATGCTCCGTCATGCAGTGTTATTTGGTTTTTATATGAAATCCTTAGTAGCAGCTAGAATTTGTATATATTGTGCCTGGTTGATGGCAATAGGCTATTATATATGGGACATAAACATACCAGTGTAATGCAATTAGTACACCTCTGCCTAACCCTTTGGAGAGTACACACCTGATGGTATGATATTTATGTCTAGATTGAATATTTTTTTTAAGTATCTGCCTGGTGGTCAGGTTACTTAGAAACTTACCCTAGTATTGCCAGTCTGTAGTTTTTATGTTTGAAATTGAAGTTGCCATCTTCTTTGTAGTTGGCAGCCAGCTCTGCTGGAGTGTTCTCCTCAGGATCATACTTCAGTTTAGCCAAGCCCTCGGCTAGCGGGGACAAAGCACCATCCTCTGGAGTTGACTTCATGAAGAATGGATGCTTGTCCATCTCCTCCTGTCAATCATTAAGCAGAGCAAATACTACCAAAAATAATAATAATAAATGTTTTATTCACAACCCTTATTATAATAATTGGTCTTATTCTAAGGTTTACATGCATAGTGACTTAAAATAGGAGTTTCGACATTGGGTTATTTTCATAGGGTACTGTAGCTAGGGCTTATATTTGGCATTTAAAGTCCCTGACTCCGAAACTAGGCAATATAAAAAAAATTACAATTACCTTGGTTTTTATACATAATTTTATATAATTTCAAAGTTCATATGGATGGTTATTTGGTATTGCACACCTAATTGTATTCATCTAATATTTAAATACCAAAAGACCAAATAGTTCAATAACATAAACTTCATTCCACTCCTGAGATGACACTGACCTTAATATTCTTCCACTAAAGTTTCCATAGGGAGCGGTTTTTAGGGTGATTTGGGGTAGCTTAGATATAATCAATGCCTCACTTACCTCCCATTTATCTTCAGCCCATCCTTCCGTGTACCTCTTCTTCTCCAAGCCGTCGATAAAGTCATCCAACTCCCTATCAAGTTTCTGGCACAATGCAATTCGTTCCTGATCCGTCATAGGCTGTTTAACCTCGTTTGAAGATTCGGCCATTGTATATTCAGTATATTAGTTTAAATAAAATCACAACTACTATTGCAACATAATTTATTACGAATAAAAATCACGAATTTCAAATAACATTTCAAAATATAACCTAAAACAAAAACATTCATGATCTTCATGTCAAAACTCAAATCATGACAGTGACACTATGTCATCAGTACTTCACGATTCACGTTCACGCATGATTTTGAGTTGACGTTTCCACATTACGCTTTATTTTTGTAACACAGATGAATGTATACTTTTCAGTTTTGCCCGTAGATTACTACTATTCTAGATAAGTACCTAAACATTCTGTATAAATTCACAAAATCACGCCCAAAATTTGCCACTATGTAGTTTTGAACATAGTCGTACATATTTTTCCTTGCATCACTCTGCTAGAATATTAAGTAATAAGACAAATGGAAAGAATGAGAGGGTCGAGAGGTAGGTACAATTCCAACTTAAATGATCGATTGTAAAATAATCTAGGAACGGACAATAGAGGTAGGCGTAAAAAAAATTACAGCCAAAAATTACAAATTATTATTATTAAATTATACTTGGGAAATGTGTAAATCTACCACAGCGCTAACCTAATGCGGGTTGGCAGCCTTCATACGCCATCCAGAAAATTCCATAGGCATGCAGATTTCCTAGCGATATTCTCCTTCATAATTAATAACCACTCGCTTAAACGAGCGAGTGGTTATAATGATGAATGCGCACAACATGATTTCTAAAAGTCAGAGAGAGGTCCGTGTCTTGGATTCGAACTCGATACCTTTGACTTGGCAGTCCAATGGTCATATATCACTAGGATATCACTGCTTATATTGAATAATAAAATAACTAACTACAAATAATCCACAAACTTGACACAAACAACAAGGCTTTTTGGTCCATTTGGACCAAAAAGTCTGAAATAAATGTTTTAAATACAATTAAGTTTATACTTCAGGTCTCATTCTACATGACTGTGTTTAGTACAGTTGACCTAAATGCCATTTCTGAATATATTCACATTTACGAACTTCGCGTTTCTTAAAGTATTCCGGATAGTGAGCTTTTTCCAGAGGATGCCAATAATCAAGTACCCAGTCCGGCGGCATCACAACACGTTGATAAGCTGTTCCACCCTCCACCGCTTCTCCATGAGAATGGGAAACTAGAAGGATTAAAACGAAAATTAAAGCCAGTTTATACCACAAGGGATACAAGGGGCAATCCCTGTAAGATGAATAATTCATTCATGTATGTTATAAGAACTTTCGTGATCTAGTTATTATTTTAAAAGACAGTATCTACAGGCTTGAAGTTCTAAATTTAATGCGAAATGGAAACGAAGGGGCTGAAAGAAAAAGGTTACAGAACTTTTTCAACTGCTAATTGGAAACCTTACAACCATGTGATTTTTTTTAAACTACTTCAATCTAGTGTAGCAAATATTTTAATTTTACTAACATTTCCCTATTGGTAAAGGATTCTTTTTCAAAAACAATTCATGTTCTCCCACCCACAGTAAACGACGTCGCTCTTTCGGGTCAGAAACACATTTATTCTTATCAAATTCGGCTCTTAATATTACTTGATGATAACGTGTAACATGCCTAAAAATAACAATATTAGTAATTTAGCATTCATACAAAATACTGCAACGCTCGCAACATATTTCAACGAAAGCTACTTGGACTTATTACGACCCAGCATATTGAGAGACATCATTTAATGCCAAGTGTGACGGGTTAAAAATTACTACCTTCCAAAGATGTAAAATAATAATACGAGCTTTATACCTAATATGTCATAATCATGAACCATTTGGGCTCATCTCATTTCTGGGTAATTTAAAGACCTCTCAAAAATCTCAAAAAATTCACGTCGGTCCTATGCCAATCTTGTCTACGTTAAAACTTTGTTCAAACAGACATTTAATATTAGTCTTACCTTGCGACATAGTATGCTTCGATATTTCTTAAAGCCTTTTTGTACAGAGTGCATACTTTTTGAGAATGTGTGCGTAACTCAGGTGCGAACGGCATTTTTGAGAATAAAAATGCAGTCTTGTAACAAAATTCCTTCAAATCTGTCTTGAAATGACACTCCGTCAAAGAGTAAAAAAATTTTTAGTAATGAATTTCTATGCCAGTTATATTATAATTATAACGTTCAATACAGTTAAACCAATGAGGCTGTGTATAAGGTCACAGTCACCCAGAGACCCATAAAGCGGATCATAATTGCCTGCTCGGCAATTGCAAGACCGAATTCCTAATTTACGATTCGCCAGCGAACGAAAGTGCAAGATATGGAAACACGTATAAGGAACTCAAATGTAGCTGGGCACGACATGTGCAGAGCTCCATTTGAGTTTCATCATCAAACACCATCGTAACGACCATCACCGTGTTGATGATAGATGGAGTAAGACGTTGACTGAGTGGTGGCCAAGAGGAAGCAAACAAAGCTTCAATCGTTCTGTAAATGGATGGCAGCATACTACTTCGGAGCTTATAAAACGCTGAGAAAACGCGTGTAAGCTTATTAAATAGTTGTTCCCTATGTGGTTTTAGTTTATTTTTATATCACTACAAATTATGGATGGACGATGCGAAAAAATAACCATGTTCCATATGTTCCAAGGTAATCGAAAACGCTTTATATCGTAGATAATACCATGCCTCTGCGCAGCTACTGATGACGCTGTGGAATGGAAAGTTCTGAGTGAATAGCATTTAATATTCCTACTATGGACACGAAGAAGAAGACTAGTATAGTAGGTCAAAATCATTCTAATCTAGGCCAGAATGGTGCTAATTTAGGTATGATTACCCATTGGCTATATTAGCGCCACTTTAATATCATGTATTTTATTAATTGACACGTTTTCATACACAATAGTAAATTGTCCTTACCTCTATCCTCCGGATAACTTTTAGCTTCATGAATGCCAATCACAAAAAAAATGGCAACATGTGAAATGTCAATGTCATGTCGTGTCATGTCACTAATGTCACTGTCAGAAACGGACGGCTGGAAGATAGGTAGCTGGTAGCGTCTCGACTCAAATATTAAAAGAATTTGCGATTTATACTTAATAGCATCTTTTTGTAAGGTTCTTGAGTGTAAACATCACATTAATGATATCTCACGGCATTCTCAAGTTATCCCTGACTTCACCTAAATTGTCCTGAAGAACAGCAATCTTGTGGAACCGGCATTCGTTTCTGATGATATTCCATACAAAATAAAAAACATGTCTGATGCTTGGGAAGAGATCCAAGCTGTTAAAAGCAAAAGGAACAGTCTGCGTGAGAAGTTGGAGAAACGTAAAAAAGAACGGCAGAATATATTGAGTGCTAATTTGGTCAGTGGTGAAAAGTCGGACGGGTCGCCCGGTGGCGGGAAGGACCGCTTCGTACCAAGTCCCTCGACGCTTAAAAATGAAGGTAATACGAAGTATTTTAACATTTCTCTACTCATTATATTATACTAATTTAGTTAGTATTTTTATCATCACCTTCATCAACACATTTACTGTCTCACTGCTAGGCACGGGTCTCGTCTTAGCAGATTATATTATACTTGTCTTGTATTGAAAGAATAAAAGCAAAGTTTACTCAGAATCAACCCTCAAACTACAACAAATCTGTAAAAAAAAAACAAATTTGATACACTATTTTTAACTATCCATGACACACACACTCATAATAAAGAATATACAATAACCTGTTTACTGAAACATTGCTTCCATTCCAGAAAAACCAAAACCTTTGGTACCATCTGCATCTCTAGAGGTGCGTCTCCTGCAAGTTCTGTCAGATATGCAGTTGCAGCTGCCTGCTACAGCCAGTGCTCTACTGCCTGGCCTAGGTGATGTAGATGCAGGAATTGTTGCCAGTTTGCTGCAGAAGTTTGCTACCCAGAAGCTTATTACGTAAGTTTTATTGTACATCATTCTTAGTAACACCTCTGATTATTGGTAAAGGTAAATAAAAAATGCTAATTCAGCCTTAGCTATTTGAACAGTCAGAACTCTGCAGGGTTTGGAGTAGACAGAGATTATAAATTTTCCCTTAAGCACTAGCGTAATATATATTTTATAATATATAAATAGATTTAATCTATTATGGAGGCATGAGTATGGGTACTAACACATACTCATACTTCTATAATAGTTTATATCTGACTAGATGATTTCAAATAAAAACTATTTAGTATCTCTTGAGATAAACCCAAAGAAATGTTGTTACAATTTATTTAATTCATACTGGTATCTATCTACTTTTAGTATTAAGGAACGCACAGAGAGTACAACCGATGGAAGCATAGAGGTTGTGAACGCAGAGTCTGTAAGACTGGCAGCAGTCCTTGCAGCCTTAATGGAGGAACAATCATCTGGAAATAAGAGAAAAGGTTTTATTTGTAATTTTTTTTTTAATTCTTTAAGACTCTGTGGTGGTTAAGTACTGCCACTGATAAATACCAGTGAAAGGTATTCATTTTTTTTTGTGTAAGTTGCAGGTGACAGCAACACTGAAGAGTCAACAAATCCTAAAGTATCAAAAACTGCTACAGATGAAAAGAAAACAGCTAAAAACGACACAGACATCATGGTAAATATTTTCAGCTACATTACAACTGGGGGTTGTAAGTTTGCAAAAGTTCCTGTGTAAAATAATTGTTGCAATGTTTTTAAAAATTACCTATAATGAAAAAGTGAATAGCTGAGATTATAGAATAGAATTGTAATAGGCGACGTATGCGCCCACATAACGTTGATATTACTCTCTTTATGTCAGCACATTTCATCGCACGATGCATCGCAGATGGCACATTGATTGGAAGCCATTTCCAAACTAGAGTAAATCCAAAGCAAATTTTATTTTTCACAATCATTTATTAGTTACTCTACGCTGTAACAACTGCTTAGTGAAGGCTTCTTCTTTGACCTACCTCTATGATCTTGTGTAGGTTGCACCAATTTCCCCTAAAATATTTATTTATTTTAATAAATATAATCTGACTTATCAAACTGGTGGTCTGCCGTCCAATAATTAGATATCCCTCAACCTACTGTGTTCACCTAAGGTTATCTAAAACTCCAGGTAAACTAAGATATTTATTGCAGTCATTACTGGCGATGCCTTCGAGTAGGGAGAAAGCTGTGAAGAGAGTTGGTGAAGAAATAATGGATCTACTAAGCAAGCCAACTGCCAAAGAGAAGTCACTTGCTGACAAGTTCAAGAGCCAAGGAGGTTTGTATTACATAAATATTGTGTATTTTATATATGTACTCTTTTAAGCCAATGTATGAAGGTAAGAAGGTCCAGGATAGAAAATCCTGGACTAGTTGTGGGAGGCCTTTGCCCAGCAGTTGGACACAGATGATACATTAAAAATACTAACTCTAGTGTGATGGGGTTCTCTCCTGATACAGACAGACCGTTTTTACTTCACTAGCACCCTTTTGAACTTAATATTTGTACGAGGTACTGATTAGTTAAAACTTTTTTTTTTTTATCTATTTGGCTATATTTAATAATTTTAATAAGTGTATCCTGGTGTTGACCTTGACGGTTGACCACCTAATGTCATCATTGTATGTAAAAATGTAATGTTTTTAAATGATGATTTTATAAGGCTTAGAAAGTAATCAATATCAGTACTATAATTATTATATAATTTAGGGTGCGCACAGACGACGCGAAAGATTTCGCGTGGATGACATTATTTTACGATTTTAAACTTTGTTGTCTATGAAATACAATCGCAATCTAATAAATTCAAGGCTACTTTACATAAATAAACTTAAGAAATTCGAAGATATTATACTGCTTCTGTTGTACTAGACCCTGACATATTTCAAACGCTGCCACTCTCTCACCATGCCCACCATAACTGTGTAACCGTGTCACTATAATTGTCTTTTAAACCAATAATCCGATGCTAACAGCATTTGGGCCATCTAACAAGTGACAATTCCATCAGGTGCCCAAGTAATGGAGTTCTGTCCTCACGGCACTCGCGCGGAGTGCATGAGAGCCTTCACCGCGAACAAAGCGGAGGCGGGCGCCGACCACGCGTACTTGTGCAAGAAACTGCACTTCAAGAAGATCATACAGAGCCACACCGACGAGTCGCTGGGAGACTGCTCATTCCTCAACACTTGCTTCCACATGGATAGCTGCAAGTGTGTTTATCTTCATCTTTATTTGAAACTAGCTTCTGCCCCCAACTTCGTCCGCGTGGAAAAGTTACTTTTAATTAGCCTATATGTTATTCTGATGTATAAATAATAATACTGTAAAGTTTCATCAAAATCCGTTCAGTAGGTTTAGCGTGAAAGAGTATCAAACATACACACTCACAAACTTTCGCCTTTATAATATTAGTGTGATTAAAAGGATTTTTTATTTTAACTTTAGCGCCTCACAAGCGACTGCTACGCTTAAAGGAGGTTCAATTCACAGTTCGAGCAGTCTGGGTATTTCTATGAAATTCTCAGTAGCAGTTCGGAATTTGGATTTGTGTCAGGTTAATGGCAATAGGCTTGCCCCCTATTACAGTACCTACACCTCTGCCTAACACTTCAGGATATACAGGCGTGATGGAAAAAAAAGGAGGCTGTCTCTTACTGCTTGAGTATTAACTTCGATCCAAAATGTGCACTGGTTGTCATATAGCAATGGAAAAGTAAATCTAAGCAATACCTACTACAATTTTGTTTTATAAAATTTTACCGCTGTATACGAGTAAATTACAAAACAGAAATGTGATGCTGGGGAGTTTGTTGCGCCGCTTCTTCTTCCCAGCTAAAACACTACGAGGCGGTGAAGGGCGGGCGTTTTAGGGGCTGTAAAAATGACGTTCAAAAAGTACTAAGTCTATCTTGAATAAATTACTTTAACTTTGAAAAACACAGACTTCCTCAAGAAATTACACTCCCTAACACAATGAGAAACTATGCATAAGTAAGCCCGAAGTATAAAGTTCTTCTAACGTTACACTATAACGGAAACACTTATTTTTACAGATACGTACATTACGAAGTGGATAACTCTGATCCTAATGCGAATGTGGCCAAAACTCCTGAGTCTGCGTCTAAAGGAACTCACAATGGTAACTAATGCGAAATCCTTATGAGATAGATGGGGTATGTCGAACTCATACCTTAACCGTCACTTGCCTTACCGGCACAGTCAGCAACGAAAGTCGCAGAACATATTGCAATTTTCAATATGATTTTTAATAAGTATGAAGTTACTGACCTGTGAAGGTTATGCGAAATAATTGCTTATTTTCTATTAAGGTATTTTCTATTAATACCTTAATAGAAAATACCTGTTGACAGGTTTTGGAGCTGTGATGTTTTAAAAAATTAGCTGTGTTCAGCTACTTTCGTTGTTTACTGTACCTCACTCCCTTATCCTATGAGCAATCAATAGCACACACTATACTTTATACATATAATATGTACATACTTAAGTAGCCACCGATTAAGAATTATTTAAGACGAGACCTTTGCCCCAGATCAGCTTCTGTGCCACGGGTTGTGGGTTCGATCCCCACACGGAATAAATATTTATACAACCTACATTCCTGTCTGGATAGTGTGGTCTGTTTGTGTGTCTGTTTGTAAAAAATCCTCTCAGAAACGAAATCAAAATTACATTTATTGAAATGGGTAGTGCTGACATTTCCTATCTGATGATTTCTGAGTAGTGCCGAAATTAACTCTAAAGCCATACTCATGTAGAGGCCAGCACATTAAGCTACCTCAATCTGTCAATTATCTTTGATAGATTTTCAACTTTAACACAAAAACAATAAGGTTCATATTCAATTGGGGAAATTTGACAGTCCTTTATGAATCTGGATAAAATAAGATTTTATTTTTGTAAAAACATGAGTAGGTATACAAGTGTGCATGGTCTTATATTGGAACTGGACCTGTTTCCCAAACACAGGTACAGTTTCGAGATTTATTTTGGTAATCTGTGGAAAATGTAGTGGGTAGTATATTTGTTAAGTTTAATGTTAAGATGCCTCTGTTTACATATAATATGCTACTGTTTGTTTTCCCTTATCAAATAAAATAAAATAAAATTTTTAATGATTGACATGAATTTTATTGATTTTAATCATATAGGTACGAGTGTTGCGGCCAAGCCAGACGGTGTGTTGACGCTGACGCCGCCACAGTGGATACAGTGCGACCTCCGATATCTTGACATGACGTTCTTAGGTCAGTGTATAAAACAATATCTACAGCTGCATCTACACTGCAGTTACTTTTTGTGGAGCAACGTTTCCAAGTGTTTGTGGGTGTTCAGTAAGGAACATAAATAAAATAGGCGATCGATAGGCAAATTTGTATACTAACCTTTTGACCGCCTAGTCAATAACGAAAATCCGTGTTTTCTACGCCAAGTGACAAATTCTAGTATTTAATAATAGGTAAAAAAAACAAAAAATTTTTGTATAGTTATGTTTTTTTAACTAAAAAAAAGTGGTATTTTTGACGTCCCATGCCGTCGTTGGCGTAGTGAGCAAGTCTTCACGTGACGTCTATACACGTCCGTGGCGGTCAAACGGTTAAAAATATTAAATTGAATACAAACAGTTTGGTGGCGATCGGTTCGCGAGCTATCGACGAGTGCGTTTACAGGCGCGATGGGTGTTTTAAGCCGTTGGAACGGAAAGACCTCCGCGCTTCTTGTACTCCCCGCAAACACCTTCGGTGGTGTCGTAACGGCCGGCACCGACAGTGAAACAGTAATTTGTTATTAGTATAAATATAAATATTTTTTTTGGGACATTTTTACACAGCACCATCTAGTCCCAAACTAGTACAGTACTAGACAATGGATATAATACTTAGATACTTATTTTTTTGTAAATATATACTTATAATACATAAGAAACACCCAGACAAACACAAATACTCATGTTTTACCCACACAAATATTTGTGTCCTGTGGGAATCGAACCCACGACCCCATGATCAGCAGTCCGGTACTCGAACCACTAGACCACAGACGTCGTCAGTATATGTTACCGTGTTAGGTAAAGTTGCGTGAACATGTAACTATCGATAACATTTGTTAGTTCGTAAACATGCGGTGCAACTCGGTGGTTACTATTTCTTACTTTATGTTAATGGTGGTGCAGATGCTATCATTCAACAAAGAGTAACAAGCAGTCGCTTGGATTGGAACTCGAGACCTTTGACTTGGTAGTCCTATGCTCATATCACGAGGCTATCAATACTTTTTCCTTTCGTTTGATATGATAATGATGATCTTTTTTTGTTAACTTCTCGTAGAGGGTTTTCCGTGAATGCAAATAAGACACAGAACTTGTACAACGGATATATTGTAAAATATAATCGGATGATGAGCGCAGCCATGAGCCGATCACATTAGCGAATGAGCAAAAAACATCATTCTCAATTCGAAAACCTCTGACAGTAGGTTAGTTCGAATAGAGAACCATCTGTCAAACAGCGACTGCACCAAGAAGGTCAACATTCAACATTTTTTCATCTGTTTTTCTCCGTCTCGTTCTAAGAGAGACCGGTACCCCGCAGTGGGACCGCGACCGTATGATAACGATTGCTTTTATCCGCAGGCAAGTTTGCAGTGATAATGGCAGATCCTCCGTGGGACATCCACATGGAGCTGCCATACGGCACCATGTCTGATGACGAGATGAGATGTCTCGGAGTACCGCAGCTGCAGGACAGCGGACTGATCTTCCTATGGGTCACTGGCAGGTCTGTAACTACTCATGGTAGTGGCGAATTTCGCGGATCCCATAGCCATGACTATAGGGCAGGTGAAGGCAAGTGCGGCTTTTAATCATTATGAGTCTGACATACCCTGCCACCTCCCCGGGTGGCGAAGGACCCATGAGGATAGCAGTGTTACGACTATTCTAGTCGGAATATTTCTGAAACAGCTGATGTATCAATGACTGCCTGTATTCGTCAATTATGGTTATTTTACACTAAAAATAATTTCTCTGGACTTAAGAAACTGTGAGTTGGTTTGCCGACGCCATCTAGTGCTAAAAATCTATCACATGGACTTGTAAGTGTCTTTAAAAGATCCATTTACAATAATAATATAGTTAACAGTATAATAATTGTGGGTTAAGGTTCAAAAGTTTAATTAATTATAAATAAGTTTAGTCGTAAAAGGTCAGTCACAAGTTATAGCGCAGTTCTGTATTGATTTCTGAATTCTTTAATTCTGTATTTGAAATTTTTGTATGTAAAAGTACCCACGAAACAGGAGAGCTAAATGTTCTAAAAGAGCGGTGCATGTTACTAATTTGCCGCCCATAATAAATCTGATACAGCATAGTACAGATAGTAAGCTTCGCCGCCTAGGGCTCGTGCAACTAGATCCGTGTTGCCCACATTAAAAAACCAAAGTACAGAAGTATTCAATCCTAGTAGAAATTTCCTATCAGGGGCGTCTTTACCTATGGTGCAGGGTGTGCGCAGCGGTGCTAGGGGGAGCCGAGCACCACTCCATCGGCCGTGGAATTCTAAATATAGTCAACAGCACATCATGGCATCCAGGACTGTCAAATTTCCTCAATCGATTTTCCATTTAATCTCCAATTAATAGACCTTATTATCCATTGGGGATTTTGTGAAAATTGAATGGGTACAAATAACTGCACATTATTGCCATTACATTTTGATCGCGCGTATTAGAGGGCGCTAGGGTAATGATTGCACACGGGCG
The DNA here is from genome assembly GCA_964056405.1 of Acronicta alni. NCBI lineage: Eukaryota > Metazoa > Arthropoda > Insecta > Lepidoptera > Noctuidae > Acronicta > Acronicta alni. Next base: position 7,655,416 of record OZ043936.1, read on the forward strand.
CTACATGGGCTAGAGACGTCTCTGTTTCCTGTAATTTTATATTGTTTGTGTCAATAAATAAAATATATTGGATCAGAGCCATGGAGCTGGGTCGCGAGTGCCTGAAGCTGTGGGGCTACGAGCGCGTGGACGAGCTGATCTGGGTGAAGACCAACCAGCTGCAGCGCATCATACGCACCGGACGCACCGGACACTGGCTCAACCACGGCAAGGAACACTGCTTGGTCAGTATACTAATCACGTTCACAACAGATCGTTAAATTAAACTTATATGGATCCTAGCGAAGGAAAAATTCGACCACGGACAGGATTCAAACCTACGTCTTCTGGTTAGTACACCAGAGGTCCCACCCGCCACATTGAAATTTGCCTTCACATTCAGAACTTACGACACATTTCACATTCAGGATATATGGACCCGCCACTGTATACCTGTGTGGACTGCCTAGGAATAATCCAACTACCAGATAAAAAAAGAAACATCAAAATCGGTTCACGATCAGCAGAAATATGGTATGGTACATACACACAAAAAACATACAGCCGAATAACCCCATAAACAGAGTAGAATAAAAATAAAAATCAGTAAAAAAATAAAAAAGTTATAAGCATATTAATTTTATGCAAGACAGAGAGCGCACGTCACATACAAAATAATGACGTCAATGTTCCTTGTGACATATCTTAGTACTATATTAGTCAATTTGAATTTTTGTTTCAATATACATATCTAATAAGCATTGAATATAGTTACTTTTTGGACTTTAAAGAAACCATGATTCTCTGAGTTTGTTTCGGCGTTTCTTCTCAGAGTTCCTCAGCTAGGAAATACCGGCGCCATCTAATATTAATTAAATATTGACTTGAAAAAATGTCTTTAAAAGAAAATAAATATCGTATATAATTAATTATACATTTTCCACTAAGCCTGTTTTTTTGAATAAATCAAAGATCAGTCAACCACCCAATTTAAGACTTTCTCCTTGTTTATGTCGGTTGAAATAATCGAAGCATCTTTTTATCAGGTGGGCATGAAGGGCAGCCCAGACAACTTGAATCGCGGCCTGGACTGTGACGTCATCGTGGCGGAGGTGCGCGCCACCTCACACAAACCTGACGAGATCTACGGCATTATAGGTAAGAACAACTCCTAATATTCATTTAAAAACTTTTACTTATCTTATTTATTGAAATAAAACTACTTTTTACGGATTTTATCGCGTATATTGATATTATTTTAATCCCGACGTTTCGGACCCTTTACAGCGTCCATGGTCACGGGTCCCTATACTCGACTCTAGATAAAATCCGTAAAAAGTAATTTTATTTCAATGTATAATATTCGCGTAAATGTCAGAAATCAATTATCTTATTTATCTATCTAATTACTCGCGATTTCCCGCATCCCAAATAAATTGGAACAAAATGTAACTTATGTCCGTCCAGTGGCGATGACAACAGACCGACTGCGGTCGCAGTGATACTGCAGCCGCCTTATAATAATAAAATAAACACTCCTGAGTACGTGTGAACAGATGTTTTAATGTTATTTAGCGAAGGAAAAATTCGACCGCGGGCAGGATTCGGACCTGCGTCTTCTGGTTAGGTACACCAGACGCTATGGCCGCTAAGCCACCGCGAGTCCCACCCGCCATGACGAATTTTGCCTTCACATTCAGAATTTACGTTTTTATGGTGACGTCAGTAACACCTATTGAAAAGCTTGCTTTTCAACCGACACAACATAATTTGCAGTTAGTTCAATGTCGAACGATGCTACCTTACCTACTAACTATTTTTTTGTATTTTTTGGCATTTTCCATGCTAAGATTTTAAAGTTATTTAGTGAAGGAAAAAGAATAACTTTAAAATCTTAACATGGAAAATGCCAAAAAATACAAAAAGATAGATGTTTTAATGTTTTTTAATTGATATTTGATATGCATACATGTCCTTCTCCAAGGTCTCTATCTCTGTACAAAATCGGTTCAGCGGTTTAGGCGTGAAAACGTAACAGACAGACAAGAGTTAATTTCGTATTTATAATATTACTAGGGAAGTAGAGATTACCTGTCCCATGGAGTCACCCGCATTTATGTCAGTTTGACCAATCCTGTGTAAAAAAAATCTAAATCCTATGTTTATAATTTCTGCAGTTTTTCGTCCCTATTTTCTGGGCTTTATAAAGTTAGAAATTTTTCTTGACGGTGTGTGAAGTCTGGCAGCATTAGGCCCGCGTAGTGGACTATAGCCTTATCCCTCTCAATCTGAGAGGAGTTCCGTGCCCAGCTGTGGGACAGTATAATTATGGGATGATAATGAATAGGATGTATTCTGAGGTAAACTACTCGAAACAATGTTTCTGATGCTTCAAGATCAATCAGTGAGTGTTAAGTAACTTAAAATTACCCCAGTGATATTATACTATATTATAATACTAGCGACTCCCTCTGGCTTCACACGGATTCAATGTACGGTCAGCAATGAGTCTCTAAATTTTAAAAACATGACAGCTCCAAAACTTGTCTAGCGATTTTTTTTATTAAGAAGGTAAGGTAAATGTTCATCTATGCAATGATCGCATACCTTCACAGGTCAGTAACTTCATAATAAAAATCGTATTGAAGATTACAACTGCATTTTCAGCGAATTTCCTTGCTGACTGTACTAATAACATGCATGTATTATACATATAAACCTTTAGGAAGAAAATATCTACATGATAGTGAATACTCTATCAAGATCCGTTGTGGGGTCTAGAAGAAGTCAATGAATAAACATCACGACGTACATGGACACAGACTTTATTGCTGTATTAACCCTTTGACCGCCACGGACGTCTATAGACGTCAAATTAAAACTTGCTCACGACGCCAAACGACGGCATGGCACGTCAAAAATATCACTTTTTTATAGTGCTTGGCGTAGAGAACACAGATATTCATTATTGACGTGGCGGTCAAAAGGATAAAAGATTATTTAGTGAATGTTTAACAATACTATTAACAATAGCGTACATACAATCATAATTTTAAACATAAAATAAATTATTTCAGAGCGGCTCAGCCCAGGCACTAGAAAAATAGAATTATTTGGACGACCTCACAATGTTCAGCCAAACTGGTAAGTTGATCTAGATCGATCTTGCTTATATCTAAAAAAAAAAATTGCTACCTAACAAACGACATAATTTATTAATTGATGCTGATACGAAATAAGTTATATATTTCATTGTATGGGTTCTTAACACATCAAGATCCCTCCGTGCCTCGGAGCACGTAAAGCCGTTGGTACCGGTTGATATACGAACACCTATGACAATCGTTAGTGGTAGTCAGAAGCCCAAAAAGCCTGACAACCAGTCTATCCTCAGGATATCTGTATTACCCAGATATTGGGTTGCGGAAGTCTGATGACAGTCGCTTCGTGTAAAATACTGGTATTCAACCGCATCTGAGCCTATAGACAAGTTGCAATCTGACAATCGAATCGACGAACGAATAGAAACAAAATTTATGGGAATGACATCTATGATCGCCCGATTTGTCGAAAGCTTGCCATTTCCATACTTTTTGTTTCTATTCGTTCGTCGATTCGATTGTCAGATTGCAACTTGTCTAAGCCCGCTGGTTAGACTTGAAGCCGATCCCAATATAATTGGGAAAAGGCTTGAGTATTACAGCTTACAATAAGCTCATCTTTCAGGATAACCCTGGGCAACCAAGTGGACGGCGTCCGATTGGTGGACCCGGACTTAATAGCGGCGTTCAAGAAGCGCTACCCCGACGGTAACTGCATGGCGCCGCCGCCGCCAGACCCCGGCCTCGCCTAGCACTTAAACTTCGTACTTAAGTTCATAGAGATAAAGGTCATAAGCACGGATGCTTTTTGCGTCTTCGTTCGGCGATCTTGTCCTCTTTATGGAAACTTAAGAAAGGGCACAGTTCAATACTTTGATAGCTAGTTTCGACAGCGGATTGCTGAGCCTGAAGCTCATATAGCGGTTGCTAGGCAAAATATATAAAAAAAACCTGCTAGAATTACGCAACAAATATAATGTGTAAAGCCTACAGGTGGACGTTCCGGATCTGTTTGTGTAACGTGAGAAAGAAGCAAAGTATTTTATAAAAAAATAATATAAACTTCGTATAAACAAAGTCGAAGATAGTCGCCAAAATGCGATCCAGCTCCGATATCGCTGAACGAGGATGCAAAAAGCATAAGTGTGCTTAGACTCAAATAGGAATAAGATGTCCTTTATAGAGTAGGAACGACCCAATATATTTTTACACTACCCGTTTTATGGGATTAGTATTATAAAACGACTTGACTACTTGCTTCGAGAAAATTTGAGAACTCGTTCTGATACTCGACAGATGGAACCCAATTTCAAATATTGTGCTATACTCCATTCAGGGAAGAAATAACAAAGTGTACTACATAATATGTTCCCATAGTTAAAAAAAGTATAATATATGTTTTTAGTAAATATGTTATTTACAACTCTCATTCTGAGAAGAGATGACCTGTGCCAACAGAGGGACAGTATATAGTTTTATGATGATGATTTAACACCTACTTGTAATAAATTTATATAAGCTATGGATAGTCATAAACTCGTCTTCACTTCGATTATTTTTTTGAATGAAATGAAAAAGAACTGTATTTAAGGGGTCAAAAACTAACAATGGAATAATTTGGAATGTACTTTACGAATTGTCTTGTACCCTGAACAATATTCATCCACCATAGTCAATCAGTTTTCGTTATCCGTCCATTCTACCTAGAGTCTAGCTTCGCGAGACCTACCTTGATTTTTCTGACATCGACCATAGAAATAGGTCTCCACGTCAGTTACAATAAGTAGTCTTGTAACAAACCTGTATATAATTGTAAATACCAATGTAAATAAAAGCTCATATTATATAAAACGTACTTTTATTGCGACCCACATACACGACACAATTTCAATCCGTTACATCACACCACGTCAGAAGAAGCTCGTGGTCTGTGCGTTCCGCCGTCCTTTAGGGGACATCGGTCGCGCAGGACTGTAGAAACTTCGAGAAAGGGCGCTCTGCTTCTCCCTAGAACCGCTAGAATAATACGAACTTCGTCATAAACACGGCTAGATATGGCGTTAGGATAAGATACAGAAATCTTTTCATTTTAATTATCATGTAAGGGTGGATACAACTGATATCCTCAAACGGACCAATATATTCCAGCTCAAATTAGGCAACATTTTCCCACGGATAAAAACAGATAAAGTTGAAAGAAGATTACATGCAACGGAAATGAGAATGTTGAGATGGATGTGTGGAGTTGACAAAATAAGGAACGAGTATATTAGAGGAAGTTTGAAAGTGGCGCCAGTGAGAGAAAAATTGAAAAGGAATCGTTTGGCTTGGTATGGGCATGTGATGAGGAGAGATGAAACGCATGTTACTAAAAGAGTGATGAATATGAATGTGGAGGGGTAGAGGTAGGCCAAAGAAAAGGTGTATGGAGTGTGTTAAAGCGGACATGATAGAAAAGAGAGTGACTGATGATGTGACGGCTGACAGAGATGAATGGAAGAAAAAGACATACCGTCAAACGGGGTGAATCGAGACAAAACTTTGAAAGGGATTTTCAGCTTTAATTATTATATTTTGATGCCAAAAAGGTCTTCTAATGGTTTTTTATAATTTAGGAACAATATTAGAGTCCCTTTTTCCAACAAACTATAATAATTAAAGCTAAAAATCCCTTTCAAAGTTTTGTCTTGATTCACCCCTGCATCCCTATTCACCCCGTTTGACTGTACTGCGCCGACCCCAAATAAATTGGGACAAGGGCAGGAAGATGATGATGAAAGTTGAAATTACAATGTTTAATTATCAGTAAAAAACACACAAGTAATTAATCACTGCTCTAGTAAAAAATATGTACACACTACAACAGACTATTTGAATTTGGTAAGGACGATATTTGATTATAATTCAGAAAATGCTAGAGTAGTTCTTCACTACGTTGAGCTAACCGTTTCTTACCTATTCTAAAATATAAATATAATTTTTCTAGTCATATCTAGATCTATATGCACGGTCTAGTTACCTATAGTCTTGCGTCATACTTGGTTTCAACACATTACTGGTCCTAGAATTTACGGTCTTAACGGAAGGTTTCTTGGGTGTTAAACTGGCAATACACAAAAGAAAAACGTTAAAATTACAATTGTAACATAACGTACCATCACGCCTGTATTCCCCGAAGGGTTAGGCAGAGGTGTACTAATGTACACCCACATTTCGCCGGTATGTTTAGGTCCCATGTAATAGACTCCGAGCTGCTACTGACAATTTCATAGAAAAATCCAATAACACTGCTCGACCTGGGGATCGAACCCAGGACCTCTAGCGTAGCAGTCGCGCTTAGGACCATTAAACTAATGAGGCAGTCTATGTGCTATAGGTAATATTATATAGCTGAAGAGTTTGATTTAACGAGCTTATCTCAGAAACTACTGGTTCGAACTGAAAAAATATTTTAGCTATATAAATAATATATCACGCATCACAAAAAGGAAAAAGTCAGGGTGGGTGAAACCGGCACAGCTAGTACAGAATAAAACTGGTCTAGCAATCGCAAATGAGACATTAGAGTTCAGTTACCAAGTTGAGCAGTGCTATTAAGTTTATGCTCTTTTAAGCTCGAAGTTTTAGGTGTAGGCCCGTTAAATCATGGGACTTAAAATCTACCTTCAAACCGTGTTTGTAGGTACATCACTTCATAGTTACCTGATTTTCTCATGAAAGCCGCCACTTTTCTCTGCAGTTATAGTATCGCGCAGTCTTCTTTGAAACTGTAATTTTATAGATTTAATAAATAGCGATATTCAATATGCCACTGACGAACGACAGATGGCGACAACACAGCCCACACTAATAAGAGGGATGGAGGGAACAACAGGTTTGTCATTTGCAAGTGCAAACCGTATTTTTTTTTTCTAAATTAACGAGTGATATTATAAGGATATTATTGCCTCATTGTGTTGTACCTTGATGCTGTTGAGCATATCGCCTTGGGTAGCGAGTGGTCGCTCATCGGAGCGAACAGAGGGGGCGCGGCGAGGCGCGGGCGCATCGCGAGTGGCGCCAAGCGACGCCGCACCCAGAGACCCGTCGCGGCACATCGATACTGAACCAAGAAATCAATAATAATACGGGTCTGCATAACAATTCTCTGTAAAATTAATCAAGTCCAAAAATATCAAAAAGAAAAGGTCAGTTCAACTTACAAAAAATTATGGCAAATAGTACAGAGGTCAGCACATTAAGCTACCACAATCTGTCAAATTTCTTTGATTGATTTTCAACTTTAAAGCAAAGCAATAAGGTTCATATTCAATTAGGAACAATTGACAGTTTTGTATAGCTTGACCTGCTAGCTTCTGTACAAATGACTAATTTGTATGTTCATGTTCAAAAAAGATTTTATTGAACTGTCTTTACTGACTTAAGGTTGGTTTTTATAAAGCATGTTAATTAGAATTATTATTTTATGTGACTTCTAGGGTATTGTAAATAGTCGATAACAAATTCTTCTGACCCAAGAAGTGGGACCAGGCAAATACCAGAATAGTGAGGAGGCTGTAAAGTGAAATAAAACTATAATATGAAAACAAAACATTTTATTTTTCTTCTAACTTCTAAATCACATTGGCTTTGATATTGTTTAAAACAATATTTTAAGTTTATAACTGAGTATAATTAGCTTTCCGCAAAAAAAAATCATGAAACAGTACTTTACACCAAGGTCACAATTAGTGCAAACCATTAATGGACCTAGAGATACTAAGTTCATTAAACTCATCAGCCTAATCTTGTCCATTTAGTCACACTCACTCTTGTAAGTTCAGTTTTTCATAAATAAATAATATTTCCCCATAAATAGCTTTTGCAGAAGAAATTTCTGCCTACCTACCTATAAATCTATGCATCATAAATTATTCCATTGTTTGTCAATTATTCACATTTTTATGTTAAAAAAGATGGTTTCACCTCTATTTTTTATTGGATTCTCTAGAATAGTATAATATACTCTACGTAGCTTTAATTTATAACAGTGAGCATTATTCAAGGGAATTGAATGAAATGGAAATATCTCTTGAGCACTTAAATATTTCTACTTTTTATAAATTCCATGCCTGCCAATGCAACCCAATACTGATTCTTTTCTCAATAATAATATTCTATTATAGTGAATATAGATTTTTTTTGGTTAGTTTATAAAATAGGGGTGTATATTATCGGTATTATATGCAAGACAATAGTAATCATTTTTAAAATGGCTAATAAATATGAAAGAAAGGTATGAAATAAGAAATTATAATATAATTTCTTATTTCATACCTTTCTTTCACTTAGTACACAGTACTATATCCTCAAATACAAGTATAACAATTCATTTAAAACTATAGCATGTAAAATGACTGAACTGAGTAAAAATGACTATTTTGCAAAATTCTTAACAAATTGGTAACTAAGGTGTTTGTTTTACTTTGCCATTGTCATTGGTTATTGTATCTTCTTGCTTTTGTTTATTATCTTCTATTGCTGTAGAATCAAGTTTGTACAATTGTTTTCTCATTGTAGAGGGCCCCGCAAATATGGCAGGAGATTTTTTAGTTTCTGGTATATAAACTTCATAAGTCTTGAAATATTTGAGAACACTTTCTACATCTTCTTCTTTTAATTTGTATTCTAAAGCTATTTTAGCAGCAGTCACTTCACTAGGATTCATTTGATGAGCGGAAATAAAGTTTATTGCATTCTTAAGTGTTGTTCGCCCATATTTTATTCTTTCTGGTTCTTTAAAACCAAAATCATAGTCCTCGGGCACGGTGCGGTCTTGAGGCAGAAGACGCTTACTCTTATTCTGGGATCTCTTTTCCATCGTCACATCAGCTTCGGGTCTCCCTAGTGAGGTTACATAAACATCTTTTAATCTTTTATCAAGGCCTTCATCTTTTTTGTCTAACTTCTCGTCTATATTGGGTTCCGCTTCGAGGGTTCGCTTCAAATCTTCGATATTCTGGGGATACTTCGGCGCCGGAATCGGCTTTTCTTTTGAAATTTCGCGATGAGCGCGGTTTTCGATGTTGAAGGCTTTGATGGGTCTCAAAGCTCTTGTCACTAAAGCACCCATCTCAGGTGGCGTTAGTTCAGTATTTTTACCTATATATTAGCACAGTTCACTTGAGAAACATTGTTTTTTTAAGCAAAATCTCTGCATTGCATCATAACATGAGAGGTTATCTTTCAATTAGACATAGACAGTTAGACACATCTGACACATTGACAGTTCTCTATTTGAAAATTAAAATTATTGACTATTGTCAGTTATTGTCTTATCGAGGATGGCATTATGCCGACATTTCTTGCTCGTTTATCCCGCAAAATTAAATTTTCATAAAACTCATCAATTATTTTATATTTTAACGTATACTCAGAATTCAGATTAAAATTCCAGTTATAGAAAATAATAATAATTAATTTATTATTAATCATTATATTTTTATTGGAACAATTTGTTTAAAATTTATTTTGTATGTTATCAGCTACAGTAGTTAAAAAACTGTATTATTAGCACCCACCAGTAGACCCCTGCCTGGTGGTGGACCAGAAGCGGACACGATAGCGTTCTAGTAGATTGTGATTTTTTACATCATTGTAGCATAAAATGTCGCAGTTAATTTTTACCTACTTATGTTGTAAGTTATAATAAAACTAACAGTCTGAAACTGTTAGATTAATAATATTATGGGTCCAATCAATTGACTTAGGAGTATTTAGGTTAGATTTCACTGAATGCTTGAATTTTTCATTAAATTGGGAAAAAGGCAGAAGTTAAAGAAAGCAACTTGCTACGATTTTTACACATTTCTTTGCATTCATACATCTTGTCATACAGACATGCCGACTGCGAGTACTACGCACCTAACCTTTTTAAAGAACAAATAAGGTTTTAATTAATAAAAAATATAATAACACTAGTAGGCTTTTACTAATACATAATATGGCTTTGAGCAAGATGCATTATAATTATACATACCAATAAGTTTCTAATACAACACATACTTACACTTCAGCCTCGATAACACATCCTTTAAAGCCGATTTGGAGGCGTCTCTTACTAGGAACTTTTCTGTGGGTGAAGGTGTATTTGTGGCACGGGACTGTTCATTGGACATACGGGCTGGTGGACTCGGGCTCCGTCCAAGGCGTCGTCGGGATTGAGGTTGGCTAGCCATTTTAGATGCTAGAAAAGTAGTGAAACTCAAAGATTGTAGCATGCAGTTACTGGACAGGCTATCAAAATCAATGTTATGAGTACTGAGTGTTTAAATGCTGCATTCTATTTCCTAAAAGCTCATAACAACATCGATTTCGACGTTAAAAGTTACTTTCCTATGCTTTTAGCGTCACTGTGTGTAGGTATAATTTCTACAAAACTATTTTTTTTACTTTTTTTTTAAATACCTGTCAATATAATTGTTATAAATATTCGCACCTGTACTGTAAGACGACGGTGTAACGTGTGTCCCGCCACCCACGTTGGCACTTATATAAGATGGGTTTTGTGGCCGACTAGTATATTGTGGAGTTACCGTAACTGTTGAATTTAACATCTTTTCCCGTTCGGTATTATAAATACTACTTCGCATTAAGTAATTCTGAAAAGGAACCAAGTAATTTTTATAACATGTTGATGAGCAAATAAGGAATAACATCATAATTACGGGGAGTACAGGTGTGATGGTATATTATGTTTATGTTATACCTGCGAATTCGTACGCGTAGACTTAGTAACACAATTTACTGTTGTCGGATTGATTTCTGGGATAAATAGTTCTCCTATATCAGTTTTTCAGGATGTCCGGGATGTTCCCACATTTCTCCGAGATAAAAAGTCCCACCAATTTTCAGCCAAATCGGTTCAGCCGTTCTTGAGTTTTATATAGTGTAACTAACACAACTTTCTTTTATATAAATAGATAATAATTAAATTGAATTACCCTGGCATCATTAACGCTTTTAATTACTGGAGCTTGACTTGTGCGGTAGGTTGTAATAGGAGTATATCCCCGGATTTTTGAATCAGTTTCCTAAAATTGTAAATCAGGTTACGATCACTCTGTCAAGTATGTAATTATTTTTTTTGTGTTGTTATTTTTGAAATATTTACCCTAATGTTAGATTTCACACTTTCTCGTGGCGTCGGTGAACGCGTAGTAGATGTTCTAGAAGTTGGACGACCAGCTTTAGGGTCACCCGCACCACTGCTACGTCTCGACACATTACTGATTGAGTCATAGTGTTCTCTACGGTAATAACATATTACAATTATTATACTTGATACTGACATAAATATTGGAAATAGTCATGTTTCAGGTAACGATATTTAATTACCCTCTATATATTATCTTTTGATGACTATTGTTCAAACTTTGGGTCTTCACGCGCCAGTCGCACTCCTTCTCGGACGTCTTATTAAGAGCTGCCACAAAAGAAATTATATACTGTACTAGTTCCCTTAAAATCGTTTTATTTTTTTATAAACATTAACAAAAGCTGATCACAAACCCAGTCTAACAAACTGCATAATCCATTACATTTGTCTGGTGAATAGCTTGCACAACGCACCGCCAACATCCACAAACTGTCGTTAATTTTTTGGAAACATGATTGGCAACACAAGTATTTTTTCCATGGTGCTACTCTCACTGGGTGACGATCACTATCGTCATGGTCTTCAGAAAATAAGTTACTCCTTATAATACATCCCTTCAATTGAGTTACAGTTGTAGTGGGCATTACTGTCAAGTCACATGATGTTATAAAAACTTCATCATCTTCGTGATACGGCTTACACCCATGGTCTGGACGGAAAAATATAAAATTGATGCCAAAATCCAAATTTCATGTCCAAGTTTAAAATAACACTGTTTACTTTTCAACTAGAAAATTGACGGTGCGTTGCGTAAAGCTTTGCTGTAAGAAAAGCTAGTAGTACAAACAGTGTTACTTTAAACAAATACAAAACAGTACAATTATAAATAGGGCAATACAATAAACTATATGACAAAATAACACTGTTTGAATGAATTATGTACTTCTAAAATAAATAAACAATGCCTTTCAAGACCCATCTGGAAGCTTAGCGTACAGGTACTGTAGGAATACAACTTTGAAAAACCCTGGTATCCAGAATTGGACCATGAAAGGTAAAAATAAACAATTCTAATAACCTTCTTTGATTCTAGAGTTTTGTGGTCTCATAGGAGCTGCCAGGTCCTGCCGAGCCTGTTTTTGTAACGGAGGTGGCGGTGACGGTGACTTATGGAACACCACCGGCCGCTGTCTCATTGTCTTTTCGGCAATGGAGTAAACACCGAACTCATGTAACGGCAGCTTCTCTGTATCCTGATATGTGCGTTTCCTGTCACAAACTTTATTAACTTAAGTTTTCATTAGTTAGGTATGAATATAAAACAAAGTAGCCATTTAATTGAATTAGGTTTTTTAACTACTAACACCCACCACCACCACACCAGTCAACAGATCAGAAAACATTCCAACTATCAATGAAATCTTCACCTGTTTACCTATAAAGATTCCCCTGCTTTATCAGCCACGGTTCCAATTGCTCCAGCCAATCCTGCGACAAATATAATACGATCATTGTACTTAAAACCTGTTTCAGAAACTTCAAAAGCCTACTTGTTTTATAAAACTTACTTGTTGATGTCCAATAACCGATCCTGGTCTGCAAATCCTCATCCAGCCTATAGCTTCGTGAGCAGTCATACGGTAATGCTTGATTAGATAACAACCAATCAACGAACCAGTGCGCCCTAGACCTGCCTGAACAATTTCTTCGTCAGAAACAGAAAACATTAAAGAGAAATAAGTGTTCTCAGAATAAATTCGTAACCTTGCAGTGAACCGCGATGGCACAGTTTGCTTCTTCACTGATCTGGAGAAATTTAAACAAGATGTGTCGCGGTGGGCAAGACCCGTCAGGGAAAAATAAATCATAATGAATGATTCCAACATTATTGAATCTGCGAAGGGAGAAACAGAATGTAATGAATTAATCAATAAGAAATATTTGAGTTATGTGAAACACAATATACTCACACTTTTCCATCATACAATCTTTTATTTAATCGTATGACTAGTTTCACGTTGTTTTCCAAAAAGTAATCTATGTACATTTCAGGTGGGTGATATAAAGACACGCTGTAGTCAACTGGACCAATAAAAGCCAGAAATTTACCTATAGAAATATTTAAATGATAGATTAACTAGAAATATATACTATTTTGTTTGTATTAATTTAATACCAAATAGTCTTACCAGGAACTATCCAATTCAAATCACCACCTTGAATTTTGTCGAGTCTATCATATTCCTCGTAATTAAAATCTTGAAAGTTAAAGAAACCCAACTCTCGAGCCCTTTTTATTGCTTGCAGGCAATCCATTAATGATATAGTGTATGCTGATTCACCTTGAGTTGCGTCTTGGAAAGGTCTAAGAAATTGCAATTTAATTAAGACGGTAGTTTTATTATTATAAAATAGCTAATCGTGCAACTGTGATAATAATAACTATAAGATGTTAGTAAAAATGAAATTGTGTAACGTGACATAATAAAGACTAATTACTTTATTAAAATTGTATTAGACCTGTAGCTCTGTCCGTGGACCATTAGGGGCTTCAAAGCATCTCTTGGTGTTAAACTCAAATACAATACTCCGTAACATCCTATTAGAAAAGCAGAATTTGCCTTCTTCTTGGGGTCAATAGAAGTATAATGTACAATAGTCTGCTTATTTAGATATTGTTTCAGTTTTTCATTTAATATTCTACAATATTTGTACACACAACCAAGATTTAAGGGTCCAAAATCTGAATAATAATTTTCATAAACTAGTTCATTATCTATACAAAAGTAATGCGTGTCAACCGTATTCTTAAGTGTTTTTCCTTGCCTTACTGTTGCGAAATATAAAACATTTTTTATATATTCTGCCATAAACAATATATCAGGACTTCGAGTCATCATTGCAATAACAATGGTATGTAACTTATTTGATAGCTCATCTTTACTATAGTAATAAACTCATTTACAACTACTATACACAGTTTTTGTAGAATAAGACACTAAAACACTACGATTTCACAACACAAACATATTTTCTAAACAAATTTACAAAAAATAAAATAATACAAAATTCAAATGACAATGTCGTTGGCACTCTTTTGTTTTAAACTTGCCACGGTCATTACTTCAAATCACTTTTCTAGGTTGCCAGTTCGAATAGTTTGTATTCATAACTAAAGCCTAGTTCGGACTAGGCTAGTAATTTAGTCGAGTAGTGAGTAATTTAGTGGCTAAATGTGTGCAAACCACAAAAAAATTGTCAAGTAGTTTAGTGAATGATTAAGTCGAGTCGAACCATTTTACTCTATTTTTATCGGGCGAGTGGCGCCTTAGTTAGCCGGTGAACCAGCACGGATGCTTATTAGGTAAGCATCCGTGCTGGTTCATGATTGCTCCTTGATGTTTTTAAGGTAAGAGTGAATAGGAATCTTCTGGGTAAGCGTGTTCCACCTTCGATCTCGTCATCGCTTACCATCAAACTGGGGTCAAACGCAAGCCCAACCATAAAAAAAACCTCTCCGTATAAATAGGCTTTTACAACTTCACATGACACTTCGGCGGCGGCGCCACTGAGCAAGCTTTAGACAATTATTGCAAGTTTAAAAAACTACACTATTATTACTACCATTATTAAAAATGCGTTTGACAGCTCCTCAAGTCTTTTTCCGGTACGCAAGGTAAATTGTTAAACGTTCTGTGTTCGTTTTCTCTGAATCTTGGAATATTTTCGCGATCTTTATTTGTATAATGTCTCTACTTGTTCCAAAAATATGTCGAAGTACCGCTCAACTCATTGTGTTTCTTATTTCAGGTCGTCATATAACTTAAAACCATGGCTGATGTCGAAGTGTAAGTACTTTTTGTTTTCCCCCATAATCGCATAATCAAGTGTCTCTCTTGGTGAATATAATATTCTAGTTATTCATTTAATCCTTATTGGTGATCCTAAAATGCAATTATCATTAAATTCAATATGTAAACATGTTGTCAATATAACCTACAAAACATTGTGTCCAACGATGTTCTATCAAGTCTTGTTACAATAAAGTAAGAAAAATCTGTACCTTTTTTCCTATAGTTGAGATAATATTTAACTCACCAAGAAATATTCTAAAATCTAACCTAAGTTTTCAATTGATAGTGAGGTACCCGCGAACCCCGTCCTGAGCGGCGGAGCGATGGACGTGAACACAGCCCTACAGGAAGTGCTGAAGACCGCTCTCATCCACGGGGGACTCGTACATGGACTCCATGAGGCCGCCAAGGCCCTTGACAAGTTAGTAAACTGATATCAATTATAATTTTAAGCCTAAAAACATAGAAGAAACGGACTGAATGGGATGAAGTAATTGCTACCTATGTCTATTGCCAAATGACAGTAGTGTAAATACCCCATCCTGTTTTATAATAATTCAAGATCTGTACAGACGCCAGCAGGTCAAGTTATCCAAAACTGCCAAATTTTCCCAATTGAACATGAACCTTATTTACAAATTTATCAAAGAAATTTGATAGATTGGGGTAGCTTGATGTGCTGGATTCTGTACATAAATTTAATGCATTGGAACTACAACCAATATTCACTCAGTGTGGGGCTGTTCTAGCCCTGTGTTGTGTGGAAATATCTGGCACTTATTCAGTTGTGTGGGATACACTCCGATGCAGACAGTGACGCACATTCATAGTACCACACTGTTTTGATGTTCAACATTGTGGCCTCCCATATGTGCCACATTCTTATGTCTTAAAAGTATTTAGCTGTAGAAAAAGCAACAGTATTGGGGAACACATTACATTCTTCACATTTTTACATATTTTTATACATATATACAATCTCTGGTAATAATAATTATGGGATTATCAACCCTCAATTATTGGGTCATCAGCCCATCAAGCAATTCATACAACTAGAGTCAAATAAATCTTGATAGGATGTTTACATGAATATTTGTATAATTTTGAAATGGTTTCAACAGGAGGCAAGCTGTCCTGTGCGTACTGGCTGAGAACTGTGATGAGGCTGCATACAAGAAGCTTGTCCAGGCTCTCTGTAATGAGCACCAGATCCCACTTGTGAAGGTATGTCCACATTTACTAATAGCTTATAATAGTACTCAGGAGAACAATAATGTCAAATAAAGTAGGTAGTGCACATTCATTATGAATAACAGCACTCCTTTTTAGGCTCCTATTTTATTTTAAGTATTATTATTTAAATTAAACAGCCTATGTAATTGATTGTTGTGTGTTATGTGGGTTGGGTACAGACAGAAACTTGTTACCTGACCTGACTATAAACATGGTGCAGCGTGCCATCCAATCCACATACCACACTGTTCACTGTTTTGTTTCCAAATAAACATGTTAATATGTTCAAATTATGAGTTTATTCCAAGTAACATTGGGTGTATTACAGCAAACCAGAAATTCTCAATTATATAAAACATTTTCTTTGTCATATTTATTCTCTCTTGAATGCAGTGTGTCATAAACACAAATAGTTGCGCTCCGCACGAGCGGGCCCGGTCCCATGCTGGTCCCGCCTAAGGAGCGCAGAGTAAACCGTGTGCCCCTATGGTGGCTCTCAACCTGATGAGTCAACTTTCCTAGCACTCGAACATTTATATTTTAACTTGCCTACGTAATAATGAAACTAAAACTAATAATGAGTAGTGTATTATTCAAATATATTTACAATCAGGCATTAACAATATGTTTATCACAGGTGGACAACAACAAGAAGCTCGGTGAATGGGCGGGTCTCTGCAAAATCGACAAGGATGGCAAGGCAAGGAAGATTGTCGGCTGCTCATGTGTGGTTATCAAGGTAGGTAGTTAAATTAACTACTACAATTTTGACCAAGCTTCATGGATCATGTAAACTAAATGAAGTGTATTATTATTTCAAGCTGTACTCTATGGTAGTGATAAAAAAAATTAAGTACAGTTGCCACCTTTATTTCACTGCCTTTCTATGCGCATTCAATAATATTTTGTCATTGTTTACATTTTTCAACTAGTTTTAAACTCGGAACAGTGAGCAACAGAACTCTGAATCAGGAGCTGTAAGGTCACAGGAAATGACGATAGTAATCATAAAAGAAAGAAAGCAGTATTATAATCCAGTTTATTGCGCTCAGCACGAACACTATCAACAATCATAGTTGCTAGTGACGAAATACAAGCGCAACAATAAAGTTGAGTGACCCTATGGTGCCATGCCACTTGCATAGGCAACTTTCCTATCACTCATACAGATTCTTTAAAGTTATCGAAAATTTCATCCAAGCTCCTCTATGACTGCTCTTCACATTTCAAACCCACTCAAAATAAACATTTTTTCATTTTCACTCAGCAAGAAACCTGTTGCATCATTTTCAACTAACTCCCTTTAATAAAGAAAGAAAACTTTATAACATACAATATCCACAGCAAACCCTGTACGAGGCCAAAAAGGACCCAAAGACGCTCTACACTGCTCCTTTGAGGCTTTAACCATAATTTTATTAAAATATTCTATTCATTACAGGATTTCGGTGAGGAGACGCCAGCGTTGGACGTGCTCAAAGACTACTTGAAGTCTTCAAGCTAATCATTCACCTAGTGTATAAGTTAAATAATAAAAATGCAAAAAAATTATAAGTACTTTCATTTATTTTCCTTTTAACACACGCAGACATGGCACATAAAACACAATAGATACTAAAATCTTATTTATTTAAATCTAAAATAAATAATAATTCTCCATAATTCGAAGCACATAGTTACATGTACTAAAAAATAATAGCATGAGCAAGTGCTTAAAAAAGAAACGTCAAACTCAAAATAACGACTTTACAAACATAATTTAGCGAACTGATCGCATATTTCCTTGTGCTTTGGCCACTGTTGCACTTGACATTCCCTGCAACCGAAATAATGATTATGTAAGTACCTACATGAGGTATAAAATTTTCATTTTTGTACAGTAAGTCAGGCGAGGTCCACAGGAGACTTAAGGCTCATGACCCCCTCCAAAATCATTCACGTCTATGTACAATTCTCGAATCTATATATTAATATCACGGAATAGATATAAGGTTGAAAAGGCCCTCGCTACAATAGGTAATCTGGGCATGGCAGTGCTCCCACCAAGACTACGAGCGAACCCGGAAGCATCTTTACTCGCAAGCGATCCAGCGATATTTTTCACCCCGAAACAGATTATTCTGAAGTTTTCCATAACTACAATAAGTAATTGTAAAATACCTACTTTATTTTCTTGCAACGTACTTATTGAATTATGGTACCTACATACATTTTACGATATAGTACGGGCCCTGAGGGAATTAGAAGTTAGAACTGACCTGCCACAATACCACTCAGTTTTGCACCTGGAGCATTTCTTAGTGGCCTTGTCGCCACACTTGGCACACTTAGCGCCGCCACTGTCCAAGGCGAGAGCCGCATCGCTCGTATACGACTCGAGGAGGCGCTTGGCCATGGTCCGCGACTCCTCGGACCCGTCCATGTGGAACATCTCCAGTTGAGCCTTGGCAATGGTTTTCGTACGCTTGTGGACTTGCTTTAGGTAGGCGTCTTTGATCTGTATTTAAAGTAAATAATAAAAAAATAAATATTTTTGGACAATTTTTACACAGCACCGTCTGGTCCCAAACTAAGCAGAGCTTGTACTATGCGTTACCTACTAGACAATGGATATAATAGTAATACACATTTTTTTTGTAAATACATACCTACTTATAATACATAAGAAACACCCAAACACTTATGATCATCATATAAATATTTGTGTCCTTTGGGAATCGAACCCACGACCTCGTGTTCAGCAGCCGAACCACTACACCACATACACACATCAAAGAAAAGTTTGCGATCACTGAAAAATCGACATCTTTTTTGTTAAAGTAGATTATATCTTATTATTTTTAGATTCTTTATTTAAAAATATAGATTTAGAATATAAAACAATAAAACAGTTCAATTTAAAAACGTATAATTGAGCATGCTAATTATCGCAAACTTTTTTCATGTGTATACGTCGGCGAGGTAAGTGCCTAATAGAAGTAAACATACTACTCGACTCTTAAATTCAAAGTAAACGTAGCAAAACTTAAAAATTTTAGGGAAGTGATTCAACAAAGGTGCTAGCTTCTGAGTGGTCAGCGGGAATAGTTTTCTACAGTTCTACACTATTAATATGCCAACACGCCTTTATACCCCGAAATAATAGGCAGAGGTTCGCGGTATTTGTAAATCCCGTATAATAGAGAGCGAGCCTAACCGCGCACAAAACCTAACTCAGATAAACACTGCTCAAACTGGGATTCGAACCCGGGACTTCTAGCGAAGGAGTTGTGCAAACGACCACAAAACTAATGAGGCAGTCTTACCTACACTACAATTAATGCGGTTAATTTGTCTATATTTGTATGCACGGTAGAGTAGTGCCAAGTTTGTGACAAAATAATAATTATTTCCAATAGAAAATGAACACAACACAAGACCTGAGGCACGATCTCGATGAGTGTACATCCGGGATTCTTCACGCCGTTGGTACGGTTATGAAGGCTCGAGTAGTCTCCTACGGCTAGCCGGCATAGAAACATCTTGAGGTCACCCAGTGGTGGGATCTGATCCAACATAAGGTCAGACATCTTGGCTTGCAACTGAAAATTCCGATAGTGGATTTTTTTGTGATAAGGCAAGATTATATTATATCAGTCTTAGCGGTTAAAATGGCATTGTAACCCATGTTACTCAAAATGGTGGGGTACTTACTCTACAGAAAGCATTACGTCGGCACTCGTCAATCGTGTAGTACTGTGAGAGACGCGGCTCCAACAGCAGTTGACGCACACTCAGCCACAGTTGTACTTCGGTGCGGTGCATTTGAGACAATTCTTCGTCTGATGGCTTGCTCCAGCGACCGACTGTAGGACACAGTATAGTATACTGTAGATATGAGATATCTAACAAAAAAACTAATTGGAGGATAGCTACTTGGCACATGTTCTCGAATAAAAAGTTATGATCTCTACATATTGATTGAAATTTCAATTAAGTGCCTAACTACTCAAATTTATTATACACTAACTTTATTAAATGAACTTAACAAAACATCGACAAAAGATCATATCAGCGTGCCTAACCAAAAGTTTAATAATAAAAATATAGTTTAAACTAATCATCCTCACAGTTAAAAGTCTGCAATTCGTCTTTATCGTTTCGCTTTTTCCATGGTTCGTGCAGAAGCAGATGCGTTAGTAACGAGGGCACATCATGTGTCTTGTATAAATTTGTAGAAATTGATGCGCCTGCGCCGCCCACTTCCATGTGCTCTGCTATGTAACTGGAATACAATATAAACAAACGGGTAACTTACTAAACACCCATAACATATGAGATAGTCTGTCTCAAAATTTGGATTACTTATAATATAATCATCATCATTATAAACCCATACAGTATGTAACAAAAACCCTGTCCGATCCGAAAGAGGCGTATTCCTTTTCTTATATACTTACTAATAAACATACATAAAAATACGATATTAAAGAAACCAGAAAGTATCGTTTTTTTTTCTTCTAATAAACTTACACAATTCTCCACTAAATATGGGAAAATTTCATAAGTTGACAATACTCCACCCAGCGGCGAAATCTTTTAATATTTACCAATTTATTTTTCATTTTTACCTCAAAGGATACCGCCACGCTGCGCCGCTCCGTGCGCGCTTTGTCGTCGCCGACAGACTGTACCTAACTACCTACAGAGCGGCACGTGTAAGCCAATTGTTGTCCTTGACATGTCAGTCTCGCGTAGAGTTCGCTTCCGATCGGACGTCCGTGAATCTCTTATCACCTCGATTACCCATCGTATCGTGAGTAATGTCGTATTCCAATCTGTTGTCAATGTCGTGTTCCAATGTGCTTATGCTGCAATTATGCAGATGTTCGAAAAGACTACGAGTGAGTGAGAGTATGGGGTGCGTTTTGCTAGGCAAGGTATGCCAGTGCCGTCGGAGCGTGTATCCAACGTCTCCATGAACTTGAAGTTCACGTGTACACGTGTACGAACACGTGTCAAGCAGTGTCCATGAATTAGTACAAGACTCATTACCCTAATGCCGAAAGACCACGAAAACACGACGTGGAATATCAGTAAGTACCTATTGGAAGTTCACTTAAGGAACACGATCGCAGAATTTTGTAGATATCAAGTTCATGTTTTACAAAAGAATTTTAACAAAGCAATACATTTAGTTCATTGTTTCTTGAAAAAAAACGTCAATAATTATTTACCTATTAGGTAAGCAACACTATTCCTGTACGATATCAGCTGATACCCACGCGTAAGCGGAAGTATTGGGTATCACGATGCTTGTACGATACCAGCTGATACCTACGCGTAGGCCCGGTAGGAGGTAATCATCCCTATGACTAATACGTAACAGCTGATACTTATGAAAAACACAAAAGAACGTCAATTATTAGGTAAACATAACTATGCCTAATCGATATTAGCTAATATCTACGTGTAGGCCCAGTAGGTTTAAGATTCATTCGCGTTAAATTTGTTTGGCGGCACGCGACAGAGCGGGCTGGCGGCACATGAAAAAGGATCAAAAAGCGGCAAATTGCTCGGGCGGTTTCTTTGACACTAGTGTAGATTGAATTCAATAAACTTTATTTCGTGGATTGAGTGTTGACATGTAAAAGGTTTAGTTTTTTTTAAATTATATTTAAATTAATCGGGGAAAAAAGAATATCTCGTATCTAATTATTGTTTACGTGTTTGTGTACGTAATACGACACCTTATACGACCCTTAAGGATCGGACAGGGTTTTTGATACATACTGTATACTGTGCTACTGCGGGGCAATGCTATAGTCCACCACGCTGGCCTAGTGCGGGTTGGCAGACTTCACACACCGTCGAGAAAATCTAAAGGCATGAAGGTTTCCTCACGCTCGTTTTTCTTCATCGTTAAAGCGGGTGTTAATTAATTATTAATACGCACGTAAATTTGAAAAGTCAGAGGTGCGTGCCTTGGATTCGAACTCAAGACCTTTGACTTGGCAGCAGGCAGTCCAATGGTCATATCACTAGGTTATCACTGGTTCGGATATAATATAATGCTACGGAATAATTATATTCCGTCTCACATCTACTCACCGCACGATGGAAATGCATCGCATGCTAATGTCAAATTGAAGATCCCGCTTTTGTCTGTCTAGCTCTTCAATAGCCGTTTCACATTCTAGCTCTTTAGCTGTCAATGGCTTCAAGTAGTCGTTACTGTGACGAACATGTACATATTGATTACTAAACACTTGTAGTCTTACTTAGAGTACCTAAGCTCACATCAGAATCATAATAGTATTTTATTAATTACCAATAAGTTATCTAAATAGTGAATTAAAGTCGATTCAAGATGAATTATATGAGTGCGTGTATTATTTCAATTTGAATCGTATGCCAGTGCTTAAAAGACAACGGTCTAATGACAACTCTGCATATTTTCTGATCTATGATTCAAATAGTAAAAGTGCTCACTTGATAAGAGCCAATAGTGCAGTCAGCTGATCAACGGCGTAATTTAACAAATCTACCACCACCTCGTTAATGCATTGGGCACCATCCTCGTGGAATAATACTGTCTCCAGTAAACCTACTGCCGCTGCTTCGTGATACAACTGGGAATAAAATAAATTTATTTATAGCTAAAAACAACATAAACTAGGTAAAATTTTATTATAGTAAGTACATACCACCATGTATACTCCGAATGTATTTTCTGGGGAAGGCTCCAACTTAATTATTTGTGGATAGATCTTAGTACGCCACACTTGGATACATATTGCTTCATACACCAACACTGGTAACTGAATAAAGTTTATGAGATATGAGCATCGGTCGGTCAGTCTATGGGTAGGTACACTATGCTTCTATTTCTATTAATAAGGGTGCAAAATTGACTATTGTTGTATAGAGTCCAGCTATTATAGAGGTCAGTGAGGCCAGCAGATCAAGCTACCACAATCTGTCAAATTTCTTTAATTGATTTTCAACTTTAATACAAACCTATAAGGTTCGTATTCAATTGGGAAAATTTGAAAGTTTTTGATAACTTGACCTGCTGGCGTCTGTACACTACAATGTTATACTTAGGTAAGTAATAGTGTTGACTACAACATTTCTAGGTAACTAAACGGCTAATTAACTATCTTGAAGTTATACGGTTCGTAACTTGGCGGAGCACTGCCGTACACCACAGCTAATACATTACTCAGACTTACCTTTCCAGAAGAAATAAGAGTTTCTTTTGTAAGTTCCTCTTGCATCGAAGATGCTTCTAGAACAGCTTGTTGGTTTATTTTCTGTAGTCTTAGGTGCCAATCTACCCATCTAAAAATAAAGTTGCATTATATTTTACTTTGACGATAATTGAATGAACGTAGCTCGGGTACATTGGGTGTAATTTAGCATAGATTATTTAAAGGAAAATTAAATTAACAGGAATAACAAGCATTCGTCTACTTACGCTTGATTTCCTATAGAGTCTATGCGGGATGGTTCCATACTATCGACGAACAAATCAAGCTCTCCCACATCCAGGGCTCTCAGCTGAGGATCCTTTTCGACCATTTCAAATAATAGAATACTTTCTTCTTAATATACAATGGAAAACCCAAAACAATCGCATGTAATCTTTATATTTTGCTAATAACCATGGAAACTGTTGTAGGTTCAATAGATTTTTTTAAATACCCGCCACCGGAAGTCACCTACCAAGTGAGACGGATAATAAATTGATACCATTCAACTTTACGTACGCATTATCAACATACCAAATTAGTTACGATTATGACTGCAAATCTTATCTGTTATACATTAATAAATTATCGAAATATATTTGTGTCCTCTGTTCAAGTAAATATAATAAATATACATTGAACTAATCACGGTTCTCTTTAACCTAAAAATTAGGGACAGAATAATTATTACCAATTATATTCCGGCGGTCGTTGCTCATTTTGCATCATCGGCTTGAGATTTAAAATATCGTGGTGTAGTCACTAGCCTTTTTTTTTATAGTACGGAAAATCCTCATGGACTATCCGCAACCTGGGGAGGCGGCAGAGTATGTCGGACACATACCGACTAAAACCGTACTTGCCTTCACTTGCCCTATAATCATGGCCAAGGGATCCGTGAAATTCGTCACGACCATGACAGGGTAGTTGCTGGTTTGGATTCTAGTAGCGGATAAAAATAAATATTATTTTATTCTTTTAACACCTTTCTAGTGGTGTTGGTGGTGGGGTTATTTTATTTTTTTATTGATGAAATCGTAACTAACATGAACAAACCAAGCTAGTATTGCTATACGAAAAATTAAAATAAAATGGCGACTGGCGGAAGTCTGTATTCTGTCTTTCTTTTGATAATTTGACACACGTGCCGCGTGGAGTTTTGCCCCGCAGGTTGATATAAAATTATATATTTATTAGTAAATTTGTGTTAAATTTGACATAAATCTCACAAGCAATGCTATTGTAGTGTCAGTAAAATATAATATTAAGTGAAATTCGTGAAAAGTGATCGTAAACTTGATGGGTAGGATGGTTACATGCCGCCACACCAATGATCCTTGTTTTTTCTATTCATAAAAGCTTTACTGGTATTAGAATAATTATAAACCAATTTATCACAATCAGTTTGTAGTGATTGCATGTGTATATTCGTATATTCAAGATAAATATCGAAGTTCGCGCAACACGTCCTAACCTCTTCGGCAATACAACAGTGTGGTATGGCACCAAAACTACTCGCTCGGGCACTGACAATTTCTCTTCTCATTACTTTTTGATTTATTGTCAATTTAAAACCTTTTTCAGGCTCTGGCTTCTATGATAATATACATATATCGAAAAATATAAATACCTACAGCTTCATAAAAATAACTTGGAGTGTTGACCTAGTCTTCTGTAATACTTGTAGGAAATATAACTTTAACTTAGAGTAATGTATATTGTTCAGTGCCAAATGCTTCAGATTAAGTAATACTGAAAGTATTTGTAGGAACATAATATTATCATAAATATTACTATAATTACTAGGTATCAATAATCTTTTCCATCTCCTATAGTTAATATGCAGGCTCCTGCACCTGACTCAGCTGATTGCAAAACAATAAGTCAATTCAATTAATGAAGTCTATAAAAAGAAGTTCATGACAATATTTACATTTCTGTCTATTTACTTGTTGATAAGTGTGTCTAATGTTGCAGCACGATGGTTGCGACTACAGACAAGAAGGCTGCGGCCGAAAAGAAGCCCGTGAAGGGTAAGGAGGACAGCAAGAAGCTGCCCGCCGTCCCCGAGTCAGTGCTCAAGCACCGCAAGAGGAGGGAAGCCCTCCGCACACGCCGTCTCCAGGTATATTTGTGGTCAAATTAGTTTTTCAGAGTATTTATTGATTTCTGACATTTACGCGAATATTATACATAGAAATAAAACTACTTTTTACAGATTTTATAGCGTTATATTGATATTATTAATCCCGACATTTCGGAACCTTTACAGCATCCATGGTCACGGGTAGACAGAGTATTGTTTCTTTATTTTGCTGATAATAATAAATAATTTTAATTTTCTAATAGTTACAAGATTTCTTTGTCTCATGACATTATGTGGTGGTAAGTCAACAGCCTTACTGTATGACAGTGAATAGGTTGGATGAAGTCGAGGAAGAAGAAATTTAGGATTTTTAAATTTAAACCTATCAACAGGCAGGATGTGACTGGGATAGACTTTGTTAAACTACTTTGTCTGCTAGTTATTAACCTGACAGGTTAAACCAACTTGTCTAAATATACTTATTTAGCGAAGGAAAAGTTCCACCTTTTCTTTGCTAAATAACTTTAAAATCTTAGAGGGGAAAATGCCAAAATATTGTCTATATATCGCCGTCCCCAGAGAATAAAATGATAATTGCAAAAACGCAACTTTTCAGGAAAAATAAAAAACATGTTTTCGTCGATTGCTCCTTAAATACTGAACCTAGACTGATGGTTGTTAGATCTGTGCAAAGGTTATTTTTTGTGTGTTCGAAATGTTTTAGTAAAACACGCCTAATTATTAAAATACAGATAATATTATTAAAATAATAAGAATTTAGTCAAAATCAATCATCGTCTAAGTTGTTTAATGTTGATTATCATTTTATTCTCCGTAAATCCTGATCAGAATCAAATATTGTACTGTTTACTTATCATTTTATTCTACGGGCTTTTATGGCACGAGTAACGATTATAATATTTTAATATCAGTTTGTTCTCGTAAAAATTGTTTTTTTTTTCTGTTAAAGACTTTGAATTTGTTTTTCTAATGAAACTATGATATGGTAATAAAATGATAACTGCTTTTATCATTATCTAGACAAATATTTTTCACGAGAACATAATTGTATTACTATTTGTCATAATAACAAGTGAAAATACAATGCGATAATAGTATATTAACAGTTTATTCTAGTAATTTAAGGCCCGTGTTAAATCTATGAATAGTATTGTAAAATTTTTTAACTTCGTAAATAACTGTATAAAAATTACGAAAAAAATTGAGCAGATGTATAACCACCCACAGATCCCAAAAATGACATAACACTAAAACTAAGATAATGGCAGTTATCATTTTATTCTCCGGGGACGGCGATATGTTTTTTATAAATATTTTAAACCTTTACTTTCTATTCTCCTTAGAAATGTCATGTAAAACTTGCTTTAATGATGATCCCAACACTTAAAGGCATAGTTCATCTGATTAAGATGCTGTTAATTTTCTTAACTGACTACACACATATTCAAATTGAGATAATACTCTAATAATATATAAAGACTAACATAAACATATATTGTTACTAGGTCACCCTCAAGAGGCGTTCAACGGCCATCAAGAAGAAGAAGGAAATCTTCAAGAGGGCTGAACAGTATGTTAAGGAATACCGCATCAGGGAGCGAGATGAGATCAGGCTAGCCAGACAGGTAAGTTATCAATATTTCTCACATTACATGTGATTTATCCTACATAAAATTCTTCTATTAAAATCGGTGAATCTATAATCGTTATCAACATCATCGTCATATCAGCCACAAGAGGTCCACTGCTGAACAAAGGCCTTGACTTCCACAAGGATCAGTTATGTGCTGCCTGCATCCAACAACCTCCAGCAACCTTTTTTGTTTTGATATTGTTACAAATTACAAAACAAAAACATATTATGTATTTACACCAAACATCTTGAAGCAAAAAGTCTTTATTTAAAAAAATATTTTTTTGTGATAATGACTGACATGATTCTTAGTGTGGGAGCTTTTTAAAAAATATTTTAAAAATTAAAAATACCTAATTATAAAAAAATATGAAAGATACGTATGAACATTACATAATATCAGTCAAAATCATTAACCCTTTTTGCTTCTCGGTGGTCAAGTAAAAACGGAGGATTTAGTTACTTTAATACTTGTGCTAGCTATACATATACATAAACACCTAAAATTACCATATCACCTAATATCCATAATGCCATAAAGCTACTGTATCATAATTTCATGTACCATCTATTTTATTATAGGCTCGCAACCGCGGCAATTACTACGTACCTGGAGAAGCTAAGCTCGCGTTCGTCATCCGTATCCGTGGTATCAACCAGGTCTCACCCAAGGTAAATTTCTAATTCTATTTTTTTTAATAGTGACAAGATTAAATACTGCCTCATTAGCCTAGTGGTCATAAGCGCGACTGCTACGCTTGGGTTAGATTCCCAGGTTGAGCAAGTGTTATTTGGTTTCTCTTATGAAATTTTCAATAGCATCTTGATGTTGGAATTTGTACCCGGTCAATGGTAGCTTTTTACATGGGATCTATTTAAACTAACGAACCTGTGGGTGTACATTAGCACACCTCTGCCAAACCCTTTGGAGGATATCTCCCAAAGGGTTTGGCGTGCCTGTATAGGCATGATGGGTTTTGGTTTGTTTTCTAAATTTCGGCCTTCGAACAGGCAAAGATTGCGGTTATTTGATTTGTGGGTCTGTTGTCTAACAAATAATACTTATTGAAAACATTTTTGTGTTTCTTTAAATTTTTTGTAGTTGATAGGGCCACTAAATGCACTAGTACACGCACATCGAATGGACAACTGTAATATTTTACGATATTATGGCTGACATTGTGATATTTTATTTGCCTCATTAGTCTAGTGGTTCTAAGCGGGACTGCTACGCTAAAGCTCCTGGGTTTTTCTAAGAAATTCTCAGTAGCTCGATTTTTGGATTTGTGCCCGGTTAATCACAACAGGGTCATTAGTTATCTGAACTTTCGTTTTCCCACAGGTCCGCAAAGTCCTGCAGTTGTTCAGACTGCGCCAGATCAACAATGGCGTGTTCGTGCGTCTCAACAAGGCCACAGTCAACATGCTGCGTATCGCCGAGCCCTACATCGCCTGGGGATACCCCAACCTGAAAAGTGTCAGGGAGGTCAGTACCATGATGTCATTAATCATTGACATGTTACAATTGCGAGATATATTATAAGATTTATAAAATCAATAATGTTAAATCGCATGTAGTTCGGAATAGAAGGGCTGTATTATTATCATTAAATGCAAACTAAACATGAAGGAAATATAAGACACAAAACTATACTACAATGTATACTTAATTATGTCAAACTAAACTATTATAAAAAAAATTAGATATAGAAGACACCATGATTTTCCAATATTATTTTTCTCCTGGTTCAGCAAATTGATGAAATTATATTTACGAATTGATGTTCTTTCACAGCTGGTATACAAGCGTGGTTTCGCGAAGGTCAACGGCCAGCGCGTGCCCATCGCATCAAACACAATCGTGGAGCAGAAGCTCGGAAAACAGAACATCATCTGTGTTGAGGATCTCATCCATGAAATCTTCAGCGTCGGAGAGAAGTTCAAGGTAATCAGACATCTACCTAACGTCACTTACGTGGCACATGGTGTTTTGGTGTCAAAACCTCTTGGAAAACTATACAATATATAGTGTAGATTGACAGACAACCTTCCATGGTTAGAGAGGCACTGAAACAGGTGCGGTGCGACCGCCACAAAAGTCATAGTTATCGAATACTAGCTTCTGCCCGCGGCTTCGTCCGCATGGAAACGTTACTTTGAATTAGCCTATATAACATATAGGCTGATGTATAAATAATGATACTATAAAGTTTCATCAAAATCCGTTCACTAGTTTTAGCGTGAAAGATTAACGAATATCCATCCATCCATCCTCACAAACTTTCACATTTATAATATTCGTAAATTGTCAACTTTTAAAAGGTTTGTCATTTTAACTTGTACGATTTAGGGGTGTCGTAACACCTACGACCTTTCCTCCCCTCGGACCGCGCCTGCAATGAAAGAAGAAAGCACGAAGTTTTTCTAGTGTCTAACAAAAATATCAGGACATTCTTCTTAAAAGTAGCAGTTTAGATGAATGAACTTTTAATACACACCATGTCAATCTAGACCCATTGAAATCATTCAGAGCAGTCTGAGTAAATACCCTGTCTATTTATTTAGACTAGTGGTCCCATGGTGGTCGAAATTTTACCTTTTTAAGTTTTAATGTTACAGAAGCTTTTTTGTCGTATTTAAAAAACCAATTGACGTATATTCCATGTGTTTGACATAGCTTGAACATAATTTTAAAATGAATATTTTATTTTATTGAATTTATGGAATTTGTAACGTTTTATACAAAAATTTTAAGCTTTCTGCACTCCTTCTGTTTCAGTTTATTTAGATTCCGTTCCATTCTAGCCTTGCAGGGTGCGACTCAATCGCGCAAAACTATGTATTTGGTTTCTAATGTTAAAAAAAACTTATTCCAACAGTACGCCAGCAACTTCCTATGGCCATTCAAGCTAAACAACCCCACCGGTGGTTGGCGCAAGAAGACCATCCATTACGTCGACGGAGGTGACTTCGGAAACCGCGAGGACAAGATCAATGAACTCCTGAGGAGAATGGTCTAATAATAAAACATAGATATAACTTTATTGCTTGATTTTATTTCTCCATGCCAGCAATATACGAAAAATATTTTTTTAAACCTATCACTATCGCAATTGATTGCATTCCAACACAGTCCCATACAGTATTTTGATGGTGTTGTATCAAATACTGGCCTTGAGCAACAATAGCAAACAGGATGCCCACAATAATAACTTGGAAAGAAAACATCGTGAGGAAACCTGCATCTTGAACTCTTGAAAATGTGTTTCTTAGGTAGAAACAGATATTTTATACACCTGTTGTATGTACATTATGCGTTGCATACCTACGTTGCGTACGTGGCATGGTTCTGTTTTTCTACAGAAAAACAAGGGACGCATGGTGGACTATTAGCCTAATTTACTAATCCCTCATTTTGTATCTACACAATACTAGGATAACATGTACAAGGAAGAGGTAATTAACTTACTTCCCAGCAATTAAAAATTATTTGGTAGGGGTACAAGTATCCGGTACCAGGGCAGCATAAACGATAGAAGATACCAGTCTTCGCTTTTTCTAGGACGATAAAATTATAATACTTCAGTTCTCCGGTACTAGGACAACATAAAACTGTAGGTGATGGCGATGCAGGTAGTAAGTAACAGACATCCCACAGCTAATTTTATTATAACTATCTAAAAATATAAACTTCGATACCAAGGTAACATGAATTCTAGTCGATTAGTATTATTTATATAAAAAGAAACGGTTTGATACTTCAGCTGTTGTGTACCAGGGTTACATAAATTAAGAGGGGATCAGCGGTTTATTACTAGGAATTATATTGCCGCTAAGCCAATATTGCATGGCATGGTCAAAGCTATATGTACCAGGAATGCATAAATTGAAAGCGACCAACTGTTATCAGGTTAAATCGATTTAAGTAGCGCCATCTATGCCGTAATGTTAAAACTACGCAGTGACTAGTAGCGACAATGACAACTCTACACGGTACGAGTGTGTTATTAGAGAGACACCTTTCTTGATACATCTGAACTACATTGTAGCAACACTGACATTTTTGAATGTAACCGCAAACGCAATAGAAAACACAAGTTGATTTAACTCTTTATTTTGATAAAAATACAATAAATTATTATGGTTATAAAAATAAACATTGCCTTGACTTAATAATAATATATTTATCGTTTTTAATTTATGATTTTATACTTATTTTGATGTATGAAAACCATTTAAGAAAGAACAAAATACCTTGGCAATGTAAAATTGGAAAATACGGATTGTTGTAAGTAGTCAGGAATGCTAAACTGAGGAGTAAGCTCGAAGATGCCATTCGGAAGTACTTATAAAAGGACACCTCCTGAACTTAGGCCTCGATTATTAGGTACACTTGCCTATGCAAAATAAAAACTAGGAAGATATTATGTGCCCAGGACTCGCTGCTTACAAACTATTAAATTGATTGCAAAGATCTTGCCGATACGCACTCAATACTGTATTGCTCGGCCGTTGCGCATCTGTTGCTTGTGAGATGCTCGACCAAAACGTACGAGGCAGTGCAGGATTGAACGACGTATCGTAGAGGCTTCTGTTTCCGGGAGGACAATACTCGCCCACGAGTAGTGCGCTTTGTGTGGCGGGCATTCTAGGGGACTGGGATTAGTCCTTATGAATTTATGTCCCGAATCACGGAGCACATCGACTTCCTGAAACAGAAAGTTTATGGCTCGCCCATGCAGCCATATATGGTATGCCCCGAATCGTATGTTTCAGTGCGACCAAAGGTGGGTTTATAGAGCTTGGGAGCGACCTGATCAAGGTATAACTGACGGGCGCATATTGGATAAACACGCAATGAGTTCATTCTGGCGTTGCATCTGGTCGGTGCCCGTAAGTCACACTGAAGGTAGCTGGGCACGGGATTTCGAAAGAGCGTGTAAACCTGAAATGAAGTCTATTGTAATCAGCCTCCAGATGTGGCTAGTGCAGCCCATTCGTTGCCTAACTTGACATCTCCTGGGCCGATAGGCTGCACAATTTCTATATTAATTGACGACAAAGTTCGTATGCTTGCTTGGCATTTTAGTTTCAGATGTCTTTGGAGACTGGGTCACTACCAAATTTTCTCAAGACAGTTGTTACACATAATATGGTCCAGGCAGGTCTATACTATGGAAACTAAAAATTATAGACCAATCACATGTTTAACACCAGTCTACAAACTTTTACATCTAGAACAAAAAATAGTTGTGGAATCGAAATTAATTCGATAATGAATGCTTATCAGAATGGATGTAGAATGGGTACCGTGGTACTAAGGAGCTCCTCTTGTTTGATATGATCAGCCAACAGGTACGTCATAATTACAGGGACCTGTAAACATGTTGAATAGACTATAAAAAGACATTATTGTGCCATATGGCTCTTAAGGATGCTGTAAATATATACAATTAATTGATATAACTCTACCCACCTTGAAGATGGTGTATGGGACATTGGAAGACTTATATCATTTAAATGACGTTGGTAAAATTCTATATCTATGAATATCACAGTTTTGATTATAACAACTGATATCCCTTAAATAGGCAAAATTCCAATCACATTCCTTTCAAATTGCTCAATTAAAGGTACAATTTCTTCTTGTGAGGAACATTTTCTTACTGATTTTTGGAGATTCTGGAACAAATATGATATTGGGTCAGTCAATTGAAATATTATACAGGTGTCCAAGGAACTGGCATACCTGCTTAAATGTCTGAAAGAGGCATAAGTAATACTAATATTCTATATATTTTTTTTAAAAACCTATTCATTTTAGGGTTTTAATATTACAGTTGAAAGTTTTAACTATAATTTTGTATAAGGTGTTACGTTTTCATGGAGAGCCTTTATATCTCTGTAACTATGCCATAAAAAGCAATTTCTACAGTTAATTCAAGGGAATCCCTTGTTTCCACCAGTAAACCTTTCAAAAAATCATACCATCATCCCTGTATGCACCAAAGGGCCAACTGTAGGTGTACATTCGTGTACATCTCTGCCTTACCCTTAGCGGAATAGAGGTGTGATGGTATGTAGAAAACTAATCTATTTTACATATTATGTATGGTATGTATATTCAGCTATGGCTACTAGCAAAATTTATTTAAATGTATTTGATCTCGGGAGGATATTCTATTGACGACAGAAATAGAAATATAATAAAAAAATCGCCTCCAAGAAAACATACGGAAATAACAATAAGTTGGTTAAAAACAAAGAGATTTATATTTTGTTAACTGAATAAGAATTACCTCCACTGTAGCATAACTTGAAAGATTCACAAATTCCTTTCCAGGTGTGAAGTTAGCAAAAACAAAGTAAATAAGATCCGACAAGAAGTTTCTTATATTCAGGGCAATCTTCACATTTACACTGGTAACCCTTAGCAATGGTGTTAAAAAACCATCATTGAATATTTCTACTTTAACTTTCTCATTGCCAATTGAAAATATTAAATTGCTTTTTGACTTCAAAAAGTCTTCGGATGTAAACTGTTGGAGGAAATAACAGACTTTTTTAGAAGTCAGGTGTTTTGTGTGCAGGTCCTTATTTCTGAAGACGTCTTGGTATTGGTGCGGTAGTCTCACATACATGTGCCATTCATTTGATGATGATTTTTGTTTCAGCACATCATCAAAATGAAACAAATTACCATATCGGTTCACTGCAGTTTGCATTATTTGGATTTCCAATGGGTCCTGTACATTTTTCAAGCACCGCAACTTGTTTGAACTTAAGTTAAAATTTATAAAGTGTTCAGAATGCAATGTTACTTTTTTTCTATATAGAATGGTCCATATTTTGTGTTTTGTATCTAAAGCCCCTGGTACGTTAGACATGATTTTAATCTTAACATTCATTTCATTCGAGTCCACCATTTCATTTTTCAATGGAATTAAAAAGCTTATTTTCTTCAACTGTTCGGTTATTTTAATACTGGTTGTTCTCAGAACTTTATATTCTGTTGTCAACGTTATATGGACTCTTAGATCTCCTAAAGAGTTAGATAATACATCATGAAATTTGTGTTCGGTTGAGGTTGCAATTTTAACTAAAATGAAGAATGATTTAATATCAAAGTACTCCGCAAAGTTGTTGGTTAAAATAACTTTGGTATTTTCTGCAATAGCATCTTCATAGTTTTCATAAACAATAACTTTATGGCTTATAACACTATCCATCACATCTTGCCTATTAGATAATGATAAAGCGGTGATATAGTTTTTCTCATTACTTAATGTTTTTATTAATGTATCATTCTTTTTCACTTCTTCCATAATCTTCTTTAGGTAATCTGAATTATTTAAAAGTTTATCTGCAGAACAATATTCATCGGTAGATTCTACTTTTAAATACGATGCCTCATCATCTAATGAGAATGTGTATATTAAGTTTGTAAATGTTGTGCAAATTATTTGATCTTCAACCTTTATGAAGTCCTTTACATGTCTAACAAAAAATTGGCTGAATTTTAAATCTTTAGACATAATATTCTCCACTTTCCACATTGATTTACCATCTGTGTATAGTATAGTATCTTTAAAGGCTAGAAATTGGTGGATAGCAATATTCAAATGAATGATCTGAGGGCTTTTTAGATTGTTTAATGGTAGACTTATTACTGTGCCTATAGTGAGTCCAATTAATATGTTAAGTTGTTCTGATTCTAATAAATGTATATTGCATATTTCTGATGGACATGAGTACAGCTTTATCAGTGTTATATGTTCTTCAGTCATATTAGAACTAAATAAACCACCATAAACATTAAGTTTGTTGAAGCATACAAGGACAATTTTGTATTTATTTCTGATGTTTATATCTTCAGCAGTAAAAACTTTTTTCAAGCTTACTAAATGCTTTTCAGACACTGATTGAACTTTCATTATGTGCTTTGTTAGAATAGTAGGTAAGTGTTCATTGCAGGTAACTATTACTTTCTTTACCAAAGAAAATTCTGTGTTAATTTTATGAAGAGTCATGAAGTATGAATTAGCTTCATATTTTAAACAGAAGGTGTAGTTTTCATCATAGAGCGCACTGTTCACTATATTGAGTTCGCGAGGCCGGAAACTATAAATTAAACCTTTTTGGTTTGCGACTTTTAGCTTTATGGATGTTGTGTGCACATTACCATTGTAATCCAGGCATACGAAATGGTTACCGGATATTATCAAGTCTTGTATTTGAAATTGAGGAAATAATATGAATGCTGCAGTATCGAATTCGAAGTTCTCATACACGAAGATTTGATAGGCATTCCACAGTATAACCATGTTACTGTTCGACGCATTACAAAGTAAGTTTAAGTTATTCAACACTGTTCGGTCACATTTGAAACACCGTTTAAATATATTATTATAGTAACTGATATCCATTTTGTGAGTTGTTTAATTATATATCCCTGCAAGTAAATGAAATAATTAATTTATTTTCAATTAACCTCATATTTCAATACACTATTATTATTCGCGTTCGTAAATAAATAAATACAGTTTTGATTTGACATTTGGCACAATTGACAGCACAATGACATTTTGACAATGACAGTGGTAAAGTTTGGAACTCAAGAAGTTGGTAGGTTTCTCTACTTTCTCTACTAACCTCTAGGTTTCGTTTCTGGACGAATGTGGATAAAATTCGTAAAGCTAAAGTCCCGTACTTGACAAACACTGACCGGGTGGTACGGTGGTGTAGGAGTAAAAAAGAAGCAAATTGGCAAAATACGATTTGATAAAATATACAGAACTGATTAAATAAAACAGGAAATTTTAAACATCATTCTTTACTCCACGAAACAAAATATAAGTACACAATGGTAAATTCAATTTTACATTTTTTAGAACAATTTGATTATTTTCCACATAATTATGACAATTATTATAAAAATTAAGGAACAAAAGTTATTTTTGCAATAACCAAGAGGCTGTTTTACATTTGCCGGACAGGCAGTAAGTATTAATTTATTCAGAAAAACTACAGAGCATAACTCCCCGAAATTATTTTTTCTTCGGTTTTTGCAAACTGTAGGTACCTATAGAATAAATTGGGGGATCATTTAAATAGCAAATGCACCAAAAAACAATTATATATTTTATTGTTGGGTTAGGCCATATAATTATGTTGGCCGATTGATAGAACACAATAAGTGAAAGCTCTCGACTGACATGAAAACTTATTCGTAAAGTGTAATTGATGTGAATGTTACATCGATCGTGTTATGTGACAACCGCAATTCGCAACCGACAAGCGACTCAGGTCTCTGTACCGATGCAAATGCTACTTTTGTAACACGTTACATTAAGTCTAAATGTCAGTCAGTTGCTAGCTGTAGGATTCAAAGATACAAAACGCCACAGAAAAATATCGTTTGTTTTAATAAACATGATGGTACAGTCAACAAAAGAGATTGGTATACAGGTAGCGAATGAAATCTGCCTCTTTACACACAGATTCTGATTGAAATAATTACCCGTCAAAGGGTTTGATGTGTAGCAGCTTACAATACCTGCGTTTTGACACATATTGCGTGATCATTATTACAGAATCTTTAACAAAACACAGATGTTTAATTAGCTGCCTGTATACTTAACTCTTTTGTCGACCGTGCCAAGTACTGATAGGCGAGGATGCTTCCGAATCTGAATGGATTCAGGACTCATTAGAATTAGGTACCACTTTATTAATGTTTTTTTGTTTAACCAACGAACAATATAACATAATATCTAAGTAGGTATCTTATCTTTACAAAAATAATATTTATTTTTACAATAATTCATGATTGGTGTTTTTGTTAGTCACAGATCAACAGGGCTGAAAGGCCGTTTTTTATGTATCACATGCTTCACATTAGAAAATTACTTAGGAACTTTTACGGGTTCTTAAATATTTCCAGAAAAATCGCTCAATGTGGCCTTTTTACCCCAGTAAACTTCAGTGCCAAGATGTTGACATAACATGGCAGCATATCATTCGACAATAATTTTATACAATGTTAAAGAGAGGTAAAGTGTTGAAGTACCTTCATTTTATTTTAGTCTTGGTACCAGCTAATTTAATTGATTCGTTTTAAAATACAAGGGAGTAGTTTAAATTACTTGGCCATTTATATCTTGCCTCTTGAGTCTTGAATCGTTAATCACTGTGGCGAATAACAGTACATTCATATCATTCACATTAGGTGGCTTTAATTATTTGATTGCTGTAGTTCGAAATATAAAGAAAAATGACAAGAAACCGTTAATTCAAAAAGGAATTTAAAATACGATCTCAATTTTGAAAATGGATAGGTATTTACTAATAAGAGAAATAGCTTAATAGCTACCTACGGGATACTGGTACAAATTGAACAAATAGGTGTCCTATGACTTAGCACTGACAGGAACCCCGCTTAGGTTTTGTCTTTTGCTATTGTCATTTCTATTTTATTAATTTAAAATTCAAGAAATATTCTGAAATATAGAGATATTAAAGTATGTCAATCGTCACAAATATTGAATCACACTTACAATTTTACGAATGAATCTTTAAAACAAACGTTAGGTGCTTATAATTAAAAGTATGGAGTAAGAGAGAGATGTACAATACTAGAATAACTTTAGAAAAAAAAACTAAATATTAGGCAAGTGAATAGTAATTTTATAAGTATTATGTACAAGCCACAATAAATATTAATTAAATACTTAATTTTTCGGGAACCCATTATGGTTTTTCCACAATAATTATAACTAATTGGCACACTTTCACATTGAGTCACTAGCAAAACTATACCTAATTAAAAACTAAAGAGGTTTTATTCCTTTATATCTAAAAACAGTAGGTATGAAAATTTTACTTGAGAAATGATAAGACTTTTGTTTCTCTAATTATTACTTTTTACATTATTGATATGTGTCTTTATTGCGGTGGATGTGAAATTTAACTCGTATTAAAAAATATTCATTATTCATTTGGATATTACAAAAATCACTGGATGAGCTCAAAATTATACGCTATAAATGCTTAAATTAACACTACTAAGTATTTATTCTAGACTATATTTACAGATTCTCACAATCATGAGTATTATAATTGCACTTTATTTGTATGCGGGTCGCCTTTAACGAAGATCATCATAAAAATAAATACGCAATCTCCTTGCATTCCTTCATTCGCACATATTTTATGGCAGTTTTTTTAGACCATGATGACAACATCATAGTGTCGTGGCTGTATGGTTGGCACTTTTGCCTGTTTTTCGTTGATTGTACGCAAGAGGTATGTTCTCTTTGCGTTAAGTTTCGTGCTTCAGACTCCGACTTCATCGTCGTGTGCTTATGTTACTTTTTGATGTCGGGGTCCATTTTTGTTTTGTCCATTGATGATGAGACCATACCGCTTTGAGGATATAATTTGTCTAAATGCTTGAGGGACTCGTTAAGGAAGTTCTGTAACAAAAATAAATAAACTAATTACTTAGGCATAAAGATTAATACAGTTATTAGTAATTCATGGACTTTTATGGTAAGATTTAAATGGTGTCCGATGTTAGATAATTATTTAAACTGTTTTAATTGTATCTTACTGTAGGCGTAAATTTCATATCATTAGAAATCAATTTACGTAATTATATTTTGTCCACGAACCATAGTCGTAAAAGCGAAAGGATACGTCATAAAATACTGTTATTTTTTTTCAGTATTGTGTCTGGACTGGAACCCTATACCAACCAAAGAGTATAATAATATAGTGGGATACCAAGTTACCAACATTGTAATGAAAGTGTCAGGCTGGTGGCTGTCATTGGCGCTTATGTCAAATTTCGAATTTATCGGAAAAGAATCGAGAGTTATGTAATTAATTTTAGACTATCTGTCACTCATAAGGCTGCGTACAGACCTGTATGGCCGTAAGTGCGGCCACGATGGCGGGCCCGCCGAAGCCGTGCGATATGAGCGAGAAGTGCGTGAGGTGGCGCTGTATCGCCGGCTCCAGCAGGTGCGGCGGCCGCGTGTTGCACAGCGGCGACCGGTCCTGGTTCAGCAGGTCCATCAGTTCCTTTATTACCTGCCACAGATTAACAAAATATTTATAAAGATGCCACAAATTACAAACAAAAGAAATTCTATTGTTCTCGGGTACCGGGAGCCTCCTTTTTAGCAGTACGGAAAATGCCACTTCCTCAGGGGTGTCAGAACGATTAAAAGTCGGTAAGAGTCTTACTTGCCTTACAGCCATGGAATGCGTGAAATTCACCACGACCATGACAGGCTGTCACCATCCAGGTCACTCACCGGTTCCCATCAAGGGACACTATGTGATATCACTAATGTGATTTATTGAATTGAGGTTTATTTAACCAACTAATTTATTAAACCTTTCTGCAGGCTAAAGTTAAGCAAGTGATACTTAATTAATTATTAATAGGTACGCACATGAATTCGAAAAGTCAGAGGCACGTGCCTTGGGTTCGAAGTCGAGACCTGCGACTTGGCCCTCAATGAATCAATAAAAAGTGTAGTTACCTGTTTGGTGGCCTGCAGTAGGTCCCTGCGGCGCCTGGCGTCGTGTTCGGCGTATTGCCGCGCGAGATACTCCGCCAGCGCACGCGCCGGGAACTCTGTCTCGCACACGTAACCGAAATCGCGGGCCAAGTGCACTGCTTCGGCTGCACAATAGTCAAGATAATTAAAGATAAGATTCTATCACCTTCTACCACATTCTATCTTCAGATACATAAACGTTGAAATGAAAGCAATGCTTTGGATTTTAATCTAGCCCAAGTCTTAAAAAGAAACCAATGAAGGTGGCTTCGAATCATTAGAAATTATTAGTGATTAAAGATATATCGGATACGGAAATACTGGTTATCCACATGTATAATAGCGTATAGGCATATCAATGCATAGTTTAAACCAATACGTGCAACTAGTTTGACTTTTCAAAAGTGCTATTTTAATGGTCTAATTGAAATAAAATATTTGACTTTGACTTTGACTTATGGCTTTAGATATTTGAAAGGCTTAACTTAATTAGCTTCTTAAAACGATGGGAACTTCCGCGAGAGTGTGTGTGGGAGGAAAAAACGAGTACCTACCTAGCATCGCGAAATGTTACAGTTATTTAAAAATATTGCATTGATTTAAACAGTTATATATTTATTATTACATTGTAATACATAAGCTACATATTGATGAAATAATGTAGGCTAAACTTTGTTCTCAAAACAGCATCACAGAAATAACAACTCTAAAATTACATACTGATAGACTAATGTGTACGAAACTTTATAAGCATTACGCAATGAGAAGTTATTAAAAAACGTGATGTATGGTAACAATACAATAAAATAAATTACCTTCTACTAAAGACGTGAGGAGTGTAACATTGGCGGCTTTCCGCCTCCCGGCTGGCAAGTTGAGCCCAATCTTTTCCAATTTTTCACGGAGTAATCGTCCGCCATTTTTGCTCTTTGCTCTGTAACAAAAAAAAAACGTTAAAAACTTTTTTGTAATTAAGAAAAAGTTAGAACTGTAATTTAGTCGTTTTATGTAATGTAATTTTATACAGTTTCATGTTCCTTCAGGCGGCAGATGTTTTAAAATCTAAAAAGGGTCGCGCAAGATTTACAATAACTTATGACGTTTCATAGATTAATTCTGTTTTATATTTATTAACGATTTAATTTAAATGTGTAGACCTTGTTTGTTGAAAGTCAGTTGTTACAAAAAAAAGTAAAGTGGCATGCATAATCATGGACGCATGTCAATCAATAGTACTGCTACTGGCCGCTAGATAGAGCCACCGATAAACTATCGATTACCGTCAAAATTGTAATTTGTGATTGACGCACAGAGAGTAGTTAAGAAACAAATTGAGTTCCATGAAACAAACTACTTTTTTTCTTACTACTACGTAATAGGGATGGTAATTGAATGATTTATTACATTTTGAAGATAAAAAGTACGGCCTGTATGTATGTATGCCGAACATTTAAAAATTGCTACCAGTATTAACGTCGTGGAATAAAAGCTCGTTATCGAAATTGTTTTCGATAAACTTTGATGGAGTTTATGAATAAAGTTAAAGAATGCGAGTTCACTCGTTATGTTATGATTAATCGTAAATAATGTGCGTTGATTGCTGTTGTAATATTTTTGACAGGTTGTTGACAATATGAATAGAAGTTAAATATGAGCTAAAGAAGCTGCAGCTGTGTCCCGATATTTTTTTAAATTTACAGTAGTTTGACTTTTACAAATCGAAAGTTTTATGTCACCGAGTTCAATACATATTTAATTAAATTGTAAAAAACACTGTGATATTCCTACTAATGAATGATGACCAATGTTCAATTAATCAATCTATGATTATATCATGCAATATTTTCGTAATCAAAGACATCAATGATTTAAAATCTAAATATTATTAATCTAACTAATTTTCTCGAATAAATTCTTAAATCACAGGGACTCTGATTCGTATGAGATGGACTCATTTTGAGCAACGACGCAGACATTTTTGGGCACCCCTGATCACCCACCCCTCGTTACAGGGCTGACACGCAAATGAATGCCTAAAGAATTGTTGTAAGTAGTTTGTGCATATTTTCATAGTAGGAACGTCCGTATTTAACTGAAATATACATAGGTGTTGAATTTTCTTTTAATTTAATTATTTTTTAATTTAATTATTTTTTTTAAGGTCCGCCTACCTCGATAAGTTCACTCGAGTATCTCCGTAATTCATCATCAACCCATATACTGGGCACGGGTCCCACTGCTGGGTACGGGTCGAATTCGAGACCTTCGACTTGGCAGTCCAATGGTCATACCACTAGGCTATTACTGCTCAATATACTGCTAAATATAAGCAATATTCGATATAAAAATATTGATTACAGCAGGTACTCATTTGTAAAATTATCAATAAGTAGGTACCTACTTATTCAGAATTAAATGCTTTCATTATTTTTCGTGACTGCCAAAGATAGCAGCGGTGAGATTGTCGTCATACCATACGTAAGTAGGTAATCGATATTATTTTTATGTCAGCCTCATTAGTCTAGTGGTCCTAAGCGCGACTGCTACGC
Source organism: Acronicta alni (assembly GCA_964056405.1). Classification (NCBI taxonomy): domain Eukaryota; kingdom Metazoa; phylum Arthropoda; class Insecta; order Lepidoptera; family Noctuidae; genus Acronicta; species Acronicta alni. Next base: position 7,697,810 of record OZ043936.1, read on the forward strand.
TAGAGGTCCTGGGTTCGATCCCCAGGTCGAGTAAAGTGTTATTGGGTTTTTTTATGAAATCCTCAGTAGCAGCTCGGAGTCTGGATTAATTGTGCCCGGTTAATGGCAATAGGCTCGCCCCCTATTACATGGGACCTAAACATACCGGCGAAATGTGGGTGTACATATTAGTACACCTCTGCCTAACCCTTCGGGGAATACAGGCGTGATGGTATGTGTATGTTTTTATGTCAACCATTAAAAACAAATTCGTCGGAAGCCACGATTGATCCACAAAATACTTAATATATAAAAATAACTAATTAAATCAAGCTTACTACATTTCTATTCGTTTTGAAGCTAACCAACCGAATAAAATCAATATTTTAAGAAAATATACATTTAATTGGCCGCTATAAAGCCGCAAAGCTAGCGTATTGATTCCACGGCCAATGATTTTACTATTTCTCATTTACACAAAAGCTGAGGTGAGAGAAATCACAATTGTAATTAGACAGCGCACCGTTAGCCGAGTTTAATATTTTCACACGTTCGTTTAGTCAACTACAAAAGAATCGAGAATCATCCGCAGAGCTAACGAGCCAAACAATAAATTTGAATTTAGAATCAATGGAAAACTAAATCGAATGAATCGACAGATTGGAAAGAGAACTAATGGGCATCCAATATCGAGTATGTATCGGATACTCAAGTGTCCGATTAAAGAGATTATCAATCAAGTACACGTCTTTGATCCAAGTACGATAATTATGACGAAAATATACCGTTGGCCGATTTCCCACATGCGTTGTTTGGTGCGGCTCTTTATAAGTGTCATATCACATTGACATACGAATTTACTTTTTGAGTAATTGATATTTTAGGTAGCTTTTATCAACTTGCAAAGAAATTCTGATTGAATATGACCGCGTCTCGATGAATGCAAGATCATTTCATCTCCAATTACCGAATCGATATGAAAAATAATCAAAATAACTCTCGTATCGTAAAGCGGCGGGATCCATTAATAATATGCGATTGATTAAATCAAAATGGCGTTTCTACTAACGACACAATGAGATTTTGAATTTCGAAATAATGGCATCCGCGGCAAAGGTGTATTTTGACAGCATTCCTTTTGTGTAAAGACACGTCGGATAAGAAGTTTTTACGAGTGATTAATTTCATTTGGATTTGGTTTTGAAATGGACAGAGTTTAATTTCTAAAGTTTTGTGGTAGAGAACCTCAGTATTATCAGCAGTTGATGGTCTAGTAGCCGTAAGCGAGTTTGCTTCGATAGAGGGCCTGAGTTCGATTCCCAGGTCGAGCAGTGATATTTGTTTTTTCTATAAAATTCTCAGTACCACCTCGGAATTTGGATTTGTGCCCGATTAATGATAATAGGTTCGCCTCCTATTAATTGGAACCTAAACATACCGGTGAAATGTGGGTGTACTTAGGTAAATTAAATATTTCGCACTTAACTATGCGTAAATTAAATATTAATTAATCGGAAAACTCCTAAAGGCTTAAAAAAATGTAAACTAGTCCTTTCGACGCCTGCCTGTCGTAGTACTTAGCTCGGAGTTTTGCTTAAATTTATTTAATATTGATGTAATTACCATGTAAGGAGACACCGAGTTGAGAATGTGAAATATTCGCGTCAACGTACGCAGCCAGCTGCCGGTTACCCGCCGTTATTTGATGTTGCCAACGTTTAAATTATTTTCTAAAGCCGCAATGCACTGGCTGCATGGCGTTTTGACAACGCAAGTGGCGATACTTAATGACGGCAATTAGGACTCCGATGACTCGCTGTTTATCGCGTTCTAAATTTAATAAACGAGTAAATTGTCTCTTGCGTTTGACAGGTATTTAATTCCAATAAATGGGATGTTTTACAAAGTTCAGAGCATAGGACTAATAAAAAATGTATCGATTTAATTGTAATTTTTTGCCACAATGCCCTAATTTAAATCCTAGTATTACGGCGATCACGTACAAACTAGGATGTGCTTAAATGACCTCATAAGTTGGATAGGTAGTCATTACAGCTTCCTTTTGTAGAATAATTGGATTTTTTATTAAATCATGATCGGACAGTTTTTTTGCTGAAACTTACGAGCATACAGACACTTCACAGAGTGCTTGAATCCAGTTAAGTTATTAATTGTGCGTAGAATAAAAAAAGGGATAAAAAAAAGTTCATTATTTTGTCAAGTGTCCACACAAATTTGCGTCTGATCTGCGCGTAAGATTAAAAAAAAACTATCAGAGATGTGACAAAAAGTGATAGCAAAAACGCAACTAGTTATTTTTGAGTGTAACGGTGTGTAGGTATACATGACACAATGAAATATCTAGAAATAATACCTACCTGATAATTATATTCAATGAACACATATTAAAGGAAACTTCCTTTTGCAGCCAGCCGCATTTCAACCGCGCTGAAGCTACAAAAAGCGTGCGCTGCGTAATTTGATCAGTATATACGGGTTCCGTAATTTAAATAAACTACTCACTTGAATATTCAATTACAAGGTTTTCTACACTTTGAGACAATTATGTAGGCAGTTTAAATTTGTCTTGTTTCTGAATTTAATTGAGTAATGCAAATTTTATGAGGTAAAGAGTAGTGGAACTTTCAACTTGAAAAAATCAAGTAAAAATTGTGAAAATTAATGTTGGAACAACATACCACAGTGCTATATTATATCACATATTAAATAAAGCATCGTATCCTTGGTCAAATTTTATAATTGATAAACTTTAAAAGGGCTTGAAGGTTTGAAGGAACCATCTTTTGTCATTTATCATTTGCCAAGTTAGTACCGGTAGGTACCATAAAATATCATAATAACCGCTTACCAAAACGGTTTGTTCTTATAAGTCAAACATGTCTTTATCGCTAGCCACAAACTGTACACAATGTTGCCAGGGCAAAAAATATAATAAACAACCAACCACATTTTTGCCGAGCAAGACAACGCCACGAATAAATTCAATGTTACGCTCGGTTGGCGGGTGATGTGAATTTGTCTTGTAATTGCCTAATATTTATTATGCATACAGTAATTATCGTTTTAATTAACTTCTAGTGGATCATGAGACATACGCAGCTGTAGGAGGTTCAATCATAATTAATATGTTTTGTTTTTTTTTGAGTGGCAACGACATGCAAGATGTGTGTCGTAAATGTCAATTTAATCGCAGGACCAAACGTTTGATGTCGACGACACATTTCGGAAAATAAAATAGCGATGCCTCCATATACTTAACTTGTTGCTTACCGGCTTCCCTTTTGATCACGATCAGATAGAATTATACGTTTTTACTATTGCTAAATTAATAACTCAAGCATTTTTTGCTCCGTCTTCCCTCTTACTGCCATTCTAGTGCTTATTTCATTCATTAAAAAAGGTTACAGCAAATAGAATGGCTTCTTCATAGAATTAGTCAAGGTCTAATATCCGTCGCCGAGCTTGACACACAACAGATGCTACATTGTCGTGGAAAGGTAGCATGGATATAATAAATATCTAATTCATGCCATGGGAGATCAGTAGTGATGAGCTATGCTTACCTCCTCAACACTCCTCCGAGTAGTGACGCGTTGAGGCACTCGGGCGGTGAGAGCCGCCGCTGCACCTCCGCCACTGTCACCTTGTACTTGCTGGTGGAGGACAGCAGGGACAGCCGGCCCGGGACCGAACAGAACACGTCGTTCGGCGCACACGAACCAGCCCCGCCGAGACCATCGCGACCCTTCATTGCTGTATAACATAAGAATATAATGTAGCTTATTTTTTTAGTATTAGGTTAAGAAGTACACAAATTAAAAAAAAAAATCTTGGTTCACTTCAGCTAACGCCATTTTGAAGCAAGAGTTAGATAGCTGTTAGATTTTAATAAACGTTTGGGCTAAACCACCTAAAAATTTCGGGCTATGGAACGTTTCGCACTTACGAAATTGAGCACTTTGAATCTCTTTTATTATAAGACAGTTTTTTTTTTTAATTATAGTTTGTTAGTAAGTAGTGTAGATAAGTTTATTTTTATTTAATTATAGAAATGTTCAAAGGTATTCTTAAACCATAATTCCTTGTAGGGTTACGTTTTATCAATTAATAAAAAAATAGACAGTTTAATGAATCTAAATTATATATACCCTACTATCACATCTGATTCTGATTCCCTAAGGGTTAGGCGATATGTGTACGGACACCCACGCTTCGCCTTTGTGCTTAGATCTTAATTAAAAGGCTAGTCTAGTGCCACGGGGCACAAATTCAAACTCCAAAGCTACTACTGAGAATGTCATGGAAAATCATTCACCTACGTTTAGCAGTTGACCACTTGACCAATGAGGCGATTGTTTAAATTATAATTATATACTTACAAATTATATTTAATAGATCTTTATCAAAGTGACGGTACCAGTCACTCGGAATATAATACATAGCGTCGATGATACTCCAATACCGCGTAACTAACACTTTACTGTAAGGTCTAATTTTCAATGTTATTTAATACAAGTTAGGCCTTATAGCAAAGTGTTACTTACGCGGTAATGGAGTATCACCGACGATAGGTGTACCGTTTATAAACATAACGCTTACATCCTGTATAAAGATATTCAACAGGAAATTATATTCGACAAGGTATATAACGTGATTTCAATAGTAGTGATAACAAAACAACTTTTACTCTAGAATTTGATGACTTGATACAAGCTTTCTTATCATTATGGACATCATTATCTTATTAAGTAGGTATTATAATTGCGCTGCACTGCAGCGTTAACGATTAGTATTCAAATTCTAAAATGTTAAATTGTTAAGCTTTTAAGGAAACTAGACTTTTTATACTTGGTAAGTAGTCTTATTTCAAATTTACGAAATAAGACACCACTAATGGTAATTAATTTGAAAATAAACAGGTATATTTAGTTTTTTTTTTATAAATTCACCTTAAAAGTTTATTTGGAAAAAATAGTATTTACATCGAAAAAAAACTGATCGCTCTAAATATAATAATCATGAAGCAGTATAAAAATTGGAGTGATTTCAAAATCCTCGGCTTCAAATATCAACAATAGGGCCACTAACAATCATGGCCACGCCCCAAACATGAGCTCAGCGTGATCTCTATTCTCATTGTAATATTTCTGTATGGCAACCCTAATACAATAAACATTAGTGTGTCATTAAGTTGGCACCATACTGGCTATTTAACACCCTGCTTTTTTGTACAAAAAGTTAACGGTGCGCGCAGTTATTACTGGCCAATTATATTTTAATAAAACTACGAAGTGTGAGAGACCTATCCGTAAACTTTCGTTTCTTAGTAACTTGTTTAATTTCAAATAGTAGTATAGGATAGTACGTAGTAGAATTACCTTTACAGGGGAGTTACATTTTATACGAAATTTAATAAAATCTGGCACCAACCACGACAGTCTGGCTAGGACAGCTCAACAATATCGGACTACGATAAAAAAAAAGGAAAGTTAAAATCAGATAACTGTGATTCTTTTTTCAAATTAAAAAACAAAGCACGGACCATTACCATGTAAGTACAAAGCAATATAAATGCAGTCTTGAATGAAAAAGTAATTTTCCAAAATCAAATAAAGCTGCCTATTCAAATATCGATTGATCGATCGTTACTTTTATTTATTTGATATTGATTCATTCGTCCGTTGAATGTGATGGATTTTTTTTACAATCTACTTAGAAAAATCGATACACCTATTTGATAAGTGCGGTATGAAGCCTAATTACAGTTTTATCTTTAGCGGGTCATCTTAGAAGTGTGTAACAATAAAATGTTTGATATGTTAATAATGTGTAGTCATTTTATCTGATGTTCGTGAAATTTAAACTACATATGGAGGTGAGGTCAGTAGGTATTATATTAATATTATACCAAAGATAAATATTATTATTATAAAATATTGCGTTTTTAATATTTATCTTTGGAACGGATGTTACAAACCAGATAATTATGGTTTTTACTGATCTACCGTAAGCTCATAATTATACAGGTTTTATTTGAGTACGTTCGTATTAAGTAGTAAAGTACTTACTTTTTAAAAGAGGAAGATCAGTCATGAAACCCGTTGTGTCATCCATGCCAGCATTCTAACAAAAAAAAAAAACTTAAGTACATTTTAAATATATTCATAGCCCAATTTGTAATAGGGAGGTAGTCGCCATGATTTACCACCACTACTGTTTTCACTATTATTTTTAGGGTACAGAGGCCTGCACATAAAGCTACCACAATCTGTCAAATTTCTTTGATTGATATTCAACTTTAATAAAAAAAATAAGGTTCATATTCAATTGGGAAAATTTGACAGTTTTGGATAGCTTGACCTGCTGGCGTCTTTACATACTTGTCTACGATCTCAATCACAGATAATAGAGTTTCCGAATACCTATTGTGTACATTTTTTACTAAGGATGAAATAACGGATTCTGTTCTAATGTTAAGTACTTGTTTATGGTTAAATAAAAATATTGAAACTACACTATTTTGAAAATTAAGAAACGAAATTCAATTTTGAAAGAAAATTCGATTTTCATCATACTGATTTAAAAAATATTATTTTGAATGCATTTATCGTTAAGTTTCAGAATCATACTTAGGTGTAGGTATGTTGTGTTTTCTTCTTAAGGTAGGTATGTATTAATATTATAAAAAGGAAGAATGTGAACTTTCCGGCATTCCAAGCAATGGAGCAGTATTTAATTTAGTAAGCTTATTATTAAATTCCTCATAAGACTGGGCGCACATATTTCTTAGATATTGGATGTCTATCAATATCGAAGACGCGAGGGTGAAATTTTAAATAAACATAATTGGTATTTCAAATATGTTTCATGTGAAGAGGCAAGTAGGCAATCATGAACTGTTGGGTACATTATTTCCGTAAAACAATTTTGAAGTAATTACAGATTGCAATAAGAACAACGCATTGCAAGGAGTTGAATCTTCGTTCGGAAATTATAGGTAGGTACTTACTATAGTTTTTCGAATTTCATTAGGATAACCCAGTAATGCTACTCTAAGCGTACTACGGAGATTGGGAACTATTTTTATCATTTTCATTCCATCAACAAACAAGCAAGGTATACCTTAAAGAATACTCTATATGTCTATTTATCCCTCTCAATCTGTGAGAGGAGACCTGTGCCCAGCAGAGTACAGCAGTATATAGGTTGATGGTGATATCTATTTATTACTGCTTCTTCCCCACGTGCTAGAGAGTGGGAAGAAGATAAGGGAAGAAGAGAAAGCAGGTACTTCTTACCGGCGTCTCCTCTGCGGAATGTAACGCGTGGTGTAGTGCCAGCTCATGCTGCTCCCGCGCACCATAGTCCGCGCGCCTCTCGCCGCCACCGTAGCTGAACCCACCGTGCGACAACTGTGTATCAAATGTCCATGAATAATATTAAATAATATTGCTCTACGCCTTACCTAAAGCTCTTAATACCTAAGCCTACGGGTTACCAGAAGTAAATTTTAGTACTAACTAAATATTAATAATTTTTTGTCACTCGCTTAAACGGAGAAGGAAACTATTGTGAGGAAACCTGCATGCCTTAAACATTTTTTTTGGACGGTGTGTGAAGTCTGCCAACCCGCACTAGGTCAGCGTGGTGTACTATAACCTAATCCCTCTCAATCTGAGAGGAGACCCGTGCCCAGCAGTGGGATAGATTGATGATGACTAAATATAATTAATACTGGTAAATAAAAAATATTCAAAATATAATTTTCGATCTCCATTCAATAGCGTTTTTTATTTTTTTAAGTTTATTTTATTTTTTATTAGGGTACCTGAGTTCGGAATTACCAGAATTAATTGCGTTCTGATTGTAAGCGGCTACCGCAGCCTATAGACGCCAGCAACAGTCAACACCACTGTGGTCGTAGAGAGGCCAGCACATCAAGCTACCACAATCTGTCAAATTTCTTTGACAGATTTTCAACTTTAACACATTACAATAAGGTTCATATTCAACTGCGAAAATTTGACAGTTTTGGATAGGTTGACCTGCTGGCGTCTGTACCTATCACTAGCGCGTATTTCACTGGCAACATTACCCTTAAAACATGACCACAATAATGTTAGCACATCATTGCTTACTAACATAACATTTGACAAGGCGGTGATAAGTAGCAACCCAGATGAAATAAAAATAAAAAAAGTAAAAAGCACCCATCCTCAAAACGTATTTCAACAGTATTTGTAAAAGTTTTTCATAAATTGCCATTTAATCACGTATAATGTCATAGAGTCCTTCCTTTAGCGATCGGTAAGCGCTGTATTGAATAGCCGGCTCTACCGGCCGGAACATTACCCGCGGCTAATCTACTAAAGTGGTCCCATTCCCAAAGTTCTCATTTGAAATATATTGTTGGCTGAAAAATATGTTATCATTTCTTCAAAAAAAGAAGACTAGCGAAATATTGCATTCGAAATAGGAACTATAGAAGTTCCTATTTCGAATGCAATATTTCTGTTTTTTTTTTTTTTCATAAATAATGTTGTATTACGGTACAATGTATTATTATTGTAACAATGGGTTAATGCATGTAGGTATATTTAAAATATTCGTACAAATATAACTGCTTTGTACCTACGTGTAACGGAAGTTGTTGGCTCATTGAATTGATTGTAAGCCAAAGAAATATGTTCTTGATCAATTGGCTTTTGAGGACAAATCAAGATAAAGTGGCTGTCTATGACAGTAAAATATCCTAAATAATGTCAAATGATTACAATGTCATTACTTATAATATTTCCATGAGTAATATTTGATCCCAATATAATAACATTTTATTTATTGCATGTCACGCTTAAGAGGACATAGACGATGTCACGTTCTTTTATCGTCACCATGTCATAATATGAGAGATTTTTAATTGCAAGAAAATGGTCGTCCAATACCTCAAGATTGACAGATTTGGTAGACAAATTGTCATTGAATTATAATGCATAACCATTTCGCTACATTTTCGTTATTTTTTAATTAACTTATTAACGTGTAGCTTTAAATTTATTCACATCGGAAAGCTATATCTATCTAGCTATCGGAAGCTTATGTCGATTCGAATAGTAAATTGAGCAGCTTGCCTACAGGCATTGGTTTACAATACGTTCATACAACATCATCATTATCATATTAGCCAAAAGAGGCCCACTGCTGAACAAAGCCCTCTGCCATATACGGTTACATGCTGCCAGCATCCAACGATTCCCAGCGACATTTACCAGATCGTCTGTATGTCCATCTTTTTGGAGCCAGTCACACGTACGTCAGACGTACCTTTTTTATTTACAGCCTTACAGGGGGCAAACCTTAAAAAGGCGACCGGTTTACGGGCAATAGACCGAGGAGTGGGGATTATAACCCATTGAAACGACCCCGGTGGCCACCATCAGCTCGTGGACTGTGTACTGTGTCTTCTTAATAGACCTTCCCTCAACTCCCCACGACTGTTTAAGCACAACCTTGGGGACGTCAGACGTACTTATCTAAATCTACGTTCATATAATTCCGTTTTTATTTGTACCATTTAATTTGTTAACCAGAGCATACTGCTCACTAGTTTCCTTCCCATTATGCCGTCGAAGAAGGATCGTATCGACAGAAACTTAATAACATAATAATTTTATACTCGCGGAGGGTAACTAACTATGCGGAGATTCTTTGACGAGGGGTGACTGGGGTGGAGCGCATAGTTTCTTAATACAGTCAATTTAATCAGTGCTACGAATGAAGGTTATATCTGTGATATGCATAACGCTATGATTTTGGGAATTTCTTGTACTACTACATAAATAACATAAACGCGTGTCTTCTCAGATGGGTTACAGAGATGGCAGAGGTTTATTAGTTAGGTGTATCTACCCACAGTTCGCTGGTATGTTTAGGTCCCATGGAATTGGCGGTACAAAGTCCGAGTTGCTACTGAGAATTTAAAAAACCCCATAAGACTGCTCCTCCTGGTAATCGAACCCTTAGGACCTCTAGGCTAATAAGGCAGGTACCTATACATATTTCTATTCGTATTAGTTCTATTATATGTATTGATGTATATATTTTGTAATATTACAATCTTTCAACTGTAAGCTCTTTCCTCCAACTTTTCTACTTAGTTCTGTGATCCGATATTAGACTTGACAATGGAAATCCGAATTGATGACTTGCAAGCATAGGCAGTGACTGAATGAGGAAACCCGAAGATCTCTCTCTCTCTTTCTCTCTGCCGTTCACTGGAAGAGGCCCGCTACCAGATATGGGACGAAAGTAGGCTGATGATTGTTCAGAAAAGGTTACGTATGGGATATTATGGAATTTGGGATGCGAAACATGAAATCCACAGTGAGTATGCCTTTTTTATAGTACGGAAAATGCTGCTACCTGGGGAGGCAGGAGGTTATGTCAGACTCGTACCGACTAAATTGATATCACTAACGTTCTTTGGGCAAATATCCATGTTCAGAAGTAAGGCGATAACGCGCGAGTTGGAAATGGACTTTTAAGGAAAAGAAAATCGACTTCAAGCTTTTTGTATCTTCAGAACCGATTGGAATCGACCTGTGGATTACATTAGTGTACACCATCGCCGAACCTTTCGAGAATACAGGCATGGTATGTTTTTTTATAACCCTTGGTTAGACACTAACCATAAAACAAATCGGCAATATCGGCTTCCAGTCTAACCAGATCCGGCTGAAAGGAAGCGACTGTCATCAGACCCATGCAACTCAATTTCTGGGCAGTACCGATGATTGGTCGTCAGGTTGTTTAGGCTTCAGACTACCATTACGAACACGTATGGCAATCGAGACCGACGGTACGGCTCAATACTGAGACTATAAAATAAGGATACCTACACAAAAATATGCAGTCCAATTGAGAACCTTCTCACTTGAGGTTTGTTAAAAATGGTCTAGCTAGAAAATGTTACTCACGTGGTGTGCGTGTATGTCGTGATGGTCGCGGTGATGTCGGAGGTGCGCGTGCGGCTCGTGATGCGCGTGGTGGCGCGGGAGCAGCTGCTGCGGCGCGTAGTGTTGCGCGTACTCCGCGCCGCCGCCGCCACCGCCGCCGTACTCCATGCCATGACTCTGCCGCAGATTATAGAGGTATAGGTAGTTGAGAAGACACGGAATTTAGATCTCAATACATCAACGATCAATGAGCAAACAGAAGTCTTCTAAGGGTTTATTATAATACTTTTAGTTTTATCTATTTTTTTGATTTAATATGATTGTTTTATTTATAAATGTTAAATTGATAATTTCCTTGAACTAGTTGACATTGATATTTCTATTCTATTTGTTATTATTCTAATTTCTTTTCTAATTTTAATGCAGTAGGTATGTTTCTCTTTTGACTTTGTTTGTACAGACCAATAACTTGTTTGTGTGGTTCTTAACTGTTAAGGCAAGTTGGTAATCAATAAATAAATAAAAAAAAAAAAAATTAATTTAGGAACAATATTAGTCCCTTTTTAATAGTAATTAATGCTGAAAATTACTTATAAAATTTGTTCCGATTCACCCCTGTATCCCTATACTCCCCGTCCCCGGTTACTGATAGTCGTATACATATAATAGAGAACATTAATCTGAATATTTTTTTTACCACCACTCATTAATATTTTGATATTTATTTTATTTATTTATTTATTTATTTATTAAGGGTCTCCAAGAAGGGTTTGTATACAACACGTGATTTTTTACAATATTTCTTTAAACCTTTAGGTATGCGTGAACTTATGTAGAACGTAATAATTATGATTTTGTAGCGACATCTCCAAAGATATCTCCAGAAAATCATATTTTTTACGTAAGAAAAGGAAAAAAAGAGCTTTAAATGAACCTTTTTTCCTTTTCTTTGGCAAGTGGATGTTCTGGTCACCATGCATACTAACCTGTTGTTGGTGATGAGGACTGGCGGGGTGCGGCGCGGGCGCAAACGGTGGCGGGAAGTACGGCGGCTGAAAGTCGGCCAGCGAGGGCTGCGCGCCGCCGCGGAACCCACCCCCGCCGAGACCCAGCCCGCCGCTGCCCAGCCGCTCCTGCGTAACAACCAAACAAAGAAGGTCACAAACGAATTAGAAATAAGTAGTAATATATTGAAATAAAACTACTTTTTACGGATTTTATCGCGTCCATGGTCACGGGTAGACTATCATAGTCTACCCGTGACCATGGACGCTGTAAAGGGTCCGAAACGTCGGGATTAATAATATCAATATAACGCGATAAAATCCGTAAAAAGTTTGAAGTTTTATTTCAATGTATAATATTCGCGTAAATGTCAGAATCAATAGTAATATTTATCTGCACGTAATGTATTAGAAATAATGTATCATCTACTTTTTACCTATATTCGCAAAAAATAAATCGTGATTATGATTATACTGTGTGTACGGGACGAATTTGGGTGCGATACAGTTTGGCTTCAGAAGAAATAATTTCCACTGTAACGCGTCATTGTACAAAAACATGTGATAGATCCTAACAGTAGGTAAACTTAATTGAAAAATCACGCTTTAAATGTGACCACAAAGTCGAGTGAAAGCTCTCAGAAAGGTCAGAAAAATACTTGGTTGGAGCAGGTACTCATATGTATAAATAATTATTATATTCTGGAATTGACTTCGAAGAGATTCCACATCCACCTTTGAAAATTTTAAGACATATAGTCATCATCATTCCTATTCTATCTCTGAAGAAAATTGGTGTCTTCATTTTATCAAGGCTTTTTGAGACAAAGGTCTAACCTATCTCTGTACGAAATTTCATCAAAATCGGTTCAGCGGTTTAGGCGTGAAAGCATAACAGATAGATAGACAGAGTTACTTTCGCATTTATAATATTATTAGGGAAGTACGTATAATAATTAATTAGTTAGTTATAATAATTAGTGTATAGTTCGTATAGTTATTATGTAGTTATTACTGTACATAGTTTTTTTAAACATGTTGTAACAGCCTTTAATACAACACGTGCAGCAATGCAACAGCTTAATAACTTTGCCCTACACCTTATGATAATAGCGTTGAAAGCACCTATCATTCACATTGATGATCCCAATCAGAATACAGTAATTAAAGCAGCTCATTATCAAATCACTCGCTTTAACACTGGCAATTTACCCTAACTAAATGATACCATTGTGTTGAATAAATTGAGAGGATAAAGCGAGCCGACCGATGAATGCTAAGCGAAAAGATGGTTTAAAAACATAACACCATGACAACATATTATCATCACGCCAGTATTCCAATATAGAAGGGTTAGGCAGAGGTGTATCAATGTACATCCATATTTTGCCAGTATGTGTTTAGGTCCCATGTAATAGAGAGCGACCCTATTTCCATTATCTTACTTTGGGGGCTTCAACACTTCCACCAAATGTGATATTTTGTGTAGTCCCCAGCATCGTGCATTCCTTACTCTTCAAATACCTACGTGTCCTACTAAGAGGAAGAAAGTAGTAGACTTCTGGCTTCGGGTATCCGTTGCCAAGAAGACTCATCCGTTTCGTCGCCAGGACGTCACAAACACACAGGATGTGCTACATTGTTTCCTTGAATTCACCACAAGCTCTACAATCATTATTTAAAGCCAGCTTCATTTGATAGAGCATGATGCCCTGTGAGGACTCCGATGACAGCTCGGGCTTTGTCACTTCTATTATTGAAGATGAATTTAGACTAGCGTGGACACAAATCCCAACACTGAGCCGCTATTGAGAATTTCATAGAAAATCCCTAAACTGGGAATTAAGGACCTCTAGCGTAGCAGTCGCGCCTAGGACTACTACACTAATGAAGCAGAGAAGATGATTTTTTTATCAGTAAAGTCACAAGCTAATTTATAAGTTTACAGTCTTCTACAATTTAAGAGCTCAGCTCTTGTCGGTGGAGCAATCGCCACTGTTCTCTATCTTCAGCTTTCTGTTTTACCTCTTGATACGACACGATCCCCACCCTTTCCTTCTCTTGTTCTACAAAACTTCGTCTAGGTCTTCCCCTTCCTCGTTTTCCTTCAATTTTACCTTCTAGTATAGTTTTGAAGTAGTCGTCGTGTCGCAGCAAGTGGCCAAACATCTTTCCTCTCCTATTCTCTATGGTTCTTAATAACTGTCTTTTCTCATCTACAATTCTTAAGACTTCCTCGTTTGTTTTTTCTTCGTCAGTTTACAGTAAGGTATGATAATTCATAATCTTGATACAAGTATTTGTGAATGTTATGATAAATGGACGATTTAGTGTAGCTCAAATGACTGTTAAAATTGCTACTGGTTAATAACTAATCAATCATTTATTGCGAGTTGCTGATAGGTCTAAATTTATTTATGTTTCATTATAGATGATTAAAGTTCAAAGTTTACTTACAGAGATTTTTTGTGGTACAATTAAAATTATCCTATTAGATATCTATATCTAATAGGATAATTTTATTTGTACCGAAAATAATCTTTTATTCTAATTGGTTCTATGCTTTTCTGACTCTCAAAGTTATCAATGTAGCTTATTTACGTGCTGTTGAAATGGAACCACAAGGAAAGCTTAGGGCGAAATCTAAAGAACTTGAGCTTCCTATAATAATGGTTGAGCTATACGATAATTGAAGCGTGCAGCCGTGCAGTCATTAAGGACTGGTCAACTCAAATCTGCTATGGCTGCATTCAGAAATGTATATAATAATATCATGACTTGGACCTTAAGCTGAAGCTTAGATACTTAGTAATAAAACTTGACTTAACTTTAACTAATGTTACGCACTTTTGCAGGCATAGAAATATTTCTATCTTTCTTCTTTTATAGGCTACTGTTGTCATTGATCAAATTATCGTATTTTTGGCTGAACCTAATTGTAAGATCTATTCAGAAGACCTGAAGCACACATTTTACAAAGTATCTTTTCCTATTATCGTCATTCGATTCGATTTTATTACAATATAAGAATAGACAGTGAACCTTATCTAATTACATGATGCACGCAATATATGAATTAGCACTTTTGTCTTTGATATGTGCGCCCGCGACGTATAATCATCTGAAAGTATACATACTCATTGCATATAGTAATCAATTAGTGTTAATGTAATGAATTGAGCAAAATGTGATTCTAATGATTCTGATTCATGTTTCTGAAATTTTGTTCTTGAATCGTATAGATTTAGTGCCCAAGGCTTGCAACACTGACTTGATACACTGATACTGATATACAATGCTGTATTCCTCAATCTATACTTCATCATTAACCCATATACTATCTCTGCTGGGCACGGGTCTCCTCTTAGATTGGGAGGGATTAGGCAGACTTCACACATCGTCGAGAAAGGTTGCCTCACGATGTTTTCCTTCACCGTTTGATGTTTTCCTTCAGAGGTGCGTGCCTTGGATTAATGGTCAAATAGCGTTAACACTCACTAGCCATCGACATCAGGAGATTGGTAATTTGGTACCATTCGTTTGTTTGGAGTACCTACTGACGTATACGACGTATCCGACCAACATAAGATAGGAATGAGCTACGGTTTTAGTAAGGATGAGGCAAGTGGATCAAGTAACACCAGTACCTAAGTGGTGTGTAATGTGTGGGTTGTGGTGAACTCTAACTCAACGAGTGGCGATCACAGTAGACCGACTACGGTCGCAGTGATACTAAGTATAGCCGCAAAATATCTATACTAATATTATAAAGAGGTAATGTTTGTGAGGTTGTAGGGGGTAATCTCTGGATCTAATTGTGAGTTTCATAGGCTATAATATTTATGCATATTATTAGGTCGTACATAGCACTCATGTAAAGCCGTGGCGGGTCGCTAGTAAACAATAAAAATAAATAAATAAATAGTTGTGTGTACATAATTTTGTAAAGCTTTCTAATAATTTTCTATTAAAAATACGTCCTAGCCAATTACATTATTAGTCGACTGAATATTTAAAGTAAATATTGTAAAAACCTAAATTACATATTATATTTAATGATTTCCAAAGTATGCAATCTCGATACTACATATTCACTACTTAATTACGCTAACGACCATCTAAAATAGTCAGCACAACCACCATCTTAATTTTGCCGTCACAAAAAGTAAATACTCCTTGCACGCTTCGCTAGAGATGTAGCCATTAACTGCATTAAAAACATTGTCAAAGTATTCCAATTTCAAATCTCTAGTGGGTAGCCCGTTCGGTTGTAATTATACTCGATATAATGTGGATCAATTACAAAACTTACGGTATCGGTAGGTATCACGTTACGGCATTGGACACCTAATCGATTACTTTCGATCTAGTTTTTTATTTATTATCTGTTTTAATTTATTCACTTGTTACCGGATGTGGTGAAAACTTGTCGTGATGTGATGACATAGGTGCTACGATACTTAATTGTTGATATCGAGTAGTAGCAGCGCAAAAAATCATATAAATAGATTTTACGTTCTCTTTTTTATTGGTGATAAATTAGATAAATTACTCCGCATCCATCTTAGTTTAAAAAGAACATAGATATTCTAAGGAGCATAGATAGCCACAAGCAATTATTCAAAGCATAGCTTTAGGGAGTAGATTAATTAATCAGTGAACTAAATCGTCTGTCATGACATTCTTTCTTTTATCAAACTCCTTTTAATCATTATTAAAGTTTGCCAGACTTAACTATCTTAATGTACTAAAAATTTGTTATTTTTAATATGTACAGAGCCCAGCACATCAAGCTACCACATTCTGTCAAATTTCTGTGATAGATTATTACTTTAATACACCACCATAAGATCATTTTGAATTGCGAAAATTTTACAGTTTTGAAAAGCTTGACCTGCTGGCGTCTGTACAAACATTTTTGTATTGAGGCGTTAGTCTAAAAGTAGTCATGACTACTGTAATACCCTTGTCCCATTTCTCCAGTCTGTCGTTTTTAGCAAAATCCTAGTTGAAATCTTAGCATCTAGCCCATTAGGCATAAAAACAAGAAGGTTATTTTCTATTTTGAACTTAATGTTATTAATATAAGTATATTATGTATAATAAAGTATGTATTAATATTTATTATGTAAATACCTATATTATATAGTTTTAATTTATTCAGATATAATAAATCTATATAAATGATTATATATATTTTATTCAACTATATTTTCCGCCAACTTTGGGCACCCACTATCTTGCTTTGTCTCTGCATCACCCAAAGGTTGACTGGGAGAGAATGCCTCCTTTGTACAAAAATTTTGTTTTGTGCATGAAGTATTAAATAAATAAATAATGTGCTTCTGTTTCTGACGGTACATGCGCGGGCGCTGGTGTCGCAAGTGTTCTGATTTAGAATTTGTAACTAGATTTTTATATAGCTGTGCGCGTAATCACGTCATGCTACTTGTTTGTAAAGTAATTTAATTAAAGTATTAAAGAATTTCTCTTAGAAAATAATGAAGGTTTTGTAAATGTTTTTTTTGGTCGATGAAGTACTTATCTAATATTCTACATCATTATCATCAACCCATATACTATCCCACTGCTGGGCACGGGTCTTTTCTCATGTTGAGAGGGATTAGGCTATAGTCCACTACGCTGGCCTAGTGCGGGTTAGCAGACTTCACAAACCGTCTACAAAAATCTCTAAGGTATGCAGGTTTCCTAACGATGTTTTCCTTCACCGTTTAAGCGAGTGTTAATTAACTATTAATAAGCACATGAATTTGAAAAGTCAGAGTGCGTGCCTTGGGTTCGAACTCGAGACCTTCGACTTGGCAGTCCAATGGTCACACCACTAGGCTATCACTGCTTCTAATATTCTACAATTAATGATATTTAATTGCAACTGAGATAATATCAGATAGATTCTATGTTACAGTAAGCTTAATAATTTTCTCTAGTAATAACATAATTTACGTGACTAATAAAAAAGAAAACTTAAGTATTCAGAAGCCAACCAACAATAACAAAAGTTCCCAACCGATATTCATCAAAAACCGATTGGGAAATCCAAAGACAATCTTGATAAAACAAAAATAAATACGTTCCTAATATTGTCTATGGGTGGAGGTGAAAGGCGGTATTGTTTACCCAGGTCGTGGGGTCAACGCGTGTTGGGTGACTCGCAGATGGAGACACTGACCATTATTTAGGAAGCCATGATAGACATAGCTATAAAAATGGCAGCGTGATAAATTGATAGATATATGGGCGGTTAACAGTACTTTCGGTTGTCAAAATAAGAAATTTTTGATGATGTATGCTGTTAATATTGTGGTATAAACATGTGAAATGTAGATGTTGTCTTAATATGTCTATTGTTCGGGGCTTTTAAATTTATCTTCAAAAAAGGTTGCCGTTAGTTTTAAAAGCTCGTTTTGTATTTAAAATAACTACCTACTGTTGTTTTTTTTTTATTATATTTGGAATTATATGCGAAACATTTTTAAATATATGTATAAATTTTAGAGAAAGACAAATTATACGCTACCGACACCAATAGCTCGCGGTAGCTTATTTGGCTAAAGCGTCCGGTGTACCTAACCGGAGGGGTGCAGGTTCAAAATGAATAAGATTTTTAAACTTAGTGCGTTGACATGACGCAATGATAGTTAAAAATTGCATGACAAAATAACATTTTTGAGAAAATATCCGTTACATCCACGCAAAACGGCCATCATAGATAAATTGAAATAAAACCATATTTTCCGTAGAGAAATCCTTCAGTCGTTTGAAGATACACCTATGCACAATAGGCACGAGCTTTGCAAAGGAAATCTCTTGTTCATCCTAAGCTCGATTCAAATATCGATACCCAGTCTAATCGAATAGATTTACTGTTACATATCGAATACTCGCCATCAATCAATGGCGGAATGTGTATTGGATGTACGTCTCTATCTCAATGCAATAATAAATCGATTCGAATGTATGTCTCATTAACATACCGAGAGGTCTCGTGCAATTATACATTGTTTAGAACTATTCTGTTATTAATCATTGGCTCGTTATATTACAACAAAAAGGTGAAAGTTGGAGGGAATCTGCTTTGATGTTGCGGCAAAATAAATAAACTAAGTATACTTGACTTCTTCTGTTGGCGTGAGCTATAGAAGAATATGAATTAGTTCTTCTTCTTCTTTAATTTAAGAACTCAGCGGTTTTCGGTGAAGCAATCGCTATGCTTGCCTATCCTCCACCTTCTGTTTGATCACTTGATTTATTTCCACTTTTTCCTTCACTAGTTCTATAAAACTTCGTTTGGGTCTTCCTCTGCCTTGCTCTCGTGCAATTTTGCCTTCTAAATGGGCCCAAAGAAATTATTGTGACGTATCAAGTAGCCATTTGTGTTTTTTCACCTTTATTTTTAAACCGCGATAAATGACAGCAGACGGACTATCTAGGGGGCGCTGGAAGGTCTAATTCACCTTTTCCTTCTTAAGTTAAAATTTACATGAATATTCTTAATTAATTATTCCATACTAATAGATATTATAAATGCGAAAGTAACCCTGTCCGTCTCTCGCCTAAATCACTGAACCAATTTTAGTGAATTTTGGTGTAGATATAGATTGGGTCTTGTAGGAGGACATACCTACTATATAGGCTACCTTTTGTGTCAAAAAGACATTGAAATTTGGGATGCCAGTGAAACCATAACATATATAAATAACATTAACTTGTTAATTAAATGAATGATGAATGTTTCCTTGCTTGACACAATGCGTCTCATATGATTGCAATGAAACTTTGGTGAGTGTTGGTGAAAATCAAGACACGTAGTACATACAAATACTGGTATTACCTACAGGCATTGATAAATAAATTCATCCATGGTCTGTGTGGGGTGTTTTTGTATGTGAAACCAATGTTCTGTAAACGCACCCACGATACAGCAAATCCTAGAGTGAGGCAACGTTAAAAAAAATCTCTGAGAAGATATCTGACCAAAAAAAGAAGATAAAAAGAGGTATTATTGCCGGTTATAAAAAGATAATATTAATATAGCAGATAATTAGAAATAGTGTTGAACAGTAAAAATAAATTTAAATATAAACAAGATATCTTTATTCAATAACACGGACAGGTTATTTGATCAATTACTGTAAAATAAATGCTACTTTTTGTGTACCTACTTGGTTAATGATTACTGTTACTTAATTTAAATATTATTTGAGTTTTAATGACGTCGCTACCGGTACCTAATTATATTTTATGTCTATTACCTGCACTTTTTTATAGTTTTAGCTTTTTCAGTTAAATGATAGATCTAAACGACGACCTCAGTGGTTTAGTGGTTCGAGTGCTGGACTGCTGATCATAAGATCGCTGATAGTGAACATCGTATCAAAATCCGTTACCTAGTTTAAAAGATCTAGCGTACAGAGGAACAAACAGAGGGAAGCGAATTTATTTTACGCTATGTATCTATAGATTTAGTTCTAGCTAGCAACTACACATTTTATATAGGTACTGCATATTTAAGATTTTATACCCATTTTCATTTACCGTGCTTGTACATTTATAAAACAGGTATAAATGTAACGTATACAACAAAAAGATCTCGAAGAGTAGGTACGTACCTATATCGATTAGCATTTCAAAGCGGATTGATTCATTCATATGGACAAATAACGATAAAAAATAAATTTTAAATAAAATTATTAAGTGAAACGATAAAATCAAAATAGATAAATAAAGAATGTTATGTTATTGTGTATTGTACTAGTAGAACCGCTATTTCAGAGTAACGCACAAGTCTTCGGTAGTATAGTGGTCAGTATCCCCGCCTGTCACGCGGGAGACCGGGGTTCGATTCCCCGCCGGAGAGAAACTTTTTGCATTTTTTGTGGATTGTTTTCATGTATTTTCATTACCTGCACCTCGATCACACTGGATAAATCCACGTACGCCAGCGCCAAAGCTTTTAATACACTTCACCAAAAAAACTGATGTTTCTTTAATCAAACTTTTTAGCACTATAATGTTCTCAGTTACATATTCATTGCAGTATTTCTTTTGGTACATGAAGATAGGAAACTATTATATATATATTAATAGGGTAGGTCTAAAATTTCTTTGGATGATTCAAGGCAGTGTTGTTCCTATAAACTAAATTAAATACACTCAAATAAAAGTAGTAGCTACATAACAATTCATTATAATATAATTACGTTTATAAAATCTTAATTATTTTATTAACTCATTTATTCAGCGTGCGAGCATGTAATTGATTCTTATGAATTAATCAACCTTTTTTTGCAAAATACACAGGCGATAACAAAGTTTAACAATTAATTGAATCATTTATCAAAATAATTAAATTTCAGATTAACGTCGGATTATCTCGATAATTATGAATTAGTCGATAGTGTTGATACGCAGCTACAATCGATTTATTGCCATAATAGTGAAGTGAAAGCGAATGTTTCCAAAAACGATATGTAAATGTTCGAGTATCGATAATTACCGGTCCCTTAAAAGGCGGGCGATTCCGGCTACAATCGGTTAGTGATTGCTTTTTAAATTGCTGCCTTGCGCGCCGGCTCGATGACCGAATGCCGACTACTGGATGGTTTTTTTTTATTTATTAGTGGCGGATATATGTCGATAGTTTGTTGAAATACATGCTAGCCTATTAAGAGATGCAATCTTCACTTAACAGTACATCACACAGGTATAGACGCTGACGTCAATAGCCTATGTGAGACTACAAACAATGTTTTAATAGGTGCTTTAGAGCTGCAATTTATTTGCAAGAAGCCTACATAGATAGGGCGGGAACAAATACTGTTTAGAATCTCCATTTAATAGTATAGCGTATCGGTAAAAAACTAGCCTCCAGTGGGGCTATAGAAGTTATTTGATCACCTGGTGGTATTAGTGATTCAAAAGTCGGTATCATTAAATTGTATCTAGATAAAAAGTGTGACTAATGATATTTTAATGAAACATATTAATCAATCGGCCGACCGACGATTGCGAAAGTAAAAACAAAAGATAAACAATGCCGCGTCGTGCTGCCAATACAATAAGTAACTATAGGTACAGTAAGTCTTGCTAAACGATCAAAAGTTATTACGGTTAATCTACTCCACTAACGCACTACTAATTAATTATTTTAATAACCAGCATTTTTTGTTTTAGTACAAGTAATTAATTTCGGTCCATTAAGTTTATCGACTAATTATGTCGATACGCGCTCGTGCCCATCACTAAATTTTATTAACTTGCAAATAAAATCGATTAAATCAATTCTGCACGCTGAATAAAATAATTATTGTTAAATAGAGAAACTAGTAGTTGATGAACTTTTTTTTACGACATAACGGGACGTTAGTTATAAATCGACATTACGATTTAGTTCTAACTACGTTTACGATTTTTTAATTAACAAACCGATACTGTAATTAATGTAATGAGAGTTAATAACAATAATATTGAGATGCTGACTTTGATTGTATTTAAAGTTTATATCACAATAATATCGATTGGGAATCGGAATTATAATCGATGTATCGGTAAGATCGTAAAGCTCGGTTTACGATCGCGCGCGTCGCGTGCTCGGCACAGACTGCCGGAGGGCGGGCGTTCCGCCCTCGGGGTAACCATGTGCTCTCGACCTTACGATTGATATTCGATTTATGTGACCCTTTTTATTATTTAACCGTTACTATTTGCACTATTGGAATTCGCGTGAGTTTTATTCGAGTTTCGAGTATGATCTATAAAATATCTTGTCTTAGATTTAATAATATTGTCTGGCTGTCAAGGCTAATTAAAATTAAATTAAATAAATGAAGATCATTACCGCAAAGCAATACACAATAAAAAAAATCGTTGGTAAAGTCTGTTTTTTGAATTTGGTGCACAGCATACATTCATATTTCATAACATTGAATTTTATGGAGAACTTTTGATTATGTACGCATTTCATTATAATATCAAACAAAACCAGATTTATTGAATCACCTACAAAATTCTCCAATTTTCTTAATACCCATAACTCGAACCAGTCTCGTGAAGAAACTCGAACGGAACGGTGTGCAAATACTTTTAGTAACGTTTCGCCCCACCCTGGGCCGTTAATTAGTAGGCAGTATTGCGAGCGCGCGATTGGTGATCATTCGAGTGTACGTGCGCCTTACTTATGTACCGACATTGTTACTTAAGTTACTTAATGGGTTTATTAATGTTAATGTTATATTTGTTCGGGTTACTGGCAGAGGCACGAGGAGGGAGGGCATTTTTTGTGGATCAATAGTGTTAAATTTACATACTTATATTTACTTCGATAACCGTGCTTAACTTTGTGCGTACCGCATTCGAAATTCAGCAATATCTTAGAAACTATCAATTATTCTAAATTCAAAATTGGAAATTAGTTTTACGGCTACATTCGAAATTAGCAGTAATTTTAAGTGTATGACGTTTTCGAAATGTGACTTTCGACAGCTTCTGTAAGAAAAATATCATAGAATGTCCAAATAATTCCTATAATGACAGTTATCTTGGTTGGAATTCCTATAATGGTTATTGGTAAATCGCCCTTAGTGAAGAAAAGTAACAAATTGAAAATGACGACAAATGTTACAAATTATGGGAAGTAAATTTCTGTAAACTTACTTATCTCATAGGCTGCTCTGTTTCTTCTATTTTTAAATGGAACCATTTTCTATTTTCAAATGGGCAACACCTACAAAATATCCTCTGAATATTTTGGAGAATTGATTTCAAAATCATTTTTGTTAATATCCGTTGCAGGAGCGCCCTCCTCGTGCCCTCCGGCTATACATATATACATTATACATACGTAACTGAATTTTATGAATGAATATTATGACTGTTTTTATATAGGTTATGTCCACAAGAATTTAAAAATAATCAATTAACAACTTTGATGGACAAAATGTAGGTTCTGAATAACTATTTATTTTTCCTTTTTTATGAAACCTCAGAGGAATGTTCTCAAAATTATATTTGCCACATTATATAACTTCAGCTATAGAAAAAGCAATACCCGGATAATAATGCAACTTTATTATATAAAAAATGGGCACCACATACGTAACTACGAACCTACTTAACAAAGTTTGAGCATCAGTAGACAATTACTTGTAACACAATGAAAATGTCGAACGAGTAGAAAAATAATAAAATGCATTGTGTTAAAAGTAGTTTTTTGAATAAAGAACGTACGCCGATTGGTTGTATCGCCTCAGGCAAGATGGCGGGGTGCCGAATGTTGCCAGCCTCTCGGCCGGAAATGCGAATTCTATTTGTCTAATGACCTTTATAATTCGAATTTGTTCTTTCGATTTTCGAATAAAGCGTGTCAAAAGACTGCAAGTGAAAAAATACATTATAATGACCATTGAAAAAATAGAAAAAATAATTAGAATGACTGAAATGGAGTGCTTTTATTCTATTCGTTGCACTATTAGCAATACTAGCTCTTACTTATTCAGAAAATAATTAGGAATACTAACGAAATATTACAGGAAAACTTATTGTGAAATAGCAATATCTACCCACAACCCACAATACTTATTATATCACTTAACTACTACATGCATAAAATGTATTGTGTATACCACACCCAAATTAAACGGTGATCGCAGATTGCATCTTCTAAATAATGATGAGATCTAGATTATAGTTCAATTAAATACTAAGATTGATTATGAGATAGTATTTTAATACAAAATACTTAAGGTGCTTTGTATAGAGAAAGTGTATGAGTCTAGTTTCTCTATGTTGCCATTGTAAAAAAACTTAGCGAAAAGAACCTTATTTAAATTATTTAATTAAAATACTCATACACCAAAAGGGCACGATCGAAATAGCGCAGTAAATCAACCCACGAGGAAATAAACCGCGTTCTTTACAAAATATTTTTCGGTTCACAAAAAAGGTCTTAATTACGAAATTTCGAAAAAGGAACGCAATAAAGAAAGTAAAAAGGCGCACGCCGGCGCACTGGCAACCGTTATGTTCTTGGAAATGCGTGATTGATTCTGCGCGCCCGCCCATTGTGGTCAGCTGATTCTGATAGCTGCGTGGGCAAAGTGGACAACGGAATGCGGCTTAGGCATTAGGAACACAGTGAAATTAACACTTCCTTGAAGATATACAAGAGTGAAATGATATTTGACGTCTAACAAAATGTATTTCTTTTCTTAACTTTTATTGGTTTGTTATATTTGATGATAGATTGCTATGATGCGAATCGATAAAAAAAATACAGTTTTCTGTTTGATGAACTTCTTTATTCTAAATTAACTGAACCCAATAATCAAGGGGTACCACAATACTATTTCAATACCTATCTTTCTTACTCCACCTGGGCAGAATCATGAAGAAATTTATTCTTTTTCTTAATGTCGATAGTACGAATTTTAAAAGCTATTATTAGTCGAGAACTTTATCAAGAAGGGAAATAATTAGGAACTAGATGTTAAAAAATTTGGTAAAATAAAATGACATGAAGTCTCTGAAGGTTTGGCGATAGGATCATATGATCCACTGAGCTACTGGTAGCTAGACCGACGCCAGCTGTAGATGACACTATGTTCCGTCGCGAGTATGTAACAGACAAAATTAAATCGAAGGATTATTTACTCAAATTGCGTGCTCCATTTTACACTACATTTGTGCTTTTTATCAGTCAAGACTAGTTATTTCTTATAAATACTACTTTAACCTACTTTATATTTTCCAAATATTTTTTTTTTATACCGCTAAGGTTGCAAAAGAAGGTATACGGCAAATGGCCCACCTGGTGGTAAGCGGTTACCCTGTAAAACGTAAGAGGAATACTTGGGTTGGTAGTAAGGGTCAAAATCCCCCCACTGCCAACACAACGTTTCAGCGCGGAGCACTGGCAACCTTGCTCACCGTAAGGAACACAACACAGCTCAAAGCAGTGCTATTTAACTTGGATTTTCTACTGGTGAGGTACTTCTGACTGACCGACAACATACAGCTTAAACCAGGGACGCAGAAACGTATCTGCGGACGAATGCTACAGCGCTCCCGTAGTCCCGGCACTAAAGTGGTGACGAGAAACGCCGAGGTTGGATTTAGTCAGTAGCTAACTCTTTTCAGAGCGGAGTCCGACACACCCATTATAAAGCATTTCCAACTCCGTCAACAAAAAAAAAGGAGCGCAGAGACTTTATATTTTGCACATCACTAATGTTAAGTTGTGGTTGATCGCCTCTATTATAGACTTATCTGTCCTGTTCCTAGGTCGAGCATAGTGTTCTCAGGATTTCACGGTAGCAGGCTCGCCACTATGACATGGGACCTAAACATACCGGCGAACTGTGGGTGTACCTACGACGTACCTACTTACCTACTCAATATTCAATCAGCGCTTTAGGCGTGAAAGAGTAACAGACAGACGGTTACTTTCGCATTTATAATATTAGTAGGGATTACAGCCGATAGATAGATAGGGCATAGTGGGAGTAATTCCACTCAAATTGGAACTGCCCCACTGAGGAAGATTAACTCCGCCTTGCAGAAAATCGAAGTGAATAACACTGCTTTCAGCTGTGTTGTGTTCTTTACCGTTACCAGTTACCGTTGCCAGTGTTCCACGAGGAAACGTTGGAAAGTGCAGTGCCCTCACTGCCAACACAACGTCCCCTGACTTTAACCCTTATACTGACAACCCAACTATTCCTCTTTCGTTTTACAGGGTTGGCAACGCGCAAGTGATACCCCTGGTGTTACAAGCGTTTAGGCTACGGTAACCGCTTACCATAAGGTGGGCTGTATGCTAGTTTGCCACCTTAGTGGTATAAAAAAAAAATGCAAATTAAGGTATTGCGAAAAAATTTAGTGAAAAATTAAATCGAAAATCTAATCATCGTCTTCGATCTTATTGTGCTCTACTTATATTATATTCAAATCAAATCCTAAAAACCGCGAGTGTCCCAATCAGAGGTGTATACTACAGATATTATCTGCGTATGATTAAAAAAATTATGAGCTTTACCTCCATGGTTATAAAGATGAAATTGCATGTGGCATCCAGTTTTCTGATTGAAATCTATCTTGGTTTGTGTATTGAGTAATGTTGACAAGCAGGCTGATTTGGGAGCAACTTTCTATAAGTATAAACAAGTATGGCTTGTATGTATGTATGTATGCGTATGAGGAATACGTAACGACTGTCGAAATTTTTATGAGGTGCGACCACTGTGAGTTGAAACTCAGGCAATATTGGTGGTAAAATTCCTTACAATATTGTTAATTCATTATTTATTAGTAAAAAAAAATAGAGCATTATTATGGTATTACGACCCTCAGTAAGGGTTACCGTGCTTATAAATGGATTAATATAAAATCTTCAAAATAACATGAAAAACTAGTTATGAATTTTACTGTTTTAAAAGACATTTTGTCTGGATTAATAATATCAATATACGCGATAAAATCCGTAAAAAGTAGTTTTATTTCAATGTATAATATTCGCGTAAATGTCAGAAATCGATAAGTAAATTATAAACTACTGAAAATTTACTTCATATTTTAAAGCTTTATAATTTAAGTAAAACTAAAGTTAAGATAAAATTAACTTGCGATATAAAATATAAAAGCAATAATATTTTATAGCTTTAGGTTCTTTATAACGAAGTCTCAAATGCCACGAGTTTTTCGGTACTACGAAATGGCTACGCACTACGCAGCTACGCGCGGCACCTCCGATTAAAAGTTACATAAAATAAATGTTCTCAAGTTCAAAGTCTTTGTAAAAAACTACAGTAATTACGCCACGGCATGGCGGGTGCCAATTAAATGATAAAACTGGTGTGACAAACACACCGACAAACAATGCTTTGCGATTAGATATATAACTTTTGATTTATATATATGAGACGAGAAGACTGTTATGCAATTGGTCATGTGGGGAAAAGAGATAGCAAGAAATTTCAATTATGAAATTTAATAAAATTGATAGTTTGAGGTGGTAGACCTCTGCTTCAGTTCGTCTGGGTTGGTAATGTCGAAAAAAGAGTTAAGTATACAGGCAGCTAATTAAACATCGTGTTTCTTTAAAGATTGTGTAATTATGTATCACGTAATATGTGTCAAAACGCAGGTATTGTAAGACATCAAATTCTTTGACGGGTAATTATTTAAATCACAATCTGTGCAAATATGCAGATTTCGTTCGCTACCTGTATACCAAACTCTTTTGTTGACTGTACCACCGGATTGCCAGATACCGGACTGCTAAGTCGAAGGTCTCGAGTTCGAATCCTAGGCACCTCTGACTTTGAAATAATGTGCGTATTAATAATTAATTGTCACTTCCTTAAACGGTGAAGGTATGTGAGTGCGGGTTGGCAGACTTCACAAGCCGTCAAGAAAATCTATAAGGCATGCAGGTTTCCTCATGATGTCCTACATGAATTCGAAAAGTCAGAGGACTCAGAGGTGCCCTCAAGGCACAGCCCTGGAAAAAACCCTTTGGGATGGGAGTAAAACCAATGGCAATAACTAGTAATAAATAAATAGGTACTTAAATATAATCCGTAGTTTCAGCGAATAAATATACTAGCACACATACAATACAACCTACTCCAATACTCTTTACTATATAAAAAGTATAGATTAGTTAGGTACCATAGATATAGATCTACTTCGTCACGTCGCCTTGGAATATGGTCAGTGACTCACAGTCCACCAGTCCACCTGTCTTCGAGGCGCACGTAGAAAGTGCTAAAAAGTTTATTTGCGACGTTTTCCTTAACAGTTTGTTGTCAATAAAATAGTATGACGTAATCGCGAGACTGTTTGGCGACTGACTTGGCTAGCTAGGCACGCAGACGATCAATGTCCTGCAAAATGAATGTATACGGTGAAGGCCCGTTTACAGTTTTGTTATTACACAAATAAAAATAATTGTAATAGCTTTTGATTTGTTAAAGCGAGCTTGTTGATTACGGAATTTTGATAATTGTGTTGTTTTTTTTTCAGCCATTATTGTCCTACTGTAGGGATAATTATGTTTTTTTTTACATACACACATACATACACTCACGCCTTTTTCCCATAGGGGTAGGCAGAAACTAAAGAACGCCACTTGCTACGATTATTGCATACTTCTTTCGCTTCCACCACATTCATACATCTTGACATACATACACGCCGGTTGCGAGTACTACGCACCTGACCTTTTTTTATAACATACCATCACGCCTGTATTCCCCGAGGGGTTAGGCAGAGGTGTACTAATATACACCCACATTTCGCCGGTATGTTTAGGTCCCATGTAATAGGGGGCGAGCCTATTGCCATTAACCGGGAACAAATCCAGACTCCGAGCTGCTACTGAGAATTTCATAGAAAAACCCAATAACACTTTGCTCGACCTGGGGATCGAACCCAGGACCTCTAGCGTAGCAGTCGCCTTTTTACCTTTTTTTATTTTATTAAATAAGTATTATTATATTAAGTATTTCACAGCTAAGTACTTTACATACATATATTTCCTCGATGAGAGGCTTACTAATGTACATCTACAGTTCGCCAGTATGTTTATTTCCTATGTAATAGTAGGCGAGCCTATTGCCACTCCGAATCTACTGAGAATTTCGTTTAAACCCTACTAACACTTTGCTACACCAGACTTGAATCGAACACAGAACCTCAAGCGTAGCAGTCGTGATAACAACCAATAAGCTAATGAACTACTTTATATAAGTTTTTTTTTAATGTAAAGTTTTATTCTATTGTGTCACACCAACTGGTATGGCAGGTGACCGACCTACTGTGTTTATAGATAAAACCTAAATGCTTGATTCAAAAGTAGCGCAGGCGTCTTTTTAGACACCTACCTATACTAATTGAGTCTCCAATACTAAAAACTAAAATACGTTTTATAGTGATTATTCCAAATAAATTTAGTAAGTAAATCAAACATAATTACAAAATAACAGTTGATATTTAATGAACACCCGGTACATCGAGTTGTTGGCAAAATTCTGCAACATAACAACTTTTTATTTACCAACAGGAAACGATTAATGTCTAATTATAATGATTTTAGACCATGTTTTTAGAAATTTGACAAACCCGATCGGCAAGTCATGTGAAATCGTTAATTCGTTACAGATTTTGATGGGCCGTGGACAATTTACGTAGATGGAATTAATTAGCAATATTTGGAAATCAGACATATTTTTGTGCATAATAATTGCAGAAATCTATTTATTAACCTAGATTTTAGTACCTGTTTTCATACGAGTTAAAGTATTTTTCTAATTGCAACATTATTTTTAATAATGCCAAAACTAAACGCAATATATTTCAATTTGAATGTGTTTGATTACTTACTAATGGTCACCTATTCTTCAGTTGCAATTGAAAAGAATCGCAAGAAACCTACAATAGCTACATACCGAATGCAAATGATATGAAATGATCCTTAGATTGAGTTCATTTCATCGTATTTACATTACAGACAATTGCACGTATCTATGTGTAAAAAATACAGAAATACCGATCCGGAGTGATTAATAGCGATGACAAAATAACCCGTTCGTAATGAAATAAAGCTATTGCATTCTAGACAGCCAGACATTACGTGGGAGGGAAATAAATTACATTATAAATCGCGCAACAGTTGCAGGACAGTCGCGCCACAATCGCTTGCTACTTATATTTAAATGTCGAGATCTTTGTATCATTAGTCTCATCGTAAGTGCGACTGCTACGTCCGAGGTCCTGAGTTAGTCAGTAGCAGTTCTCTTTAATTAAAGATAATAGGGTTCATGTTCGATTGGAAAAATTTGACAGTTGGATAGCTTGATATCCAATCAAGCTATCCAAAACTGTCAAACTGCTCGCGTGACGCGAGTCGCGTCTACAAAATATAGACTATGTGATCCCACTTGCCAGTATAAATAAAAAGTACATTACGATACAAAGTAGGTTCTAATAGCCTAATGTATTTGTTATCAGTTATCACCTATTTATCTAAAACAATAAATAAAAACGCTGCCATTGCTAACGTGAGGCCCGCGAAGATCTCAATCATATGACAGTCTGACGTTTGAGAGACAGCGATCATTCTATTTAGTGGCTGAGGCGACTTCTTGGTCTTTTTGGATATTTTGAATCTCTTCAAGCAGATTTTATGCGACAAATTGAGGAACCAAAGCCAAATTGTCTATTAACAGAGTATTTAAGAAATAAGTTTGTATCGATTTAGGCTGATGGCTTTGTGCCAAGGCCCAAATAAATAAAAAAATTAAGAAATAAGTTATATTTTGCATTAATGACGTCTGTGGGCTAGTGTTTCGAGTGTCGGACTGCAGATCACGAGGTTCGATTCCCACAGGACACAAATATTTACGTGATGAACAAGTGTTTGTGTTTCTCTGGGTTTTATAAGTATGTAAGTACTTCAAAAAAAAAAGTATATGAGTATCTGTATCCATTGTCTAGTATCTACAGTACAAGCTTCTGCTTACTTTGGAACTAGATCGTCCCATATGTTTTTTATTAATGACATGAATATAAACAGAGATTACTTGTATTGATGTGATGTGTTGAACTGTCTCTACAGAGATTGTATTCAGCAAGGAGGTTCATATGCAACCAGGTATGTAACAGAGGTATGTATGCAAGACTGGAAGGGAATAAAGATTTACAAACAGACGCCGTACCACCACCTAATATTGCGATCGTTCTCCGATTGAGAGAGAGGGATGTCGCTCTATAAATAACATAGCGCCATCCCTTTCTCACAACCTAAAAGTGATCGCATTAACACATTGTGGTATGGCCCCAGGGCTTTCTCCGAACAGTAAATTAAGAAAAAAAAACTAAACAAACATTCTTTTGTCTTTCTAGCATTCATACTACTGAATCTCACCTGTATAGGGCGCTCAAGTCATAAGTAAAGAACACAATAGGTGTGTTCTGGAGGTATGTTATTGTTGACCGTTCGGCCGCTATTAAGTAACCACTACGTAACTCATTATTTACTCACTTAACAAACGCTGAGAGTTCACTGTACTAAGGTACAGACGTCAGCAGGTCAAGCTATCCAAAACTGTCAATTTTTCAGTTTCAGTTTTGGATAACTTGACCGGCCTGTACCACTCCAGACGAACTGTAGCGAAGATAATGTGAAGTATTAGTTGGTACGAAGATTGGAAATCACATCGAATTAAATATCAAATTTAATAGCCTTAAAATATTTATTTATTTATTTATAATAGGTACACCCAACAGCACACACATCACACATTAAAAGAAAGAAGAAAAAATATTGCATCGACTGATGTGTATGCCAATTATAGGTATAAACAACATTCAACTTACATCATCATTCAGCAATATAAATACTTAACCTAAAACAATATATTTCTAAGCAGAGCTCATGACTAGCTAAGAGGTAAAGAGGAGCGAAACCTCTTAAAAAATAGGAATTCAGTTTCCAAAATAACCTCATTTTACCAAGTACACATTTCAAATAAAAAGAGTAATGTTTATAATGACAAAAAACCCAACTATCCAATTAAGTTTACAGTAAACATAATTTAAATCGCATAAACAAGATTTGCGGTTTTTTTTCTTTATTGGCAACATCGATACATTACTTTGCCATATCTAACAACTTTTGAGCAGAATTCAATGTCTGTTTCTAGGAACGCTGACTTGCCTAATCACCGCAATTGCTCCTACTTATTACTCGTGTCCAATACACTGGTAACATTGGACACACTTTAATAGATCCATTCGTACGTTCCGTTACTTGCTGTAGTACTGTAGTTAGTACCAATTTTATAATGTGCAAATAGGTACACACGACAACATAACAAGCTTTACAGTTTGCCCTTTGGCCCGACCGTAGTCCGTCGCAATAGCGGCGATGTTTGTAGTGCAACTTGTTACAACAACGTTTTTCATTTTGATTTTGGAATTTCATTGAAAACCAATTGTTTCTTAATATTTTTATATATTTCCGATATTTGGGTTTGATGGGTTGTTTTTAATATTTTAATTCACTATAGAAACGTCGATCATTTCGAGGGTTGAAATAGTTGGTTTTCTATTGGGTCTGCTAATTTGTATCCCACACTAATCGATCCGTGATGAAGTTAAAATGGAGGTGTTGATTTGCAGTAATTATATTTTTTTTTAGGAAAAGATAATCGACTTCAAGAATTTTGTTATGTAGGTATCTTCAGAACCAAGTCGTACATCAACTAGGAAGAATATGCAATTAAAAAGGCAAAACCAAACTAAACATATTGACGATTGACGAAGATATCGCGTAACATACACACAATAAATACTGTTGAATTGAGAACCTCTTTTGTTTAATTCAGTAAAAAAAAGTGAACGTCTAAAAGGCCTTGGTGCCGTGAAATGCCCTTTGGACTTCTTCAAAGAGGTTTATAACAAAAAATTAGTAGGTATCGAAAACAAATAGTACCTACCAATCTAAAGTGTATTCTGTTGTGAAACTATGGGTACACCGGCTAGACGAGGGCGCGTAGGTGTCATACAACTAACACGACCAATATTGTCAGGTCTGAGCTAAAAATGACCATTAGTAATGTTGTCAGTACGGACGAGGTGTAAAAGAAACCATTCTTAAAATTATTAATACTATTTGCATATTGCCGGGAGGTATTAAAAGAAGTTTTGGATTGGCTAAAAGTATCACCGAACTTCTTAAAAAAACCTACAGACGCCAGCAGGTCAAGCTATCCAAAATTGTCAAATTTTCCCAATTGAATATGAACCTTATTGTCTTGTATTCAAGTTGAAAATCAATCAAAAAAATTTGACATATTGTGGTAGCTTGATGGCCTCTGTACCTATATTGGAAAATGCTGATGAACTTCTTATGCAATAAATAACTTGTAAAACAATCTTTTCATTCAAGTCCAGGCTTTCGTCCGTGACAGATCCGGACGAGCAAGATCTGTAAGGCAAACACGCGTACGCGCACTCGTGCACAATGTACACTCTGACTTTACGAAAATCCGAATCAAACTAGTGTTAGAAAAAACAGGTTCCTTCCTTGAAATAAAACTACTTAAATTTACGGATTTTAATGATATTATTAAGAAAGGACTCTAGTGGCAATTTCTCCATACAAACGTATTCTGCTGTTTTCTTCGTGGATAATGCCTCTAGAGCTATGATTTTTTCCCAAAAAATCTATCTATAATCCCTTGGAGAAGGAAATAGGCTACCTTTAGTATCAAAAAGCCAGTGAGTGCCAGTGAAATCATGGGTACCTAACACCATCATCATCATCATGAACCCATATACTGTCCCACTGCTGGGCACGGGTCTCCTCTTATTTATTGAGAGGGATTAGGCTATAGTCCACCACGCTGGCCTAGTGCGGGTTGGCAGACTTCACAAACCGTCGAGAAAAATCTCTAAGGCAGGTTTCCTCACGATTTGTTTTCCTTCACCGTTTAAGCGAGTGATAATTAATTATTTATTAATACGCACATGAACTCGAAAAGTCAGAGCCTTGCGTTCGAACTCGAAACCTTCGACTTGGCAGTCCAATGGTCATCATCATCATCATCAAAAACTGAGGATAAGTGTAGCATAGCATTGAGAATTAATGACATCATCACAGTCTAGACTATTGACAGACTGGGCGTCTAGAACAGTTTTTGTTGTGTCTAGATACACTGACAATGTGTTCAGTTTTTTTGTGCGGATGTATTGGTCATAATGTCTGATAGACTTATGCAGTTACCAATGATACGCAGTATATGACAAAGTATGCTGGTAGGTACATTGCACAGTGTACAGTTTACAGTAAAAAAGGATTGCTTTCCAATTGTACTATTGCAAATTGCAATCAACGGAAATTTCAGATGTTTGAATGTTTTTATTGAATGAGTCATTTAACTGAGAATGCTTCTTGAAATAAAACTACTTTTCATGGATTTTATCTCGTTATAATTATTGATATTATTAATCCCGACGTTTCGGATCCTTTACAGCGTCCATGGTCACGGGTAGACTGAGGTGGGGGGCTGTCTTGATGATATAATCACTAATCAATGTCTAATATTCGCACACATGTCAGAAATCAATATGAGAATGCGTCTTGTTGGGGTTTTGACTACGGCTTTAAAAATGTAACATTTATGAATAATATACCTACCAATCCCGCTTTAGGTAAGACAGAGATGTACCTAGTGGTACAATGGTCACATTTCGTCCCATTGGGGACGAGCATACTGCCATTACCCGGGCACAAATTCGAGCTGCTAATGAGAATTAAATAGCAATTTCAACCCAATAAAACTGCTCAACTTAGGAATTGGACCCAGAACCTCAAGTATAGCAGTCGTTCTTACGACCACTAAGCTAAAGAGGCAGTATGTTTATATTTCTATGTAGGGTCGAGCCTACTGCCGATATAACCGTGTAGAAATCGGGGTTGCCAATGAGAATTTCATACATTTTACTTTTGGTAAAGGTCAAAGAGCTCCTACGCATGGCTACCAACTGGAAGAGAAACCAGTCAGCTTTTAAGCTATTTCCCCTTCAGGTGAGAATGTTGATTCCCTGTAGGTATAGACCAGCTTTTGGGTCACGTGAAGCGTCACAGCGACATTTGTCAAGTAAAAACTGAGAACACTAAGGCGCTAAAAACGCCTTTTTATGGATTACAACATACACAACGGGGCGTGTAAATTGACCTCGTATCGTATAAGTTTCTGGTACACTTGGAGATCAGGTGATTCTGAAAATATATGATCCATTTTGTAGTGTGTCGTGTGTCAGTAAATCATAATATAAATCCTCAAAAGAGTAATTTTAACCCCTCGGGTAAGTAGCTCAAGTCAAAATAAAACAGGTTTTTTTTGCACAATGCAGTTGCATCCGGGGGCATCCATAAAGATTCACAATGTTATGTAAATCCAATAGCAAGTGCATCAATTCTACACCACGAAGCAGTATATTACTTAAACACGACATATCAATCGCTTCCAGTGGAACACAAGGCTCACTTTATTCTGGTTTCTTCAAGCAAAAAGTGTACCGTCAACTGGCCAGCCTGACACATTTACTTGTGGTAAAGGTCAAAGAACTCCGAATGCTACCATAAACAATATATCAAGTCGGACGTGTAGTATAAATGATGTTATTTGAATAGAGCATAGAATACTAGGTGCGGGAGATCGCACTATTGATTCGGTAATAAAGGGTAATTAGGGTTAGTTTGATTGCCAGACTTTCTCCAAGTTCTCCAAGGCCTGTAGGAGAACGAATAGCCTAGGAAAGTAACCCACATTCTGAAATTCTACTGTCCGAATCATCATCGTTAACCCATGTATTGTCCCACAGGTGGGCACAGGTCTCCTCTCGGAATGAGAACGAATGTTTTTGAATAGCATTGATATATTCGACCTATCACTAGAATAAGGTTACAAATTATTGTCACCGAATTTAATGTAGTTATAAAGCTAATCTGGCCTATTATTTTATCGGTATAAAATATTTTTTTAAGGTACAACATATCTTAATAAACAATAAACATAACTTAAAAACGATTTTACTAATAAATTAATAGGTCGAAACCCGATTCGGTGAAATAATTATGTAACATTATTCTACGGATAGATCGATATTTAAAAATTTATAATTTGTTGTCAGTGTAATAGGTAATCACACGCCTGAAAGGTCGACTAAAGTTTTAGTGTTCAGCAGTTCAGTGTTTAATTGAATACAAATCATATCAAACAAGTAAAATATGTACAGAGGTCAGCACATCAAGCTACCCCAATCTGTCAAACTTTGATAAATTTTCAACTTTAGGTAATACAACAACATAAGGTTCATGTTCAACTACGAAAATTTGACAGTTTTGGATAGCTTCAACTGCCGTCTGTACATAAAAATATTATCATCATTATTTTAAGGTTTCCCAACTGTAACAACACAGTTCCCAGTTCCAGTATCACCAGGTGTGACAGAATTTCATTATTTTAAACGAAGCGTGTGCTATCAGACTTAACCTAATTTCTGAGCAATACCGATATTCTAAGAATAAACTGGGTACCTTTTTCTATGCAAAAATTTTAAAAACTTGCTTTTCAATAGGTGTTACTGACGTCACCATAAAGACGTAAATTCAGAATGTGAAGGAAAATTTCGTCATGGCGGGTGGGACTCGCGGTGGTTTAATGGTCATAGCGTCTGGTGTACCTAATCAGAAAACGCAGATTCCAATCCTGCCCGCAGTCGAATTTTTCCTTCGCTAAAATAACAATAAACTGGGTGTCAGACTTTTCGGGCTTCTGACTACCACTAACAGTTGTCATAGGTGATTGTATGACAGTCCGACAGTTTAACGTGGTCTTCAAGGCACGGAAGGGCTCCTATTGTGCTAATAGTCCCCATGTATAGACAAACATCGGCAAGCAAACTTCAACCTTATAGATGGATTGATAGCGTAGTTATTATTTATCCACGTACCTCTCCGAACCCTGCAGCCTTTCATTATCTTCTACATTGAGAAACAAAATTAAATAATTGCACATAAAACTGCATTTATCTCGAGGTTCCTCTTATACTATTCTCATGGCTAGCACTTAATAATTATAGGTCCATAATGGGTCGTAATGTTCAATTTGCTAATAGTTCATGCACCCTATAACCTGGGGTCAGCGTTTGTTATCGACCTAGTTATGAGACACCTTTGACTTGGTCACTTCGCTCTTGGCATTTGATTTCTTGGCTACGTCTGTGACAGAAGTAGATAATTGACTTAAATATAGAATTATATTACACACACGTATTTTTTATAAGGAGGTCCGAGAATTGATAGCTGTGGAAGGTACATAGGTACGACAAGAGCATAGAGATTTTTATTTTGAGCTGAGGCGGCGGCTTGATTTTCAAGTTTTGATTTCCAGGTCGAGCAAATTATTACAGTCAAACGGGGTGAATAGGGATTCAGGGGTTAATCGAGACAAAACTTTGAAAGGGATTTTCAGCTTCAATTATTACAGTTTGTTGGAAAAACGGACTCTAATATTGTTCCTAAATTATAATAACACTTTAGAAGACCTTGTTAGCCTTGAACTAAAATATAATAATTAAACCTTAAAAGCCCTTTCAAAGTTTTGTCTCGATTCACCCCTGTATCCATATTCACCCCGTTTGACGGTATTATGATTTTGTATGAAAGTCTTAGTAGCATCACAGAGTTTGGATATATGCCCGGTTGATAGCAGTAGCGTCGCCTTCTATAACATGGTACAGAGGTCACCACATCAAGCTACCCCAATCTGTCAAATTTCTTTGATAGAGTTTCAACTTTAACACAAAATAATAAGGTTCATATTCGATTGGGAAAGTTTGACAGTTTTGGTTAGCTTGATCTGCTGGCGTCTGTACTTCAAATAACATAGTACCGTTGATAAGTAGTACACCTGCGCCTTTCCCTTCGGGGAATACAGTCGTAATAGTATTGTTAGGAATCATAATCATAATCTATGATAGTCGACACTGTATATCAAGAATTTGCCACCGAAATTAGCCGACGTTATAATCATTTTGTTTTGTTCGTGATGTCTTTATTTTATTTAATATACTTCGTTGCACGTGCCACCGAGGTCGGGTCAGCACGCGTCGTGTTCGCGGCATCAAGTGCATCACTATACTGTTATAATACGCTTTGTGTTTGTGGTTAGCCGGCAGGAAAAAAAAAACAAATCAAAAAGGCGGCAGTGTCTATGGTTCTTAACTTCTTAGTAGGTACTATTGGCCAATGATGGTGTATTTGATGTAAGTAGATTGGTAAATGGTTTGATTGATATTGATTGGACCTCGTAGTGTGGCCAACATTGGTAATTACTGCAGTGTTATCGGCGTGAAATTAAATTGTATGAAACAGAAAATGATTTTCCTGTTAATTCTTTTTGGTTTTCTATTAAAAAGGAATTATTGTTCTCCGCGCACCTAAAAGCGCTTAGGTACATCGTTCTAAACAAAAAAGTGTTTTGTCGGGTACATAGAATTTTAAATTTCGATTCCGTTAAATACGTTAGGTCTTTTTATTGTGATTGACGTCCAAGTCCCAGATTTTTTTAATTAAATGAGGTTTGATTAGAAATTTGGGACCTCATTAACCTGGGAGACAAGCAGCATTTTTTACAGCCAGTTCATATGGGTACCAAACGAGGTGTTTTTTAACAAATCTCGTTACAAGAAAGGATATATGAATTATCTATGATTTTTACCGCAAAGACCGCATAAGAAATAGCGATTATTTCCACATCGAATCGCCATTGTGATCGACTAACGGCATTTAGGCGACTATTGTCGGAATTAGTCGAGTATTGTCGGAATTAGCCGAGTATTGTAGGAATTTCAGCGTCTTATCGCGTTTGTTATCGAATCATGACGAATTTTTTACGCTTAAATGTAAACGAGCCGCGCTTGTGAATTATTTCTGCTTCGTTTGAAAACTTTGTTGTTTTGGACGGTTAAGATAAAACATACTTTAGTATAATATTATCATAAGAGTATTCACAGGAGTTAAGTATATATCATAGATAGAGGATGCTATTTAAAAAAAAAAACGCTGCCTCTAGGAATTTCTGCAAATCTGATAAGGTCCACCACTGGACAAAATAGTGAAGTGTGTATCAGTGAATAACAATGATTTGTCAGGTGTATGAGTAAGTTTGCAATCTAAACTGACAAACTCAGTTTACGCGATCAATCAGCATCGAGCTTTGACTAATGTCTAGAGTAGCCTGATTGCATTAGCTGGATGCCTTATTAGTAATAGCCTTGCATTCAAAGATCATCGAAATTCAGTACAAATTAGCATTATGTTAGTATAATGTTTAAAATTCAGGCAGAGAGATTCTTGAAAGAGGATACTGAGCTTAATATTCACACGCTGAATATTAGCTGAGTAAAAGCCGATATAAAGTTCGAGCTTTTGTTCTATAGATTTGATCCTTTAGCCTGTGGTAAGTGAGATAAGGTTTGAGTTAGATCGAATGGCTAGAATAGTGGATTAATGTATGTTAGACTGCATGACTAGTTTTTTTCAACAGACAATAAACTGGCAACCTTTTATGAATATTTGGGAACGGGT
Source organism: Acronicta alni (assembly GCA_964056405.1). Lineage (NCBI taxonomy): Eukaryota > Metazoa > Arthropoda > Insecta > Lepidoptera > Noctuidae > Acronicta > Acronicta alni. The sequence continues at coordinate 7,737,943 of OZ043936.1, forward strand.
GCCGTCTGTCGGCGCTAGTCTGGCAATCTTTCAAATTTTTTTCTGTTTATTTATTACACCGACTTAATCATTATTGTACACATCAAACTACATTGTTCACTTTAACTATTCAGAACAAAATTGTAAACCAAGATTGACATTGTTAACATAATTTTTTAGAAGGAGTGTCTTTGGAGTTTCTTGCCGGTTCTCCTTCATAAGACCCACTTTTTGGAACCATGCAACTAGTTTTGTCTTTTCAAAAGTGCTATTTTAATGGTATCTATTGGTTGAAATGAAATATTTGACTTTACTCGTTTAATAGGTGTTAATTCTAAAGGTCGATGAAGAAACAGGTGCACAGTAGGTGAATAAATTTTGATTAGGTATATAATGCTTAGTGTTTTTGAGAAGATAAGCACAATTTAATACAAGGTAGAAGCAAATGTCACAAATCCTGCTAGTTTGTGATTAGTTGTGATTACCTGTAATTGAGTTGACATCATGTGAAATTTAATTCTTTTTAACGATGTATATATATTAATATACATCGTTGATAGTTAAATTAATTCGGTGATAATCCTTAAGTAAATTTAAAATAAAATTAATCCCATAGCCGTGACTATAGGGCAAGGGGAGGCAACTAGATATGATTTTTAGTCGGTACGAGTACGATATGCTTTGTTGCCTCCATAGATGGCGGATGATCCCCTCCAAAATAAAAAAAAAACACCCTCCAAAAAAGTGCACACAATACAATTTAGTCTGCTGTAAGCGAAGTAGAGAATTTTAGAGGAGAGCCTTGACCAGCAAGGGATACTAATAAATTGGTTTGTTGGTAAATATAATAAACTAAGATATAGTACCTCAACCTTCTTTCGCCATATATTTTCTGTCTCATTTAGCAAAACCTCCTTTGTATTGTTGTAAATTGTACTACTCACGTCATTTCCTGGTTCATCATCCCCGTTCATATTGTAGTCCCCTTCATTATTGTTCAGCATCTTATTTTCTCCACCTTCCATTCTAATATCAACACCATTTTTAATGGCATAATCATTCCCATCTGTAGAAACTGGCCCAACATCGTTCATCTCATTACCAACATTCCCATTTGTTTTATATTCTCCTAAATTATTACTACACTGTCTCATCTCCAATCTTACTTTACTCGATTCCTTATCGATTATCATGTTCGATTGCACGATCTTATCGATATCGTAGTTGTCTGCGAAGCTTTTCGATTTCCTCTTCAAATTTTGAGGTGTTTCTATTTTATCGATAACGTTGTTGTTGTTTCCAAATTTAAGTGTATCCAAATCTTCAGATGTGTTAGATTTTTTGTTTTCGTCGTAATCGATTTGTAGTTTCTTTCTTTTTAAGTTAAAATTTTCGTTGAATATGTCGTCAACTGTAAGTTCGCGGTCGGTCATGTCGGGCAGGTTGATTCCGTTCATTTTAGTCATCGTGGCGAATGTTCCGCGTTTCTAATTGGTCACATTGTGCACAGCGGCTGGGGGTTATCTCAAACCATTGTCGGTTTAACGCGGCGTAAATCATCGACAGATCATTATCTATCAGGCAAGATGACCGCTATAACCGACCAGTTTAAGAGGACCTCTAATTTCAGTACCAGAAGTATACACAAATCGATTTGTACAAGATCTATATACGCTGGTGATATTGTATTGTTACCGCCTCACGTTGGGCAACTATCGTGAACTTTTACACGATTATTGTACCGCCATTACATTTCGTATGAGAATTCTATTTTCTTAGATCGTTGATTTTCTATTGTCTCGCTTCTCTGTATAGGTCTGTCTCTATCTTACATCAAATAATGTTATTGTTTACTTGCCCCGTTATTATTGATGGTATAGGAAATTGCCCGACCAATATGTGATTACCTCCGGATTGGTATACTCAATTCTCCTGCAGTTAATAACTTTATCAATAATGAAAACAAAAAATCTATGCACTTAAACGCCGCACTGTCCACAAATAGTTCGGGAATTAAAACCATTAAAAAGTTAGCACTCAAAGTTTAAATTAAGAAAATAAAATCCACTCACTGTAAAAAAAAATTAAATTGTTCTCGAATTCAAAATACCGAAGTTAATTTTTAAAGGTTGGCGCGAGTTCGGGTGTCGTGCCCACGTGAGCGGTCGGTCGCGGCCCGCGGCTATCACATGGAGTGGTTCGCGCGCGCCGCGAGCCGTCGCCGTGATAAAGATGGGGAGTGCCACAGACCACCGTAGGTATGCAGATCAAGAAATACATTAGCATTTAATAACTGACGATGAATTATTTAGCGACGAGCGGGCGTGGACTAATCGTGTTAATAATTGAATTGCGTGAATGGTTCGTAGACTATTTTTAGTTAACTAATTTGTCTAACTTAGCATAACAATTACGTTTTAACCATTAGTGTATCTAATCTTATCTTTGAACATCTTCAATGATTGCAAACCATCCCACGTATGGATACGTAACGAGTGGCCATTACCCGAACGCTCCAACAACCTCTAAAATACTAACTTTTTTTAATGATACAATAATACTTTTGGCCGTATCTTCGATTATTTTGACACTTTAAATGAATACTGCTATGTTTATGCTTAGAATATAAAAGCTTATTTCAGTTTTCGTCCGTCCAAGGAAGCAGTAAAAGCTTTTATTGAAAAACTTTTATTGATCTTATTTGGACCGCAATTTCGATACACGTCAACATTATATTTCCGGTTTTTTTTTAACCAGTAGGCTTTCTTACGAAACTTCGAAACGAATGCAGGTTTTAGTGAATATCCTGGTTGATTTTTAGAAGAGCATGTTGAACTATTTATTAAATAAAAAATCAGTATAAGAAATCGTAGGCCTATTGTAAGAAGTCATTAATATATTTTTTGTTTATCGTACCGTACGTGTGGTAACATTAAATTTCATTGTTTCACAACTCTACAATGACTTGCCGTTGCCAATCGTGACGAATCATCATCGTACCATAAATTATCTGTTATTCATCCATATACTGTGCCGAAAGCTCCTTCTCGCTCTTAGCCGCGAATGTGTATCATTGTTCCTCTCATATCAGGTTTGATTGTCAGATTACACTAGTATGAGTGAGAGGTGCGTGTAAGTACAGGTTTGCGTGAGAGTGTGCGTGCGTGAAACCATTTTCGTTTGCGCGTATTTTGACGACAAGTCGTAGAGAGCTTTGAAAGGTATGAAACTTTTGATAGATTTAGATATAATAGCTGGTTTTATGGGTTTCCTAGTTAGCTGTTAGAAGTTCAATGGATATGTTTTAACTAGGTTTAATTGAATTTGTACTTATAACACGGAAACGTATTTCTAATAAACGTTTAAGTGCTTTTTTAGAACAATGCCTTTAAACTTCGTCTTAGGCGGTTAGGCCACAATGACATTTTGATGACAATTTTTCATTTTTTTATAGGTTGTACGTCGATAAACGAACGAAAATAAAGACATTTTCTTTTTTCTTTCTTCTATTGATGAAATGCAGCACGCGTGAAGCATTTGAACGCACGACGTTTATGTGGGAGCCTTTACACGAATGGGCTACGAATAACTTCTTGATGCTAGAAGCCATATTATTCTCTAGGTACACTACTTACTAGACCTGAGAAGTCAAGATAACTTTCTGTAGGTACATAAATGTAATTAGAAAAACTGTAAAACATGATTAAAAGAAAAACATAATTAAAATAGTTTCACTGTAAAAAACTAAACTAAACTCCTTCGTTAATTTAGTGGTCTTAAGCGCGACTGCTAGATGCCCTGGGTTCGATTCCCAGGTCGAGCAAAGTGTTATTATCAGGACATAAATCCAAACTCCGAGCTGCTACTAAGAGCATCCACTTTCCTTCATCGGACTACCAGACGCAGGGAGGGTTTTCACCCACGTGTGGTCGTATTTCCACTACAACGCACGAAGCGGTATGCTGCATCTTTTCTTGTACGTACCGCAAAGGAGTGGAATGCTCTCCCTGCGTCTGTATTTCCGGACTCATATAACCTTGGTGTCTTTAAAGTAAGAGTGAACAGGCATTTTCTGGGTAAGCGTGTTCCAACTTCGACCTCGTCGTCGCTTACCATCAGGTGAGATCGAAGTCAAACGCAAACCCATCAACAATAAAAAAATAATTTCATAGAAAAACCCAATAACACTGCTCGACCTGGGAATCGCCAAAGAAATCCAAGACTTCTAAAAGACTTCGCCAAAGAAAAAAGGAATCCAAGACTTCTAGCGTAGCAGTCGCGCGTACCATTAGATGATACCTTTACCTTTCGCTTAATAAATTAATTTAATGTTAGGTGTTCGTAACCTTATTTAGTCGTAACGTCTACCCACGTCGATTATGGTAATCGAAGTTTCTACTACTTTGTCGGTCTCGCTAGTTCTCAAGTAGGTAGGTAAGTAGGTACTTATATGTTTGTAACAATCTAATATATAAAATTCTCGTGTCACAGTTTTCGTTGCCATACTCCTCCGAAACGGCTTGACCGATTTTGATGAAATATTTTGTGCTTATCGGGGAGGTCTGAGAATAGGCCAACATCTATTTTTCATACCCCTAAATTATTATTTTTTTTTTTTATGGCAAAACAACGTTTGCGGGGTCAGCTAGTATCCATATAAAAATAATAGTAGATAATGTTTTCATTTCTCTTTTAAAAACTTTGCCCCACACTAGGATTTTGTATGACCCGGCTAGTTGTTCCGGGTGTGTGCGAATGTGTTTGTAAACACACCCACGGTACAGGAGAAAATCCTAGTGTGGAAATGTGGAGCAACGATTTTTTTTTAATAAAAAAAAAGATTGTTATATCAGATACATATACCTACTTTTAGGTTTATGATTTCTGAAATTTACGCGAATTTTAGACATTGAATAAAACTAAGTTTTTTATTTCAATACTTTTAGGTATTTTCGCGTCTTAAATACAAAATACATTTAGGTATATCTGCATTTTTTATCTACTGAGCGTAAACGCGACTGCTACCCTTTTGTTTTTTTTTTCGGAAAATTCTCATGGATCCTCCGCCACCCGGCGAGGTGGCAGGGTAAGTATGTCGTACTCGTACCGAATAAAAACCGCACTTGCCTTCACCTGCGGATATTGTTATGGCCATGGGATCCGCGAAATTCTCCACGACCATGACCGGGCGACTGCTACCCTAGAGTCCTGGGTTTGATTCCCAGATCCAGCAAAGTATTATTGGGTTTTCCTATGAAATTCTCAGTAGCAGCTCGTAGTTTAGAATTGTGCCCAGTAAAATAGTAATAGGCTTGCCCCCTGAACTTACCGGTGAACATTGGACACCTCTGCCTAATTCTACGAGGAATACAAGCGTGATGGTACAGAGGCCAGCACATCAAGCTACCACAATCTGTCAAATTTCTTTGATTGATTTTCAACTTTAACACAAACCAATAAGGTTCATATTCTATCGGGAAAATTTGACAGTTTTGGATAGGTTGACCTGCTGGCGTCTGTACTATGTTATATTATGTAATTTTTATAACAATACCGTATTATCTACTTCTACTTTTTAACACAAAGATAAGATCTGAGAGGTTTGCGTGTATGGCAAAAAAAATGTTAAATTAGAATGTGTTTTGGAAATAAATAAAAAATAATAATAAAGTCCAAAGAGTTATCACTGGACACTTAAATGTAGTAAGCATTCATATAATTATATCTACTTACCTACTTACTTTTAAAAGAATTAATTTCGACAGTATAGCATGCGCGTAGGATGACAAGCAGTTGATGAACATAGAAATCGTAATTATCTCAGGCGAGAACTAATTACCTTTTAAGAATAGTTCCAGGAACAAAGAAAGCAAAGTTTTAAAGTACATTTTTAAGCGGCGGAGTTCTTATTGCCTTTTTTAACCACATCCATTATGTTTAGGAATCTAGGTAAGTATTTTACAGTCCTGTATTTGCAAAACACAGTAATTTGTTAAACGAAAGTCATAATTATAACATTAATAGATAGACAATTTCAACCCACACGTAAAATGACTTATCGATACTTCAACATCACTTTGTAAAAGTAACAACATTATATTTAAGAGAAAAATAAATCATGGACACAAATAAGAGAACAGTTATAGCACTTCTAGCTCTACCCACGTAGCCCATCCCTACTTTATTTTTATTCCCAGGGAAATAACAGGGTCAATCTTAATTTGAAGTGAAAAGAAGCCATCTCGTTAATGCCCAATGTATGTTGGCACGTGGTGAAATAAGGAACTAGATGAATTCGTTCTAAATTCAATTTACTGTGTCACTTTGCCTTCGCAATCAGCGCTGTTATGAACTGCCAAGTTAAACTGGGTATTCTGTATTGAACAGTGAGTGGGCGCACGTTGAGGTCACAGCACTAGTTCATCGACATGTCAACAAGACAGCACTCCATGTGTCAATGGCTTGTGCCGGCATTGAACACGGACAATGAAGCGTTGATTCGTTACTTGTTAATTGCTTTTTATGATTACTACTTGATGAATATGCAGAATCTAGGTTGTAGGCAAAAAAATGTGCCAGCTTATTTTTTTATTATGCATTTATAGATCCGCGATAATTATTATGTTCACTAAATTAATTAAATTATATTTAAATATCTATTTACCACAACATGGGACTGTACATAATCACATTATTAAAACCAAATGAAATGAGTAGCGACATCTAGCGGCGAATAGCATAACTCAGTTTCCAGTATGTTAACTACATACTCTCATAGTTCTACAGATCCACAATAGATGGCGCTGCATAATTATTATTATATTAATTATTACACGTTTATTAGGTATTGTTAGTAATTATTAAGTTCCTTATATTAAGGTAAGGACTGGTTAAAAAAAAATGATACGTGGTGCGTAGCGCGCCATCTGTTAAGGAATAGCTAAAGTTAAACGTTACATGAAGTACTCATAAACTTACCCAGGTGGCATTGCTGTCGTTGGAAACGGTTTGAAACGTAGGAACACACCGAAAAGTCATTTTTCGCTATATCACAAAATTGGTCAGTTTTTCTATAAACAAACTTCTTCTCACAGCTTACCTAAAACAAAACAAAACACTTACTTAGTGATACAGATAAGTTAATGTTAATCAACACAACGGTGTATGGATAATGATAGGAATGGAATGCGATAGATGACATTTTTAAGGTACTAAAGATTTTGTTACACAAAGCTAGCAGGTGTTTCATTTGAAATAAACTATGATTATCATAAAATTCAATACAATATCTGTGGGTAATATATGCAGACAATATAACCAACCCATGCCCGATTAAGGTAAACGTCTTAAAGGCTCTATTGATTTATAGATAACTGACTTATGACGGGTTAATTGAAGCCAATCATCATCGCGCGTCCATCAACGTTACTGGAGCAATCATAATTTAGATTGGTATATGATTGGTGAGTATAATTTTATAGCGATTTAGACGTAGGGGTACAAAAGAAGTTACGTGTTCTAGCAGGTTAAATGCGTTAGGAAACTGGTTCGTTATTTGAATTCCGAAAGTTTTTTGTAGCTTCTACAGAGGTTATAGAAAGAAGGTTTTGGTTTGAAATATTTTTGATCGTAGAATCCGTTTTTAACAGCTTATTCAATAAGAGTGGTCTTAATTTGCGATATACCTAATCCTCACAGAAAGTATAAAATCTAACGGAACTCTAAAGAAAACTGATCTAATAATCTGTAACTGAAGAAAATTAATTTCATATTTACACCTGGAATTAAATAGGTAGTCTAACATCATAAAAATAATAGCCCACAGTTAATATTGACAGGTAATTTTAAGTTGTATGCAATCATTAAGCACAGATTTGAAGTGAAGATTTCTAGGCAGAGTGCGGCCGGCCCGTGCCACGCCCGAGGCGGCGCGTCCAGCTCCAGCATTTTTTAAACTGCCAAAAAAAACAAAATAACAAGTTGCCAGACACAAATTCCTACTTTATATTAAAGCGTTTGGGTCGACTATTCGATAACAGAGGTCGCTTTTTTCAAGTAACCTTTTTTGTGAGTACCAGGCATGAAGAATTTTATGCCTCATTGTAGCGCGCACTGAGTTATCATTATGTTGGTATTTTTTGCGTGTTTCGGAAAGATTAATTAGCGTATTGCGGAATGTAGCACAGCCTTTTTTGTAATAGATTTATTTTTGCTAGGTAATGCATTATTAAATACAATACTTGTATCTATGCAGGTTGTTTACTATTACTTTACAGCATACCTATCTATCAGACTACGGACTTCTTGTTGAACTGAACTAATTACTTGCTAACAACGACCATGCTTCTCCGTTGCAGTCTCAACTTCATAGGCTATTGTTAGTTTCTTTAGCCACTTCAAATTAACTTAAAACCTAGTAGATATTGAAATGAAAACTGCTTTTTACGGATTTTATACGCGGCATATTGATATTAATACGTTTCGGACCCTTTACAGCGGCCATGGTCACGGGTAGACTGAGGTGGTGGGCTGTCTTGATCTCATAATTATTGACAGCCAGCTACCCTACATTTGACACAAATCTGACAATACTAGTAGTGTTTATGAATACCTAAAGATTACGGATCTTGAAGTACAAAATTGACCAGGAGGTTCCTTGTGGTATCTAAGGATTGCGAATATTACAGCGAAACTTGCGTATTATATATTAGGTATAGTCCTTACTATGTCCGGACTTCAAAAGGCTGAGTTGATTGAGAAAAGGATTTAGGCAAATTGGGTATTTCCCTAAACCCAATTGGGAATTGGAAAAACGAGGTCAACTGGGTAATACCGTGGTACACAGTTTGTAGGTACATAAGAACTACCCAGAAAAAGCTATAAATAAAGAACAATGGTACATAAAAATATAAAATTCACTTTTATTTGTGTTCCTTGTAAGTTCTCAATGGACGATCATTTAGTAATTGGGCCTCCTTTTGTAATTTACATCAATTTTAAAATGTTTCCGCGAAGTTTTATTCTTTTCATCAAGTCAATGATTAATTATTTTGAATTTTGAGATTAAAATGGTTTGGGGATGAAAATCGGCTCTAACTGTTTTAGTGAAATTAGATAAACGGAATTAATTTCACCATTTCTTGCTGCCAAACATAAAATGGGTTAACGGGGTCCATGGATGCGGAAAGACCACGTGGGTGGTTCGCAACTTCGATGTGGAAAACGATGTGGTAATCACCACAACCATCGAGGCTGTGAACGACCTACGTGAAAAGTTGACGACAAGAATTGGAGCAGAAAACGCGAAACACAAGGTGCGCACTATGGCCTCAATATTGGTGAACGGATTGAGAGAGCCTGACAGGAAGCGATGCAATCGCCTCATAGTCGACGAGGCTCTCATGAACCACTTTGGGGCCATAGTGATGGCCACGAAACTGTGCGACGCCAAGGAAATTCTGCTGATAAGTAAAGATAATATATATAAAGATAAAACAACTGAAGGTGACAGGGTCGCAATTATAAAGGTACGGTCTGACCAAAGTGTAAAAAGACTAGAGACTACCCCATAATAAAAAGTTTATAAGGAAGGAGAAGTAGTAAGAACAGAGTGAAGGTGACCATGATGCTACTATGACAAGACAGAGATCCTATTATGGCTGCTTACAATTGAAAATGGAATTGTACAAGATTTAAGCCTTCTAGAGGAAATATTTATTGGACCAATCACTAAAAATAATTCACAAAATTAGGAACACAGATACCTATTAGGAAGTTATGGGTGCTTAAAACAGTTATTAAAATATTGTAACTATCGATAATACCAAATGATCAATACGAGTAGCTGATAAAAGCAAAACAACTTCAATTAATTTAAGCAATATTTTCAGTTTTAAAGGAATTTAAACTTAATTGCTTTTTCTTACGGATTAAATTGTATTCCTCCCATGCAAGTAAAACGGAAGTCCAAATTACTTAATTTCTGGAATCGAAGAGTCTTATGTAGCATAAATATTTTTATGGGGAATGTATTCTATATTAATCCACCTAGTGATCAAAATTGTTTATACACTTTCATAAGCGTATTTGGGAATGGTAGCACGGTTCATTTCAACATTCCATCTTTTTTCTTTTTAAATTGTTCTGTTTTTAAATTGCTAGTGTTTTGTTTTTCTTTCAATACGTCCGTGTCAGTAGTTGAAATGTTTTTATGAGAAATTATTTTAGAAATGAAATTCTTTGAGGTTAATTATCATTTTTTTATAAGCTTGGAATTTGTATCTTCGGCTTTTTTCATGCCTATACCTATGTAATCATAAAAAATACTATTGTTATTAAAGATATACTTACATTTTAGAGAAAGAAAAATTTGATCTCGGGCAGGGTTTGAACCTGCCTCCTTCCGGTTAAGTACACCGGAGGTTTTAGCCAACTATCGAGACCACTGCCTCTAAAATTTATATCTTTAAAAAAGGGTAGCATGCGTTAATACCAAATATTATTAAAAAAAATATACTATTCCTATTGTTTATGTCCCTTTCAGTCAACGATGTTCTGTTTTAAACGACTTGTTGGCTATTGACTCTTCATACTTTTTTTTAGTACGGAAATCCTCATGGGATCATCTGCCACTTGCCTTATTTTGGTCTATATAGTCACAGCCATGGGATTTGTGATATTCTCTACGACCATGACAGGATGTGGCTCAATATTCGCTGAACCCCTTTAGTTGGAGGCTGTGAATCACATCCTATCGACTCTCTATATCCTAAATAATATCTTCATAACAATATTTTTGTGGGTAATACTAGAGTATTGTGTCCATACTAGATTATTGTCAAATGTAAATTAGAAAGTAGTAACAAAACAACATTAATTACTTGCACAAATATGATAATTCCTAATTAAAACTTATACAGTCAAAAACTCGAAACCTCAGATAATCCAAAAACAGATTAACAAATTCCACGTTCAAAAGAGGCAAGAGGTTGATTTAAAAAGTTTATACTTCAGTCGGTTGTCGCGGCGGCTTCGGGGCGTGGCGCTATGATCGATGTGCCGCACTCACACTGTCCTGCGAGTGCACGAGATTGATTTGAAAATAGAACTGTCGAACAGGTTGTTGTGTTGGCTACAAACTGATTTCTGAACTTCCTGTCTTGGGTTAATAAAAGATTACACGTTAATAAGTAACTTAAAAACCTTTTTTCGTTTATGTTTGCTTCCTACGACGAAAGTTTAGTCTAAAGGTTATGAATAAAACTGAGAATCTTATTTGCTGGATTAAAATTGTAGCGACATCTACCGCGCTACATAGAACTACGAAGGCCTGAATCGCGCAAGCAACATTCGCAACGAAAAGTTGCATATATACAACCGCCCGACATCAACCGTCGGGCCGTGGCCCGCCAGGCACAACACCCGCCTGGTTGGAGGATTCTCCCTTTGGTTGGAGGGGCAATACACCTCGCCTCTCCACACTGGTGACCCCGACGTGATGCCAGTGTTTCCACACTGGTGACCCCGACGTGATCCCAGTGTTTCCACACTGGTGACCCCGAGCAGAACATCAGCGCAGCCTTCCGGACACCAGCACCTTCGTCATCACCTTCCCCTCACAGCAGCCTTCAACAGCAACGAGCAGCGAGTCACACAGCCAGCCAGCACTCTTCCGGCTTCAACGGGCAGCCTGACCACATGCCTGCAGCAGACATGCAGCCTGGTCAGAACCCTCAGCCGACTTCAGCGACTTGGCACAGCACACTGCACTTCGGCCGGTCAACAAGCAGAGGCCGTCTCTCCTGGTCAACGCAGCAGTCAGCCACTACGCTTCGCTACGCTCCACTGCACTACCTCGACTCACTGAGGCCTACGCAGCATCGCCCCGACTCACTGGGGACTCATCGCACTCACCGCTCACAGTCCCGACTCACTGCGGACTACGCGGCATCCGTTCCGACTCACTGGAACTCGCACTACTGGCACTGGCAAGCACTTCAGACGCAATGACCGCTGACTCATCAAGATCATCGACCTCCGGTCTCGGGGGGGAGTGATGTAGCGACATCTACCGCGCTACATAGAACTACGAAGGCCTGAATCGCGCAAGCAACATTCGCAACGAAAAGTTGCATATATACAACCGCCCGACATCAACCGTCGGGCCGTGGCCCGCCAGGCACAACACCCGCCTGGTTGGAGGATTCTCCCTATAGTTGGAGGGGCAATACACCTCGCCTCTCCACAAAATTAAGGACAATATAGATAAAGAATATTTAATATTCCTTGGCCTTCCTGTAAATTATGTTATTTTATTTATTAGAAGAGCTCGTGGCTAAGTAATAACTACACTGATCAACCGATTTGCGTGGTTAAGCTACGTTTGCCGCGGTCAGTCTCTGGATGGGTAACCGTTTTTAATACAAACATCTCTAATAATGTTGATGTATTAAGAACGATAGAGAGAAGGTAAAGCTCTCAGTCCAACTTTTTGGGCTTCCAATTGACAACCGATGTTGTTAGTAGTAGTTATAAGCCCAGAAAGTCTTACTATCATTACGAAATCGATATCACATAATTAGATTACGAAAGGCTGATGGTAGTCGCTTTGTTAAACACTGATTTTTAACCGCATCTTGTTAGACTGCAGGCCGATCCCAACAAAGTTGGGAAAGGCTTGCAAAACAATTATGAAGTCATCCATCTAAGTAATACTCCAGTGGACTCCATCACACCATCACATATCACCTGTGCTGAAGATCTTTAACTACTTTCACAGTATTTTATCCTAAATTTAAGTCTAGAATGGTCTCACTATACTTATTAATCTTTGGCACACAGATAGTGAATGATCTAAATAGAAGTATATATGGAAAAAGGCTTTCAATAAATCAAAAGGTTGTAAAACATCAATTTACAAAAAACCAAGATTTAGTTATTACAAAATTAATACACCGAATTATTTTTGTCGTTTTACAGCCGAAAGGATATACTTGTACTCATCATGATCAACAATTTCTAGTATGGGATCAACCAAAAAAACCAACCAGCTACATCCTACATTTTGTCGATAGACCTTGAAACAGTTCTGTTTTTTTTAAAGATTTCAGTGTCTTCTTGTCACACATGCATTAAGATTTCCACTTTATGAGTTACGATGAGCTGGCATGGCCATGTAATAGCCCAATCTTTAAATAAATAAGGATGTAAAAAAAAAACTTCAGTAAGTATTATACAACTCTCACAAGTTTCAGTTCTCATTGTTTTTTTTTTAATTTTTCATTAAGTCATACAATATCTTATGTCTGTCCAGTCAATTCGTAAGGAGGTTCGGTGTAACAAGTTCCTAATGAAGGAAGCCGTGGTGTTGCATTTGTTTTAGTTTGTAACGTTGGCCTGACGTTGAGTTATGAGCTCCGAAACAATTAAATTGCGTGTCAGAGTCCTTTGTTAACAAAGAAAGACGTTTTTATTTTAATAATGATGGTAGGTTAGTTTGCTATAGATTTACAAATGGATATATTTTGCCTAACGTTGCCTAACGTCCTATTTGGATATGTTATGGTATGTTTCGCATTTATAATTTCCTGTTCGATGCCACAGACTATAATATTATCACTAGGTCTTGACGTTTAAATTTATTAAGATAGATAGAACTTTTGGCATCACGTCATCTCCTCTCGTATAAACAAGTGAACTGAAAATGTAAAAGATTCTCAGAAGGATTGATTTTCTAAAATTTAAGCAGGGTAAAAATACAGGGAAAATTAATTTATTATAATAGGTTTTGATTCTGCTTTGATTAAGCGTTCAGTATTATATAGTCTAAGTGTGGTGTATGGTGGTAAAATGGTAGCAATATACTTTTTAATAGTTGTAATAAAGTTCTTTCTAATACAAACTACAATTGCAGAAAATATTCATAATTATTATCATCAACGGAACCCACAAAAACGAACAATACAAAAATTTTAAATCTAAATTTTAAAATTTGAACCCAGAACACGGCAAATGTTCGTAATTCAAAACTTGTTCGTTAACCTTCAATTACGCGTTACACCCGCGGTTCGTGTAAAGTAATAAAATCGGATCGTTCGGGTCGTGACTGGGGCACGCGCGCGGGTTGAGCATCGTACCGCGTAACACAGTAATGACTTTTTTGTACCGGTAATGATTTTATGGGTAGGCGTTTCCTATATCGTGGAATATTGGAGCAGTTAATTGGTGTTTTTAGGCAGTTTGGTTACAGGTAGTCCTAGTGATTAATGATTTTGGTTGAAAGGGAGAAATTAGATTTGTGTTTGTGACTATATCTATAGAGTAGGGCTTAAAACCATCACGTCATTAGTTCTAGTCCTTTTACACTGATTATTAGTTTAACCTGAACTTGCTTCTGTCACCTATGGAAAATCAAAAGTCTAAGGATCCCATCGTATCTATGTGTTGCGAGCTTTAGTAGTTTTGTTTTTGTAGATAGGTTAGCGTTTGACCACAAACGTAGTTTAGTAGTTTTTTTTTGTTTCTACACGTACAGGTTGGCAGATTTCCCGGGAAAATCATTACAATATGGCAAAGTAAATAATATTTTTGCACAGAGTATCGACTTAAAATATAATTAAGACCTATTATATTTTAAGTCGACCGAGTCCTAGTTTTTATTTTGCACGCATAATACGCACTATGGTGATGCAAATACTTAATAGCCTGCTAAGCCATATTACTTATTTGAGAAACTTCAGTACGAAGACAATACTGCAATGGTCAGTTATGGCTCTCAGATTCCACGATGAGTAGGTACGTAGTTCAGTAATGGCTTTTTGAAATCTGTTAGTATTAATTATCAGCTAGAATAGGAATCTATACTTCAACTAAATAAATATGTTTCTTTCTTTAACTAATCTCTGTTGTCTTTGTTAAAAGCTAATGTTAGATTTTCTTAACTTTAACTTTCACAGCAAGCGATTTTTATCTTTTGTAAATGATAAAGTCAATACTGTCTGTACTCAGTCTACCCGTGACCATGGACGCTGTAAACGGTCCGAAACGTCGGGATTAATAATATCAATATAACGCGATAAAATCTGTAAAAAGTAGTTTTATTTCAATGTATAATATTCGCGTAAATGTCAGAAATCAATACTGTCTTGTTGTCCGTTAGATAAACTATAATAATATGCTATGGTCATACATTGACAAAGTACTGCAGACAAATAAAATTGTTAAATAAAACTTAACTGAATACATTTACGTACAAACGAGTATTATACCTATTTCCTGTAAACTACATGATGCAATAAATAACCGGAAATAGTTTCTGAAAAACAATATCAATAATTTAGTAACCCCAATGCTTTAATGAAAAGATTGCCGTGTTGGAAGCTTGTTTAATGTTAATAAAATTAATAGCTTGACCTCGGTCAGGTCGTGACCGCTGATCAAGTGCAGCAACACCTCACGTAACACCGGTAATGATGTGTTTAATGTGGTAATTATTATTTTTTCTAGAATATTTTGACTTGATTTATTTTGAATTTTGACTTTATATTGAAAATTCATTTTAGATAAAAATATATTTTCAAACTGTCGACTGGCGCCTGGGCTGTTGGGTTGGTAAAGAACTTATTACTATGTACCTCATTGGTAGCAAACTCGCAAGTGCAGCTATTTGACAAGACATTCTGTATTCCTTTTTCAAATCGGACGATATATCTTTCGGTGTCGGTACTTGTACTGGATTTAAATTTCGATAAATAAGTCATCCCCCCCTATGTGTAAAGACTTACAGGCGTACCGTACAGTACGAGATAATATACCTCTACTTTACCCTTCACTAAATACACACGATATGTTAAGTTCAAGATAGTTGACTTGTAAAAAATACCTAATAGAAACTTTTTGTTTGTGGGCCTTGATACAAAAAAAAATAGAATGGTGAAGAGATGGGCGTCAACCTGTCACTGTTTTGCGTCAATTGTAAACGTGTAGTTTTAAACATAAAATAGTCCGTTTACTGACCTCAGTGGAAGTGCTTGTAGCTTTGAAGTGGTTTTAAATGTCTTTTGTACAAACTTATCAGTTAGGAGTGAACTAATGAACTAGCTGAATGAGTGTTATCTACATTATAGTAATCCATTACAAAAAAAATACTGAGTTGTACTGATGCTTCTTCTCTATTAAAATTGGAACATTCGATCCTAAAAATAGCTAAATGATATGATTTTAGTGTTGCCAAGATTAAAAATAAAAACGTTTTTATAAATAACAACAATTTCAAAACTCACATAGAAAATGAATAGAAAAAGACACTCTTTGTGAGCATGTTACAATGATGGGTACCTACAGTCTAATAACATAATTGATGGTTTTAAATTCATAGGTGTCATGTCTTCCGGTGTTCGAATATTAAAAGTTAATTCTGATGCCGTACTATGAACATTGGGTAGTTTGGAAAATAGGACTGTGGACAATGGATGCTATCATTTAAGTCTAACAACTGTTCTACATACCTATATGGAATTACATAAACTTGCAGTGATTTTTACAATTCTTGAATTTTTTTATCAGCGGTCTGTAGGTTTTTATATGAAGAAATATATTTATAATATTAACAGGTAATAAAAGACAAGTATATGTTCATTATTTTTCAGTAATATAAGCAGTGATAGCCTAGTGATATGGCCATTGAACTGCCAAGTCAATGGTCTCGAGTTCGAATCCAAGGCACGCACTTCTGACGTATTAATAATTAATTATCACTTGCTTAAAACGGTGAAGGAAAACATCGTGAAGAAACCTGCATGCCTTAGAGATTTTCACGACGGTGTGTGAAGTCTGCCAACCCGCATTAGGCCAGCGTGGTGGACTATAGCCTAATCCCTCTCATTGTGAGAGGAGACTTGTACCCAGCAGTGGGACAGTATATGGGTTGACGATTGAATAAAACATCATAGCATACCATCCCGCTTGTGTTCCCCAAAGCTCAGAGGTGTACTAATGTATACCTACCCACAATTGGCCGGTATGTTTTGGGTCCCTTGTAATAGGCCCCCGAAATGGGATCGAAAACATACTACGTACTTAGAGTTTTATAAAAAACCCAACACAACACCACAACTTTCACACCACCACGCCTGTATACCCCAAAGGGATAGGCAGAGGGTGTACACGGTACACCTACAGTTCATGGGTGTGTTGAAGACCTATGTAATAGGGGCGAGCCTTACCATTAACCGGACACAAATCAAAATTACGAGCTGCTATTGAGAATTTCATAGAAAACCCCAATAATACCTACTTTGCTGGACCTGAGATTCGAACCCAGGAACTCTAGAGTACCAGTCGTGACAACAGGCTAATTGGGCAGTTCATCAATCATCGTAACTTGCTTGCAATGATTTATGATTCTATCAGAAGTCTAGGTTGTTTTTTTTAAACTACTAAGGTGGCAAACAAGCGTAGATACGGCCCACCTGATGGTAAGCGTTTACCGTAGCCTATAGACGCTTGCAACACCAGGGGTATCACTTGCGCGTTGCCGACCCTGTAAAACGAAAGAGGAACAAATAGTTGAGTTGGCAGTATAAGGGTCAAACTCCCCCCCACTGTCTACAAAACGTTTCCTCGCGGAGCACTGGCAACCTTGCTCACCGTAAGGAAACATAACAGCTTAAATAATAATAATAATAATCTTTATTTTCAGACATATAGTCCATAGCATTTGTACATAGGTAGTGTTAGTAAGGTTGTTAGTATTACACATAATAATTTAAAAAGGTGTTAGTAGTTTGTTAGTAAACAAGTTAAAAATTACATAATTATAGTGTATCATTTTTATTTCTTATTACTTTGCAGATGTACACCTGCCCAGTATACAATAAAAGGACTATCAATTTTGTTCACTAACGTCCTGATGATAGTGTTCGTACTTTCCCGTACCCTGCTCATCATAGACGCTGTTCTTTTCCGTATGATGGCAAAGAAGTCGTTAATGCCTGCCTCCGTGAACATTACTGAAGCACTGCAGTACCGGGGTTTCCTCAACACTGCCCTCAGGGCGTCATTATATTGAACTCGAAGGGCGCTGAAAGCCCTCCGCGTAAAGTTGATCCACAGACTGCACGTGTAAAAAGACTGACAGAAGGTTCTGAACAATAACAATTTCACCTATGTGCTACAGCGTGCGAATCTGCGCAAAAGCAGTGATATTTTATTTTACCAATTTGAGTGGAATTACTCCAACTATGCCATACCTGTCTTAAAAGCCCTAGGCCCTAGGTCTATAAGAAGAAAATCACTTACAATAGATAATTGATAATTATATTGTTAGACAGAAAAAATAATATAGTTTGCAGTTTCATTTTTCTAAGAATATTTTTTTAAATGTCTATAAATTAAATCTTAAGTACATCATATATTACATTTACTATCTTTTCCATTAGGTTAAACAATACAGAAACTAAATTACTTAAACAAATATTAATTTTAATTTCTGAATATAATATACGGAGCTATAAATATGTGATATTTACAGTCTATTATCGCATGTAATAGCGTGTTGCCCTAAGCTTCAGACTGATTGCTTCAAGGCCAACTCATTATTTATTTTAATCACTAGACCGCGATGACAGACTGTTTTAGCTAATATATTATCTGTGGTAACTTGTATGGAATGTAGTTAAATGTCAAGTGTGTTAAAACACTTATGACGTCACGACAATCCGTCAGAAATCAGAATGTAACCTTTTTGTCTCTAAACAAATATGTAAGTACATAATTATGTAATTTACAGGATATAGCAGTTCTGGCAAGCAGCAAGCACACTGCTGCTTGCAAGGCTACTGGGCACGGGTCTCCTCTCAGAATTTTAGGGATTAAGCTGGCCTAATCCGGGTTGGCAGACTTCACAGGCCGTCAAACAAATCTTTGCGTCATGCAGGTTTCGTCGTGATGTTTTTTTCATCGTTTAAGCAAGTGATAATTATAAATACGCACATGATTTTGAAAAGTCATAGGTCCCTTGGATTCGAACTCGAGATCTTTGACTTGGCTAGGCTATCCTTGTTACTAGTGCTGTGCACTGCTTGTTATCAGCCAGTAACAAAACCAAGGAAAGGAAACAAAAGAACACGAGATTTTATTTTACTCTAATCAAAGACAGAATGCAATTCATATTTTGAAGAAAGTGTTTTTTATTCTTCAGATGCAACAATAAGGTATTATTTGTGGCTACGTGATGGCCAGTACAGTGGTCCAAACTTTAGTGGACTGCAATCATGTTCGCTTTTTAATAATCTGTTACAATTCTTTGTTCCAAGTTCGAAAGTGGGGCCCTTAATGGACGTTGCCCTATTTTTATTGTATTTATTTTTTATTAATTTTAAAATTGAGTTCACGGTAGTAGAGGACGAGTAGGTACCTACCTAAAGTGTTACTTTTCTATGAAATTCTCAGTAGGTATCAGCGGAGAACTTGGATTTGGTCCCAGATTTTTCTTCTTCTTATTTCTTTAATCATTAATATAAATAAAAACATCAATCATAAATCAAAATATCAATTGTGATTAATCGTTCATCTAAACTCTTTGCTATTTCGTTACCTCGTTAGTATGCGAAATGACATGCTATTTTATGACAGCGTTTAAGTTACCTACCCATAATATAATACGCCCCTATACATTTAGAAAGGCGATATCATTAATTTTTTAATGAATCATAAATTAACAGCTTACAAAACTTACTTTTGTCATAACTGCCTCATGGGTTTGAAATTGTCAGGTTTTAGTCAAACTAGCAACCTGGTGTTGGAATTTTAGCTCAAACTGGTAAAGAGTTATTATGTATTTTTAATATTTGTTTGCTTATAAGTATCTATATGATTATTTTCTTTCACACTAATGTCTACATTTATCAGGTATATTAATTTCTCCTCTCGCAGGTCTGCTGGAAGAGATTTCTTTAGAAATAAGCAGCACCTTTGTACTCTATAGTCCTATGTTCTCAATTTACTTTTTTTGTTAAGTGTGTACATAAATAAATAAATAAGAGTTAATAAAAACCTACATTATCAGCGCAATCTGGGTCGTCTGAGTGTACCTACCCATTCTCCTATTGAGAAATTATCCAATGCAAGAAATTTCTCGCTAACAGTCAAGAGAAACCAGGATCCTCATTAACAGTTGGCTTAGTATTGTCCATTATTATTTGAAAAATAATCTGTACATACATGCTACAAGCCAGGCCAGCACTACAAGCTACCCTAATTTGTCAAATTTCTTTGATAGATTTTCAATTTTAATATATTTTTTTGTGGCAAACAAGCATAGGGCCCACCTGATGGTAAGCGGTTAAAGTAGCCTATAGATGCTTGTAACACCAGGGGTATCACTTGCCGACCCTATAAAACGAAAGATGTAATGGTTGGGTTGCTAGTATAAGGGTCAAAATCCCCCCACTGCCAACTAAACGTTTCCTCACGAAGCACTAGGAAGAAGGGGAGGAAAATAATAAGGTTCATGTTCAATTGGGAGAACTTGACAGTTTTGGATAGCTTGACCTACTGGCGTCTTTACCTATAAGTTTCTAAACTAGTCAGGGTAACTTGTCATACAATTTCAGTGCCTGAAAAGGTACCGAGTTCAGGATGCGTTTTAATCTAATCTCTTATTATTATTAATTGAAGATTCTCAAAAGTCCAACGACAATCTATTAAAGCAATGAACAACATCAACTTATCACTTCTCCTAAAATACAAATAACATCAGAATAAACGTCATTTCCAGCCAGCACCATAACCAAATATTTTTCATGCGTGCTCACACGCAACAGATTCGAATTCGAAAAAAGAATCGGTTCGAAATGTGAAACATTTAAATTGCACGTTATTGCTACTGTGCACGCGGCCGCCATCGCCCAAATATCCCAACGTTGTAATTACGAACACCGATTTGCTCATCCCGATCCGATGTTCCCGCAAATAAAAATCCTTAGCAGACTAATTCGTGGGAGTCAACTCTTGCTTAGCGTGAGAAAGAAACAAAGGGATTACTGGAAAGTAGATAATAATGCTACGAAATTATACCAAAACCATCTCCATAATTGATTCCGATTTTAAATGAATTATTAGCTCAATAACTGCATTAAAAAGTGCCGATTCTTAAATTAAAATGAGATAATTCGAGCGCGCAACGGATGCGCTTGCTCCCCGCTGTGAGAGGTCGCACTTCAAAAAAAGAACGCCGTCAACCGAACTGTCAGTACGCGAGACGAAGAATGAGAAATGTTGCCAGTTTTAAAAAAGGTATAGAATATTCATTCATAAAACCCGAGCCATTCAAGTTTAGAAATTAGTTTATTTTAATTACCCGGTGAGTGTATTGTTGTATTAATTATTCTTGCTTCGGTCGTATCCTCGGACCCGACTTGGACAATATATTTTATTGTCTTTATGTACGGTTGTGATTTATACGTCTAGTTAGTAAGTTATTCCAATTTTAATTTAGACGAGTTTTAATGGGGTACGCTTGAATGGATTCTAATTAGAGGAAAACAACCGAACAACATCGCATGAATAATGTCGGGTATAAATTCCGGTTATGGCTTAGAAAAGCTATTGACGCGGCCTGACCTCTGTATTAACCACACAATAGTTCGTATTTGCCGTAATAAATGCACCATTACAAAAACCAGACGGTGAAAAATTACTAGTACTTATAACAGAATGGTTTGTTGATATTTCATAGGCGTTGGAATGTTATATTATTGTTCTGATAGCGAATGAGTGCGTCTTAGAAATGGAACGTGAAAGTCTTTTAATTCACGATCAGTCAGTCAATACACGAGTCATTACAATAAAGCAATAATTTTAACGATTTGAATTATAAAGGAGCACAAACAACAAGAGTTATGTTTATCGGTACCCATTAAAAATTAAAATAAAAGATCGTAGTTCTCTTGCGACACTACTCAATACTTCATTAATTGCTGTTCACAACTCATTGGTACTAAATCAAAAGATTGAAAAACAACGACACGCTCATTTAGTCCCTTGCGGTACACTATTTAAAAAAAAGGAGGAATTAAAGCTTTTATCTTTGCTCTTATTGCCTATTAAAATATAATATCGGCAATGATTATTGAAAAACGAATTTCGAAATAGCCAATTAGTAGAATATCGAATGTGTCCGATATAGATTATAGCCGGCCGGTCGGTGGGCGGGGCACAAGTGACATGTCGTTAAATCTTTTTGACAATATCTATTATCGAGTGTGACGTAAGCTGTACAACATGATACATTGTTTAATCTCTACTTCGTATTTTTTTTTGTAGGAGGTAGAAATTGCTTCTTACTTGTTCAATCATTCACCAATGTAAGATGCGTACGTTGTTATAGGCATTGAACATAATTCCGGCTATCCCGAATAATAATTCCGGAAATCAGGTTAATGATAATGATTTTATATAACACAAGCTACGCTAGTATGCGCTCGATGAAATAATTTTGTCGTTTCATATCTCGTGTTGAAACTCAACTCTGAACTATGGCCGAAGACGAGATAATGTGTCGACATCATTATGTAACGGACACAATGTTAATCCCATTAGTATGCCTATTGTGTTAGGTAGAGGTCTTGTAGAGGTAAAGGAGACCTTATCAAAATGATAATCATTAACAATAAAGACAATAACTTTAAAGAAAGCTTGAAGTTATTCGTATGTACGTTGGGAGGACATAGACGAATGAAACATAAGGAGACTGCTATTCGAAGCAATAATTTGTAGAACATAATACGCTACATGATTAAAAATTTTCAAAAAAACTATTAAAAACGTCGTGAAACCTGAAAAAAAATAAGCAATCGAATATCTTGCTTTCTTCTGAATGTTGTTAAATCATTCCAATAGTTATTACAGCCAGTGGACCAGTAACTGAGGACTTTGACAAAATCTCAAAGGGCCCAATTAAGGCCATAGACTTGGTGAAGAAAGCAGTTCACTTAATGATCATTTCTGATCTGGACAATTGAACTATAGATTTCCAGGGTAATATTTACCAATTGTCTATTTGAAAAGTATTTAAATTTAGTGAAAATGAGACTGATGAATTAGTTATGCTCGTTCCAACATTGTACTTAATATAATTTTGCGTCATAATCCGGATAATCGAAATTCGAAATACACACAAGTGTTACCTTTATTAAAAACCGTCGATGTTTGGACACAGGTTATGAAAAAATCTGATTTATTGTTGCCATTCCAGCGGCAGTGGATGATCGAAAAAACTTTATGATGCATTCAAATTTATAAAAAGCAAAACGAATTGGCGTATCAGAATTGGCGTTATTTTATATTTGGCATTCAGACAATTGAAGTCCAAATACTGTTATTTAAAAGCGGACAGGCGGAGCAAAATTAATTAGTTAAAAATTACATTGAGGGATGCCTTGTCCTGGTGCAGGGTCGGAGTCGTAACCGTTTCTTTTTTAAGGTGTGGAGAATCCATATGCGTCATCATCGCCACCTGGGGAAGCCAATGTGATACGTCGGCCTCCCCTCGACTTAAAAACCACACCACACTGTCACCCTGGACGTTTTTCTGTATCTATCGTTTTTCCTCACAGTTATAAATCACAACTATTGCTTCTTTTTATTATTTTATTGTTGATGTCTCAATAAATGGTAAAAGATAGTGGTCCTAGTGGTCTATAAGTATATTGCATGAAACAACTTTAAGAATAAATAAGTAATACGCATCTTATTTATGCAATTCTTGTCTCCATAATAATTGAATATATAAAAACGATTTTCTATTAATTAAATTTATTATTGTCGTTCATGCAGTTTAATAATTTAATTCCAACTGCAGAGGTCACTTTATGAGTCCGTGTTGTGATCAAACACCGCTTCTGTTCCAAATTCAAAATTAATGGCGGATTTGACAGGAGCTTTATTGTGCGGCTAATTTAAATCTTATCAACGGAGCGATGACAGCGACTTAATGGGATCGCGAAGACCGCCATAAAAAATATAATTCCTTTCATTTCGTTTTGAGATTATTTTCATTTTTTATTTTAATTCCCTTTTGTTTATTTGAAAATTAATTTCGTTAATTCTTCAATCTGAATAAGTTAATGGATTTATGGGATATTATTAAACCACTTTATTACTCTGTAGGTATTTTTTGATCAAATTAAATAAATTTGGTTTATCCTACAGGAATCGGCGTAAACGGCATTGCTTACTAATATAGCGCCAAACAAAGGAAGTACAAATAGTATTAATACTTGTATATAAGGATTGGTGTAAATGAATAGTTAGAGTGATAATTTTAACCTACGATTTAGTAGAATTAAGAGTAACGGTAGTAAAAATAAAAATATATCAAACCAACGGCAGTAAGAGATATCACGCTACCGACGCAGAACACCAACACGTAAGCAGGGTAAAATTGTTTCATGAGGTTGGATCAAAAAGTAGAATTGTATTTTTTTAACAGGCGACTCCTTTTTTTTCGTTTATCGCTAAATTATTGTGAGTCTGCTTAGAATATACAATATAGAATATCCTACATAATTTAACTGGAACCATTGATTCTATTCTATTCTTTAATATTTCAAAGGTGATTCATTAGTTGGATTTCAACAGTTGTGTTTGAAAAATACTTAGGATAAAATTATCCATTTAGATCTTACCACATATACATATATAAAAAATATAAAGTAAACAGTTTTCAAGTACCTAACTAAGCAAAAATGTTATTGTTAATATCGTTTGAAATTTATCTATTTAGATAAATAATTATTACTGATTTGAATTTCAAATGGAAAAGCAACTGATGAATGTATCTTGCCATTTTAATTATTGTGGTAAAATAATTATTCATGCTTAACATTTGTGTTTATAAAATAAATCAGCATATACGCACCTCTGACTTTTCGAATTAATGTGCGTATTCATAATTAATGATCACTCGCTTAAACGGTAAAAGAAAACATCGTGAGGAAATATGCTTGACTTAGACATGTTTCTTGACGGTGTGTGAAGTCTGCCAACCCGCACTAGGCCATTGTGGTGGACTACAGTCTAATCCCGAGACCCGTGCCCAGCAGTGGGACAGTATATGGGTTGATGATGATGTGCCCAGCAGTGGGACAGTATATGAGGTTATGATGATGATGATGATATCGGCGTTATCAGGAGATATCATCAACTAGGTAGATTTTTGAACATGTTGAGGTTGACTTCGAACTCGTATGAATATTAATGAATTTACCTGCAGCCACAACCGTCTTACATACTATGGAAACCATGTTACTGGGACCCACACTGATCACCGATACCGACCGACGATAACACAGCGACACTAGCGCCAGCGACGGTGGCGGCGACCGACGGCAAATGCTCCCATGCTGAGTTTCGTCAGAGTTAGGTACGTCAAGTAACAAGTTCACGTCGAATAATCACGCGCAGAAGAACACACCAAGAATACCGTGACCTACGAATCGCATAGCCATTTGTATGTCTTATCATAGACAAAGCATAGCGCTCTGTACTATTATTTATAACATTTTTTGTCTACCTATGTTTCACAAATAATGTATGATTATTATTATTATCACGTAGTTACGGTTTGACATGCCGAAATGTTTCTAAATGAAGGTGGAATCTACATTATATCCAAGGTAAGGTACTTAAAATAAGGCGGGGAACTATTTTAGTGTCCGTAAAAAAATAATATTGACGGAACACAGTCAGGAAGAATTCTAGGTAAGTAGATATAATTTCAATATCTTTTGCACGCGTAAATGAAAAGTTGTTATTATAAAGAAAGATGCTTAGTGCTTAGTATCTTGTACGAGCGCTCCTAAGCAGTAAGAATCATCTACAGGAAATTGCTTATTACTTAAGAAATTGTAGTTCTTGTCTCTGCATAATATACTAATACAAAACCTGTTTGGCCTTAGTGTTAAAGATTATAATTGATAAAAATTTACGTTCAATATAATTTCTGTTAGGTAGGTACTATTTTTTATTGATTTTAAAGAGATAAATATAAACAGAATACCTACTGTGAAAATAATAAACTTTTTATTACATAGACAATCTACCGTAAAATGTGAGAAGACGAAATTAAAAACATCTTAGTTTTTCTTAAGAATTTTGAAGTAGGACCTGCTTAAAAAATTTAAAAACAAACCTGTTCATGTAGACGAGCTATAAAAGGATGTCTCACGTATAATTTTTGTCGAGGACCGCCAATTATAAGTTTAAAGTATAAGTTAGAGAAGAATACGGACTATTTAATTATATCCTTTGAAAGAATGTTTTAAATGGAGCAACGGCCGCCTCGCTCTCACAAAGTGTGTTTTTATTTTATAATAACTTTAATTGTGGTTTGTCGTAGGATATAAATTATAATTTAAAGTCTTTTAAATGTTTCTCGGATGCAATTGAATAATGTGACAGTAGGTATATCAGCGATAGGTAGGTACTTTACCTACATCGTAGGTACATTTGCATAAGTATTAAAATAAATATTAATTATAAATAATTATTAAATGTACCTACACGTTATTAATAACGAAGTTAATATGGGTGTTAATATGTAAATGTATTTCATTCGTTTTCGAGTATTTAACCCTCTCTCTGCCAGTGTGATATTATTTGTGTTGTGTAGTTATTAAAGTGGACCATGACAAAAACAATATTTCTTAATAGAAATAGTTTGCTTTTGTTGGATACCAATTTACTTAAGAAATGGCAAAAAGACATAATTAACACAATAATAAAATAATTACGTATCCCATTCAGTAGCACGTAATGTGTCAATAATGAATGCATTAAATCATTAAACTAAAATAAATACGATACATAATATACATTAAAACGATGGTTCAGATAATCGAAATTTTAGTTTTTTTTACTTAAACTAAAGCACTGAAACACATTAAACCAGTGAAAACGTTGCGCAATCCGTCACAAGCCATAACAAGATCTTGTTCGCATCATTCACAAGCATATTAGATAGATACATCCATACCTCACGATGGCACTGCATATATAGGTTCATACCGCACGCTAAATCTATACTAAGGCAAACATTTATCACAGAACGCACAATATGTCTCTACCATATCACAATAACGCAAGTCCTATCATATCTCCGAAACTAATTCTAGTATCGCACTTCGCTTTGTACATCGCTATCGATTCGGTAAGCGCCCGAGGCGACGCGCGTAGATCACAGAATCACGCGTATGAAATGTAATAATAATCGACCATCCCGCGGGCTTATCTGTAAACGACTGCAGGCGAAAAGGTTTTAGCTGGGGGCGAAACACCGTGCGTAGCTCAAGGCTCCGCCCCAGGGAACGCTATTGGCTAAAAAGCGGTAGCGGGCCTCGACCGCGCCTCCCTATTGGCTACCCGGTAGCCGCCGGTGGGGGTACCGTGTCGCATTCACCGACAATATTTTGACGTTTTTTTACCGGCGCGGTGGCATTTCTCGTCGCAGCGATTAATTGTAATTCTTTATGGCTATTGTAGGGTTAAGTGAGCAGTTATACGTGACGTTTGTGTTCCATGTTTGAATAGCTCGTTTGTATTGGATACGTCCGTTGTGTCAGATTTGCGCGGGCGCATCGTTTTGTTCACTTTTTGCTGATATTTGTGTAGGATCGGTGTCAGCGTGTTTGGATTTTTTTTGGCATTGTTAGTACCACCTGTTTACATTCCAAAAGCCTCTTTAGTCGAAAATTGTTGACTCTGGCATTTAAAATAATTTGCAGAATCCTTTTTGATAAAACCTTTTTTCGATGTGTGATGTGATGGTATCTATCTTGACAAGGCTACATTTATGAAAGAAAATCATCAAATAAACAGCAATCAGACAGCAGTCTCTTTTCTCAATCTTAACAAAAATCTTTCAAAAGAACTCATAGTACCTAAACAAAATGTCGATAATAAAGTAGGGCTCTGTTGCAATACTTATAAAAGAGCTTACAAGGTCTTGGGTCTTCTACAATACAATACGGGGGAAACATAGAGGTAGAATGTTATTAATGTATTCCAAGCACCTCCCTACGTACATTGAACGCATCTTATTTTGTTTATCTTGGAAAAGTGTGGGGTACGGATTTCGGGTTTTCCTGTTGAGGGGCGAACTGTAAAGGGGAGTCGAACCTCCACACAAGAGTATTTTGTTACCTAACAATATAAGGAAGAAAAACAGAATTTGATATATAGATAGATAGTACAATGTTTAATAAGAAATATGCAATCGCAAATACTATACGTACCTACCATACGTTCGTCATTCTACTATTTTTAATGATACACTCGCAGACACTCATACACAACAGCGATATTTGCAAAGTTGGTAAGTATTGTTTTGTTTAAATGCCGTCTTTGCTTGCACGAATAGGTAGGTACCTACTATACCTACAGATTCTGCGGTAGTGGCTATATACAGTGGAAGATTTGGACTGTGGATGATAATGATGATAACTACAGTTTGTAGTTGTAGGTAGTGCATTCATAAAGCCGGTGACAGGTTTGATTATAGATCCTGAAATCAGTCACTTTACTTTAAAACACACCGATAAATATCGAGGGATAGCTTTTATGTTACCTTACATTTATTTTACCCTGGTATATTCTTCTGAGAGGAGACCCGTGCCCAGCACTGGCTGGGCAACTCGTATACTGTCCCAGTGGACAGTATACGAGTTGATGATGATGATGATTTTCTTCTTAGGTGTAACTTCACGCCTTTAAAAGTTTCGAATGTTTAAATGTGTAATATCATATTTTTAAAGGTAACTGTTAGCTGCAGCCTTGGGCACAATTCTAATTAAATAAAAAAAAAAAAATGACAGCTGTCAAACCATTGTGTGGTCTTTTGTGTTGCGGTGGCGACATTGTATATTTTTCGGGTTTGCCATTGCGAATAATTCGGATAATTGGCAATAATTAATTTCTTGTGGAAACGCACGCCTACCGGTGTGTGTTTAATAACCACCCTGAGGTGTTGGACATTTGGTAGGCGCGGAAATGTTTTTGAAAACTCTCATTATGTCGAAAGTTTGTGAAAAAAAACCCTTTTTATGTTACCAAGGATAATGATGTTTGATGTGTATAGCTAATTTATTTAAATATGTACCTACGAGTATGTTGTCAAAAACATGGTGCTATTATAAAAGATATGTTATAAGTACCTATTTATTAATAACGATGAATAATATTGCATTGCTAGATATAACTTCACATGAATAAATAGGGAAATAGCAATTAGTTATCGTGTTAATTTAATTTTTGAATAATATGTTTGATTTTTTTTTATGTGGGTTGGCATATTTCTTTTTGTTCTTAATAAAGCCAAATATCACCGAAATCCATATCAAACCCCTATTTTGAACGCGTTCAGAATTTAAACGAGATAATATAATATAATATTTTTAATATAGTATATAATAATATTTTTGGGACATTTTACACAACACCATCTAGTCCCAAACTAAGCAGAGCTTGTACTATGGGTACTAGACAATGGATATAATACTTATATACTTTTTTTTTGTAAATACATACTTATAATACAAAAGAAACACCCAGAAAAACACAAATACTCATGTTTTATCCACACAAATATTTGTGTCATGTGGGAATCGAACCCACGACCCCATGATCAGCAGTCCGGCACTCGAACCGCTAGACCACAGCTGCAGCATTAACTGATTTCAGTTCATGTTGGTGAAATGCAGACATGGGCGCAGAATTCAGTTAAACGCGTAAACCTCGTTTAGCTTGAACTGATCACGTTAAACTTCAATGGCGTTAAGATTAGCATAAAAACATATATATACAATAGGTTGGCCATACGAATTGATTGCTTATACTGCCTGCGAAGGTCTCGAGTTCAAACCCAAGGCACGCACCTCTGGCTTTTCAAAATCATGTGCGCATTAATAATTAATTATCACTCGCTTAGGTGAAGGAAAACATCATGAGGAAACCGCATGCCTAAGATTGATTGATAAGATTTTCTCGACGGTGTGTGAAGTCTGCCCATCCGCACTAGGCCGGCGTGGTGGACTATAGCCTAATCCCTCTAATTATGTGAGAGGAGACCCGCGCACAGCAGTGGGACTGTATATTGGTTGATGATGACATTACGTACATACCTATTTACATTTGATTGTTTTGTTCAAAAATTTTGTTCATTAACACAAAAAAAAGAAACACAAATTGCATGTCTATAATAAATGTAAATTATGTATCATAACAAAAGGCTTAAAAAATCTTAAGTTAACTTCTGACAAAAAGATGGCCACACATTATCAGCTCATTAATGTCTAATTCACCGCGGCGACCCGACCCATGGGTCATCAATTAAAAATTACAAAACTGTCAGTTCAATTTGATAAATTCACATTTTCTTACTTATGTCGTTTTGTTTTAGCCGACCTATTAGTCACGCGCCATCCCGTTAGAATGCTTAAATTTAGAATATTGTGTAACGGTGTTTTTTTTTGTAATTTGATTTCGGAAAGTTGGAAATTAATTTTCAAATTAGATTGTCATTTGTGTTCTTTTTTATTCGTTGTAGTTTCTTATGAACACCATTTCGTAACTCATTTCTGGATTAATGGTGAGGTTGTGTTTTAGTCTTTAGGTGTGGTACCTACTGTGGTCCTGTTTTTGCTGTCTAACTATAATTATGTCTGACTTCACAAAGGTATCACACACATTAGTACTTTTGTAATAAATTTAAATAGGTACCTATTCGGTTTAGCTTTTCAACTCCATTCAAAGTCGTAAGGCACGCAATTCTTCATTAAATTTTACATAAAATACTCTTTTGCTACCCTTTTTCAAATTATGTTGAGGGAGCTTCATTTCCACCCGATGGTTATAGATATAGAGCGATTTTGACCTGAATTCTCCAACCCGGCTTCTGCGAAATTTCTAAATTGCCAACGTTTTAGCAACTTGGATGAATAGACACCACTACTGCCTCGTACTGTTATTTAAATGACAGTTCATAAAGTCACATCACTACCAGCTTTGAGCACTTTTAGTGCCTCACCACCTTACCCCGGTTAAGCGATAGAAAAAAACAAGAACAACTCACATCACATTTTACTAGGACTACAACAAGTATTTTTCTGAAGATCCCTCGGAATCCTTCATCGATTAATCATCGATTCAATTTCAGTAGGAATGTGGTCTAATTTAACGCTAGCAACTATCTAAAAAGAAACAAAACCAACACTAGATCACCTCAGAATAATAGGCGTCCAAGAATTCCGTCAAAGAGGTGTATAATTTGGTAAATATTCGAAATATTCGAAGACCCGTGTCCACTACAATTACTCGGGTATTCGGGGACGAGGCACGCGAGGTGCACCTCTATTACCCGAATATAACGTGATACTCCCTAAAGTATGATACTAATGATAATGTTATATAATAATAATAACACTTATTGCCTTTTGCATAGCTGTCAACAAGGGCTATTGTATACCACTGCTTAACATTGGCTTATATGCTCACCTTTTATTACATACTAGTTGACGACCGACGGACGTTTGCTATACTCCTGTCTAAATATCGATAAATTATACAAATCGGGAAAACGGTTATAATGGGGTTTGCTTAGATATACTTACATAAGTTAGGTATTGTAATAACAGGACATACAAAGCCTGTATTAGAAGAGATAAGCAGAGGTGTAAGATAAATAAATATTCTTGGTCAATTTTACTCAGCACCATCTAGTCCCAAACTAAGCAGAGCTTGTTCTATGGGTACTAGACAATAAATATAATACTTATATACTTTTTTATATAAATACATACTTAATAAACACCCAGACAAAATTTGTGTTGTGTTTTTTATTGGTAAACAGATGAACTTACTTAAATTATGAATTCATGTATTTTAAGAAGGAATCACTAAGGCATGCAGGTTTCCTCACGATGTTTTCCTTCAACGTTTAAGCGAGTGATAATTAATTGTTAAAAATCTCCCCTAATGATCGCCACAAAAATCGGTCTGCATCCACCGACTCCCTGCGGGGCGCAGGGAGTCGGTGGATGCAGACCGATTTTCACGAGGCCGTCCGTCCACCTAGTTGGGGGCCGTCCTACGCTGCGCTTTCCTATGCATGGTCGCCAACTCACCACTTCAGGACTTTATTTCCCAAGCAGCCATCCGTTCTTCTAGTTCTTTCTAGCCACATGGCCCGCCCATTGCCACTTCAACCGTGCAATCCTGCGAGCTATGTCGGTTACTTTGGTTCTTCTGCGGATATCCTCATTTCTGACTCTATCACGCAGAGAAACTCCGAGCATAGCCCTCTACATTGTATTCACTGAAATGATCTTTATAGAATAAATAGAATTTTAATCCGTGGTATCACACACCTTAGTCACAATAATTTATGGACAATCTTGTAATGTATTAATTATGTAAATTATGATAGAATGTTGATAAAATGTCAGTCAACGTGACTTCAGCTGGTCTCATGATGTGAATGGCGTTTCATGGTCAACGTGACGCATCATATCGTTGTCCTTAGGAAATTAAATATGTTGAAATGAAATTATATTTATTTTTGTAAATAGATCTCTTAAAGACACTTTTACAAGTCAAATATTTTAATTTTTTTTAAGAAAGATAAAAAATATTATTAATTAATAGGTAATATTATAAAAGTCAATATACTTAGATAGTATAGAGGCCAGCACATCAAGCTACCCCAATCAGTCGATTTTCTTTGATAGATTTTCAACTTTAATACATTGTAACATGGTATATATTCAAGTATATAAGTTTTGGATAACTTGCCCTGCAGGCGTCTGTACAAAGTCGCTTCCCGCTGCCTGTCCCTCTGTACACTGATCTTTTAAACTACGTAACCGATTTCGATACATTACAAGTCTCATTTGCAGCTGAATAAATATTTCTTTCTTTCTTCGTCTCCCGTATTCATAATATTTTCTAAATTGAATTGACGTTAAAATATTAACTTAGACTATTAATTACACTTACAATCGACACATAACCTATACTTCTACACAAAAGGACCTTAGAGGTCACAAAATCAATAAAACTATACAAAAATAATAGGAACATTCCTTAATTGCGGTCAGGTAAGTCACAAAACGTTTTATAATTGTGCCCCTCTGGCACACCTGTAATTGAGCTAAACATAGTCATTGGCCGTATTTTATGGCCAAAACAATAAATATATTGTTTGGGGAAACTTATCATTTTTTAAAAATGTTTTTGAGAACAGTAAAGCACACCTCCGCCTTTCAAATTATTGATCGATGTTTTTATAATTTTAAACTAGAATTACATTAAAATACATTTTAAGTATGTAAGTACATACGAGTACTGTTAATTAAATTCAAATGTATATTATGTAAAATTATTTACAATAATCCAACCTACACAATTTGCCAATATTAAAAACTATACTAAGTAATCAAAACTACTTAGAATAG
Source organism: Acronicta alni (assembly GCA_964056405.1). Taxonomy (NCBI): domain Eukaryota; kingdom Metazoa; phylum Arthropoda; class Insecta; order Lepidoptera; family Noctuidae; genus Acronicta; species Acronicta alni. The sequence continues at coordinate 7,771,428 of OZ043936.1, forward strand.
ATAATTGTAGAAAAATCTAAGCGTCAAAGGGCTGTAATAATTTGAATTTAGAAGATAGATAATGTACCTACCGAAGTTTATTACATATGTGAACTTACGTAATTTTTAAATTAATTGCCGAATGATATTTTAGAATTCGGAAAATTCAAATTTAAAAATTTGTATTATTGACGCTGCCGGCCCGTTTTATTTATGGAAATAATTTTAGTGCAATTTCTAAGGAATTTCTCTAATTTTTTTAGGTTGTATGTAGTAGTAGAGAATGTCTAATATGTAATGTTTCGTGCAAAGGATTTTATTTATACATATATAACAAAAAACAAACAGTAGCAAAGTTACATACAAGTGGTAACAATGGCAGTGTCGGAAACTAGAAGTAAGTACTTAAATTCAGTATTTGTAGCCTTTCACAGACCTTCCCTCAGGCGAATTTTACGACTTGGGCGGGAAGGCAAACAGCTGATACTAATGTCATATTTTTCTTTTTTCACAGATCAGCACATAAGCAATTTCTAAGAAGGTTTTAATTCATCAATTCATCCATAAACTGGCCAGATGAGGCTGATAAGATAAGAATCATCATAACACTAAATGCAGAAACTATATTAACATATAAATCCACTAACATCTCAACGGAACGGCCCATAATTATGTTGGAAAATTATAATTTTTATGTTATTAAAATTTTATGTACCAAATTAAAGGTTGTGTCTAACTATGGAGGGTCATCGGTGTGTATGTAAATTAGTGCACGGAGCCGACCACGTGGTCTCGCGACATTAGTGAGTGAGCACCCTATACTTATACGAACATTAAAATGTTTTTCTGAATATAATGAGATAACGTTGTGATGCTGGGTGTTAGTGTTTCGTGATCATAATGTATTACCGCGTTTGTTTTATGATTGTAAAGATTTTAGACCGGAGTATAATGTATGGAGAGAAATCACTGAGTATCACTAATTTAAACGAACTTATATATGTATAATACATATAGCAAAATTACTGCCTCATTAGCCTAGTGGTCTTAAGCGTGACTGCTATGCTCGAGGTCCTGGAATCGATCCCCTGGTTGAGCAGTGTTATTCGGTTTTTTCAATGGCAGACTTAGTAGCAGCTCGGAGTTTGGATTTGTGCCTGATAAATAGCAATAAACTCGCTACTATTACATGGGACCTAAACATATCGTCGAACTGTGGGTATACAGTGGTACAGCTCTGACTAACCCTTCTTGGAATACAGGTGTGATGGTATATTATATTTGTGTGCCTAAAGATTTTTGGACCAGATTATGATGTAGGTAGGTATGGTGAAGAAATCATTGGACATCAGTAATTTGTAAACGTTGCTAATTATCATACTACTTCCTATCCTATCTACCTACTATGTAATAATATTATGAACGTGAAAGTTTTTTAGCAGCCTTGGTCATAATGTGGCTGTATGTATCACCTAGGTCACACGTTCTCCCTGAACTGCTAAAACATAGCTAAATGTCCTGCTTCTCTTGACCTTATACTTGATTGATGGCGTCTACGTCAATATTTATTGCATTCAAGATATTTGATTGGTTCCTGATTTTATGATGGATATCACTGATCACACGACTTGATGCTGTTGTCTATAGGAGTGCCAGTTGTCATCAGGCGGCCCTTATTGTTTGTTTGTCATTTTGCTACGATCAAAAAAGACATTCCTGATATTTAAGATGCATTTTATCTATATATACTTAAAATACAGAATAGATTCCGGAGGAATATCTAAAATTGGGCTTTTTAAGGCCCGCTGTTCACAGTGAAAATGCATTGAACGGAATAATATTATTAAAAAAACAACTCTCTCTCTCTCTTAATAGTTTGAAACACGTGAAATCCCACTTGATCACCAGATTGTATTTACAAAATTACATCTATCAATCAAAATTAACTTTTTAAAACGATCCAAACAGTGTTTTAGTCAAGTACAAAAAGACAATCGACTAACACGAAGCCAAATTATTATAATTCGACTAAAGGATCAACTGACTAATCTGATAATCGCCTGATTGACTGTAACCTTTCATATTTTGATTGTACAAAAAACATGATGCACGACTGCATTTTGTTATTAGTTTTTTGTCCGATTTTTACCGAGAAAAATGATTATTTGATTGATTTATATCTGGTGATAAGGCGACATAAGATCTGAATTCTGACAACATCATCTTTGTATGACCTACAGCTAGATGTTCCGGGTCTGGGTGTTTATGTATGTGAAAATTTGTGTTTTCTTTTTGTGTTTTTGCAACATTTTTTACAAAACAATAAATAAAATTCATGGCGAAACACGGCCATAATCGCAGTACCTACCTACGTACTTCCATTTTGGTAATTTTACAACACTTGTTGAAGAAAAGTCTATTGCAATTATTATTGCAAGAAATATGCTTAGTGTAACAAGTTGTTAGCAATACCAGGAGTTGTTAATATTTTAATAGGTATCCTCCATATCCATCACCATATGTCACGACTAAGAAACCACTTGAACTTTAAAATTAAAGTAATACACGCACAATGTTTAAAATACTATAATATATTTACAATTATGTACCATTTAGATCAATTTAATCCGTCGCTGTAAAGTTCGGTGCCGGGATCGAGACGATTTGGCCCGATCTCTAAGACAATATAATTTGACTGATTGATTGCGCCGCCATCTTGAATGCTTGGATGCCGCCATGCCGCACGCAAGTCGCCAGAATTTAGAATTTCGAAAATTTCAGAGTAATTGATGTTTAAGTGCGATGTAGACCTGAGAGAGTTCGAAAAAAAGTAAAAAGTAGTCGCTGGCAGCTCAGTTTTTGATCTTGCAATATTTCATATTTTCTGACACTAATGCTAAAATAAATTAATTGATGTAAATTAATTGACATCCAAAGTGACACTGTACCTACGTATTATGGTCAATGGAATCACCATTTCTGCCATGTCTATGACTTGCAATCGAGTTACAGCAGGAACTATCTCAATATTCCGTAATTTTTTTCATGTTTCCATCCAACCGGTTGGTTTACTTTGTCGTTTTCTGGTATTCAGAAACAAACCTTTTTATATGCACTTAATCCAATTATAGGAACGTTAACAGTGTATCAATCTCATGCATAACATTTTGTGATTTTAATTTTTTAATATAAGTTTTATAAATTTTGATAAAAATACTTACTTCATATTTTCACTCTTAATTTTGCAGTTCTTACAAAAATGCAAGTCATAACTCTTATAGTATTCCCAATTTTATCAAAATCTCATTTTATGGAGTTTGGAATCTTGAAATATGGCCATAATTTGACCAAATTTCATCCCCAGAAAGTGATTTATCGTTACTTCGCAACGGATCACTCAGTCTAATGGATTGAGCACCGGTCAACATTATTAGGTATGTTGATTTATTAAGCCTACAATAGGGCGATATTAACAACCGAATTCTTTTAATAGAATAACTGGGCCAAAAGATAACTTAATTGGATGATGGCAACACTAATCTGACAATGAGGAAAACCTTCATAAACCTACATACCTACTTCTTTTTTTGGAATATTCCTCCGATTGTTCTCGTAAATATTTAATACAATAATCTCTTAGATATATCAGTTGTCGTCGGAAATTGTATCTATTTTTGTATCGTGTGGTTCCAGTGAGGATAATAATTATTATAAAAATATTATCTGTGAAAGCAATTATGACTTATTTTTTATTTGTGACAACATAACTAAAATATACCTAATTTATCTATACTACTTACTAATAAACTACAATTTAAAAATAAAAACAAAAACTACAGGGTAAACTAAACTAAAACTAGACTAAAAAATAGCATCAAAAAACTCATCCGCATCGCCATCGTCCATTATTATCTACAATATAATTATAAGAACGACAAGAAATGGAAGAGCAAGTAATAATAATAACGACGAGCTGAAGTTTCCACACCCTCGAAGTTTTTTTACATAAGAAAATAGTACTTATCTACAAACACAGAGCAGTTATAATATAATAATAATATTATAATATTTTGGGACATTTTTACACAGCACCATCTAGTCCCAAACTAAGCAGAGCTTGTACTATGGGTACTAGACAATGAATATAATACTTATATACTTTTTTTTGTAAATACATTCTTATAATAAATACATAAGAAACACCCAGACAAACACAAATACTCATGTTTCACCCACACAAATATTTGTGTCCTGTGGGAGTCGAACCCACTACCCCCATGATCAGCAGTCCGGTACTCGAACCACTAGACCAGAGACGTCGTCGTCGTCAGTTAGAAGATAGGTTACCTACATTACAATAATATATATTTTTTAATTTGTTTACGGGGGGAATCCACTAAAACCACCCCAGTGGCTACCATCAGCACATGGGCACTATGTCCTCCTGCCACTCCAGAACTACAATGCCACACATCATTATCAGCAAGGGCACATCCCTGGGGATCTAGACCCACGTGTGGCTGTTCAGATGCCTCTTGGCGGTTATGTTTTATTGTGTGAATTATCAATTAACATCTTTTTGTATTTTTTTGCATTTTCCATGCTAAGATTATTGAGTTAGCTATATTATTTAGCGAAGGAAAATTTCGACTGCGGGCAGTATTCGAACCTGCGTCTTCTGGTTGAATACACCAGAAGTTATAACGCGGTTGCTTACTTGGTGAAAGCGTCTGGAAGTAACCAAAAGACGTAGGTTTCAATACTGTCCACAGTCGAATATTTAATTCGCTAAAAAAACGTCTAATTACTTTATAGCTCAAGGTATTGTCATATTGTCGTTTTAAGAATACAGCTTGTTCTTAAATGTAACAGTAAACTGTCGTAGCATGGTTGGGTCGCAGCGCACATCCCGTAGCTTACCCCTAAAATCGATTATGGTAATTCGATATTTGAATTCGAACAGGTGCGTCGATGCCTGGAGATTGGAAGACTCGAATAACAAATGTATTATTTTAGAGGTATACATTATTCCTGGTTAATGGCAATAGGGTCGCCACCTATTACATGGGATCTAAAATATACCGGCAAATTGTAGATGTTCATTAAACACCTTTGCCAAACTCCTCGGGGAATACAGGCGTAATGGTATGTGTTATGTTACTTCTGTTTTCTATGGAAATTCACATAATCTATAAAAGATATACTTGACTAAACATCGCAGTTGAACTAAATCGATAATCGTTATTATTTTTAATACAATAATGTGAATTTGTAGAATCCCCAATTCTCGACAACTCAATATTTATATTGTTTGTAAGCCGCACTTGTATAAAAAGCAAATACTGATTGGTCCAATTAATGAGTGGCGTTAACATTGATAATCAAACTATTTTCACATTGCCTTTTTCTGTTTTCACTGTTAGGTATTTCTTCGAATCACTACACTGCATTCGTATTTTAAAATATTCGCCGTCAGAAATCTTTTATTTAAAAGACATTCAGTTATCCCGACATCAAAAGTTCTGAAATCATTTTCAATCGCGGAACGAATGTGATTTCAAGCATCGATTCCCTCCGATTCGCGCCCTCGCATCGCTTGCGTGCCGCAAATCGCATCATGCAGATAACTTTCGAAAGCATTCGAAATTCAAATTCAAATTGAACTGGCAGGTGGCGCGTGCTCTATGCATTTATTTTGCATATTGCCGCAAAAAAATGTACTGCAAATGTGGTGGCGTTTGATAGGTACCTACATAATGTTGTCCAGTTTTTTTTAATTGTTTCTTAGTAGAAATTACAATGTAGGATATTGTTTTATTTAGTTTTCACTGTATTAAAAAAAAATCTCATAGACACAATTCATAATGAAAATTCTCGACAAGGCGTACTTATAATAGAAATACATGCTTAAAATAGAAAACTCTATGCTACAGTGACCGGTTAAGTATCTAATTTACCCTAATCTGTAATAACTCCAATTCATACGTCGAACTCCTAACAAAATCACGTGCATAAAAAAGTAAAAACTTAATACATCAAGTACTTAGTTACCGTATCATACCGCGTCACGCGGGGTGGCCGCACAATACGCCCTCGTAGCGCCACGCGGCCGCCATTACCGGCCACGAATAAAAAACATTGGCCCATTGTGGAACACGCGTCGACACTCGATACCTCTACTTTATTAATTCTGACAGCTCTCTGCATTAGCTTGTTAGTGCTGCACGTAATTATCGTGGTAAAGAAAGTAGCAGGAGATAGGGTGGTTTACGAGTACCTATTTTTTCACAAGATTCGATTGTTGTACCCTGTATTCATAGAATCTTGTCTAAAAATAAGAGAACAAACCTGAGATAAGAGAAGAAATCCAGTTGGCAGCGACTGCAAGTGCAAAGAGCTGCAGGTCGGACTTCGTGGCCTTCACTAAAAGAGGCTTAGATACGTGCATTGCAATATGAGCTGATGATAATTTATTTATTTATTTTCTTAAGGATCTCTGACAAAGTATATACACAAAAAGATATTATTAGTAAGTCACATACATTATAAGGCCAGTGTACTCCTTCAATTATGAGAGACCACAGCATGCAAAAATAATAAAAAGCAAATTAAAACTATTAATATGTTACTAGCAAATAAAAAATAAAATTAAAAGTAATGTATTAAGTAGTTACATAATTAGAAAGACTAAAAAAATTAAATTTATGAAGTTATTATAATTAATATTTTTTTTAGTTAATGGCCTCGTAGACCCTTTTTTTAAACTTGGTTAAAGAGCAAGTAATATCGATATCACTAGATTTTGCCAGGACATTAATATACATATACAGAATGTATTAAAATTATGAATAACGACACATTTATGTACAGAGCCCAGCACATAAAGCTACTCCAATCTGTCAAATTTCTTTGGTAGATTTTCCACTTTAATACCAAATTATAAGGTTCATTTTCAATTGGGAAAAATTGACAGTTTTGGATAGCTTGAGCTACTGGCGTCTATACCTAAGTTCCACTCATTATAACGTTAAACAGATAACGTTATAACGCCATCATTACTTCGTTGAAAGGAAGTTTCATTGGTTGTCTAATAAGGTAAGTTATTAGTTTTTTAGATTAGATTACCATTACAAGATTTACAAGTAAATGTATTATGTAAAATTCAGGGATTTCAGCAATATAACTGTCATTATTGCCCCGTTATTTGTTTAAGTAGTGTAAATGGAGTGCAGTAAGACCAGTGACACACATAGAAGCTTTACAAAACAATTTTCTTACATAATAACACTCAATAGGTAGCAGTAATTAAGACCTTCTTTTTCAAATTCCCGTGCTAACAAGTAGGTGAGCAAAGACAAAGGCTCCATGTCGCGAGGTCGGCGCTAGCTCCCCGCGGCGCGCCCGCTGCGCGCGCACCCGCGCACGACGCCCGCGCGTGCGCACGTACGGTTTGTATAATTGATTGACGAACTGATTGATGACAGATTGAGTTGAAATTATGCTATAAAGAATATTTGCTAAGTTTAGCTTTCAACGACCACATCCGACCGCTTCATTAGACTAATAGTTGTAAACGGGAATGCTGCGCTTGAATTATTCCACTTTGTCCCGCCAAGCTGACCCACTGGTGGGGCAAAGTGGAATGCCTTAAAGTTCGCAGAGGGATCTACCTACTAAATAGATTTTAGTGGGGCAGTTTCCGCTGGTTTGCACATATACAAAAAAACCTAACAATCTAACCTAGTTTAAGTAGAATTTAGATTAGGTTAGGTTGTTACGAATCTCTACAACCTCTAAAGTGCTGACCCTAGACTCTAGACGGCTCTATAAGGACTGCCTTTCAACTACACTCTGACTGCAAATTTGCAGTTTGAATGCAGTTAGTACGTACGACTGCAATAAAACTGCAAACCAACCGTGCAGCACGATTGCAATCGGTGTGCAGTTTCGACGACTGCACGCTGACGCTGTCGTTCGTACTAACTAAATTTAAACTGCAAATTTGCAGTCGGAGTGCAGTTTGAATACAGTCCGTCTGTCTAGAGCCTAAGGTAAGGTTAGGTAAAGGTGACTCCATTATCGCGCATGCGTTCATTGACTAAAAGCAGTAATAGCTTATTGGTTGTCTCAACTCTTTAACTTCTCTTTTTAGAAACATATATACTAACATAGTTTTAAGACCTTTATAACTAACAACATATGGACAATGCTTCGTCTGAAATAAACGTATTATTATTATTTAAGGGACATTTTTTCCTTAAGCCGGAATACACATATACAAATATGAATATGAGACAAAAGGACTACCAGCTCAGCATAATGTTGCAATAATAAACCACAACGCTGATATTCAGCTTCAGCATAAAGCTTAATGAAGTTAGGATAGAAATGTAAAACGAAATATGTATAAGTTTTAAAGGACAAGTTGTAGGTATTGTCAGAAGTTCCCCCCCAAGGGGTTCTCGCCTTGTCGCGGCGGGGGGGCTTAGTAACCGTGGATTGATGGCCTACGGTGAAGCGAAGTAGAACCCCAGGGAGGAGCTGCTCCTGCGGGCTTGGACCGAAGCCTGCATTGGAGCGGCCAATGTAGGTTGCGGTGTCATATGGGAGGAGGGTCCAACACTGGACGTCCGTGGTGGGATTGCGGATCACGCGAGAGCGATTCCCGTGATCCCACCACTATGCGGAAGGTGGAAGAGTGGTGGTTTTTTTAGTCGGTATGCTGGCCACCTGGCCGGAGAGCCCGACATAACCGTCCCGCATCCCCGAGGGGAATGCATAAGGCACATTTCCCCACCCGAAAAAAAAAAGGTATTGTCAGAAGTTATTCGACCTATAGATATCGAAGTGCATTGATAAATTTATACAGTATCGATATTTGTTATAAGTATATTTGCGACTGCTACAGCCTGCCTGAGGTCCTAGGTCGAGGAGTGTTATTGGGTTTTTCTATGAAGTTCTCAGTGGCAGCTCGGAGTTTGGATTTGTGCCCGGTTAATGATATTAGGCTCGCCCCCTATTACGTGAGACCTAAACATACTGGTGAACTGTGGGTGTATTTTAGTGCACCTCTGCCTTAACTTTCGGGGACTATAGGGTTGATGGTAGGTATGTGTTTATATTTGTATCTAAGGTGGAATTATACACCGAGGCTTTATTAGTCCTGAAGCAACAAAAGATGATTACAACTTCTAAGAACAGGACTCATTTCTATTACTTGTAAGGCCACAGAATGAATAATCAATATCAACTCCAAATCCTCCATTCTCAAAACAAAGCGCACATGTTCATTTAAAACTACATTAACATTTAAAATATTATTATTATTATAACGCATATAAATCGTAGTCTATGACACAAGGGTACCAAATAGGCGCTACATATACCCACTTCGATCCTGTCATTACTCACATTAGATTTGTGGGACCCCGATAAAAAATACAGATATGGTGATTATAGTCCGCCGATGGTTAATTTTGGGGTCTGTGGTGGAGATCCCCTCTTGTATTTTTTAGCTAGTTTATTAAAAGAGTAGTTTTTTTTTTGTGTCAAATTTGTTGTTTAGACTTTGTGGCGCAGGAGTGATTGATTTTTGACTAAATTGCGTTTTTTGTTTGTATGATAAGTCACACAAACAAAAAACTCAATTTAAAGTCTTTACGAAATAATGACGGAAGAAAGCTTACTTTCTTCCGTCAGCCTATTTATATTACTTACGTTACATTTTGTAAGCAAAATAGTTTTAGAGGTAGTTTGCTTTGAAAATATATGTAAAAATATTTAGATAGTATCTATATTTATGTATAAAGACGTACGCGTAGATTATTATTATTATGCGTAGACTGGCAAATTTGACCTTAAAAGACATAAAAGACAAAATAGTGTAGTTCAATATTAATCATTTTGATACTGTGGTCTCAATAGGACTTAATGACTTTCTTAATGATTGATTTTTGTTATTTACATAGGTCTAATAGGGAATTAGATCTGTGTAACTAACAAAAAACAGTTGAGATCTCACTCAGACATCATTTTTATATCAACCTTTTTGAAATATCAATGTGCAACTGCAACTTTAGAAGACAGCATGATGCAAAGTTTATCACCAATTTCGATGCAAATATTATAAAACATACCAGTGACAACTAAATTATGCACACTACACATCTCACCTACATACCCACAACAAAGCGAAACAGACGCATCAAACAATATCCGAGCTTAAAAAAAGGAGCTCATCATGCTCTTTAAAAAACGGTTGAAAAGAAAAAACGAAGGTCTTTTCATGAGCGCAGTCCGGTGAAATTGTGTATGGGCGGCGTGGCGGGTCATTCATCGTGACAGCCTGGGGCGAGCGTACCTACTGGCCGTACCTACACTATTGCGAAGCTTAGAGGGTCCAAGCGACCAAGGTGCCACGGGACTCATTTTGGTACTTCTAGAAGAAATATTGTTCCCGGTAGTCTGATGCAGGATACCACTGTTTTTGGTCTCTAACATCTCAAATTGTGATCCGTCGCTAACCCAGAAAATACCTACCTATAAGCAAACGATAAATTGTACGATTTGTTCGTAGAAGTGTTGTTTATGAGAATTGCACTAAAAATTACTCGACGCAAAATCCTACCATAACATGCTTATAATGTCAAACTCTAAACTCAATATCAATGTATATGTTACCGGCCAAACCCGATTTAAGGACAAACTAGTTTCGCCTAGGCTCAACTCGTTCTTACTTAGTTATGTATGTAACATTTTACGGTCTATACCAGATAGATGATAATATTATATACGTACTTATAAGGCCAAAAAAAAACCTAACAACCTAACCTAGCCTAAGTAAATTCGTTGCACATACATAGGTACCTAAGAACTAGTTGAGCTTAGGCGAAACTAGTTTGTCCTAAAATCGGGTTTGGCCGGTAATACATTTATATAATGTTCCAATGCTAAGCACGGATCTCCTCTCAGACTATACTCCACCACGCTGACCTAATGCGGGTTGGCAAACTACAAACTGCTACTGAAAATTTCATAGATGATATGTGTTTTTAGCTGCCTTTGTGTTTTTAATATTCATGAAAGTAAAAAGAATGTAGTAAAATCTTGCCACATGCTATTTATTTAGGTACTGTAGAGATCGATGCAAGGAGGCGGCATCACAGTGTGAACGTTTCGTAGAACGTATGTACCGGGGAATCATCATCAGCCTATACTAGTCCCCCTATGTGCGCCATTTCACCCTGTCCTCGGCTTTTCGCATCCAGCTTCTACCAGCAGCCTTTCGCAAATCATCACTCCATCTTGCCGGAGGGCGTCCTACACTAAGTTTGCCGAGTCGCGGTCTCCACTTTAAAAAAAAAATGAATTGAGTAAAATTGTATCAGGAATTGTCATCCTTGACAGCGAATAGATAACCATTATCATTAATCGAGGAGTTTAGCAGTTCCTTTTCGATTTCCTACAAGTGACTCGGGCCTCTACAGTACACATCCGCCTCTAGCAGCTTATAAAGATTTTTTTTACGTTATTTGAGGCATTGTGCGTGGTGTAGAATGTAAAACATTTGTAATTTCATAAACAAATAACAAAAAAAGTAGACCAAAATAACCGCAACATACTTAAAGTATTGTCACCCTGCAATCGGCTATTACCTTTCTCGGTACAAGTAGAATATAAACTGTATCTGCGCTATTTACTTAAATATATAATCGATGGAGTATTGTGGAATTATCTGTACATTATGTACCTACTCGTAAATAGACCACCGGCATGTCAGGCTAATTGACACAGACAGAAGGAAAGTTGTATATAGTATATATAAGGAAGCTGGCAGTTAGAATCTAATAGAACGAACCTTGCTTGACATTCATAGACAAAAAAATATGTTATATTGGCTGTTCTGTCAACCTCTTTTGGAAACTCAAATATTTTGAAGTTCCTTATTCAAAATCAGTCTTCCTGGCAGCCAGTGTATGTATATGCATACATGATAGATAATATTTATTTTTTGTTTAAATAAACGTTGCCTCTCCTGTATCGTGGGTCCTTTTACAAACACAAACTTTCACAAACAAACACCCAGACGAGACGCGGAACAGCGATCTGTGTGTAGGTCACACAAATATTTGTGCAGTATAGGGATCGAACCCACTACCCGTGGCGCAGCAGGTGATCGCTCAGCCACTGCGATTAGATGAGTATACAGTACAATGTAGCAGTTGTATTACCTATATGTTTTATACACAGCAAGAATCTTCATAATCAATTAAGTTTTCCGCTCTAGATGAAAAAGTTACCAGCGAATTCGTGAAGAAGGAAAATTTCTGCAGAATAAATCATGTTTTTATACATAAATTGCTACGGATAAGTTTAGAGCATTTAAAAAATCGAGAATGTTTTAATAAGAAAATAAGCATGTGTTAGATGATATTACAGTGTTTTAAATAGCGGTAAAAACTGATATCCTCACTCGATATTAGTTACTAACAAAGCACTTGGTAGACGAGTATACTCATCTTTATCATATCATTTTCTAATAGTGGAACAAATGTTCGACTCACCTGAAGAATAAAACAGATTCAATGCACGGCTTGCTACGTAACAATAGTACGTAATTTATGGCCTATTGTGGCACTGTGATGTGTTTATTAGGCAGGTTGGCTTATAAATTAGAGTTAGTGAACATGGTGTTGAACATTTTATTTATTAGACACAAAAGTTTTAGTCACTTATTTTCTTGTGTTGGTATCACGTTTTTGTAGTGTTGCAAGAAAAGTCCCTTATAACAAATTGTGTAGATTTTGGGAAAATAATTGTTTTATTAACAGTTTTTTACGGATTTTATCGCGTTATATTGGTGTTATTAATCCTAATAGTTTTTAATATTCGTGTAAGTGATAGAAATCAATATATTTGTTTTGATTTGATTTTTAATCATCACCCTTCTTATTCTTATCCCATAACTTGTGAACTCGGGCAGTGTCTTTGCTATACTATATTTTATTTTATTACATCTTCTTTTCACAAACCCTATCTAAAACCCACACAGACAGTAGTACAATACCTACAATCCTTACATACGTCCACATTAGATGGAAAGATTTCTATCCAGCGTGATTATTTGACAGGTGTTTAAAGCTGAAATCTATTGTTTTAGCTTGAACGCTCGGCTCACGCTTCGCCAGCATCGAGCATTGGCAAATTGTTCAAAGTAAAACGCACACTAAATGTATAGCATATTTATGTTGTGTTGCATGGTCTTGACTTACGTCCCCAATCTATATGTGAAAACTTGTAATTGGCCTTCTTTCATTGTTTTCATTGCTATATGTATCTTAGCTGTAAGTTTTCTTAAAGTAATAAAATAATATAACAAGAGGGTAACCTGGTTTCCTTAGCGTAAGCTGAATAAAACCTGCTTCCTGACAGCTAAGTATGGCTTATTTTGCTTTTTTATTTGCGCAAATGTTATGTCTCACCTGCAATTTATAGGTACCAAGTATTGTTATTGTTATGGCATCAGACCATGCTATGTAAGCAAATTATTAAAACTGATTGCCGATAATTATAGATTTATAGCAGACATGATACAATAACATGATTTAACAAAATGTATCATTAGAATGCATTTTCCGTTTTCAAGGAATTAGTATGCGATCATAACTTACCTACTAGCATTTTTAATGTTGAAATTAGTCTAGGGTTTTTTGTTATGTAAAGATGAGTCCTACTTTACTTATATTTACTGTAGTCTTTACGAGATATTTTGCGGATATTAATTCGGGATTATGAGAGGAAAATTGCTTTTACCGAGATAACAAATTAAATTGACTGCCACCACTTGAGAACATAATTTTAGCAACACCAGAAATGTCACCGATGGATTGAGGGGCTCTAAAGTAAAATTATTTTATGAGTTATTGGTTTTCTATAAAGTTCTTAGTTACTAATAACTTTATAGAAACTGTAGCAGCTCGGAGTTTGGATATGACAATAGGCTCGCCCACTATTAGGTAGGTACATGAGACCTCAACATACCGGCGAAGTGTGGGTGTACATTAGTACACCTCTGCCTAACCCTTCGGGGAATACAGGCGTGATGGTGTGTGTTATATCTTTCCTTTTTTTACTCAGAATAAACCTATCACTCAATTCTTTCGACGAAAAACGATACATTATAATGTTCATATTAAATAAAAGTATGGAGCATATCCCCAGTGTTTTTCAGGCAGGCAAGTATAACGTATGGCGTTGCGTACGGGGCGGCGCGGGCGCAGCGTGATGCCTGCGGGCGCTCCGCTTGCTTTCTGCCACTTCGGTAACTGTATGCCACGGGCACACATAGAAGTATGAACAGATGTGATACTCTGATCTACTGTTAGTGTGATGTTATTTAATTTTGAAATAAATTAATTTTATAATGTCTTTCAAATAACACCAAATTATGGACAAATGACAATGATGAAATAAAATGACAATGGAGGTCATCAAAAGTCTATACAACTCAGCCCAAATTTGTAACTCAGGTACATGACAGCTGTCAAGTTGACAGTTTTTACTATGAAATCACTATGAAACTGTTAATTCATATGGTGCCAACATGGCGTGCGTTTGACATTCCAAAACTGACACTGACAGCAAATAGCTATCAAGTTTTTACTATAAAAACACTATGAAACTGATAAAAATGCGTGCGTTTTTCAAATTTAAAGTTATTTTTTCTCATCCCCTAGTGAGCATAAAAAAAAAGTATGACTAGAGTTTTAACTAGCGTAATACAGGGTATTTTATCCAATAAGTGTACCCTCGGTACATCATTTGGGCAGATTTTGGTGACATCCTTTATGGACTGCCTGATTAGGCGACTGCTGCAGGGTTCTGGGTTCAATTCCCAGGTCGAGCAGTGTTAGGGTATTATATTTTCCAAGATACTTGATTAATTATGTGAACGTGCAGAATGATTATGTCACATAAAACTATTTTGGTTTATGTTTGGTTTTATTTAAACATTGTTAATTTATGTACCTACTGATAAATGAATAAATAAAAATATAAAAAAAAAGTTATGTTAAATAGGCTCGCTCCTATTACATGTGACCTAAACATATCGACGAACTGTGGGTGTACATTAGTACACCTCTGCCTGAGCCTACGGGGAATACAGACGTGATGGTATCGACACATATACTGTCCCACTGCTGGGCACGGGTCTCCTCTCAGATTGAGAGGGATTAGCCTATAGTCCACCACGCCGGCCTAGTACGGGTTGGCAGACTTCACACACCGTTGAGAAAAATCTATAAGACATGCAGGTTTCCTCACGATGTTTTTCTTCACCGCTAAAGCGAGTGATAAATAATTATTAATGATGATGATGATGATGAATGATGGTATGTTATGTTATTTTAAATCGGATTTCCTTTTTATTAAATACCTATCTAAAGTATAATATTGGTAGACCTTTATTCCTTTGTAAGGAAATAGGTTCTTATGCTCCTTTAGATATTGTCTAGCTTTAGTCTTTGTCCCGCTTCACCAAGACAAATAGAGTACAGTACTAAATATTCTATAGCCTCTATCACAATTGGTTAAAGTTCCAAATCGTTTAATTTCCACGTAAGATTGCTGTTAAGTGCTGTAGGCGTGATTTGAATGGCAGGTGCATGATGAACGTATATATCCAGTGCGAAATGTCTTTATGTATTAAGTGCAATACATAAGTAGACTCTTGGCTAAGTAATAACTAAGCTGGTCAATCCATATGCAAGATTAACCTCTTTCTTCAAAAGGCCATTTCAGACTTTGCCCTACATTGTAAGACACATATTTGTTACTGTTCTATGTCTGGACTTTAAAAGAGACTATGATTCTTTGAGTTTGTTTCGGCGTTTCTTCTCAGAGGTCGTCAGCTAGGAAATGCCGGAGCCATCTAGCTTAAAAAAAAACGTGTAAAATATTGACTTGTAAAAGTGTCTTTAAAAGATCTATTTACAGAAATAAATATCATTTCATCATTTCAACCTGCGTTAGCCGCGGTCACTGTGTGGATGGGTGACCATTCATCTACACTTTGCGACCCCTAAGTGCCTCGGAGAGCTCGTAAAGCTGTCGGTTTCGGTTGTCATGATAATGAACAGCTATGACAGTAGTAGTCGGATGCCCAAAAAGCCTAGCCTCTTTTTGACAGAATCGATTTCTTTCTTTCCACGTCCAAATTGATTCTGGCTAAATGTGAAAAATCCTTACTTAATTTTAATCTTATTCTGCAAGAAAAAATTCTTGAACCAATCGAATCGGACCGCCTCATTAGTCTAGTGGTCCTAAGCGCGACTGCTACGCTAGAGGTCCTGGGTTCGATTCCCAGGTCGAGCAAAGTGTTATTGGGTTTTTCTATGAAATTCTCGGTAGCAGCTCGGAGTCCGGTTATCTAATGGCAATAGGCTCGCCCCCTATTACATGGGACCTAAACATACCGGCGAACTGTGGGTGTTCATTAGTACACCTCTGCCTAACCCTTTCGGGGAATACAGGCGTGATGGTATATATGTATGTACCAATACTTGGCGAAGATTGGCTGCTTATAATTGATTCTTACGTGGTCATAATTCTAAACAAGGTTGGATACTATAAAATTGTCATTCTAAATTCAAACACATATCATTCTATACCAATAAAAAGTAAAAGTAATTTAGTTACAGCTACATGCCAATTTGTCATACATTTCCCTCTCGATACTAGCGCTTTTATTTTAATTTATTCACCCTTCCGTGTCACCCGATACAAAACTTTATAAACAGCCGCTTAAAACACGCCATGATAAAGAACTCATTTACACGCCGCGTTAACCGCGAAATGGAACGAAAAGAACCATGTTTACAAATTCGAATATACCGTTCCAAATTTGAATTTTATTTTATTTTGAACTTTAAGACACAAGAAATAAGAGTTGGATAGTGCTTGTTTTTAAATAAATCTGTTGTTGTAATATCTATAAAACATGGGCAATTTGAACAAATGTCGTCCGAGCTGGATGTAATTGAGCTGTCAGATTTTGGAGGGAAACAATCGTGTTAATCTTAGAAATGTAAATTAGAGTTGTTTTCTGTGAAAATAACTACATAACTGCATAGGCGCCACAAGTGCGAACTTCTTTCAGAGAATTTCTTTACGCAAAAACCCAATAACACTTTCAACGACCTGGGATCAAACCTAGAACTTCACGCACAGCAGCCGTCCTTGTGAGTTGCGAACACTAGACCACAGAGGCAGTGCAAAAATGTTCTTTAAATTTGCACTATACATAATTACCTGAGGCTGTACAAATAAAAAAGAGAGTACCTATCTAAGAAGGATGTAATGCAAAAGAGGAAATATATCACTTGCTTTTTTAAATAGAAAAAAAAAAACATGCTCTCATAAAGTCTGGTAGTTTTACTAAAATGAGCGTGGCATTTAATTTATTTGAACATGATAAATGTTTAGAATATTAATTCTGCGTCTGTAATGAAGCTATCCGCTGGCGCACCCCACCGGAGGGTCCAACTCATTTCGCGCCCAATTTGAGGTCGATTAAAAACAAATTTCTATCAGAGTGCATTCAGCTTTTTAAATAGTGCTGTGCGTTCTGTCTGTAGTAAGTAACATGTTAGATTTTTTATTACCGATTTTATACTGAATTTTAGGTAGGTACCTACTTATATTATTTTATATTTCAGATATTTATTTCTGTAAGCAAATCTTTTAAAGACACTTTTACTGTTATTATTTAATAAATTGTATATTACAATATATATACAATATTGTTATTTTAATCGTATCAAAATAACACCTGACTTCTGAAAACTTTTCAAGAAATATAATTGAGAATTTGTTGGTACCTATAAAAAAGAAAATGTAAGTAAGTAATCCAACAGTGATATTGTGCCAGCAGAAAAAGGACATTTATTACACTAAAATTACTTTGAAACAGGATATAAAATCGGTCTGTAGTGGTTCTGCAATACCTACATAACGCATAATGAGTGATTAAACGAACTTACCTGTAAGTGAAGTTCGATCATCATTATATGAAGACACTGTCCTTCAATGATCACCATGTAGTCCCCTCGTTTTCATGGAACCGACGCACGATATTCAAAGATTTTTTAGAAAATATTTCTGCTGAAAAAGAGAAGAAACTAAACGCCCTGTCTCCGGCTCCATCAGTTGTCAACTGTAACTGTCATTCTTTTTAAAGCCACACATTTTTCACAATTTTGTTCTGGGTAAAAAGAAAGAATTCTTTCGAATGGGTGTGGGTGGGCTCCCGTGATCATTGAAGGACAGTGTCTTCATATAATGATGATCGAACTTCACTTACAGGTAAGTTCGTTTAATCACTCATTATACTTCAGACGTCCTTCAATGATCACCATGTAGATGTTTAAAGCTTCATCAAAATTGTAACAAATGTGTAAAATTAAAGAAACATCCTGTACATTTATATAGTTTCTTTACTTTTAATTATTGAATGTTGAACTATATTTCAGTTTATGTTGGAATACAAATTTCGTTATATAAGTACTTAATTATATTGCACTTTATTATATTTATTGTAACACCATGTATACCATGTTTTATGCAAATAAATATATTATTATTATTAATTATTTCATTTTTATCCATACCACAATGCACATTGTGGCACACAAGGCAGTACCAGTGCCGCGAGGCACTCTCCATCAGTCAACCCTCAGATCAAAAGGAAATCAACCAAATTAGATTAATATTATCATAATAATTTAAACATTTAAGTTTTAATATTCTTAATCTTTGTAATCATTTACCCGTAATTAATAAGATTACTAATCATTTACCATAATTATAACCATCCTTATAATAATAGAGCTCCAATGCGTTACTTGAACCTGTACTGTGCTTCACACTGAATAATATTACCTTTGTGAAAGAGATAAATAAATACCTTTATTATTATGACATATTGTAATATGAAGTGAAAGGTTTTATATCCTCCAATGAGTAGGTACTGCTCATGTAGTGTTAAGAGTAGATTATTTAGAATTGTTTTAGGTTGTAAGGTCTATCTTACAGTAGGTAATTATGCACATGCACATAAGCACTTCGTCATTAATGATATACTGTCTAGTTGAGATTGTAGATGCGTGTCTAATACCTGTACCTACATATGTATAAATGTACTGAATAAGTTGAATGAATATTTGTGAATAAATATTTCCATTTATTATTAATAGGAAGTAGGTAATTAAAGACCAGGTACCCTTACGTGTCCTTTATCTGTCTACTGATTGTTATTGTTGTAGACCTTCTTTTTGCTGTGGGCTTTTATATGCTATACAAATTTCAATATTATCTCTATGGACCTCTGCTCTATGTGTCTAGACATTCCATAGAAGGACAAATTTTAAGGTTGTCTTGAAAAGATAAGAGAATTAATTTGGGTTGTTATCAACTGGTAGCATTTATTTTGATACTATCAGGTGTTGTGGTCTGTAGTTATCTTAACTGAATTTTAGCATTTTGCCTGACAAATGTTATACTGAAGTATACTTATTAGATATTGATATATAATAATGAGATAGGTTCATAGTTGAATTTTATGAACAGAAAATCTAATCTCTATTAAGGTTAGTCTTCTTGGCTAATTATTCTACATATATTTTTATGAAAATAGGTAGCTTTTTCTAAAAATATAATAAAGTTGGTTTCGTTTCTAATGAACATAATGAAGAAGTATTGGATAAGTCAACCCACAGTCTCTTAAATAACTAACTATTATAGTATTCATATTATAACATCTTGGATGTATAAATAAGTACTTATGTAATTAGACACTACACAACCTATCTGTATTGTGGGTACTGTAGGATGAACCTTGATTACTTATATATTGTCGTAGAAATATATAAAAATTTTAGCACTATGGCTATTGATAAAGGAAAACAAATTTGTTTTAATTTCACTCATGTTAAGCAGTACCTAACTATTAATTGGGATTGTTTTAATTCAATGATGGAAGCCATTAAAATAAGTATCTGTAAGTACAGATAGCTCTTCCTTGTCTGGTAAGATAATGATCCCCAGACTACAATCTCCTAGTTGCAGGCTCTTTCTGAATATGAATGGTTATTTCTCTGTTGAACAATCAAAAGATGTGAGACAACCATTGACATATAAGTGTTGGGAACCTTAGGTTGAGCAATCCATGTGGCACTATTGTGATAGGCTCAGCTTCATCCTAAC
Organism: Acronicta alni; assembly: GCA_964056405.1. Taxonomy (NCBI): domain Eukaryota; kingdom Metazoa; phylum Arthropoda; class Insecta; order Lepidoptera; family Noctuidae; genus Acronicta; species Acronicta alni. The sequence continues at coordinate 7,791,669 of OZ043936.1, forward strand.
CTTGTTTGAAAGTTTTAAGAATTAAAGAATAATGATGGAAATGCCTAGAAAAGAGCATTGACCCTTTTGCAAAACTTTAAATACTTATGTACTTTGTGCTTATGTCGAGCAATATATTCTTTCTTTCATTAATAAACTTGACACTAATAGGTTATTCCAGGGTATTGATTATAATTATTTTATACCAATTGTCTGCACCTATGCCAATGTCAGGCCCCTTCCAATTTATATTTTATCATAATTTAATTAGATTTGATGTTGTCTTATTTATGTGAATGTGATATGATTATCTTTTAGAGATAATAAGAAGCAAATAACCAGTTACTTATATTTTCACTCCACTAGATACCATAGGTATCTATTAGTGAAGAAAGTGAGAGAAGTGAACACCACTCACTGTGCATACCAATATAATTATTAGATAACAGTACCTAGTATTGTTATCAAAATTGAAGTAATAATAATTATGACAATTCATATTTACAGTTTCAGTTTTGTTTTCTATTATTTTCAAGGATTGCAGCTTTCAACTTTGTATGGGTATATACTAACATTTGTTTTGTGTAATTAACTGCATATCTAATATTAGTAGATAAGGATGCATCAAATGATCTCTATTCAATATAACATTGTTTGAATAGTGATATGTACAGTTGTGTGTACCAATGCATATTGGTTTTTTATCATTTAAGGTCCTAAGTATGAGCGAGTCAGATGTCTTACTATCATAATTTACTATAACATGATAGTATTTATAAACAATCTTTAAAGACATCTTACCTATACCAAACATGATGGTTAGTATAAATTCTTATTAAATATAAGTGTGATCCTAATTTATTTCCTAGGTTTAGGTACCTAAGTTTTATGTTGGTTATCCTTTTAATTGAATAATGTGTAAGTAATGAATTATCCAAGTTGATTGATTTTTAGGTCCAGGATCAAAGTAATAACAACTACTTTCAGAATTTTAGTAAACACAATGGTTCTATAAATTCTCCAATATCAAACTATTACATTGATATGATGAACTAAGGTATTTCTTATGTCTTTGATTTATATCACAAAACAGATATCCTTTAGGTGTACTTATGTAAAATGTCAGTTTCTGGTTATGATACTTGAAACTACAATCTTCTAGCAATTTAAAGTTCTGATCAATATTAAATAAAATTAATCATTACTTTTGTATAAGTTAATAGTACTTAATTTGTCCTGCTTAGTACAAAGGCTAAGGTCTAATAGATCCTTATCTTTGTAATATTCAGTAACATCAACCAATTTTGTTCAGTTTGTTAAGATTTCTTCCTGTTTTGTGAAACAGGTATCGGATGGTCATAAAACTTGACTGTTTGTTGAAACAAAAAGTGCAAATCCTTTGATCACTGGGGCGAATGTTATCCAGAGGGTCTTGGGTAATTCTCTAATAATTGTTATAAAAGAAAACTTTAACTTTAAAACTTTACCCGGTATGTCTGTGATAACACAGATCACTGTGGAACTCTCTGGCAATATACTGGTGATACTGTAACTACTTCCTGGCCATGTGTACTTGCCTCCTGCTACTGCTTTAGCTCTCTTCTGAGATGTCATTATGATGTACCTGCTATGGCTCTATTTAGTATGAGTTTTGGTAGATATTTGCTCACATCCTTACTGAGGTGGACTTGTCCGGGTAAAAGGTTGTGAGCCTTTTGATTGAGTTATCCGTAGGTTGTTTAACCTGCTGGCTTCTTTCTTGAGGCTTTACATTTCAGTGACATATAATCTGTTAGTACATAATTTAAATTATTTTGGTTATGCCTCTGTTTTAACACACAAAATAGCTGCTTTGACGTGGATTTGCGGAAACCAGACTGCTATACCATACCATGCCTCCGTTTACACCGTTTTGGATGCATGTACAATCCCAGAAGTGGTTAGCTGGCATCAATGCTAAAAATCCCACCTTGTTGGATTTGGTACATTCAGCTAGCAAGCAGGATTCATTTTAAGGATAAATTATTATTAGTTGAGAGTGATTATTGTATAGTATTATAATCAATGGTAAAGGATGTGTTTTCATTATTTGCAAGGCAACCACACACAGTCACAGTGCATTTTTTCAATTGTGTTTTACAAGAACACTTAGGAAATCCATCCATTATTTTAACATTATCTGAAAAAAAAAAAAACAGTAATTTACATACCTCGTGATCCTTGGTCTGGTGTATCATCCTCCCCCCCCCTCCTCCTTTTCAATATCACAAATAGAACACTTCTTGTTAGTGTATTGTGCATCTTGTTGCATCAAAACTTCGCCCCTAAGGCGACTGCCATTGAGAGGTCCCCCAGTACCAGTTCTAGGCAGTAAGCATCGCGCTGAATGACCCCCCTGTGACATTTCTAGGCGAGCATGGCCATTAAACGATCTCACAGTATCGATCTTAGGCCTTGTTCGTGTATTGTGAGTGAATGGCGACAGTGTCGCATATTCCAGGTAGGAGGTAGGTAAACGACGCCGTAAATGACCTCACAGTGACAATCCTTGGCGTGTTAATGTCATCGACCAACCCCACAGTGATGGTTCTAGACGTACCTAATAAGACATGTTCCAGGTATGAGGTAGATAAACGACGCCGTGAATGACCTCACAGTGACAATCCTTGGCGTGTTAACGTCATCGACCAACCCCACAGTGATGGTTCTAGACGTACATACTAAGACTATTGAACAATCTTAGGTCTTATGATGGGAGGGAGGCCGACCATGTTGGCAGCGATTTCTTTTACGTCGTCGTATTTGGTTTTTCATCTTGCATAATTTCTTCCATGTGCACTCCTCACTATCACTGCATTTCAGCATTTTTATTTTAGTATAATATTAACGTAAAAACACTTTTTAAACGAAAAGAAAAGTTTTTACGTTGTGCGTCATTTACACGAAAAAAAGGAATGACAGTTACAGTTGACAACTGATGGAGCCGGAGACAGGGCGTTTAGTTTCTTCTCTTTTTCAGCAGAAATATTTTCTAAAAAATCTTTGAATATCGTGCGTCGGTTCCATGAAAACGAGGGGACTACATGGTGATCATTGAAGGACGTCTGAAGTATAATTTATTTTAAATCATTACTCTCAAAAACTCATTGATAGAATAAACTTAGGGACCGACTATAGTAATGAAAGCCAAATAAAGTCAATTTTTATTTTTTAATTCTTAGTTGATCGATTAAAGTCGACCAACTAAGTAGGTAATCGATAGGTCCCAACTTAATACTACTTATTACCAAACATTTCAAGCACATCGATACATCACTAAAATTCACCTAGTCCATCCCTTCATGTTCATTTAAAGCCGATGCACACGTACTGAGTTTGCGGCTTTGATCTGCACCAGGGCTGTCACCGACCGAACACGCCAGAGACTGTCACGCCTGCTACGAACACGCTATATTTATTTTTACTTCTTTTTATGCTCGAATTCAATTCGACAACCGGGACCGACGGCGTTATGTGCTCTCCGAGGCACGGAAGGGCCTCGATGTGTTAAGAATGGTCACACATCCACAGACTGACCGCGGCCAGCGTAGCTTAACCTTGCATATCAGCGTAGTTATTACTCAGCCACGAGCCCCTAAAACATATCTTAACAGATTAATATAACACTAAAATTCCAAAGAGCTCCTACGCAATAATTGCTGCCAATAAAAAAGCAGACTGCTAATTACAGGAACCAAAGAGAAACAATAAGAGCCCTACAATTGACATCAATCCAGGGCACTGATGAGGACCCATCACGAGTTCGTGATCCCAGTTCACACGTCACCTCTGGAACGCATGCTGCACACATCAACGGCATCTAATTACAAACCCTAAGGCTAACGTCGGTAAAAAACTCACGAATATGACGAAAAAATCTCACGATTCAAACAATCCTTACCGTTTATGGCGGGAATTTTACGAAACGTCAAATTAAAAGTTCGAATTTGGAACATTTTTGTTGCGAAGTTGGTTGTATTTAGCGAGGGCCTTGGGGTAGTCGTGTTGCAGCTAGATCATGACTGCCGGGAGACAGTGCAATGAGGCACAATTAGGCCGCTGCAGTTGGCAGCACCTACTCATCTCGGTAATATTGTGTGCCTGCCGTGTGTAATTTTTTGAAAGTATTGGTAAAGCTTGGTAATCTTAAGGTTGCTTGTATTGTTTGCTTGTATGGATAATTGAATACATTTTTTATAAAAATGATTGGTTTCCTTTATTAAGATCTTTATCCTGGAAATAAGACGTAACGCAGTAACCAAATTCTAAATCTTTAATAAAATTAATATTACTTATTGATATAGAGATCACTAAAAGAAGTCAGCATTATCGCATAACTGTCTGGTTTCTATAAGAACAATCATTCAAATTTGATACAATGTTTAGAGAAAAACTTAAATTATGGTTGCCACTGAGAATCGTTTTGGCTTTTGACTAATATAAATATAATATATACCGAGTGTTTTTGGTTCGCCTCCACCCTCCACCCACCTGAAAACATAACAAAATAATTACAACATAATTGTTATTTATGTCAAAATAAAAACAAATTCTATATCAATTTTGATTCATACCCGTTTATATTTACCCAATGACCATTTACTTCCACCTAAATCTACAAAACACCTATTACGTCTATATTAAACCTCGTGACAAGAAAATCACAGACATTCAATTAAAATAGCATCCTTACTGCATTGCCTAAGGTGTAAAGTGGCTCTCGCTCACTTGCGCTTCACCCATCGCTCGGAGCTATCACAAACTCACAGGTGACAACACTGACAACTCCACAAGTATCAGCACTATGTCTTTATAAAACTTTGTGCTTACTTTCGCTCCTCGCACGTTGAGTAAGAACCTAGCACAACTTCAAACAGATTGCTCTAACGGTTGTCCAACTGTGACGGGACTAGAGATGCACCTGTAAATTGGAGCAGCTAGTGTTGGAAATTAGACATTGTGTTAAGCATTAGAGATCTTTCATGTTTTGATTTTTGGGCTATGCTTCTGACTTTTGAATCCGAAGTCCTCCATAATTCAAATAATTACTTTTCATAAAAGAGTTGTTTTATTTTTTCTAAATATATTTGGCTATTACAAAATATAGTAAAAAGGAAAAAGGTTATTTTTTTAAGTTCAAATATTTTTCATAGGAATAGGCCTAGGTTTTTAACTAAACTACTCATATAACTAGCCTCACGCTAAGCCGGTAATGATACAGCCTCAAAAAAACAATTGACATCCCCAATTCAGGAGAAAAGTTGATGTAGGTATGTTCAAATAAACATTTAAAAAATCTACCGTAAACTAAGTAACTAACGTAACGTAAGTACTAAACTAAGGTACTGGCTAGCATTTTCATCCAATTTTCCGCACTACGAGCTCCAAAACACATTTCTCAACTATAATCTAAAGTTTCTCTACCAAGTAGATACTTGGAGAACAACTATGTAGGTACCTACCTGCACAGTTCTCCACACAGCTGCGCACATAGTTCAAACGGCTACATATTAAGCTTTACAATTCCAGTGTAAGCTGACCTTTTATAAGCTTTTCGTACAAGAGAGGCCAGCTAAAGTTTGATATGTATTCGTATACCATGATATATAGTGCAGTACATTATCTTTACAGAAAGGTGTGCATCTTGCGGGGCGGAGCGGCTTCCTCGCGGCTGACACAACCAGTGTTTACGGCGATAACCACCTTACAAAGTGGCGTACATAGACAACTGATGTTATGATTAACTTTTATTCATAGTTTGTCTATGTTTGCAGCTGAAATGTTATCTATTTATAAATGATTTTTTTGGCTTGTAATGTCAGGGTCGTCAAAAATAGGTACATACATTTCTTGTTTTTTAATTCTCTTGTGTGGTCTGCTGGTAGATTTTTCTTTAGAAATAAGTAGTTCCTTTATACAATATAGTCTTAAACTATTTTCAACTTTCTTTGTTCTGAAGGTCTGTTCTTAAATAAAAAAAAAGAAACCGTGCCGTGTCCCGTATGTGTTCTTTTCCACTCAGAGTACTGTCTTTAAACATAGAGCTATACTGAGATAAGTAGTATTACATTTTTTGTAGTTTGTTGATCTTCACCCAGAGACCTAGGTACCTATATTGTGTCATCTCACATCTGCAAATCAATTGCTCTACTTCTTAGTACAGAGGCCAGCACATCAAGCTACCCCAATGTGTAAACTTTAATAGATTTTCAACTTGAATACAAAATAAATAAGGTTCATATTCAATTGGGAAAATTTGACAGTTTTGGCTTGCTGCTGGCGTCTGTACTTGCATGATTACAGTTCCTACATAATTAAGATCGTTTCTGTAGTGTACCCATGATTGAGGATAAAATAAACCTCAGTAATATCATAATGGCTACCAATTTAAATAATAAATAATACTCTAACAGAACTCAGTGATTTTAATATTGTGATATGTCATATATATAACAAACAATGTTATTTGAAATTAATAACGTATTATTACCATCAACTAGGTACATTAATTTTACGTTTTTACCCTTTATTTATATTCGTATAAGGTAGAAAATCCCGCGCTGTAGTAGTACAACAATAAGTAGATATTAGGTACCAAAGAGGTTATGTTAGTTTATGGAATACATAATTGCACTGAGTAAGGCATTACCGCAGTGTTCCTTTGCCTTATAATTTTCCTATTTAGAGGGTTATTAATAAGCAAACTTTATTTAGACCTTATTTGATTTTATTATGGCTGGGTATGCTTATCATTATTGGTCAAATAAAAACTTCATTCCGGGGATTGTAATGTTATTTTCTTTTATTTTATTCAAAGAGTCGGTCAAATGATGTACCGAAAAGGATTTCTAGCACAAATTGCATTAAATACCTTTGACTGTGGCACTATATATTGGTCCATGTAAAACTTACCATTTATGAGTACGTTATCTATCCTCTTTGTCTATCCTACTATTTGACAACTATCCATGTGATAATAATTAAACAACATTAAATCATTAGTCATTACAACAGATACCGGTGAACAATCCGTCGGCGGAATACAAATAATTAAAATAATGGCGGCCCATTGTACAGATATTCCAATTCAAATTTCGAATGTAACAGATCTGCATGGACCGAATGAACGAGTGAATGAGTGATTGTTATTTAAGCGGGAGTCTCTATTGATCGGTAACAATGCCCTCGGAAGAGAGGAACCCTAGCGTTGTGTAGATGTATTAATTTATAGAGGGGAGCAAGGCTTTGTGGTAGTTATTACTGTTTAATCTGTATTAATCAGCGGAGGAAAGAAGCAAGACAGCTCTAACACAAGTACTACTCAAATACTAGTGCTGCTTCAATTTATGTATATGATCTGTTGATCACTATATTGGAGACACATTAAATAAACATTTTTGTATTGTTTTTTTATCAGAGGCTGCGTTTGGTTTTCCCGTCCCGTGAAGAGCATGGAGCAGGCCAAATCAATGTGTCAAACTAGTATTCCTTGTATTCTCCGGTTGTAAATCCAATATCGGATGCGGGTTATTATAAAACAATTATATTAAAATAATAATTTTGTTATCATCTACCACGTTATGAACACTTAATTTGTATTAATATATTTCTGTTTATATTATAGGTAAATATTATATAGAAAACGCGAAATCGCAATCTCAGTTCACAACAACTCTAAGTCCGTTACGAAGTCTGTGCACTTGAAAGGGTTAAATCAACCCTTTCCCTTTCGGCGGCCATTATGACATCACTAGGCGCGCACCACTCTACTCTGGGGATGCGAATACGACAAACCTCCTTAAATAACTGATCGCCTGGTACATTTGTAGCGAATTCGTAGCTTAAATTTTGCGTAGCGCAAATTTTTGTAGCGTAATTCGTAGTGGCTAGAGCTACGAACTAGGTAGCTAGATCGTAGCTCTAGCCACTACAAACTTCGTACTACGAAGTACGTTTTTGTACGAATTACTGGAAAGTAAGTCGAACAAAAATACTGGCGTTCGAAGATTATAATATAAGTATCCGTGCCATTCTAAAATTTTGTATTCATAGATTCATTCATTCAACATATCTAACCGTTACGCCTATTTTTCGCGAAGGGTTAGGCAGAGGTACACTAATGAGAACAGAAATAAGAACAGACTAATTAATGGCATGCATGAATGTATTACGGGTAATATAATGATAGCATGGCAGTGTTATATTGCGTCATAGACAAAGAAAAAATTCGAATTATCACACGAATTCTTCTAATTCAAATACAAATGACCCCCGACTGACTATGTATACCTACTCTCACTGAATTTTGTCCCATTTACAAGTGGGGCCAGAACAAGTGCACACTCATTTTACTTTTATTTTTGTAAGAAATATGATTGTGGTGCGGGCGCGCGGTGTGCCCGAGGCGCGGATATTTTCAAAATAATAATTAAGCGGATACATTTATTATGCCGCACGAATATGTAATGCGCTCCGAGATCACAAAACACATGGTGTTTGATGGTTGAAACTTTGTTTTTATTCGAGTTTTTGGTGTTTGTTGTGGAAAACGTAATGGATAATATTTTTATGGTGCTGTTAATTTGTATGATTAGACATGTAGATACCTACTGACGTTTATCATGATCCACCGAGCGTTTTTCCCAACTACATATCTTGTGGTCGGCTTCCAGTCTAACCAGATGCGGCTGAATGTCAGCATTGTACACGAAGTGACTGCCATCAGACCTCCGCAACCTACTGACGTTTATAAACATGTTTTTTTCGTTGCTCAAAACTATTAACTGAACTTTGTCCTAAGTCCATCTGTAAACACAATTTGTCACTTGCACCTGTATTACAGGGACAAATTGCGGCTGTACAACCCGTTATTTTATTAGATTCCAGGTAATAGACACACAGAGTCTAATGCCATTGAAGGGGTACAAATTGTAACACTCAATAATACTTTGCTCAGCTTTGAAATCGAACCCAGGGCCTTACGCCAGTTGCTCTTGCGACCACTAGGTATACCTAATGAAGCAGAATTATGGACTAATAAATAGCTCTTGCCTGCGAATTCACTCGAATTCCAAAGCACTTTAAAAAAAAAAGGAAGTGTATGCACATCTTTAAGATCCAATTTAACTCTATACCAAAATTCATTAAATTTGTTGCACGGCTTAGACGTGAAAATGTAACAAATAGACAGAGAGAATGAAAGAGTTACTTTCACATTTATTACATCGGACATGTATTACATCGGACATCCACTCAGGAGTCGGAATTCAATAAATGAATCTTAAGAGAGACTGGTATGTACACTGTGTAGTGTAAGTGTGTATAAGTTCTTCTATCTACATATTTAAACTGGTATAGTACACGTTTACACAGAAGTGCATTAATTTCACCTCCTGCGATAAACGTCGGGATGGTACCTTAAGATATTAAATTAATAATTACTAGAAGTTGGAGCTCAAATTGTAGCTGCCCGACTGGGGAAGTACCTCCGCTTTGCTTAGAAAATCGTAGTGAAATAATACTGCTTTGAGCCTTGTTGTGTTCTTTACGGTGAGCTTTTTTTACCCTTATACTGCCAACCCAACTATTCCTCTTTCGTTTTACAGGGTCGGCAAAGCGCAAGTTATACCCCGGGTGTTGCAAGAGTCTATAGGTTACGGTAACCGCTGACCATAAGGTGGGCCGTATAATTGTATGCCACCTTAGTGATTATAACTTATCACACTTAATAAAAAAACCTTAGAGGTATACAAAAAAAAGTATTCAAAATCAAAATCGTTTTAACTATAAAATTGTTATAGTTTCATATAAACCATAGGTATACAGGCACTTATGAAATGTCGAGTCTAGGTGCACGGTTCCAAATTAGTGGTTTCCTATGGAGAAGAACCGGCAAGAAACTCCATGGTTACCCAAACCTTGCTCTAAGGGCCAAACACATCTGAACACAGGGGATGCCTTTCAACGCTACAGATCTCTCCTTTCACACAAACCTTTTAAGGTGGTTGAACTCTGCTGCTGAGTTCGCGAGCCTGGGTTGGTGTCACCATAGTGCCAAATATTCCACCGAACCCCAATGATGAGCTAGCCAGTGAAATAACTGTGCAAAGGAGACTTAACAACAGAGCTGTCAAGATGACAACGGGCGAGTGATACCACTGGTTTAGTTGGTGTCTTTTAGCTGCAGTTCCAGCTCACGGGCCTGTGTGCTTGTTTGTCAGCTTATTTTATAGTTAGGTACCTACTATAAAAACATCATGAGTTTTTCCCAACCACATTGGAACCAGCTTTCCGTCAAATGTTGCCGAATATAACATATGAATGTAATGATATCCTGGTTTGCAGGAGTTTTAGAAGGTATTCCCATAAGAAAACATCATGCGGAACACTCTTAAAGATATCGTTCCTCGAAATCGTTTAAATATCCAAAACTAATGAGCTCACCCCCTGTACATCGGGTATCTAAGCCGTCAGCGCACAGGGTGCGTTCATTACCGGCCGCGGCAGCTGCGCGCGTCGCCGCGGGCGCGGATTGTGCGCCCGCGTCGTTCACCGCCGTATCGCACCGGAGACCGGACACACGGTGCACTACGGGCTTATGCTAATTCGGAGAAGCTTTTTTAATTTTGTAAAAATATAATGGGTTATGTACACAAGTTGTTGTATGTATTGGCCGTTGTACATACGTATATAAAATCTGTGGAATTATGATTATGATGTCTTTCGGTTTCAGATTTATGTTTTCCATTGTTTTATTTTAGATTTTGAGAGGGTGGATATTTACGGTCGAGTACTGTAGGGATCTTCGGGTTTACGCTGTCTTATTGTAATTTTAGTGTAATTTTTCCGTGTGCCAATTATGTACCCTTATTTATTCAATGTTGCTATTATTATTACAAATATTTATGTGATGAACATAAGTGTTTGAGTTTGTCTGGGTGTTTGTTATGTATTAGTGTATATTTACAAAAAAATATATATAAGTAGTATAATTATCCATTGTCTAGTACCCATAGTACAAGCTCTGCTTGGTTTGGGACTAGATGGTGCTGTGTAAAATTGTCCAAGAATATTAGTATTATTAATATGTATACACAAAGAGTGTTATTACGTTACCCTTTGTTATTATTACAGCTAGATTTACATTTAGGTAATTACTTGTACTGAGTGAATAAATATGATTTTTTTGTCAAAAGTATCTGCCATATTCATACTCATTTAGACAATTTCTCTCGACTGACCAATTATTCAGGGGGTCAGAGACGATTACCAACTTCATCATGTAACGTCGATACACTTACACGTTGATCCATAACAACCAAAAATCGTTCATGCAATGAAAACCAATCGCTGTTCGTAACTATAGCAACGGCTTCGTAAGCATAAAACGTCATTGCCTCGCCTATTACAAGCCCTCAGCAGCGCATCCGAACCGTGGCATTGCCCAAACGGCCACAAACACACCTTGATGATCTCCTACCAACCAACCAATATTCCTAGAGCTGTTAAAACATGCAACGCAACCGAAACTCGGTAAACCAAAGTTGAATTTTAAATAAGCGGGGGTTCAGGTTATATTGGTTAATCCCTAAGGCGATTTTACATGCCTCTTGCACGCAGAAATGAAAACTCGATGTCAAAGTAACTAAGTTGTTGTCAAATTGATTTTAGCGATGGCTTTGTAGGTGTAAAGTAAGGCACCATGAAGTTTGTTAGATTAGATAATGTTAAGGTTTTTTAAAGAAGTTTCCCTTAGACATTGTTTACACTGGGCCTCTTTACAAATTCAAATTCTTTATTGCGAACTAAGTGTACAGTTTGTAGATGTTACAATAGATAGGTTCTTAGAACTTAGTTGCCTGATAGGGCATTGCAATCTACTTAAGTGTTTACATAAAGTTATTATTTATAAAAATTTACATATTTAGTAGGCATACATACATACATACATACATACACTCACGCGTTTTTCCCATAGGGGTAGGCAGAAACTAAAGAACGCCACTTGCTACGATTCTTGCATACTTCTTTCGCTTCGACCACATTCATACATCTTGTCATACATACACGCCGGTTGCGAGTACTACGCACCTGACCTTTTTGAAGAACCTCACCAATAAGGTCGGTATAAGTTTTTCTAGGGCGTCCCCTCTCGGCGCTTCCACTGACATTCGCCATATAAATAGTAGGCATTATAGTTATAAATAAATACTTTACATTGTAATATATTATGTCATACTAATTTTATAATTTATCACATTAAATTACATAATATCACAATCTTTTTTTATATTATAATTATTTTTCTTCTAGAAATTCTTTTACAGAGTAATATGCCTTTTTAATAAGGAAGTTTTTTACACTAATCGAAACTCTAATTACTTATATCTAATGTTATATGTATACGATAGGTCCGATTTCTGATGGAATATGGACCTTTGGACCGCCCCAAAACATAATTATTGTCTATTTATAACGCATCGTCAATTTTATTACCTGATTTATTGATAAACTATCATCATCATCAACCCATATACTGTCCCACTGCTGGGCACGGGTCTCCTCTTACAGAATGAGAGGCACTATCCACTACGTTGGCCTAGTACGGGTTGGCTGACTTCACACGCCGTCGAGAAAATCTCTAAGGCATGCAGGTTTCCTCACGATGTTTTCCATTACTGTTACTGTCTGGATTTCAAAGAGTTTTTTTCGGCGTCTCTTTTCAGAGGTCGTCAGCTAGGACGACGCGACGGAGTGGCGGCGGCCGAGCCACCTAGTATTAAATATTGACTTGTAAAAGTGTCTTTAAAAGATCTATTTACAAAAATAATTATCATTTATCATAATTCCTTGTAATTCGCTATGGGTTATGTGAAATAAAATCCTAAATTTTATGATGACCGCAACAGTTTAGCGGTGAACTAATTAATCGAGTGGCATCATTATTTTTTATAACCACTTTTGAAATAGGTCCCAGCTGACTTTGAAAAAGGAATAATTTCACAATCTAAAATTGAAGTGTCGGCTAATAATTCTAAATATGAATTATTAATTGAAGAGAAATTGCTTAATATTGCAATTTTGGCCCCCCTGAATCTCGAATAGGAAGTCCCTATAACATTGCAACATTTTACTCAGTACAATGACCGTGGTATTTGTCATCAATCATCGAGGCACTTGACGCGCGCCGGAGCGTTTAGTCACGGCTAGTTGCCCAGCCCCGCTAGGGGGCGCTATCTGATCGTCAACACAAATTGGTGAGTTTAACGTGCTATTTGATTTTAATACGATCTGATAGCATCTACGACTGTGGGGGAACGATAAAATAGTGTTTGTGAAGTCAGTTTAAGGGTGCCTTTGATGTTTGAATCGACATTGATTTTATTTAGAAGTTTATTATTAATTTTGTTAACGTTTAGGGACCGGACCGAAATCCATTCAAAGGATCCCAGTTCTGATTATCACATATTTTTTTTTAATAAAGGTACCTAACGTAACCTACTATTATGATAAACAGTGATAAAGCATCTTACCTGTCAAACCGGAATACAATAATGTTAGTCCATTATTGATTAGCGGCAGAGAACTATTTCACAATGTGCTAGTAGGCAACAACCCTGACGGCCAATCTAAAATTTTCGTTCTAGGAGGATTCCTTGCATTCTGGTCAGCCAGTCCTACCTACTCATTTCGTGGAGTACGTGTCACCTGTTATTATTTAATCGGACTCTTTGGTACGCGTGCGGCCGCGTCCTGCGACAGGTGACGTAAGCTAGGTATAATAAGCTGATACGTTGTATCCTGGTTAACTGTTACACATAGTATTACAAAAAATGCATTTGATGCGCTCTTATTTAACACTTGCCTACTAATGACAGCTAAGTAATTTACACAGCAATTCTCAACATCATCGTGTGCTACACCTTAAAAGGTGATAATCGTTAGTGTGAACGACGCATTAATGTGTTTCTTAATTCAAAAATGTATAACGTTTAAATTCATTACCAAAGAGGTCGGTAATGAAAAATAATGGACAAGCATTTACATTCAATTCTAAATTTAAGAATAAAATGAAAATATAACCACTGGCACCTGCTGACGAACTAGATACTAACGACGTAACACTTCATATTGCCAGTATCAAGATAATTAACAATTTGTAAAAATATACGATAACAGTGACGAAGACAGAATAGTAGCCGACTATCGATTCAATTGCTACAAGTGCAAGGTAAAAAAAGAAGAACATAATTTTGCGTGTTCGAAGAGCCATCTTTGTCCCAACCAAAGAGGTTTAATTGTTTAAATGTATTATAATATCTAAATGGCATTGGTCCCATCAGATGTGCCCAGATTTAATTCGTCTTATATTCACTGACAGTTTAAGCACATACAAAGGGAAACAACAAAACCAATTAAACAAAGGTACTTAATTAATGTATGTACAGCCACAGTTTTGGTTTAGAGAGTACCTACAAATCTAAAATTCCGACACTGTCAGAAAGTTAGCAGTAGAAACTGAGAATCTTCTGACTGAAAAAACCTCAATAAGATTTTGCCCGACCTGGAAATCGAACCCAGGATTTCAGCAGCCACCGTTCCAACAAATATAATAGCTTATTTCCTTCTCCAAGGTCTAGTCTCATATAAATATCATCAAAATTGTTACAGTGGTTTAGGCATGAAAGTGAAGTACTTACCTACTTCTGTCTGTCTGTTAGACAGAAAGAGTTACTTTAACATTTATAACATTAACTTAGTAGAAGGATTTTACTTAATACAGTAGACAACTAGGTACTGAATAAAATCTTAGAGTCAACTCGACACTCGATTTTCCGCTCATCTCAGTACTCTTCGCGAGGTTATTGATCCGTCTGGATGGGGAGCGCTCTGCGTTGGCCCATCCGATACCCAACGGAATTCTATTACAATCGTTCCAGTATTATTTACGGGAATAGATTAGTAAGTTGACTATTTACGTGTTTTAACCGACTTCATAAACGTAGACTTTATTCGACTGTGTTTTTGTTGAATATGTGTGTGAGATTTCGATGTTTCTTTTTAATTTGATAGAATATACTTCCTATTAGATCCCATATTTTTTTGACATTTGGTACGAGGTAAGAGAATATCCCAATCTAATATTTGGAGCTTGTAGATCTCATTATACGACATAGCATTATGGTAAAACTGATAAGGCTGCATTACAAATGTGTTTCTCCATAGACATACCTATTCGTTGTTAGGAAACTGAAAGACCGCTAGATGTTTGGGAAAGAAGAATTGGGAAACCTGTCCGAATAAAATGGAAAATACGGAAAGAATTTAATGTGCTTTATCTATGGTACGCTTATAATTTTTTTTTAAATTTCGACGTCTGTCGTTAGTAAAGAGTTATTCTTTCCGCTGCAATAACAGTATTCTTTATTTAAATTATGGAGTTTCTTGCAGTCTCCATAAGACTCGCTTTTTGGAACTGTGCGTTGTGAACTAGTTTTGACTTTTCGAAATTACCTACCTATTCCACTTTTTTAACAGTTTGGCCAAAAGGAAGATTTATACATTCAGCGGGCCACTAACAGTCACTGTTTTAGTTACTTTCGCGATTTTTGAAAAAAAAAACATTATGAAATATCAATTAATCAAATCAGTATATCGCAGTCCATTGCTGGACATAGGATTCTCCCAAATCGCGCTACAGCAATTATGAAATATAAGTACCTATTTGTGGTTTATTAAAACAATGACATCTTAAGCGAAATAAAGAAACTTAACTGTAGGTACATTTGTATCTTAAATTAAAAAAAAATACAGTAGGTTATTGATACAAATACAATCAATGTCATTTTTTCTGTTGCAATAGTTTTCTGTTTGGCGTCACTTTTTCGTTTTAGCGGGACCTTTGTAACTTGCTTGCAAGGGCCACAAAAAAATCAACCGTGGGCCATCCTGTGGCCCGCAAGTATGGGCTTGAGCAGCCTCGGTCTAATTAAAATAAAATATTTGACTTTGATTTTGACTTAGAAAAAACTTCAGCTGCAAAAACAACCCCTCTTCCAAACATTTTTCATTCAATAACGTTTTCCAAATAACTTTGTGTAAATAACAGTAACGAACTCAAAATAAAGCGTATTTCATTCGCAGAATAAGTCAACAGAGTAGAGAGGCGCCGTGTAAATTGCTATATCCGGTCGGCCGGTCCATTTCCGCCAATAAAGCCCACTTCCGGCGGTGCGTCCCGCCAGGTAGCGGCACTATTTAGTTTGTTCCGTCGCATCCGCTGAAGAAATAAGGTTTTCAGTCGGTAAATGTGATTTTATGGCAGTTTGACCAACTCGTAGGGATGGTCCCGTTCCGACACAGATTTTAATATAGAATAGAGTATTATGTTCGTGAATTCTACTTCATCTTTATTTTAGTGATGTTTTGTACACATCCATCTCCTTTTAAACCTAATGTCCTTGATACCCATAGTAAGCTTTATGTTTTCTTTTTTTTATACCCTAAGGTGGCAAACAAGGATACCTACGGCCCAGCTGATGGTAAGCGGTTACCGTGGCCTATAGACTACACTAGACAACACCAGGGGTATGTCTTGCGCGTTGGCGACCCTGTAAAACGAAAGAGAAATAGTTCGATTGGCAGTGTAAGGGTCAAAGTCCCCCACCTGCCAACACAAAATTTCCTCGCGGAGCATTGGCAACCTTGTACACCGTAAAGAAAAGCAGTCCTTTTTCAATCAGATTTTCGGCAAGGCTATGGTTACGAGCTCCAATTTGAGTAAAACTGTCCACTGTGCCCAACCTCTTTTACAGTAAATACTTACATACATGCGAAATAAGTAGGTAACTCTTTTTCGACATCCTTTGGCAAGAAGATAAACCTGAGGAATTATGTAGGCTACCTTTTGTAGGTAACACGGGCGTGACAAGGCGAGCTAGTCGTTTAAACACAGGTACAGTAATAAGCTTGCTCCACTCACCTGCCATCCGTTAGGCTCCAGGGCCAAGAACGTCATCACACGCCTCACACATGCGTCGTGGACTGTGACGTCACTGTACACTTTATTCACTGCTATAGTTCACTCAGTATATTAGGTAACTGTCACTGTCTATGTTCACCATGGAGTTTATATATCTTTGGAACATTGGCTATTGTTGTGCGTAGAGTAGAAATCTGTAAAAAGAATTGTCATAATTTATTATTATTCAGCCTTCATACATACTATCAGGCGTTATCACCTGAAGGGTTAGGCTGAGGTGTACTAATGTACATCCTCAGTTCACAGGTATGTTTAGGTTCTATAATAAGGCCCCCAATAAGGTGTGGGCCTATTCTAGCCTACCCCACTAACCGGACAAATCCAAACTTCGTAGGTACCTACCTACTTAAAAACACTAATTGGCAAAAACCCGATAACACTGTTCAACCTGGGAATCGAATCAAGGAGCTGCTCAGCACAGCTGCGTTCGTGATTGAAGTAATTAAAAATTAATTTAATGTACAGAGGCCAGCACATCAAGCTACCACAATCTGTCAAATTTCTTTGATTGATTTTCAACTTTAATGCAAAGCTATAAGGTTCATATTCGATTGGGAAAGTTTGACAGTTTTGGATGGCTTATTTAGATAGAAATTCATTAAAAATCTCTGACCCTCCAGAGGGTCCTAAAAATGGTTTTTCTGTTAATCGTTCCTTGACAGGCTTTAATGCTGCCTAATTTGGTCCCATCCCATGTACTTAATACAATACCTCATGTTATGTAAATTTAGTACCTACTTAGGTTACGTAATAAGTAATGTGAATTGTGATACGAACTTAGTCCGTCCCGTGTTTATTTAACTTTTACATACACAACTGTAACGACTACTGAAAGTTTAAATATGTATACGATATCCCTTTTCAGTTTAAGTTTTATTTGATCTAAGTACATGCGGGTATATGTGCTTTGAGTAGGTAATATAGGCCACTGGACGGCTAAAAAGGCCACAATAGGGTACTTTCCAAATTTTTGACAACTTTTTATATAATATTTAAAGATTCAGACGAACGATTTAACCGAAAAATAAAAATAAATTAATTCATGTCTTTTTTCTCCATTAAACCAATTAATTAAAGTCAATTTTATTTTTAATGCAAAATTCAACAAACCGAGCGTTTTGGCGGTAAATTCAACACCATTAAAAAGACTACTAGGAGAGGCCTATGCCTAGCAGTGGTTGAATAGAGGCTGTTGATGATGATGATAATGAGTCTATACCCTACTAAACCTTTACTAAAATATATAAGCAACGAAGTTATTCCAGAATAAATAATGACAACAAATTAATTTCTGAAAAGTTATTCTTTAGAATAAAAAAGTTTTATCAAATTGGGTCTAAAACTGCCACATCATTCCGACACTGAAACCATTGACGTCACAAAAGAGAGATCTGTCGGATTATATAATGTAAAACATCCTACAGTTTATTACATAAAAAATAAGGTTTATATATACATCAGATAGAAAAAATAATTGGTAGTTACTTTTTCAGGAACGGACGAAGATGTTGGTACCTTACAAGTCTGCCTACCTCGAGGCGAATACATTAAAATAATACGGACCTCGATATCTGTTGTGTTCAAACTTTTATAATAAGGGCTGTGTTACAATTGTACCGTGAGGATGTTATTCAGATTACAAGACTAGCTATGTTCCACAGTGTTACCCGCGTTCATTCCTTTTTTACCCGACTGCGCGACGCAAAGGAGGGTAATGTGTTTATCAGCCTATGTATGTGTGTATGTATGTTTGCTTTGTGGCTAGAGACTAAACGTGTGGGAACGACAAAACCGATTTTGATAATTCTCACGTCAATCGATTTGTCTTAATCTTGCGAGTGTGACAGTAATCAAAATTCAATATAGCGACAAGACGCCATATTGTGAAAAAGAAAAAAATGAAAGTTGACAAACTATGATTGTATCATTGAATAGGTATTTAAAAATCATCTTTAGATTTCTCTCATCATTTTTTATTTTGAACGACCATTTAGGAGCTATAACGATTTGAAGTTGGTTAGCAACTATTCTCACTGAAATTTTCGTCTTGTCTTTTTTCAGTCGGGTTTTATTAATTTTTTTATTTTTTATAGTATGGTATATTCTTATAGATCCTCCGCCACCTGGGTAGGTGAGAGGGTATGTCTGACTCCTACCAACCAAAAACCGCACTTGCCTTCACTTGCCGTATAGTCATGGCCGCCATCATCATTAACCCATATACTGTCCCACTGCTAGGCACGGGTCTCCTCTCATATTGAGAGGGATCAGGCTATAGTCCATCATACTGGCCTAGTGCCGGTTGGCAGATTTCACACACTGTCGAGAAAAATCTCTAAAGGATGCAGGTTTCCTCAAGATGTTTTCCTTCACCATTTAATCGAGTTAATCTGACTTGGGGAGTTCACCGCCCGACCAGGTAACGGCCCCAGTGGACGAGGTGCGTTTGACACATGCATGTCTTTGATTAGGATGCGAGTCAAGACCTCGCCGATTGAAGGAGTCCAGCGGCTCCACAGCCATTCATGGTTGTGGCAAAATTCAGGGGTCCCACGTGGAACATGAGCTCCACGGGGAAACGTGTTGGCAGTGGGGGGGACTTTGACCCTTGTACTGCTAACCTATCTATTCCTCTTTCGTTTAACAGGGTCGGCAAAGCGCAAGTGATACCCCTAGTGTTACAAGCGTCTATAAGCTACGGTAACCGCTTACCATCAGGTGGGCCGTAAGCTTGCTTGCTACCTTAGTGGTATAAAAAATTTCCAATGGCCGTGAATGTAGGGCAAGCGAAGGCAAGTGTGGTTTGTAGCCGGTACGAGTTCGACGTACCCTGCCGCCTCTGATAGCAGACAATACAAGAGGAGATTCCGTACATAAAAAAATGATCTAGTGATCCGCCTGGCCAGATAGTACCTTCACAAGTAAAAATAGTGTCAAATATTTTAACTGTGTTATCGAGCATACTGAAAGAAAGAAAGCTAGATCCCGAAAGAGGTTTTTACTTGATTGCGTGCTCTATTTTAGACCCTGTGACCCCATTGCGTAAGACTTATAATCAAAAGCATTCAAGTCGACAGTGGGTAAATGAAAAAAAAACACAAAATTACCAAAAACCACATCCACATTTTACCAACAGTTTTTCTTCAAAGAACAAATTGGTAACGGGAAAGTTTTCAAGAAAAATAATTACAACGCCCCCACCGCCTTTCAGCGAGGGGGGCGACCCTTTGTGCGTTGAATTTCTTAAATAATTACGCTCTCTTTATTTTGGCAAACATTTGTGTAACAAGATTACAGCCTGTGATGATTACCTTTTGGTTTTGCTTATTAATTATTTTTTTGGTAACTTTCCTTTGTTTCTTGTCCGCTATGTAGGTATAAATTTTATGATGTTACCTAATATATTTTTTTAAATTATCTACTGTGTGATCTACACAGGGATATCTTTTTTATACTACTAAGGTGGCAAACAAGCATACGGCCCACCTGATGGTAAGCGGTTACCGTAGCCTATAGACCAGGAGTATAACTAGCGCGTTGCCGACCCTGTAAAAAGAAAGAAGAATAGTTGGATTGGCAGTATAAGGGTCAAAGTCCCCCCCTTGCTAACACAACGTTTCCTTGTGGAGCACTGGCAACCTTTCTCACCGGCTCACCGTAGGAAACACAACACAGCTCAAAGCAGTGTTATTTCACTTCGATTTTCTGCAAGACGGAGGTACTTCCCCAGTCGGGCAGCTCAAATTTCAGTGAAATTACTCCCACTATGCCATACCTCTCTTCAAAAATTTAATTATTATTACTATTTAAATAAATATTCAATATTTATTTAGTACCTACCTGACGTAAGTATTTGAGGTATGATTTCTATAATCAAATCTAACTAATAATTATGTATTCTACGAGATTAGTTAACCGAAAAAAATATTTTCCACATGCCAAGAAAGTCATCGGAAAGTAGGTACTTAGGTAAACTGAAAATATTTTGTTAAGATTTTTTACTGGTAGAACAAAAGATGTGAGTTTTGATTATAAGTATAATGATTAATGCCTGTGGTGTGTAACGGTGAAGAAAAACATCGTGAAGAAACCTGCATGCCTGAGAGATTTTCTCGAAGGTGTGTGAAGTATGCCAACCCGCATTAGGCTAGTGTGGTGGACTACAGCCTAATTCCTCTCATCCTGAGAGGAGACCCGTGCCCAGCAGTGGGACAGTATATGGGTTGATGATGATTAATGGCTACAATTTTTTCTCCCTCCTACTTCCTTCGGCCCAAACTGGACATATTAAGGAACACAAAACCAACATCGAAAATCATACGCGATCCAGTATGATAGACATTAATTTGACTAACATATTTTTTTTCTTTTCATTGAACACAACTTACGTTATTTTTACAGTTTGTTACCGTGGTAAAAATGGTAGGTACGATCATCCAAAGCACACAAAACATACAAAATTTTAACACTTTGTCACTTCAAAAATAAAAGGTAATTCTGACAGTTACACGTATTTGAAAAATAGACATTCACACAGGAATCTATGTCAAACATTTCAGTCTAAAAAAAATATTTTTTTACACTTGGCAAAATAATCTTCATTGTGAAAAATCAATGGCTTTGATTAATAGAGGCGTAGCTGCTAACTACAAAACAAAAAAAATATTTTTGAAATAAAGAATAACATTCTTTATTCAAAATAAAATAAAATAGCGTCGGCGGTCGCGCAATGGCCGTGTTTCAGGGCGGCCCGGCTGAAACTAACGCAGCGGCGGCGCTGAAACAAATGCAATATCTACATATACTTTGAATTGTATCGATAATGGTGTTATTCAGAAATTATAATGAATATAAG
The DNA here is from genome assembly GCA_964056405.1 of Acronicta alni. NCBI lineage: Eukaryota > Metazoa > Arthropoda > Insecta > Lepidoptera > Noctuidae > Acronicta > Acronicta alni. The sequence goes on from OZ043936.1 coordinate 7,813,583, forward strand.
TAATTTGTTTATAATAATATGCTATTTATGAAAGACTAAAGGTTATTCGTCGAGAGAACACATAGTTGAAATTACAGAAAAAGCAATTGTTACTATTGTTCGAGGGTCACGATTCTTTAATAGATTAATAACAGGGAAATAAAAATTTACTAAAGTTTGACAGTGGAAGGGTTGAATAAGTATTGAAATGGTTCAAGCTTTTGCGTTATTTCACGTAATCTAGTAAAACATATAGGTAGCTATGGGCCCTCGTTACGTTAGCTCGATTTCCTGCGCACCGATAGTTACATAATATAACGAACAATTTAACTATGCCCAGGTATGTACATACTCTACTTCATCATCCTCAACCCATACCTATAGGTACTGTCCTACTGCTGGGCACGGATCTTCCCTCGCAATGATAAACTCAAAACGCGATCTCTACAGTGCCGACCTAAGAAGCTTTTCAGTTAATTCTGGGAACCCAACAAAACATTGTTTTATAATAATTTATTACAAAAACCTTACCTTATTATTTTTCTCTCCATAACTGTCTTACATGACCGAGTTATACGAAAAATATAAAGATAAGTATCTACATAAACGAGGAAATAGGGATGTTGGAAAAAAACTCATCTTCTACGTGTAGGTATCTGTGTGCGGAATAATATAAAAAGATTCATATATTTACTCCAAAAAGTTTCTATTGAAACTGTGTGAGGAAACGCACACAATGACAATTTTCCACGTGTACGACACATAGGTATTGTGAATTTTTTTTATAACTGCCAAAGTGTGAGTAAATTGTGCACGCATTTGTAAAATTTTCCCTGTATGTATGAGGGACAGAGGGTGTGTTTGCGTATGTGTGCGCGCCCCGCCCCGAGCTATAAGCGCCCTCGGTGACGCCGTCGGCGAGGACTTCCCTGAACAGATGGGCTACTGCATTTCTTAGACATTTTCGTTTAAGAAAAAGAAAAGATAATACTGTATGCATTCAACTGATACAATAATTAAAAAAACACAATACATTCCCTAATTTTTCAGTTTTTACAATGTATTTTAAAATATATTCAACATTGTATAATGTTCACAAAAGGTTATTTATGAGTAAATAGTGTCCGTGTATTCATTCATACGAGATAGCTGTCACGACTTCAACAACAGGTGTTTCATGTTGTTATATTTTCGAACAAGTAAAATAGCACGTCATGATTCGCTTAAAAGAAACATTACTTGAAAAATTAATGTACCAAAGATCCAATTCATACCTATATCAATGAATTATTCAAGGATACACATATTTAACAAACATTTATGTTAATTATACGACAAATCAAGCGTTATAAAAAGAATAAGCAAAAAATATTAGTTGCCACTTCAGGTCTAGTTACGTCTTTTTGTGTCAGCTGCGTCATCGTTTACAGTAGACATAGGGCGGGCTACTGTTCACAGCCTGCGGCCTTCCTGACCAATCACAGTGCTCCGAGCTATATCGCTCTCCCTTTCCCTCCTATCAATACCGGTATCCGGCTATCCTTGTTCTTTCCCCCGGCGAAAATCCTAGCAATATGAAATTATTTCTCAATTACCAACTTTAAGTAAAGAACTGTAAAGCTCACAATTGTTCAAACAAAACCCGTCACTTCAGGCGTTTTGCACCCACAATAATGTTTATTTGATATCGAGCGTCAGGCAGGCGACGATTTTCAAGTTCAGATTTCCCTTTCAAACGATTGTAGACTTTATTCCTTAAGCATTTAAATCTAGACGATCGAAACGTCCCAACGAAATGTATTTACGTGTGCAATGCTGGCATTTTCATTGTTACAATACTCGGGAGAGTTTGAGAGAAATTCGTTTTTGGACTTTATACCACGAGCTAAAAGTTCAAAATTATTTGCAAGTTTTTGAGAGTTACAAAGTTCTGGACTTGGGAAACTGTAACGCCCAAGGCAAAAGCTATTTGCGATGACAATTTTGCGAGCGTCGGCGAACGAAATATGCCTTTTATTCGTACTAGAGTCGGGATTAAGGCTCTAAAACGGAATTGCTGTCAGAGGGAGCTTTGTTGAAATTTGCGAACTACACCTACACGTTTGCAGTTACATCTCTTTGCAGGGAGGACGATGTTTTGGTTGCGTATAAAAATAACAGCTATTTTTAAATAAATGTTAAATATTGTTTATATTTTTACTGGAGTCTTATGAAAGCTTGATCGTCTTTTTGTTGTTTCTTAATCGTGATCTGGAAATGAAAGCTCGAATCTATAAGTATCATCGGTTGGTATAAGATGAGACTAATGATAAAAGAAAGAACCTACCTATCTGTTTCAAGATACCTATACTTTAAGAAAACCGCCTCATTGTTCAAGTGTACATACGTATATGCTACTGTTACACGGGTTCGATTCCCAGGTGGAACAAAATAATAATAATAATTTGAATTGTGTAATTAATATATCTTTATTTTGCATGTCGATCTTATAGTGGAACGTACAGTATGTACTAATAAGTATAACAACATTAACAACTGTTTAACCATGTTTCTCGCTAGTAAATATTCTTAATATACCTACATAATTGATTTCTGACATTTACGCGAATATTATACATTGAAATAAAACTACTTTTTACGGATTTTATCGCGTATATTGATATTATTAATCCCGACGTTTCGGACCCTTTACAGCGTCCATGGTCCATGGTCCCTTTACAGTCTACCCGTGACCATGGACGCTGTAAAGGGTCCGAAACGTCGGGATTAATAATATCAATATACGCGATAAAATCCGTAAAAAGTAGTTTTATTTAAATACCTACATAATCTATTATTATTGGGTTTTTCATCTCAGAGTTTATGTCAGTCTCATACTTACCAACTAAAAACCGCACTTGCCTTCACCTGCCCCATAATCATGGCCATGGGATCCGCGAAATACGTCACGACCATGACAGATGTACCTAGGTACACGCCTGCCTCTGCAGCAACCATTTTTAAATTTACTCGCACCACCTTGTAATAATTGTTTTGTTGTTTTCTTTGTCCTAGCCGATGCCCTTTGCTTTTTAAATAATAATAATAATATTTTTGGGACATTTTACACAACACCATCTAGTCCTAAACTAAGCAGAGCTTGTACTATGGGTACTAGACAATGGATATAATACTTATATACTTTTTTTTTTTGTAAATACATACTTATAATACATAAGAAACACCCAGACAAACACAAATACTCATGTTTTATCCACACAAATATTTGTTTCCTGTGGGAATCGAACCCGCTAGACCACAGAGGTTGTCATTATGTATTTCTCGTAAGTCATTACATTATAATCTTTGTGAAATATAGAAATCTTAACCCTTAAAACCTCTGTCAAGGAACCTAAGAAGCTATTTCTTCCTAACTCTCATAATAACGGAACATTTACTGTCGGAAAATCCGACATCTTTTCAGTATGGAAATAAGAAAAGACAGTTACTTACATAAAAAAATAAGGAAACTCAAACGCTAGCGAGGAAAACAAAAAAGTTGAAAAGAAGAAAATTAATAAACCTGTCGCGGCCAAACCTGAAGACTTCAAATAACATTATAATGGTAAACCACGTCACTCTTATATCGTTAATAATAAGGTGAATTTTCCTTTGCATCCCCTAAAGTTATACAGATTTCTTTCAGGCCAATGTTTCGTTTCCATTAAGGATTCGTACAAACATCCTCCCCCTGAGAAAAAAAATATAATTTGCAATAACAAGTCCGTTTTGATTTGGCTCCCTCCTGTATACTTTGAACAAGGTAAACCTCCGCATTATAATGTTGCCGTAGATGAAAGAACTAGGTAGTAGGTATGTATTGAGATTTTTACTGATCTTGTTTTTAAGATGACTACGGGGATTGGCTTCAATAAGTTATAATTATATTTTCCGTAATTACTGTATGTATTTTTTATTGCCGAATTAATAATCGTTCTATGGACTTTACGTAAATTTATTACATTGTTAACAATATTAATATGGTATCCAAGCAAAAAAGCATACAAATATGCTATAGTATTAACTTATCATTAAGTGATTTGATTACCTAATGAAACAAGTGAAAAATAAGTTAGGCTATAAGGACATTTATCCGGAGCCGTTAAATAGAAAAATAAAAACAAATTACGCAGGAAAAATAACAACAAAACAAAAACGCTCTGCCAGATTCTATTCCTTTTTCAAAATTGGCATTAGCTACTCCATTCGCCACACCTCACTCGATTCGCTTCGCGTCGATTTTTGTACAAAACGCATTAGAATTTCGTTCGACAACCTGCAGTCGTTACCACGGGGATTATGATTACATGCTCGTTTTTGCGATTCCATGTTTAAAAATTGGACGGAAATCTTGAGAAAAATGTCAGGTGTACCTAGGTAGAAGTTTGTTTTAATCCAAATTTGTTTTTTTAAATCCAATTTTGTAAGAGCGCCTAGTACAGGTATGATTATACCTTTCTGTAGCACCTTGTATCCTAGTCCCTTATGAATTAAATTAGTCAGCCAAAGACAAAGTGCAATATTGTTACTCTTGCACAATCTATTCTTTAAAATATCTATTGTTAGTTTTAGCCACTTTGCAAAGTCTATTTAAGTACTTACTTCTATTGTGTTTAGTTATTTTAATTGATAAGTGTTTGGGTGCAATAAACTAGTATTTAGTCCAGTCCGGACGCACTGATCTGAAGATAAGAAGGACTTCTTATCTTTGTTTGTACCTACAAACAAAGACAATAAGGTGAAGATTACCTACTTAGTTGATTGTTGAAGAAGAAATACATCGACGTAGAAAAATTACAAAAAATATATCCCATAGTTATTCCTACTTAGGTATGAACGTAACTTTTCTTTAATAAATGGTGAGGTGTAAGTTTTTTGGCCTCTACTTAACCAAACAGATTTTATGACAAAGCCTATTTCAAAAGTACGATTACACTTCAAAACGTTAAATAACATAAAAATAACGCTCAGGTAGCTTAACCCTTCGCATAGATAATTAATTTCACGCTCGATTTATCGATTCGATTCGATTGAGGCTGAATGGATATAAATACCATTGACAATACAATTTTTCAAACGCTTGCGCGGGTGTTTGTCAATATCAAGAATGGAATATGTTTAGTTTTGATTTTTTTGCAAAAGAAACTATCTTTTTGCGATGTTTTTCATTGTGGTAGTTTTAAGTGGTTCATTGTGTGAACCTTTGTAACGCAAAAAGCGTGACGAATGTGTAAGACCGCTCCATCATAACATTGACTTTTAAGAAAATTTTTTTTTCGCCGGTATCAAAAAAGTTTGGTTGACAACACGAATTTTTCAATGACTTTTTAAAACAGAGATAGAGAACATTTTTATACAACATACCAAGGTGTTACAAAATACCCCGTAAAAATTTAATTATTTATCAAAGCCAAAAATGTTGTCAGCTGTCATGTCAGGGAACCAGATTATTTAACAGAAAGGTCTACGTACCTATTTTACCGAATAATTGTCTACTTTAATAGTTTTTCTATTTTTCATTCATAAATGTTGTTATTTTCCTTTTTTTGGGGTATGTTAAACAGCGGTACTACGGTTCTTAAATATTGTGAATGGACTCGTTATGGCCCTATTTAACCTCATTTCGGCTTTACTTTAGTTTTGTAACAGCCTGTATATGCCTAATACAATTTGACAGAAAGATAGAGAATCAATATGATAAAATGTATGCAAAGCGAAAGCATGGGGAAAATGCAATAGAAAAAGAGGAAACAGTGCTTAAAAATTATATTTTGTAATAGGTACGATTATATCTATTATTATCTTATTATAAAATTTACTATCAGTTCAATTTCAGCAGACTTCGTCTGTATAATATAAATAACTACCTAAAAGTTATTGTTATCCAAGTTAACATTACTATTACACTAAGTATGCAGTCTATTAGTAATTTTATTATCTAGGCTCACCTAAATTGATCTTTATAATTTTTCATTTCAAAATGGCCTTTTTTCATGTGACATCTTTCTCCTTTTGCAGCAACAAAAGACTATTTTCAAATAAGAACTTTAGACTTTGGAGTAGATGTGAGGAGCTACCGTCTTTTGTGTTCTACATGCAGTACAGACGTCAGCACAAGTCGCTCCGCTTCTCCGTTAAATTATTCAGCAGTCATTAGTAGTTCCTTTGCGCGCTGCGTACACAGTATTGTTCGAGCGGCCTTCTGTCTTGTATGGCGCCCTGGTACTTGGAGAAAGCAAACAGTATGGCTTGGCTGCGAGTTTAAGCCAGATGTGCAGTATTCAGTGATATAATATATTGTAAACACGTTTAATGATGATGACTAAAATTATTATTTAGTACCTACGTGTTTGAACTGGATCTCTAGGAAGATTTTATTCACGTACCTACTTACCTTTTGACTATTGGAAATGTTTTTGTATAGCAAAAAACCATGGACAACGAACGAGTCCATAGAGTTGCTAGTTGAAAGTTTGTATTTGGGATATTTTTTGGCAGAATTATAATTTTATACTTACATTTATTGCAATATTTAAATTAAAAAAATAAACTAAATATACGAAAGGAGCCGCGCATACGTGTCGCGCCTGCGTTAACATCGGCATAACGGCACAAATTGATTTGTGCGAGCCGGATCGCACCAGGTTATAATTTTCGCGCCACGCTGAGCGCGAAACCACGCTGTGCTGCCAACATTACAGATACGTAGGCTTGTTTGCTTTAGCAATAGATTTTGTTACATGCTGTAATTTTATTGGATCGCTCTTTATTTTTTGCTGCTGGATGTTAAATTAGAGATTACATACATATCCTTGCAGTAATTCAGAACTCAACATTTTATTGTAAGTTCAATCAATAGATTGGATAGTAAGCAGATATAAAAAAAATGTATTTTTTTGTTATTTTTGGCATTAAAACATGCTAAACATTTTTAAGGATATAAATTTTAAAAAATCGGCCAAGTGCGAGTCGGTCTCGCACACTGATGGTTCCGTATAAACCTGTAGGTATACTTTTGATTCCGTTGACATAGAAGTTTGATTTTTTCACAGATCCAAGGGACAGTACTTGGAAAGACTTGAGTATTTCATATAAATTTTAGCCTTATACCTCCACCTTGACAGACGGACAGACGGACAGAAGGACAACAATGTGATCCTATAAGGGTTCCGTTTTTTCCTTTTGAGGTACGGAACCCTAAATACGATCTCAGGCAGGGTTTAAGTCTGACATCAGAGGCAGGTCCGGTGTACATAACCAGAGGGACGCAAGTTCAAACTCTGCCTGAGATCAAATTTTCTTTCTCTAAAATATATCTCCTTAAAATTAAGTTAACTAATCCACCTTTGATTGTTCATTCATCTTCCATGCAACTCTAATTATTTTATTGTTTTGGTAGAGTTGTACCTATTTCTTTTTTGTGACGCGAATCATTATAGACACTAATTGCTGGTGCTGCTAAAATTCGCTAACATTCCTTCATTGATTTATAAAACCATAAATCATAAACAAAACTGGATTTATTATTTTATCATATTACAAAATACCAGTATTATAAATCACAAGTCATTATCATTATAAGTTTAAAAGTCAGTAGGAATCTGATTTATTTCGCATTTCCAAGAGACAAATGTTTTATAGCATTTGAAAATTCAATATCCACAAGTTCTGAAGGTGTTAATTAATACAATTTTGTGATAATATTCAAGTCAGCCTATCATAGTTGTTCCTATGGATAGTTGCGCCCTAACACTCCTTTTAGGAGTTTCTTTTTCACATATATATATATTTTTTTTATTTTATGTGATAGGGTGGGCAAACGAGCAGACGGATCACCTGATGGTAAGCGATTACCGCCGCCCATGGACACCCGCAACACCAGAGGAGTTTCAGGTGCGTTGCCGCCCTTTTAAGGGGTTTGGGCGTCCGGTATCCTCACTCACTCGACGAAACACAACGAAAACGTTATTTCACGCCGGTTTTCTGTGAGGCCGTGGTATCAAGTCCGATCGTGCCGAAGCATGGCTCTCCCACGGTAAAAAACGTAAAAAACGGTACTTATTACGAGTAGGTAGATTAGGTAGATTAGATTTAGAAATTTATTGTTACGGACATATTTTTGTAAAAACGAAGGTGCCTGAAACTCACGATGAGAGCAAGTGCTTTTCTTGGGCAGTCTAGATAAAGTAGAATTCTTTGCTTAGATAAAAAATATGATTAAAGCAGTTTTCAATTTTAGAATTAACTTTAAAATGATATATTTTTATTACTTTTTCCTTCCCATACAATTACGCACTAAATCCTATTGTCTTTCGAAAAGTAATCGTAGAGGTACCCATATAAGTAGTATTGCAAAGCGATGTGAGTACTACTGATCTAATTAGGTATCGATAATTTAGTGGGATCGGAACATCAAGACACAGGGAATCCTATAGTGTGAGTTTCAGGAATTAATGCACTGAAAGTTATTTTTTAAACAATAACACTCCAATTGTGCGAGACATTTATGCAAAAAACACATTAGCATAGCAGTTGTACAGGAAAACCACACCAGCGTTTCTTGAAATTTTATCATCAAGTATTTACCGACTCATAATCTCTAAGTAAGTACTTCCAACATTTTATATACTGGCAATAAAGCATAATGATAATAAATAAATAAATAAATACCAACAAACAAAACCAAACGTTCTTCCAAATATAAAAACAACACTTAATTTAATTACCAACTCGTTACGTTCACAGGCATTATAAGATATCCCCTTTGCCTTTGTAGGGATCAAAAGCTACAAACCCTTGGTCGAGGTACTGTTACTGACGTCACTTTGTGAGATTATGACCCCAGTCTGAGCATATTCGCTCCACGATAGCTTTTGTTAAAAGGTTTACCAATGTGTGTGAAGGTAATTTACCAAATGCTTATTCCAAATTCAAAATGATTAGTTTGATTGATCTTAATAGAAAAAATTAAAGGAGTTTGTATTGAGTATTGTTTCTTTTATTTATTTTTAGTTTTGCTCTGTCAATGATTTTATTCTTAATCATTCTCACTATGGCACATTCGCCAGTTTTCCGCAATAAAGTATCGCCGCCACTATTACCAGCCATTTTGGACGATCGCCTGACAAATCTAGGTATATTTCCTCGCTGATATGTTAAAGTAGCCACATTATCCCGCTGGCCGGCGTCACGCTGCGCTCAGCGACTGATATATACACCCGCGACACGACAACACTTCCACGCCTAAAGGTGTAAACATAAGGGTCGTTTTTGGACTGTATTTTTCGAAGGAGGAAAGCAACACAAAGTTTTTAATTGGGCCTAAAATATGTCGGCAGCTACGATTTTGGTGGGTCTGCTATTAACTTCTGCGTCCTATGAATTCCGATACATTCATATTATATTTAGAACTGCCTTGCATATAGGAGAAGATTAAGCCTAAGATACAGAAACCAATCTAAGCATTAGTTTACGCAGGATAGTTCTCCAAATTTCTCAAAACTTCTTCAGTGCTCCAAATTTGTAAAATTTATATTTGTATTTTCCGAAGGTAAAGGAAGTTTCTAGATTCTGTTTCCTAAGCTTCATTACCTTCTTTCATTCACGAAACCGAATAGGTCTTATCATATGACATTATGAGAGCGGAGTGTCGACCTAAAGAAGGCAGCTGGCAGCGAGCTGGAGAAAACAGTTGAAGGTTGGGTTTTGTGTCTTAGAACAGGCAGTGATATATTGACAAATATATCCTCATCATAATTATATCATAATATCGATCACGTCTTCACCAAACGGTAATTTCGAACTTAGAATTTTTAGAGACGAGAGACGACTAATGATTATGTACACAAGAATCCCTACTAATATATATTATATATTAATTATAAGTTCGAAAGTAACTCTGTCGGTCTGTTACGTTTTCATACCTAAACCACTGAACCGATTTTGATAAAAAATGGCACAGAGATGGATTACACTTTAGAGAAGGACATAGGCTACCTTTTGTCTCAAATAGCCCTTTTTAACAGCTAGTATTAAATAAAGTTATAAACTTTCCTACATCAATACCTACTGGAAAGCAAAGTTCGAGGACACTGTACAGTCAGTCAACTAGGTAGGTAACTACACTTAAAAAAAAATTACCAACAGGTAATTATTTCTCTTTAGATACTTTGTAGCGTACTTACATCGTACTTTTTTCTAGGTAATCACAGCATCCTATTCAAATTACAAGACGCATAACATAATATATGTGATTGTAACTTGGCAAAGATGAGCAAAGTATATTTTTTTTTTGCTGCAACTAAAGGAGGTATCCATTATAAGCATGCAAGTACCTACCTTATTGCTTAGTCTGAATTTACAAATAAACAGAAGTTTTTTGCGATTGTGTGAAAATATTATTAGTTACAAATTGAGTTATCTTGTTTCAATTCTATAGTAGGTAAATGCTAGAGATTGAAGAGTTCATTTCGACATACCTATCTTACACCATATACTATTTGTTTTTGGTACTGGCAACAAGTAAAAAAATAATATCCTAACTAAATGCACAATTCAAATAACATTAATTTCTGTTGACTAGTTCAGGTTTTAGATTTGTTTGTACCTAACATAATTATTGCGCCGATTAAATTTGTGTTAGTGTATCTAGACCTTAAAGCGGCCATCTTGTTATTCAATTACATGGCGGGAACACTCGTAAAGTTGTAGCTTTCGTGTCTCATCACGAGGTATAACATCAGTCTTGACTTGAGCTCCTATCACTTTTTACAGTTTATCACAGTTCCATTCAGACTTTGTTTTTAAATACTAATGTGTTTTAATAAAGGAGAGGTTACAACTTTTATTTTAAAAATAAACTTTAGATGATAACGACCTCTGTCAATATTGACTTGATAATATGAAAAATATATTTTTGTATGCTATAGAACCTCAGAGTAAGGTACCATAAACATAACAAGGCGGAATCCTTTAAATGCTATGCCAAAACAGTTTATTTAATGGACGCTGTTCAAGACATCAAAAGATTATTTAAGTACGCATTACCTTAAATTTCCTAAGATTATCAATAATTTTCTACAATTTGGTATGTCAAACCTTTCTGCGAAATATGGGTCTAAGGAATCAAAGTAACAATCTGACAAGGCGTTGAAATGGAGATGAGAAGGCTTCCTTTCATGTTGAAATTACTGCCTAGTCGTTTTACCATTCAGCTGTAGATATGCCTATAGCCTGTAGGCATGTTGTGAACCATTTTGACACATTGTGTCATATTGAGTTTACATACCGTACCTACTATAATACTTTCGAGAGCAAGGTCAAATAGGCAACAGGTTAGCTTAAGACAGATCATCAACAATATTCATCTTCGCAAAGTTTTACAATACTTAGCAGCAACGCCAGCAACTGACATGAATCTTTTAAAGATTTGTGTTTCCTTTTCTGCATGACTTATCACATTCCCAGCTACCCATATATCTTATTACCTGATCAAACAATATATCAATATGTTTTTAACATTTTGTCCATGGTCAGACACATGTATTGCGCGCACACGCTACCGACCCACGCTGCGCTCACGTCCGTCCGGCGAATAATTGAATTCCTGCCATTATGATTATAATGTTCGTATTAATTTAACCGGAGTCATGAAATATACAAGTGTTTGCCAAGTAGGCTTTATGGGGGATTAAGTTGTAGAGAAAAAACATGTGATAAATAAGTCTGCGTCGGGATGGAAATGGATTCATTCAACACGAAACAAAACACTGCCCGAATGGAATACGTTTTAAAAATATAAATTTCAATCTTATGTAAATTAAAAAAGATCTTTTCTTAGGCTACCGAATGAAATAAATTAACATTTACGAGATTTACATAATATATAAATATATAAAAATCTCGTGTCAGTGTTTATTATCGAACTCCTTCGAAACGGCTTAACCGATTTTTATGAACTTTTTTGTGTATATTTGGTAGGTCTGAGAATAAGTCGTAGGCTATTTTTATACCCCTAGGTGATAAGGGTGGCCCTATCCAGAAATTTCACTAAAAATAATTTATATAGCAGAACAACATTTGCCGGGTCAGCTAGTATACGTATATGAATACATTATGTAAGTAGGTATATGTAAATCTAAATATTATGCTATCATAGCTTTATGTTAAATTCGTTTTTCACGCACCGCTCAAAAAAGCTCCCATTCAAATGATTCATTCATTTCCATTAATTGCCGTTCCCATGTCGATGTTTTCACACACCATTTGACGGTTAATTTTCAGTAAACACCGCCATCTGTCGTGTGCACCGCGAACGACAAGTGATGAGTAAAAAACTACAAAATAAATTATTCAACGGTGCAAGCTGTGCAACACTGTCGATACCGATACTTTACGTTCATTCGATACGTTTTTACAGTATTTTAACATGTTCAAGATTCTGATAGGTACAGACGCCAGCAGGTCAACCTATACAAAACTATCAAATTTTCCCAATTGAATATGAACCTTATTGCTTTCTGTTAAAGTTGAAAATCAATCAAAGAAATTTGACAGATTGTGGTAGCTTGATGTGCTGGCCTCTGTACCTATAATTATTATACCTATTATTATTTTCTGTAATATTTCCTGGTTTTAAGTTTTATAAGATTTAACCTCAGAACGGCATGGCATGTTGTTCCTTCACTAAAAATCACGAAAATACAAAAGACACGACTTGTTTTGTTAATTTTCCATTATCTAGTTTTCTGTATAAAAAATATATACCTACCTCCTTGAAATAAAACTACTTTTTACGGATTTTATCGCGTATATTGATATTATTAATATCAATATACGCGACCATGTCTACCCGTGACCATGGACGCTGTAAAGGGTCCGAAACGTCGGGATTAATAATATCAATATACGCGATAAAATCCGTAAAAAGTAGTTTTATTTCAATGTATAATATTCGCGTAAATGTCAGAAATCAATATACCTACCTCCTCCTAAAATATATATATTTTTTTAAACCTTTCCTAGAGCTAAAATATCAATGCCAGGGAGCATCCCTAGCTTTAGTTCACGAACGGTGACAGATGGCGTGCCGCCGGCGAGACGCGTTCGTGCGATCATATTCATATATTTGACACACACTACACTAGCATACGCTAATTCATCAATCTGTAGCGATCACTGTCTTATGAGTTTGGCGCTTGCAGAAAGGGTGTTTTGACTGGAAGTTCAACTGATTGAAATAGACACTAAAGCAAACAAACTATGCATGTTTTTAAGTGGTGGCTAATAGAGTATTTTTTTAGCCACGAAGAATTCAAATTACCTATTCAAGCTCTATAGGTCGATAGCTTTACTATTATCTATATAATAGGTTCATCCTGTCCATGGCTACCTAGCTGGCCATGGACAGGCATTTATAAAGCAATTAAATAACGTTTTCTCAAAAAGTCATTGTAATTTACGGAAAACTTAATATTTTTCTTTTCAAAAGACTTACCAAATAATAATTACATATTACTCAGGTTTTTTTAATATCTAAGACATAATGTATCTTTTCACAAAACTTAAGAAGAAAGTCATGATGAGGTTTTTGTATTGAAGTTATAAATTAGAAGGTATAAATTCAATGTCCAATATACTTATATCCAATATAAGTATTTTATCTTAACATCCATAAGATATCTATAGGGTTTTCTCGTTATGCATATAGAACTTAAGGTAAAAAGTTTTTAATTTTAACCCTAGATCACTAACCATTCGTATAATAGACGACGCGCACCTAGCGCTTTCGCCATTTCGCTAACTTCCCGTTGCTCCCCGCTCCGCATTCTTTCAGTACCTTCCTGGATAGTGAAATTAGTGACCCGCAAGGACTCGTTGCGGATGCACGATAATTAGGTGGACCTATATCGCGTGATCGTCGTCTCACAGACGAAAGGTTAGTAAATGCTATTTTTTTTTTGTAAAGTTGTACATACTTTTATGCTTCTGTTTATGTTGTTATTTTTTAGAAAAGTTAATAACTTTTATTATTTACGAATGAATAATTACTGTTATGGTTTTATGACGTGAACTCTATTTACCTATGTTGTTTTTTTATATTTTATACTGAGTTTTACAATATTTTTGTGTATTTTTCTTGTCTTAATTTTATTTACTTTCTATTTTAGATGGATTTGAGAAGTGTTGAAGGCAAAATTGTGCAATGGTTAGCTGAATCGGAGACCGAATCATTACCCGACAATGATTCGGTCTGACCTCATTCATCCGATTCTGGGGAAGAGAATAATGTTGAGACCGAAATACATGTCTCTTCTGAGGAAAGTGAGGAAGAAGCTTCAGACTCTTCGGGGGACGAATTGTTAGTTTCACGTCGCGGGCGTTATCGAAGGATAGTCTTAGATTCTGATGATGATGCACTGAACACGGATCAAGTGGAATCCAGCAGCGATACTCAAACACAAGTACCACAATTACATCCGACAGTTATTCAGAGCAGTGGAACAGATATGCTCAATTATGAGCACAAGCCGTAAAACCAACCGATGGCCGCTATGCTTGTTTTACGGTATACTTAACATATCTATAATTAATGCCTATGTCCTGAATGTATCATACGAGATTCGTAATAATAAAAAACCTACAAAAAGAAGGGATTTTGCCTTAGCAATGGCATTATGACTTATGGCACCTTGGCTTCGTGAGCGATATAACACTGTGACTTTGCAGCGTAATTTGAAGCAAATTATCGGCGAAATTCTGAAAATTGATGTTTCTGACGAACAGTCCCGTCAAGAGAAACCAAGAAACCGAAAAATTTGCAGTTATTGCCTAGCGAAAAAACGTCGCATGACCAAATACTTTTGCAAGGGATGCAAGAGGGCCATTTGTGGCGAACATACAGTTTCTATGTGTAATTCCTGCACTGATTAGGATATTTCAATTTTTTTTATTATTATACGGTATTTTAAAAGCTTAATTACTGTGAACTTTAATTTAATTTGAAGAAAATTAAACAGATTTTTAAAAGTAATGTTTTTTTTTTCGTAGTCTCAGAGACGAAAGGTTAGTTACAGCGTTACTTGAAAATAAGGTTAGTGAGCTAGGGTTAAAAGTAATGTAGCCTAAATCGCTAAAAGATTTCTTGTATCTACACAACTCGTCAACCACACCAAATTAAACTGTTGAAATAATCTAACACAACAAACTTCATCGGTCTCATTAATTATAACTAAATGATTAAGTTTTACCAGATAATTAATTTCCAAATGTAACCACTAACAATTCAAACGCATCGCGTCCAACCCCAACATTGAGGTGCACCTAGCGAGCGAGGGTGACAGCCCCGATACTAGGGTGATCACGGTGATTAGACACGTACCAGAGAAACGCGTTATGCATTACTAAAGCAGGATTTAAAAACATCATTAAAAATGAAATATGGTAAAATCGAAAGAACAAGAAGAGAAGAAAGAAAAATTACTCGAAAAGTTGATTTCTTTCTAAAAACTAAACTTTTTCAAAAGTTAGATTACATTGACAGGTCGAATTATTGACAGATGAAAGATGTCAGAGCTCAGAGGAAGTGGACGATAAAACTACGTATACGTCTTGGTAAATTGCTTTTAGGCACGCAAGTCTCTGTAGCCCCTCCTTATAGGAGTCCGAAATAACCCTCTGCCATTCCTTTCTGAGCGATGCAAAAGATTCATGAGGATCGCGGAAAAGAGGTCCGGAAACTTTATCACCTCATTTGAGATGACTAATGAAATTAAAATAAGAAAATACAAACCGTAACAACACTAAAGGCTTCTCTGATTTTCATTCTCACTGCGAAAGCTTGCTGGGTACATACGTCATCAGCCCAGTCCCAATTATTTATTCAGGACATTTGAAATTGTCGATGGTGCGCCCCACGGGTCATTGTTTTAGAACAACACTACACAAAAGAGGTTTAATCACTGTTCTGTGTGAAGAGCCGAGTTTTCTAACATGTGTTACTGATGAATTTGTCAAGAGTCTAGTTGTTAGGATACGAAAAGGTCTGGATCAAAAGGATTGAAAAAATATATTATGTTGTTTTATTTTTTGATTAAAGATTACGCTCTCGAGTATGATCCGTTATTTTGTTTAAAAAATCACCTTCCATTTGCAATTACAAATTACAATAAGTTACATAATCGACCTATTTTTAAAAACAGAAGCGTTACGACCACATCAATATGTCGGAATAAAATTCGAAATTCAAAATAAGAGCGGTCGGTAGCGGCGGCGGTTCACGACGGGACACCAGCTTCCCGCCGTGCGCATAACAAGCTTGTTGCTTGTAGTCGGTATGTTGGCACCACGTCCTTACCACTGCCCGATGGAGATGTTCGGACATGATTCGAAAATTAAATTATTTTGGGTCGACTATTACCGTCAAATCAATTGTAAACTATGTACTGAGAGATTGGATGTGACAAGAGATCCTAGTTTTATCTCTGCATTCCTCACTACTATTACACTTAGGAACGGTTAATCCTAGTGTTTGTTCAGTTGTATAATTACTAAGCAATCTTAAATGAACACAATTTTTACCAGCATTTGCAAGCATATCATGAAAGAACTATCTTAAATAATGACCGCAGATTAAACTGGTATCTACGGTATGGGAATTCAAGTTGCGCTTTCACCGTAATACAAAGCAGAATTCTGTCTAAAAGGAACGTATGAATTAACAGACAGTACATAATAGTACAATCAAAGGTTGCCAAAATTTAATCGCGCATTGTCCCCTCATATTGCTCCTTTAGGTAATGAAGGATAAGGATCGGTATAATCCCTGCTACATAGAAATGCAGTCCCGTTCAGCCAGTACAAATATCCGCAGGCGAAACAACGCACTCGCGAATGGAGCATTTGAAATTCGAATTTTGTTTTTTTTTTTTCGTAGCTAAAGGATTAATGGTTTACTTTCATTGGTGTACTACACGAATGAGGTCTTTGCTAAAAGCAAATCAAATGTTTCGCCACTAGAGTCTTAGGAATTGCCATGATTAAGAAAAAAATATTATGAGACAATTAGACAGTAAAAAGAATATTTCAAAAAGGTTTTTCATTAGATTTACCATAGTCAAATCATAAACTTGTATTCGACGTTTAGAAGCTACATAGTGTGCAAATGTATAGGTAGATATTTCTAATCAGTAATTAATTTTGTTGAAACATTTATATGAACTGGCCATTACTCCATACTCCATAAAGCTCGTAATTTATTGAAAATGTGTAATAGAATATGAAAAGGTCAGTATTCTAATTTTAAGTGTTTACTTATACTTAAAGTGACTTTAGTTAAAGGTACTTATAGTATGGATCAAAACTTAATTACTTATCCTATACTACTGTTTAATATAGTTTTTTGATGAAATTTGATACAGAGATAGATTAGAAATTGAAGTAGGACATAGTCCTTTTGTCTCACGAAGATTAAACCGCGGGCGACAGCTAGTAGTCAATCAAACCAAAACTGGATACTTGACTATCGTCTTCCTAGGCTCTTCCCAGTTATTTATATTGGGGTCGTCTTCCAGTATAGGCTCCCATCAGATCTTCGCAACCCGATGTCTGGGTACCTAATACTGATATCCTGATATCCTGACGGATACAATGGCTGTCAGAATTTTTAGGCTTCTGAATACCACTAACGATTGTCATAGGTGTTCGTAAGACAACCGGGACCGACGGCTTTACGTGCGAAAGCATTAAATTGATTAAATCGATACGTTTGCACTAATTTTATTATTGTTGTGACTAATTGAGTAAAGGTAGAAGAGTCATCGTTTGCCACGACTGCCATGTTTGAGCTCCTGGGTTTTGTTATTGGGTTTGGATTTGGACCCGGTCAATGGCAATAGACTCGCTGCTATTACTTGGGACCTAACACACCGGCGATCTGTAGGGCACCTCTGGCTAACCTATCGAGGAATACAAACGTGGTCTTGTGATTACAGTGAGCCGTGAGCCGCCTTCCCTCAAATTAAAAAAAAACTCAAATAACATGCGCCTACATGCGTTTTTTTAAATTAATGTTTTTTTCAATTGTTTTTGCCAAACTCCAGCTGCGATGCAACCGCTTCCAGCCATTAGATTTGGAAAAAAGAATAGATTTTATTTTTAATTGGAACATATTCGGATATCGGTGCGTCAACGAGCGTTGGGTTCTTTATAATAGTGTCGAGGGGACCGGGTAGCCTGCAGCTATTTGGTTTGGAGTACGTATTGGAATAAGAAAATCTGCCCCCTGTAATAACTTGGCTACAATGAGCTTGGGCTGCTAGTGATCGCATATGAAGTATTGTTACAAAACAGTACCTAACAAGATTGTTAAAACTTTACGCTGTTATTCGTTGTGTACGAACTTACCGTGTGTGTTGAGTAAAAATAAAATTGAAATAATGTCAATTCTATATTGATATGTTTGTCACAGACCACAACAATATCCAGTCCATAGGTACTGGTGTTGACCTATACTATGGACCACTATTGATTTCTCCGTAGAAAAATTGCTCTTCGTAAATTCGTGAATTGATTTAAGTATTCTAATATAAAAAGGAAGCAACTGCTGCAATAAGATGAAAATTACCGAATGATATTCAATTTAAACTGGTAAATTATAACTAAAAGAGAAAGATAAAATATAGGAAACGACCTGATAGTTTAAAAATACTAGACAAAAGAGTATAAATATGACTTAACAGCTAAGAAATGGTCTTACGGTCGTATAGCCTAAGCGAGAGGGGCAATAAATACCCCATTACTTGCTAGCTTACAATAGGCGAGGCCAGAAGCAAATCAGCAAGCGCCCGGTACCAGGCGCCCAGATATACAAGGTAGTAGAGGTGAAGCGCGGGGCAGGGAGGTGATCCGTCAACGGCTCGCGGCGGTCACGACGACCGACGACCTAAGCCGTTGGACACACAGACTATGGCACAACGAGTATTAAACTCTTTGGAATATACCTTTTAGCAAATATTTTGCGTCGTTCTAGGCTCAAACTTGTGAGGTTGTAAAGCGTACTTATAAAGTTTCATTAAATCTCTTATACAGTCCAGAATCCTTAAAACCAGTGAGTGCTGGTGCATGTGCTACTCACTTTGCACTTGCCACTTCCAAAGACTTGAATATCTAATAATAAAGGTTGAGTGAATGGATCCATTTAAGTATCTATAATTTTGAAACCTTTGTTGAGTGAACTCCTGTGGTCCGGCCACACATAGATTAAGATCATAATTATTATAATCAACATTTTCCGAAAAGATATTTTTCCCCAGTGCAATCAAATCCTTTAGTCACGTAAATCCAATAAATTGAAAACTTGGATACCGATATAAACCAGTGTGTACGCACCCGCTTTGGGCGCGCGACTGCCCGCTCGCGTGCCAGTAATTGCCCAGCGTTCCTTTTTTGAATAACTATCACGACTTTTTCGCTCCAAATACTTTTTCTTTAGCTTTTGGTTGTTAAAGGTATTCCACGCATGCAGCCAGGCGGACGCGTTCGGATATTTCAGGCATTTCGCGTGTAATCATCGCAGTGTTATGGGTGTTCCTTTGCCTTGTTCCCGGTTTAAGGGCTTTTTGAGAGTCGAAACGTCCTTATGTTGTTTTACCTTTTTTGGGGATAATAATACTTGTAGGCTTTGGTTTCGTGTGAATTTTGGTATAAATTTGTTTGTAGCACAAATTGTAAACGTAAACCGTAAAAACAATAAAAAAAATATAATATTCTACTCTATCACTTAGATTCTCAATACAATAAGTTTAGATTCTACCTATAGCTTCTTTGTAATGCGAGCCATAGTATAACAACCATAGACAACGTTTATATGAACAAAATTATTTTCTTGTAAGCACACTAAAAAAACACTTAATTTTATCGACAGGAGAGTGAGACTTACCTATTGTTTTTGAGGAGACCTGATAATAAATATTGCAAATTAAAACACAATACAAACTCAGAAGGCAGAATGTTTTTTCAGTATCTACATAGTTTTTACAAACAAGGATTATTCTACACTTGATAAAACCACAACCTTTGAATTGCAAACTTGACCGAAAATCATATTTTTTATCAAAAAGGTTTCATTGTAAAGTTTTCACAGACCAAAGAGTTTGTATACATCATTGGAATATTATTGTTGCTATGTAGGTATCTTTCGGGGTTATATGATGAAAGTAAACATTTCGAATCTTTGTTATTATTTAGCTGTTTGTTTAACCAGTCAAGTGAAGTTTGGGGTTTGATTCTCAAATAACAACCTTTATGCATAATAATCGTGGTATTATGTAATGGAATAAAAGGTTTTAATTCTAGGAAATATCAATGCAATAAGAATTTCAGATCTATTCCCATCCAATACCAAGAGCTAATACCATTTAGTATTAGTTTATTACCAAATTTATTTTCTATTCCCAACGAGTACCACATTTTAAAACCAATACCAAAACAAGTTTGAAGACATTAGGTACAGTCAGGTTCAGTAAATTTAAAATGCTTTGAGTGATTTTAAGTAATGTTTAATCAAAATTATTTGGGTTTGAATATAAATCAAATATTGATTTTTCTTTTATTTTGTCATTTTTAGAGATTTAGATACTTTTATTTTACTATTCCAAGTCCAACAATTATAATATTATATACAAACAATCAAATAGTAGCAATTTTCAATACTTATTAATTAACTGTGATACTTACCTAGTATGTAAAAGTACAGAGCGATGCTCGAGTATAAAATATCACAGACAATCGATTTTTATATGGTGATGATATAATTGACTTAAGTAATAATAAATCACGTAAAAATTTGGCAAAAAATCGAATATGAATAGTTACAGTACTGAAAATCCAACAAAATTATATAAAATATCACAAATAATCGACTTTTAATGTAACAATGGTTTTGGCAAAAATTTCAAAAATAGATATTATCTTACAATCTAACAATAGTTATAAAATATCACAGATAATCAACTTTTAATGTAACTATTTCTATCAATAAATAATAAATATAAATAATAAAAATATTTATATCAACTTCAAATGTAACATATAATGTAATGTAACATAAATTAGAGGAACTATGCGAGTGTGTTCTTCGTCGCTTCCAAGATCTCCATGGATAGAATATAACTGGACAAATGGCACAGGACAACATTTAAAAGTCCCATCACATTCATAAACTTTAATTTTTGCCATTTGCGCTAGTTGATTTGGATGGACCAAAATAATTATTCGGGTATTAGACTCGTCTTTATAATCATACAGTACAAAATCTCGAAATTGTAAAGGCATTCCTACTTCATCTACTGATTTGCACTTTATTTTAGACACATCAGCTTCCTTGTTTCTTGCTTTATACAATTTTGTACTTTGGCTCCATTTCAAGCCACCATTTCTTTTTATAAACGTCAATCCACAGACAAAAATCGACCCTTTTTCGCAGGTAAAGAGAAATGGTTCATTGGAACTACTTATTTGTTAGTTTGGAAAGTTTTAGACTTTTAGCATTCAATTAAAATAGTAGAGTATGTAAATGTTACAAAATAAAATAAAACTTTGTGTAGCTGAGTGTACAAAAAGTCACGTTTTGGTATTCGTTAGTAATAGATTTTATATTTAAAAATATGTGGTACTCGTTGGGAATAGAAAATAAATTCGGAAATAAACTAATACCAAATGGTATTAGCTCTTGGTATTGGATGGAAATAGATCGAATTTCAGTAGGTAAGTATTATATAGTTATTTAGAAAAGAAAAATACGACCGCGGGCAGGATTCGAACCTGCGTCTTCTGGTTTCGATTCGAACCAGAAGACGCAGGTTCGAATCCTGCCCGCGGTCGTATTTTCCTTTTCTAAATAACTTTAAAATCTTAGCATGGAAAATGCCAAAAATATACAAAAAGAAAGTATTATATAGATTTGCTACCAATATTTTTTTTATTTACTAGTGACTCGCCTCCGCTTCGCACATGTGCAATGTACTAACAACGTACATGTATTATACATATAAACCTTCCTCTTGAATCACTCTATCTATTAAAAAAAACCTCATCAAAATCCGTTGCGTAGTTTGAAAGATCTAGGCATACATAGGGACAGACAGCGGAAAGTGACTTTGTTTTATACTATGTAGTGATTATTTTCAAATTTAATTTGTATTTCCTTCCCATCGCACCCTTAACCTTCATTAATAGGGATTAAAATTTAGATACTACAGGGTTTTACAGTATCCCAACGAATTACCTACAGCTGCTAACGGTAGCATCAGTTTTATCACTCCCATAGTACCTATAGGTAATTTTAACAATCAATAAGGAAGGTATAATTAGTTAATCACAAATTTCCTAACAAATTATATATTTTTTTTCTCTAAAATTAAATCTTACTGGGCACTGGTGATTATACATAACGATTCAACATAATTTCTAATAAAAATAGTTGCTTATCGCTGATGTCTCCTTCGTCTTTTGTGTTCAAAAATAATTTGAAAATCCGTGTATGTTCTTTTGTTTTTAATAATTAAAAAAAAATATTTTATTAAATTTTAATATAGTAAGTAAAACATCATGAAATATTTTTGTTTATTAAAAGACGAGATGATTTTTTAATTCACTTTAGGTAGATACATCCCCGTAGAAGATCAAAGCAAGTATTAAATGCTGTTCAAATAGTATTATTGTTTAATTTCTTTTGATTAGTGAGGGGACATCAGTTATGTCGATAAAATATAAAGACAAATACTTCTAAATATAATAGATCTCTTACGAAAATTTGCATTAAGTAAACATAAAAAAAAATAGTGACCTAATTCGCAAAAAAAAATGAATGTAACTCATGTTTTGGCAGAAAGTAAATACCTACTTAGTTGGAATTTAGGCTCGAGTAATTCATTTGAACTAACTTATAACTTGGCGAGTTGCTGACGATTCGGACACAATATATTGGGACACATTGTCCGAATTGACACATTTTAATTTTAATATATTTTTAGTGACAATTCGGATATCATTAAATTATTGAAGCTATTTAGTACAGTCAGACAAAAAAGCGTTACCAAATCTATTTTAGAGCTATTGCATAGCCATTTGGTAGAATTATCTTTATTAGTACGTCCAATTTGATTTGGATTAGATGAACATGCTGGTTCCCCATCTCCTAAAATAAATATGTAGGTAAATATTTCTAAACACTAAAAACTGGAACGATTAAAAGTCTCTCTGATGAAAAATTGAATAGAAATCTCATACAACCAGATCTACCATTTCAGTAATTACCTAAAACCGTAATCCTAACTAATATTATAAATGCGAAAGTGACCAAACATAATCAAACATTTATTTGACAACTTCTTGGTTTTTCTAGAAACCACGCGAACATTCGCGGAAAACAGCTTATTATTACAACTTTATACTTAGACAAATACAAAAATCTTACACAAAAACTAATTACTAAACATAATCATGTTTAAGCTATCGGTTTGTGTAATTATTATATGCAATTAGTACATAATAATTATAAAATTATTTAACTTTCCTCCAAAAAACATGAAAAACAACATAAACTGCCACATAATTTCTTTTTTCACTTTAACCACTTAAGTACTTGCACTGACCTTGACTTAGGACGAATGGCTTGCTGTTCGTCGGTGGTGCGTCAGAGCAAAACGAGCGAATGAGACCTTTACGAATAAAAGAGATAGAAAGAGTGTCTTTTCTATGCATCTATCAGCGCTTCAAAATTTCAAATACTTATTACCCAACTGCCAAGGCGCGTATCTATTTATGTGGGTTTAGAATATTATTTATTAAAAACGGCATCTTTCGTTAAAAATAAAACTGTATTTTACGGATGGAGGACGGATTTCTACAATTAGGGTATCGTTGGAAGTTTTTTATCTGACTGTACAAAACAGCTTTTTTTATTGGTGTCCGAATCATCAGTGAAAGAAATATTAAAATTAAAATGTGTCAATTCGGACACTGTGTCCCAATATATTGTGTCCGAATCGTCAGCAACTCAACTTGGCATTACAGAATTTTAATTTTTATATATTTTTTTTTTTTTTATTTACTACGCCAGCCCAATTACGCCAGATGCAAAATTACTATTAAAAACTTTTTATAATATTGATTTCTGACATTTACGCGAATATTATACAATGAAATAAACTACTTTTTACGGATTTTATCGTGTTATATTGTTATTATTAATACCGACGTTTCGGACCCTTTACTGCGTCCCATGGTCACGGGTAGACTCATGACCATGGACGTAGCTTTATTTCAACTTTTTTTAATGTCTAAAAATCTTATATCGATGAAATTCCATCACTATCGTACTTAAAAAACAATATCGGTATTAAGGGGCGCGGTGACCCTTAGCTAATCGGGCGATAAGCTCTATGAAGGGCTCTTAGTTAATTACAGATTTTGAGGGCAATATACATTTTTTTAGTCCATTACTCTTTTGTATGTGTCATTCAAGCTTATAACCATGGAGTTAGGGGAAGAGACTTGCAAATCCTGTTGTCCTGGATGCTGATAGTCTCTTATTCTTGTATGCTTGCTGGAAAATGAGATACTCTTCTCTTAGGCTAATATTCAGAGAAAATTCAGAAAAAAAAATATACAAAGAAAAATTAGGTATATCTAACTACCTCATTAGCTTAGTGGTCACAAGCCCGGCTTCTACGCTTGTGATCCTGTGTTCGATTCCCAGGTCGGGCAGTGTTATTGGGTTTTGCTTTAAAACGTTTTGATGCGTAACTTGTCCAAAAAAAACATCATCATTTGTTTATTTTTTTTTTTTGTATTTTTTACCATTTTTCTTAATTTAAATATACTGTAATGTTTATATGCGAGTTGTCTTCAATCATCACAGGCTAAAAAAAATCTAAAACATTTCAACCACCTGGCTTGCTTTTAATCAAAGGCAAGTAACGCAAGCACCAACCTCCCACAACTCATTAATTTGTGAAAAAAACAAACAATATGTAATCATTACAAGAAAAGGGTATAACAATACTATGGTGACAATAGAAACAGGTCTCTTGTCACCCCTGTACGTTGGTACCGAAAATTGTGCTAATTTGGTATCGATGTGGTGTAGCACCTCTAAAATAGATATATGTAGATAATAGATAAGTTTTAAGTCTTTTTTTTTTAAGTTTTAATAGACAGGTTTTTTTTTAATTCTTCATATTCGTACTGAATTAAGTTTGCATCAATTTATATTAAGGTTTTGAATACATGAGGTGTCGGCATCATCATCAACCCGTATCCTGTCCCACTGCTGGGCATTAGGATGATTAGGATTAGGAGGGATTAGGCTATCCATCTTAGTTCCACCACGCTGGCCTAATGCGGATTGGCAGACTTCATACCCCGTCGAGAAAATCTCTAAGTCTTGCAGGTTTCCTTACGATATTTTCTTTCACCGTTTAAGCAAGTGATAATTAATGATTAATACGCACATGATTTCAAAAATTCAGAGATGAATGTCTTGGAATCGAACTAGAGACCTTTGACTTGGCAGTCCATTGGTCATGTCACCAGGCTATCGCAGCTAACATGAGGTGTAGGTAAATTGAAATTAAAACAACCCTTCCAATCTATTTAGAGGTCATCATATCAATAAATGTAACATAGTTAGTTCTAATGAAGAACACCTAAATGTCTTAAACCATATAACAAGAAGAATTACTTCCTTCCTCTTCGTCTCGCAAAACGTTACGAGAAAATATCTTGACATCCCTATTACCACTGATCATTAGTAAAAAAAACAATTGAATCTGTAACAACGCTTGCTCCTCTAAAAACCGTGGTGACAATAGATTTCACAACCCCTGTACCAACCCCGGTACGTTTGTGGCGATGATTGTGCCAATCCAGTACCACAGCGGTCGCCGTAACGTGATTATGTATATCGTGGCTCATATCGATTCTTATTTCATTTGGCAGGGGTGAAAATGTGTAATTTTCGTCGTCAGTTTTTTGTAGACTTTGTGCTACAACTTACTTTACACGATTATATAACATACCAATCCGGCTGTGCTTAGGTCTCATGTAATAGGAGGCGAAACACACATTATTTTACACGAATTCGTATTTATTTTAACCTATTTTAATTAATGACTGTCTAGTCTAATAATCGATTGTCTGCTACCCTGGAAGACCTGGGATCGATTCTCAGGTGTACCAGTCTTATTGATTTTTTCTATGAAATTCTCAGTAGCAGCTCAGAGTTTTGATTTGGGCTCGGTTAAATGGCTCGCCCTACTGTAAGGGACCTAAACATACCGACGAAATATTAATGTACAAACGTCAAGCTATCCAAAACTGTCAAATTTTCCTAATTGCATATAAACCTTATTCTTTTGAATCAAAGTTGAAACTCTATCAAAGAAATTTGACAGATTGAGGTAGCTTGATGTGCTGGCCTCTGTACATGAGTACACCTCTGCCTAGACCTTCGGGAATACAGGCGTAATGGTATGTATGTCAATTAATAAGAAAACGACAGTCGTTACGTAGTAATTTTATTATTCTACATTTTAAAAGCAATACCCTATTTAGTTCGATAGCCTTAACCAATACCTACTACCTAAATGGAGGGATAGAACAGTATAGTAATTGATAAGAGTAAAACAACCCCCTATCTTCCGACAGCAGATCTTTGTAGAGACTTCTACTTAGTGACTTTTGAGTCATCGTCAACATCAAGTCAGCTAAGCAAAAATACGGACTCTGATCAGCGCGATCATATAAATCCCATGGCTGTGACAATGGAGCACGGGAAAACAGAAAAGGGGCACAATAATACAACACATGATGTATATCATTCTCAGTTCGATATGAAAACTCTATCATAACACGGAGAGAAACAACTCATCGCCGCAGACAGCTATTTATTCAGCCGATAGAGTCAAACCATAGAGAAAGCCGCGCGGTATAATAACTACTTATAAATCAACTGTTATCTATGACACATCGACACTCGATGTATCGACGCGATGCGGACACCACTAAAACGTAGCGCGTGGGTTAGTGGATCTATGGTAATAGTCGAAGGAGAATATCTTCATTCTTAGGAGCACGATTTTTATAAATAATAGAAAGAAACTACCTCATTATCCTAATGGGTCCTAACCATAAATGCTATAGATTCTGGGTTCGATTCCCAGGTTGAGAAAAGTTCTAATGGGTTTTCTATTAAATTTTCAGTAGCAGCTTGCAGTTTGGATTTGTGTTAATGGCAATAGGCACGCTCCCATGCTTACATGGGACCAAGAGGTGTACCAATGTACACCCATAGTTCGCCGGTATATTACGAACTATGTGGGTACATTGGTACACCTCTGCTTAACCCTTCGGGGAATACAGGCGTGATGGTATGTTAGTGTTATATAAATATTAGGTATGTTAATCGCTCACTATGAGTCTCATAAGGAACCTCAAGATCACTCAGCGAGTATCAGTATTTATTTACATGACCAAATCAGAAATGAGAAGATTCTTAGAAGAACGAAAGTTGATGACATAGCTGAAAGACTTAGCAAGCTTAAGTGGCAATTGGCGGGGCACATAGCTCATAGAAGTGATGGCCGATGGGGCAAAAAGGTTCTCGAGTGAAGAAGACCACGCACCGGAAAGCGCAACGTGGGACGGCCTCCAACGAGATGGACGGAGGACCTCGTAAAGGTCGCTGGAAGTCGTTGGATGCAGGCGACATATAACCGGTCCTTGTGCAAGTCTATGGAGGTGGCCTTTGTTCAGCAGTGGCCTTCTTGTGGCTGATATGATGAACATGATGTATAGATACATAGAAAGAAATAAATGGACTTACTTACAGATGAAAACGTTTACCAAATAGAGATAATATAGAAATCTCTATAGGACTGCAGTTAAGGTGATAGGAGGCCAGTTTCCAAAACATCAGTGCAATATTTCATATTCAATTATACTTCAATTTTTTTTAAGATTTCAATTTAGATATTCTTCAACGCTTTGTGCTGGGACACCTTTTTCCAAATTTTAAACCACTGAAATCACTTTCTTAAAATCTAAACAGTATTACGTCACATCGCCTTCGGCGCCGGGCAGCGCACGCGCCGCGCCACTCTTAACTATAACCGATGGACAATTACGACCACACGGTCGACACACACCGTTACTCGATCGATATCTACACGTTCGACAATTAGCATAGTTGATGCTTTTCGTGTTGGGTACACAGATTGCTTCGATTTTTTTTAAAGTACTTTAACTACCTACTTATCCTTCATAAAATTAAAGCCATCGTTACTAACAGCTTTCGAAGGCTCCGTATCACACGATTCCTACAGGCAATCCTTTTGTACATTCACTATTAGTTTCTACTATTGCCAAATAGCAAGTCAAGGTAAACATTTTTGCTCTGATTTCTCTCTTACCAAAATGTAATCTTTGCCACTGGTGATGACCATAAATAGATCGCTCTCGGTACCTAATTTTATTTTTTATCCTAGGTACCTACTTGTAAATCTGTAATTAAATCTAATTATAACTAAGATAACTTATAAAGATACTTTAACAAGTCAATATTTGTACATATCAAATTATTGTCTATATTTTTTCCTCCTCCGACAACTGTAGGTTTAACTCAACGTTCAATCTCAAACTTGTAGCAGTGGAAGCAACAAATGGAAGCAATTTCCCGAAGCGTTCCGTATACCTATGACCTAATAGTGCGTTAAATCTGGAACCTGTTATTAGGCCGCGCTTATCTCAAAATGCCATGCTGTGAAGCGGGAAGGCATCATTTAGTTTCTGATGCAATTATGCCATAAACTGGACATCTTATTTCTATGCAATCTACAATCGGTTGTACAACTATTCGTTTGACAAGCAGAAGGCAGGACTATCAGTTAAATGTGCACACGGCCTTTGTAAGGTAAAGAATAGACAATCAACAACAAATAATAGATACCAAATGGCAACCTTTTATCAATAAATAGGTACAGCACATCAAGCTACTCCAATCTGTCAAAATTCTTTGATAGATTCTCAAACTTTAACGCAAAGTAATAAAGTTCATTTTCAATTGGGGAAAATTTGACAGTTTTGGATAGCTTGGCCTGCTGGCGTTTGTACTGGTAATTTGATGATTATAAATTATTTTTCCTTCAGAATAATATAGTATAAATATAATCTATAAGTGCTTCATTAGTCTAGTCTAGTTGTCGCAAAAGGGACTGCTGAGCTGAGGTCCTGCGTATGATTGCGAATCAAACCTCTATGAGATTCCCAGCAGTTCTGAGTTTTGTGCCTTATTTATGTTAATAGGCGCACCCACTGCTATATGGCTTCTAAAAATAAAATGTGGGTTTACTGCAGTACACTTACAGCCTAACCCTTCGAAGAATGCAGGCGTAATAGATATAATTTATAGAAAATATGAACATGGAATTTGAAAATTAAAAAAATATTGAAGATTCTCTTAAAAACAATGCATGATTACGCATTTGACTTGTAACTAATTCCTAAAATACGTCGTCTACCCCACAAGGTATAAATTCCGCGCTCAAATTACACAGTTCTAACCATAGACAACATGAAACGTCATATTATTTTGATTTCCACGTCAAAAGGCACAGGCAATTGTCTTTTATTCCTGTTAATATTTAATGCATGATTAGATAATTAAAGAGCTGGCCTTCCTTTGATTTACGATGAATTACTGTAGGATAATCAGGTAATATTATGTAGCTATTAAGGCGGGGACACGATTGACTGACTTGCATTACGTTAACTGCGTCGAGTTATTGCGATTAAAGACCGTCTGCAGTATCTTTATTTAAAATATATTTTATTTGTATCTGTATACAAACTTCTTAGAGCCAATATTTGGAGAATTTCATCTTTGAACACTTCCAGGTCCGTAGGTGACTAAATCATTTCTACACAAAATGCTTTTCCGTTAATTTCTCTCAAATCTTATCTCCACTATCCTCGATTTTTCCCGATAACCACTAAATAACTTTGGCTACAACGGTTATAAAATAATACGGGAAGTTCTGACGTCATTGCCGTAGCGTAACATAAGCCTATTGATACCTGGGTCAATGATTATGACCTATTATTACGTAGGCGTGGCAGAGGGTCAAACGGTGACAAATTACCGTAGCGCGTAATTTGCCTAACAATTTAATGACATGCACAGATTATGCAATTTGCATAGATTATTATGCAAACCACATGTTATTTTTTAAATTATTGTGACTGGTGTGGCGATGGCGCGATGCTAAAATTTAAAACAAGAACACATTGATACTTTTATCTAATAAGTATCTAATATTAATTTTAAATTGGGACAAAGGCATGAAAATAATTAATTATTATGAATTTGGAACTTAACTCTCATTTTCCTATTCGCAGGTATAGATATCTATAATAGAGTAAGTATTAGACTAGTATTAGGTGCGCGTGCGCTGCTTCTGTATCAGATAATTAAACAGAGGTGTACTAATGTACACCCACAGTTTGCCATTATGATTAAGTCCTATGTTATAGGGGCGAGCCTATTGTCATTGAAAATCCAAACTTCGAGCTGCTACTGAAAATTTCATAGAAAAATCCATTAACACTGCTTGACCTGGGAATCGAACCCATGACCTCTAGCGTAGCAGTCGCGCTTACGACCACTAGACTAATGAAATAGCTAACTATTTGCCCAACAAACATTAGAAACTGCATGGAAAAACTATCATCCTGTGACCTCCTGATAGAGTACAATGTCACCTTATTTAGTTTTATTGTCTTAAAGCAACGTTACTAAAATAACAAATGTTAAGCATTTATGTGCCTAATGCCTAAGCATTAGGCACATAAATGCGTATCAGACGTACGAATTACGATACACATTTAGGCACATCAGGGGGTCTACGCCCTAAGCACGAAGTCCGTAGTTTCGACCTTCGTTACAGGCGTTTCCTACTCCGTATCATCTACGGACGGATGATTCGTTCGGGGCCCGAACTAAGAATGAATGACAACACAATTTGACAGTTGTCCCTACTCTCGATGTGTTTTTACCCGTTCGAAAAATTGAATTTGACATTTGTTTTATCGGACTCCGAAGTTTCGGAGAACTTTCGAACGGCTCGTAACTTCGTTGACGGAGATAGGGAGTAGACCCTCAGGTTTGGTCTAACACAACTCCCATACCACTTCCCCGTAGAGTTAGGGTTAAGGAGTACCAAATATACCTACACCCATACGCATGCGCTAATTTTAGATCTACCTATTTTATAAATTCTCCTGTATTCGTATTCTCCTCCCTAATGCTATGTAAATCACTCAAAAAATACTGCAGTTCAAATAAAAAGGTGAAATCTTAACCTACGCACCAAATATCTGGAGTAGAGGAGGTCAAACCTATGACTCTAATAACATACTCCTAATGGCTATTACAACGCCCATAAGAGAAAGCAGCCTCATTAAATAATAAAATTATTATTGCTCGCTTGTGGCGTCGATTAAATCGATGACTCGCATATTAAATTCGACAAACTTTCGAAGCTCATGTTCGCAACTCAACACATAAAAGAAACAAAATTCGAAAAAAGAATTTGGCGCCATGACACTCACGAGTCAAAGATGCCGCGGTGCTACAACCGTTCCGAAACGCACTCAATAAATTACGACGCCTAATCACCCTTAATTGGGATGTGTCGTGACCCAACTTAACCTCAGGTCGACAAATAAGAACAAAATAATGCAAACATAATGATACGTGCTGGCTGAACGTTACAACTTTTAATTTTCGAACGTTAAGCCCGACGTTCGTGGACTGTAATTATCGTCTTTTCCGAACTTAAGTATAAGGATAGAGATATTAATAGTCCGTGGTGTTTGCTTTTTTCTTTGATTTATATATTTTTATAGATTCGGTGAAATTAGTGGTTTGTTATAGTTTTTGTTGTGCCGCTAATGGTTATAAATGTGTGACCGTAATAAAAATAATATTTAAGGATCATGCTCTAATGTCCAGGGTGTAAATGCGTGTGGCCGTAAAATGACCTTACGGATCACATCAGAGCAATGTTAGCTCCATCAAAAGGGTTAAAAAGAGAGCCTTTTTTATTTATATTTGTTATTTTAGCGTTACTTTAAGACAATAAAACTAAATAAGATGAAATTTTACTCTATCAAGACGTCTACCTCGGGATGATATTTTTCCATGCAATTTCTAATGTTTGTTGCGTTACAGTTTTTACTTTTATTCAGTAACATCTAAATAAATAAGGAAGGCACTAAGGGTTTCCATCTATATATTATATCCCTTTTAATCACAGTCCCCACGAGCACGACCAAAAATTAATCACAAAATTATACACCGCGCTAACATCAAAAGAGTCTCAATAAATCATTTAACATATTTCATAGAGAAAAGACTGATAGTGTCGCGATTTGCATCGCCTTCGTCCCGCTAATTGAGCAATTCCATAGATAAATAGATAAAACACGACTACACCCTAAATTATGCGAATTATTTGCATATAATAACTGTGGGGTGACACATTAATGGAGAGGTACGGGTGAATAACAGACGACTAAGTTTGCGTAATCTTTGAATTAAGCGTCGTTAAAGTTCTTAATTTATTTCATATTTAATAATTATCTTCTTATTTCCTGTATTTATATAGATATTTTGAAATATCTTAACAAATAATATGAAAAGATAATAAATCATTTAAAAATATAAAAAATAGTAGCCCACCGGTATCGGGAACAGTATCCAAGCGTGTGGTCAGGGCTCTAGCGAGAGGAATCTCCTTATTATTATTAGTTATTATTTATCTTTTTATTTATCTTATTAATTATGTAATTGTTAATTACTGTAGGTAAATATACACCAGAAAATTAAGAAAAAGGTTTTATCTATTTATCTGATCGGGAAAGAAACTCAACGCTAAAACCGATGTCAGCACCTTCGGTTATTCCTACTACAACCAATCAAAATTAATTTTATGGCATTAGCTTAGCAAGTGTGACGAAAACTTTACAGTCCGTGGAATTAAATTGGGTTGGTCGTAAGTGGCGCCATTAGTTTCTTGGTTGCCATCCCCGTTCTCCCAGGACAATGGATTAAGCGGATGCAGTGATTGCCTACACATTAGGCTATTTTGGAACATCAGGCTTTTTTTCTTAATGTTTGTAAAAATAAACTTATTGTAAGCACTCTGATACTAAGACATAATATATTATACATAATTTACAGTTTATTTAAAACTAAAATCTTGCAGAGATCGTCATCAGTATCTAGTCTCAAAAGCTAGCCTACTGTCATTCGTCTGTTTATTATTGAAAGAAAACACGGTAAATCAGTCTTTACTCTCATAAATTTGAAGTCTAAATTCCCATAAACCCCCAAACAATGGTACTTCAAATAACAATAGTTCTGCAGTTAACCGCTCACCCCAGAGGGAGCCACAATCGCACGGGGACTTTTATGCAGACCGTAATGACGTTACGCTGATGATTTGGGGATCGCGGGCGCAAGATAAACCGATAAATATTAGTTATGCATAAAGTTATAGACCGCTTTCTAGGGATTAGAAAGGATATCGTAATAAAGATTGTCATACTAATTCGTGGGTTATGGTTACGTAGGTATAATTGTGTAGGTATGCAGGTAATTTTATGTAGGAGTGCCACAGCTCTGTTCCTCCGTTCCTACCATGTATTTATTGATCTCAGATCTTGACGAGGAAAAAAACACGTTAAGTGTAACCTACGTGAGCCTACTCTTCTAATTTCATTGCAATGTCAAGAGACAATACGATAACAAGTATTGGATTAAAAAAAAAACATTTGTTTAAAATCCCATTCGAACAAAATACTGGAACGTAATTTTCTACAAGCGGTTTCGATGCATCAAACATCACAAGTAGGTATCAAAAAATATTTCACACGACATTACATTAAGATGGATAAACTTTTTGCACATAGCGCTAAATGGTTGAAAATAAGTAACTTTTTATGTTGTTTAGTTCCATATTTAACGGAGTAGTGGATTCCAGAGTAAGTACTTACCTATCTTTCGGCATAGGTACCAGAAGATCCTCATTGTCTGACGATGGATGACCTCATCCGTGACTCCATCCAACCCATTCAACTTGTTAACAATACCAATATTCAATCGATCGTTATTATTTTCAAGGGATACTGCTGGCTGTCTTATGAATCAGCATTATAAAAAAAGACGGATGATGAATATAAAAAAAGTATTAAGGCGGTTCCTAAAGCACAAAGAATTAAAACATACTGAATTCGCAATGACAACAGCTGTCAAATACAATACGAATTCGTCAGCCAATTTCACACGATAAATAATAACCACCTTTTCTCCTAGACAATTATTGCATACAATTTAGTCCACCACATAGGGTGCTAACAGGCTTATATCAGCAGAACTTGTCCTCCTGTCCCATGAGAGGCCAGTCCTGGGAAGTGAACGGAATACGCGATCGGCTGTTCGCCCTAGCTGAGAACAAAAATCAACAAGGGTTTTGTCAAGCGTGTCTGCGCGTTGTTCATTTTTGGGTGCTTAGGATGAAAGATAATGTGGATGCGTTATATCCAAAATGGCAGTTAACATATTAGTCATCTAGCTCTATCTAAAACAATCAGGGGGTTTTATTATGTCAAGATTGCCATTGAGTGACTTCAGAATTGTGATTTTTGACAGTTTTATCTATCAATCTACAATTTGAAATAGCAAATTTGGGCCCCAGATAGATAGACACAGAAAGAGGTCCTTCATGACCGGTTCGCTAGTATTACAAGGCGTAATCGCGAACGATTACAAGGTATTTACCTTGTCTATCAAACAGAAGTCCTAGAACCTGACAACCCTGATTTCAATTTCTATTTCATGCTGGCTTCACAAGAAGCTGCCAATTTGGAAAACAAAGATGAGCTATTTCATTACAATGAGGCATAGTGTACCTAATACTTATTCCACTGACAAACTATGTAATATTTCACTGGCAAACTATAAAAAATATAGTGATATAGTTAATCCGCCAAATATACAAATTAGATAGTATTATAATATGCTAGAATTTACTTCTGCAATTCACTTGAATATATTCAACTGTGCTCACTTAAACTGCCGCATCCATCCGACCCTCACTCCGCTTAATCCCTCTGAGTGGACGAATGTCAAGCGTCACTCAATATTGAGAACTGTTGACGTTCGGGATTACGAGCGAAACACTCGGATATGAATATTTATATTTGTTATTTGAGAATATTACTTACTGTTTCGAAAATTCTGTTGTCTCAAAAATTATTTAAAAAAAAAAATTACTATTAAAACGTAAATTTCTTTTATATCGGCCAATAAAAGATGTCAATCATTTCATTCTCTTCTCTTGTCTTTATATTCTTGCATTATAGAAAGTGGAAAAAGAGTGGTGAACTATTTGCACTATGACAGGCTTTTATTAATATTGAATATTAAAAAAAACTTTGACTTCGGATGATTTGACGCTAAGCAGGCAAGTACATAATTTAAGAAAAAAAAGTTGCAGGTAGGTATGTTCATCGATGCTAAAATAATCAGAGTTACTTACTTGCAAATCACATCGGAGTTAATTATTTGACAATGTATAAAATCCATTGAATATATCAAATATTTACAAACACCATCAATAAACGCCTTCGATTATCCCGCAAAGAGTCTTATTTAGTACCACAAAACTTAGCTTCACCAATCAAAAAGCAGATAATACCTACATCCCCCAAAAGTGATGTCAAAATTTAATATACAACCAACCTTATTAGGGTTAGTACTTATTAGCTTACCACCCTATCTTGATCAACTACCCTCAAGTGCGGGTTAATAAAGGGCGCATTACTGTGTAAACATGGTCACGTGACCTCCCGCCGGCGGTCACGTGACCACCACAGACTAGATAGATATCTCCCGCGCACGAAATTATCTTTGACTGGTTTCGCGCGCTTTTTCATGTCAAATTAAGAAGTTCTGTACTTGACGAACATACGCTTTTTATTTTTACATCGTATTTGATCTTGCACACACTCTATTTTTTCCAATTAATAGATTCGGGTTCAATTTCCACAAATCACAAATATTTATGTGATGAACGTAAGTGTTTTAATAAATAATTGTCCAGGGTCCAGGCATTTCTTATGACAATGTATTATAAGTCTGTATTTAGGTACTTTACACTTTTGAATAGCTTGATCAGCTGGCGTCTGTACCTACCTGAAATCATGAAGCATTTGTTTTCTGTACAACAGAGAGCCGCAATAGATTTAAATTAAATATTAGAGCAATATGTAGATTTTGTACGTACCACAAATAGACACATCTACAATACATATTCCATGCCGAATAGCCTTCCACCATTATCATAGAGTACCGTTACAAAAGTAATAAATGTATTTTACATACCATCACGCCTGTATTCCCCGAAGGGTTAGGCAGAGGTGTACTAATGTACACCCACATTTCGCCGGTATGTTTAGGTCCCATGTAATAGGGGGCGAGCCTATTGCCTTTAACCGGGCACAAATCCAGACTCCGAGCTGCTACTGAGAATTTCATAGAAAAACCCAATAACACTTTGCTCGACCTGGGGATCGAACCCAGGACCTCTAGCGTAGCAGTCGATGTATTTTACACTGACAGCGAATTCTGATCATTAAAAATGTTCAAAATATCGAACATCAGTTGACATTACGAAATTGACTAACAGAATAAATCTGAATTATATTATTTAACATTAGATACTTAAAATTACTAGAATTTGCCTTCTGAATAAACATTTTTATAAAGACAAAATAGCAAGTGATGAATTAAGAAATTTAAAAAATTGTTACAAAAAATGTGCTAACTACACAGTCATTACACCAATTAATTGCTCAAAATAATGAAAGTAATTACAAAAAGCATTCAGATATACTTGTTACCGTGTTATGTTCTTGATTGGGGGTTTTGACCGATTTTAACCACTATTTAGTAATACGCTTCGGGCGCCATCTTGTCATACGTGATAAAATGTAATCCATAATGGTTTAGTTAAATGTTTAATTATAGTTGTTCTAAGCGATTAATCACTCCATAGATTGAGTTTTCATTGAAAAAGGTCAAGTGGTTTGAAAATAAATAATACATTTTGCGAAATATGAAAGTATTTAATATGTCATGAGCTGTGCATATTAATATTCAATCGTTTTTAATTATAGTAGGCAGTAAAGTACAATAAATAAAGATTTTTTTAGGCCCGCATTGTAGAACAGTGCTTAAGCAGTGATCAGCAACAAACTTGACAGTGATTCTGTAATTATTATTTCTTCTATTTTTAATTATAGTAAAGAAGTAAAGGAGAAGCTAAATAGCCAATATTTATCAATTCAGAGGAATAAAAGGTTTAAGTTCCCACTATGTTTATCCTGTGTAGCCGATCGTCAAACAACTGCGGGATGGTACATAATATATTTGTTAACGCATTTCTAGGCGTAGTCGCGGCGTCTACGCAGTGTCTACGAAACGTCTACGAATCTGCTACGCAGCGTCGTGCCTACGCGGTGTCTACGCGGGTCTACACGATGACTACGCGGCGTCTACGCCAAAGCAAGCAGACAATTTAGCGCACTCTATAGAACTTTCATGCTACATTACTTATGGATAAGATATTATAATAAAATAAACAGTAATGTGATAACATTTAAAAGTAATGGTAATTACCTTAAACCGACATTATCTTTTTATTTTAATCAATGACATCACAAAACAAAATTCATCCTATTTAAATTAAAAATCGTTTTCCGGCCTATCCGCCATGTTGTCTGGACTGTCAGTGTCAAATGCGCGCGCACTTGACGCCAGCACCCGGCCGCCGCCGGCCATCCATTTGAATAATACGAATAGCTATTACACGATACGAAAGGATTATAATGTGTATCCGTCAATCTGTAGAAGTAATGCTTGTTGCTTTTGCTCGTGTTAAACTTGGGTTTCCTGTGTTATCATTTTATCAGTGGCTAGTCAGATTTACTTGCACTTATTCTGTCATATCTACTTCCGTTTCCCTTAATACAAGTCTATGTACATACAAAAAATCGTAGTTCTTGATTTTCTTTAGGGGTAATGTTTTAAACCCTTTTCTGTTTAGATAGTTCATTTAGATTCTGACGAACTGTTTAAAATTAATAATACTAATTGACGATTAGGTACTTACGATACTTATGTAAGTATCGTAAAGAATATTCTTTTTTATCAAAGAACGAACTGTTACAATGCTAAAACTAGTACTTAGATAATATTTATTTATTACGGTCACAAATAAAAAGAACGTTGAATTTAAATAGTATTCTAAACGGGTTCACTATAATTATATATCTCTATTCAGAATTCAGACACCGATATTTACTATGCAAGGTAATGTTGGCTTAGTATTCTTGTATGAATATCATTACCTACTTTATTTAAAGCGTATATATTATTTCGCTAGAGGTACTCGGAATAACTCACTACATTATTACAGGCATCGTATACCCCGTTTATCCTTCATCATTAGCAAAATATAGTGTTACAAAATTTAACCGCAATATTTCCCTAATCACAGTACTTATACGATAAACCCAATCATACATAAAATGCGAGCATTAAATTATGGGACATATCCCACAAATAACAATAACGACTTAAAGACACGCACGTCCGTCCATCGCGGCGGGCAAAAGCATAATGCGCAATAATAATTCTAAATTCAAAACTGAAGAAGTTACGATGGCCGGTCGCGCACGGGCCGGTGTTGCCAGTTATATAATTAGAAAATGAAAGGGTGGCGCGCACGCAGCCTGGGGCTCGACCACTACTATCGCTCACCATCGAGCCTGCTCCCGCTAGTGTTGTGACAACGATTTATTGTCGATTTTCTATAATCTCTGATACCGATGAATTTAATGTTTTCCTTATTGTAGGGCGGTAAATATGGGCATTTGAAATGTCATGCCACACTGGTCATAGCTTACTACTGCAGGTATTCATAAAACTAGAACTAAATGGTAATATACTTTAAAACAGCTACAAAAGCGTCGGGTAAGTCGTTGTAAGTAAAGTTTCATTTTTTATTACACTTTTGTAAAAATACACTGTTCGTCTTAGCTTAATTTCTGCAAGATTCTTACTATATACCTTGTTCAGCAGTTACCGACCACTTATAATGGTAGCACATCATTTTCAATTAATTATTAATTTTGACCAATTAACCAAACACGAAACACAGATAAACAAGTGCCTAAGTCTTCTTTCTAGCTTAAAAACTACCAAATATCGATACTATAACAGTCAACACTAGTATAAAAATATACTCCCCACCCCGGAGGGCAAATGGCAACATTCTTTATTTTCGAATATTAATAAGGAGCGTGCAACATTACACCGTATTTCACATTGGGTAACATCATTATCTTCCCTCTTAGTCTCTCTAACACAATCTCTATATCTCCACGCTCTTCTAATGTTCGAATTTCATATAATGACGACCTTTTCGGTGCAAGATAGTAGATCGACGAAGATTTATCTAAGTTCTATAACGACCTGTATATCTGCATACGTGTTTATAGGGTGTATATAATTACTACCTTTGTTCGATAACTCATTCAGTGAAGGAAAAATGTAATGAGAGTACATTATGTAGGTGTATCATAAAGAAATAATGTTGCTGTACAATACATAATTATGTGTCATGAGTACGTTAAATGAATGGTCAAAAAATAATGTGAAGTACGTGATAAAACTATAGTGGTTGTCTGTTAAGTACCATGGTTTTAATTTAAACGCGCACTTTTTGAAAATCGAACACACAGAAACCGAAAGCTCCATCATGTACAGACACCAGCAAGTCAAGTGATCCAAAAATGTCAAATTTTCCCAATTGAAAATGAAACTTATTGTTTTGTGTTAAATTTGAAAATCTATCAAAGAAATTTGACAGATTGAGGTAGCTTGATTTGCTAGCCTCTGTACAACAATATAGTACCTACTCACTTACTTAGTTATTATTTTGTTTTCCGATTGCATTTTTTTTTTATTGCAATACACACACAACCTTAAGGGTCGTCTGATGGTAAGCAGCCACAGTAGCTGCAGGAGACCTCATATAGCCAGTATTTTAACCGGCTAAATTGCCTTTGAAACCGGAACACAATGAACTGTTAGAACATTTTTTCTTAGCGACAGAATATACATATAGCAATACGCTGATACCGTC
This sequence comes from Acronicta alni, assembly GCA_964056405.1. NCBI lineage: Eukaryota > Metazoa > Arthropoda > Insecta > Lepidoptera > Noctuidae > Acronicta > Acronicta alni. The sequence goes on from OZ043936.1 coordinate 7,853,929, forward strand.
AGCAACGAATGTCGCTGAACACAGCAATATTTTCAAAACATGACAGCTCCAAAACTGGTCAAGAGATTTTTTTAATATGAAGGAAAGGTAAATATTTAATGGTCATCTATGGAATGTTTTCGCATATCCTTCACATGTCAGTGACTTCATATTATTAAAATTCGTATTGTATATTGTAACATGTTCAGCAACTTTCGTTGTTGACTGTATCACCCCCAGATAGTGATGGGTTTACGCCGCGGCATTTTGGGCAGATTGAATTTACGTCCAATATCCGTCCGTTTCTGCCCAGTAAATGCCCAAAAGTCAGGGCATTTACTTAATACTTTAAAATTATTTATAATGCTTAATTAATATCTTACGAAGATATATTTTTTAAGTATTTAAGGTAATTTCAATTGAAATTGAATTAAATATTAGCAAAAAATAAATAATAATCGTCATTTTGCGTAGTAAATTCAAAATCGATGTTAACCAATTAGATCGCGGGCTCAAGGACTTGAAATTGATTAGAAGCAATGGTTTTATTTATGATCTAGGAAATAATATAAATAAAAATAATTGCCTGGCTGAAATAGCTCAATATAGAGAAAATTTCGGGTTGTGCAGTAAGCACATCCGAGTTTCGATCGAAGTTTTTCGACAGGGTATGGCACGCAAGTTTGCTTAGCAATCTTCCTGACATCCCCGCTGGCTTTTGTAGCTGGGTAGCTGACTTCTTGAGAGAACGGTCGATAAGAGTAGTCATTGATTGCTGCTTCACTGACCTCATGGCTATTGATGCCGGAGTTCCTCAAGGATGTAAGAGTCTTTTCTCTCTGCGACGCTTTTCCTGCTGCACATCAATGACCTTATACATGCTGGCATTTTTGAGTACGCAGATGACAGTACTGTCATGGAGAAATAACTTTCTTGTGCAAGAGCCAGCGGGGACGACATTCATTCTTTTGAGAGAGGTCATGGTAGAGCGAATCAACCTGACTGAAATCTTGAGTCACAGTGGGGGGTGACAACATTTTATTCGGTTTTAATGCTTCCAAAACACAAGCTTGTCTATTCATGGCCAAAAAGAGTCCTCTTACGATGACTCCTACGATCCAGAGTACATATATTTCAGTCACCGACAGCCTTTAGTTTCTTGGCATAGAGCGGCAAACCTTAACTTCGGCTCCAACATCAAGTCCAAAGCCGAACTGCGGCCAAAAACAAAAAACAAAAACAAGTCCAAGCGACACTTCACGCCTGGACAGCTTCTAACATTGTTAAAAGGAACGTTGTCCTGTCATGTCCATTCTTGCATGGATCTTGGAGGATGGCTCACCAAAAATACCAACTTGCCGCATTCGATTTGATCGAATGCCGAGCCAAGAGGCTAATACGTGACAAAAAGCTAGTGAAGACAAGAAGACTGAGCTTCACAGCTTGGATCACCGCTGTAAGGTTGCCTACTTGTTGGTCTTTTACAGATTATACTTCGGAGAGTATGCATATGAGCTCCATTAGCTCATACCGCCTTCCCACTTCTACCATCAGAGCTCCAGACGCACCGCAAGATATCATCCCTACCTGGTTGATATTCCACATTATATTCGCACACCGCTATAAATCATCTTTTGTAATGCGCACAGCCAAAGAGTGGAACTCCCTTCCTGCGTCTGTATTTTCGAGTATAAACAGCCCGAATCTATTTAAAAGTAGGGTGAACAGGCATCTTCTGGGTGTGGTCACTCCACCGTCGATCTCATCTTTGCTCCGGAGCTAAGGTTCAAGTCAAGAGCAAGTCCATCTAATATATAAAATTCTCGTGTCACAGTTTTCGTTGCCATACTCCTCCGAAACGGCTTGACCGATTTTGATGAAATTTTTTGTGCTTATCGGGGAGGTCTGAGAATAGGCCAACATCTATTTTTCATACCCCTAAATTATTTTTTTTATGGCAAAACAACGTTTGCGGGGCAGCTAGTTTTTAATAAAAAAAAACTGTTTTCATGGAAAGCTGCATTGACTGTCGAGTCTGTGCTATGGTGGAAGGGAATTTGTGGTTCGATAGTTCTATATCTCTATATTCGTATACTGACAGCACCTTGTACAGAGGCCAGCACATCAAGCTACCACAATCTGTCAAATTTCTTCGATAGATTTTCAACTTTAATCCAACACGATAAGGTTTATTTTTAATCGGGAAAGTTTGACATTTTTGAATAGCTTGTATGTGTGTGCTTGATGTCTGTACATCAGCTGCTACAAAATTATCGTTTAGTTTAAATAGGTTCGCTGGCCTAGTGCGTGGTGGACTATAGCCTAATCCCTGACATTATGTGAGAGGAGACCAGTGCCCAGCAGTAGGACAGTATATGGATTGATCATGAATGAATGATACACAGATTTATACTACATAGTGCGAACAGAAATCGGTTAACCACAGAAAGATCTGCATAAAATGAAGACAATTGTTACAATATTTCCAATGACGATTACATATCGGAATTATTTGTGGAAGTTCAGACTAAGAAACTGAAACAAAGCAAGATACTACTTCAAACGAGCCTGAGGCATCCACTTCAGGTCTATCATTGCAACAATATGTCGAAATGGATCCTCTAAATAGCGATAGTGACTAGATTTGATACATCACTACTGTGATTTAACGAAGTTAGAATAGACAATGTAATACATATTATTTGACAATGTTGCAAAGGGTAACACCATATCTGTTGAATTTGTAAGTGATAACTGGACCATCCCATACCATTTGGACTGTGATTTTTAATTAATCTTTAGTAAATCATATCCTAATATTGTTTGAAATTCTTTGTTTAAACTTTTTTGTTCCTTAAAATTTTGTGATTCAGGCAAAATGTGTAATTTTAATACTTTTATGTACAAATTGCATAAATAAGTTTCATTTAATAAGAAAAGGCATATTTTAACTAAAACCATGTATTTATTTGAAACAGTTTTTTCTGCCCAGCATTTGGGCGTTTATTTAGGCGTAAATAGTTTTTGCCCTATTCGCCGAGTTTATGCCCATTTTTGCCTTTTGAGTTTAAACCCTCGACCCATCACTACCCCCAGACGAACTCAGAAGAATGAACAGGGCCTACCATCACAAAAAAAAGTTTATACATACATTACAATCAGAAAAGCAGTGATAGCCTGACGACGATATATGACGATTGGACTGCCAAATCAAAGGTCTCGAGTTCATCTAAGGCACGCACCTCTGACTTTTCGAAATCAAGTGCGTATTAGTAATTAGTCACTTAATCTTAATCTTAGCAGTGGGGGCTGGCATGGCCAGCAACACTTCGACCAAATGTGATCTGTTGTGTTGTCCCCAGCATGGTACATTCCAAAGACGTGGTTCATGAAGGCGGCTAGCCCACTAAGAGGAAGGAACCTGTAGTCCTCTGGCTTCGCGTATCCGTTACCGAGATGACTCATTCCTTTTCGTCGCTAGGACGTCACAATCACACAAGATGTGCTTCATGGTTTCCCTGAATTCACCACAAGCTCTACAATCACAAATTAGTCGCTTAAACGGTGAAGGAAAACATCGACGACAAATTCGACTGCAGGCAGTCGAACATCTTAGCATGGAAAATGCAGAAAAATACAAAATGGTAGTTAGGTATAGGAAATGTCTATATTTGACAGTTCTGACTATCAAATCTGTCAGTTATTAGACGACTATTCTAATAAAATTGAAATTGACTCTGAATTGAGTTTGAAACAGACTCGGGCACTAGAATACGTGTAGATATGGCAAAGATCGTTAATCGTTTGACCACTTCTCGACCCTACCCTTTTAGTAATAAGGGTGAAAACTGGTCAACCACCAAGATTCTCTATTGTACTTACAGTTTCCATTTGATCTAGCACTGAATGATCTGCCTAGTTAGTCAAGTGGTTCTAAACGCGCAACGCTAGATTCGATTCCCAGGTCGAGCAAAGTGTTGATGAAAGTGGTTAAATGGCAATAGGCTCGCCCCCTATTACATGGGACCTAAACATACCGGAGAATTGCCTGCCTTGCTTACAGCATCCATGATCAAGGGTCTATAGACTGTCGGGAAACGTCGGGATTAATAATGTCAATAAATGCGATAAAACCTGCAAACAGTAATTATATTTCAAGAAAGAATTTAATTCAAAATTTATAATTAAATCAATAACAAATCTAGTCAGGATAAAATTAAGTGATTCTACTGAAGTATTATGGTATAAGAGCACTATAAAGGTTATCGGGAGCTAACGAGCCACAAAACACACAGCGGCCGCCGCGTTATATGACACGTAATGTGCGTCTGCGCATCGGGACGTAAAAATTAACGCAGAATAAACATAAACATACCATCACGCCTGTATTCCCCGAAGGGTTAGGCAGAGGTGTACTAATGAACACCCACATTTTGCCGATATTGCCATTAACCGTGCACAAATCCAGACTCCGAGCTGCTACTGAGAATTTCATAGAAAAACCCAATAACACTTTGCTCGACCTGGGGATCGAACCCAGGACCTCTAGCGTAGCAGTCGCGCTAAGGACCACTAGACTAATGAGGCAGTCTAAGGCAGAATAAGAAATGGTTAAACAATAATAGCTTTAAAGTTGAAGATGAGAGGGAAGAGAATGAGTCAGTCTATTTCTCAATCAAAATGTATTTTTTTTATTTTATTTGGGCGTTAGCTAGGATGACTGCCGAAGGAGCACCGGATGATTTAATATTATTTCATTTATTTATTTAAATTAAGGCACTCCAACGACTTACTCACTAATACATTTTTATGGTATCTTAAGGTTAAACTTATAATCTAGAGTGAGTTTGTCACTTATAGGTGTGCACAGCACTTACATATTTTTTGATCGTAATTTCATTATGGCATTATAATTGAATGTCAACATTAAGACAAGAATGAAGTGGTTTAAGCAAAGGAATCATAGTTTAAATAATAAAATTATTACAATGATTGGAGGGATTGTAATTGTTTACGAAATTGTAACAACGTGTTAGCGTAGATGTCAATGCTGTTGGAACGGGTGTAGCACTCATTGTACGTCCTCGTGCACCGATTCATTGGCGCCGAGCGGCCGAGATTTATTCTTGCGGTGCAGGAATTTATTACAAGCATACCATGATACAACTTGATAACAAAGCGTTGCAGAGTTCAAAATTACATAACATAAAATACACGAAAATTAAAATATTATTAAGCACTATACCTACAATACTGTTTTCTCATCTTTTATCTATCTAATAGATATCACTGGTTCATAGTAGTCAAAAGTAGATGGTTAAAGCAAAAAGCCTTCTTCTTGCTCCGAGCCTTTTCACAACTATATTGGGGTCGGCTTTCAGTCTAACCAGATACGGCTGAATATCAGTATTTTACACGCAACCAAATTTTTGGGTAATACCGATACCCTGAGGATAGACTGGTTGTCAGGCTTTTTGAGCTTCTGACTACCACAAGGGATTGTCATAGGTGTTGGTATAACAACCGGGACCGACGGCTTTACGTGCTCTCCGAGGGAAAGAGGGGTCTCGATGTGTTAAGAACGGTCACCCATCCACAGACTGACCGCAACTAACGCAGCTTAACCTTACAGATCGGTTGATCAGCTTAGTTATTACTTAGCCACGAGCCCCGAGCCACGAGCAAAGAGGAGTGTCACCATTAAATATTTTTTCATACCTATTAATTTATAATTAAACAAAATACATGCAAATTAAATACATTTGCGAAACTGAACCTGTAAATTCAGCACAGCAACAGCACCACACGAGTCTCTAAATTCATCTTCAATAACAGAAGGGACAAAGCCCGAGCTGTCATCGGAGCCCTAACAGGGAAATATGCAACCAATAACATGCTCTATAAAACGAAGCTGGCTTTTAATAATGATTGTAGACCTTGTAGTGAATTCAAGGAAACAAGGAAACAATGCAGCACATCTTGTGTGATTGTGACGTCCTGGCGACGAGACGGATGAGTCAACGGATACCTACCCAAAGTAGTGATGGTTAATATAGCATAAATCATTTTAAAGTAGCGTGCTTATTATATATAGCATAAAGAAAATGATATCGCGGTTCGCACTTTATGCTATAAAGCTATTTTGCTTTATATCGCATTCTCTCTCTCTATCAACCAACTGTCCGTCAGGCGTCCCATAAAGCGTTAGTAACAAGTAGGCATGTAAATTAAGCATGCTATAATAAAGCACATAAAATCGCTTGCTTAAAAAATTAAGCATATAGCATTAAGCAAGTTATTGATTTATAGCAACTTGGAACACCACTAACCCAAAGCCAGATGACTACAAGTTCCTTCCTCTTAATGGGCTAGCCGTCTTCATGAACCACTTATTAATGAATGTGCGGTTGAAAAAACACAAGAGATCACCATTTCATCATCAACCCATATACTGTCCCACTGCTGGGCACGGGTCTCCTCTCATATTGAGAGGGATTAGGCTATAGTCCACCACGCTGGCCTAGTGCGGGTTGGCAGACTTCACAAACCGTCGAGAAAAATCTCTAAGGTATGCAGGTTTCCTCACGATGTTTTCCTTGACCGTTTAAGCGAGTGATAATTAATTATTAATACGCACATGAATTCGAAAAGTCAGAGGTGCGTGCCTTGGGTTCGGACTCGAGACCTTCGACTTGGCAGTCCAACAATGGTCATACCACTAGGCTATCACTGCTTCATTATGTGATCACCATTTAACCACCAATAAATGTTTTTTCTTTCTTTCTTTTCTTTCATTTGGTCGAAGTATTGCTGGCTATGCCAACACGTAGTAAAAACTTTGGCGCATCATTTCTCTCGGCCACCACTGTACGTCTGCAATAGAAATCGCAATCTAATCTCGTATAATACAACATATAGTAAATCCTTTATTACGACTGAACAACGAGGCTTCTGACCCCGAATCAACCATAAACCGATCTGCTTTGAACTAACAATTAGATTTAAAACGGAATTCTGTATTTAAAGTACCTACCTATTTAATCTTGTTGCCGGACGCAGCAAAAATATTTGATTTAGATTTAATTGTGTTAAGTATATCTTTGCTATGGCTGGATAGGCCAGGGAGAATGAAAGTGGACTGTACATATATGTTTGTATGATGTATTAAAGAATATATTATGTAAAGTATTACAAAATTGATGTTTGCACCACAATGTCTACGGTTGGTATCTAATGCTCGTGTGACCGTTGCGTACGGCGCGCCCCTGCGCCTCCGCCGCCTCTGTCCCGCGCCCCTCCTACCAATGTTCACGTATTGTGTGCGTGAACAATGGCTATAAAATTGTTGTTATAGGTTGTTAAGATGTCCAGGCAAATGTGATCACGTTTTACAGGGTAGGTAACGCGTGATACCCCTGCTGATGCAATGTCCATAGGCTACCGTAACAGCTTACCATCAGGCAGGCCGTATGTTTGTTTGTCACTTAAGTGGTATAAAAAAGATACTTTTCACCCGACTACCGAAGGAGGGGTCATGTTTTAGTATCTAACATTTTCTTAGTTCTCAACAATTTTCTCATAGCCCTCGCAATTAGCATTTAAAACTAGGTTAAGTATTTATTATACCAATTGACCGCCAATCTTCAGTACCTGTAATAGGCGCATTCCTTTAAAAACGATATCATTTGATGTCAATCTTATTGTCAAGTTACTGTGATACCAATGTGTTATTAAGATGCCGATGAAATTTGTGCCTTTACTGCCGGCCTCAGGGTGGACTCACAAACCTAAACATTGAGAACACCATGCGGTGGCAGGGTTCTGGGATATTCCAGTGAATCGTAAAATTGTGCAGCTTAAATCTAGCGCATTGCTGGATTAGTAAGTACCTATTATGGGTGGTTCCAGAGTCGGAAGAAGATGTACATGGTCATAAGAGGATAACACGCTAGTTGTAACGCTCCTGGTTTGCTAGCGTCAATTGACTATGTATGGCCATAGGTGGACCATATTTAAAAAAAAAAACATTTAAAGAAAACACAAATACATGTATGGAAACTCAGAATATTTGATTTCAGAAGTTTTATAGTAGGTTATAACAATTAATAATGTATATTTTTACATTTATAATATTCCATCAGATTAAATACGCCAGCTCTATTAAGCAAAGTATATTCATAAAATCCGACGTTAGTTAAAATCATGGTCACAACATAGGTCTACCGAAAACCGTTGCGTGTCGCGTGACAGCTTGAGTCGCGTCCGTTTCCTATGGGAAACAGTCTACCGTCCCCTACCGGCCTTGAGTGCCAGACAACTGACGAATTGCAACCCTGCACCGCGGGAATGCGTTAATCAGTCCTAAAACTGGCCGCCTATTACACCGACAAGTAACATTACCTTATTTCTTTTAATATTTAAGTATTGAATATAATTAATAAGTAAGCAGACTTAGCAAAAACGAACAATTACTACTTAAGTGCTTGTGTTTTTCCGGATGTTTTTATGTAGGTATATAAGTACATAAAAACCTCATATAGGGATATATCTACAAAAAAAGTATATACGTATTATATCCATTCTCCTTCATTCAATAACCATTAATCCAATACTATATACTTAAATACGCTTATTCTTATTCTTTATAACATGACAAAAGTTAAGAATCAATCTCTGAGCTATATCCCAGTTCTAATAAAAAACGTGTTCTAGAAGAGCGACGGATCTAATTTGTTAGACATTGGCTAGCCAATCTTAGCAACTTCTAATTACGGAGGAACTGGAAATACCACTTCTTTGAATAAACTGAGCATAGATCTTCATGACAGTAAAGTAAAGGAGTCTTTACACCCGTCAATCTTCATTAAGAAACCTCTGCGAGGGATGCTAGATGGATAGACTCGATAATTATTAAACTTTATGGTCATCCTCAACATTTGACGGCTTGACTGGGGCAATGGCTTAGCGATGTCGAGGCTTAAATTACCCAAAAATTCGCCCAAATATCGATAAAAAAAATATAAATCACAAATATGATTCACGGACATATACACAATGGGTCATACATTTCCAGTATAAGCTGGTCAGATTATATTGGAATATTAATAAAAATAGTTTATAGAGAGGCACATGAATGGCAACAGTAATCTTTTATATTTTAGTACAACAGCAACACTAAACGATAAACGCCAAACTTGACAAATCGGCGTTTCTGAAAAACCTCTATAAATAATACAAGTACGCATTATAGCCACACTACATAAAATTAATTAGTTTACCATTCAAAACAATATTTTAGGTATTGTCTTGGTTACATTCTTGTTTTATAACATGAAACATATTTTATGTAGGCGTGGTACAACCAACGTCATCTCCGTTCGCGTCGGTGTGCACGTCAGCCTCTAAAACTCACAATCATGAGTTTGGGGCCTATCATTTGTGCAGGCTAGGTGCGTCTCGCTCGTGACTCTCCCGCGGTATACTACACGATTTGTGAATTTGTTTGACGCAACGCTTTGATGTAGGTGATGTCGGCGCCAGAATTTTAAGAAACTGTTAATTTCATTAGGTTTTTAAGATAAATGTATGTTTGTAAGAGCGTATTTGAAGCGTTTACGCCTTTTAAACTTAGAATGGTATTTATACGAACTTAAACGCTCATCATTGGTTAGCTTGACGTCATCGCTCCACAATTTACCTAGGTATGGCCACGAATTTATGGGTAGCTTATTAGATACCCATGCTATTGCATAGCATGTAAAAAAATATATATTCAAACTTATTCAATATTAATACGCAACGGACATTAATATGTACCTACCTACCTAATAGCTGAGCGCGGCTTGAAGGTTTCATTCCACACAAAAAAAATATTTGTATGACCTACAGGTACTTAGTTGTTCTGGGTCTGGGTGTATGTGTATAATATGTATACTTAATGAGTGTTTGTACAAGCCACCCACGATAGGCACTGACGCCAACAGGTCAAGTTATTCAAAACTGTCAAATTTTCTCAATTGAATATGAACCTTATTGTTTTGGTTTTAAGTAGAATATCAATCAAAGAAATTTGACAGATTGTGATAGCTTGATGTACTGGCCTCTGTACCTACTGAACACAATCTTAGTATCGTGCAACATTTTAAAAATAAATAAGATTTAGTAACGTTGTAGACAATAACAGAATATTAACTAGTGTAAGACAAGATATTATATCAAAAACGTTATGACTGTGTGTGTGTCGTCGGTCGTTAAAATCGAGACATTCAAATTAGGAATCGAATGTATCGCAACACTAATCCGTTAATAGATAGTTCGGCCGCCAAAAAATATCAGTTATAAATTCAAAGAATCGTTCAGACGAAATTATAAAATTCACCGAATATAAACTGTGCCTAATAAATAGTGAAGAAGTTAGCAAACCTATCATTACGCTATGAGTCAGGGTTTCGATACGATCCCATTGTCGATATTCGAAGCTGCTCAGTTTAAACTCTGTCATTATATCTTAGATATAAGATTACGTTTGTATAATTTATATATTAGTCATTAGTTGGTGGTCAGTTTGGAAAGCTCGCTATCAAGATATTATTGTTAGGTTACCTTAAAATGTGCGTCGCTGCGTTTCAATAGCAGCATATATGCCTATGTCAGAGTAAACTGTAAACTGCCAATTTAAGTTAATATATACCACTTGTGATAGCAAATCCTCCTTGTGGTTTATTAGGTAGACAAGAATAGTCCCGTCAAGGTGGTGGTGATTGTCATGAAACCCATGGCTACAACCATAAATTACATTCCCCTATGGCCATGACTATAAGTAAGTGCGGTTTTAGTCGGTACCCCAGTATTATATTGTAGTCTTTGGTCGGTACGAATCCGACAGTCTCGAAATTGTAATTTAAAGAGAGGGTAGACAGGAATATTAACAATTTGTACTTACCTATGGACTGCGGGCAGAATTCAAACCTGCGTCTTCTGGTTAAATACATCAGACGCTATAACCACTAAGCCACTGTGAGTCGCTAAAATAACTTTATAATCTTAGCATGGAAAATACAAAATGATAGAATTTAAATAAATTTAGTATTTTAGGTTAGCTGCGTTGTACAAGTAACGGCATCTGTTGTCCAGTAGTATTATTACTTTACGTAATTTGACTTTTGAGAAATTCACTAGATGGCAGCTCAAACAAAATACTACTTATGGATATTAAAACTATTATATACATGTCGATGGCAGCACAACAAAAATATTGGGATTTTTATAATTTATGTAGAAATATCTTATATTCCAAATAATTATAATTATTTTTATAACATAGTTTATTTAAAAAAAAGCAATGAATGGCAACAGCAATTTTTGTTTTCTTATTTTTGTTAGTTGCAGCACTAAAAGATAAACATTAAACGTCAAACTTGACAAATCGGCGTTTTTGAAGAAATTGCTTGTCATTCATCCAATAAAGAAAACTATATTTGTAATTACAAAACAAAAATGGCTTTGATCGATTTTTGCCATTTAGACGAGAAAATTAACTTGAAACCCGTCGATGCGCTTGCTTCATTCCAAAATGACGTTGTTGGATACAGCCAAAACTTCATAAACAGCGCTCAACTCGCGACGCCTCCGTTTGCTAACGTAAGTAAAGGTTATAGTGCAATAATTATGTGAATTCATCCAATAAATTGTCAATTACATTGCTAATGTTACATTTACAGCCCATAGAAACCCTCGCACAGTTTAACCAGAAGGACGAGACTGGTAAAGCGATCAAAATCCAATTCGACCATGGTACCACTACGCTGGGCTTCCGCTACCAGGTAATAATTTACATTTACGCATATCATATACTGAACTGTTCCCAAATATTCACTAACAGCTGTAGGTATACCGCAATCTGTATCTATTAAGTTTTTAGTATTCTATTATTTACTTATTTTTCATTTACTTCTCATGTATTTTGTTCTGTTGTGTTTGTAACTTGGGTTATCAACACTTTGATAGCGATGCTGTCTGCCCACAATGCTCATACACTTGTGGAGGCTTTGTTGATGTACAATGTAAAACTGACTTATTCCTGACAGGGTGGAGTATTGTTGGCAGTGGACTCTCGAGCCACTGGTGGTCAGTTCATTGGCTCACAGTCCATGAAGAAAATTGTTGAGATCAATGACTATTTACTAGGTAAGTACTAAACTGTAACATTCTTGTTCTCACTGAAGTCTTCTGTCTTTTTCAGTATTTCAAACTATTTATTAATTATTGTTAACAGATTGTGTGTATTCCTTTTCTCCCCTTAGACAATGATTGGATCATGCACCATAATGTGACTTTCAATCACCATAGATACTTTTTTCTAGAAGTTATGCTTTATTTATTGTACAGAAGCCAGCAGCTCTAGCTATCCAAAACTGTCAAATTATCCCAATTGAATATGAACCTTACTGTTTTGTATTGAAGTTGAAAATCAATAAAAAAAATTTGACAGATTGTGGTAGCTTGATGTGCTGGCCTTTATACACCAAATACATCATCAGCCACAAGAGGTCTACTGCTGAACAAAGGCTAGTTATGTGTATGGGGGAAATACACAAAACTAAAATGTATTATAATAAAATAATGTACTATACAAAATGCATCTAAATGCCGGTGTTGTTACCTGCCTATATTCCAAACCCTTTTGCGTATTATTATGTACAACTTCATCCATGTCAAGACCCAGATGTTGATTGCGGACTGCCATTTTTGTAGACTGTACATTGAATAATATCATTCAAATATACATTCAAAAAACAGTCTACACTGGTTTTGTAACTTTGGCTCAGCTAGAAGTGAAACATGGGTCCCAAAAATAATATTTCCAACTGACATGACTTTCTTATCACCTCAATTTATTATTTCCTAGGTACACTCGCCGGCGGTGCCGCAGACTGCGTGTACTGGGACCGCGTACTCGCGAAGCAATGTCGGCTGTATGAGCTTCGTAATAGAGAGCGTATCTCTGTGGCGGCCGCCAGCAAGCTGATGGCCAACATGGTCTACAACTACAAGGGCATGGGCCTCAGCATGGGGATGATGCTGGCTGGAGTTGATAAGCGGGTGAGTTTTAATTTTTAATCAGCCAGTCTTCTAGCCTTAAACTTCCTCAAAATAATTGTTCAATGTGATTAACATAAGTGTTTGTCTGGGCGTTTCTTATGTATTTAGACGACCTCTGTGGTCTAGTGGTTCGAGTGCCGGACTGCTGATCATCAGGTTGTGGGTTCGATTACCACAGGACACAAATATTTGTGTGGGTAAAATATGAGTATTTGTGTTTGTCTGGGTGTTTCTTATGTATTATAAGTATGTCTACAAAAAAAAAAGTATATAAGTATTATATCCATTGTCTAGTACCCATAGTACAAGCTCTGCTTAGTTTGGGACTAGATGGTGTTGTGTAAAATGTCCCAAAAATAAAAAAAATATATATTTACAAACAAAACCATGGTCTAGTACCCACATAGGCCATAGTACAAGCTCTGCTTAGTTTGGGACTGATGCTGTGTAAAATGTCCCATATATTTATTTATTTATTAGGAATAGAATTTAGAACTGGAGAGGTAAGATAAGTTTACCCAACTTCTCCCCTTTACATTAATCATCAGACTGACCTTTCTTTCTTAAATTTAATCATCAAGATTTTACCTTGGTGTGACATGATGCTAAATGACTAAAATTAACTCCAATGATCATGCATTCTTGTTCATTCGAGTAAACGTCGGCTGCATTTGTTATACATAATCAGTGTCTCAAATTCCTGCTGATCTGTCACAGGTCACAAATTATTGTAGGACATTTATATGGTAATACATTTTGGAATTATTTTTATTGTAGGGTGCTCAACTGTACTATGTGGACTCTGAGGGCACCCGCACACCTGGTAAGGTTTTCTCCGTGGGCTCTGGTTCTGTGTACGCGTTTGGTGTGCTCGACAGCGGATACAGCTGGGACCTCTCCGATAAAGACGCTCAAGGTAAATGGCAAAATATAATGTGTAATTTACTATTTTTTATATTTACTTACCTTATTTATAATTACCCTTAAATATGATACATAAATATCTCCTCTTTAGTGTCTCTGCCTTAAGGTTTGGGACTCTAGGTGCCGACTTTTCGATCAGAAATTGGTTTCTTTTTTCTGTATTTCTAGAAAAGATATTTTTTAACAAAAGGTCATGGAAAACAAAACAATAGAAATTTTGGGCACTTTTATTTAAATTTCTGAATTGTTTATAACATTGCAATTACAAGATCTGTTTTTATGTACATAATTATGTAGATTAATAGGATATGTGGGAGGGAAATCTATCTAAGATGGATGGAGTTTATAAAAATCGGGAATTTGGAAAGGACATGGAGAAAATAAAATAAATAAATAAATGGGAGTTTCTTGCCTATTCCCCACAAGGCCCACTTTTTGGAACCATGCAACTAGTTTTGACTTTACAAAAGTACTATTTTAATCGTCTAATTGACATATTTGAGTTTCGACCTCTCTACATTTGTCTAATTTTCAATAATTATTTAGAACTGGGGCGTCGCGCTATTTACCACGCGACCCACCGCGACGCTTACTCAGGCGGCATCGTGCGAGTGTACCACATCAGCGAGAAGGGTTGGGTCAACATCTCCAACGAGGACTGCTCCGACCTCCACTACAAATACGCCGCCGAGAAGGGTGACGTTAGCGCTTAGGTTAGAATTTTGAATAAATACTATTATTTGTAGCCTTTTTGTTTTATTTCGACTGACTGGACGATATTGGAAAAAAGAGCCAAATTCTGAGTATGTTTCTGAACTTACATCTGCATTGGGAATTGACCATAGATGTAGTTCAGTTCAGGATTATAGCATAAAAAATAACTTATTTTATCTTAGACAAAAATAATATTAGCAAAAAAGGTTGATATTTCGTTAGTTTCTCAACTGGCTCTGGGTTTAACAATTATTTTATAGTAAATTAATCTTTTTCTCAAAAAATGTGTGTCATCAAAAAGGTGATAAAAAAAGTAAGTAGTTCTCCATAGAATGATAATGGAGAACACTGACTCGAAGGCACAAAAGAATAACAAAAAGTTAATAACCTCTGTAGTGAAATAAAAATTAAAACACACACATGAATGACTAGCATATTATTATATTAAACTTAATGCTTTACAAAAGAACCAACAATAAAATAAAACAAGTCTTATTACTAATACTTTGGCGGCACTATGAAGTCTGTTTCCCTTCTTCTTCCTTCGGTACATGGACTGTCATATCATGTGACTCTTCTAGTTCCCAGTCTTTTAACGGTACTTCGGTCAGTTTGTAGAACTTGCCGTGTTTGCCTATACCTAAGAATTAAACAAAATATAAATATGAATATTGCATATAAACAAAGTATAAAGACATTTCGGTTGAAGAACATAGTAATATGTCTTCAATAGATGTCGCTGACGTCACTTTAACCTTTTGACCGCCACGGACGTGTATAGACGTCATTTAATTTTTTATTTTATTTTATTTGGAAAACAAACAGTATTGATAACTTAAAATAAGAAACAGGTTATAAAAACTAATAACCAATGACATGTTTTCGCATATAAAAAATAAGAAAAAAATATTGCTTGTTTGTTTTTGATGTAACAATAAAATAGCAAAATTAGGTAACAGCATTATCTTAAACTAATAATAGCAGTAGTAAATAACTAACTAAACAACTATTAATAGCATCTTAAACAGTATCTACAGTTTGTATCTTAAACAAAATAAGTTGCAGTTGATATCTATAATAATATATATAATTTTTTATAATTGAACCAATTCGAACCAGCGTCTCGAAAGTGTATGCTTGAATACATGTGGCTTAGTAATAAATAAGTCAAGTTCAGGAAAGTCAACTAATTTATTGTAACATTTGGCGGATCTTATAAAAAATGAGTTTTGTCTGTAATTTGTATTACTGTGGGGGACGTTAAAAGATAGAGGTTTCCTGACAGATCTTGTAGGGGTCCGTGGTCACCACCACCTTGTCACGACGCCAACGATGGCATCGCACGTCAAAAATTTTGTTCAAAATAAATATACAAAAATATGTTTATAGTGTTTCTTTTAACCTATTAGTAGATATTAGAATTTGTCACTTGGCGCTTAGCAGCTTTTCGTTATTGACAAGGCGGTCAAAAGGTTAAAGCTACGTACTCACTAGGCAACATTTGACGCGCGACATGTTGTCTCAACGTTGGGCAACGTTGTCTATCCTCACATGATCAGTCGTTGGCAACATGTCGCCTGAGGAGCTATGTTGACCGCAGCATCGTTTTTATAGTGTATATCATCATCAAAGAAAGAAAATAGGCGATGGTGGGTTAGAAATTACTTACAAGATAAAAAAAATGTGTTCAGTGAGCTCCGTATGGAGGATGGGTCTTTCAGAAACTTTACCCCGTTCCATCTACACCTGTAAAAATTAGCTGGGCAACAACTGAACAAACAACATGGCGCGCGTCATGTTTCGCGCCATAAAGCAACGTTTCGCGCAATCTGCCAACGTTGCGCGCCATCTGGTAACATTGCCGAACTTGCTGCCCTTCAAATGTTGCCTAATGATAACGTGGCTTGTGCAATATTCAGTATGAGTGAACGAGACAATAACAGATTCGATACTTCCGATGTCAACCAGTTTACTTACGGAAACGTGACCAATAATTGACGCAGTAGGGCATCTAACGATTTAAATCTTTGGCTATAATCTAAATCTATGAGTATTGCTGCATATCTGTATTGTAAAGAACAAATGGACTGGTTAATCTATATACAATCTCAATCATCGACCAATCACAAAAAATATATCCTTGTATTTTGTCAGGGACTTAAATGGCATTCTTTAGGAAATTATTAAGGGAAAATTCCATTATGCGGAATAACGAAACCAACGCGAGTAACACCGCGGGTCACAGCTAGTCTACATATACAATAAATAAAAACTAAAGACCAATCATAAAACTTCAAGACACTATTGAATTTTAAAAACTTTAAATTAAGCATGTTTTTCATAGGGTGCAGGCAAGCATCTGCTGAGAGGATTTGGGGAATATTTCACGCGATTGCATGAGGCGATACTTTATTAAATAATGTGTGTGGTTTTTAGTCGGTAGAAGGCCGACATACCCTGATATCTTCCCCAGCTGGCGGGCATCCGTGAAGATTCTCAACACCTTAAAAAAAAAGTTTGTATGTTTATGTCTTGGGTAGACCCGAAACACACAAATTGACTTTTGAGGAGACATCCGCTTCACTGAGGGGAAGGTTAAGAATTTCATCACACTGGGAAACTGAAGGTTACCATCTCGGTTATTAGTAGCTTTTTCTGTATCATTTACTATACATATATATTTTATTGTATGTTTTACTATTTAAGTTTATTGCTTATTTTGGTTGATTATATAATTTAAAAACTCCACCATTTTTCAAATTTTTCTGTCCATCCAAAAGTTGTCTGGTAGATATCGCTATTGTACGGTCAGCAAAGAAAGTCGCTGAACACAGCTAAATTTTGAAAACATGACAGCTCAAAAACTTGTCAAGACGTGTTTTTCTATTAAAGTAACCTAAATATTAAATGGTCATCTATGCAATTATTTCGCTTTACCTTCACATGTCAGTAACTTCATACTTGAAATAAAACTTAACAGAACCCAGTAAAGGGTCCGAAACGTCGGGATTAATAATATCAATATACGCGATAAAATCCGTAAAAAGTAGTTTTATTTCAATGTAAAATATTCGCGTACATGTCAGAAATCAGTAAACTTCATACTTATTAAAAAACATATTCAAGATTGCAAAATGTTTAGCGACTTTCGTTCGGTACACATACTTTTATGAATTCCAGAATGTTTCTTCGTGGTGTACAATAATATTTATTCTATTATTATTATATTATCATAATAGGAATTGTTAGATGTTTTGAATGCTCCTACACTGATGGAAAATGTTCACAAACATTGATAACATTTGAAAACATCACATCGGCTCGCAGTTTGGATTTACGTTCCGAGGCGTCTACACGAAAATAGAAGAAGATTTGCTCATTGGCTTAACTTTTATTTTTTGTTTAAAAAAAAAGAAAAAGCGCTCCTCTATCTGGATGCGCCAAACACTAAGAGAACAAACAAATGATAACAAATGTTTTATTTGTTAACTAACGATTTTGTTTAGAAATGCTTACTAACATTATCTAACAAATTACGTCCTTGGCCGTTGGGTAGGAGTTTTAAAAAAGGCAATTTTGTCCTTTTACAAATTTAATTAAATGAACTTATTATAATTAGTACTTATATTTAATTAACTTATGTGTACAACCTCTAGCTACAGCGATTGAGCGAGATCGACTAACTGTTAAACGTTCGATTGTCCCACGGTAGTCCGTTTTAGCTGCAGTCAGCATTTCGTATGTTCTCACGGATTAATATGACACTTCACTGTAACTGTCTGGTAGGTTTATGTATATAGGTATATATGGGCAGATGTCCATAGGTAACAAACATGAAAACATTTACTAACGTTGTGATCAAATGTTTGTTAACAAAATGTTTACTAACGTTTGTGAACATTCTATAACGGCAGTGTGGCAGCACCATTATACGAACCTTCCTGGAACTTCTTGGCTCCCACTTTCATGTCCTCAATTGCGGATCCGAGCAGACTGTTCATGACGGCCTCATCCCTCATGCTCTCCTCGCTGTTAGGATTCAGTTGTGAGTTAACGGCGGCTAGCTTGTCCATTATAATAGCGCTTTGAGGGAATTTTACTAGAGACTTAGCTAGCTTTATGGATTCGCCTAGAGCTGTGAATGGAAATTACGTGTTTTAGAAGTTATCGTTTTTTTTTATGGAAGAGGGATGCAAGCGAGCAATCGTGGCACCTGATGGTAAGTGATCACCGCCGGTCATTGACACCCACAACACCAGAGGGGTTGCAAGTGGGTTGCCGACCTTTGAGATAGGAATAGGCTCGCTTTCTGAAGATTGACATGTCGTATTAGATCGGAAATACCTCCGCTGGTAATTGGTTCCAAAATCCACAGAGCAGTCGTTTGCGGTAAAAAGTTTCTTCAGAAACGCAGTTTTTACAATTTGTATTGTAAAAAATTAATTTTGTTAATTGCTCCCATAAAAATCCTAGTAACTACCCATCCCCAACTATAATGTTTAAAGTTCTCCTTATATAACATCGTAGTAATGATTAGGTACATAGGAGCACAAATCTAAAAGCCACACTTCCCCGTGCACCGAACCTAAAATTCGCCAGAGAAATGACACGCCGAAGGTTAGTGTTAAATTAAAAACGTTAGATTTTTCATCGCAGAGATATCAGGCATGTATAGATGAACTATCACACTTTTCACGGCTTATGCAATGTAAGATTTGGTAATTTTATCTGCTTAATTATGGTTGTCGCAACCACAAAGGGAACAACAAACGAGTTTTATCTTTATTAATAGTGGCAACACTCACCAGTGCCAGTGGAAGTTAGTTTGCAGGCCAATCCCATTCGGTGAGCGTCTACTCCCGAGATGAGGCGACCGGTGATGAGCAGGTCAAGTGCGCCCGACAAGCCAATCAGTGCTGTCAGTTTGCGAGCCCCGAGCAGGGATTGTGGTACACCTGTAATTAGTAAGTTTTTGAATGAAGGTTGCATGCAGACATATGTCTTATTTTTATTTTAAATATTATCTGCACTGGTTATATTAATAAGGAAAAAAATCACGACCAGAAGTTCCCATGGGTTCTATGAAAATGATTCCGAACAGTGACATTGCAGGGCGCGGCGCCGCAGCATAGAAAAAGCGCATGAAATGCACAGGTGAACGTATGGAAACAACAGGCCACATGTGCAGTCTGCAGTTGATCTTGGAATAGAAACGATGGCAACAATGCAGTCGACTTAATCTTCTGCAATGCCGCCTGCAACTTCTACCTTTAAGCTTCCATATGTTAAGTTTTTTTTTATTATTGGTTTTGACTTGGACCATTTAAGTAATTTTAGTTTGAGATAATATTTTTATTAGACATTGATTGAAACTAACAGTTACACAGAAACATCCAAGTCACAGATTAACTATTCTTCAATAAATGAGTTCCATACACATTTTTGGAGATGACAACACTCACGTTACTACTGGTGCTGCTGGTGTCTAGGCTGCGGTTGCCGCTTCTCATCAAGTGGCCGGTATGATCGTTTCTCATCTTAATCTAATATATAAAATTCTCGTGTCACAGTTTTCGTTGTCATACTCCTCCGAAACGGCTTGACCGATTTTGACGAAATTTTTTGTGCTTATCGGGGAGGTCTGAGAATAGGCCAACATCTATTTTTCATACCCCTAAATTTTTTTTTTTATGGCAAAACAACGTTTGCGGGGGCAGCTAGTATAATATAAAAAAATACATACCAAACCTCCTGCCGAGACATCCCATGACTGCTGTATCTTCGATAACACGAAGATCACAGGACAGGGCCAGCTCAAAGCCCTCCGCCACAGCATACCCTGATACCGCCGCAATCGTTATCTTGTCGCATAGTGGACGACGACCGAGTCGTATCTGTGAATATTATTTGAGACTGCATCAAAATATTTCAGTCACCGCTTCGATGCGTATCGTACATAATTACGATTTTTCCATGCAATAAAAATTTGTATGTATTTGTTCAAGCCCAGGTTATCACAGATATGTTCTGCCAAATATTTATAAGCACAAGTATGTATAGCTTTTGAGTTTTTTGTGATGGAGTATTTGTAAATGATGGCTTTACCAGTTTGATAACACCAATAAACTGACTGTGATTATTAATACATGCTCAAAAGTTATCCAACTGACCTTTGAGGTTGAAATCTCTGGCAAAATATAACACTGTCTATTACACCTGGCAACCCTATATGCATTAGTCACATATTACTTTATTATTTCTAAACGAATGTTATAAATTTATCATAATCAAGATGAAAACCTGGCATTAATCATAGTAATATTTATTTTCAGGTCCCTAGAGGCTAGAAACAATATCAATGGCTGTTTAAGCTGCTATAAAGCCATAAAAAAGGAAATTAAATTTTGCGATGCAGAATAATGGAACATGCACATGCTAATAAGCGGAAAGCACTGAGGAAATCTATTATTCATTCTCAGTATGCTGTAAATCTCCATCGTGCACTACTGTCATGGGGAATAACTTGAAAGTTATTTCATTTCCGGCTCGCACAGTCCTCCATCGTGCATTGAACAACTTTATCATAACTAATGAAAATCCATGCGTCAATTATTACCAGCAGTTAAGCTTTTGTGCCCGATTCAGCATATATGTAGTGTTGTTGTTGAATGCAGTTATATATCACTGGAAGAAAACTGTGCGTGCGATTCGAAACAAGTTGTATTAATAATATATTGTACTGATAAAGCAGGCTGTACTAGTAGTACTCAAAGAATGACTCTTAATTGTGCAACTCATGTTGAAAAGGAAGAAAAACCCATCACTCAAACACTAATAAAAACTGTTGTCATTTTTGTGCATCGATAAGCAATGAGAAACGATTACTAACTGCTGCATCCTTTAGAGCATTGTATCCTGTTTCACTAATATCATTCATATTAAATCCTGAACAGAAAGAGCCGCCTTCTCCATTGAATACTAGAACTTTGGCCTCAGGATCATTGTCAAATGCATCAATAGCAGCAGTCATTTCTCGCAATGTGGGCTCATCTAGACTATTTCTTGTTTTTTGACGGTCTATGTTCAGAGTGGTGACCGCCCCAAATTTCTCAACTAAAATATCTACAAGATTTTTTTATGTTATTAACATTGTGGGTACATTTGGAACAGCTAATGTAAAGTAATAATATCATACTACATATGAGGTGTTTGAAGAAGAAATAAAATTAATAAATCTGGATTTTATCAGCCCTATTCAAAATGATTCGCGGGAAATACAAATATAAAAAAAATTGAATGGTAAAAGGTGAATTTAGAGTTAGATAATATATATTAAATGAATATAAAATTAAATATTTTAAAAAGTAACCTTACTTTTTTTTACTGCAGTTATTTCCGGCTCTTGTTTTTCAGATTCCTTTTTTTCTGCGGTTTGAGCTTGAGGATCTGTGGAACTGAAACGCACGGCATAATATTTTCTTATAGGAAAACTAGTTGATGTAAATAACCTTTTCAGTAAAACTCTCATTTTCTTTAGTAAAAATCAAAGCTGAAATAAAATTCGAGAATTCTCGAATCTCGAGTTCTCTACTGACTGATTACCACTTTGTTTTATTATTTATTATTTTTTAAATTATTTGGGCCTTGGCACAAAGCCATCAGCCTAAATCGATTAATCGATACAGTCACTTTGTCATTTTAACAGTGACGTGACAATGTCTAGTTAAAAAAGAGGCGCAAGCCGCAAGCAACCCTCTGAATAGGACTGTTGATAAAATATCGATAATACTATTTAGAAATATCGATATTTATTACTAATATTTTTTTGAACGATATTTCGATATTGAAATGTAGATATCGAAGGTCGATTTTTTATTTAAATACATTTTTATATTATTATTTTTTTCTTAAATTATTTAATCTACAAAATCATCGTAAACTTAATCTACTGTACTTCATTTACACTATATTATAATTTTTCTCTATTCCTAGTTTACATAACATAAAACGAAATGTAATTTTGTATAATTATACCTCTGTGGTATAAAAATTACTATAACCTATGATATGGAGTATCTACTTTATTTATATACACTTTATTGTACACCGATAAAAATACAAAAACATCAGGACACAAATTAATTTAAAACTTTACTTACAGTTATTGTTTATTATCACCTATTTTCTCCTAATATCTACCATTGTTATAAAAAAATACTGTTTTATTGTAATGTAGCAGTGTTTATTCATATTAATTTAATTAATATCTAGTTACATAGAAATAGTTGTGCCAAATATGTCTTCTTGGACCAATTCTTCCATTGTATGGACGTATTTAAAAAAAGTTGATACAAGAAGTATTTCCTGCCACTTATGCGGGAAAAATTATAAAAGCAGCGGAAATACAATTAATTTAGCAACCCACTTAAAAAGCAAACATCATCATGCAATTTAGGACTGTGGATAAAATATCGATTTATCGAAATATCGATATTTTTTTTCGATATATCAAACTCCGATATTGATATTATATTTAAAAATATCGATATATCGAAAATCCGATATTTAAAAAAATTCAACAAATTTCAACCTCTGAAAAGTGAAAATAGTGAAAACGCCACAAAAAAAAATCATGCTTATGAAAATAAATAAGTCAGGAGAGTCTTCAGGATAAAATTTTTTACTCTTCTTTCTAAACTAAACAACAGTTTGCTACAAAGAGTAATTTTGTTGTTGATTGGCATTTTTGAACGAATATTTTAAATTACTGGCAACTTCAACGCGATATGTCAAAAACAACAAAATCATCCTCTTGTTGGTTGAATTTTCTCGACAAATTCTTTTAGTACACGTGTACCTACAGTAAAATTGTTAATAATTTCATCATTTGTATTTATTTGTGGTGAATCGTTCGCGGAATATCGTGCTCTAAGTATTGTGTAAATTCTTCTTGGAACCTGTATCTCTAGTGACCCAGTTGTTTGTGTTTACATTCTGAAATGTCTGAATTTAGAGACTGGTACAATAGTGTACCATTTTTCACTCGATATTGGTTGACTTTGACAATAGCACTCAGTATATTGGGCAGGTTTGGACTGCTAAACTATTACTATTTAGTGCTTGATTACCAACCAATAGTTCACCAGTTCCAAGTAAGTATTAAAATAATTATTATCATTTGCTATCTGAAAAAACCGCATTTACTAGACGTTATTCTTCTATAGAAGAATATTTTTTATCACACTCGAATAGAATTATTATTACACCATCTTTATTGAAATTTCATTAAAACAAAATAAAATGATGTCCCCACTGTTATGAGAATATCATTGTTTTATCTCACAAATTACTTCCGTTGCCCTAAATATGGTCCATGCTGCAACTTTATACAAATATGGATATAGGTATGATGAACATTAAATTAATAGAATTACTTTTTTAAGCTGGCAAGTTCATCATCATCAACTATTTCCTATCCCAATATTAACCATAGGCCTCACTGAATGATAAGGCTATAGCTTTAGTTCACCACACTGCCGTAAATTATACTAGCTATTGCCCACACATTCACATTCCAATGGGCTTTTTAAGACAAAAGCTAGCCAGTATCCTTCTCCAAAGTATAATCTGATCTCTGTACCAAATTTCATCAAAATTGGTTCAGTGGTTTAGAAGTGACAGTGTAAAAGACAGTAGGACAGAGTTACTTTCGCATTATTAGGGATATTGGTCTAATATCATAAATAATATGTTGAGATATTCTATACACTGTTGTAGTGAGTGATAATTAATTAATTATACAATACACAATAATGATTTTCAATGCTTTGTTGTTGGCTAAATTGACAGTTAGAGAGTAAAAACCTGAAGCTATATTATTATGTACAATATACATTAAAATGTGCATAACATAATATCATAAAACTATGCGTATACACTAAGCACCTTGTAATTATGTAGAACAAAAGTTTATCAAAGATCATTTTAAGTAAAGGTCTGATAAAAGTCACATAAAAATATGTCTATTGTTTTGAAATGTTTAACATTCCAACTACAATACAGCTATCAATGAATGGTTAGTAATTTTTTTTTTAATGAGTTGGTTTCTGAAGCTAGCCTCCTTAGTAAATTGGTCTGTATTAAACTACCTATTGCAAAGATGTTTAATATTTTATAAAACAATAAAGTTTTATAAAAATAAAAAATAAAATATTCTATTTTATTGTATTTTTACAATTTATTGAATTACTTTAAAATGATTGAAATTTGGTTCTAATGACAACTCAGCATTATGTCCTTCCCTGGATTTGCCAACATGAACAAATTGATAAAGCTTTTACAGAACTTCCTTCAATGACACAGAATTTTTTATTAAAGTAATTTAAGTTCAATTTCTTGTATTGTCAATGTGTCTAGCAGAATATTTTATGTGTTATTATGAGTTGATTAGTTAATCAATCCCTAAATAAACTAAAATCAAATGGATTCATTGAAAAACCAGGACCTTCCAGAGGGTCATAACAATTGTTTCTCTATTGTACCCACTCATTTGTTCCTTTACTGCTTAATATAATTACTTTTTTCTTTCGCAGATATGGAGACCACTAACAGCATTATTCTTCTACCCGATAAGTCCAGGCACAGGGTTCCACTTCCTAATCAACTGCTATTTCCTGTACAACTACTCACAGCGGCTGGAAACAGGCATGTTTGCAGGCAAACCAGCTGACTACTTCTACATGCTGCTCTTCAACTGGGCCTGCTGTGTTGTTATAGGCCTCCTTGTTAGCCTGCCTGTAAGTACGAGATTGCTTTTTATTCTAGAAAACCTAAAAACCAAAGAGAAGATCACAAACCCATTGCGCAACTATACCATAGTAGCAAGACAATTTGTGATGGTTGATGTGGCAGTGTACATAAATAATATCCATTAGTATTGAATTATTTGTGTGATGATCAGATTATTTTTTTTTTTGAGTCTGCTATACATTCATCAATTATATATTAAAAATAATAAGCCAAACATGTTTATTTACAGATCCTGATGGACCCAATGGTCCTGTCAGTGCTGTATGTGTGGTGCCAGCTCAACAAGGATGTGATTGTATCCTTCTGGTTTGGCACAAGGTTCAAGGCAATGTACCTACCGTGGGTGCTGCTTGCTTTCAACCTCGTTATCAGCGGAGGGTGAGTCTTTTTACTTATACTTTACTCCATCTATAATGTTATTCAACAACAACAACTTAACTATACTAACTCCAACTATTATAGATTATAATTATAAAACCAATATAAACAAGGTCACATCATTGAACAAAATTTTTTGTGTCATCTACTTTTCCCTCTCTTATTTCTTGTGCCTTATGTGTTAGGTAGGTGTTCATCTCTTTTTTGCATCCACTCTGGTAAAGGTTTATCCCAGTCTTCTGGAGGTTAATCTCGTTATGTAAATAATATACCTAAGTAAGACTTTGTAACTAATATTAAGTCATGTAGTATTTGATAGCGTGCGTACAGTGCAATAATAATAACATGGCTTTATATTGCTGCAGTGGTGTAATGGAGCTGCTGGGCATCCTTATCGGTCACCTGGCGTTCTTCCTGCTGTTCAAGTACCCTCAAGAATTTGGCGGACCTGCCCTCCTTACTCCACCTACCTTCTTGTAAGTTTCATGTACAACATTAAGCAATAAAATTAGGGCTAACTGATTTATTAACTATTAGTAAAACCTACATAGCCACCCGCTCCGGCTTGACCCCGGAGCAATATACTAATAACATACGTGTAAATGATAGTGAAAACCGTATTAAAATCCGTTACATACTTTAGAAAATGTAAGCGGAGAAACATCACAGACTGCGAACAGAGACTTTATTTTATACTAAAACATGGTGTCACTACTGATTGCTTTAGACTTACAAAATCAACAAAATTTGCGTCCCAAGTGTCTTTGACAACCTTGGTGGTTGACACTTTCATCCTTATAATCAAAGATTTTAAGTCGTAAATTTGATCTATAGCCAATGTTGTTGATTCCGTGTAAAATTGATATCATATTTTTTTCTCAAACTGATTTTATTACAATGCTTTATCACCAGGAAACAGATATTCCCCGACACGAGATACGTGGGTGGTTTCGGTACGGCGCCCCAGGCTAGGGTGCCCACGAGACCGGGCGGGACAGTCTTCGGAGGACACAACTGGGGCCGCGGGCAGGCTCTCGGAGGAAACTGATCCAACAACGTTGTTAGTGAGAGACTTTGATGTTAGATTATATGGACTGTGTGCCGATATTTAGCTGTGATTATGGTCATACTACTGCCATTTTTGTAGGCAGGCAATATGTATAGCATTTGTTCGTTTATCTACCTAGATTGTGTTCAAAAACAGCTGGAAATGTTGTTGAGGTTTCAAATGAAATTTGAATTTGTATTTTTTAGTAATAAAATACGGATTCATAATCACAGCTTAAATATTAGACGCGATACGCAAGAATTTTTACTATAAAGTGAAATGTTGATCAACTTTTCCTTGTTAGTATTTAAACTTTTTTTTTTTTTTCAGCCTCTTTTTTAGTCATAACCATTTTGGTCTACTGTAAAAACTCGTTGGTGATTAAAATTGACTTTGTAGTAGAATTCTTTATTCATGGTTGAATAGAATTGACTTGTGTTGAAAATTCGGAATTGTAATGTAGTGAATCTGGTTGGGCATCCAGAAAAGTCCAGAAAATGACCCAAAGAACAATGTACAAACAGATGTTTGTAATTATTTGATTTTCTAATATTGTTATTTGTAGTTTTTATTTTACAGTAAAGAGTTAAAAATATATTTGCCTATGGCATAACACATGCATCAAAAGTACTGTCTGTATACAGCCTTATTACTAGATTAACAGATAATATCAATGGATCTGTGTGCCCAACATTGAAGTATGGAAGTATAATATGTCTATGAATGGAATTATAACTAACTTTGGTAATGAAAAATCTACAGTAAACGTTTTATATTTACATAAGTTTCAGCACATAAGTGACTTTATTTACTCATGTTCAGGTAAATGTTTACTAGCTGTTGTTATATAGGTATGTATACTGGGTTCTGTCTTCCAATACAATTTCCATAACTGTTCACTTTAAACAATATGCATAGTCACGCTCAGTGGACGAGCTGGGTGATGAAGTCATGTCATGTGTAGAGATGGGCATAGAGGTCAAAATAATTGGGTGGAAACCGGTTTAAACAGAGTGTTCTGGGTTTAAACCGGGTGTTCTGGTTTTAAACGCAAATAATAACCCAAACAACGGGTTTAAATGACTTTACTAAATTTTGGATCCGGGATAAAACACAGATTTATTTGTGTGATTATTTTTGGAGCATAACACACAATGTGAGATGTATTATGATAATATAGTACAGACGCCAGCAGGTCAAGCATGGGAAAATTTGACAGTTTTGGATAAAACTGTCAAATTTTCCCAATTTAACATTTACCTTATTACTTCGTATTAAAGTTGAAAATCTATCAAATTTAACAGATTAGGGTAGCTTGATGTGCTGGCCTCTGTACCTACTTTGAATATTTGTTATACAGTAAATTTCCTCTATCCATTGATATAGGAAAATCCCAAGATACACAATAAGTTGCCCAAAAAAGGCCTGAAGGAAAAAGTGCCTGTTGATTATATTCTAAACATCCCTTGTCAAGATGAGAATTCTAAAAAAAAGCAACTAAAATCATAGAATGTAAGGTTGATTTTAATTTGAGTATCATCAATAGGATCTAATTTGTTTTTTTTTTCAGATTAAAGGTACATTTTTTAAGTGAATTTCGAAGGGAATGTTTTTCGGGTTTTTTTTTATATACTGGACCTAATTTTCTAGTTTAACATGAACAGTCACCTGAAGTGTTGGAGCTGGTTAGCATTGTTAAGTTGTACGAAAGGGACGCAGCTACAAATTCTATATAGCTCCATCCCTCTCTAATCAACATACTAACTAAATATTGCCCAACAATGACTATAGGTCGACCCCAGTGTATAATGTTTTACGAGAAGTAAACAAAAATATCCATTACTATAACTTTTATTGAACAACGATTCGGTTGAAAATGGGAAGCTTTAGAAATCTGTATTTGTGTGTGAATATACAAAAATGCCGTGCCGGTATTGAAAGTAAAGCAATATAGAAATGTACCTAATAACTGTACTAAGTAACTATCTCTAAGAAATTAAGGATTGTCTATTGAATAAAAATATATGGACATGATAATGTTGTTAACTCTTGTTGTAAGTCAGCCTTGTTCCCATTTTTAACGTTTAAATAGTTTTTAACTCGTGTATATATTTTTTGTACTAGCTCCACTATCTCCTTGCATTTATTTTGTGTTTAATAAAAGAATATATTAACTAATTTGTAGTTTTAAAAAATTAAAACGGAAGCAGTGTGAAGTAAGTACTCACAACAATCGACAGCATGTCAAACTATAGTTTCAAATCAAAAATCGTTTATTTGCGTCAAGTCAGTTTGCCACGTGGACAGCAGTATTATATATTAGTCTATGGTGGACAGCTCGTATTGCGTCCTAATAGTAGCGATTTTTGAAGAGAAACTGTGTAACTCGATGAGTTGTGTGTCTTTAGTTTTTTGCGAATTATGTTTGGCATAATAGCCTAATCCCTCTCATTCTAAGAAGAGACCCGTGCCCAGCAGTGGGACAGTATATGGGTTGATGATGATTGGCATAACGTCTTGTACTATTTTCGTGAGGTAAGGCTACCTATTGTGAAGCAAATTCTCCCTACCCACTATCAATAATAGTGGTGGCCAGTCAGTCGGTTACGAGATAGGTTTCTTGCAAATGTGACCTTATGACCCGAATACTCGTTGCATGACATTACTGAATATCGTCGCTGCGCCTGACAAGTTCCATATGTGATTTTTGTAAGGTTTTGGGAAACAACAAAAAACGTGTTATTGAATAAATAAACGGAAACACTGCAAAAGTGTTAATGCAATAACAAAGATATTTATTTGAGACATATAAGGAATACAAGATTTGCCACTAATATTAGTTATTTATGGGAGTTATAATTTTTTTTAGCCAAAAACTGCACATAACTGCTTTAGAACCGTCTAAAAAAATTATGTATGTGCATTATTGCACATCAAGCATTTGAAAATATGTATTTTTTTGTTATTTTAACGTTTGTCGTTATGTGATCCTTAAGTTTTCTTATAATAACAAAATATAATAAAATCATTAGGAAGTACTAAAACTAAAAAAATAATCAGTCGTGCTTAACAATAATTATTATTATGATATTATTGGAAATAAGAAGTGAAATTGCTTTTTAAAAAAATAAAATCTATTAACCTAAACATTAACAAAAATATAATTATTAAGAAAACAATTTTTAACAAAATCAAAATGGAAGGCACGTCCGCACAGTACGAGAGTTCAACGAACAATCACCCGTCGCCTTTTTATTTTTTTTCGGTCGGACATTGTTTTTAGCTCGAGGGAGTTAAAAACTTAACCGGACTAGGGCACCCGTTGCCGCCAGTCGCGCTGCTTTTATATTGTCCGGTCATTCTACCCCATCTCTTTATTAGTCACATCTAACACGGCCTCTCCTGACATCTGACGTCCCAGTCAGATTCTTCGGGATCTGATTAGGCACAGGAAGGGACCGTGCTGCGGTTCTGCAACATTTGTCTCAGTTGGAGTCTGATACGGCCCTGGTTGCTCATTATCTGCCTCTGTCCTCGAAAGCACAGGTAGATTACTGTTCTCTGAGCAATCATCGTCAGCATTATCTGTGTCTGCAACGAATTAACCGACTAAGTATGTGTCAAACTTAGTATTAACGTCGTAAAGCAATTGACAGAATAATTGGAGATGCATAAATTTGCGACTTTTTCTTAAAACCACAAACAGATAACACCCCCAATTGTGTTAATAGGATGTGAATTAAGCACATGCCATATTAGAATACATGCAAACACACACGAAAGCGTAATAATCAACCCCAAGCGCTCACAGGACACTTGGAGACTTGTCGGTTAGGTATGGGTCCAGCCGAACCCATACCCTAGCCGAAAAGCTTTCACACCGTAGGTAGGGGCTTCCACAGAGTGGCAGGTGTACCTCCGGTGGCTACGGGCAGTTGACCCTTCAAGCCAAAGACTTCACACACTGACACTACCGGCAGATGCCTCTCGAGGCCATCATACCGCGTAGATGTCAATACAGAGTACCGGCAAAAGCCTTACAAGGCCAACCATGCCGCGTAGTCTACACACCAGACAGGCTTACCCTCAAAGAAGGCAGCACAAGTCTCAGGGGTCCATTCTCCCCTCCAAGGCACCATAAACTGTGCAGCCGCATACGTGGTCTTTCCATAGGCTCCAGTGACAAACCTTAGCTCGTATCGACCACTGCGGAGCACTCGAATAACTCTATATGGCCCTCGCATGCCAGGATCGAGATTGCCCCGGGGACTGAGAGTACTCGATCACGAAGACCAGGTCACCTTCCTGAAACACTTTAGGGCTTTCCTGATTCTGGTTAACATAAGTATCCTGCTGTAAGTTGCTGATTTTAATTTTGAACAAAAAGCAAAAACGTAGGCAATCATCGTCATCATCATCAACCCATATACTGTCCCACTGCTGGGCACGGGTCTCCTCTCACATTGACAGGGATTAGGCCATAGTCCACCAAGCTGGCCTAGTGCGGGTTGGCAGACTTCACAAACCATCGAGAAAAATCTCTAAGGTATGCAGGTTTCCTCACGATGTTTTCCTTCATCGTTTAAGCTAGTGATAATTAATTATTAATACGCACATGAATTCGAAAAGTCAGAGGTGCGTGCCTTGGGTTCGAACTCGAGACCTTCGACTTGGCAGTCCAATGGTCATACCACTAGGCTATCACTGCTTAAACGTAGGCAAAGAGTGTAGGTAAATTTGCAGCAGCCTCTCATACACTTATGTATTATAATAAATATCATACAAACAAACATAAACACGCATTAACTACATCATTCCTAAGTTTAAAATACTTAAATATTGTTAAGTTATTTTTGTGAAGAAAAAATACGACTGCGGGCAGGATTCGAACCTGGCTGCGTCTTCGCTATGGCCGCGGTGGCTTAGTGGTCATAGCGTCTAGTGTACCAAACCAGAAGACGCAGGTTCGAATCCTGCCCGCAGTCGTATTTTTCCTTCGCTAAATTAACTTTATATCTTACCATCGAAAATGTAAAATAAATACAAAAATATATTCAGATATTGACTTTAATTTTGAAGTAATTAGTTTGTTTATTCTGCACGTTACTTTTTTGTGTTGCAAAGCCAGCAAATCAAAGACTATTTCTTAGATTTGCTGGATTAACAACGCGAAAAAGTAACGTGAAGTTAAAACAGATACTCACACAGTCATACACTCATATACTCAGAAACTTTCGCATTTATCACACACTAATATTATAGCGTTATTATTATGATAATAGTCAAATAATAATCAACAGATAATTTACTATGTTTGTGTTTTAACATTATCATAAAGACGCGATTCACAAATGTTAGGTTACAAAATTATTTATTTAAATTGGCAAGGTATGAATGATAACTTATCAATAACTTGAGAAGATTATATGAGAAATAACTACTATGAAGTAAACTAACTATGAACTTACCACTTTTACTGTGTTTTTACTCCTACAAACTTTTTTGTAGTGTTATTTACACCACAACGCTCACATCTATAACGCAGTTGGCAGGCGACTGAAGACGGAACACAAATCCTTCATGTGCATTTCGGCACATACGAATTTTTCGTAACGGTCAAAACACATAAAGAATTTGTTGAGCTTGTTTCTAGTTCGAATATTACAAAAAGTATTTTATCAACACATCGAGAATGTAACGGAGATTATATTTAGTGCAAAAAACAAAAAATAAAAAAATGCACATATGGAATTTGGCAGGCGCAGCGACGATATACTAGACCTCTCTAGCGCCTTATCGCCTTTACCGTGTTCTCTATGGGCAATCGCTATATTCTAGTATATTTTTAAGGGCATGCTTTATTTACTTGTGTGTCTATCCAACCACGATTTGGTTTTTTAACCAGGGGTAGCCCGAAATTTAATAACACTTAGTGTGTATCTATTTATTAATGAGCCGTAAATATATAGGGAATCTGAAGTACATAATATTATATTTCTATAACAACATTGTTTTAACAATAAACACGCGGTTTAAATTTCAATTGTTTTATTTTTTTTCTGTTCTTGTGTCCCGATGCCAATAGATGACGTTGATTCATGTGTCGGCTGGTACTCTCATATGATACTCTCCGACATCTCCTCAGTTATATTTATTTATAAAGTACTTACTTAACTATAAGTACATAATAATTTATAAAATTAGAATTTTTCCTGTAAAGTTATTGACGATATAAACTTTTTATTAGAACTAGATTTTTAATTTGCACCTCCCGTCATGGTGAATCTCCCGAATCCCTGGACCGTGACATAGGCATGGAGAAGGCAAGTGCGGTTTTTAGTCGGTAGGAGCATATCCTACCTCCTCCCGAGGTGGTGGATGATATATTAGGGGAGTTGAAGTTATTTATTCAGCGCTGTAGGTGCCGCCAATCACGTCACGACTGCTTTAATGTGTAGGCAAGTGCGGTTTTTAGTCGGTAGGAGTCCAACGTACCCTACGACTTCCCAAGGTAATTAGGATTTTCCGTACTATAAAAAAGGATAGACCAACGATTCCCACAGGACCAAAATATTTATGTGACATGTGTTTGCAATGGCTGGGTATTTCGTATGTATTATGATCCTTTTGATCGCCACTTCAATAACGAAAATACGTGTTCTCTACGCCAAGCGACAAATTCTAGTATTTAAGTCGTGAGCAAGTTTTCATTTGACGTCTATACACGTCCGTGGCGGTCAAAAGGTTAATTAATAGTAGGTACCTATAAAAAAAAACTACAGTTCTAAATTAACACAATTCCACTATATTACACAACTATACAATAATAAATCAATGCTTCTCGTTCTTGTCGGCGGATCCGTGCTCTTTCTCCCACATGGCGATAAATTCCTTCTTGCGTTGCTCGCGACGCTTGAAGTACTCCGGGTAGTGCGCTTTCTCGAGAGGATGCCAGTAGTCCAGGATCCAGTCGGGTGGGGTTACCACACGCTCGTGAGCTACTCCGCCCATGCTTGTTGCGACTGGAGACAATTAATTGTTCAGATTACAAGGTATTTCTTTAAAGAAGTTTATAATACGATCTTGCATGCTTTTTTAACCTTTTGAACGCCACGAAAATCGGTGTTCTCTACGCCAAGCGACAAATTCTAGTATATAATAATAGGTAAAAAAAAACAACAAACTTTTGTATAGGTATGTATTTTGAACTAAAAAAAACTGGTATTTTTGACGTGCTATGCCGTCGTTGGCGTCGTGAGGAAGTTTTCATTTGACGTCTATACACGTCCGTGGCGGTCAAAAGGTCAATTTGACGCCTGGTCTAATGGATCGAGTGTCAGTTTGTTGATGACGAGATCATAGTTTCGATTCCCAAAGGACCCAATATTTATGTGATGAACATATACAAGTGTTTATGTCTGTATATATTTACAAAAAAAGTATAAAAATATTATATCCATGGTCTAGTACCCATAGTATAAACTCTGAATAGTTTGAGACTAGATGGTCTTATATAATACCATCATAAATATATTTATATATTTTTTTTTTTGCCCCACACTGCAAGTCTTTGGGATCTAAACATACAAAGTTAAGTCAAAATATCTTAAGATACAAATAATTTTTACATTAAAGACAGCCCCCAAAATGCTACCCTTCACCGCCTTCTAATGTTTTCATCGGGAAGAAGAAGAGGAGTAACAAACTCCCCAGTAACACATTTCTGTTTATTTTATTTCAGTCAAATGGTCATACCACTAGGCTATCCACTGCTTTATATAAAATAAAAATAAAATACATACATGTTCTCGGAATGGGATGCTGAATCAGGAACAGTTCCTCCTCCCCCTCTTTGAGCAGATCAGCAGCCTTCCTCATGTCAATCTCCTTGGCATGTTTGTCAAATCTCTCTCGGAGAAGCACAGCGTGATACCGGTATACATTGCTGAAAATAAATGCACTTCAATTTATTTTTTTCTTTATAATATGTATTTTTTGATTAATGATTGAATAAGATGTATCCAGTTTCTCCATGACCATAATAGATGCTGTAAAGAATCTAAAACATTGGATTTAAATAATATCAAATGATATAGTGATAAAACCTGTAAAAAGGACCACTCTTTATTGCAAAATGAACCTAATTAATAGAGACTGTTCAAAAAAGGTTAGATATTGTTTACAAATTAATTCTACACTACATAGTTTTTAACCTGAGATACAGAGCCTACATAAAATGGTTTTTAACCCCTGAAACAAAGAAAGAGGTGTTTTACTTCAGACATGCTGGGAACATAGTTCAATGCGATCTACACATCATTACTTAAATTGAAAAATGAATGTTTTATGTGTAACCAAGAGTCTAAATCATAATAATTGGAGATTATAATAGCACACTTGGTTGCAAATTGCCACCATCATATGAGGGGTTGATCTTATTCATATGTTAACAGGTGTATCTTTGTATCTGTCTGTAGCCTTGTAGCTCGCAAATGGATGAACTAATTTTGATTTAGTTCTTTTGCTAGAAAGGTGACTGATTGACAGAATTCTTAGCTATGATCACAGAAAATTTGTTCAGCCGTATGAAGTTCATCAACTCTTTTCTAATTGATAAAGGGATGTGAGCACCTTCCACAAGTCGTGATTGATGCGAAATTTGCTATCCTGAATATTGCAAGAACACAGTAAGTAATCTCAACCTGATGCTGCGAGGGTTTTTTATATTTACACGTCTTGTCCTATATTTGTGTGGATAAAACATTTGTGTTTCTTATGTATTATAAGTATGTATTTACAAAAAAATATATATAAGTATTATGTCCATTGTCTAGTACCCATAGTACAGACACAAGCAGGTCAAGCAATCCAAAACTGTCAAATTTTCCCAGTTGAATATGAACCTTACTGTTGTAATAAGGTTGAAAATCAATCAAATAAATTTGACAGATTGTGGTAGTTTGATGTGCTGGCCTCTGTACAAGCTCTGCTTAGTTTGGGACTAGATAGTGTTGTGTAAAATGTACCAAAAATATTAATATTATCCAATTTGTAGTGAGATGCTACTGAGAAAATGGGACTCTGACCAAATGAAAACATTTTAAACAACTACACTATCATTACGATTTCTTATAAATAATTATCTACTTACTTATATTTATATTTTAATTTTATCTAATCCATGATTGTTTAGTACCCACCAAGTTTACAAATATGTAAGAGATCTATTTTTTATAACTAATTAGCTAACCAAACTAATAACAAGAATTAGGTTTGTAATTAAAAAAATAGCAGTTAACCTTAGTATTTATGCACTCGAAATTAAAGTTGAACATGTTTTAAAATCATAGTATTCAGATCAATCAAAGGTATCTGAAAAATAAAAGGAATGTTGTGGTTATGTTTGAAAGAATTACGTAACGGGGAAAACAACGGAAACAGAGGGAATTTGATAATTTAATTATATAGTTAACCGTACCGTCTATCGTAATACGCCTCCAAATTACGCAAAGCCCTTTTGTAAAGCGAGCAAACTTTCTGGGAGTGCGTTTTCAACCCAAGAAGTGGAACGTTCGCCATTTTTATTGTTTTGACTTGACTACAATGACAGGCGACAGCTTTAATTCTGAACAGCTGCCAGCTGTCATTTGTCAAACTTCAAGAGAATGTAAAAAAAAATGTCTTTCATAGACGAAGGATATTTTTTTTATTACCATTATTTAGTTTAGTTCATAATAAAAATATCAAATTACAATTTTAATATAATAACTTCATGATGTAGTAATATGTTTGAAGCACTAAATTGCCTTGATATCTAATTTCGTAATTTGATGAATAATAACCTAAGAACCTTGAACTGTGGCCAACTAAGTTTCGTTCACATCTGTTACAAGGTCGTTATGCATGGCACATCACAACATGCAACATGCCTCTGATAATGTAGCGCATCCGCTGAATAATTTGTCACTAAAATTGCATACAATCTATGTAGAAGGTATATATATTAAGCAACATCTAAATATACTGAAGGCAGGGGCAGAATTGTACTACTGCACACCCACACTTCGCTGGTATGTTAAGGTTGAGAAGTTTCATAAGAGGGCGAGTCTAATAATGCCATTAACCGGCCATCAATCTAAAGTAATCTAAACTCCGAGCTCTGGTTGACAATTCCGTAGAAAAACCATATAACTCAATCTGGATTTTGAACCCCTTTCGCGGAGCAGTAGTCTTAGCTACAACTCTAATGAAGCAAAAGTAATAAAGAAATCTATTTATATATTTGCTATAATAGCTAGGGGCTACAGATAAAACTCATTCTCTTTTTTCTCTTTCCTGATGAGAGAATGTAGACTATTTTTTTGTAGATTATTTTTCTATCCCTATTCGTCCCTCTTCTGATAAAAGACCTATTCCCTCCTTTATTTACATATTTTTAATGTGACCTTATACACGCTTTAATAGCTGTAATCTGGAAAACTCTCAAAGATCCTGCCGTCACTTTTTGATGATGATGGTATGTCGGAATAAAAACTACACCACTGTGACTTCTAATAGGAGTATATGATCAATAGGGTTGGCGTTCGGCGAACACGTTTTCTTTTACGAATACCTGACATATTTTGTTCAATCAATTTCCAATCACTACATTTTCAATCCAGTGGTTATAAGATTACCTGAACGAAGAGTACCCACCTACTTGAATAATATAAGTACAACGAAGAGAAAGAGCCACAGCTAGCCGAAGACGCACATAAAAATGTCCAGATTTGTTTGCTTTGCAACTAGACATTTATAAGCAAATAAACTTGAAGTACCTACCTAAGTATGTACCTGTCGACGCTATCTTCCTGCCAATGCATAAAGAGATTCGCTTGACCCATAGACCTATGTGTTGATTTCTTGCGAAAGACGAGTCCTGACGCAATAGCCGATAGGAACACGAATCTAATCATCGAACACGAATGCCTAAGTGGTTACGTGTAGAATAATAATAATTATTAGTACTCCTACTTTAACCTGTATTTTTGTATGTAGGTAGGTACTTCATATTATAAATTTCTAATAAATTATTATTATTGTATCTCCATTTCGGATATCACGGCATATCTCCCGTGAGGAAGCCATCCGGTCCTTTGGCAGGCTTGCGCGGGAACACAGGTCCAACGCGTAGAGGCCCCTTAGAGAGCTTTATTCTAAATATGGGATGGGGTTGATGCCCCATCCCATATTTAGAATAAAGCTCTCCACTCAGGACACTCCAAGAATGCACTATGACAGTATAAGGAGTATCCCGGGTGGATGTAGGACTATTGTAAAATATGGTCATTTAAAACTACTTGGTTTATGGATGTAGATGCTTGACCCTCGAACACATATCATTAGGATGGCAGACGGTGACTCGCCAACTCACTAGATTGGCCCCCTGAAAAGTTGTCAGTACAGGCAGAAGGGAGCAACATCGGTGTGAGCGGCTAGCTGAGAGGTGCGGCCCCGGTTTCACCGTCGCGAGTCTAGGAGAGACCCAGATTGGGTTTCCCCGCTATTACGCCATTAGACACTTTCATCCCGGAACATATAGCTTTGGCGACCCCCTCTGACCGTGACCGGCCAGTTAAGGCAAGACAGAGTTGAGAGTCCTGCGGGCGCTCTTGGCGTTCCCCTCCAGCTACCCAGTACGGGCAAACTGGAGAAGAGGCCCTGACCGACTCTCTGGGGCAATAAGGACTGCAGTGTCGCCACTCCCCATCAGCTCACCACAAGCTGCCCTGCGTTTTGTGCGCTTTTCTTTACACCTTATGACACATTTTTTATTGTACTGTCATAGGTTTGTAGAAAGCGTTTCTAATCTACCCTCCAGTTTTACATTAGTCTCATGATGAGGTAACGCTTGTCCCAGAGGGGGATTATTATTACCGTATCTCCTTTTGGATCTCACGGCGCGGCAGCGCGGTTGGAATAGAAGGTTTGCGCGGGGACACAGGTCCAACGCATAGAGGCCTCTCGGGGAGCTTTGATGTAAATATGGAATGGGGCATTTTATACTCAATAATAATCGAGTAGCCTGAACTGGGCCCAAACCTCAAAAATAACTCGGATCGTGTTAATATCTTGAGTATGTAACATTGATAAAAAAAATAAAAAAATAATCAATGATTTTTTTTATGAATCTTACAAGTTGTGGCTGGTATAATGATTTAAAAAAGTATACCTACGTAGTTACATGCATTATGTGCTAGATCCCGCAGACTGTTTTATCATGATGTTTGCCGAATCAAGCGTCCATTTACTTTACAAGCATATAGGCCTGTAATTGTAAGTATTGTATACAAATAAATTAAAAATTAGAACGCAAGTTTGTGTTTGCGTGTTTGTTCTTCGAGTTTTAGGTCTTTTACAACACGAAGATTTTTGAAGCGCGTAATCGATTTGCTTAAAATATCGAAACTGACGTTATAATAATAATTAATGACGATTATTAAATATACAAAGAGTTCTGTCGCTACTGGACGTCCTCTGCTGTGGCAATTATACTGACATTGAAGAAGACTTTACATGATAAAATATGTGCTATTTGTGTAAGTAAGTATATGTAAGTTCTGGTGCATCATTAGTAAAATGGTCAACATTTATTATAATTAAGTATAAATGGTTAATCTTAAACAATATAAAATTAGTCTGAAATGTTGTTAAATGCGGTACGAGTATGTAGGTCACAGAAGTTCGCGTGTCGTCGTTTGAATCCTGCAACCCAGACGGAAGGTAGACAATTCGCAGCAATACTGTAAGTTAGTAGCTAGGTGTGTATTTAAAATCTTTTTATTTATTATAAATTTTATTATTTATTGCGATCTCCCCTACAATAATTGACATCGATTATTGCAATAATGTTCTATCAAAATGCAATCAAGGAAAAAATGTACCGACACGATTATAATCGGGGTCAAAGAAAGTTGGGGAAACCGCCGCAGCGAGATGACCAATCGATGAGAACCGGTCGTGATGCCCGACCAATCAGAGAAATCGCGCCATCCTTTTGAAAATGGAACACTGGGATCGGTTTATGATTCCAAAAAGGCCTTGTATGGGTCGATAATCTTGCATATATTTTAGTTGACATTTTCAAATAGTTATTGCGTATACTTCGCTCGAATTATCCGTTTTGCACAGTCGGCAAACATAGCGTACATGGTTGTACCTATCTCAGTGTTAAAGCGACACTCGGTGCGGTGGGTACGGTCTTCACAAAAATTTTAATTTATAAAATAGTAATTGTGTTAACTTCGGTGAAAAATTTTTTTAATCGACTTACAAACTATCTGTGATAAATCCTTTGTGGGATATTTGACACTTGACTTCACTTCTTTGGAAATTCCTTCGCTTCTTCATTTTTTGGTAAGTTATTTTTTTTAATATTTTTCTGGTACAAAATAGGTGGAGTAAAAAACTGTTTTGTAGAATTTAAATTTTACAAAACAGTTTTTTATTATTTTTATTCGATCTTATTAATATTTTGCATTTTGTGAGTACCTACATAACTAAATAAAGTGGTGTTAAGAAGTAGATAAGTACCTATAAAGTCTGCTGAACATAAACTAACAAAAAGTATTTATTTCCGAATGTTTATCTTATGAGTTAGTCCTATATATCAATAGGTGAGTAATATTTTTATAATTTGAATTTAAAAAGGAATTACTGCTATGTCCAGCTGTGGGACGAACGAAGAACAAAACGTGCCGGAGGTTTTTATCACCAAACACCCATACATCCATAAACCAAATAACTAATTTTTGTTGCACCTACTTGGAATTCTCGATGCTCTCCAATTGTAGTGCAGTCTGTTGTGGTGTCCCGGTTTGGTGCCCCATTCCATATTCAATCAAATTTCTCTAGAACCTTTAAACGTTGGCCCTGTGTCTTCGGATAGCCTACCAAAGGACTAGATTTTGTCTTCTTTTAGGAAAATATCGGTCATAAATTTTGGAGGTCTCGGTCATTTGGGCGAAACACTGTACGTCTCGGATATTAGGTTCCAAAGTATGTATAATTTATCATAAATAACTAGAAATATACTTTATATGTAATAATATAAAAATAATAATTACATATGAACATGGGGGGATTGTTAGCCTAGTGGTATCACCATTGGACTGCCAAGTCGAAGGTCTCGAGTTCGAATCCAAGGTACGCACCTCTGACTTTTCGAATTCATGTGCATATTAATAATCACTCGCTTTTAAAACGGTGAAGGGAAAACATCGTGAGGAAACCTGCATACCTTAGAGATTTTTCTCAACGGTTTGTTGAGTCTGCCAACCCGCAGTAGGCTAGCGTGGTGGACTATAGCCTAATCCCTCTCAATATGAGAGGGGACCCGTGCCCAGCAGTGGGACAGTATATGGGTTGACGATGATGATGGGGGGATTGTTAGAGACGAATATTTATATTTTATAAGTACTTACTGGGGGGATTGGGGAAAAATCATTTAGGTATTAGGCGAATCTATTTAGTCTTCTATTTTTTAATCAGACAATACTCCCGCATTAAGGAACAAGCCCTGTCTCTCGGGATACTTTACAAACAATAATAGGTAAACTGACTTGTAGGTAAACCCACAAGCTTAAAATGGGACTGGGCTGGTCACATTTTCCGTATGTGTGACGAACTGTGGGCAAGACACCACCGAGTGGAACCCACACAATTCGTTAGACGACATCGCGGCAGGCCCAGGAAGAGGTGGCGGGACGAGCTAGACCGGTATTGGAAGGATTGGTCGCAGAAGGCTCTAAACCAAGATGAGTGGAAGGAGGGTAGGGAGGCTTTTACCCTGCAGTGGGACTATAATGGCTAAAAAAAAACTGACACAAAGTACACCCATACTCGAAACAAATATCTGGATCACACA
Organism: Acronicta alni; assembly: GCA_964056405.1. Lineage (NCBI taxonomy): Eukaryota > Metazoa > Arthropoda > Insecta > Lepidoptera > Noctuidae > Acronicta > Acronicta alni. Next base: position 7,895,787 of record OZ043936.1, read on the forward strand.
AAGATTTGTCTCAGATGGGAATCGAACCCACGATAGGAACCCGACGCAACGGTAGTGGCGAGGTGGCCAACCGTTACGCAAACGTGTAGTTAAACAATTTTATTCTCAATTTCGAGTATTCCTCGAGGCACATATTATTATGTCCCAAAAGGGAACGTACTGTACTGAATGACTCCAAAATTTTGATGTTTCTCAAACATTCTCAGAGCTTGAGACTGTTTGTGATTGAGTCTAGTGCTAAACGAAGCGACACGTTTATGTGTACGCTAGTGTGTACGTGAGTTCCTTGTTGCTTTACTATAAATTGTAATGTACTTTTTTTTAAACGTTGCTCACACTGGGATTTCCTCCTGTACTTATAGTAGCTGCGTTTACAAACACAACTTTTCACATAAACAACAACCCAGATTACCCACACCCGGAAAGCTACATGTAGATCATACAAATATTTGTTTTGTGTGGGGATCGAACCCACAACCCGTGGCGCAAAAGCCGATCGCTTCCTCAAACGTGTAGTCTTGATTTTTTAATGTTAATTTTATTGATGCTCTAATCCCTATCCAAAGTTGTTGACCAGTTATGATGAATTTTCTTATGTGAAAGGTTAGAAAAATTATTATTTTATATATTAATTTACAGCGTCCATGGTCACGGGTAGACTGACGATGACCCGTGACCATGGACGCTGTAAAGGGTCCGAAACGTCGGGATTAATAATATCAATATGTACGCGATAAAATCCGTAAAGAGTAGTTTTAATTCAATGTACTTATAATATTCGCGTAAATGTCAGAAATCAATATTATACTTATATGTTCGTTTAAGACATTTAGGCGCGATTGGTCCAACTCATCTTATTCGCGGTTGGTCCAATTCGTGGGTAATCTAATTCGCGATTGGTTTAATTCGCGGTTAGTGCACCTAGTTCTAGCCGGTATGATGACAGTTCTAGCCGATATTAAGTCTTCATAATCACAATCATGAACCCATATGTAGTCATACTGCTGAGCAAGTCTCCTCTCATGTGTGAAGTCCGGGTTATCAGACTTCACACGCCGTCGAGAAAAATCTATAATACATGCAGGATTCCTTCCTCACGATGTTTTCCTTCACAGTTTAAAAAGCGAATGATACTTAATTATTAATACGCACATGATTTCGAAAAGTCAGAGGTGCGTGCCTTGGATTCTTGGATGGCGTCGAGGAGTACATAACGAACAATTATTTAGTCCTTATTTTTAATTTACTACACATTTTAAAAATTCAACTTATTTTATTTTTCTTATCACCAAAATACATGGTTCAATGACTGTTGGAATAATTATATTGACCCATTTAGATTTAAACTATAATACTTACAATAACATACTTACAGCATAGACAAACCAGTTTTTATCAGCAGGTATTATAATATGTAATTAGGTAGGAATGTGGTGTGGTGTGGTGTCAACCAAAAGATAAATGCAATAAATGTATATTGAATTGAAATTGAAACCATGTTATTTTATTTACATTTTTATATATTACTTGTGATAGACGGATAGACACGAACAATATCGTAACTTGAGTAGACTTATTATTGCTACAATTTTACATAAAACAAAATAAACAAGTAATCAAATAAAAAAGTGGACAACAACAACACCATTTAACGGGACAATGACCAGGAACAGACCGGCAGGTCATAGGTGCTCGGACGGGGTGGCAACATGGCACCCAAAGCCACATAAAAAAAATGCAAAGATTTTAGAATTATTCCTATTATTGTTCAGAGCTAATTTATTATAAATAGAAAATGTATTTTAACAATTAAGAAGTTTTAGATTTATTTAGTTAGTACTTTTTAACGTAATCGGGTTTTTTTGTTTCATTTAATTATTTATTTCAGTATTTTTTTTATAATCATTTTTTTTCTTTAAAGTGGACCGGTGGCTCAATGGGTCCAATATAGTAACAAATTCTACAGTATAATGGGATTTCGCCACGTCGCGTCGTCGTCGCAACTGCGCAGACCTTCGAAATAAAAGTAAAACATTATTAAATAACAAACTTGATGTAAAAGTAAACTCTCAAGGCTTACTGCTTGGGCAACGGAATATCTGCCTACCTAGTAGGTAGGCATATACTTAGGTATGTTACGTACCCTTAAAATCCAGGCAACGGTTAAAGGACTGGAAAGGCTACTTTTTCTTTTTAACTTCCTGTTTGATGATAAAAAACTTCTTTAATTGGTTGACCTTTTTGTGAACTATCCTTTACCGTTCGTAAGCTCGGAAACAGTTTCTACATGTACATTTATATTCCATGATGAAAATACGTTTTAAAATATTATGAAAATAACTAACAAGTTCATCATTCTTAGACCGTGACTCCAGTGAGGAGTCAGGTTCGTCCTAGGTTGTAGTAAGTACTTATTTTTTGACACTAAAACGTGTTTACAATATTACCTACATGCAACCTTTTTTATGTGAAAAACAGACTATAAAATAATGTAAGTGTCTATGGTGTTATTCCTAGTATGATAACATCATTATTATCTGCCGAAATAAGCTCCACTGTTACACAACACAAAGGCCTCAAAATTAGTCTCAAAGTCACCTATTAAATAAATAATGAAAAGTTCTAGTCTTCCTAAATTCGTTAATCATGGCAATATTGGTCCAATTTCTCGTACCAATTCTTTTTTCAAAATCGAAATTCAAAATTCAATCAAATTTATTCTGTGTGTGCATCAAGGCATGTCTTTAGAAAAAGTAAAAAAGAGCTTTCGTTGCCTGTGATAGTTCAAACTAGGTTTAGTCTAGTCTAGATTCATCTTATTGTTGAAACCTGATAGTGAAACTGTTTCACTAGGTTACTTTCATTCGTGGGAGCTGCTTTAATGTTTTTATTGTACTTTTTTAGCGAGCTATGTTGGTTGACTCAGTGGATGCCATAATTTAATTCGGTATAACTACAATTTTATTAAAAACAATAGCTGTGATCATATTTTTTTCTATGGTATACTATGCACACACAGTTCGTTATATGATATGTGGGTGAGCCGGACTTTCGTAAAAAAAGAATCTAATCCCTGGATTAGAGACAGAGAGCCACAAGACCATTGCTTGCAGAAAATATTACCTACGGTTAAATCCTGTTACTAAAGTAAAAATGTTACTCAATGATGAGATAATACCTGTTAGTATCTGTTTATCTGTTTTGTATCAAAATCTATAACTGTTTACAGTTTTGAGATAAAAATAGATTTTATAAACATAACAAAAAGTAACTATTTAAAAAGCTTTCATCATTACAAGATAGAAGTTATCAATAACCTCTGGAAGAAAAGGATGGGATGGAAAAAACACAGCAGAGCTTGTACTATGGGTACTAGACAATGGATAAAATACTTATATACTGTTTTTTTGTAAATACATACTTATAATACGTACAAACGATAATTACACATAAAATTATCATTAGAATTTATTTTATATCATGTAAGTACCTACATAAAATGTTGAAGCTTGACTTTATGGTTTGATACCCGCATTTGTCACAAGTCGACTCCAACATAGTTGAGAAAAGATTAGGGGTATGAAAAACTACCTAGAAGGTAGTTAGCTCCAAAAAATTATAATCTTTGGTTTTAGTTCCTAATATTTTGGTGTGCTTTTTATTTCTGTCATTATTTTTATGTTTTACGTAGATAGTGTATTAAGTATGTAACTTAAGTATTGTATAATATAATTCCCTCTTACTAATATAAATAATGTATATTCAATAAATCAGCTTCCAACCTTACATTAGCAGCCATAGTTAAGTAACGGGTAAGGCACGGACGGGCGCGATGGCGAGCCAAAGTTCACGAGTTCGAACTTGCATGAAAACTAACTCCAAATATTTTATGTTTACAAGCATACTGTATGTACTTACCTATCGGTGTACCAATGTACCGACGCTCAAAGTTCGCCGGTACGCTTAGGTCCCATGTAATAGGACGCTGGTCTATTGCCGAGCAGAAATCCAAACCCCAAGCTGCCTCTGAATTGCCGCTGAATTATTTTTACATACGTATACATTTTTTTTATACCTCTAAGGTGACAAACAAGCATACTGCCCACCTGATAAGCGGTTATCGTAGCCTATAGACGCTTGTAACACCAGGAATATCACTTGCGTTTTGCCAACCCTGTAAAACGAAAGAGGAATATTTGGGTTGACAGTTTGGCAGTGTACCTATAAGGGTTAAAGTCCCCCCACTGACAACATTACGTTCCTCGCGGAGCCATACACTCACGCATTTTTCACATGGGGGTATGCAGAAACTAAAGAACGCCAATCGCTACGATTCTTGCATACTTCTTTCGCTTCATCCACACACGTCACATCACACACGCCGGTTGCGAGTACTTTTTTTAATAGAAAATAATATATACTCAGGTCAGTCGATCACGGACATTGTAAGGGCAATGGGAATCCTGTCACGGTTGTGGCGAATGTCATGAATTCCATGACCGTGACAAGGGCTAGAGAAAGCAAGTGCGGTTTTTTAGTCGGTAGGAGTCCGACATACCCTTTTTTTTCGGGTGGGGAAATGCTCCATAAGCATGCCGCCCCGCTCGCGGATGCGGGGCTCTCCGGCCAGGTGACCAGCATACCGACTAAAACCACCACCACTACCACCTTCCACACAGTGGTGGGACCACGCGAATCGCTCTCGCATGATCTGGGATTGCTACCTACCCAGGTCGATCCATAAGAATTTTCCATACAATAAAAAAAGGGAAAGGGAATCAGTGTTAGAACCTACCAGCTGTTTAGATTTACAAACTAATATTAAATACATTGAGCCATATAATTGCACAAAATAGTATCGGTTATAAAACTGTAATTAAAATTAATTAAATATGCAATTTAAACTAATTTGAACTGCCAAATACCTACCTACTGTGCAATTTGTCATTGAGTATTGCACAATGCGATGCTTTTGCGCCTAAACAGTGTGCTTCAAGGCTTTGTATGAAAATGCTGTTACACAATGGTCATATTAGCGTAATGGTGTTGATGGTATGTGTCAACATACAGTATTATAATTTATGCGTCGGTTAAAGAAGGCGGTAAAACAATAAATCTTAGTAGTTTTTAGAAAAAATAATAAGTACTTACGGAATTTGATTGTTTATTCAAAGGAAATAATATACTTACACATAGTTCTTAGTTATCGTAAGTGCGACTGCTATCTCGGTTCGATTCCCAGGTTGAGCAGTGTTATTTGATATTTCTATGAAATTTTTGGTATGACCTCGGAATTTGGATCTAGGAACTTATTTTGTGCCCAGTTAATGGCAATAGGCTCGCCCCCTATTACATCCGCTATCTGAGCTCTGCCTAACCTCGAAAACAGTCGTGATGGTTGTTAGGTTATTATGTGAAATAATATAAAATCTATCAATACAAAATATTTTATTTATATAATAGGGCAACATTTAAAATTTTTACGTCACTTAGTAGGGTGAAGTTGGTAATAGCTGTATGGGTGATCTTTTTCTAAAAAATAAAAGTAATTTATTTTTATATAGTAATAGGGATTTTATATCGAGTTTTAGTAGGTATTATTTACTTTCTAAAGTAATTAACGATGTCTGGGAAAAGCATTTTCATTTATGATACAATTATTTTTAGTGAACAATTTTTCGTACACAGCCGTGTCGTCGTGACAGTTCAAAATAAATAATGATTAATAATTAAATGTAACTACTTATATACAGTTTCAGAAAACAATCGAATCTATAACAGTCTATTATATCTAGTACCTACTTTAGCAATCAAAATTAATATTCGTTACGTCTATAGGCTAGCTGATCGGTTTTTTAAGAAAAAAGTTAGAAAGCTTGCCATTACCGCTGCAATTGTCAGACAAAAACGATAAAATCGAACTAAGTCAGTTACTCGGTAAATGTTTACGTAACTGTAGTTACCCAGTAAGGGTGTTTCACAAAAGTGTACACTGCCTGTTAGGTTCTAGTACCTTCGATTACATCACCACATGGCGACATCGATAATATACTATATTTTATGAAATAACTAGTTAAGTTCGTATTTAATTGAGTTTGAGTAGGTATTGTAATATGTAGGGCACGTAAATCTAAAATGTGACATTCTGGCTCTTGGTAAGCTTTCCTATTAAGCAATACTTAATTATAAGTACATATGTAATAAATATATATTAATTATTTGATAACCCAATGGTCTTCTTCTTTTCGTGTCGATGGTACTTAAATACTTACATTATTTATATGACTTAAGTCCAGTAGGACTTAAGTAATAGGACTTAAGTAGTAAGTAATGAAAGTAATATAAATAATGTAAGGTTTAGCAGGTATACCTACAGGCATTTTGGACACTCTAGCAAGTGCAGCATGGTCTGGTCAGGGTTACCGCACTCTGTCACGGGGGGATAAACAATCCCCATTTCGCCGAGTTCGTGACGTTCTGTAGTTTAAAAGGTAAAAGTTCCCTATTAGGTAAAAGCGCCAGTGTAAGTAAGTAACTCTGAACCGAGGCCTTTTGGCCTGTGCTTTATAAATGTTTATAGCAGAGTCTGGATGAGGAGGGCTAGACGCAAATAGGCCGATGATGATGACGTTAATGGTGACTTGAGTCATGAATGGAATAAAATCTAAGTATATTTTATTATATCCATTGTCTAGCAGCCATAGTAGGTACAAGCTCTGCTTAGTTTGGGTCTAGATGGTGTTGTGTAAAATCATAAAATATCCCAAAAATATTATTATTTAATATTTATTATTCTCTTTATTCATCTATATATACATATTATTGATATTTTTAAATATTTAACAAATAGTATAAAAAGATTGTAAAACATTTAAAAATATAAAAAATAGTAGCCCACCGGTATCGGGAACAGTATCCAAGCTACCGGTGGTCAGGGCCCCAGCGAGAGGAACCTCCTGACGATGCGCGCCGTGTCCAGGAGTACCGCCTTCTGCATCAGACCCTTGACCCAGCCGCCTAACGAAAGCCTCCTCAGATGTAAGTCGAGGCTCTTGGCTATTAGTCCATTGGCTGAAACGACTATCGGCACAATGACTGCTGAATCCACATCCCACATGTCGACAACCTCGCGTGCCAAATCAAGATATTTACTTTGTTTATCTTTCTCAGCTTTCACGAGATTCTCGTCATGCGGGATGGTGATATCAATAATCATTGCGCGACGTTCTGATCGATCTATCACCACTACATCAGGCTTATTGGCCATAATAGTCCTGTCAGTGATAATAGATCGATCCCAGTATAAGGTGACATGGCCATTTTCGAGAACTGGGTCGGGCACATACCTGTAGTACGCTACCTCTGAGTCCACAAGGCTGTATTTCAGGGCAAGTTGTTGATGGATAATCCTGGCCACTAGATTGTGTCGGTGCAAGTACTCTGTGTTAGCAAGACGAGAACAACCAGAGATAATGTGACGGATAGATTCACCAGGACAGTGGCATGCCCGACAAATGTCAACTGTGCTATCCTTCACGATATACTTCCGATAGTTATTCGTCATCATAACTTCATCCATAATTGCACAAACAAATCCTTCGGTCTCCCCGAAGAGGTCACCGAAGCGTAACCAGGCCACGGACGCTAACAGATCAACATCAGGCCCATGTAAGGCCCGAAAAAAGCGCCCGTGGAGTTCCTTACTCTGCCATACCACCATGCGATCATTAGTGCTTAGTACTTGAGGTTTGCGCCAGTTCTCTTTAGCTAAGGTAAGCGGGGTAAGTCCTTTATCCACTGCGACGACATTTCGATGCATCCCCACGTCAGCATGGAGAAAATAATCTCTGAGGCTGCATACCTCACGGTTGTGGAGGGTCTTAGCATTCAAAAAGCCGCGACCCCCACATTTCCGCGGGATGTACAACCTCATCACTGACGAGCGTGGGTGATGCATACGATATGACGTCAGCAGTGTGCGGACTCTCCTATCCAGGGCGTCAAGCTCAGTCTGCGTCCACTTGACTATGCCGAAAGAATATATTAAAACTGGCATAACCCAACCGTTGAAGGCACGCACCTTGTTTGCGCCTGACAAAAGACTGTTGAAAACTTTTCTCAGGCGGCAGAAGAAGCGTTCCCGCAACGATTGTTTTATGTCAGCCTCACTGATTCCCAATGCCTCCGACATACCCAAGTACTTATAAGTTTCAGTTGAGGAAAGGGATCGAAGGTGTATGGTGTCCGAGAGCTGGGTTCCCGGGGACTCCACAATCTCCCCTCGCTTCACATGCATGATGGCACATTTGTCCACACCAAACTCCATTTTAATGGAGCCACTAAATTCTACAGTTAACTTTAGTAGTTCCATCAAATGGGAATGGTTATGGGCAAACAGCTTTAGGTCATCCATGTAAAGGAGGTGGGATATTGCCTGATCACCTCTTCTCAACCTATAACCCAGCCCTGAACCCTCTAATAATGTGCTCAGGGGGTTCAAGGCTAAGCAAAACCATAGCGGGCTCAGACTATCGCCCTGAAATATACCTCGCTCAATACTAATCAGTTCATCGCTACCTTGGATTTGTCGACATCCTGGATAGTGAAGGACTGTACTCCATTGCCGCATACATGACATTAGGAAGGTGCGTAGTGTTGTATTTATTTTATACAACTCCATCACCCTCATAAGCCATGTATGAGGTACCGAGTCATAAGCCTTCTTGTAATCAATCCAACATGTAGACATATCCTTTCTAAAGCGGCGAACTTGCTGATTAATGGCCATGTCAATGAGAAGTAGCTCTTTAGTGCCACGGGACCCATTCCTACATCCATTCTGAGAAGCAGACATAATGTTATTGTTTTCAATATGTTGATTAATTTTCGCCCTCAAAATGGATGTAAGAAGTTTATAGACCGTCGGCAAACACGTGATCGGTCTATAATTTTTCGGATCCGCCGCACTTCCCGATTTATAGAGCAGGTGGGTAATACCGGTCGTTAAGAACGTGGGCAATGATGCTGACTCCAAAGATGACTGGAATTGTGAGGCCAAGCAAGCATGTGAACTGCGTAACCACTTTATCCAATAATTGTGCAGTCCATCCGGTCCTGGGGATTTCCAATTGGACATGGGATTGACTGCATTGGTTACGTCTTGCGTGCTTATATGGATGTCCTCCATTTCTTCAATTGGTTCACATGCTAGCTGAACCTCACGCATCCAATCACCCTCGATGTGATCCACAGGCGCCGACCAAATACTGCGCCAAAATGCATTGACAACTTCATTATCTGGCCGGCACGTGTCAGCCTCACCTTGGTCTGGATGTTCCCAAGTTCTGTATACCCCCCTTTCATTACTCCGGAACATGCGATTCTGGTTGAATCGATCCACCCGCTTTTTATACCGACGGATACGGCTAGCCCATGCGCAAACTTTCTGCTTCAAGGAGTCAATACGCTCCATAACGTGATACGTGTAATCTCGGGGTGCAATATTAGTCCCCGAGAATATTCGCCGTACAAATCGCATTACTCTAGGGCGAGTATTGCCCTCCTTGAAGCTAGTTAGTTTGCCGATGAGTACTCTGGCATCCCCGATACGACGCTCAATCCTACACTGCCAGGCTGGTACGGCGGACCTTGGTCGTGTAGCTTTGACTGTGTTTGGAAATGTAACATTAGCTACACGACATGCCGCAACAGCAGCACAGTACAGAATCGAGTGTGTATCGTTAATATCTTCACTGCTATCAAAATAATTTGACAGCAGTGAATCCAGAGCACACACCATCGCACTGTTTTTATTACACATGGGCAAGCGTGGTAGCCGAGGTCTCAGCGCCTGTGGTGTAAATCGATACTCCCGAATCGCATTCTCCAAAGCACTTCTCAATTTATCGTTATACTGGGTACCTACAGATAGAGCCGTATCGCCGTCTTCCCCTACGGTATTGGTGAGCTGTGGTGGCGCCACATTATTTACTTGTGGCTGCAACGTGGCCTGAGTCGGGGTAGCGGCAACATGACTGTTCTGCATGTCAGTACGTAGTCTATCAAGCACGACGTCATCCAACCTATGATCTCGTTGTATGACTCGCACCTGATCCGATAGTCGTTGCGCCGAGACGTTGACGGATGGTTCAAGTGCCTGAAACAGAGAAAGCATCCGACCACGGTACGCGGTCAGGTTAGTTCCTCCCTCAGTAGCCCCAAAGTATGCGCGCATGACATTTTCATTAATTGAATTGGTCCATCTCATGCGCTGCACACTTCCACCGGGAGCGGGGACACTGCCAGAGGCCGGTGGGCCTCGTGGTCCCAAGCAATCCAGTGGCCGGCGACCTCCACGCCGACGTACAGGTGGTGGCGACGTGGGTGGAGAGTAATATTCGTCGCTCGAGCTCGACGCAACTGCAGCCTCCGGGGTTCCAGGTTGTCCGGTTTCCAGTGGTTGCGAGGCGGAGCTGAGCGACGAATCTGGGGATGGTGGGCGTGCGTTTCTGAGTTTGGCTTTTGATCTCGTCAACATGTTCCTTTTATTTTTGTCGGTGAATGAACATGACGTTTAAAACGTCATGTCCTCTGATTTGCTTGATTTTGATTACTGTTTATTTTTCGTTTTCGCTTCATATTTAACCAGTTAAATTTTATTACGTTGAATATTGTGGTATTTATTAATAGATTTAAAATTACTATGGATGAATGTATTACTGGAGTTGAATAATTAAAATATTTCAAGACTGTTGACGTCTGGTGTTGCCATTATTATATTTATTATTATTATTATATTATTATATAATATTATATGTGAAAATAAATTAATATTAACCGTGTGAACCTGTGTGTAACAATTTATTGCTTTAACCCAGCATGTTAGTATCTTCAGACAACGATGTAGGCACATTAATGTCTGATACTTGGCGTAAATTACTGACAAAGTTGAGCCTTTGCGATAAATTCGAGAATTAACAATCTTCCGTGGCTCAGTATAGTGTTTTAGAAGGCAGTATTGTACAATTTTATACTGATATTGTCTTTTTGCATAGCCGAGTTAAAATAATTTAAGCTCGAATCTAATACAGGCAATGATTATCTTAACATGATTTAGTGGATTTCTGAAAGCCTTAAATTTATGAGTGAACTATATGTATAGTAATTTTTGAACCCAGAAAGTATCAAATTATGTTGTTTATAATGGCTTAGGGCAAACATAAAAAGAAAGTAGAACAGTTCTCACACTTGCTTACTCGAAATTAGCAGAATTAATTATTGTTTTATTTAATTCGGTGTGTTTGTCGAAATTCAGACTACTACACGTTTTTTTGTGCAATACGCTGGCGGATACAAGGCTTGCCATGCGTCCTCCATGCTCATACGTGTTGCAGTAGTTTGGTTAAACTGACTCAGTCACTTGTCCTCATTCTGCTCTAGTGGCCAAGACTTTCACTGCGTGCTTGTATAAGATGTTGCTATAAGACGAATCTCTTATTGAGTTTTTATTGATTGTTGCAAAAGACGAAACGTGATGTCTTTCAAAAGACTCGCGGTTTAAATTATATAAATACCAAAAAAGGTGCTTTACTAAAATGCGGCCAAACTGTTTGTCAGCATAGATTTTTTTTACAAAGGAATTTGAGTGATTTTTCTGTCACATCGTTTTGAATAGAACACAATGGAGAATGTGAACAGTGAGTGTGGTTATTTTTTTGTAGTTCAATAAAAAAACTTCCAAATTGAGCAATTACTTTGTGCATTGTTGAGCTGTTTTAGGCGAGTAGCATAATGAACTGTGGGAAATCTGAATAAGTCTTTACAGTAAGTCAATAAAAAACTGTATGCTATCACGATTATAATTACTGTGTACCACTGCTGGGCAAAGGCCTTTCCGTCGTGCCTCCATCTACCAAGATCCACAGGATCGACTAGCACAGGCTAGTCGGATCTAAACTGCATGCCATCAGCGATTGAATTATTTTATGACCTTTTTTTTTAATAGTACAGAAAATCCTCATGGATCCTCCGCCACCCGGGGAGGTGGCAGGGTATGTCAGACTCGTACCGACTAAAAACCGCATTGTTTTCACTTGCCCTATAGTCAAGGTCATGGGATCCACGAAATTCACCACGACCATGACGGGACATAGATAAGACCTATAGATGTAGATCTACTAAACTAATTTTTTTCAGATAGCTCTAATAGAAAATAATATCATTTTAGAATTCTTTGCTTGAATAACTATAGTAGCAAAATCGTCCATTCTCTCTTTTGACTAGGTTCATAAACGTTCTATATTGCATTGTGTCACTCTAACTCACGGCATCCTTTCAAAGTCAATGCCATCCCATCAGGAACTGGTATCTAAATAGTAGTTATAACAAATAAATCATGTTTACGACAGTTTTCCTAGCAGATGCTGTTAACTGCATATTGTTTTGTTATAATTGGTACCCTACATGGCGGGTAATGGGTTTAGTACGGCATGACAAAAGGGCGGACATGATGTAAGTAAATGGATAAGTAGCAGTGAATAACGCTTGAGCCTTTAGATATGTGGATCACGTAGTTAAAAATGTTAGATCTATTTAATAGTATGTGTGCGTTCAACCTGTACGATTCTGAGTACTTTTTTTTATGATGAGAATATTATAATAGGTAACATTCTTTTTTTGAATTTGGTCAAGTTGGCATAATTTTCTGTAACCATCTTTCATAACGGGCAGTACAGGAGGTATACGATTTATGTTGCAATTTCCAACCACACTCCATGAACTAGGTAGGTACTCATGCCGTAGCAAGGGTAACAAAATTAGTAAGTCAGTTGATAGGCAGGCTGATGCCCAGGATGCATCGGACTACCAGTCTCAGTGTATCTTTGCTCCTACTACCCTTACCTACTTTCTGTGATCTCTGCAGTAGTTGTTATTAATCTCATATTTTTTAATTGTTTTGCAAAAGTCGTTGCTAATTTAGGATTCCTGTCTTAAATTCCGTCATTTACAAAATATGATACTCATTTTCCATTTCCAAATATATTGTTTCCAGTTACTAAAACTTCCTTTGTTCAAAGCTTTTACTATACCTACTTGATATTTCCATACAGTAGATAATGGTAAGAACCCAAAACAGGTATACTTAAATGTCCCACGGGACGTCGCGATTCGGCACTAACGGGACCCGGCCAAGAGCATCGACCGCAAGCTCCACTTTCCAAACATAGTAAAGTTTTTCACGAAAAGTGTCTTTCATACCAACCTTTTTTAATTGCTCATAACTTTAAACTCATTTTTTTATGTATCTAAGCATGACTCAGTAAAACTATTAATATTTAATTAGCAGTGTTTTTTATAGAACAAACGATAATAAATTTTATTTGGTGGCCGATAATTAGGATTAGGACCTTAAAAGTGAGATTGTGTTTACGTAAGTTACTCCTTATTTGTGAACCATTACGGAGTGAAGTCAGAAACGAAAGGAAAAATTAATATTAAAATGGCATGAAATAACACAGTTAAGTACTTAAATATAATATTATGTAAAGTAACATTTTGAACATTTCGAGATCGACACAAGAAAAGTTTTATAAATGCACTTCGCTTTGAAAGGTATTTATTTTTCTGTATGTAGATAATTTTGCACTATACCTTCTTATACCTGATACTGTCTTGTTTCTTGTAAAAAAAAATACAGGCAACGCTATATAATAAAAACAAAATACTTACGTTTAAATAGCAATGTCATATCATCCAAATTGGGGTGAAAGAACCAATTACTGCATTTTACAGTTACGACTGAATTACTCGGTCGATGTTTTACTGAATGGTTTTGCATTTTAACGACTTGTTTGACACTGCAGTTAATAGTTTACTGATATCTGATATTCGATTAGACTATTCAGAGTAGGAAGTTGAATAATAATATATAATCTAGTTTTCCTATTCATTTTCATATCTTACGCAGAGATCGCAAGAAAATATACTTATATAAAAAGTAACGACTTACCTGCGTGCCTTTTCCCCTTTAATATTGTTTACCAAAGTACCTCGTATCCAAGTATTCTGTCAGTGTATGACTGTCACTCGTCGCTATTATGATTATGTATGCGGAAAGAAGCTAAGTTTGTCAATCTGTTTGGATTCTTTATTTCCAATTTTACTTTTTAACGTTAATAATAATGTGTAATAAAAAATAAATAAGCGTTAACTCTGTTTTGATTCCACTAACTATCGCATGAGGGAAATTGCTTAAGAAAATTGGACTGAATAAAATTTTGGATTTTAAGAAATCTACCTGTCATAAAGGGCAGCTTCTTGTAAGTTTATAGTGAAGATTAATGAAGTTGAATTAATAGGAAAATTATTCGTCACTATTGTTGATTCAGATTGATCCATCACTTTTGGTGACTCTCTACAATAGACCAAGGATAAGGGCGTCATTATTTTGCGTTAATGTGTTAATTAACGCAAATTGAAATATACTTACACATTTTTGTGCCAGTGAGTGTGATCACAAAAACCATACCAGCTCCACATTTACATAAATATGAGTAACAGTAAGCATAATACATGCTTACATCATTATGTTACGTACAACATAATTATGTAAAATTACTAATAACTTGTATTAATACTAATGGTAATTCCTTACTAGCAATTGTTCACGATTTATGTCATTGTTGGTTCGATTGTGTTGTAGTTCGAAGGTGTTGTGGGTTCGATTCCCAAGCGAGACAAGTCTTTTTGTGATCCACAGATATTTTGTTACAAGTCTAAGTATTTGTAAATTCCCCCGCAACACAGGAGTTGTGCAGGAACTATCTTATTTATAAAGAAACAAAATCTTAATATTTTGTTTCTTTATAAATAATTAAATTAATAATTGCAGAATTCTCCATTGTGTTATCGTAACACTAGATCAATGAAGTAAGAAGAAATCTAGATTACAAGCAAAATTTATGGCAGTCGATTTCGAGTTGAGAGAATTGCTTTATGCAAATATTCACTTGGATCTGTGTCGAATTAAAAGACCTCCAATATTTCTGATTAGGTAAACACTAGACAATAAAGGAATAAAATAGTTTTAAAGAATCTTTGCAAGCCAAGTTAGATTAGAATTAAGGACATATACCATTCACAAAAAAAAAAACGTAAAGAAGCGACGATTGCGAGCTAGACACACTCATCGGTTCGAATAAGAATCAATATGTGCTTAAAATAAAACACCAACGAGTAAAGGAAGATGTATTTTTATCACAGTTCAAGTGTCAAGTACATGTTCAAGTGGCTCACTGTAAGGGAGGTGATCAAACTGATTTAATAGATTTACCGGTCGTAATTCTGAATTGGTGATCCTGAATAAGTATCTATTGTTCATAGAGTCAACATCCCTACTTATATTATAAATGCAAAAGTAACTATCTGTCTATCTGTCTGTTACGCTTTCACGTCTAAACCGCTGAACCGACTTTGATGAAATTTGGTACAGAAAAAGGTTAGACCTTGGAGAAGGTCATAGGCTAGCCTTGTCTCAAAAAATCATTTGGGATGCGTTTGAAACCACGGGCAACAGATAGTAAAGTTATAAAAGATTATGTGATGAATATTCTTAATAAATGAAGGAACGGATGGATATGAGACTATTTCAGTTCTGATTTTATGCCTTTGTGTCATTTCCTGTTCCTTCTCAAATTAAAAAAATACGCGATTGTTTGATGGGTAGTAAACAGTCGAAAGGATTTTAAATAAAAACGATCTGCCATCGAAGGCTGTTAAACCAAAATTAATTAATGTTGCCCATGTTTACAGTGCAGGGCAATACCCTACATATAAAAATACCATTATGAAGGTACTTTATTCCGTGAATCACGGAGGGCTTGCCGTATGTCGCAATATTTCGGGAGCTAACGGTGTGGACCGGGTGCATCGACCGAGCACAGCCAGTACGACTTGGCCTACGTTTATCGTGTGACGTGCCGACAACAGTGGTGTTCACCCTTGAATTATTGAAAATGTGACCGGTTGGATGGTAATTGGTGTTAGCTATTAGTAGTAGTTGCATTGTTTTCGCGCGTTACTTTTTAATTGATATTACTATTTTAACAGTTTGAAAGATTGTGGAAGTAATTTAAAGCCTTAATTACATTTCTGAGATGAGTTAAATTGAGAACGAACTGTGTAATTTATTAAAATTTGAGGAAATAAAATTAATTTGAATTTAGAAACACAAAACTAGTGCTACCATTCGACTAAATGGGAGAATAATACTAATTACTATTAGACTTTTTGCCTCGAAAAATCCATGAAACCTTACTCCAATGTGCAAGCAATGCATCAGCTTCCGAGTACGAACTTATAATGTTGTGTTTTTGTGTGATGTCACCTGGCTTTATAACCATTTCTGCCTGACAATAAACCCAAGTTTATGAACTTAAGTATAAAATAGGTACCTATTATACTTAAACATAAATCACATGAGCTTTCACGGTACGATTTCCACAGTGGCTGAGCGATTGACTTCTACGCTACATGCCAAGGGTTCGATACAGTGTTGATGTTATTATGTGCACGTGAGATTTGTGTGTGTGTTCTAACTTGCAACATGCAAGAAAAAAACAAAAAGACAGTTAAAGAATTAAAATAAATAATTAACAATACTAGTTTACTTATTAAACCAAATTACTTATGAGTAAATGCTAAATAATTATCCAATAAGTAATAGACTGCTGAACATGAAATAATAACCATTCAACAATTCTAATAGCTGTTTAATTAACACGAAGAATGTGGTTTGATGTTTACTTATTATTTAATCAATAGTGCCTCGCATAAGCACACATTGCAGAATGTAAAGCATGCTAAAAGGTCTTAGAGAACGATACTAATTAATCCAATGTAATTATATAATATTTAAGGTAATGTATAGTATAATTATTTATAGTATAAATATAAAAGCGTCACCTCCCGTGGTTTAAGCAATTAATATCGATTAGCTTATCGATTTTTGGAAAGCATTTTAGGGTTAATTTAATAAATTGTTACATTAACTAGTTTCACCAAAATACTAATTGACTCAATAGATAAATGCATTTAAACAATCCTATCTATCCAAATGGAAACGGGTCTGCTGGGTATACCCGTATCACTAGCTTCCCATCAAATCAATCTTGTTGCTAGTAGGTGCTGGATTAAGCAACCTATCACTACTATGTACGATAGCATCTTGAATACGTAACTGTAGTTTAAAAAGATATTCGACAAACCAATACATAAACCATGGTTAGTTCAAGACAGGAATGAACAAAAATAAAGAAACATTAAACGAATAGGTATTAAATTATGAAATAAATGAAAATTGAAAATGCTATACTGAAAACTCCACAAAGGCTTTATTGCAATTGCAAGTACTGGTTTTTAAAATGTGAAATTTACATTTAAGATTTATATTTAAAATAAAATACAATAGGCTTGAAACAAACGGCAGGAAACTCTTATCCTGTGATCACAGCTAAGTACAATGCCATGTCTTTTATAAGTCTACTTCGGACAGTCTATAAACTATAAACAAAGGAAAATAAACCATAACGTATATCAGTTTACGGTCCAAAACCGCTTGTGGAATATAAAACAATGACGTTAGACATGAGTAGGTACGCGATACGTTTGTCGACTCCAAATGGGTTTATTGATAATAACGATAGAACAGTCACTGGCATATCAAGCAGTGCTTTGTATCTCCTTTGCTTTCGATAAAGACATGAAAATGTACTTAAAGCTATAGAACGACTATACGGTCTTTCACCCTACGTATCCACATTTGACAGATCAAGTGTTACCATTGCCAAAAAATAATAGGCAGCGTAGCGTAGTAGGTAGTATATTTTTCGCTATTCGATGTTTAATAACTAATTTTATCTTGTGTTGTGTTGATTACTGATCAACAGCACTCCCTGTTCTAATATTCCTTTGAACAGAATTATCGGTCCCGCCATCATTAAGCTGGGTCTCCATCAAAGCTGTCAACTTTTGTTATGTGTTGTAAACAAGACGTGTTGAAGAAGTCGGTTAAGAATCGGGTTTAGGTATTGTTTAGACTTATTGTATATAACCCAAAGGAGTCGCGCCAAGAACACCAATTCAAATCTTCTTCTTCCTGTGCCCTTGTCCCAATTTATTTGGGTTCGGCGCAGTATGTCCTTTTCTTCCATTCATCTCTGTCAGCCGTCACATCATTAGTCACTCTCTTTTCTATCATGTCCGCTTTAACACACTCCATCCACCAAATACACTACTCTATCCTAGGTAGGTAGAGGTACAATATAAGATATAATCACACGAGATCAATCTAGTTTTGGCAGGTACTTACAAAACGGCGTTCTCATTTTATCATCAAAACACTAATAAAATCACATAGTAATAGACTAAAGGGGAAAGTAGCCAGTGAAAGTTTTGTTTTAGCAAACCGGTTTGAAGGTCAACGATGACGGTTGTGAACGGAATAAGAAATTAGAATTATAATGCTATATAGCTACAAGATGTAGCATAATTTTTGTATAATTATTAGCTTTTTGAGAATCATATTAGCGATTTACATTACAAAATTGCTAAGAATTTGTTCTGGTTCTAAATATGAGTTGATCTTAGTCCGTTCGTGTGATCTCCTCTCCTCTCCTCCTTGCTCCGCTCTTGTGCAATAACGAAGCATAAGTTAGCTGTAGTATCTAGAAAAATAAGTAACATAACATCATGCCTGTGTTCCCCGAAGGACTAGGCAGAAGTGCACGTATTACAGTTTGCCGTTATATTTGAGTCCCATGGAATAGGTAATAGCTACTATGAATTTCATAGAAAAACCCAATAACACTTTGCTCGACCTGGGAATCGGACCCAGCGAGATCTAGCGTAGCAGTCGCTCTTAGGACCAGTAGACTAACGAGTCACTGCCACAAGCTCATACAAAAAAAACACAGTCTACTATCTATTGTAGGTACAAGCTTATATGGGGATAAGATGGTGCTGTGTAAAATTGTCCAAGAATATTTGTTATTTATATACACATTTATCACATCTTTGTACTTCGTTGAATGTGCAATCCCCTTTACAAGTCCCTCGCTTCATAGGTATTCGATTGGAAAGCTTCTCACGTACACTTCACTTGCTCTAAGATGTCTACACAACACAACGGCAAACTAGGCTTGTAGAACATGTTGAACCTAGTTTTATTGAAGTCAAGTGCATATCGATTTTGCTATGTAATAAAAATGCAAATTAAAGCCAGTTTACACATAACAATATTTGACAAACGTATGTACTTATGACTAATAATTATTGTATGACGCACGTGGTAACTTTTTTATAAGCGCAAGCATCATTAGCCTACATAATTGGAAGTTAAGGTTCATAATTATTGCCTAATTAGCAAAGACGATTTTCTGAATTTGGTCTTTCGATTTTGAACGAATCGAAGGACCAAATTTTCATTTTTAAATTCAGATTCAATAATTCACGGCAGTCAACCATTTATATTTCGAATGGCTATTTATTTACTAAAAACGTTTTCAAGTAACTGACATGCACTCTACGTGCATGAAGTCTGAAACACAAAAGTATAGATAACTGACAAGCACTTTATGTATGCACGCATGTATTACGCATGCATTCACACGACCTATACGTTAATCTTATTCAAACATATTTTATTTTATCTTGATTTTATCGATAATTACTGGAAACTGGATCATCTGGATTTGTATATAACTAGAAAGTTTTATTTAAGTACGTATTGTATTATATGAATATGTAAATAAAATTTTCGTAAGAATTATTCTCTAATTTGATAGTGAAAATCCTATCAAAAGATTTTCACTATTCTATTACTACTATATTGTGTGGTTTAGAAGTAAGCGGAGAACCCGAAAGATAAGCGCGGGCAGCGGCGTTGTTTCACAATATTAGAGATTATGTCCTAGAATATGTCCCTTCTTTCATTCAGTCATTAAGTATCTTGGTACATAGGCATACTGCCGTCGACTGGGACTGGTCTACTCAAAGCCGCTATGACTCTTTCTTCATAAGGCCATTTCAGACATTGCCCTGCATTGTAACACTCACATGTTTGCTAATATCCTATGTCTGGACTTTAAAAGAGACCAAGATTCTCCGAATTAGTTTCAGTGTTACTTCTCAGAGGTCTTCAGTTAGGAAATGCCGGATTCATCTAGTTTAAAAAAGATGTAGAATATTGACTTGTAAAAGTGTCTTTAAAAGATCTATTTGCAGAAATAAATATCATTTGTTATCTTAAATTTAATTGTTATCACTAATTAGTACACAATCACTAACTCCCATTTAATTTTAATACATAAGTACCTACTTTTAATGAGGATTACTGGATTAGTTTCCGATAAGATGACACCGACTTCTTACAAAAGGAAGGAAATATCAAGTCTGACACCTGTTTTCCAGCGACTGTTTGAACACAATAGATTCCTTTGATCCGCGTCGGCTCTGATCACGCACGCGTCGTGGTCGATGTTAAACTTTGTATTGATAGGTACTTAGAGTTATTATCTTAGGTAGAGGTGTACAAAAAGTAACACCCCCAATTCGCCGGTATATGTAAGGTCACATGTAATAGAAGGCGTGCCTACTGCTATTAGCGGGCTCAAATGCAAGTCCAAGCTGCTACGAGAATTTCATAAAAAATCGAACCCAAGAGCTCTATAGTCGCGTTTACGGCTACAAAAAAACCTTTTTATTTGCTCCTACTGCTCAACCGTTGCACTATTCGTGTCGTCACTGCAATATTAGCTTTATATAGGTAGATTAATAAGCCAAGGAGATTTCAGGTTTCTAGTATTTATTTGATTAAAATATATAATTCAACATAATATGTTATTAAGTTAACTGCAACCTACTTTATGAATATTGTGTTAATCTTTATTCTTTACATTTGCGTGTTTGCTTACATCACATCTTCGTGCGAAACTTTGAAGGTCGTACAATATTAGCATTGGGCCTAATAATTACTTAAAATCCCTAAAACTATTTGAGACTTCATATTTGTACAAATAACTTTACTGACTTGATTGATTTGATGATATTCGTGTAAGTAAATATTACTAAGGATTTGTGTTTGTAAAGGTTTATAAGCCGTAGGTATAGGTACACTGCGAAATGTAAATGTTTTCCTCTCAGTTCCGTGATGGTTTCATAGTTAAGTAAATAATTGAAATAGGCTCGTAGTTGTGAGAGAGGGATAGCGCTATTTAACTTCTAGAGCGCCATCTCTATCTAACAACCGATCTAAATCTAAATCATTTTTATATTTAGATCGGTTGTTAGATAGATGCTTTGCAGTTTCTGATGTGACTGCTGTCTACGGCCGCTTGGAGACATACCTTAACATGTGGTTAAGATTTTATTAATAAGGAATCTGGTGCACGTAGTAGTAGGTCCTTGTACATCTGTATCTGATCTATGAAGGAGGCCTTTGTTCATCAGTAGACGTCATTTCCCCTCATATTAAGCCCTCTGAAGACTTCCCTCTATACTTCTTAATTTTTCCTGTTCTGTTAGGCTCTAAAATAAACTTATATTCTTTGTTTGATTCAGATAAATCAAAATGGCGACATCAGTACTCCAGCCCGAAGATTGCCGAAGGGAGCACGAACCAAAACCGGAAATTATCGACGCGCCGAGGTTGACCGACGATGACCGAATGTACATTCTTGAAGCTAACGAGCGGGAGTCCGGCGAGCTGCCGCCAGAACTCAGGGAAAGGGCCAGAACAGAGCTTAGAGAAGAACCGGCGTTGAGGGAACAGGCGCTAGCTCAGATGAGGCACTTTATAGAGAAACATCCTGCTATCAAGAAATGTAGAACTGGTGAGAAAATTCGTAAATTTCGTTCCCTCTGAAATCTGTAGTCCTCGCCTCGGCGTTTATGGTACTGTACCTATCCTTTTATCGAGAAACAATCTTTAATAAGATCAATTTGTTCCCCAAAATGAAGCCGACTTTGAATACAAATACGCTTTGAATAGCTGCGACCTAAGATGTAGATAACTTAGTAGAGTTCTGATGAGACTTCAATGGTATGATCTGATATACCATACGAAACTTTCTTAACATAATTTTTGCACTAGGGCATTTTGCACACGTTGCAATACATGCATACTCCGCGAGGAAACGTTTTGTTGTCAGTGGGGGGAGTTTGACCCTTATACTGCCAACCCAACTATTCCTCTTTCGTTTTACAGGGTCGGCGACGCGCAAGACCTGCGTGACCCTTGGTCACAAGCGTCTATAGGCTACGGTAACCACTTACCATCAGGTGGGCCGTATGCTTGTTTGCCACCTTAGTGGTACAAAAAAACTTACAACTATTACCGGGCACTGAAACATCTTTTAAAAAAATTATGATAAGTATATCGAATTTGCAACTTATGCTGGAATTTGTGTGCCTAGTGATCATAACTAGCTTTAATCTCCACAGATGCACCGTTCCTGCTCCGCTTCCTCCGAACAAAGAAGTACTCGATACCCCAAGCCTGTTCCATGTTGGAGCGGTACTTGACCATCAGGGAGATGTATCCGCAGTGGTTCCAGAAGCTCGACCCCTTGGATCCAAAGATCGCTGCGGTTATAGACGCTGGTTACTTGGTACCTTTACCTAAGAGGGACGCCGAGGGCAGACGAGTTGTGCTGTCTTGTATGGGTAAGAGATATTTTATTGCCTTGAATGCGTTTTACGAAATCACAAACAAAATCAAAGATGGAGTAGGCAATTTAATTAATATTATTTACCCTTTCAGTCTCTGATTCTCACATTCAAGTGAACACACATACTCTTTGATTTTGATTTGATTTCTCTTAGATACGCGTGAGGGTGATAGCTATCCAGGCAGATCCAAAGTTTTAATAATTCTGACTCACGCTGACTCCTGAGCTACATGGTTATCTCACATAGTGCAATGTTAGAATCAGTATCAGATATGGGCTAAATTATTGCTAGATGCTAAGGAAGATATACATATTTGAATTCAAGTTCCATCAAAGGTTTTTCTCAAACATACTAGCTAGTTAACGGCTAGGGCTAGTGTGGCCGACAAATGGACGAGCATCTTTACTGCAATCACTCTTGATATGATTTTTTACTGACCAGGTCGCTTCGACCCCCACCAATTCGACAACTGCGTGATGGCGCGAGTGCACTCCATGATCATAGAACTGTTACTGGATGAACCACGTTCACAACTCCTCGGCTACTCCCACGTCAACGACGAGGCGGGCATGCAGATGCCGCACGTCAGCCTATGGTCTCTCACTGACGTCAGGGTCATGCTCAACTGCATACAGGTAAGCTAAGGATATCGGTTACTCCAATACTAATAGAGCATTGAATAGAGTTTCTAGCTAATGTAGGAATGATCGGTGCAACCTAGGCAAAAATCTTTCGCCTTATATTAACACAAGTTTATAGGACGCTTTGCATGCAACGATTCCTAGTGACAGATACGAGGTTGACTGTCCATCTCGTTAGAGGCCCAGCGGAACTAACATGCATGCCGAGAATGGGTAAATTTGTAGGCACTGCGATGTTACTTTATCGTAAT
Source organism: Acronicta alni (assembly GCA_964056405.1). Classification (NCBI taxonomy): domain Eukaryota; kingdom Metazoa; phylum Arthropoda; class Insecta; order Lepidoptera; family Noctuidae; genus Acronicta; species Acronicta alni. Next base: position 7,919,404 of record OZ043936.1, read on the forward strand.
CAAAGTTTCTTTGCAATAAACCAAAATATCGTCTAATGAAATGAACCTTATATTTTGCGAAAATCCCTTTTTGGACTAATCTGATTGATTAATCTGATCAATAAATAGCCTTATAACCTAGTTTTTTTTAAATAATATATCTCGAAGTTCAGTGTGGCTCCTTGCAAAGGCCTCCTCTAATGATTTCCATTGCTTTTTGTCTTATCCAGTTTGGACCTGCTGTAAGCTTGAGTTCGTCCTCCCACCATATTTCGTTTACCATCTCTGGGGTATCGTTCTGTCATGATTTGTTACACTGTTCCTTTTATTTTTTGGATTACCTGTTTCCCAATGCATATGGCAGTGATACCTATAATATAATTTATTATTTCATGTAGCGAGTGAGGTCAAGGGGCTCCCTGGAGTAAGCCGTTTACCTTCAAAATCTAACTCTATGCTGTCCGCTGGTACCAACTCAGATGATGGAATCAACGCCGGTTTCGGCTACGGCGACTATTTACTGTTGCTATGACGCGTCCTCATGACTGATATACCCAAATTTAATTTAGCCGTAAACGTTCTAGGAACATTTGCTACATTTGAGAACGCCAACTCATATGGCTTATAATCGTCATAATCATATCCTATCTTTACATCTACTAATATTTTTTTTTTCAGAACTCTACTCCAATGAGACACAAACGCACCCACTTCGTGAACATTCCTCACTACGGCATCAAGTTCTTTGAGTTCGCTGTATCTCTACTCAGCGACAAACTAAAGGATCGCGTAATGGTAATTTCATTATAAATTTGATTGCATGGTGTAGATAGGCACTTTCTAGGGAAAGAGTAACATAAACATCAAACTATAATATGATTAACCGTGGCCTTATGCCGAGTTAAAGGAAAGTTTACAACTTTAAACCGCTGTAAACACGTGTTGGTGATAAAATAATAATATGCGTAATTTCATTTCGCGGGTGGAGGAGTGGGTTGAACCCCCCGACCAATCTCATGTCTAATGTCTAAATATTTGTCTATGCCCAAGGCCCTGGCTTCTTTCCATAGCATCATAAATATCGTAGAAACTAACGCCATCTCCCGGACAAAATCCTTTCGGCTAGGTTTTATATTAGTTAATAGACCGCAATGGACCATAGAGCTCCTATTTACTTTTCGCTTAAGAAGTACAGATAAAGAGAAAAGTGTTACCAGGTAATTATAAGTTATGCCAACGTTAAGATAACAGAAAACTCGATTATATTATTTTACCATGACAAACGCGTTTCTATATTACCAAATTGATGCTTGCTATAAATAGTCTATAATGCAATATCTCATGACGATCATTTTACAAATTACACGTTATTATAATATTATGTTCTTCTACTGATATGAATTATTATATTCATTAAGTAAATAGTTTTAATACTATGATAAATTAGTTTTATTTTAAGTTTTCTTCGTTATTTTATTTAATGTTAATGTTGGGCATAGAGAAGTCTTAACGTTCATGTTTTTTTGTTCACAGTTCCACCGTACAAGCGAAGAGTTGATGAAACACGTTGATCCAGCAATTTTACCGAAAGAATACGGCGGCACTGTTCCTCTCAGAGACATGATTGAGGAGTTAAAACGAAACCTCTTGAAGCATAGAGATGATTTGTTGGCTTTAGATGAAATGTCTGTTGATCTACACGCGTTGGAAAAGAATGATTTAACTCAAGACATACACTCAACGGCAGGGTCCTTCAGAAAACTTGAGTTAGATTAGGTCTTTACAAAGTGTGTTTAGAACTTTTATAAGAGTTGAAGTACATAATCAAGTTAATATCTTCAAAATATATGGTTAATATGTCATTGAGTTAAGCATAGCTCAATTTATTAAAGTTTTAAATGAAAAAACGATTTATAATTTACTTATATTATTTTCAAATTTTGCTTTGCTTTCAGTTAAAATTAGGGTTTATAATTAATACGTAGTGTTAATAATATTGTGATGGCTTTTGTTAATGAAAATACTATCAAATGTATGTAATTAATAAACTAAAATATGTATAACTGTATCAAATAGATCTCATTCACTGTTATTATGTAATCATATTTTTGTTTAAAAGTGTTATCTATAGTGAAAATAATTATGCTTGTAAAGTAAATATATATAGTCTTATGATGACTACATTTTATGGCAGATCACACTATAATTAATTCTGTAGACTACATTTATTTTTATTTTAGTAATTATTATAGAGCTTGTGGCAGCCGTCGGTGGTGTCACGTTACCATTCTCAACGGAAGGTTCTGAAAAACTTGTGATTGCCATCTGTTGCAATGTGTGTTTATCATTTAGATTTCTTATATATTTAAGACAACTGCCAACATGACAAACTGACTGCTGCATTAAATTGATCACCTTTTGTACTACAGAAGGCTATATAACAGCGCTTCTGTGTAACAATTCGTCATCTTTTGTGTAAGTAATCCTAAATATATGGATACAGAAAATGGTTTTAGGACGTAAAAAATAAAGATAATTTTAATTACATAAGTCGGTATTTCGTTATTTATTTTCCTTTACAATATATCCCATTACAAAATTAAACATAACCTGAAAATTTGATATAAGTACCGCAAAATTATTTGACTGTGACATGTTAAACAAATCAAATAAAAATAACCATAATATAACATACTATGTACACATGTACTGCTTCTACACCTATAGTTCGCCGGTATTTTTTAGCCCATATGTAATAGATGGCAAGCCCATTGTTATTAACCGGGTACCTTAATATTACTTAAATAAAAGTAGCATGACTTTTATAGAATAAACCCAGTAAAACTTACTCGACCTGGGAAACGAACCCAAGACCTTTTGCGTAGCAGTCGCGCTTACGACTTATAGCCATGAGCCAGCTAGGTTAGGCAAATAAAAATAAATCTGTATAATTTGAAAAAAAAAAAAACAATATTGTTGTCCACGATTGTACCCAACATTTTCAATATTCCATTTAGTATTTTTTCTTATTGCTTACTTACCATAAATAAAAAAGCGCATAGACAAGACAAACTTCAATCATCATAGACTACAGAACGGCCTTGAATTGCGAGCGATATGATGCCAACTTCGCTGTAGTTTTTCCCGCAGTTTGGCGTCCACACATAGATTGATAAAAAATTATTAGCACTAATTTTCTATGTATTTAGATCAATAGGACATTTTTAAACACCTATGATTTGTTTTCCAGTGACTTTTTCATGAAACGATTATGCTATAACCGTGAACATTTTGTTTGAGTTGTTATATTGTGGTGGATTTTGTAAACATCGGGACGTGAACGCAGGCCCACGTCTATGAATTCTTGTACGTATTCTAGCCATTAAAGTTTTTAGTTCTCTGTTTATGTGCAATCAAGATGCTAATTCGATATATTTTGGTGTAATTTGGTGCAGTTATGACGGATTAACCTCCCAAGTTTGTGTTGTTTGCTTGGTCGTAAAAACTGGGTCTGCCATAATCTAGCATAATTTGATTGTTGTATAAACCACGAGCACAGCAACAGGGTAGGGTAAATATCACGTTCGCGATAATATTTCTGTGAGAAAACGCTAAGTTATGATTTATTATGACCGACACGTAATATTTTATGTTTCTAAACATCGTATTGATGTTGTTTTGAGGACGTTGTCCTTTATTTTTCGCAATCAGAAATAATCAATAAAGATTCTTGTGATAAGGCACCAGAATCATGTTAGGTCAAGAACAGACAGTAAAGTGTTGATTAGGCTATTTGTAAGCAGTTTGTGATAATAGATGATGTTGTAGTTACTTAGTGGTCATGATCAAGTTGTGCCTCAATCAATATGTCACAGATTATAAAATCAAACTTATCAAAACATTATTTGGACAAGTTCTTACTATAACTTCAACAACTTTTTCATGGGAGGTTAGCACACGTACCCCAAAGGGCTCTAGAAGGCACACATTCTAGATTATGATTCTCTATGCTCATTTAATAACTTATCATCTGGTTAGCCCTCAGTGCCTTGACCTACTTTATATGCAAAACTAAAGCTTATAATATCTAGAATGCTTTATTTTCTGTCATATTAACAAGCAACATAAAAGTTACTGGAAGTAAATGCATCTTTCACATTTTAGTTTGCATCATTATAAGCTGTAAATTGCTTGCCTTTTTATTTTTCTGCATTATTTATTCAATGATCAGTTGTTGAAGCAATGATTTTCACTAGCAAGGTTGGCTTTCCCTTTTACACTATTCAATATCATCCTTTGTCTGAAAAGATGGCTATTCTTCGTCTATAACCGACTTACTGGTTAAATAATAATAATGTAGTTTGTTTGCTGGATATTTTCCAGCGTCTTTGTTTGTTCTACCGATAACCACTGCCTTACATATTCATTATTTAGATACCAAAGGTTTCTTCATAAGAAATGTGAAATAACTTTCATCCTTTCAGTGGCCACCTTGCAAGAACAGAATCCTTGATTAACCAAATAGCAATGTTGTTTGTAACAGACATCTAAAATAAATACTTTTAATATTTCAAACAACAATGTTTGTAACGCAATAGGAATTCCATTGTTTTTGAAAGTGGCCCTGAACTATTTGAATTAAATACCTCATTAATTTTGTAGGTTTCATTTAATATGAATTCCACACTTGCCTAGACTCTAGACCAGACATTGTATTGTATGCATTATCACTAGTATAAACTGCATAGTTTGTAATATCCTCACTTAAAATGGTCCATAATGTTCTTACCTCATTCAGAGCAACAAACAAAACAAAAACGTACCTAGCTACTCAAATAAGTAGCTTCTTAAAGAGCTTGACACAAACATTACTGCTAGATGATTATGTAATTAGCAGGATACTTTCCTATTAGAGCTTTTACTTTTAAAAATATGTGTGAGCACTATAATTTTACTTAAAGTAAAATTCTGTTGTTGTTCTGCCTATAAACTAACATACCAGGTGGGTAGGAGAGTGTGGAGCTGCATTACTTTATCATTATTAAGCTTTTAGTTAATATATTTTATTTAATAGTGTCTTGGGTTTTTTGTTTATAGGAATAAGAACAATTTTTCAGCACAAAACCATGATGAATGGCTTTTTCTTCTTTATCTTTACTGTCCAATCCCAATTGTTGTTCATAAAAGATCCGACTTAACTGTTGATCAGTTCGTAGATTTGTTTTCTAGGGATAGGATTTTGACATAACTAGCAAACCGATAGAACACAGACATCGTCAAATTGAAAAAAAACTCCCAATTGATTTGATAATTGGGAATAGCTCTAAGTTTCACTGATTTATCTGTCCTATTTTCTCAATAGAGAAACAACTACCTCAAATTATAATTAGGTATCACTACATAGTATAAAACAAAGTCGCTTTCTCTGTCCCTATAACCCTATGTATGCTTAAATCTTTAAAACTACGCAACGGATTTTGATGCGGTTTTTTTTAATAGATAGAGTGATTGAAGAGGAAGGTTTATATGTATAATACATGTATTTTATTAGTACATTGCACCCGTGCGAAGCGGGGACGGGTCGCTAGTATTATAATATAATAAATACGCATATTTCATGTATTTTAAATTATTTATATTTACTTATCATTATGTATGACATTCATATTTTACTATTGTTCACCAGTATGCACTCACTCAAATAATGTCGTCTGGGTTTCTTAGTTTTGTGTGAACATTGAATATGTATCTACATAATATTAATTATTATTTAACATGCAAACATTTTCAGCATAAACCCACCTTGTATAAAAAGGTGATATACTATAAATATGATAATATATGGTATACATACTAATGTAACCCCACATTTCGCCGGTATGTTTATGTCCCAAGTAATAGTGGACAAGCCTATTGCTATTAAACAGGCACAAGTCTGATACCAAAATTTCATATAAAAACCAATAACTGTTTGACTTTGGAATCAAACTCAGGTAGAGGTCGCTCTTACGACCACTAGACAAATGAGGTAGTATATAATACTAATATAAATGAACTTTAAGATGTATTTTTTTTTTATTCTGTGTAGTAGCAACCTTTGGTATTTTCCCACAGTTGGACTATACCTTTTTTTTATAGTATGGAAAATCCTCATGGATCTTCCGCTACTTGGGGGGGGGCAGGGTATGTCGGACTCGTACCGACTAAAAACCTCACAGTCCTTTCCTACAGTCGCCCTATAGTCAAGGACATGGGATCCTTTCATTGGGATTCACCACAACCATGACAGGAGTTAGTATGTTATGATTTTTCACAGAACATCTGAAATGTTCCGTGCCTATTTGACAGTTCACTATTTTCCTATTCATATTATGAATATTTAATTATTAATTTATAATCCTCACAGTAAAGACCTCGACGTTGTACATGTTCATTATTTCCGTTTCATTTGTCAGTCAAAATAAAAAGTTTTTTATGATTTCACGCAAATAAGCCTAATGTTAATTGATTTATATTATATTGGTTGATGGTTGATTAGATTCCTGGCCCAGGAAATGAACCTCTGACTTTCTTAATTGCAAATGATGCATTGATTATCACTTTTTTTAAATAAGTGCTTAAAGCAAACCTGTACTTAATATGGGGTGTGTCGGCCATGTGGCATTACCCCAGGGTAGTGGGCCATGGCCAGTTCTTTCTGCGAGAAGGGTACAGTCCAACTATGTCAAATTCAATATTATATATATTGCATGGAAAGGTATACATATAAAATGGTAGGTAACAATAGTCTACCCAAACAGGTGTAGCAATATCCTATCCTACTTCCTACTAATATTAAAAATGTGAAAGTTTGTGAGGATGGATGGATGTTTGTTACTCTTTCACACTAAAACTACTGAACGGATTTTGATGAAACTTTACAGTATTATTATTTATACATCAGAATAACATATAGACTATAATTTATAAAGATTTTGAGTTAATTAGCCAAATTACAACGATAATTAAAAGAAACTTTACCATGCGGACGAAGTTGCGGGCAGAAGCTAGTACAAATATAAATTTAAAGCTTAGAATCTTAACTGACTCGTAAATATATCCGTGTTAACAATTTTTAACTTATACTTCAATTTATACGATAGTTATTTAATATTTTATATTGTGTGGGAAAATAACATGGTGTATTAAGGTTGATGCTACACAATAAAAAAAATAATGCACCTTAATTCTTTTTTATTAGTATTTTTAACTGCCTCATTAGTCTAGTGGTCGTAAGACCGGCTGTTACGCGAGGGATCCTGGGTCCAAAAAACCCAATACCATAGTTCGACCCGGTTGATTCCCGGGTCGAACTGTGGTATTGGGTTTTTTTATGAAATGTTCAGTAGCAGCTTGAGTTTTGGATTTGTGCCTGGTTAATGGCAATACGTTGGCCCCGAATTACATTTTTTTTAAGCACTAAGGTGGCAAACAAGCTTAAGGGCTCGCCTGTAAGCGATTATCGTAGGCCGTAGTCTATAGACGCTTGCAACACTAGGCCTATCACTTGCGCGTTGCCGACCCTGTAAAAGGAAGAGGAACAGTTGGACATGGGATTTAAATAAACCGGCGAACTGTGAATGCAGGTACAGACGCAGGTCAAGCTATCTAAAACTGTCAAATTTTCCCAATTGAAAATGAATCTTATTGTGTTGTATTAAGTTGAAGATCTATCAAAGAAATTTGACAGATTGTGGTAGCTTGATGTGCTGGTTTCTGTCTGTACATTAGTACACCTCTGCCTAACCCTTTAAGGAATATAGGCGGTGTTATATTTATTTTTGATTAAACCTGAATACTAATAGATGTTTCTGTATTTCCATCAGATTGGCAGCATGGCGGAAATAGTGTACCCGCAAGGCTGCCGACCAATCACCGATGACCTCGGTCCTGATGAGCTCGTGAGGAGACTAAAGGTATGTTAAAGACTATGCCTTAAATAAAAACTGGTATTTGAGAGTTCACCTTTACATAACTGGTGCAAATTTAATATTTAGATATTAAATTTGCACCAGTTTTAAGCGTCAAAAGTCTAATAAAATTATTCTGTTGCGAAAAAGGGACAGAGCTATTCGTGCTGTATAGCTGCATCTCTCTCTTACATTATTGTACTAAAGCGGTGGTTACTTGCATTTTATTTTCGACTCTATTTGAAAGCGTCAGCGGTGAGCATCATATGTACAGACGCCAGCAGGTCAAGCTATCCACAACCGTCTAATTTTCCCAATTTAATATGAACCTTATTGCTTTGTAAGTAAAGTTGGAAATTAATCAAAGAAATTTGACTTATTGTGGTAGCTTGAATTGATGTGCTGACCTCTCTACACCCACATTTATATTTGTCGGTAAAAAAAAAAAAAAAAAAAAAAAAAAAAAAAGGTCGAGCCTATTGCCATTAACCGGGCTCAAATCAGAACAATATGCTGCTGAGAATTATACTTATAGAAAATCTCAATAACACTGCACGAGGAGACGTTGTGTCGGCAGTGGGGGGACTTGAACCCTTATACTGCCAACCCAACTATTCCTCTTTCATTACAGGGTCGGCAACGCGCAAGTGATACTCCTGGTGTTGCAAGCGTCTATAGGCTACGGTAACCGCTTACCATCAGGTGGGCCATATGCTAGTTTGCCACCTTAGTAGAATAAAAAAAAAAAATTACTGTCTGGACTTTAAAAGAGACCGATTCTCTGAGTTTGTTTCGGCGTTTCTTCTCAGAGGTCGTCAGCTAGGAAATGCCGGCGCAATCTAGTATTAATTAAATATTGACTTGTAAAAGTATCTTTAAAAGATCTCTGTCATGATCATTGCTTCGCGAGGAAACGTGTCGGCAGAGGGGGGACTTTGACTCTTATGCTGCCAACCCAACTATTCCTCTTTCGTTTTACAGAGTCGGCAACGCGCAAGTGATACTCCTGGTGTTGCAAGCGTCTATAGGCTGCGGTAACCGCTTACCATCAGATGGTCCGTATGCTTGTTTGCCACCTCAGTGGTATACAAAAAAAAACCTATTTACAGATATAAATATCAATTATCATAATTCTCAGCACAGGGGCGACATTGGTACTTTAGTCGTCATAAAAATTAAATCTAAGACCCTTCGATTTAGCCTAACAGTCACCTTTGAAATAACCGATATAAATAGCTTATTTGTAATTGCTTAATTGTGTTTAGAAATTTTCTGTGCCGTGCATATAATGAACCTTCCCCCTCATATAACAGGTAGCTAAGTAACCGTGTGTGATACTATAAATACAGGTTAATTAAAGGGTGCCGAGCGTCCTGGATAGCTAATAGGGCTTATTTCAATGACTCATAAATATGATTCACATTAAAAAATACTACGAATCTGTTAGACCGGTACACAGGCTGTACCTGTCTCTTCTTCTTATATATCTCATAGTTCTACCCGATTTTGATGAAAGGAGGTCATCAAAAGTCCATGCAACTCAGCCCAAATTTGTACATGAGGTACATGACAGTTGTCAAGTTGACAGTTTTTACTATGAAATCACTATGAAACAATTATTGGGCCAAAATGGCGTGCGTTTGACATTCCAAAACTGACACTGACAGCAGACAGCTATCAAGTTGACAGTTTTTACTATAAAAACACTATGAAACTGATACGTATTTTCAAATTTAAAGTTATTTTTTCTCATCCCCTAGTGAGCATAAAAAAAAGTGTGACTAGAGTTTTAACCAGCGTAATACAGGGTACTTTTTCCAATAAGTGTACCCTTGGTACATCATTTGGGCAGATTTTGGTGACATCCTTTGCTACGGAGATAAATTAGACCTTGAAGGCTTACCTTTTGTCTTGGGTTTTATATAATAATCCTACTAATATTATAAATGTAAAAGTTTGTGAGGATGGATGGATGGATATTTGTTACTCTTCCACGCTAAAACTACTGACCGGATTTTGATGAAACTTTACAGTATTATTATTTATATATCAGAATAACATATGGGCTATAATTTATAACGGTTTTGATTTAATTAGCCAAATTACAAGGATAATTAAAAGTAACTTTTCCACGCGGACGAAGTCGCGACCAGAAGCTAGTATAATATAGATCATAGTTATATGTTGAAGCTTACTAGTATTTCAACTGGAGCTCGGAGTATGTCGGATATCGGATGACTCCTGTTATTTGCTGTTGGACACGAACAGGTGTCCAGTGATGCAACTGCGTAGTAGCACGAATTGTACACAAGCCGTTGACTCTACTGGAATATACGTAGTTCGTACATCGATGTGGATTTTAAACATGCTTTTATTAGCTTCGCTTGTATCTATGTCTATGTAACAGAATCTTAGAACGTGACTTTCACCCCATTCAAAACAACGGATGAATTTGAAGCTTTGCACAAAGATTTTATTTATTCTACTAAGGTGGCAAACAAGCTTACGGTCCACCTGATGGTAATCGGTTACCGTAGCCTATAGACGCTTGTAATACCAGGGGTATCACTTGCGCGTTGCCGACCCTGTAAAACGAAAGAGGAATAGTTGGTTTGGCAGTATAAGGGTCAAAGTCCCCACACTGTCAACACAACGTTTCCTCGTGGAGCACTGGCAACCTTGTTCACCGTAAGAAACAACACAACTCAAAGCAGTGTTATTTTCGCTTCGATTTTCTGCACGGCGGAGGTACTTCCCCAGTCGGGCAGCTCCAATTTGAGTGGAATTAGTCAAGTCAAAGTCAAAATAATGTATTCAAGACTAGATAGTACTTTTTGAACGTCATTTTTACATTTAAGACAGTCCTCAAAACGCCCGCCAATCACCGCCTCCTAGTGTTTAGCTGGGAAGAAAAAGCGGCGCAACAAACTCCCCAGCAACACATTTCTGTCTTGTAATTTACTAGTATGTATAGCGGTAAAATTATATAAAACAAAATGTTTCATGCTTAGATTTACTTTTGCATTGCTATATGTCAGCCATTGCACATGTTTTTGCGAAGTTAATACTCAAGCGTCATTATAGTAGTAGCCAGCCTCATTTTTAATTTAATTATAATGGTGAAATGGCGCACACAAGCAATGATAGAAACTATGCATGATTACTAGGACCTACAAGGCGATTCAGGCAACTTGGAAATAAACATGAAAATTATCTATTATTAGCCAGGAAATCGACTAGTCGCCAGTCACCACCACACTTATTAAGGACCAATGATTGCAATAATTTAAATAGTTTGTTCCATTATCCTTACCAGTATCTTCAGGATTAGGCACTACGGATATACGATCAGCAAAAAGTATATACGTTTTACCATACAACTGTACTGAGACATCATGACTTAATCAAACCATTGAGATAAGCATACAACTAACTACTCGTAGAATAAACTGGGGAGTTTCGTAGATTAGGAAACTTAAAAAATTTACTTTGAAATACTTAATTACACCCTTCTACAAACTGATCGTTTCTACCTGTTTTCACATAAGATACACCAAAAACTCGATTATTCTTTGCTGCTAAATTATCATCAAAGCAAAGATAAATAAAAGTTAAGAAAGAGCACGCTTTTGTAGTTAGCCTAACTAAAAATATATAAGATAATTAATATAAAAAACCGATACTTTTAGTTCGGTTATCTACAAAAGCGTGCTTATTTATATTTATTTATTTATTTATATACGCTTTATTGCACACAAAAACACAATTACAAACATATAAAACAAAGTAAGAGTAGGTACAATGGGCGGTCTTATCACACAAGGTGATCTCTTCCAGACAACCTTTGGATGGATTGGAAGAAAGGAAACACAGAGGGTAGTGTAGGCGTACTATTATGTATGTGTAAAATAATAATAAATTATAGTAATAAACAAATATATACTCATAAATATATACATATTATATAAATATAATAAATACATATATAAATATTATATATATATAAAATATTAAGCTAAGGAAATTAATGAATGACAGTGCAAGCGAGTAGCGAGTTAAGCATTCCTGGGTACAAGAGAAAGATAATGATCTTTCACCACCTTCTTAAAGATAGGCAGCGATTGAGCACGTCTTATGCTAATTGGCAAAGCGTTCCACAGGCGAGCTGCTTGAATCGTAAACGATTTGTCAAAAAAGCTGGTGGAGTGCATTTGAATTTTCAGTTTCATGTTGTCCGAAGATCTCAAACATCTATTGTGAGTGTCGCAAAGGAACTCAAAGCGATCTTTTAGATAGAGCGGGGTGGAAGGATTAAAAAGAACGTTATATAAAATAGAAAGAATACGAGCATTCCGACGAAAGCGGATAGGCAGCCATTTGAGCTTAGTACGAAATTCAGAAACGTGATCATATTTGCGCAAACCAAATATAAATCTAATGCATAAGTTTTGGAGTCGCTCAAGTTTATCAAACTGCTCTTCGGTAAGATCAAGATAGCTGGCATCAGCGTAGTCTAGCATAGGAAGGAGAAGAGATTGAGCAAGTGCAATTTTGGTGGTAACGGGAAGAAAATTTCTAAGGCGTCTCAAGGAGCCAGCCGCTGCAAACATCTTACGACTGACTTCCTGCAGTTGCGCATCCCAAGAAAGTGTCCTGTCGATATATATCCCCAAGTTCTTTACTTTATCAGTGATAGGAATGGAGATTTTATTAAAAGAGACTTGAGGAAGTATTGACCAGTCGATCCTAGACACAATCCGGGAACTGCCAACAACAGTTATTTGGGTTTTTAACGGATTGATCTTCAGACCAAACTTTGCACTCCATTCACCTAGGCGAGCAAGATCTAAATTAATGATATCGATGGCTTCTGACAACTTATCAAGTGGCGCTTGACTGTAAATTTGAAGATCATCAGCATAAAGGTGGTAGGAGGAAGCTAGTCTATGAGAGATTGAATTTATAAAAATTGCAAAAAGAAGTGGGGAGAGAACGCCACCCTGAGGCACACCGGCAGACGTGTTGCACCAAGAAGAGAAGGAGTCTTCGATACAAATTCGCTGTCGGCGACCAGACAGGTAACTATGAAACCAATCAATCACCGATGGAGATATGTTAAAAGAGCGAAGTATACCAAGCAAAACATCAAAATCAACAGTATTGAAGGCATTGGTAAAATCTAATAGTACAAGAACTGTTAATTTACCGTTATCCATGCCTGATCTGATATCATCCGTAATATTAATAAGGGCTGAGGTGGTACTGTGTCCCGGACGGAAACCAGATTGGAGGGGATTCAGGAGGCTATTTTTGGATAGGAAACAGCTAAGTTGCTGGTGAATAAGGGTTTCAAGGACTTTAGACAGGAATGGTAATATAGAAATGTGCTTTTTAGTGTTTTAAATTTCTTTATCCATATTTACAAAAGCAATGGCAAAATAGAGTTCGATTTGTATAAAAGAGTGGTCAAGCAAATACCTATGTACTTACCTAAGTTATTAGGGGTTCAAAAAGGAAGCGGCTTGTCTACGACTTACTAATTCGGAATAGTTAACTGTTGATGTAACAACTAACATTATGGCCATGGGAACATGTTTTGGCATATATCCATTTCAATACGATTTTGGACGAATTTTGTGAGTCAGATTTATCGAACACCACAATTATTACCTAAGTCCCGGACATTACAAAAGCTCGAGTCGTCAGCAAATTCAACATAGCACAATTTCCGGATTTACTCTACTATACAGAGTGGAGACGATAATCCGACAGTAAATAATAAAATAATAAACAAGTAATCAATTTATTAGTCTAGGCTAGCACTTGATTAAGGCCCGTGGGTCCTATGGAGAAGAACCGGCAAAAAATCTATAGACACTCCTTTAATAAAATTTGAAATACTCGTAGTTTACAATTTTGTCCTGAATAGTTCTAGAGATTAGTGCTGTTTGACGTGTACAATAATTTTAATCTAATAAATAAACAGAAAACGATTGCCATTGGCAGTAAGAGCCGACCAGCCCCGACAGACAGCACCCGTTCACGAGCATGACGTGTGTTTTTGACTAGTATTGAAAGTTCATTTAGTGTAGTACAGTTTAATAATGGGTTTTCATACGTTACGGCCTAAGGGCTGTAAAAAGATACTTTCTCCTCCAATGACGTTAAAAAACATATAATGCAACATGGGTATAATTGATCTCCACCCTGTATGTAGATACCATACAACTACGTTTTGAAATCTAGAGTACTGGGCCTTAACTATCGCGTTTGATAGTAAGTACTATCTAATGTACTGTATAGACCTCTTCGTTGTTGCGTCAGAGAACCGTCACTCGTTTCTTAGTGATATTACTTCATTATGTTCGTCAGTAAGCGCTTTTCCAATACTGCTCGTCTAGAGATTTCAAGACTCTCGGTATTCTACAGCAAGATATTTCATAACATCATTCCGCCGGTACGGTCAACAACGAAAGTCGCTGAACATAGCAACATTTTGAAAACATTACACCTCCAAAAATGGTCAAGAGGTTTTTTTTATTAAAGTGAACTAATTATAATGGTCATTTAAACAATGATTTCGTGATGAACTTCATACTTACTAAAAATCGTATTGAAAATTGCAACATGTTAAGCGACTTTTGTTGCTGACTGTACTCTCCGAAGTTAGACGGACGTGTATAACTGTACACTCAAAGTAAGCTCGTATGTTTTAGGCGTATGTAATGGCGATCCTATTGCCATTATCCGGGCACAAATCAAAATTATCATAGGAAAACCACATGACATTTTAATCAAACCCGTACGCTAGTTTAGCAGTCCTACTGGCGACCCTTACAATCAATAAGGTACTGTCAAATCACTTTTTTCACCCCGAATATGGATGTAGGGATGAATCGGGACAAAACGAAAGGGTTTTTAGGTTTAACTAGCTTCTGCCCGCGACTAAACTTTTAATTATCGTTGTAATTTGGCTAATTAACTCAAAATCTTTATAAATTATAGCCCATAGGTTATTCTGATATATGTATAAATAAATCATACTATAAAGTTTCATCAAAGTCCGTTCAGTAATTTTAGCGTGAAAGAGTGCCAAACATCCATCCATCCATCCTCACAAACTTTCACATTTATAATATTAGTATGAAGTAGGATAGGAAGGATTATTATAGTTTGATGCCAACAAGGTCTTCTAATGGTTTATTATAATTTAGAAACAATATTAAAATCCCTTTTTCTGACGAACTATACCTAGTAATTAAAGCTGGAAATCTCTTTCAAAGCTTTGTCCCGATTTACCCCTGTATCCTTATTCATACCGTTTGACTATTATCATCATCATCATATCAGCCACAGGAAGTCCACTGCTGAAAAAGGCCTCCCCCATTGATTTCCACTATGACCGGTTACAAACCGTCTGCATCCGACGACTTCCAGCTACCTTTACCAGGTCGTCCGTCCATCTCGTTTGACTATAGTATACTTAGTTGAAAAAGATTTTAAATACATAGTATTACCATTTCTATTTTGGTAGAGAGCATAGACATGGTATTTAATATAACACATTCATATACGAACTATTTTGTTTACAAAGACCAAATATGACTGAATCATTGTTTGGGTTTGGTAAGATAATATCTAAGGACATTATTATTCACTAAGAATTATTTATTACTAATTAGCTGTGCTATTTGGTATAGAGATAATTTGAGTCCCGGGAGAGGACATAGGATAGTTTTATCCCAGAAATCTTCCTTTAAGGGGGTGAAAAGGGGGTTGAACTTTGTATGCTGATTTCAATGAAATTTGGTATGGAGCTAATTTGAGTTGTGGGAAAGTTTATAGAATAGTCTTTATCCCAGAAATCATCCCTTAAGGGTGCAAAAAGAGGGTGGACATATGTAAAGGGAATCCCATCAAAAACATTCTGTAAAAAACTAGCCAAGTCTCGATTTTGGCTAGTTGTTTACAGAATGTTTTTGATGGGATTGCCTTTAATAGTTTGGTTGGGCTCTTGTGTTTTCTAATCAGGGTCACCAGGTACTCCAGATCTTCGATTATCCTAGTTTTTATAGTTTTCCCTTTATGTGGCCATTAAACCTTTACTCTGTACCAAATTTCAGCTCCCTGAGTTTATGGGAAGTACTAGTTCTATTTTGATGATCATGAGTGAGCGAGTGTCATAAATGCGAAACTTTGCTTTCGCTTAACTTCGGAACTAAATGACCTACAGATTTGAAATTTTGGATTTTAAGTATGTAATTATAGCTTACTGGGTAACGAAAATTTCTGCTTTCTGGTCTTATCCAGAGGTTCTCAAATAGGGGCCTGAAAATGCGACGAAATGGATCCAGTAAAGGATGGTACGGCAGTGTTTGCTTCGCGCTCGTCTTGGCGTATCAATCAATTGGCAGATCAATAAAAAATAACTTTTCGTTAGAACTCAAGAAAGTTTTTGCATTTTTGACAAATTTTTCATGTGAAAAGAGAGGTGGATGTTTGTATATGGGCAAACTCAAAAATAAACTACCCTAATTACGAGGAAACGTTGTGGCACTTTGGCAGTGACTTTGACCCTTATACTGCCAACCCAACTATTCCCCTTTCGTTTTACAGGGTTGGCAACGCGCAAGTGATAGGTATCCCTGGTGTAAGTGTCTATAGGCTACGGTACCAGGTCATCGGCATCAGGTCGGCCGTATGCTTCTTTGCCACATAAGTTGTATAAAAAAAAATTACCACGACGCTCTGTCAAGAGTGAATAAGAAGAATCAGAAGAATTTTGCTTGAAGGGATGTAATGTTATTTTTTGAATATGGAGCACATCTTTACTTAAGTAGTCTTAAGTAGCTATTGACGTCATTTTTATGAAATTTCGGGGTAAATATAATGTGCTTAATTTTTATTTATTCTAGAATGCCTTAATTTTCACCCGAAGCAATGCAAGTGTTCCTTAAAGGGCTTCATTGTATTTAGCTACACAGCCGTGCGCCCCCGTTTAAGATGTACTCGTCGCTTCTTGGTTACCAATTCTGCCCTAGTAGGTTCAGACGCTTTGAAAGAAAAAAAGAAAGGAAATTTATTTGAGAAGCCTTTGCCTTCAATGAGAACTGCATTACGTAATATACCATAGCGCCTGTATCTCCGTAGAGTTTGCCAGCAGTAGCCTATTGCCATTACTGGATACAATTTCGAAATCCGAGCTGCTACTGAGAATTTCATAGAAAATTCCAATAATACTTCTGGATTTTGAATTTAATCCTCTTCCCTCTGGCTTAGCAGTCGCAACTGCGCAATACAATTATAACAATATCTCTACTAATATTATACATAAATGCATAAGTAACTCTATCTGTCTGCCTGTTACGCTTTCACGCCTAAACTGCAGACCCGATTTTGATGAAAATTGGTACAGAGATAGATTAAAGCTTGGAGAATAACATAGGATACCCTTTGTCTCAAAAAACCCTTTGCGATGGGTGAAACCGTGAGCAACAACTGTATATACTTCTATACTAATATTATAAAGAGGGTAGTTTGTGAGGTTGTAGGGGGTATAAATCTCTGGATCTATTGAAACGATTTTGAAAATTCTTTTACCAATAGAAAGCCACATTATTTGTTAGAGTCATAGGCTATATTTATGTGTGCATGTTATTATTGAAATAAAACTACTTTTTACGGATTTTATCGCGTATATTGATATTATTAATCCCGACGTTTCGGACCCTTTACAGCGTCCATGGTCACGGGTAGACTGAGGTGGTGGGCGTCTTGATGATATAATTACTGACAGCTACCCTACATTTTTTTATATTGTTACATGATCAATGACATTTATTACTAATTATTAATTAAAACCTGATGGAGCCGGCATTTTCTAGCTGACGACCTCTGAGAAGAAACGCCGAAACAAACTTAGAGAATCATGGTCTCTTTTAAAGTAACAATATTCAATGATCATGTTTTAGTTGTTAATTATTGGCAATCCGATTCACGCAGAACGAGCTCACAGTATCGTTCTCTATTGAAATTTGGATGTTTTTTGATGATTTGAAGATGGCTGGGTCTTACCACCTGCTTGGAATCCTGTTATAGATTCTATTAAACCAAAATCCAGGCCTACAACTGCAAGACCAAAGGATACTGTATATATCGGGATGTATGTCGGTATTTTAAACCGACTTCAATCCCGACATTCATCCCGATCTGCAAAGACTCTTCGCAGATCGGTATGAATGTCAGTATTTTTAACCGACTTGAAACATATGGGTCTCGAGGTTCCGTTATGGACCCCAATTTGACTGTATTTTTTATGTTTGTCACCTCAGTACTTTCGATTGGGTGAACCGATTTCGATGATTCCTTTTTTATTTGAAAAATAATGCTGGTGCTTCGCGTGTGTTCCCATTTTGGTCCAGTTCTGACAATGGCATCCATAAGTAAACCATATATGTCTTATTTTTACACACAATACTTGAAGTCGGTTTTCTTTTTCTAAAAAGTTATACAATAAGTGACTGCCATTAAACTCAATTATTGGGCAACTAATGATAGAGTAGGCTTTTAGAGTTTCCGACTACTAACGATTTTGGTTTAGGTTGCCATTGGCCCACTTATGATGGTTGGCGGCAGCCTGATGGGAGAAGCCTAAGATCATGTCTTGTGCCGTACAATTGGTTATACAATATCTAGCAATGGATAACGCTGATATTTTCCTCAAGGAACCGGTGTCGATGTGAACGAAAAGTCTGAACTGTTCTTTCGGCTTCTGTGTAGAACCCCATTGTTCTTTTGAAGAATCATGATCATCATCAACCCATATACTGTCCCACTGCTGGGCACGGGTCTCCTCTCATATTGAGAGGGATTAGGCTATAGTCCACCACGTTGGCCTAGTGCGCTTCACAAACCGTCGAGAAAAATCTCTAAGGTATGCAGGTTTCCTCACGATGTTTTCCTTCACAGTTTAAGCTAGTGATAATTAATTATTAATACGCACATGAATTCGAAAAGTCAGAGGTGTGTGCCTTGGGTTCGAACTCCAGACCTTCGACTTGGCAGTCCAATGGTCATACAACTAGGCTATCACTGCTTTTTAACCTTCTTTTGAAGAATACAAAGTATTATCTATTACATTCGTAAGTTCCACTCAAGATTATAATTGGCTAAGAGAAACGTTAATGAAATGTTAATCATTAAGTGAAACATTGCCTTGTATTGACCTACTTACAGGTTACAGGCAGGCATTACAATTATTCATGTGCGGCTTATTGATTTTTATGTTGATAACTGATATTTCTAGATTGATGTACCTACGTACGTTTTACCTTACATTGAACATATGATATTGGTCCTCGTTTTCAGAAACACACGAGGCGTGAGGCTATATAAAAGATTTCTAGTAGTATTATTAGATTTTTTAACAAATTGCACTTTAAGAAGTTTCTCCGGAAAGTAGTCTAAAGTTTACCTTGTTGGACAACAATTGATTCCCGAGTCGAGAAGTTTTATTGAGTTATTCTATGAAACTCTCAGTAGCTCGGAATTTGGATTGTTTGAATAGACTCTATTCCATGGGCATACGCTTGCCTCCATTACATACGACCTATTTTTTAGGTCTCATGTAATAGAGAGAGCCTAACCTACCGGCGATCTGTTGGTATCTGTCTAACCCTTTATCGAGAAAACCCATTAACCCGAGATCGTCGCTCATACTCGCTTTTACGGTGAAGGAAAACATCGTGAGGAAACCTGCATGCCTTGACGATTTTTCTCGACGGTTTGTGAAGTCTGCCAACCCGCACTAGGTCAATGTGGTAAACTATCGCCTAATTCCTCTCAATCTGAGAGGAGACCCGTGCCCAGCAGCGGAACAGTATATTGGTTGATGACGACGATGACGGTAATAATTTGTAGTATTATGTAAAGAGAAATATTTTGATATTCCTTCTCTGATATCTTTCCCCAATAATCCTGTTGACAATTCAAACGTACCTAACTGCAAAGTGCTTACATAATTATATTTATAGTTGAAGGTATTAGTAGGATTACGAGAAAGTTCAACTGGATTAAAGTTCGCATACACTGACACACGCTCTCTTTATCTGCTATCAAAGCTTTAGAACTGGACAAACATTGCTTACTGATTGGCTGACAGATAACACACAGCTAAAACCGGTGGATCTAGACTTATGAAATTTTGGACAGAAGTTCCTTACATAACTTAGGTAAGCAAGACGGGATATTGGGAAATTCCCACTGGATTGGGAAAAATTATTGTGGGTATACTAGTAGCTAGTTCAGAATTAATAGAAAAAGAAAGTAAAAAAAAATAAATAGAAATGAGCAGCTTGAAATGCAAACTCAAGGTGTTTTCGTTTTAAATATACCAGCGGAGTTGTGGCGTTAAAAAAATCCGTCAGTCGCTATGACTAATACACATGTTATTCCCTATCCTCAGAAACGTAATATCCTTTTAACTTATAATCGCTTTATAAACTTATTTGAAAAAAAAAATGTGCACAATAGTACTTATGTAGAAAAGTCGGAAAGTACTCGTATAGTTACTTTCCGACTTTTACCTTTTTTTTGTTTCATATATTGTTGGCGCCTGTCTTCTTAACATCGACGGAACAGTATTAATTTATTCATTATAAGACTAGAGTTTTCCACACTTATCAACGCAGAATCGCAGTTTATGCCGGTCGGAAAGAGCTTTATGTTAATGGCATAAGGGTGTTAATCTCTGTCGCCCCGGTCGCCTCCAAAACGACGCAAAACACGTCTACTGACGGTAAAACGTTGGATTCACTTTGCTTTTTCGAGTAGCGTGTCGTCCCAAACCGATTCAGCATTTATATGTGTTTTAAGAGAGGAAGGGCATAGTGGGAGTAATTCCACTCAAATTAGAGCTGCTCGAATGGGGAAGTACCTCGCCTTGCAGAAAATCGAAGTGAAATAACACTGCTTTGAGCTGTGTTGTGCTCCTTACGGTGAACAAGGTTGCCAGTGCTCCGTGAGGAAACGTGTTGGCAGTGGGGGGGGACTTTGAGCCTTATATTTCCAACCCAACTATTCCTCTTTCGTTTTACAGGGTCGGTAACGCGCAAGTGACACCCCTGGTGTTACAAGCGTCTATAGGCTACGGTAATCGCTTACCATCAGGTGGTGTGCTAGTTTGTCACCTTAGTGGTATAAAAAAAAGTGTGGGGAGATCCTAATCATAGCTTAATTAGGACAGAGTGTTACGTGGATCTATGAAAAACAAACAGCTGCTTATCCCGCAAGGTGTAGGTCCCGACTTATGGAAACAGGTTCCCATAAATGTTACCACAGTACATAGAATTGATGTGTCACCTTTTGTGTTATATCGTCATCGGATCTTTAATTTCGTAACACGTGGTAGATGTTTCGTCGTATTGCGTTTCTTGATACTTTTAGTACTAACGTGGGATCTGCATTGCTTTGTAAGCACATGTGTTTATTTATGGAATCATAATGTCAAGATTGTCAATTGTGGACAAAAAACGGCAAAATATTTGTTCAAAATCGCTATTTTCGCAGCGCATCTCACAAGATCAATGTCAAATTTTAACTATTCTATGGAGATGTTCAAGCTAATTAAGCAAGTTTGTCTACAAAGTTTGTAATGTAAGTGACGGCATAGTGCTGGCTGAATATGTCATTTTGAAATGGTTGCTAGGCAACAATTCTGGTAATAATAACAAAAAAACAAGAGAAATGTTTAGCAATAAAATATTGTAATACGGTCAAAATTATTATATATTATTAGTTCAACGGCCCTGCTTCGTTTTATTCAGACCATCCCAAACATTGGTCATTCGAGCCGGATGTTATCGGTTATATTAGTGGGAACACAAAAAAACTTCTAGGATCGTTTCTCAGATGTAGGAAGGGTTTTCCTCGTAGAGGAAAATATCATCAGGAGTCGTCGAGTGAGACGTCATCAGCCTACGCTGAGAACGGGAAGTTTCTACAGAGGGCTGACAAAACAGGGTCGGTAAAGAGAGTGTGACAAGGACAAACTGTGAGTACAATTGTTATAAATTAACTGAAGAAAATAGTTAAAATTCTGAAAAAGCATTTATTTTACCATGGAAAAGTACGCCAATTTGCAAGTAAATTTAAAGGCGACTATAGAAAAGTCTAGAGTTAATTTCAAGAAGACACCGAAAGATCGCTTATCTTATCAATATATAGAAGCGAGATTAGAGAAATTAGAACAAGATTGGAAGGCGTTTTGTAAAAATCATTTCGAAATATTGGAATTGGATACAGCAACTTTAAAATCTCTAGAATGTATTACATGTGATGTATATGAAGCAGCAGAGGAAGCTTACATTACCTATAAGTCGGAACTCAAGATTGCATTATGTAATCATTCACCGCCAGTAATTTCACCATCAGCAGCTAAGAATACACAAGAAGGCTCCGACTCATCATCATGTGGTGCTTCTATAAGACTACCTAAAATAGTAATACCAGTATTTTCAGGAAAATATTCTGAGTGGACAACATTTCGTGATTTATTTATTTCTTTAGTACACAGTAATAAGTCTTTAGATTCAGTTCAAAAGTTGCATTATTTAAAGGGCTATCTTAAAGGAGAGGCAGAGCAGCTGATTAAATTTGTACCTATAACAGCAGCAAATTATAGCCAATGTTGGTTAAAGTTAGAGTCCAGATATAATAACAAAAGATACTTATCTAATTGTATTTTGAAAAGATTATTCAGCCAACGTAATTCAAATGTAGAGTCGGCTACAGCCCTAAAAGAATTGTTAGACACTACAACTGAATGTCTAGATGCATTGAAAAATTTGGATATTGATGTAAGTACTTGGGATATAATTGTAATTCACATTGTTATATATAAACTAGACTTTGAAACACGAAAACAATGGGAATTACATGTTACGAGTGACAGCTCAAATGAGCTGCCGTCTTTTAAACAATTTTCTATGTTCATTGAAAGTCGGTTTCGAGCATTAGAGTTTATTCAGCCCAAAATTAAACCATTTCAACAAAGTAGTGCACACATCAACAAACCAAATGTTTTACATGTATCAACTAATTATAGTATTAAATGTGAATATTGTTCAGATGACCACAAGTTATGTTTCTGTAAGCAGTTTGCAAAAATAGATTATGACCAAAGGCACGACTTTGTGACTAAAAGGCACATTTGTTTTAATTGTTTGGGAGCGAAT
Organism: Acronicta alni; assembly: GCA_964056405.1. Classification (NCBI taxonomy): domain Eukaryota; kingdom Metazoa; phylum Arthropoda; class Insecta; order Lepidoptera; family Noctuidae; genus Acronicta; species Acronicta alni. The sequence goes on from OZ043936.1 coordinate 7,942,565, forward strand.
CATTCTGTTAAACAATGTCAAAAAGCCACTAATTGTCGTATTTGCAATCGTCGCCATCATTCACTTCTGCACCCAAGCAATAGTTTATTCGCACCAATACCTGGTACACAACAAGAAAATAAACAGATCAATCAGGAAACAAAGGTCAAGTCGTTAGTACAATCGGTGGAGTCAACCTCAGCCGACGCTACACCAGTTGTATCATGTTTTTCGACTGGAAAGGTGAAAAGTCAAGTATTGTTAGCTACTGCGCTAATTAACGCCCAATCGAAATACGGAGACAAACAAGTTATCAGAGCTTTGATTGATCAAGGCTCACAAGCTTCTTTTGTCACAGAAGCTACAGTGCAAAGCTTAGGCTTACGAAAGGTCCCAGCAAGGGGAATTATTTCAGGAATTGGAGGAGATAGCAAGGTCACCTCTAATTCCACAGTTGCTTTAAAAATTCAATCCAGAATGGATCCAAGTTTTGAAATTATGGTCAGAGCTTATGTTTTAAAATCAATTACCACTCTTTTGCCAGTTATGAAAATAACTAGGCTAATAGATTTGGACTTACATTCAATTTCGTTAGCTGATCCCCAGTATGACACTCCCAATAAAATAAACATTTTATTAGGGGCGGAGATTTACAGCCAAATTATACAACAAGGTGTTCTTAAAGGACCACCTGGTACACCTATTGCCCAGTTCACTACGCTTGGGTGGATTTTATCTGGTGGCATATCTACTGAATGCCCAGATACATCCAGATTAGTAGTTATGAATGCCACAACAAACGAAGATGAGATTTTAAAACAGTTTTGGGAGTTGGAATCAGATCATTCTTCAATTTCACATAAAATGCTAACTGAAGAAGAACAGAAATGTGAAGAATCTTTTAAGGCTACTACTCGTAGAACTTCCGAAGGTCGTTACGTGGTTCGCTTACCTTTTAGGGATGTCGATCCTTTGTGCAGGTATGGCAGATCTCGTGATATTGCTGTAAACAGATTAAAGTCATTGGAAAGAAGATTAGATAAAGATGCTGAAATGAAAAGAAGTTATACTAAGGTTATAAAAGAATATTTACAATTAGGTCACATGTTTCCTGTTCCAGAGAATGATATCAAGCAGTCTACAGCTGTTTACCTTCCTCATCACGCGGTGGTACGAGAAGATAAATCTACTACCAAAGTAAGAGTAGTTTTTGATGCATCGTGCAAGGGAATAAACGGAGTATCATTAAATGACACATTAATGATTGGTCCAAAATTGCAACCAGAGTTACGTCACCTTATTATCAGATGGAGAGTTCACCCTATTTGTTTAGTAGCTGATATCGTAAAAATGTATCGGCAAGTAAGAATTCACGACGACGATGCAGTATTCCAGCGAATACTATGGAGAGATAAGCCTGAGGATAAAATACAAGATTACGAGATGGTTACTGTAACATTTGGAACGGCTTCAGCACCATATTTGGCTGTGAAGGCACTCCAACAAGTAGCTATTGATGAAGGAGAGAAGTGTCCAGATGTTGCTAGAAAGGTTCAAGACGACTTTTATATGGATGATTTAATGAGTGGCTGTGAGACAGTCGAACAAGGTATAGAATTATTTAAAGAAATGAATACGCTGCTTCGTAAAGGTGGATTCGAATTACAAAAATGGACCAGTAATAATGAGAAAATACTCAAGGAAATAAATACTGTATATAAAGAGAAAGAAGGGAGGGAATATTTTCTGGAAATGGAACAAAATAAAGAAATAAAACTGGATGATATTACAAAAATACTAGGTCTTACCTGGAACCGTAGTGAAGATATATTTCAATACTCGATAAAGCTTATGAAGACGTCAGGACCTGAAACAAAAAGAACAGTTATATCTAATATTTCACGATTATTTGACCCATTGGGTTGGTTAGCACCAGCACTTATAACCGCTAAGATATTTATACAAAAGCTGTGGCTAGCTGGAATAAGCTGGGATGAAGAAATTCCAAGGCAATTATTAAATGAATGGGTTACTTACTGTAGTGAGCTGTCACAACTCACAGATTTTGAAATTCCTAGATGGCTTGGAATAAGGTCAAGTGATACTGCAGTAGAATTGCATGGGTTTTCTGATGCTTCCAAGGTTGCTTATGCAGCAGCAATTTATATACGAATCGTTGATATCACTGGAAATGTTCATGTATCACTTGTTACAGCTAAAACACGTGTTGCACCAATAAAACAAGTAAGCATACCGCGTCTTGAGCTATGTGGTGCAGTACTAGTAACGCGTTTGCTAGTTGAGATGGCAGAAGTTTTAAATATACACAAGAACAACTTGCGAGCATGGACAGACTCAACGGTTGTGCTCGCATGGTTAAATAAACATCCCAGTCACTGGAAGACCTTTGTAGCAAATAGAGTGTCTGAAATTCTTACTACTTTGGACGCATTTCAATGGGCACATATTCCATCTAATCAAAACCCTGCTGATTGTGCATCAAGGGGGATTAGACCTGTAGAGATAATAAAAAATAAGCTGTGGCTACAAGGGCCTGATATTTTACATGAAAAGGTTATTACTTACCCAAAACTAAAGGATTTAGAAACTAAAGTAGAAAGTTCAATACAGACGCACTGTTCCACTATAAACAATCCTTTATGGAACAGATATTCATCCCTTACAAAACTAGTGAGAATTATAGCTTACTGTAGACGTTTTTTAAACTATAAAACGGATACTCTACGTACAAAATACTTAAGTTACGAAGAGATCGCTGAATCACTAAATTGCTGTATTAGGCAATGCCAAATAGAAGAATTTCAAGTAGAGTACATAGAAATAAAACAGAAGGGTGAAGTTAAGACAAAACATAGTAAAATTAGAACACTTAAGCCATACATCGACGAAAAAGGTATACTTAGAGCTGGCGGTAGACTTCAAAAAGCTCAGCTAGATGAATCAATCAAGCATCCAATATTGCTGCCCCATCGATCACATTTAACCCAATTGATTATTGCAGATGCTCACATTAAGACCATGCATGGAGGACCTAGGCTCATGTTGATCTATATACGTTCAGCGTATTGGATAGTTGGTGTTAAAAATTTAGTAAAGCAGCAGGTTCGCCAATGTGTTACATGTGTGAAAAACAGTGCCCCTGTAAAGAATCAAATGATGGGATCACTTCCATCAGTTCGTGGAACCCCTTCCAGACCGTTTTTACACAGTGGAGTCGATTACGCTGGTCCTATAAACATAAGGACATCCAAGGGACGTGGAAATCGTTCATACAAAGGATATATCTGTCTATTTATATGTATGGCGACACGAGCTATACATTTAGAAATAGTTAGTGATTTAACTTCTTCAGGGTTCATAGCAGCATTTAGACGATTTGTGTCTCGACGAGGTCATTGCTCAGATTTATGGAGTGATAATGGCACAAATTTTATTGGGGCATCCAAAGAATTAAGGGATCTACTTAAATTACAAAGGTCAACTCTGAGTGATGAAATTGCAGAAAGTTTAGCTACCATAGGAACAACTTGGCACTTTATTCCAGCCCATGCACCTAATTTCGGAGGTCTGTGGGAAGCAGGAATCAAGTCTACCAAATTTCACCTTAAAAGAGTCATAGGTGATTCCACTCTCACATATGAGGAGATGGCTACTCTCTTAACACAAGTGGAGGCATGCTTGAACTCTCGGCCATTATCGCTTGTTGAAGGAACAGGCCAAGAGGAGGTAATGCCATTGACTCCGGGTCATTTTTTAATAGGAGGGCCTTTATTAACCGTACCTGATTCAAATTATGAAACCAGCCCTCTTAGTAACTTGAAAAGATGGCAATTAGTTCAAAGAATGTTGCAGATTTTTTGGCGAAGATGGACTCAAGAATATCTGACACATTTCATTCATAGATACAAATGGAATAAACAAGTACCTGAACCACAGGTTGGAGATGTTGTTTTGATTAAAGAAGACGACTTGCCACCGGCTAAGTGGCTTCTTGGCAGAGTTACTGAAAAACACCCAGGCAGGGACAGCATAACTAGAGTTGTAACATTAAAATGTAAAAATTCATATATTAAACGACCGACATCGAAGTTGTGCATTTTACCTGTGGCAAAATGATTAGTTTTTATTTAGTTATTCTTTGTAAAGTCAGTTTTTTAGTTTTTTGTAATTTATAATTTTAGTTCTGAACTATAAGAGAGTAGTATAGGTCAATTTTATTTTATTTGTCATGGTGGGCGGTCACTATGGAGGAAAAGGATCATGGTGGGCAGCCACTGTTAAGGACCAAGGTCCTTGGTGGGCGGTATGTTCAAGCTAATTAAGCAAGTTTGTCTACAAAGTTTGTAATGTAAGTGACGGCATAGTGCTGGCTGAATATGTCATTTTGAAATGGTTGCTAGGCAACAATTCTGGTAATAATAACAAAAAAACAAGAGAAATGTTTAGCAATAAAATATTGTAATACGGTCAAAATTATTATATATTATTAGTTCAACGGCCCTGCTTCGTTTTATTCAGACCATCCCAAACAGAGAAGTATGTGCTGATGTTGGCAACCAAGTGGTTTTAGTGGGTATCCCGCACTCTCCGGTCTAATCCTCGAAGAATAAATATTTGGGACATTTTTACAAAGCACCATCTAGTCCCAAACTAAGCAGAGCTTGTACGATGGGTACTAGACAATGGTATATCATCACTATCACCACATAGTATAAAACAATGTCGCTTTCTCTGTCCCTATAACCCTATGTATGCTTAAATCTTTAAAACTACACAACGGATTTTAATGCGGTTTTTTTAATAGATAGAGTGATTGAAGAGGAAGGTTTATATGTATAATACATGTATATTGCACCCTTACGAAGCGGGGGCGGGTCGCTAGTTACTTATATACTTTTATTTTGTAAATACATATTGTATCTAAAATGATCGTCCTTTGAACGTTTCCCCCGTAAACAAAAAAAATAAATTATGTAAAGTACGGTCAGCAACGAAAGTAGCTGAACACACCAAAATTTTGAAAGCATGACAGCTCCAAAACTTGTCAAGGGATCTTTTTGATATGAAGGTAAGGTAATCATTTACTCGTCATCTATGCAATGATCTCGCACAACCGTCATAGGTCAGTAACTTCATATTAAAAATCGTATTGAAGATTGCAAAATGTTCAGCGAATTTCGTTGCTGACTGTACCTCTCCTTGTCCTATCTGCTCAATTGCTCAGTGCTCATGTCTATGTAGGTAACGTAGCATATTAATAAGTTGAACTAGTTACATATTGTATGTTCACTGGTTCCATTCCAGACATTAAAAGCTCTTAAAGAATAACAGAATAGAAAATAAAAGGTTTTTATCACAGATGCCAATAACGTGTAGAATAGTGACAAGCGAGTGATAAATGGAGTGAGAGATCACAAACTGTAAACTATTATGACTTCAATCACTTCGCGAAACGCACTGAAATAGCGTAAAACGACAACGAGAAGTAATTTTAGTAACATGTTAAAGTGCCAAAATAAACAAGTTTTATTTTTAAACTACGCTGAAAGAATAACTGTAGCATAACATGGACATGCAGAATACACTTTTATATAGAGCTGACCTAAATCTTTTTATTGTGTAATGTCGCATCGGTGGCCTGTTGCTAAAATTAACCGGATTCGCTGAAAAGATCGATTGGTATTCGATATTGTAAGTTAATTTTGTGAAGCCTCGTTGGAAGGGTTGGTATTCTCGTAATAGCTGACCCTCATTGGTATTGACAAGTGCTGAAACTTAAATAAAATACACAGGATAGATTAAATAATAGTTGTGTGGAATGGAAAATATTCTTTTTTTATTGTAATAAGATTGATTGGGATAAGATGAGTGATGAAGCAGTGTTAGCCTAGTGGTATGACCATTGGACTGCCAAGTCGAAGGTCTCGAGTTCCAGCCCAAGGCACGCACCTCTGAATTTTCGAATTCATGTGCGTATTAATAATTAATTGTCACTCGCTTAAACGGTGAAGGAAAACATCGTGAGGAAACCTGCATACCTTAGAGACTTTTCTCGACGGTTTGTGAAGTCTGCCAACCCGCACTAGGCCAGCGTGGTGGACTATAGCCTAATCCCTCTCAATATGAGAAGAGACCCGTGCCCAGCAGTGGGACAGTATATGGGTTGATGATGAAGATGATTGATGATAAACAATAATACAGGCCGCTTGATAGAAGACTGCCTCATTAGTCTAGTGGTCCTAAGCGCGACTGCTACGCTAGAGGTCCTGGGTTCAATCCCCAGGTCGAGCAAAATGTTATTGGGTTTTTCAATGAAATTCTCAGTAGCAGCTCGGAGTCTGGATTTGTGCCCGGTTAATGGCAATAGGCTCGCCCCCTATTACATGGGACCTAAACATACCGGCGAAATGTGGGTGTACATTAGTACACCTCTGCCTAACCCTTCGGGGAATACAGGCGTGATGGTATGTATTTCACTACCTACAAACTGGAACACAATAATGTTAGCACATTATTGCTTAGTGATGGAATATTTGGTCTACTCTGTTTGCCAGCTCTGAAGAACTCTGCAGCTTGAGCAGAGCCTTGTAAACTCTGCATTCGTGAAAATAATAGGGGTTAAAGAATGAAATTGCCGAATTGCACTGATATATTGAAATTCGTTTTTTTTTTTAATTAAACATATTTATTTAATCAAAATAATTACCATTATTATCTATGTATACATTGCTGACATCTAATAGGAAGGTCATTTATGCCTTTGCGATAGAACTCTGGTGATCTAGATTCGACAAACTGTGTGAAAGCATTTTGTACTGCCTCCTAGGAAGAAAAATTTTTATCACGTAGAAAATCACGAAAAAAATGGTAGACCGTTGGAGCAAGGTCTGGCGAATACGGCGGGTGACGAATGGTTTCTAATTGCAGTTCCTGTTGAGTTAAAACGGTTTTTCGTGCTGTATGAGGTCTCGTGTTATCATGGAGAAATAATGGTGAAGTTCGATTCATGAGTCGGAACTGTTTCAATGTAGTCTAAAGTAATTACAATTCCGTCATCAATTTTCAGTTCGTCTTTACTGCCACTCTCAGATGTTCTGTTTCACAAACAATCTATCTAATAAACAGTATATAGGTACAATACCTACGGGCCATTATATATTTTACTTCGTAATTTTCCTGATATACATAAGACCGTATTTAATTTAGTCAAGGACAAATTTTTACATTTGGTAGAATGAATATAATACATAAACATATATTATGTACATATTGAACGCTGGCACGTGCCTCATACTTGCTACTTAAGTATTCACTTTTAAATTGCACCATTATAATGTTACTCAAGTTAATTTTCTAAAACTTGCTGATAGCGTGAACGTCATCATCATCAACCCATATACGGACAGTATATGGGTTGATGATGATGACGTTGACCACTACTGGGCATGGATCTTCTCTCAGATTGTCGATGGTTGTTACATTATAATAATATAATATTTTTGGGACATTTTACACAACATCATCTAGTCCCAAACTAAGCAGAGCTTGTACTATGGGTACTATACAATGGATATAATACTTAAATACTTTTTTTTTGTAAATACATACTTATAATACATAAGAAACACCCAGACAAACACAAATACTCATGTTTTATCCACACAAATATTTGTGTCCTGTGGGAATCGAACCCACGACCCCATGATCAGCAGTCCGGCATTCGAGAAAGGGATTAGGCTATATAGTCCACCACGCTTGCCTAATGCGGGTTGGCAGACATACACCGTTGCAGGTTTCCTCGAGATACATGAATTCGAAAAGTCAGCGATGCGTGCCATGGATTCAAACTCGAGACCTTTGACTTGGCAGTCCAGTTCCATATCACTAGGCTATCACTGCTTACTTGCTTACATGAATATATTCTATCTTTTTGTATTTTTTGGCATTTTCCATGCTAAGATTTTAAAGTTATTTAGCAAAGGAATGAAAAGGAAAAATATATTCGTCTAAAAATGCCTATTTCGGAGCCTTTTATTCGTGCATGACTGTGCTTATGTGATGTGAACGTTCTCAACCTCTAGTTCACTTAATTAGGGGTTGATTGAAATATCTATTGTATGAATTAGGCTTGTTAATATTTTGAATTCCCCTTTGTCGAATATTTTAATTTCTAGTCTTGAATTTCATGGTTAAGAAATAACTCATAACGGTAGAAGCTAAATTATTCAGTTATATATCATGATTAAGGCACCAAAGTTGAATTTTCTGAATCCATTGATACGTATGTATATTGTATCCATATGAATAATTTACGTAATCCTACAGACTGGAAATAAAACCTGACCTTTTGGTCTTGATTGGGTCTAGCCTAAAACTACTAAAGTGCTTACGTGGTATCTTACTCGCATCGTCAAAATGGGTGCATAAGCCAATAGGAATGGTCTAGTAGATCTTACTTGATCATGTGATTCGATATAAGTATCGAAGGTCGAAATCACTAGGTACTGCTTCTACGATACGATACTTTTAAACAGGGATCGATTGATAATTAACGAGTACTCGATCGCTCGCTCGCTGGTAGTCGAGTGCCGTATTTCCGAGTATGTAAGTGTGTGAGCCAGTGCATCTGTTACGTATACAGTTATTATTATTTTGCTCAAAGGTGTTAAAATGTCTTTTTTATCGATTACCTACTCGGAAACGCCCCTGGGCTTAGCGTCATAAGTCTCCGTCCCATTTTTTATGTTTCCGTGGGGATTTCTAAGTAACTTACTCTGAGTATGTAGGGTTGAACATAATATTTAAGTAAAGAAAGAAATGTGATTCTGGGATTCGTAGATATACTTACTCCAGACATTTTTGTAAGATTTTAGATCATGTTTGCTTTCAGGTTGTATAATTAAAATGCAAAATAAAAAAAATTATACATTATTTTGCTGTTCCAGTCGCATCCTTGCTTTTTCTCACGATTTTGGCAGGGTCACAACTTTTTCAATAATTTTATAATTAATTTGTAATTAATAATTTTAATTAAAGTTTATTTAAGTTAGTGCGTTTTGATCTCAATTCCGATTTGCTCGTAAATTTAACTCAATTGTAGCTAAGTCATCAAGCATAATACCTATTCTATTTTAAATAATAATATTAATTTATTGTTAACATAGGACCAGATTACATGTTATGATAATTATGACACATTTTAGTAAACAGCTCGCTTGAAATTTTTACTCTATGTTTGTGTTGATGACCTACTCTGGTTTCCTTCACCAGTCTATGATTTATAATATAAGTAAGTCTGAATAGTATATAAATGATATTTATTTCTGCAAATACACCTTTTAAAGACACGTTTACAAGTCAATGTTTTAATTTTTTTTCGTTGTTTAATTAGGTTTATTATATTTTATCATTATGTACTGTGTCTGTTGTGATGTGACTAAATAAAATCTTTCTTTCTTTAAATACTCTCAATATTGGCTATTATTTTTTCTCTGTTATCCTATCGAGATGGGCTAAACAAAACAATTCAAGCAATGACTAAAAGATTAATCAATTGTATAGCGAGACTGCACGACCAGAGTACCTATGCCGGACGACCATTTAAATATTATTTTCTCGTTAGTGGTCGTTTGGGCATTTATCTACCACCATATCATAGATCACACAATGTTTGGAGAAAGTTTTACTAGCTTGAGTAGAATAGCGCAAAGAATAAGATTAAGTTACTAAAATAGCAGTGTTAGCCTAGCGGTATGACAATTGGACTGCCAAATCGAAGCTCTCGAGTTCGAATCCAGGGCACGACCTCTGACTTTTCGAAATCACGTGCGTATTAATAATTAATTATCACATGCTTGAACGGTGAAGGAAAACATCGTGAGGAAATCTGCATGCGTGAGAGATTTTTTCGATGGCGTGTGAAGTCTGCCAACCCGCACTAGGCCAGCGTGTGGACTAAACCCTAATCATTCTGTGAGAGGAGACCCGTGCCCAGCAGTGGGACAGTATATGGGTTGATGATGACTAAAACGTTCGGCATACTTAGTTATTGATTTATTGAGTTATTGAGTAAATAATTGATTAAACTTCTTCGACACGGTTAAAAACTTAAAACCCATGTCGAACTTTACTTGCCACGCATAAAACGCCCTAAATTACACACGATTTTACGGTTATATGATTTAATTTTCCGAGTAAGCCTCCGTTTTCATGCGGTAGACAACGTTCCCCCAACAGATCAGAAGAAATATGACTAATTTTGCATGGAATTTATGGAAGCGAGATTCCTATTTACCTTGAATTAAAGGTCATAATTGTAAATCGATTGTGATAGGTTGTTAGCCTTTCGCATATGAGGACCATAATGCAACCAGTTTCCCTTTTTAATTTACGCAATTCTACTACATTCATTTGCATCGCTCCACATCATCTTGCATTGCACCGAAACTCATAAATAAAATGGCGTGATATAATTATGTTTTTAAACATTGTATGTCAATTGAAAGATCAGATCGAATTTTGGCCTGGTGTGGTGTCGTGCCCAAAAGGCTAAAGGATTGGCGATTTGTACCTTGACTTCATTGGAGAGCTCTGGGTGTTGGTGGCCTGTATTTTTTTTATACCTCTAAGATGGCAAATAAGGATAGGTACGGGCCACCTGATGATAAGCCTATAGGCGCTTGCAACACCAGGGCTATCACTTGCGCGTTGCCGACCTTGTAAAACGAAAGAGGAACAGTGCTGGCTTGACAGTTTCCTTGCGGAGCATTTGCAACCATGCTCACCGCAAGAACACAATACAGCTCAAAGCAATTTTCTGCAAGGCGAAGGTACTTCTCAAGTCGGGCAGCTCCAATTTGAGTGGAATTACTCCCACTATGCTTTACCATAATAATAATAGTAACATAACATAATAATTACAAGAACACAATATAGGTCTCATTTCCCCATTAATTTCACTGGCTAGATTACTCTTCAAACCTGAAATAGCACATTATTGCTTAGCCATACCAGCCGAACTGGGCAGTAGAGTTCAACTACTTCAAAATCACCTTTGAACAATGTGGGAAACTTGGGTATACGTATTTAGCTCCCTCTCCGGGTTCATCTACGAAGTGTGAAGGGTTGTAGTTATATAACGAAGAGGAAACTAACAAATACGCGAACATTCTCTTTGCGTTTTAAATGTTAGTGTGTACACACGACCTTTATTGAGTCAATAAGAGGTAGAGTCTCGCATTTTTAAAAACTGTAATTTACAAGAATGCTGTATGAGCGATCAGCTTTTGCGTTACTGGTCTAATTGAATAAATATTAAATTTGTATGGTTTACATGTATACATTTAGTTGTTCCGAGCTTCTATGTGTGTGTATACTGTATAGTCGTAAATTCATCCATGAAAAAACATAGTGTCATCGTTTTATTATTAAAAAAGTATCTAGAATATTAATTTCTAACACTTACGCGAATAAGACATTGGAATAAAACTGTATTTTATGGATTTTATATCATTATATTGATATTATCAGTCCCGATGTTAAGGACCGTTTCGGTTGAGTCTACCCGTGACCATGGACACTGTCGATGGTCTGAAACGTCGGGATTAATAATATCAATATAACGCGATCAAATCCGTAAAAAGTTTTTATTTCATTACCTACCTAGAATGTTTAGAGTCATCAAATATGATCCATCGTAGGTACATTTTGTTTGTGTGTAATTTCAGTGAGTGCATCTAAATTTAGCGTCAGATAAATGAGTTCCGTCGAGTGTGATAGATACAAATATTAGTAATTATGTGTAATGTATCAATGTTTTATTTATAATTGTAAAGAACGCCGTACACACTGAATAATTCATTCGGTGGGTTTTCGTATCAAAAAGTTTTATATTTTGAGATATCGTTCCGTACCAATATCAAAAAATCATAGCGAGCATTGGAGGGGGCGTGAGTTTTTTATTAAACTCTAGAATATCCATCAAGGCCTGCATCTCTACGAGGTTACATTTAACCATTATGTAGCCACAGTTTTGTGTTTAATTCATTTTCGTAGCGAATATCAAGACTGCTAAATCGTTTACACTGTAATGTACTGGTTGTAGCGTCTGCCGTGAATGTACTAAGGCATTGACCTCAACGCTCTTGACACATTTTTGACAGCTCAACTACACGGATATCGCAATTAGATTAAAGTGTGGGATTTGTATTTAATTGGTATTGAAAAGATCGTCATTGCTTGAGTACCATTCAGGTACCAACTATCACCATCAAACCATTTATTGCCCTACTACTGCCCTACTGGGTACGGATGTCCCCTCAGTATGAGAGGGGTTAGGCTAAGTCCACTACGCTGTCCTAGGGTTGGCATACTTCACACACCGTTGAGATATTCTCAGGCGTGCTGGTTTTCTCGTACTTTGGCACCTGTGCAGGTGTTAGAAGATCCATAAGGAAGTTACGTACTTTCCGTAAAAAATACTATCGCTCTTATTAGAGTCCTTCCTATGCTTACTTTATTTTATAAGAGATAGGTTAGCGTTTGACCTAAATCTCGCCTGATGGTAAGTGACGATGTGGTCTAAAATGTAGCACGCTTGCCTAGAAGATACCTATTCACTCGTGACTTGAAGACCCCCTAATTGTACACGTTAAGAAATACAGACTCAGGCAGCCGATTCCATTCCCTCGCTGTACGGATAAGGAATGTCGAGGCAAAACGCTTAGTGCGGGTTTTGGGAATTTCCACCATGAAACTGTTGCTTGGTTGTTCGATGGTAAAAGGGAGAGGGGAGGTATTTGCTTCGTCATCATCATCATTATCATCAGCCTATATAAGTCCACTGCTGGACGTAGCCCTCCCCTAATGTGAGCCATTTCACCCTGTCCTCGGCTTTTCGCACCCAGCTTCTACCAGCAGCCTTTCGCAAATCATCACTCCATCTTGCCGGAGGGCGTCCTACACTGTGTTTGCCGAGTCGCGGTCTCTACTCGAGATCACGTATTTCTTAAATCTACTAAATTGCATTGAGCTTAATATAATAGTGACGGCAAACAATACAAATATTTCATTAATTTTCGTTATCCATACCTCGCCCACGTTCATCGTTAGGTCATATTAGACTTGTCTAGAATCTTGATGTTATCTCCCAACAAATGGTTCTATTGTCTACATGACACCTGACCTAGATTGGAAGCACTGATGGGACAGAATGCTATAAGTAAATAGAGTTAAGCTCATCTCAATCCAGATGAATACTGGCCTTGTATTTAGGTGAACATGAATTAGGTCAGTAGGTAGGAGTTTAGGTTATAACGCAGTATTTTTACTTAAGTACATTTCTTATTTTTTTTTATACCTTTCCAATCACTGAAGGTTGGCTGTCGACTCTGAATCTCAGACAATCAGCTCTTACTGGCAATGGCAATGGTTTTTTTGCGGTTAATTATTATACTGGATTAATTTATTAGTACACATCAAACTCGTGCCGAAAATGTGTCCGAGGTTGGCAATAAATTTGAAGCTCTCAAATTGTGAAGTCTAAGTTTTATAGGAGCTATATTAAGGTTTTGATTGTTGAAACTGACAGTAATATTGAAAGTTTGTCAAAACATAGATCAATTAACCAAAAGTATGAGGCTGTTTCTCTTTTGTTGTACCTATTTTGTTTTATAAAAAAACCTGTTATGGTCGTGGTGAATTTCACGGATCCCATGGTCGTGACTATAGGGCAAGGACTAAGGACTATAGGGCAAGGACTAAGGACTATAGGGCAAGGACTAAGGACTATAGGGCAAGGACTAAGGACTATAGGGCAAGGACTAAGGACTATAGGGCAAAGACTAATAGGGCATCCGCGCTTGCCTTTAGCAAGGGCGGTTCTTATTTGGTACAAGTTTGACATACTCTGCTGCCACCCCAGATGGTAGACGAGGATTAGACAGATACTTGACTTTCCGTACTAAAAAAAATAATTAAAAATTAATTCAAGAAAATTCGCCTGAAGGCAGAAAACTGTGTCCGAAACTTACCGCTACTATTTTCTAACTTTACTTTTCTTTTCAGGTCCTTGCGCATACGTTACAAGGTCTGGGCCAAGATGAGGGTATGTACCAACAGTATATCCCGCTGGCGCTGCATTTGGCCGACGAATTCTTCCTCACACACCCCTCCAGGGATGTACAGCTGCTCATCGCGTGCTGCATCGCTGATGTGCTCCGGGTTTACGCCCCGGAAGCGCCATATAAGGACCAGGAACAGGTGAGGTTTTTGATGGAGAAGTAACGCTGGCAGACAATCAACGCTCCCCGAGGAGACGTTGTGTCGGCAGTGGGGGGACTTTGACCCATATACTGCCAACCCAACTATTCCTCTCTCGTTTTACAGGGCGGCCAGTGATACCCCTGGTGTTACAAGCGTCTATAGGCTATGGTAACCACTTACCATCAGGTGGGCCGTATGCTTGTTTGCCACCATAGTGGTATAAAACAAAGGCAACAAGTTATACATGACCAGTATAAGCTGATCTAGCATTGTATAGGCTTTCTCTTATTTAGAGGCTCTTCATAATCTACTGCTAAAATATTATTAAGCAAGCGACACAATTTTATATTCTTGTCACCTACTAAGTGAAGCGGTTGAAAGCTTTCGTATAAATATTACCAAAACTTTCAACGTAAAAAACGCGACCGCTTGGCGTTCCTTGATATTTATTCATGTTCTGAATATGGACGCTAAACTCAGGGAAACCGTTTTACACGACTGAAGGAAAATCATTCAAATTTAATTACATATCGTAACTTTGTATTAGCGTTAAAAAACTTTTATTTGTAACTAGAGTCCCCGTATAAGTGAGTGTGATCCGTGAAACGCCTACTAAAGTATCTACAATGTACTAGTATTCACGGATCTCATAGTCCTGACTATAGGGTAAGTGCCCATATACCCTGCCACCTCCCCGGGTGGCGGAAGATCCATGAGGATTTTGCGCGTACTGTGGAAAAGAAAAAGGGCAATCTTCGTCAAGTCTTCTCGTCACCCATACCTCAGTGCCTTAAGACGAAAGTCTTCAATGCGTGCGTCCTACCAGTAATGACCTACAGAGCCGAAACGTGGACATTCCCGATGAGACTGATCCACAAATTTAAAGTCGCACAGCGCCCTATGGAAAGAGCTATGCTCGGAGTCTCTCTGAGGGATAAAATTTGCAACGAAGTTATCCGTCAGAGAACCAAAGTTGCAGACATAGCTCAAAGGATAAGCAAGCTAAAGTGGCAATAGGCCGGTCACATCTCGCGGAGACCTGATAAACGCTGGAGCAAACGAGTTCTCGAGTGGCGACCGCGTATATGTAGGCAAGCGTAGAGTAGGACGCTCGCCGGCCAGGTGGAGTGACGACTTGCGGAAGGCAGCTGGCAGTGACTGGATGAGGAAAGCCGAAGGTCGGGCTTTGTGGCGTTCACTAGCCTCTCGCCCACGTCCAGCAGTGGACGAATATGGGCTGATGATGATGATGTAGAATTAAAAGGTACTTTAGTAGGCAGGTACACCTCTGCCTAACCCATTGGGGACCCTCAGTTAACCGGTATATTTAGGTCCAATGTAATATGCAACGATCCTATTGTCATTAATCAGGTTCAAATGCAAATTCCGAGTTTCGTGCAAGATCATAGTATTTAGCTTATGTCTATGTGGAACAACATACCTTTCAAATGGTGTAAGAATTTGTAAAATTGGTGCAGTTCCGAAGTTTATTACCCTCCACTTACAAAATTCGCACACAAGATTACATTCATAACTTAACAGTATGTAGGTACGAAGTACAGTGTCTGAGTGACCTGCGCTGTGTACTCTAGTATTTTATTGTAACTCAATCAGAACGTTAATATTGCAGAACGCCTCAGTGGACACGCTATGTGCAACCTCGTTTTATGTAGTATCAATGTTATGCACCATTGAAGTGCCTTATATATCAATGCAGATTATCTCCGAAGATGTAATGTTTAGAATATAATTATACGACCTCCTTACTGTGTAATGATTATTCTTGGCCAAATTACAATAATCGGCTAATATTAAACGTGAGAGGCGAAGGTCTTATTAATATTGTTAATGAGACCTATTTGTTTCTCTAATTTAAAAAAAAATACCTTGCGTTGGTGGTTGGGGGAACTTGACCCTTATACTGCCAATCCAACTATTCCTAGAGAGGAATAGTTGGGTATCACCCTGTAAAATCAGAGCCTTTTACAGGGTTGAAAATGGGCAAGTGATATCCTTGATGTTGCAAGCGTTTATAGGCTACGGTAACCGCTTACCATCAGGTGGGCCCCATGCTAACTAAGATGCAAACCTTAGGGGAATAATAACAAAAACAAAGAATTACTTTCGGAGTGTACTTTGTGTCCGATAATTATATATGTTTGTAAAGTCCCCCGTGACTGCTGAATTAAAAAAAACACGCTTTTCCAATGTACAGACGCCAGCAGGTCAAGCTATCCAAAACTGTCAAATTTCCCCAATTGAATATCAACCTTATTACTTTGCATTAATAAATATAAATATATTTAAATATTATAAATATAAATATATTATATTTATAAATATTAAATATATTATATATACTGCATTAATACAAACTTCTTTTTACAGGTTAAAACAATATTCCTGTTCCTGATCAACCAGCTGCAAGGTCTACGTGACCCGAAGGACCCGGCGTTCAAACGCTACTTCTATTTGTTGGAGAACCTGGCATACGTCAAGTCTTTCAATATGTGCTTCGAGCTGGAAGACTGTCAGGAAATATTCTGCGCGCTTTTCTCGCTCATGTTCAAGATTGTTAAGTAAGTAGAAGAAAGAAAGAAAAATATTTATTGATACAGTCTTGGACAATGCACACAAAATATTAAAAAACATGATGGCAAAACAAATAAAATAAGGATAAAAAATATTGTGTGCCCCACGACTGCGTCAAATAGGTATAAATAATATCATTCTATAAATACATAACTATTCTAGAAAGTTCTAGAATTGTTATGTATTTATAGAATGGCGCAGGCTGCTGTCTTTTTTCTTCACTTAAACGAAACACAATGTATTCAACATTAATTAGTAAGAGGATACTGTCAAACATCAAACCTATTCATTTGCAGAGAGGCCTGCTTATGAAGCTCCTACAATCTGTCAAATTACTTTGATAGATTTTCAACTTTAAAGCTACATAATAAGGTTCATTTCCAATTGGGAAAACTTGACAGTTTTGAATAGCTAGATAGCAGCAGGTTATCCTGGCGTCTGTACTTTGAGTGAATTTAACAGAATAACACTAGCGGTAATTTGCTATTGGAATTAAGTAAAGAAATATAATAAACCGCGTATCAAAAATACTGATTGAGCGGCAAAATTACTGATTGAGCACCAAATACAGATATCGGTTAGGTTAGAACTGTGACCACACAACGCCAGAACCAAATCTGAATGTTTTGAGTGTATATAACAATATTTTGAGGTGACTTTTATATAGAAGATATTATTTTGGTGACCATTTATCCATTTTGGTAACCGTTTAGAATTTTTTTGGTAGTAAAATAGGTACTTTTTTTTGCGGTGTTTAAACACAAGCCTTAAGTAAATAAGTATATTAACTGAAAACTTGTGAAAAGTTATATTTAAAATTGTATGTATTGGATGTACTGTCTCATTAGGTTTTTACCCTATAAAGATAGTATGAGTTTGATAAATTAAATATATAAATAAATATCGCTCGTCAGCTAAAATAAACACAAAATTCAATAATTTTATCCCATAAAGTGGTATGAGTTTGAGAAAACAAAAAAAACGCTCGTCAGTTAAAATAAACACAACAATCTGACATGTCTTCTAATGCATAAAGATCTCTACAATATCGATGTTTCAGCAATTAACAGTATCGATACATTGTTAGAGTATTTAACGTAGTTAACAGAATTTTACGATGTTCGGTCGAACTCGTAAAAGTGAAAATACCAGATTCGTTAAATTACTGAAAGACTTAAAACGATATAATACTTCAATTAGTTGAATTTATCCCTGTTCTGAGTACGACCCCTTTTCAGAGAGGTTCTACTGAAAGGAATTCCCGGAATATACCACTGCAACGTAATAGTTTTCGCATGAAATGCAGCTCGTTTGAAGTTTTCTATAATGATCATAATCTCATTTTATATTTATATTTAGGTACGTGGAAAATGAATGTGTAGCATTTCTGTTAGGCTTCTTATTAATTATCATCATCAACCCATATACTGTCCCACTGCTGGGCACGGGTCTCCTCTCAGATTGAGAGGGATTAGGATATAGTCCACGACGCTGGCCTACTGCGGGTTGGCAATTTCACAAACCGTCGAGAAAAATCTAAGGTATGCAGGTTTCCTCTCGATGTCTTCCTTCACTGTTTAAGCGAGTGATAATTAATTATTATGACTTATGACTTTTCGAATTCATGTGCGTAACATGAATTCGAAAAGTCAGAGGTTTGTGCCTTCGATTCGAACACGAGGCCTTCGACTTGGCACTCCAATGGTCATACCATTTGGCTACCACTGATTCTCATTAAGTATAACAGAGTTTAATCAAAGAAGTACCAACATAATTATACAAATTAAGTATTTATTTCACATTATCAGAATATTGTTTAATACAGGAGATTGAAGCCTCCTTTCATTGAGAATTATGCAACCGCTTGCTGTTCCCCGCATACGGTGCTAATAATTTTCGTATTTACAAATACCCTGGGAAATTCCCTTAACCCTTTATAAATGATAAATGTTTTATTTCTGTAAGTAGATCTTTTAAAGACACTTTTACAAGTCAATGTATTACATTTTTTTAAGCTAGATGGCTCCGGCATTTCCTAACTACAACGAACTCTGAGAAAAAACACCGAAACAAACTCAGAATATCATAGTCTCTCTAAAGTCCAGACTTAGAATAGTAACAATTATGTCAGTGTTACAATAGGGCAACGTCTGAAATGGCATTTTGAATAAAGAACCATAGCGGCTTTGAGTAGACCAGCCCCAGTAGCCCGATTTACGTAGCGATGTCGCAGCGACTTAATCGTTGAAACAGTTTTCCTATTCACATCCGTGATCGAATCGTTTTCAAATCGTTGATTTCGGACGAAATCGCGGACAGAAGCTAGTTATTGTAAAAATCTTTTGTTTACAGTTCTCTACAGTCCTCGAGTCCGTTATTTATAAAATCTTACCATCATATTGTCTTCCGCGAAAAATAACGATTATTTCTAGTTTGCCTATTTATAGCATATTACACGAAATCAGAGTAAGTTCCCGTTAAACAGTGAAGTTAATTTCATACAAAATCTGTGCCATTTTTGAATTAATATAAGGAATAGCGGCTACTGAAAACTTGGTGAAATACACCCTTAATTGTAGATCTGTCTCATCTTTTCTAATGGTGCATCCACACCGCAGTTACTTTTTGTGGAGCAACAGAATGCAACACGATAACATTAGGTAACGTTCTGTAACGTGGTGGACACGTTTTAGGAACTTGGCCAACCGGTAACTATTTAGTGGAGATAAATTACACTCGGAACACAAAATATACAAATTTATTGACACTAGAGTTAAAATTTAAAGTACATTAAAGCAAGAGTAGGGTGAGCTAAGCTCAGGGTGGGTTCGGCGAAGGCTTCGAGTCGAGGTCCGACCGGTAGAGGGCGGCACTTAGCTTCGGGCAGCTGCAGCGGGAAGAAAGGGGCCCGCGCGTCGTCTGCAGATCTATTTGTAGCGATGCGCGGGGTGAGGCTTGAGGCGCGGAGAGGGAGTTCTTCAACTTTCACGGCAACATATACTAACTTTTTGTTATCGGATGTTGCCCACGAACACTTGGAAACGTTGCTCCACAAAAAGTAACTGCGGTGTGGATGCACCTTATAATGTATTCAAAAAGACGATGAGGCTTACAACTCTATTATTTCTCAGCACGGAACACTCAACGAAAGTAAAGTCTTTCATGCTGGATGTCCTCTGCCCGCTGATCACGGAGTCAGATGTAGTCTCCAAAGAGCTGCTGAACGTGATCCTCATGAACCTGGTAGAGCCCAACAAGCGGGAGCACAAGTACGCGTACTCGCTCGCCAAGGACCTAATCGTGAAGACTAGTGAGACGCTAGAACCTTACATACAAGCGGTAAGTGGTCATCTTCAACCCATTGACTGTCCCACGAGTCTTATAATGAGAAGGGTTAGGCTATAGTCCACGACGCTGACCTAGTGCAGGTCGTAGTTAATAAATTGCTTTCCAAACCGACTTCAAGCAATTTATTGGTTAAGTTGGCGTTTGCGAAGTTGATTGCCGCACTTGCATCCAACCAACCTTATATAGGACCACCTTGAGAATATATGAAATGAAAAATAAATAAATTAAAACATTTATTTTAACATACACATAACGGTCTTAAATTAACATAGTGTTTGCTATTCAATTTGTACATTGTCTCGAGTTACAAAGCTTATTTGCCATGGTCCTCACACTAAGCCATGCCTATATTAGGGAGGAGGGGGGCCTCCCCGGTCTATTTCCACTGATCTCTGTTCAGTGCTATCTGAGGCTAGTTGGTCCGGAAAGCGTCCAAATCGTCCCGCCAGCGTCTTCTGGGCCTTCCTTGGCGTCGAGAATATACTTTATTAAATAAAAAAACAACCGTCAAATACTTGCTTAATATCCATTATTTGTTCCAGTTTTTTAACCACGTGCTAATACTTGGCAAAGAAGAGAAGAATCTCCTCATATACTCCAAAGTTTATGAGCTTATATACGAGCTGTACCAATGCTGCCCATCCATCCTACTCTCGGTGCTACCACAGCTGGAGTGTAAGCTAAAGTCAGCACAATTCCCAGAGCGGCTGAGCGGCGTCGCTCTACTTGCTAGAATGTTCTCCGAACCGGGCTCAGAACTAGCCAAACAGTACCCAGCATTATGGCGAGCCTTCCTAGGAAGATTCAACGACATCTCGGTACCAATCCGAATCAAGTGTGTACAATACTGTATGCACTTCTTAGTTCACCATCCAGACTTGAGGAAAGATATTACAGAGACCTTGAAGCTACGGCAACACGATGCCCATGAACAGGTACGCTACGAAGTAGTGATGGCGATCATAGCGACTGCCCAAAGAGACTTCCAGGCCGTCGCAGAATCAGAGGACCTCTTACACTTCGTCCGCGAAAGGACACTAGACAAGAAATTCAAAATCAGAAAAGAGGCCATGTCCGGTCTAGCACTAATCTATAAAAAGTTCCTAACTGAAGAGAGCGTACCCCCAGCCACAGAGAAAGCAGTGCAGTGGATCAAAGACAAAATTCTTCACGGATACTACATGACAGCTTTAGAAGACAGATTGCTGGTTGAGCGACTTTTGAATACATCGCTCGTTCCGTACACGTTACCTGCTCCAATTCGTATGAAAAAGCTATTTTACCTCATGTCTAACGTCGACGATAACGCTACGAAAGCGTTCATAGAATTACAGAAACATCAGTTGGTCGTTCGCCGTTCGGTGGCTGAATGGATCGAACTACACAGGAAACCTCCATCGCCGGCCATACAGAAAGAAATGATAGCCAAAGTGTATAACATCAGTACGAAGTTCTTGCCGGAGTCGGTGAAGGCGCAGGAGTTCCTCACCAAGTTCTCTTGTCAAATGAAAGAAGATAAAGAGTTGTTGTCAGGAATGGAGACTATTGTGAATCCCAATGTTAGCTGCGACGTTTGCGTTCGGACTACTGTGAGTATTAATAATGGTAATTAATATAATACATTTGAGTCTCTCTGTGTGTTCTACCGTTTGTACAACGGGCGGTGTTCATCGTGTGTCAATCTCAAACAATTGTTTGAGATGATTCCAACGGCTACTTTCTACCATCGGACCTCTCGGCCATCGGCGTGGAGTTCATCCACATACCCTTAAACCACTTTGGTCTTATACCGTGCGGTTGTAGAGGCATTTTCTCCCTCGCACGCTTAGGTTGTGGAATCAGCTCCCGGTCCAGGTTTTCCCGAGAGATTATAGCATGGGGTTCTTCAAGAAGGGTGTGAAAATATTTGTTCCTAAGCGCGACTGCTGAGCTAGAAGTCCTGGGTTCGATTCCCAGGTCAAGCAGTGTCAGTGGAAGTTTGAGTTTGTGCCTGATTAATGGCAATAGGGGACCCAAAGCGTACCGGTACCCTGTGGTTTTACATTGAGTACACATCTGCCTTACCCTTCGGGGAATACTGGCGTGATGGTATATTTGTTTTCCATCAAATGGGTTCTAAAAATATAGCAGCTGAGTGTATAGACGCGAGCAGAATAACTTATCCAAAACTGTCAAATTTTCGCAATTGAATATGATACCTTAGCACTTTGTATTAAAGTTCAAAATCAATCAAAGAATCTGTACATCAGTAGGATTCTTTCTAATCCTTCTGGAATACTGATGTTTTGTTACCTATTTGGTTTCAGTCGAGCGTGCTGAAGAAGCTGGGTCAGCCAGTTATGACGAACCTATACTACAACACAGTGAAGATGTTGTTAGAACGTGTCAGCAGTGTAATGATCGACCACGACTCGTTACTCATACTGGTTGGATACGTGGAGGGCGCTGTGAAGGGGACTGACCCTTCAATGGCTGAGGAGTGCAGTATGTATTATAATCTTATGACTTTGAGCAGCTGTGCGCAACGGAGCTACCCGCTTGATGATTTTTTCTGCGATCCCCGTGGGAATTTCCCAAAATATTTAACGGGTGCCTTTAACTTATAAGGAACCTATCTGCCAAATTTCAAGTTTCTGGGCCTTTGTTTCTCCGTGTACCTTTTTATCGAGACTTTCTTTTTTAACACTCTCTCATTATTTTAACCCTTCTGGGAATACAGGCGTGATGGTATGTTATGTATGTTTTTATTATCAAAAGCTTTCTAACACGCATCAATCAACAGGCATCGACGTGAAGAAAGCAGCGGAGCGCGGCCTGAAGCTGCTGGTGATGCTGTCGTTCGTGTTCCCCGCGCACTTCCTGCACGAGGACATCCTCAACCGGCTGACGTCACTACTGGAGCTGGACGACGAGTCCGTGGCGCCGCACATACTCGCCGCGCTCACCTTCCTAGGGAAATACAGGCCGCTCAGTAAGTATTATTTGAATTAGCAACATTTTACAAGCATATGACCCACCTTATACTAAGTGGTTACCGTAGCCTATAGACGCCTATTGTCGACCCTGTATAAAGAAAGAGGAAGTTGACTATCTCATTAGTCTAGTGGTCCTAAGCTTGACTATTACGCTAGAGGTTTATCGTGGGAGGACTTTACCGTGGGAGAGCCATGCTTCGACACGAATGGGCCGGCTCGACCAGACTTGATACCACGGCCTCACAGAAAACCGGCGTGAAATAACGTTTTCGTTGTGTTTCGTCGAGTGAGTGAGGATACCGGAGGCCCAAACCCCTTAAAAGGGCGGCAACGCACCTGAAACTCAGGCGATCCATCTGCTCGTTTGCCCACCCTATCACATAAAAAAAAAAAAAGGTCCTGGCTTCCCCAGGTCGAGCAAAGTGTTATTGGGTTTTTCTATGAAATTTTCAGTAGCAGCTCGGAGTCTGGATTTGTGCCCGGTTAATGGCAATAGGCTCGCCCCCTATTACATGGGACCTGAACATACCGGCGAAATGTGGGTGTACATAAGTACACCTCTGCCTAACCCTTCGGGGAACACAGGCGTGATTGTATGTTATGTTATGGTATGAATAGTTGGGTTGGGAGTATAAGGGTCAAAGTCCCCCCACTGCCAACAACGTTTCCTCTCCAACAGCTCAAAGCAGTGTTATTTCTTTATCGATTCTTCCACGGATTGTAAATGTATATCAGAAATTTGTTAAAGAGTTATTTGCCAAACTTCTTGGCAGTATATGATTAGGTATAAATGAGACAAAAGATGTAGTATAGTCTGGTTATAATTATCCAAAGGTGCATCTTATATACTAACGTGTACTACGTGACTACTACTACGTGACTACGTGACTTCGTGTTGATAACAGATAGTAGAAACATTTAATAGATATTGAACGTGCGATAAAGAACATAAGATTGCGATGTAGATTGTAGATACAGCACAAAGATATTGTACTGTAACAGTACACCCCCCTTTAAAAAAAAAAAAAATATATATATTAAGTAATAATAAATAATAAGTAATAGTGTTTACAATATAAATTTGACCTAGACCTTACTAGTTATTTGCTGATGTATACAGGGTGTTTGGCG
Source organism: Acronicta alni (assembly GCA_964056405.1). Classification (NCBI taxonomy): domain Eukaryota; kingdom Metazoa; phylum Arthropoda; class Insecta; order Lepidoptera; family Noctuidae; genus Acronicta; species Acronicta alni. Next base: position 7,966,873 of record OZ043936.1, read on the forward strand.
CATGGACCGACAAAAATTTTTGGGGGTTTGGTGAGGCCATGTACTAGTTTTCACCCATAGACCCAATGTCCTATATGTCACTGTATTCGAGATACGATTTTTTTTGTTTGTTTTTAAAAATTACCGGAACTATCACCTTTAATACGTTATAAATTTTTAGTCTGTAGTCGTATTTACGCCAAATCATTTTTATTGCGTTTTCTGATGTATTATTATTCTAAATAAAACATAAATTTATAACACTAGATGTAAAAAAAATACTTGTCGAGCTTCCAAACTCTTAAAAATTAAATAATGTATGAAAAATGACAAATTCAAAATAATTATAAAAAAAAAGTCAAAGCTTTTTTGAACTTCATTTAATTTAAAAAGAATGCCTACTTAATACCCTTTCCAACGATATGCCACATTGCTTTGAAATCATTAATAATGTGGTCATAAAACCTAAAGGTACACATTAACCAGTGTCAGGATAATGAAAACACAAAAATGTTTTAAAATGTTTTAATTAAATTTAAGTTACAAATCAGGTTCGAAATGACTGCCTCCGTTGCGAATGCATACACGGCATCTTTTTCTAATTTCTACAGTCGTCGTCCTAAGTCGCATTTCTACTTTCATAATTTCAAAGGCGTTATTTATTCGTTCGATTAAAATTTCTCTTGTGGGTACTTCAGTCGCGTACACAATTTCTTTTGCACGCCCCCAGACATAAAAATCCAAGGGCGTCAGGTCTGGTGACCTTGCAGGCCAAGGAATTGGGCCGCCTCTTCCAATCCATGAGTTTGGAAAACAGTTGTTCAGATGTTCTCGTACGTCTCGCTGGTAATGTGCTGGACAGCCATCATTTTGGAAAATAATTGGTTCTCCGTCTAATACTGGTAATACCAATTCAGGTAAATCGTCGAGTAAAAAATTCAAATAATTTTCTCCGGTCAGGCGCTCTGGTAAGAAGTGTGGACCGATCAGGTGTATTCCAATAACCCCCGCCCAAACGTTTACACTAAACTTAGTTTGAAAGGAACTTTGTCTTTTCTTGCGGGGATTTTGTCCTTTTTGCGCCCAATGGTGAAGGTTGTGGAGATTCACAATTCCCTCGTGATTAAAATTGGATTCGTCAGTCCACAAAATTCTTTTTAGAAAATTTGTATCTTCTACGTCCGTATGCATCATAAATCGGCAAAAATCCAGCCGTCTCCTGTGATCATCATCTATGAGACCTAGAACAATCGATTAAAGAATGGTACAAACGCGATTTTTATTTTCTTCTGTAAACCGACCTAAGAAAAAAGAATGTCACCCACAATGAATAAATGACTTTTTGAATGGCAAAAACTAACATAAATTTAAAAGTTAAAATTAGAAAACATTAAAGTTACTAGGTATTTATTTGAAAAACGAACCAGTAAAGCTACAAGGATATTTGTAAACGATTAAAATAAATGTATCGTTAAAACCATTTTAAAATACAAGTTTTTTTGTATGCAAAATTTCAGTACAATAAGGTCGAGGATAACTGGTTCAAAATTCAGTCTCATGATTCCGCCTAATAAAATAAATAAACTAAACGTACCTTGAACAGGAGTGTAGTGATACGCATGCTTGCCATTTTCCCGAAGAACTGACCAAACTTTCCAAACCGACAAGTCAAGTCTTTCAGCTACAACTCGAATACTTGTCGTTGGATCCTCATCAAAAGCTTGCAGAATGTTTTCATCAATTGCAACATTATGTTGCCTCACATTAACTCGAGGCTCTTGGAAATTTATGTTTCCAGTCTCCCTCAGACGTCGATAGGTTGTAGCAAACGTCTCGTGGTGTGGTACACGCCGGTTAGGATATCGCTGCTGGTAAATCCTACGCGCTTCACGAGCGTTACAATTAGCGCTGCCATAAGCCAACAACATGTCAGCATACTCTTCGTTACTGAAGTTAGGCATCGTAACAAGTACGGTGAATACTAACACACCAACAGTTTAACAGAACAGTTCAACAAACAAAACTTAACAAAAACAAACTTTAACAAAAAAATAACTGAACTAGGAAAACGTGAAATACACGGGCAATTCCGATAGCAGAGATAGTCAAATCTTGACTAAACAAGGACACGTCACAAACTCCAACCCAATGATAGACAAAGACAAGAGATATTTTTCATGCGTAAGAAAGAGACAGGCTGTTTACCTGCTCACCATTGTTCTATCAAACGGGTTCGTTGTTAGAGTGCGTGTTCGTTCCTGCTTTGATTTTGACGACATTATTAATGATTTCAAGGCCATGAGGCATATCGTTGGAAATGGTATTAAGTAGGCATTCTTTTTAAATTAAATGAAGTTCAAAAAAGCTTTGACTTTTTTTTATAATTAATTTTGAATTTGTAATTTTTCATACATTATTTCATTTTTAAGAGTTTGGAAGCTTGACAAGTATTTTTTTACATGTAGTGCTATGAATTTATGTTTTATTTAGAATAATAATACACCAGAGAACGCAATAAAAGTGATTTGGTGTAAATACAACTACAGACTATAAAGTTATAACGTTTTAAAGGTGATAGTTCTGGTAATTTAAAAAAAAACCAAAAAAAATCGTTTCTCGAATACAGTGACATATAGGACATTGGGTCTAAGGGTGAAAACTAGTACATGGCCACACCAAACCCCCAAAAATTTTTGTCGGTCCATGCGCCAAACACCCTGTATAAATAATAATGCTATTGTACGCGGCGGAATTTGATGACGCCTGTTGTGGTGTGATTTGCTGACGTCTGTAATTTTGACTTAGCTGTTGCACGAGTGTTTATTATTTTTTTCCGTTAAACTCTTCATTCTTCTGTCCAGTGTTTTCATTATGCCGTAAATTAGGATCACGCCGATTGTTAAAATAATCTGTCCCATTGCAACATTTCTTGTCCACCGTAAGTCCTCCTGGATCAGGTTACGGAGTTTGTCCGCTTCGTTTTGATTGAGGCAACTGTCCGTATTGTATGTTATCTGGTCCTTAGAACTTTGATTTCCCATTTTAGATGTCTTGTTGTTACGAGTAGTCGTGAATTAATGGTATATGTTAAGATCTATGTTAATATATGTACGAATAGCTTGCTTCTATCAGCGATTTTTTTATAGACGTACTACTGGCTTTACTTTACGTCCCGATCGTGTAGTGTACGTGTGTGAATGTCTGTCGCAATCCTTTGAATCTGGCACGTAGTTTGATTCGTCATTGATCATGAATGCTGGTTTCAATCTATCAATTGATATCACTGTCTCTTTATCCCTAATTCTAATGCAAAATGTTTTATCTGTTTTACTAATTACTGGGTAGGGTCCTTCATACGGCGGTGTCAGGGTTTTCTTAATTCTATCACACCGAACAAATACGTGTGAGCATTCTTTGAGTTCGGGATGCACAAATATAGCTTGGTTGTGGTTTTTTCTTTTCGGAATTGATGTCATTTGTGTGATGTCCTTTTGAATTTGTTTTACAAACTCTTCGTACGTTGATAACTGTGCTGCTGATGACTCAAAAAATCCTCCAGGGAGTCGTATTGGCGTTCCATATGTCATCTCTGCTGAACTATAACCTGTGTCTTCTCGCAAGCTACTCCGCAACCCGAGTAAAACTGTTGGAATTTCTTTTAACCAATTTTCGTTGGATTCTCTTGTCATTAACGCCACCTTTAAAGTTCTATGAAATCTCTCTATCATTCCATTGGATTGCGGATGATAAGGTGTTGTCCTAATTTTATGTATTCCCAAAAATTGTGAGAGTGACTCAAATATTCTTGATTCAAACTGTCGGCCTTGATCCGTAGTAATGCGCAATGGACATCCAAAACGAGTAATCCATCCTTCGAAAAGTGTCTTGGCTACTGTTTCTGCAGTTATATCTTCTACCGGAAATATTTCGGGCCATGACGTACAACGATCTATGATTGTGATTAAATATCTCTTCCCTTGTGAAATCGGAAGTGGTCCGACGATGTCAATATGTAAATGTTCAAAACGTTGCGCTGTCATAAATGTACCAGGAGGTGATATCGTATGTCGTTGTATTTTTGATTTTTGGCAGGCTATACATGATCTACACCAATTATTGATATCTTTGTTCATATACGGCCATAAATACCTTTGGGTTATCATTTTTCTCGTAGTTCTTTTTCCTGGATGGCTCATACCATGAATGGTATCGAAAATTTGTTTGCGAAAATGCTTTGGTAAGTAGGGGCGGCTTTTTCCAGTAGACGTGTCGCAGGTGATGTTTATTGTGGAACCCGGAAGCGTAATGTTTTTGAATTTTAATCTTTTATTGTCATGTAATTTACTTAGTTCATTATCTGTTGATTGACATTTTTCCAATTCAGCGTAATCGATAGGTGATGGCACGTATATTTCCTCTATTCGAGATAAGGCATCGGCGGTAATATTGTCACGTCCGCTTATGTGTTGAATGTTGGTACTGTATTGTGAAATGAAATCTAACTGCCGGACCCGTCGCGGTGTATCGTTTGATGATGGTTTTTGGGAGAATGCGTATGTCAAAGGTCGGTGATCCGTAAATATTGTAAATTCTCTTCCCTCGATTAATCTGTGAAAATGTTTGACGGCCATGTATATTCCTAACAGCTCTCTGTCAAACGTAGAATATTTTTGTTGAGTTTCGCTCAATTTTTGTGAAAAAAATCCTAATGGTTCCCAATTGCGTCCGGATTTTTGTTGTAAAACTCCACCAACGCAAGTAGCACTAGCGTCGGTCATGAGCGCTAGTGATGCGTTGCGGGAAGGATGCGCTGTTAACACTGCGTTTTTCATGCTTTCCTTGCATTTTTCGTAAGCTTTGTCTGCTTCCGTTGTCCAAGGAACAGGTGAATTATCGTTCTTTTTTGAACCATGTAGATATTCGTTTAAAATTCTTTGATTTTCCGCTGCGCGTGGAATATTACTTCTGTAGAAATTGACCATGCCCAAAAATCTTCTTAATTCTTGAATTGTTTTCGGTTTGGGAAATTCCATGATTGCTTTGTAATTTTCTTCGGTAGGTTGTACTCCTTGGCTCGTTATATGATAACCTAAGAAATCTATTTCCCTTCTGAGAAATTCGCATTTTTCGAGATTAATGGTTATTCCATTCTCGTGTAAACGTTTGAAAACCGTTTCTAAATGCTGATAATGCAAATCTTCGTTGTCCGATGCGATGAGACAGTCGTCTACAAATATAAATACGAAGTTTAAATCTCTAAATAAGGAATCCATGAATCGTTGAAATGTTTGTGCCGCATTGCGTAATCCGAAAGGCATTCTTAAGTACTCAAAAAGTCCGAAAGGTGTGATGATGGCTGTTTTTTCTATATCTTTAACAGGAATACAGTGGTATGCTTTGCGTATATCTATCTTGCTTAGTATCTTCTTATTTTCTAATATGTATGTAAAGTCAGTTAATCTTGGTAGTGGGTATTTGTCCGGTACTGTCGTGTTATTGAGCATTCGATAGTCTCCGCACGGTCTCCATTCGCCATTTTTCTTTTTTACCATATGTAATGGGCTTGCCCATGGGCTATCTGACGGTCGGCAAATTCCGAGTTCTATCATATTTTGAAATTCCTTTTTGGCTATGTCGTATTTTTCTGGAGGTAATGGTCTTGCCCGAGCTGCGACGGGTGGTCCTGTAGTGATAATGTGGTGTTCAATCTTATGTTTGGGCGCATTGCGTAGAGAGGACCCTTTCGTGATGTCTTCGTATTTGTTTAAAAGTTGCGTAATACGTGGATTCGTTCCCACTGCGATAGTACGAATTGTTTGTTGTGTCGCTTTTTCTGAAATTACATGCGTTGTCAGCTCTGTAACTTTGTCGATAAGTTTGCGACCTGCTATGTCGACTAATAGTTTATAGTGCTCTAGAAAATCTGCTCCAATTATTGGTTGTGTAACGTCGGCGATTATAAAATTCCATTTATAACATCGTTGTAGTCCTAAATTCAAGGTAAGCGTCTTCTCGCCGTAAGTCCTAATTTTAGTCCCATTTGCAGCGTATAGTGTGTATTGTTCATTTTGTAAAATTGAATATCTCTGTTGCTTGCTAATGACTGAAATATTTGCGCCCGTGTCAATCAAAAACTTCATACCACTTTTTCGGTCGGTAATGGTGAGGCGATTGGATGGGTGGATTGCACAGAGTTTCGCCGTTGTCTGTGCTCTTATTCGTTTCCCTGGTTCCGTACGTAAGTCATTGGTTTCCAACCGCATGGTTTAATGCAGTTCCTTGCATATTTTCCGAATCTTTCGTGGTAGTAACAAAATCGATTTGCTCCTCTATAGTTTGTTCTCGGCCTCATAATCGGGAATTGTTGACGTTCCTTGAAATGATTGTGCGTGTTGGGTCGATAGCCATATTGACCTTGCTGAATTGCGTCAATATCTATCTGTAATTTTGCTAGCTGGGCTAAAATGCATGCTGTATTGTTGTCGTTTGAAGTGTCGTTGCTAACAGCTGATATTTCGGTTACTTTTGAATTCATTATTATTTTGTCTGCAATTTGGCTCAGTTTGTCAATTTCCATGTCTTCCGTAACTGCTAGAACCGTAGTAACCGATGTTGGTAAAAGCCTGAACCATAGTAGTTTAATTGTCTCGTCACTGATTTTTCCTCTCCCGAGGACTCGCATTTGACGTAATAACTGCGAAGGTTTTTGATCACCGAGTTCTGTCTCTGATATTAATTTTTGAAACTGTCGCTGTTCTGTTTCTTCGTAACAATCAATTAAACGTTCCTTGATGTTTTTGTATTTATCTGTAGTCGGTGGCGAAGTGATTAGGTCACTAACTTGTAGTATTTCTTCCTTGGATAACTTTGCTATTACTGTACAGTATTTGTATTCGTCTCCTTGCTTCTGTGGTGCTAATATGGCTTCTAGTTGCGTGAACCATAATCTTGGTTGGTCTTTCCAAAATTCCGGAATGCGGGATAAAACCGAGGTGCCAGCAGCTACTTCAAGTGTTCCTTGCTGATTTATGTTCGCCTTGCACGGTGATTGTGCCATGTTTCTTGCTGCGTATTCGTTCGTCGGGGTCACCAATTTGCCAAACTTCTTGGCAGTATATGATTAGGTATAAATGAGACAAAAGATGTAGTATAGTCTGGTTATAATTATCCAAAGGTGCATCTTATATACTAACGTGTACTACGTGACTACTACTACGTGACTACGTGACTTCGTGTTGATAACAGATAGTAGAAACATTTAATAGATATTGAACGTGCGATAAAGAACATAAGATTGCGATGTAGATTGTAGATACAGCACAAAGGTATTGTACTGTAACAAGTTACATTATTGTTGACTAGTAGTTTCTAGAGTTGCTGTTGATCCTGGGATCATTTCCCAGGTCTATTATGGGTATACATTAGTATACCTACGTCTGCCTAATGAAAAACGATATCGGTACTACTGATATCGTTCGTTTTGTTTTGATTCGTATCGTTTTTCATTAGGAACTCTGAACTGACGTCACGCCGGAAGACATTTGAAGAACAGATAAAAACGATTTTAAAAATTGAATTATAATACATACATACATATATACACTCACACCTTTTTCCCATGGGGGGTAGGCAGAAACTAAAGAACGCCACTTGCTACGATTCTTGCATACTTCTTTTGCTTCGAACACATTCATACATCTTGTCATAGACACACGCCGGTTGCAAGTACTACGCACCTGACCTTTTTGAAGAACCTCACCAATAAGGTCGGCGTAAGTTTTTCTAGGGCGTCCCCTCTCGGCGGTTCCACTGACATTCGCCATATAAATCCCTTTTGTTAGTCGCCTCTCATCCATTCTCTAGACATGCCCATGCCCATTATAAATTGCATTATAAAATGCATTTTTATAAATAAATATCGACATATCTCGTTCGCTCCCCTAAATAATGGTTGAGCTACACGATGACTGATGTATGTGTGCCGTCAGTAAGTTCTCGTCAACTCAAAACTGATATGGCTCTTTCTTCAAAAGGTCCAGTTCAAATTTGCCTACATTGTAAAACACATCTAATAATCATTATATATCATTGAATACTGTACTGTCTGGACTTTAAAAGAGACCATGATTCTCTGAGTTGGTTTCGGTGTTTCTTCTCAGAGATCATCAGCTAGGAAATGCCGGCGCCATCTAGTATTAATTAAATATTTACTTGTAAAAGTGTCTTTAAAAGATCTATATACAAAAATAAATATCACTTTTTGCGAAATCTTTCATAAACATGCATTTTTCATATTTTTTCTTACATGTTTTAAAATACCGTATTATTTGCAGGTGAAGCGTGTCCAGCATTATTCCCACGGTTGATCACACTGTGCAAAGCGTACGCCGAGGTCGGCACACCAAAACAGGCCAAGAATGCCGTCAGGTAAGCTTACTATTGCTTCAGTTAAGTTCAAGGGTATTGTGCTTAAATTTAACCATAAATTAACCTACACCCAAGACATTCTATTTCCTTATGTAAAAGATCTTAGCTTATTTTGTAAAATACAGCCGGTCAAACTTTATTTTCTAGTGCAAATTATGTTTATGGGTGATGAATTATGTTCGTTGATGTAAGTGTAGGTTCGAACACCGTTTTGAAATCGCGGCGCACGATGAAGGTGTATACATATCATATTAATTGTGCGCCGCAATTTTGAAAAAAAAAAAAAAAAATGGCGGGCGGTTGGATATTCCACATCGGTTCTATCCCCTTTATTGTGCTTATAAATACGGTAATTTTCTTTCTTTCAATTATAATTGTATCGTTCCTCAGATGTCTATTCATAAACGTGCCGGAGCAGAGGACGCAGATCTTCACGGAGATCCTGGAGACGCTGAAGACGACGCTGACCCCCAACACGGAGCACTACCGCACCGCCATCGTCACGCTCGGCCACATAGCGCACAACCTGCCAGAAAACTTCCCCGTACAGATCAAGAATATTGTCTCGAGAAAGGTACGATACTATTGTCTTTAGTTTTTTTTGCAATCAAACTCGGATCATCATTTTCCGAGCCTTTTTTATGTTGGAGTCGGCTTCCAGTCTAGCCAGATACGGCTGAATATCAGTATTTTACACGAACGGCATCCGACATCTGCTACCCAATTTCTGGTCAATAGCGATATCCTGAGGCTATTCTCGCTATACTCACGACCAGGCTATACTGGTTATCAGGCTTTTTGATTTTCGATAACATCCGGGACTGGCGGCTTTACGTGGTCTCCTAGGCATGTGCCTATCTGTATATCCAGGTGATATCAAGGTTGATATCAGAAGTATTGACAATGGTCACTCATCTATAGATTGACCGTGGCTAGCGCAGCTTAACCTTCCAGTTCGGTTGATCAGCGTAGGTATAGCTTAGCCAAGAGCACCTCAATCTTTGTGCGATTCTTAGATATCTAATTGTTTCGAGTTTCGGTGTACTTTGTGTCTGTTAATTATATTAGTTACAAATAAAATTGTATAATTAGACTGAATACAAACAAAATGTATGGAAATGAAATGTAGGAACGCCCAAGTTCGTCGATTCTAAGGTTATAAGGGGTACAACTTACAGTGGTCATTGTATGGTGGGAAAGATTTCTATATGTACTTTATATTTTTTCTATCTTGTCCCGTATGGTATAAACATATATCTGGATTATGGTGTTCAAACAATTGTTTCGTGTCTGAGTGTCTGTGTCGAGATTTAATTAATGTGGTAATGTTATGATAAATATACAGTTTTCTACTTTATATTTGATGTTCTATTCTACTAAGTATTTCTACTTTATATTTGATGTTCTATTCTACTAAGTATTTCTACTTTATATTTGATGTTCTATTCTACTAAGTATTATACCAATGATGTGTTCTTTCCAGATTGTTAAAGAGCTGCTAGTCCGGGAGGGCGGCGGTAGTTCGTCAATGCCGGACGAGCCGTGGTGTTCCGAAGACCAACTGCCCGAAGAGACGCGCTGTAAATTAGAGGGACTTAAGTGTATGGCGCGCTGGCTGCTAGGACTGAAGAGAGACGAGTTGTCCGCTCAGAAGACGTTCAGGATGCTGAACGCTTTCATACTCCACAAGGGAGACCTGCTACAGGTGAGAGTAGTGTCACAAGACAAGGCGGTAGAATCTTTTATTGCTTTCAGCGTGTACGGTTAGCAACGAAAGTTGAACACGGCAAAATTTTGAAAACGACAGCTCCAAAACTTGTCAAGATATTTTTTATATTATGGTAACCTAAATATTGAATCATCTATGCAATTATTTCGCATAACCTTCACGGGTCAGTAACTTCATACTTATTAAAAATCATATTGATGATTGCAACATGCTCAGCGCTTTTCGTTGCTGACTGTACATAGTAAGAATTCCATATCTCTGGTAAAATACAATAACCTAGAACTTATATAACCTTGAATTCTTTATATAATTTAATTATTTGATGATCAACTCATATACTGTCCTGCTGCTGGGCACGTGTCTCCTTGAGAGGAGGGATTGAGAGGGATTAGGCTATAGTCCACCAAGCTTGCCTAGTGCGGGTTAGCAGACTTCACAAGCCGTCGAGAAAAATTTCTAAAGCATGCAGATTTCCTCACGATGTTTTCCTTCACAATTTAAGCGAGTGATAATTAATTATTAATACGCACATGAATTTGTAAACTCAAAGGTGCATGCCTTGGATTCGGACTCGAGACCTTTGACTTAGCAGTCCAATGGCCATATCACTGCTTTTTCCATCATACTTATATAAATATTCTGTATTGCAGCAAAACCGTTTATCAAAAGCTGAGATGGCCCACTTGAGGCTGGCGGCGGGCGCGGCCATGCTCAAGATATGCGAACAGAAAGGCGTAGGTGATCAATTTACTGCGGAACAATTCATCAACCTCTCACATTTGATGATTGTAAGTATACATCAACCTGACTACACAAATGATGCAGTGTTTGTAGTTTTTGCTGACGATATCATCATCTATAATCCCTACATATATTATAAATGCTTATTAAATTGAAATAAAACTACTTTTTTACGGATTTTATCGGATGGTCACGGGTAGACCCAGTGACCATGGATGCTGTAAAGGGTCCGAAACGTTGAGACTAATAATATACGCGATAAAATCCGTAAAAAGTAGTTTTATTTCAATGTATAATATTCGCGTAAATGTCAGAAATCAATATGCTTATTAAATGCTTTACTGTCATCATTAATCTTCGATAATTATCATAACATCATGCGCAGCACTTTCGATGCACATATTGACATTTCACACACACACAAACAATTGGTTTTCAGTCTCATTCGTTGGTTGACTTTGCCAATCTAGGAGTATATTATACACCGTGTTTTTTTTGTCGTCCTACAACTGTAAGGATATACTTCTACTCATAATGGTCAACAATGTATTGTATGGGATCAACCATGAAGTGCAAAAAAAACGGCACATCCTACATCTTGTCGAGAGATGAACCTTTTTTCTAAGAAACAGCTCTACTTTTTTTTTGCAAGATTTCAGACAGTCCCATGTCATTAGAAATAATATTGAAAGAATAGTTTCCTTTCGGCTGTAAGACGACAAAAATACGGTGTATATCTATGGTAAATACTGCATCCCATCTAAATGCAAAAATGCAAGTTTCGCAAAGCAGTTCTTCTACCGCAGAAAGTTGTGAGATCTAATGTCAAACTAAGTTTTTGGTACTACATATTATACTGACCGACACATCTTTATTTCTATAATCATTTAGTAATCGCATACGGTAATAGAAGCTAAATACAACAAAATCTATTTAAGATTAGCGCTCTGAGCGCTTTATTTATGTGTGTATGCTTAAATTTGGCCCGCTACTGTTATGTTCAATTAGAAAATTTGTAATAGCATTTATTTATATAGGATTACAATGTTATTTATGTTGACAAGGGGACTCAATTGCGGTATGTTTTACTTTTCCAAACACTAATATTGTGTTAGAAATTTGATGCTAGTATGTAGTACATGTCTAGTCTTGTTAGAAGTAACTTAGAATTTTGATGATCGTTTAGTGTGTCATGTACAAATGTGACAAAATTAAGGAACTATGACTCGCAATAGTTTTTAGACTACAGGTTCAAATTACTATTATTATTACAAGCCTGTAGTCTCCCACTGCAGGGCAAAGGCCTCCCCACTCATCTTCCACTTCTCTCTGTGTGTTGCTACCAAGGACCAGTCTTGTCCAGCTCATCCCGCCATCTCTGGCAGGTTCAAATAATAATAATAAACGTTTATTTCTCACCACAAATCAAAAAAATAAAATACAAATAGAAAGAAAGCTAAGATTGCACAATTTTTGGTTGTGGATCTTGAATGTAATTTGGGAATATATCTAGTTATATTACGCCGTCTTGGTTACTGACAATTGAGGCTTCTAGCTTTATCCACGACAAAGTTACAGGAAGGTTGAAAATTTCTAGAATAACTTACAAAAGAAAGGATGGTACTGTTGTGCCTTTTTCGTTCAACTTGGTGGGGGTACTCCCGTGATCAGATATATTCATGACTTAACCTTATTATTCTTAATTTCAGGATGAAGTACCTCAAGTCAGAGAAGCTTTTGCTACAAAAGTACACAAAGGATTGTCAAAGGTTTGCTGATACATGCTAAATTTATGCTCATTTTTTAAAATTTAATCATTATTAAGTTACGTGAATAAATAACTTGTATTGCAGGGTATCCCCAACAAATGCTTGCCATTGGACTTTATGGGAATGTATGCACTAGCGGGGCGCGAGCCGGACCGACGTGTTCGGTCTCTAGTGCGACAGTACATGCTGGCCGACGTGGTGCGGCGCAGGGAGTACGTAAGGAACATCACCGCCGGCACTAAAGGTACAGCTCGCTAACCTGACCTGACCTGTAGCTCTACACAAGCTGCAATCTACAGTAGGTACGGTCAGCAACGAAAGTCGTTGAACACAGCAAAATTTTGATAACATGTCAGCTCCATAACTTGTCAAGAGATTTTTTTATTATGAAGGTAAGGTAAATATTTAATAGTCGTCTATGTAAGGTTTTCGCACAACATTCACAGGTCTTCATATTAAAAGTCGTATTGCAGATCGCAACATGTTCAGCAACTTTCGTTGCTGACTGTACAGTTCGCACAGCATAACTGTACCTCTCTGAAGTTGTGCGCAAGTGGTTGCACAGTGGTCAATTTCAAGATAAAAACCCTGTGTAAAGACAGTTGAGGTCTAAAATGTTCGCATTCGCAATCTCCACTAATCTATAATCTAATACTAATATACTAACTAATACTAATCCCTACTAATATTATAAATGCGAAAGTAACTCTGTCTGTCTGTTACGCTTTCACGTCTAAATCACTGAACTGATTTTAATTAAATTTGGTACAGAGATAGAGTTGACCTTGAGAAAGAACGTAGGATAGTTTTTATCTCGGACTTTTGAAGAGTTCTCTTAGAAACGCGATATAACCGAACTCGACGCGGGCGAAGCCGCGGGCGGAAAACTATATACTAATACTTGAACGTGGTAATCTTAGGATCTACTGATTCCAATAGAAAATTTATTTTTGTGTTGGTTGGTCCATTTATCAAGGAAGGTTATAGGCTATATAACATCACGCTACGACCAATAGGAGCCGAGTAAAAAGGAAGAAAGGCGGGTGACACCACGGGGGTGGCTAGTAATTTCGATATTTTAAATGGTTAACCTCGGGCACTGTGCTTCTCTCAAGGAGCTTTGCCGAATGGCCGCGCATTTAAAGTCATCAAACTTATTTATTTATTGCGGTATAAGAAACATACAGTACTATAATTACTATAGGAAGGGAAATAATAATGTTAGCAATGTCACCAATTAAGTTTCTAAAAATTAAATTGCACTCGACGAGAAGTTGTAGTTAGACCACATATTAAAGTTAAAAAAAAATATATATGTTACAAAGATAAAAGATAACACTTCTAACAGTAAGCTAAAAAAACTAGTTTGGTACAGCGGCCAGCACATCAAGCTACCACGATCTGTCAAATTTCTTTGATTGATTTTGAACTTTAATACAAGACAATAAGGTTCATTTTCAATTGGGAAAATATGACAGTTTTGGATAGGTTGACCTGCTGGCATCTGTACATACATTAAACTTTAACCAAACATTTTAGAGAACAATAACATTAATAAGTATAACCACATAGTCAATAGTAAAATTAACCTTGAACAAAATGGTGAAGCTGATGCATAGTCATTCCGTATTTATGCAGAGTTGAGGTCTGAATTTACATAGTTTTTGATGAAAGATGTCAATACTGTTGAATTTTGTATTGTAGCAGTTACAAGCTCGTAATATGTATCTATTTAATTATTTTTTAATAAGTTTATTGTTTACTAGTTACTGCCCACGACTTCGTCTGCGTAGACTTTACCTGAAAGTATCTAGTTGTAAAGTTTTTTAAATTTTCTAATTTACTGCACAATGTTTTTATTTTTTTCGTTCATAAGAACCTTCTGACAATAATTAACACAACAAAAAGAATTAGCGAAATTGTTCCATCCGTTCACGCGTGATGCGATAACCAAGGGAAATTGAGATTAATTTTTATTGATATAGTTATAGTTGGTTAGTACACCATTTTTCAAATATGCCTGTCCCATCCAAAGGTTGTCTGGTAGATATCGCTATTAGCGATAAGACCGCCATTGTACAGTCAGCAACGGAAGTCGCTGAACATGTTGCAATCTTCAATATGATTTTTAACAAGTATGAAGTTACTGACCTACGAAGGTTATGCGAAATAATTGCATAGATGACCATTAAATATTTAGGTTACCATAATAGAAAAGACCTGTTGCCAAGTTCTGGAGCTGTGACAATAAAAAAATTTAGCTGTGTTCAGCGACTTTCGTTGCTGACTGTACCCTTAGTTTTATGAATGCCAGAATGTTGCTTCTTATCGTGGTGTACAATAAAGTTTATTCTATTCTATTTTTTCCATATTTTTTTTCAAAATTGCTGATTTAACACTTTGGCCGCCACGGACGTGTATAGATGTCAAATTAAAACTTACTCACGACGCCAACGACGGCAGGGCACGTCAAAAATAGCACTTTTTTATAGTGCTTGTTAGTCAAAAGGTAAATGTATAATGATGTGTGTGTTGTACGTTCAGTAGAGCGCGCCGTGACTCACCTGACGCAGATCGTGCCGGACTACATGCTGGTGTTCGCGGTGCCCGTACTCACCCACGACCCTGCCTTCACCGCATACGATAACATCTCGCAGCTCAAGGTAACTAACATCAAAAGACTGTTTATACTCATTTTTTATTTTATTATGCGAAACTCTACCCGTGACTTGTGATGGTTAATATAGCATTATAAAGTAGCGTGCTTATTATTTTCATTTTATTTATTTGGGAAAATTAACGCAAACCATCTTAATAAATCACCGTGTACACCATTGAAGGCGAGCTTAGCTAGGAGTAGTTGGTACCTTACCGTATCAACCTTATTAAAGGCCTTCTGAAAGTCTGTATATGTATATTGAATCGACCTGTATACGCGAGTCCATGTTATTAAATAAATAGTCAACAAAACTCACCAAATTAGTTGTTGTGGATCTTCTTTTGACGAATCCGTGTTTTTGTTGGATTATTACATTATGTATATCGCACTTTATGCTATAAAGCTATTTTGCTTTACATCGCATAGCACTCTCTATCAACCAACTATCCGTCGGGAGTCGCGTATAGCGTTAGTAACAAGTAGGCATATAAATTAAACATGCTTATAACAAAGCACATAAAATCGCTTGCTTAAAAAATTAAGCATATAGCATTAAGCAATTTATTGATTTATAGTAACTTTGAACACCAATACCCGTGACCATGGACGCTGTAAAGGGTCCGAAACGTCGGGATTAATAGTAGCAATATAACGCGATAAAATCCGTAAAAAGTAGTTTTATTTCAAACAGATGCGGCTGAATATCTTAGTTGAGTATTTTACACGGAGCGACTGCCATCAGACCCTCGCAACCTTCGTTCTGGGCAATCCTCTTTCCGCCATCGTTCTACGACGGCAGTTCCATCCTCATCATCTAGATGGTTGACAGTCCACTATGGAGCGCACAACAAAACTGTGGAATGAACTGTCGCCTACAGTATTTTCGGGTCAATATTACCTTCAAACCTTCAAGAAAGAGCGTATTCCTTTTTAAAAGCCGGCAACGCGCTTGTGACTGACTCCTCTGGTGTTGCGGGTGTCCATGGGCGGCGGTAGTCGCTTACCATCAGGCGATCCGTCTGCTCGTTTATCCCCTTTCCCATAAAAAAAACCTGAGGATAGACTAGTTGTTAGACTTTTCGTTAACGATAGTCATAGTCTATTTTTTGTTTCGTATTTGTCTCATGCAAAAATAAACTTTATTCACAGGTCGTCAAGAATTGTTTGTGGTTCGTCCTGGAGCCGCTGATTACCCGTAACGATTTCTATTGCTACGGTTTCTACAAGAGCCTAGTGGAGCGTATGAAGACGCACAAGGATGCGCTCAACCCGACAGACGATGCCGTTAATTATGTAAGTATTTTAGTATTACTATTTATACTTGGATTTCACAGACCATCGGTGGAGCAGACGAGTGTAACGTAGTGTGGGACGCCCTGCGACACGATAGACAGACGATTTGAAGAAAGTGGCTGGCAGCAGATGGATGCAGGCTGCCCAAGACCGGGATGGTTTCCTCTTTGGGGGAGGCCTACGTTCAGCAGTGGACGGCAATAGGCTGATATGATGAAGATGACTTGGGTTTTCCAAGCCAACATTATAGACATCTCTGCTATGCTATGTGTTTATCTCATTTATAGAAGTGTGGCAAATTAATGACCCGTGCCCAACAGTGGGACAGAAAACAGGTGGGTCATGTCTACAATATGTACATCTGCTCTACGTACTTTGTCTTTACTACTTCAGACGCCAGCAGGTCAAGCTATCCAAAACTGCCAAATTTTACCAATTGAACATGAACCTTATTGCTTTGTATTAAAGCTAAAAATCTATCAAAGAAATTTGACAGATTGGGGTAGCTTGATGTGTACGTGTGTGTGATCTGTACGTGTCCATGTTGTATCTAATATATAAAATTCTCGTGTCACAGTTTTCGTTGCCATACTCCTCCGAAACGGCTTGACCGATTTTGTTGAAATTTTTTGTGCTTATCGGTGAGGTCTGAGAATAGGCCAACATCTATTTTTCATACCCCTACATTTTTTTTTATGGCAAAACAACGTTTGCGTGGTCAGCTAGTAACGTATATTCATTAATAATTTCTGTTTTATAATATTTGACGATGTTTAATGATGTTGTATAACGTTTATTATCGATTCATTGATTCTCATGTAGTTTAGTTTTGACGCCTATAGGTGGCGTTATAAGTTTCAAATATTAATTTATTAGACACATGTACAGTCAACAAAAGAGTTAAGTATACATATAACACACGAAATATGCATTTTTATACCTATTTCGATATAAATAATTACGCGCCAAAGGATTAGGTATGTTGTTACAATACCTACGTTTTGACACATATTGCGTGATACATTATTACACTATCTTTATCAAAACACAGATTATTAATTAGCTGCCTGTATACCTAACTGTTTTGTTGACCGTACTTGTTCACCTGGTTGTCCACACACACTGAGTGAGCCTCGTATGTTACGTGACCAGAAACTGTGGGCGGTGTGTGACCTGGCGATGTCAGTGATCTGGGCGCGGTCGCAGAGCTTCGAGCTGCGCGAGTTCCCGGCCGAGCCGCGCATCCCCACCATGTACTTCGCGCCGCAGTCAGAATACTTCGTCAACACGCGCGTCTTCCTGCCGCCAGAACTACAGGTCAGTTTGATTTTTTTTAACTACAACAAGATACATTTATTTGTCAAACATGAGTATACATACACAGTAGGCAAGTATGATACATTTATTTGTCAAACATGAGCATACATACACAGTAGGCAAGTATGATACATTTATTTGTCAAACTTGAGTATACATACACAGTAGGCAAGTATGATACATTTATTTGTCAAACATGAGTATACATACACAGTAGGCAAGTATGATACATTTATTTGTCAAACATGAGCATACATACACAGTAGGCAAGTATGATACATTTATTTGTCAAACATGAGTATACATACACAGTAGGCAAGTATGATACATTTATTTGTCAAACATGTGTATACATACACAGTAGGCAAGTATGATACATTTATTTGTCAAACATGAGTATACATACACAGTAGGCAAGTATGATACATTTATTTGTCAAATGTGAGTATACATACACAGTAGGCAAGTATGATACATTTATTTGTCAAACATGAGTATACATACACAGTAGGCAAGTATGATACATTTATTTGTCAAATGTGAGTATACATACACAGTAGGGATCATGCAAGATGTTCAATATATAATTATCAGACGTCATGTTTTGCCATAACAGCGTACAAACAGGTATACATTAAATTTATTCATTCATATATTATTACATTATCACTAATTATATAAAAATGACAATTCTTAATATTTATTACATTAGAGAAACAGTTACCATCCGTTATTGTAATTAAATGTAGTCAATGTCGAAATAATTATAAATATAAATTAATATCACATTTCAATAAACTGTATAGGATACTCATTAAATTTTAATCTATTATTCAAAAATTCCTCAATGTTTCCTCAAAAAACAACTTACAGCAATATATCACCTTTTTTTTTATGGAACCAATCAGCTGTTGTACAGAGGTTAGCACATCAAGCTACCACAATTAATAGAATTTCTTTGATTGATTTTCAACTTTAATTCAAAACTATAAGGTTCATATTAACATAACATACCATCACGCCTGTATTCCCCGAAGGGTTAGGCAGAGGTGTACTAATGTACACCCACATTTCGCCGGTATGTTTAGGTCCCATGTAATAGGGGGCGAGCCTATTGCCATTAACCGGGCACAAATCCAGACTCCGAGCTGCTACTGAGAATTTCATAGAAAAACCCAATAACACTTTGCTCGACCTGGGGATCGAACCCAGGACCTCTAGCGTAGCAGTCGCGCCTAGGACCACTAGACTAATGAGGCAGTTTAAGGTTCATATTAATTTGGGAAAATTTGATATTTTTGGATAGCTTGACCTGCTGGCGTCTGTACATATTTTCGAGTTGAGTGAACATAACGTACAGAGCAACTGTTTTTTGTTCGAAAAAAAAAGACAATAATTGTATTGAGTAAGTGCCCGTTGTAATTATCATTATGAACAATATTCATAATGATAATTACAACGGGCACTTAACTTAAAATTTTTTTAAATATGGGGATATAATTTATTACTATGATTCCATTGATCACTGCCTGAGATCGAAATTTAATTCCTCTTCATTTTGTTTGTGTGTACGTTACGCGATATCTTTGCCGAATATATTTCAATGTTTTCTTTCGATTTTTTATCTCATAGAATATACTTCCGAAAAGATCCCATAATGCGTATCACTGCCTGAGATCGAAATTTACTTCACCATTTTGTTTGTGTGTACGTTACAAACCGAACCTAGTACCTCTATCCAACGTAACAAACGCCCTTACTAGAGTAAATGATATAAATAAATATAATGAATTTTTCGTCCACAAAATGTATAACTTAAGTTTACTGACTTTAAAAATCTGTACAGTTCCAACCGAAGAGGCAGGCGACGAACGAAGGCGGCAACCCAAGGACCAAGAAGCGTCCGCGACCACCACCAGAGAAGGAGAACGCTAACGATGTTGAGGTAAGAACTGACCCTATTCATTGATATGAGCTTGATATATGTTGATATAACTGTGTGCTATGTGTGGTGTTCATATAGTATTTATGCACAGTGTGTATTCGAACCTAACACTCAAAAAAGTCCGTCTATCAGAAGAAAAAAAAAATGTCTTTTGCCAAAAAGGTTATAACATAAAGATCCTGTTTAATTCAATAATGATTGTCAATTGTTCTTATTTTTTAACCTTTTGACCGCCACAGACGTGTATAGACGTCAAATGAAAACTTGCTCACGACGCCAACGACGTCATGGCCCGTCAAAAATAGCACTTTCTTTTAGTTCAATATACACCTATACAAATTTTTTTTGTTTTTTTTTTTTTTACCTATTATTAAATACTAGAATTTGTCGCTTGGCGTAGAGAACACGGGTTTTTGTTATTGACGTGGTGGTCTTCTTCTTCAATTTAAGAGCTCAGCTCTTGTCGGTGGAGCAATCGCCACTGTTCTCTATCTTCAGCTTTCCGTTTTACCTCTTGATACGACACGATCCCCACCCTTTCCTTCACTTGTTCCACAAAACTTCGTCTAGGTCTTCCCCTTCCTCGTTTTCCTTCAATTTTACCTTCTAGTATAGTTTTGAAGTAGTCGTCGTGTCGCAGCAAGTGGCCAAACATCTTTCCTCTCCTATTCTCTATGGTTCTTAATAACTGTCTTTTCTCATCTACAATTCTTAAGACTTCCTCGTTTGTTTTCATTTCCGTCCAACTGATCTTCTCCATCCTCCTCCAGCACCACACTTCAAATGCCTCTAGCCTTTCTCTGTCCCTTTGAGTCATAGTCCAAGTTTCACAGCCATACAATGCTATGCTCCAGATATAGGTCTTTATCATTCGTTTTTTGATACCGTTTTTTATTTTGTCTGTAAATAAATGTTTTTTCCTGTTAAATGTTTGTTTGGCTATTGCAATTCTTGGTGATCAAAAGGTTAAAAACGTTGCTCTACTAGGATTTGCTCATGTATCGTCGTTGCGTTTATTTCGAACTATGTTGGGGTCGGCTTCCAGTCTAACCAGATGCGGCTGATTATTTTACTCCAAGCGACTGCCATCAGACCTCCGCAACCTAATTTCTGGGTAATACCGATATCCTGAGGATAGACTGGCTGTCAGGCTCTATGAGTACCACTAACAATTATCATAGGTGTTTGTAAAACAACCGAGATCAACGGTTTTACGTGCTCTCCGAGGCTCGGGGGTCTCGATGTTTGATGTGTGTGATAACAATGGTCACCCATCAACACACTGACCGCGGCTAGCGCAGCTTAACCTTGCAGATCGGTTATTCCGCCTCTTTATATACTAATAAAAGTAAATAAGGCAGACTGAGGCACAATTTAATAATAATAAATAATAAATTGTTTATTGTTCCAAAATCGTTACAATAGTATATTATGAGGCAGCCCCATTAAGTTATTAATAAATACTTGTGTTGGGGCCAACTCGCTACTTCCCCTATTGTACGTTTACATAATAGAGACTAATAAACTAAAACATATAAAAGCAACAATTTATGTCAGAATGTGCAGTAAACAAATGCAGTTTCAAATTTTACTATTGAGACCGCGTCTGGGTTCAAATGTACACTTTGTTTTATATACGCTAAATTGGAATCACATACTTACACAATATAATACTTAAAGTGTCAGACTTCATAATACATAGATTGCTACACTGCTATACTTTCCGCTGTGTGTATTTCGCTTTGGTTGATCACCTATTTAAAGCTTTAACTTAATAGTATATGTATTTACTTATATGATGTGTTCCAAGCTTACTGTGGGACGTTCCGGGAGTATTGACGCTAAGGTAAACACAGTAGAACATAGTCTCTTAGATATCCCGTTCATGATAAACTTGAATGTAAGTATTGTTTGACTAACTAAATGTTTTTAAAAGATATGTGAATGTTAAAGAACCTTAGGATTTGCACGATGCACTATTTTTTAATAAAGGGCGATGTCGTCACAGCGTTTGCCTACCATAGACAATTCAATTAATATTTAATCATAATTTCTCAATAAAATCTAAATCAGAATTAGATTGTAAAACTGTAGAGAGGCCGGCCAACACGTCAAGATCACAAACTGTCACATTTCTTTGATTGATTTTCAACTTGAATACAAACCAATAAGGTTCATATTCAATCGTGAAAATTTTTGTATAGTTTGACCTGCTGGCGCCTGTATTTTGGCGAAAAATAATCATTTTAAGTTTACCTGGTGTTGGTATAAGGAAACAACCAAATCTTACTATTATGCAAAGAACAACTGATGCTATAAATTGGACAATAATGTTATTATCAAAACTGTCGCAAAGAAGTTTCACCTTAATAATACACTGACAGCGCTCTTCCCACTTTAAACTATAAAAATTGAGGCAATAGCTTTGCGATGACGCAGGCCCACCCTTATTCTATACTTTGTTTCAATGTTGTTATTGATTATCGCTACACGTGAATATCTTTAATTTAGGCTAAAGCTGCCATTATAACATTGATCATATCTATCTCCTGCAGCCTTCAGAAGCGTCAGACACACAGATACAATTGCCCGGCCTAGAGAACCCCCCAGAGACGGAGCTAGAAGAACCTCAAGCAAAGAGAGCCGTCAGCGACTGAGAACGAGCACCCGCTGGACCCTCGAGCAAGCCCAGCGAGTAAGTGTACTAGCATAGCGATAGATAACGTGACAACTGGAATTATGACGTCATGTACATGTGACAGGTCAGGCTGTCAGGTGAATTTGTCATTGTCAGCTGTCAAATATGTAAGACATTTGAAATTGTTTAAGTGACAGTTGAAAAATAATACTTTTTATGTATGTACAGACGCCAGCTCAGCTCAAGCTATCCAAAACTGACAAATTTTCCCAATTGAACATGAACCTTGTTGTTTTGTATTAAAGTTGGAATCTATCAAAGAAATTTGACAGATTGGGGTAGCTTGATGTGGTGGCCTCTGTACGTGTTTAGTTTTATAAAATTATGTAATAAACTGTCATACATATGACAGTAATAAACTGTCATACATATGACAGTAATAAACTGTCATACATTATGACAGTTTATTGAATTCTATTTTTTTTAGATAAACAAATTGTCAATTGTGTTATAAAATTGAAAACTGTTTTTTTTTGTTGAAAATTGTTTTTTATTTTGCTGTCTTGTAATAATGTTTTGTGAATCATGTCTCGTTTTGACAGCCAACCAGTAAATGTTAGGTTAGTGTGATATTACGTTTTTTTTTGTACAAAATTTGATGTCTGCCTGTCATAATATCGAATCATGTACATTATATTGCTGTCAATGTATTTTTTGCTATGGTAAATAGAACTATGAGGTCTATAAACCTAAATCAAACTAAATTAAGCACTAAAAATAACCCACAATGAATTAAAATGGATTTCATAATGTATATAAAGTATCAATTTAAATTATAATTAAGTACGTCACGTTTTATCTATCGTTAACGTAGGCACTTAATTATTGTATACAACTCATAATATACAATCTCATACAATATGTGGATTGGACGTTTTATTATATCGAGAATACTGAGCAGGTAGCAGTTGCGTTGGTGATTCATATATATATATATATTATATATTTTTACATTACTGCAGACAACCTGAATCCAAAGAAATCCGTAAGTTTTGTTTTGCCACGAACTTTGGTTAATATTATAAATTTAAGAGGCAATATAGGTACCTATTACTATTCCATTACAATTCAGGCCCTGTCCGAGGAGGGCGGGGTCCCTCATCCTACACGTCACATTAATAAACTGAATATTTTAAACAGTTCACGATTATTTTATAAATATGATCCCAAAAGGCTGGGACCCCACCAGTTACAATGTCACGTTTATAAATTATCTTTGGTTTCAGACTCATAGTCCTACTAGGTAGAATGAGCGTTCTGTTGTCACTATTATGCTACAGAACACAATTGTATCGACCACAAAATGGAAGTAAACTATAAATCGTTTAATTTCTACTCCAAATATGAGTAAAAGATAGTTAAATAATCTGTATTGTATACATCAAACAACTGCTGTCTCAGGGCTCCTATTGCTCTGTTTATTCACAATTTGTGGAAAAGCCAATATAGTACGGAAATGACAAAAAAAGTTCTCTCAAAACCGCCCCACACTGAGAGTTACCACTTACCGTGGGTGCCTTTACAAACCTCCTTGTAACTCCGCGTTTACACTGAACAGAAAACATGTAGGAAACATCCATTTAACTCTCAATATATCTATCTAACTCTCAAAGAGTGACTGGGATAGGTAGCTGTTTACATGTTTTGTCGTCAGTGAAAACTCGGGGTAATATTTTCTCAAATTTACACAGGTTTTGAACTCTACAAACTGCCACGCTAAAACCAATTGCTGTTCAGCTATTTCTCTAAGAGCATCAGAACAACAATATAAACTGAACTCGACTAGGCCAAATATCAGTCATGTATCAGTTTTAACCATTATAAAGACTGGCTACACAATATACAGACGCCTGTCTAGTCAAGCTATCCAAAACTGACAAATTTACCCAACTGAAAATAAACCTTATTATTATGTATTAAAGTTGAAAATCTATCAAAGAATTTTGACAGATTAGAGTAGTTTGATGTGCTGGCTTCTTGAGCGCACGAAGGAAACATTCTCATACTGGATTTTGATTAAAGGACACGGTGACTTTGTTAGCATTGGCTGTCTTGATAAATTTATGCGTAAAAATGATCGAACTTACTTATTACTGATTAACGATTATACAAATAGCTTTGCACTGTATTATCCATCCAATCAGACAGAGTCGCCCTCTATTTGGTAAAGCCTTCATCTCTATCCCCCACCTATTGCAGATCTTGTGTGCCAAGATTTTGGTATGTCTATAGTATACACATTTATAGAACTGAGAGGGAGCGGTGAGGTATTTAAAGTTACGGAGGGGCGGAGTGGGGTCGTAATAAAAAAATAATACAATACTTCGTTTAACAGCTTTACCGATGACAGATGTCAAAAAAACGTCAAATTCATACGTTTCTCAGCAATTTCTCGAGTCTTTCTACTAGGAATCCGTCCTTTTTTGACATTTGTCATCGTATCGAGCTATGTTTTAATAAAGTTAGGTTTTTGTTGGTTCGCATAATAACCATTAGCTAAAAACAATTAGCGCTAAATATTTGTAATTTAAACATCATTTGATTATCAATTTCAAACAAGATGATACATGGATGGATACATTCGCTTGTTCATAAAAAATATAAAAGTGCTGATTATGGAAATCTTCCTGTGTTTAATTAAAAATCAGTTTTTGTCTTATTCTGAAAGATATTTTGTGACAGGGACAAGAAAATAAAACAAATTTTATCCATAGAAGGTTTATTATATTTTAATGAAAAAAACTGTTAACGTTTTATTTAGTTATTTCAATCAAATTGTGAAATCGACCAATCATATAAATAAAAAATGATTCACTAAACAGGTTAGCAACTACAGTACCTATTGGTGGAATAAATTAGCAAATCGTAACTGATTCACATAATACTTAGTGTTTTACAAGTTCTGGCGTAGGTACATACCTATAAACGTTTTATGACAAAAACAATACTAACCTATTTATCTTTTGATGTTTTTTTGCCTTGCCGAAGTGTTTATGTATGTTATTATAATAAATTACTAGTATTAACAAAAAAATTCTTCGCATAATTTTAGTTCTATTGGCCTTCGCATAATACTTTCAACGTCATTCATAAAATTTATATTTTAGTTAACATCAATTATTTTGATTTAATTTATTTCTGCGTATTGTTATTTTCTTATTTCGCGAATAACACTTAATAATCTACGTAAATACTTGGGATTATAGCTAAATTTCTCTGAAATAAGCGGGAAATTAACACATGCTTACACTTTGATTAGTCAAAGTAATTAGAAAATTAATACACAGTTCAAGATATCAACTCAGGACTTCACTTCCTACCCTGTTATGTATTATACAATTCTTATTTGTTATAAAAATAATTGTTAGCCGGTTCGAGTGCGCGCAGGTGTAAATTAATTGGCATATGCTTCTAAAGTCATCTTGTCACGAATACCCGGGACTAATTCCAGTCACGAAATCATGACCTTGAATAATAAAAAAAAGATAACTGATCTTTTTTCTCCAGGATTGACAAAAAACGATCTAAAAATAGAGATAATGAGTCTGTATTATAGATTTTAATCGATAAGTTTTAAATATCATAATGTTTGTTTTATCGTTGTTTTTAGTTATAATTTCATTTCGGCTGGTCGATAAGTTTTTCCTTTTTTATTATTATTATATTGTATAGTTTGGCCTCGTCTAGACGGCGCGAGTGACTGCAATTGTTTTGTAATGTTGGATGGACATATTTGGTTAGTCTGTGGCCATCGTAGCGGCTAATTTTAAGGTTATCATTGTGTGTTGTCGATATTTTGACCTGTCTCTGAGATACAAACGAGAAACACGTTTTGCATTATAATACAAAAAATATATTATATTTTACTCACTGTGAATGGATAAAGAATTTGTCTTACGAGATCCACATTTAATAATGCCAAATTTTAAGAAAAAAAGACGTATCTCAGATTCCGGTTACTAAATTTAAGTATTCGTCAACTAAAATAATTTAATTTCTCGTGATATTATTCTAAATATCAATGTAGGTTTTAAACGGAGATTGAACCCTGTAGTTTCACAAGCACTAAGTTCATTCGATGTGTCGAGATCTAGGTCACAGTTAAATACAAATACTGTATGATCTGACGGTAAATACATTATAGGCTTAAATAGATTATTTATTCTAAGTAATGACACTAATTACATGGCTACCATTTGTTTCATTAGCATGTTTTATTCTATAGGGTTCCCCTGCACCGCTTCGATGTCCAAACATTCGTACAAGACCGGCATTAAGTAATTAACTTTTTTATTGATAAAAATTTGATTTAAGGTGTACCAAAAAAAGAAAATATTTGCGACATGCGCTCGCTCCACTGTCGCAGTGATTCTCTGTAGTTATGTATTAAAAATAAATAATAAACACATTTTTGGTGGTTTTCGATTTATTTCCATTTATTAGAGGGTATACCTTTTCAGACTTATTACGTTAAGACGTTTTTCCATACTCACTTATAACAATAAATAGAAATACATTTATTATACTTTCGTTTTTCATTTCCTATTTATTGTAACATTTCATATTATAAGTAATAATTAATGTAATATAATGCAAACTACAGAATAAAAACCGAAGGACCTTGACATTATGTAGGTACCTATTTTTTTTCATAAATTAAATCAATAAATATTAAAGTTTCAATAGTAATTTATAATTTAAAAATACTAAAATATACATAATAGCCACATTTTTATAATTTATTAAACTAACAAACTCCTTACTTATATTCGAATAAATCCCTTTGTACTTACTTAAAATACTGGTATCATTTATATAATAATAATTAAAAAATAAATACAAAATTTGGTAAATATTTGAATATCCTAACCCTTAAAAAAATATTGACTTCGTATACGTTAATAAAGACATACAAAACAAAAGAACTGAAACGAAAATCTATCAATATTAATGCTACTGTGGTTGTATTTTACGTACGGTTAGTATAAATACAGATTTTATAGATACATTTTTTGCAATACCACAATCTCAAATTAGTAGATGAAAATCAACTATTCAATTGTAACGGAAACCTGAAACCCATTTTTTCCAAAAAACAAAACGGCACTGTGAGAGTTGACAGTTGTTTATAGTTTTTGAATTTTAGAAGTGTGCGTCAATATTTTGAATCGACGACTTTGAACGTTATGCTAGAAGTCACACGACACATACTCATATATTCTGCCTACTATAACTTATAATCTATACAGGTATGTACACTTTAAATGCACTAGGTATAAATGTACAAGACAGATATAAATTTGATAATTCTTTAAATACAGGGGTGCGGTTTGAAGTCCATCACACCAAAGGGTTCCAACCAGGTGATTGTATTTGGGGTGATGCTGCTGAAAGATTGACATCAGGCGTCAATCCTAATGGACTGGTTACATACCAATTATTTAATTACCTACGTGAATTTATGTGTTTAGCATCATATATATCGCTACATATATTGTAACAGTTACTAGTTCATCGAATTGTGGCCTTAGTGCAACAAATTTCCTTTAGAAATACCTTTGAACCACACCTATTAATAAAGGAATGTGCCTTCACCGATTCTTAGTCAAATATCTATCTACCTGTTCTCCGGAGGGTTAGATAGAGGTGTACTAATGTACGCTCACAGTTCACGTGGTGTTTAGGTCCCATATAATAGGGGGTGAGCCTATTTTCAGGAGAATTCAACACTACTCGACCTGGGAATTCCCAGGGCCTCGATTGTAGCAGTCGCGGTTTAGACCACTAGTTTAATGAGGCAAGTATCTATATTTTACACAAACACTGGTTCAGTCTTCTTCCAGTACTTCTGTATCTCTTCCAAGCTCTTCCCTTTAGTCTCCGGGACCCAGAGAACAGTGTAAACCACGCCGAAGAATGTGACTGTTGCGAAACTGTAAAAGACGACGTAGGCGCCGAACTGGTTAGCTATGGGCGTGTAGAAGAGGACGGTCATTGAGCTGCAGAAGAATGAGAACGCCATTGAAGCTCCCGCCATCCGTGCACGGACCTGACAGGAAAGAATAAGTAAGTATTTTTAATTTAACGAGAGAAAAAGGAATAAGTATTTTTAATGTAAATGGATCTGTTTTAAATGTTGGCTAATCTTATTTGATGGACAACACAAATTAACATAGTTGTAGTACGCAATTCAAATAAAGAGCTTTTTGGGCACGCTCCTGGAATGGATCATGGTCATAATATCTACTAAGTGTAACTTTAATTAAAAATAATTGTTTTATTATCCTCTAAACTCAAATAATTACGGAATTGGTGTCGGTACGTTTGGGAGTTATATTGGTGTACCTACACTTTATTTAGAGTTTAATTTTAGTTTCTTGGTTTTGGTGTATAAGATTTTTATAAACTAAAATACTCACTTTACTAACACGTTAGTTAAAATGTCGCTTACACATAATTGATCCTATAGCATAGCCTCACTCAAATTTGATGAATTGATGATGGTAGTAATAGGTGAGGCCCTAAAATGCTACCTTGTGGTAGTCCGAAAGTGCCAAACGTGATTTTGGTAATACGAATTAACGTTATTTTTAACATCGTTAGATAATGTTAAAAAAGTAGGTTAGCAAAGGTGTAAGATTTAAAATTATTCTTGTCTAACAAATAATAATTTTAAATCTCACTAAAATGTGATAAATGTAATCAAAAGCTTTAGTTATGTCAATTTTTTACTCGATACTTTTTGGTATCGTCGTGAGTAGGTATAGTCACATTGCACCACACATGTAAATTCTTATTTACATGTGTGGTGTATTTTTATTTATTATTAGTATTGAACTCTAGAAGCAAATCTACACTACTATTTTAAAGAGGAAAGATTTTATTTTTGTGTGTATGTTTGTAATGAATAAACTCAAAAAATACTGTGCCAAATTTCAAAAATTCTTTCACCACTGGAAAGCTACATTCACACTGAGTAACATAGGCTATATTTATTGCTAGCAAGATTAGGGAATCTTATGTCCACCCGTGCGAAGCCGGGACGGGCCGCTAGTCGTTTTATAAAAAGCCTAAGTAGAAACTCACCTGGAATGTAAACACTTCAGCCATGATGACCAAAGGTACTGGCGCTAGGCCAGCCCCATACGCCAGTATACACACGCACACTGCAACTACTGGCAGCCAGCTCACCACGCCAGTACCAAGGAGAAAACAAGTTGCTAAGGTCGTCATACAGATTGACACTACCAGAGAACTACAAGCCAGAGGTATCTGAAAAGAGGTTAATAATAATGTCGATCAGGTTGGGATAACGCGTTAACGAGATATTTAACCGGTAGAGCGGTATCTCTCCAACGATATGGTTCTTCAAAAGGCCATTTCAGACATTGCCCTGCATTGTAACAGTCACATTTTTGCTACTATCCTAGGTCTGGACGGTGGTTTTCTCAGAGGTTGTCTTTTAAGAAATGCCAGAGCCATCTAGCTTAAAAAATGTAAAACATGACTTGTAAGTCTTTTAAAGATCTATTTACGGAAATAAATACCATGTATCAACAACCATATAACCAAGTTATTACGTTGTGGTAAGGTCTAGGGTTGAACAGTTGGTAGCTTCTATAAGTTTTCAGTTTATACATAATTATATCGTTTATTAGCTGTGTGCTATTTTAAATGTTTCAGTCCATATCGTCCAGCTCTCTAGATACATGTAAAATATAGGAAGCAGGTTCAATGCAGCATGATCTCACTCATAGATGTAGTATTGAACTGTCTGGACGTCCAGTTAACACTACATCTATGATCTCATCTTCCACAACGTAGTCCAGACCTAATATGTTAAAATAACCCGACAAGGAACAAATAAGCAGACAATAGAAAAACATTTGTGATCACCTTGTTCTTTCACGAATTAATTTAGTAAGGGTACAATATAAATTATTTACTTTCTTTCTTTTTTTAGGGCTCACCCCCTATTACAAAGGACTTGAAAACATGCCCACGGACTCTGGGTGAATAACAACTGGGTATAGGAATAGGTTTAAGGTATACATACTTATGCTTCTGTCGAATCGTTCGCGGATATGATATAGAGGTAGGTAAATCAAAGTAAAATCATACGAGGCTAACCAAATAAATAATACCTAGGTAGTAAAGCTGTACTAATTTCTCTGTAGGTATTATGATTGTTCGACTGTAAAATCGTGGATACCTACATTTTAATCTTTCACAATAAATTTTTTATATCAGTCCAATTTGATTATCAATGCATAATGCATTGAAAATCAAATCAAATACAACAATTTCTTATATATGTGAAATGTATTCAAAACAAATCAGTCTTGTTTTACATACAAATATGAGAAGATCTATCCAAGAATAATAAAAAAATTACCATTTTTTATTAAAATAAGAATACTTTAGTAAAGTTATTAGAAGCGATAAATCCTAACGTAAAATGTTGCCCAAAATACTTTTTTTATGTTTAACGATAGTGTTATGCAAATGTATTGACGCGAATAGTCTAAAATTAAAACAAGTTCTGATATTAAGTCGACACAACGTGCGATATCCGATAGGAGACGAACTGCCTAGATTTTCACCGAAAACCTGTCCTGTCTGGGGTGGCAAGAGCGGTCTGTTGACACCGAGAGGAGCAGTTCTGGAAGGATATATGGGTGAATATTTCTCACAGTGGTTTAAAATGGAGCAGTTCCTACCAGGGGGATGTCCCAAAGAAGATACAGTTTATGCTCTCTCCAACACAAAAAATAGAACTATACAGACCGCGAGGGCTTTCCTTGATTCATTGTTCAAACATTGCTCTGTGACTGTACATCACAAAAACACAATAGAACCGGATCCTCTTTTTAATCCTGTGATACGCAACTCCACAGAAGCTTATAAAGAGAAGGTATTGCAGGAAATAACCAGAAAATTAAGAAATAATCCAAAACTAACCATAGCATATGCAGAATTAAATAAGATATTGGACATCCAAAACTCAGAAGTTTGCAAGACAGAATCGATTTGCGACCTGACTAACGCTAACCATACAATATTGTATGAGATTGGTGAACAAATAGAGATTGCTGGACCGTTGTACATTGGAAACTCTGTTATGGACGCGTTCACAATGAGTTATTATAATGACTTGCCACTAAAAGACATTGCGTGGGGATTAATAAAAACGCCGGAACAATGGAAGCTATTGACTGAAATCGGAAGACAAGATCAGATTATTCGATACACAACGGTAGCTGACAACATCGCAGCGCCATTAGTACAAAATTTAACTAAAACATTTAAGAATTTTGACAAAATGCCAAAGTTAATGTTAATAGTAGGACATGATTATACGTTGAACTCTGTATCGACTTCTTTAGGTTTTAAATTTAGGGAACTGCCAGAACAGAACGAGCTTTATCCTATTGGTGGGAAAATTGTGTTTCAAAGGTGGACAGATGGTAAAAATGATTATTTGAAAGTGGAATACGTTTACGCAAGTTGGTCGCAGTTAAGAGATGGTACCAAATTGTCTTTAAAAACCCCACCCCAAAGAGTTTTAATGCGATTAAAATGGTGCAACACCGATAAGCGCGGTTTTTGTTTTTGGAACGAATTTGTTGATAAATTATAGTGTTTTTGAACCTTGCTTGATTTTTTAGTTTTATCAGTGCATATAAACACTTATCTTTGAATAATCATCGACCATACAAATATTTGTTCCGTGCGGGCATTGAACCCTGATCCATAACGCAACAGCAACCAATTTGTTTTATCATAGCACCAAAAAGGTAAACATCGAATTACAAATAGATACCAGTTATTGGTTATTCCGGTTTACTTAATATAAAGGTAATCTCTTTTTGGCAATTACCTTTTGTCGGGTCAGCTCATCATACATTAATAATTATTCAGAAATACAACAAAAATACAACTATCCTATAAATATTATCCATCTAATTATTATTACCTACGCTAAGTTAGTTAAAGTACCTACCTACTTTGTTCCTATTTTGAAATATGCTCGATGGCATATTCCTATTGTTTTACTAAAAATGTTTATAAATGTTTTCTCTGTAAGCGCACTTGTAATTCTTTTGAGAAAATAATCGTAATGAAGCCCAATAACACTGTTCGAATTAATCGAACTTTGCTTAATCAGATCCAGGACAACTCGGTAGCCGACCTCGTTCGACATCGTTAGACTAGAAGCAGGTTATAATCCAAATATATTTTGAAAAAAGAAGGCGTGATACATATGAGCACTGGACTTTTACTTTGCAATGGTCTCGAGTCCGAATCCAAGGAAGAAACCTCAGATCATTCGCGGTCAAGGAAAACAACGTTTGTTATGTAAATTAAGTATTTATTTACAAAAACGACGTATTTACGTATTATATCCATTGTTTCGTACCCATAGTACAAGCTCTGCTTAGTTTGGGACTAGATGGTTTTTTTGTCGTTGTATAAAATTGACTAAGAATATCGTGAGGAAACCTGCGAGCCTGAGTGACTTTCTTGACGGTGTGTGAAGTCTACCAACCCGCATTAGGCAAGCGTGGTGGACTACCTAATTCATTTTGAAAGGAGACCCGTGCCCAGCAGAGTGGGACAGTAGGTAATGGGTTGGTATTATAGATTTTATTCTCACCTTTCGCCCGAATTTCTCAATAGAAATAGTAGTGAAGAATGATCTGGCCAGTTAGGGCGTGTGAAGTCTGCCAACCCGCATTAGGCCAGCGTAATGGACTACCTAACCCCTCTCATTTTGAAAGGCGACCCGTTCCCCGCAGTGGGACAGTAAATTGGTTGGTATTATAGATTTTACTCTCACCTTTCGCCCGAACTTCTCAATAGAAACAGTGGTGAAGAATGATCCGGCCAGTTGCAGAGAGCCTACGAAGAGTGCCAGTGTGTTAGGGCTCCACTCGGTCCCCGCGCGGTCGAACACGTCGGCCGCATAGTTCATGAGGGCGAAGCACCCTGACAGCGTCTGCATGGCCATCAGGATCAACGTCATCCGCAGCGCAGAAAATGTCACCTTATCGCGAACTATGGACAAGTTTTAGATAATTATTATCAGAAATTCTGGGATCGGAACATAGTGATAATTATAAGGGTAGGCAAAAATAGGATAAAATTATTACCTATACTATTTATTATAATATTATACATTTATTATACCCGTGTATATTAAATGTGTGTAATAATTTTATGAATACGCAAGTTCTGGACATTTTACCATTCAGTGATCTTAGAGGTGTCACCCGCACTTGTGAATTATTATAATTTTTTTTGTGTTTGTCTGGGTGTCTTTGTCTTGTTCTCTCCGAAAAGGAGTGGAATGCTCTCCCTGCGTCTGTATTCCCGGACTCATATCACCTTGGTGTCTATAAGGTAAGAGTGAACAAGCATTTTCTGGGTAAGCGTGTTCCACTTTCGACCTCGTCGTCGCTTACCATCATTTTTGAGACTGAAGTCAAACGCAAACCCACCAACAATTTTTTTTTTACAAAAAAAGTTTAGGTGTTTATTTCCATTGTTATATATCCATTGTTTAGTACCCATAGTACAAGGTCTGCTTAGTTTGTGACTAAACTGATTATAATTAGTGTCTATTACTCCACTATGTATAGAAACGTAGTTTAATGTTACTAAATAGAAACCGGTGAAAGATACCTATGTTAAAATAGTGAATCCTATTCTAAGGTAATAAAGAGCCTAATATTTTAGGATAGGATCTTATTTCAAATGACGGTTTAGGTACCTTACACCGTAGCCTTAATGTTTAGATTTTTTTAATAATTTTTTGCTCCACACAAGAATTTTCTCCTGTGTGCGTTTATAAACACAAATTCTCACATAAACAAACCCGGAATCACTATCTGTTAATATAAATTTTAATATTTATTTCGCGTCGGTATCGATCCCACAACCCGTGGCGCAGGAGCCGATAACTCGGCCACTTCGCTAAACGTGTCGTCGAAATACGCATTTAACAAAACATAACTGCCTTATCTTAGTTTGCAAATATATTAACAATGTTAGTGAATAAGCTTAGCAGATGAGTTGATTAGAATTGTTTGCTGGCTTTGAAACCATCTATTTTATTACGCCTAGGTATTTGTTCACTTAATTTTACTGTATACCTGGTAATTAAGATATCAAGACATCATTAATTATATTACGGTAAACAGTTCACGTAACAATCGTACAGGTAATTAGCTATTGCACGCGGTTTCACTTGCATCATAAGCGGCTTTTGGAGACAAAATGTAGCCTATGTCTTTCTACGAGGTCTAATCTATCTCTGTACCAAACATTATCAAAATCGGTTCAGTGGTTTAGGCGTGACAGAAAAGAGTTACTTTCGCATTTATAATATTAGTAAGTAGGGGTAAAATATAATGGGTATCTAAGAACAATCTCTCTTTGACAGATTGACATAATTATGACAAAGACAGAGCGAGAAAGAAGAGATTACGATTTTTTAAATGTCTGCTTTACCCACACTGAGCAGTGTCAACTGCGGCATCTCCTCGAACCGTCTCTGTTCTTCCTTCAGCTTCAGCAGTTCCCCTGTCACTACTTTGTGGTTCCTGCTTAAGCTCCGTAACCAGGATATTGTCTTCGCGGCTTTCTGGAACAATAAAAGTTTTTTTTTACTGAGAAGACAAGCAAGCATTCACTTCGATTAATGGTAAGTGGCAACCCCAGCTTATGACGTCACCAACACCAGTTTTATTACTCGCGCGTTGTCCACTTGACACCTCACTAATTGTTATGACTATTACGTACCTTATACTAGACTAGAATGTCCAGTGATAGCCTAGAAATACGACTGGTATTACTGGTATCAAGTTCGAACCTAAGGTACTCTGACTTTTAAAAATCATGTGCGTATTAATAAAATTATTTATCACTCTCTTAAACGCGGAAGGAAAACATTATGAGGAAACCTTCATGCCTTAGATTTTTGTCCACAGTTTGTGAAGTCTGCCAGCCTGCACTAGGCCAGCGTGGTGGACTACAGCCTACTCTCAATCTGGGAGGAGACCCGTGACCAGCAGTGAGACGGTGTATGGGTTGATGATGATGACAAGATTAATGAGGTTTTAATTAGGAGTGATTTTTAGAGAAGAAACTGACAGACAGACGGACAATGAAGTGATCCAATATTAAGCGTTACTTTCGCCTTTTGAACCATCATCATCAAACCATATACTACTGTCAGTGGGACAGTAGTATATGGGTTGATGGGCACGGGTCTCCTCTCATATTGAGAGGGATTAGGCTGCAGTCCATAGTGCACGCCTTTTGAATGCGAAACATTAAAATAAATTTATAAAAACACTTCAAAAGAGTCTTTTTTAGAAATAAACACCGTGAAGGTTGTCGGTAAGAGATCGCTTTTAGCGATAAGACCGCCCATTGTACCATTCTATCTAAGATATAAAATTCTCGTGTCACAGTTTTCGTTGCCATACTCCTCCGAAACGGCTTGACCGATTTTGATGAAATTTTTTGTGCTTATCGGGGAGGTCTGAGAATAGGCCAACATCTATTTTTCATACCCCTAAATTTTTTTTTTATGGCAAAACAACGTTTGCGGTGTCAGCTAGTCATTTATAAAAATGTACTTGGCAGTTGTTTATGGTGTACAATAAAGAATATTCTATTCTAAACCACAGAATTACGTAAAGTAACAAATACCAACCTTCTCTTGGCCAATCTTCAACAAATAATTCGGCGATTCTGGCATAAAACAGAACACGATGACATGCGCAGAGGCAACAGCTAAATACACGGCTTGATTCATATTATACGAGGCCGACATTCCGACTGCGTATACGAATATCACGCCCAGCTTACACATAGTCATGTTTAAGGAGCCCAGGGCCCCTCGCAGTGTGTCTTCGGAGATTTCCTTGACGTAGACGGGGATAACGACGAAGCAGCCGCTCGCAGCAAGACCGGCTATCACTCTCGCCGCTATGAGGCTTGAGGGCGTGATCGCTGTCAACTTTATTGTCCAGCATATCTGAAATTGGATAAGAAAAAATATTAAGGAAGCGTAAAATTAAACTGTTTGGTTGTTTATGAGATTTTATTGTAGGTAGTCAGCAACAAAAGTCGCATAACTAGTTGCAATCTTCCATACGATTTATAATAAGTATGAAATTACTGACCTATGAAGGTTGTGCAAAATTATTGCTTAAACGACCATTAAATATTTACAAGTTTAGGAGCTCTTTTCAAAATTTTGTTGTGTTCCGCGACTTTCGTTGCTGATCGTCCACATGGTTTCAAACACAGAACAGAAAATTAGCCATTTTAAGCTTTAAAGTGACCTTGGTTTCAATAAGCTTTCGCAGGCCCTGATGTAGTCTCTCCCCCCTGTCTGTCCTTCTGTATCCTGAGATCTTAAGCTACTCAACAAATTTTGATACGGTTTTCACTAGATAAATCCTGGAAGGATTATATTACATGCGTGTTATACATTGCACCCGTGCGAAGCCGAAGCAGGTCGCTAGTATATTATAAATTGACAATAAAAAATATGACAATATATGATACGAAGACTTAACAAACTTTGAAACAGTTAATCAATAAACTAATCAATCATTAATAAAGTCGTGTTAATCATACAGACGATGTAAGCTTCAGCAACTGCATTTTGTTTTATCTTATTATTGTGAACTTGTGAAGGTACCTAAGTGTATTCTAAATCTCTCATTTATCTCATGAAAACATGAGGATGAGATTGACAAAAATATCACATTTACTGTGTTTTAGATCATTATCAGATTATTGTAACCACCTTACCAAAAATCCATGTAACGTAACCATAGCGCGATTCAAAGAGGCTTGGCCCATCTATCGAACAGGCGAGTAAACTTCTTCCAAAAGTTGAGCACAGAGGTATTCTCCGTAATAATTATCATAATAAATTAAGAAAGTGATTGATGAATCATTCTTTTATTATTAAGGGATCATCATCATTATATCATTATGGCAGTCGTCCTGCGTGGATCAAATATCCATATCTAAGGTCTTCAACCTACTTGCGGCGCGCGGTAGATGGTCTGAATTGATGGACTGGACATTCCACCGGGAAAACAGCGAAGTGGGCATTCGTTTACCACATGAGACAGGGTCTGGTCAGGTGCTCCGCAATCGCACTGTGGTGACTCCCTTAGACAATCCCTATTTATCAGCGCCGGATCTACATTTTTTTCGGGGGCGCGGCAAAAACAAAATGGCTGCCCCCGCCTGCATATGGGTTGACCTATGCCTACGGGCTCCGCGAAAAATAATGCATGTGCTTGAAGTACTGGACATGATGTCTCAGTGTTCAAAGTTGCGTTGATGATGAGTGATGAGACGTGTATTCGTCTGCCAATAAGTTATCGGCCCTAATGATGTACCGTGGGTACACTTATTGGATAAAATAATATTACGCTGGTTAGAAAGAAAGAAAAGAAAGAAAACATATTTATTCCCTCAACCAACCTAGTTAAAACCTAGTCATACTTTTTTTTTATGCTCACTAGGGGATGAGAAATAATAACTTAAAATTTGAAAAAACTACTACCTACTAAACTACTACAGTTTCATATTGGTTTCATAGTAAAAACTGTCAACTTGACAGCTGTCATGTACAGACGCCACCAGGTCAACCTATCCAAAACTTATTGATTTCTGACATTACGCGAATATTATACATTGAAATAAATGGGATTAATAATATTAATATATACATTGGAATAAATGGGATTAATAATATCAATATACGCGATAAAATCCGTAAAAAGTAGTTTTATTTCAATCTATCCAAAACTGACAAATTTTCCCCATTGAAAATAAACCTTATCACTTTGTATTAAAGTTGAAAATCTATCAAAGAAATTTGACAGATTGGGGTAGCTTGATGTGCTAGCCTCTGTACTTCAGGTACAAATTTGGGCTGAGTTGTATGAACTTTTGATGACCTCTTTTGCCGCCCTCTGAATTTGTCGCCCGGGGCATGGGCGCCATTTAAGGAGCTACAACATAAATATTACCTACATAAAACAAAAAGTAAAATTAAACAAAGGTGCCACTCGATGAGCAATAATATTAATGTAACAATTGAACTAATTCTATAATAAAGAGCTAGCCTATATTATGTGACGACCATAGTGTTTTTGTGTTTGGCGGGGTGTTTCTTATTAAGTACAAATAAGTATTTATTTACAAAAAAAAAGTATACAAGCATTTATATCCAATGTCTAGTACCTACCAATAGTAGAAGCTCTTCTTGGTTTGGAACTAGGTGCTGTGTAAATTTGTCCAAAAGAATATTTATTTATTTGTCCCCGGACAAATTTGCTAAATATTTTTCTCACATTTACGCGAATATTATACATTGAAATAAAACTACTTTTTACGGGTAGACTCAGTCTACCCGTGACCATGGACGCTGTATAGGGTCCGAAACGTCGGGATTAATAATATCGCGATACAATCTGTAAAAAGTAGTTTTATTTCAAAATATTTTTCTCATAATTACTGAGTATTTTGACTGAAGAAACAAAAGACTGATTATATATATTTTAGGTATTTTGTTTGACGTGTCAATGAACCCCAGATCGGAAAGGTTAATTAACATGCAACACTGCAATACAAATATTTTTATTTTGTATTATAATTAATGTTCAAAAGTATGAAGAAATCGGATGTTAATAATTAACCTTCAAGAATGTGGATTCAGTCAACGCAATCCATAATAACTAGCAAGTTTGTTTAGCGTATTCAAATATTAAGTCAGACAATAAGCTATTAATTACTTTGAAGATACGTACGTAACAAGACCATGCAAGTAGGTACATAAGATATTTGCTGGCTTAATCTTCCTAAGAATGTGGAGTTCCGCAATAAAAAAGTGTGCCCATATTTTGACGACATCTGTGGTTTAGCGCTTCGCTTGTCGAACTGCTGATCATGAGGTCGCGGGTTCGATTCCCACAAGACACAAATATTTATGTCATGTTCTTAAGTGTTTGTGTTTGTCTGGGTGTTTCTAATGTATTATAAGTATGTATTTACGAAATAAAATATATAAGTATTATTTTAAACTAATATGACTAACTAGTCCCAAACTAACCAGAGCTTGTACTATGGGTACTAGATAATGGATATAATACTTTTATCAATAGCTCTGATTCGAAATTCCACGTTCCGTTTACGGGGATTAGACCGGGGAGTCGAGACGGCATTACCCACTACAACCACCCCGGTGGCCAACATCAGCTGCTACTGAGAATTTCTTTGAAAAACTGAATATTACTTTGCTCGGTCTGGGACATTGGGGTTCTTAACATAGTGGCTGAACCAGCGGCATCCGCGCCAGGGGTTGTGGCTATGATCCCTGAATAATAGCCTATGTCCTTCTCCAAGGTCTAATGTATCTCTGTACCATTTCATCAAGATCGGTTCAGCGGTTTAGGCGTAACAGATAGACAGGTACTTTCGCATTTATAATATTACTTAGTAGGAATTATGTGCGTAATGTATGTAATGCGTTATGAACTGATTATTTGTGATCACTAGCAATAAGCTTGATAATTATAATTACCTATTTAAATTGAACTTTATCAAGAAAAAATATTTGTTGTGTTTTCTTTAAATAGAAATACCCTGTTAAAGAATCTAAAAAGAAGAAAAAAACATAATATATTTAATCTACCGTAACAAAAAAGATTTCGATTTTTCAAAGTGAACGCAAACTTTTTTTGATGTTTATGTGCGTTATGTGCCTAAGTATACATATTATAATGTGAACAGTAAGTTATAAACTTACACAAGAGAGCAACGACACCACAATCACGCAGATCTTTCGTCCAAATCGGTCTGATGCGTAACTGAAGAATGGTATCCCGCATATCGCGGCCAGCGGTAGCGCCGCCGCCATCCACGAGATGTCGCTGCCAGTGAGCGGCGCCCGCGCAGGCGATGACGTCGACTTGAGCAGCGGGCCCATGGGGGACAGCCAGCCGATCTGAATGCCGTATGTGAACGTTGGGACTGTAGCTGGAAGTTAATTGAAAAAACATTTTGAACAAGGTTAAATTAACGACAGAAATAAAACTACTTTTACGGATTTTATCGCGTTATATTGATATTATTAATCCCGACGTTTCGGACCCTTTGCAGCGTCCATGGTCA
Source organism: Acronicta alni (assembly GCA_964056405.1). Taxonomy (NCBI): domain Eukaryota; kingdom Metazoa; phylum Arthropoda; class Insecta; order Lepidoptera; family Noctuidae; genus Acronicta; species Acronicta alni. The sequence continues at coordinate 8,007,643 of OZ043936.1, forward strand.
CGGGTAGACTCTTCAGTCTACCCGTGAAAACGTGGTTATATTTCAATGTATAATATTCGCGTAAATGTCAGAAATCAATATAAGTACACGACAGAAGTCATAATTATATCATTCAGAAGTCTCGGTTCAGTCCCCAATCTGGACCGACGTACAGATTAAAATCCCGTTTTGACCTAAACGTAGCATGGCGTTCAGAGTGTGGCTTTTTTAAACATGTGAATACGAATCTTGTATCGGATCCCACTAAGAAGTTGCCAGGTTTCGATTCGGACCGTAAATCCTGGACCCGATTGGACCGATTCCGTTCCAACCATGGGAAAACTAACCACCACCTAGTTTAGAAGTCAGGGTTTTGCTCTCTGGATCACTAGTTTAAGCCTTGTTTTTAACACCATATAATTTAATTCTTTGAAGAATAAAGTTTTTTTTTTTTTTTTTACCTCCATAAATCGGGATTAAGGGAGTCACGAGAGTGCTGTTGCGTAGCACCTGACCAGACCCTGTCGCATCTGAGAATCGATTGAAGAGATTTGACAGTGGTGCCATTATGTGCTGTTGACTGTATTTAGAATTCCGAGGCTTCTAGGCGCCCACCAAAGCAGTGATAGCCTAGTGGCCTAACCATTGGACTGCCAAATCGAAGGTCTCAAGTTCGAATCCAACGCACGCACCTCTGACTTTTCGGATTCATGTGCGTATTAATAATTAATTATCACTCGCTTAAATGGGGAAGGAAAACATCATGAGGAAACCTGAATGCTTTAGAGAATTTTCTCGACGGTTTTTGAAGTCTGCCAACCCGCACTAGGCCAGCGTGGTGGACTACAGCCTAATCCCTCTCAATATGAGAGGAGACCCGTGCCCAGCAGTGGGACAGTATATGGGTTGATTGTCATAGGAAGGCTTTACGTGCTCTCCTAAGTATGTAGGGGTCTCGGTGTGTTAAAAATGGTCACCCATCCACAGAATGGCCGCGACTAGCGCAGCTTAACCTTGCAGATAGGTTGATCAGCCTTGTTATTACTTAGCCACGAGCCCGTCTCCTGTATATCTGTTCCGTAGTGAATATGCAATGATTCATTCTTATCTTATTATCACCTATTACATATGCGCTCACGCAACGTCAGCTAATGTTTGCATCATTAACACAAATTGTAATTTTATTCTCCACAAATATCATTTAAGTATACTTAATGCAACATTGATAAATGATGGTTTAATTATTTAAATGTGCAATAACAATTTACAGTGTACAATAAATTGTTAGTACCTATGAATAATAAAAATAAAGAGAAATATTGCTAAGAATGGTGTGCAAGTAACGTATTGCAGTATATGAAGACTTTAATGCAAATTACTAAGTCTCGACCACTAGGTCGAAAGCGCGGGCGCTGAACGGAGTCCTAGGTTCGTCTGCCAGGTTGTGCAACGTTCTTTTAGGGTCTCTGAAATTTCTAGTAGCAGGATTCAGATTTGTATTTGTGTCTGGTTACAATAGGTTACTGCCTATTGTAATCGGACATACATTGGTCTCGTGAAATAAATGGGGCCTACAATTATGATCATTATTATATAATAAACCTCTTCGTGTGAATTACTGTTTAGTTTTCATTTATGTATAGTATTTTATAGCAATGATAGCCTAGTGACAGTTCGAATTCATGTGAATTGTCACTCGCTTAAACGATGAAGGAAAACATCGTGAGGAAACCTACATGCATTAGAGATTTTTCTCTATCTATCTCTTTTACATGGGATCTAAGCATACGACGAACTGTAGGTGTACTTGTACGAGTACCTACACCTCTGCTCACCCTTCGGGGAATACAGGCGTGATGGTTAAATACATTGAAGAAAATTTCTTACTACCAGTAAGAAATACTTCTCTATTAGCTCTCAATACATCATAGTAGGTTTTTTATACTACTGAGGTGGCAAACAAGCATACGGCCCACCTGATGGTAAACGGTAAACCGTAGCCTATAGACGCTTGCAACACCAACCAGAGGTATCACTTATGCGTTGCCGACCCTGTGAAACTGTAGTGTAAGGGCTAAAGTCCTACCAACACAACGTTTCCTCGTGGAGCACCGGCAACCTTGCTCACCGTAAGAAACACAACACAGCTTAAAGCAGTGTTATTTCACTTCGATTTTCTGCAAGGCGGAGGTACTTTCCCAGACGGGCAGCTCCAATGTGAGTGGAATTACTCCCACTATGTCCTACCTCTCTTAAAAGGTATTAATTACTGTATGTTCTGTGAGGGTAGAATGATCTCATCGGATCTCGGGCTGTATTGAATCATGTGTGACAGGTTTTTTGTTTACATAAAACATATCTGATAGTATGTTGACATATAATGTTGTAAATACAAAATGTATATATAACATATTTTGAGAACATGGGCCAAATGAATGCTGTATAGGACACTGTATTCATCAGCTCCGCATATTTAGTTTGTTGGTATTTTCTAACGATTATCATATTATTTTTTTAAGTCCTAGATATAAGTTAAATTCGTTTGTTTTGTATACTCCTACATTATAATTGTTTTTGTTTTAGAAGAGCGGGGTCTCCTGACACAGCTATTTTTTATACCTAAAAGGAGGTCTCTATGTATGATCGTATATTGTAGAAGTTTTTATAGTTACTGAAATAAATATTTATTATTAGTTATTTAGAAAAGGAAAAATACGTCCGCGGGCAGGATAAGATACCCGCGGTCGTATTTTTCCTTTTCTAAATAACTTTAAAATCTTAGCATGGAAAATGCCAAAAAATATACAAAAAGATATTTATTATTATATTCTTTATTCGTCTTTAAATTCTTATTTATTACATTTTTAAATATTTTTATAAAATAAATTAAAAAACAAAAACATTTAAAAATATAAAAATAGAGGCCCACCGGTATCGGGAACAGGGTCCAAGCTACCGGCGGTCAGGGCTCCAGAGAGAGGAACCTCCTAACAATACGGACAATCACCTGGGGTGTAGCGGTGCCATGGTATAAATATTTAAATAAATAAAATTATTTTGCACAATACAGATTGGGGTAGTTTTATGTGCTCTGTACATTACTTAGATGTTTGTGTCCGGAGCGAATCGAACCTTGTGATTAGCTATTCGACACGCGAACCACTAGACAACCGACGTATGTCAGACTCCTACCGATTAAAATCGCCTTCGCCTGATCTATATGTCATAGCTATGGCATTCGTGACATTCGCTACAATCGTGTCAAGCTGCGGTCCAGCGCTGGACCCCTTCAAAGGGCGAGGCCTCACTTTTATGTCGCTAAGGTGTCAAACAAGCATACGGCCTACCTGACGCTTGATCTATAGACCCTTTAAAACGAAAGAGGAATTGGGTTGGCAGTATAAGGGTCAAAGTCCCCCACTGCCGACGCAAGGTGTCCTCGCGGAGCACTACTTCCTAGAAGGTACGCGTGGCTCAAACACACGCGCCGCCTTTTGTCAAACATTATGAGCTTTATTATGAGATATCAAACCTTGTCCGTAATACCTACCCACATCTTCGATTTAAGCTGCCCCAATTTTGGGAAAAAGAGAGGGGCTCGAGGTTTAGTAATAACTCCACTGATCAACCGATCTGCAAGGTTAAGCTGCGCTAACCGCGGTCAGTCTGAGGATAGGTGACCATTCACCCATCGCACAGAGTAACGTACTTCCTTAGTTTAAGACTTGAATCTATTATTTTGTTGTTTTGTATTTTGTCTTTTGTTGTGACTGTTAGAATAAATTATCATTCTTTCATTCTTAACATATCGAGGCCCCTCCGTGCCTCGGAGAGCACGTAATGCCGTCTTTACCGGTTGTCATGCGAACACAAGACTATCGTTAGTTCTATTTAGAAGCCCAAAATTCCTGACAGCCATTCTATCCTCAAGATATCGGTATTGCCCATAAATTGGGTTGGAGAAGTCTCATGGTAGTTGCTTCGTGTAAAATACTGATATTCAGCCGCATAGTTACCCCGATATAGTTGGGAAAAGGGTCGGAGGAAGATGAATAGTGGGACAAAATATACTTTTTTTGATCATTTACCTCAAGCTTGAGCATTTGGAACAATGTAGTTCGTGTGTATGACAAGATGATTGTATGAATGTGAATGAAGCGAAAGAAGTATGCAAGAATTCTAGCAAGTGGCGTTCTTTAATCTCTGCCTACCCCCATGGGCTAAAGGCGGGAGTATGTATGTAGTCCATAAGATACCTACTACTTTACTTAAATAGGCAGGTAGGTAGGATAGGCCAAACGTTCTTACAGGGTATAGGTATCAAAGCTTCCTTACGCTTATCTAAACATACGTTTGCTATAAAAGGACCTTTTCGAAAAAGAAACGGCTTGTTCCAATTCCAAATAGCCTGCCTATAATGTTGCCAAATAACCTACCTACTTAAAGTGCATCTTAATTAGATTTTGATTATGAACGCAGATAGCAACTCATTTCTATAATATACACGACTTATAGGATACATTATTTATATTAGGTACGTAAGTACCTTGAAATAAAACTACTTTTTACAGATTTTATCGCGTTATTAATCCCGACGTTTCGGACCCTTTACCGCGTCCATCATCTACCCGTGACCATGGACGCTGTCGGGATTAATAAAATCAATATAACGCGATAAAATCCGTAAAAAGTAGATTTATTTCAATGTATAATATTCGCGTAAATGTCAGAAATCAATAGGTACAAAGGCCAGCACGTCAAGCTACCACAATCTGTCAAATTTATTTGAGTGATTTTCAACTTTAAAAAAAACAATAAGGTTCATATGGAAAATTTGACAGTTTTGGATAGGTTGACCTGCTGGCGGCTGTACGTACCTATTGTGACTTAAGAATATCAAAAGATTCTCCGCGCTGCACTTGACCGGCTATTCCTGACATTGTAAGCAATTGCAATCATAGTATGCAAGGGTTTCTTAGTCGAACGTGATGCCCATAATAATCAGCTCACACATTGTTCAAATATTTCTACTCATTCTGTATACATAACAGTCATGATATTTTAATAAAAATACCCTTGAAATGTACTTACCTACAAGTGCCGCTAATATTTGTCTTTTCGCACTACTTTCATTTTTCCGCCGCCGGTCCATCCTGGCTGAATAAATTCGTGGTTATAGAGAATAAAAAAAAAAGAATGTCGATTGTAGGTTATTTATTAACAAGACACTGATACTAAAAATAGATTTATGACACAAAACACTATTCTTTTATCACTGTTTGTAGTTCCCGCTTCGAATTTTGTGTTTAAAATGTCATATTTCGCGATTGTTTCATGCGCTTGCGATTCAAGTGACGTCTGTCAAGCGACTGCTTTTTATAACCTATAATCTTGAGCATGTGTAGTAGCTAACTGTTATGCAAACGCAATGTTATGTCATCCATATCTGTTTTCCTCAAACAATCTTTATCAGTCAAGTGATAGAGTTTGAAATTACATGAATTGAATTTTACCAACTGCTACGATGTCTTGGGATTGTACCGGCTGACCGATTTCGTTGACCGGTTGTAAGTAATGCGTTATGCGAATTCAAATCTTGACTACTTTGAATTAAAGACAATAATGTTATTCTGTGGATAGAACTTAAGCTGGTAGTAGTGTATTCAGTATTTGGGTTTCCCTATGGTTTCAAAGAAAGTATCAATGAGTTCGTGCCATAATGTATTAAGTATTGTAGGTACATATTTTTAGTTAATTATGTCTTCATTGAAATCAATGCTCCAGTTTTCCTGTTAGCAATGTTTGTATCATTGAATTCAATTTGTCGGTACCAGGAACATCAGTCCCTTCCAAATTATTCCATCGGGATTTTCCGGAATATGATTTGAGAGAGAACGCGGTGTATCCTCTAGATGTCGGGAGGTATTACCCAGAAATTGGGCTGCAGATCTCTAATAGCAGTTGCTTCGTGTAAAATACTGACATAAAATTCAGTTGCATCTATCTCGCCAGACTGGAATGCAAATGTGTGAAACTCCATCTGGTGAAACTATTGCATTTCAACATGAAAGTATAATGTTAATGACACCAACTATCACATTATGTAAATAAAGAATTATTATTGGTATCTCCTCAAGTGTTCACGGCATGTCTTCCGTGAAGAAGACCCGTCTTTTGGCAGGCTTGCGCGGGGTCACAGGTCCAACGCGTAGAGGCCCCTTGGAGAACTTTGTTCTAATATGGGCTCGAGCATCAACCTGGGGTACTCCACAACTGCACTTTTAGAGTACAGCCTGGAGTCTCCCGGATGGGTGCAGGATATCAAGAATCGTACACACAAGCACAGTTGGGAAAAGGATGGTGGAGAATGATGATAAACGTGAAATAGTCTTGTATGAAATAAAACTACTTTTTACGGATTTTATAGCGTTACATTGATATGAATAATCCCGACGTTTCGGACCCTTTACAGTTTCGGAGTCTACCCGTGACCATGGACCCTGTAAAGAGTCCGAAATATCGGGATTAATAATATCAATAAAAAGCGATAAAATCCATTATAAAGTAGTCTTATTTCAATGTCTAATATTCGGATAAGTTTCAAAAATCACTGTAACAATGTGAAACAATCTTATTACAAGCTTTTAATATACTTGCAATGTATGTAACTATGTTTGTTCGGGAGGAATCTTGTAACTCAATTTTGAAGCATATATCTTCAATCGATTGAGCTGAAATTTTGTATACTTACAGTTTTTGTTTGTTTCATAATAATTCATGGCGTCATTCTAAATCCAAAAAGGCAGAACACCCAAGATGGCGGAGTAGTTATTTTTAATTAACTCTTACATTATGGGTACCTATCAAATGAAAGGGATAGCTAAGAAATCTTTTTAGCGTTTTTAAATAAAAGCTTGTTTTTATTTTAGTTTTATTTATTTTAAGTGTCAATAAATCTCTTATATGTCATATCCTTTCCCAGTTTACGAAAGATAGATAGATACGATAGAGAAGATCTTGTTGCCATGGAACAACTGGTGTTACCGAGTTACATTAAATCGGGCTTCGAGTGCCCTCTGCGTTCTTACGAAGGCCTTTTATTAGTTTTATTGCATACTCCAGTCAAGTGGTAGCCACTAGGGTATAGATAGAACTCGTACATCATCAAGCTATCCAAAACTGTCAAATTTTCCCAATTATATAAAAGTTATACTAAATTTGACAGATTGGGGTAGCTTGATGTACGAACCTCTGTACCCTGCCTGGAAGCTATATCGACATTTTCAATACTAAGTAGTGTTGCTAAACTAAAGAAAATGTTATCTAGTTGTTTGTATGATTTTCTATTACATATTTATATTTCTTAACATTTCTATACATGTGGAAACTTGTAATGGACCATAAACTTTTACTTACTGTACCTGTTTAGCTGTTAGTTGACCTTTTAAAATAAAAAATAAATAAAATAAAAATCTTTATTTCGTCAAACATCTAGTCGTGCCTGATGTCAGGTTCAGTGGCCTCGTAACCTCTTTCTTCGTCGAGGGCACCCACCGCCGGCTCCTCAGCGTAGTCATGCAGGTGAGTTAGAGGAACCGCTTTGGGGTCAATCTCTTGGATCGCGTCTATCAGCTCAGCCGTGGTCTTGTAAGATGATATTGTTGATTTCACAAAGTCTCTGAGTAAGAATAATAATAAAGTAAATGTTAATATTTAGTTATATTTTTTATAATTTTTAGAAAAGTATAACGAAAATAATAATTAAAAAATGTGGAATTTATTATAATTAGGACGTAATGACATCTGATCTAAGTATCGGATTAGTAAAATATTATAAAGGGTATGTTATATAATTGTTTGTCTGTTATTTTTCACGCCTAAACCGCTGCACAGATTTCCATAAAATTTACAAAGGGGATAGATTGCACCCTGAGGAAAGACATAGGCTACATTTGATAAAAAAACACGGACAAAGTCGCGGAGCGAACAGCTATTGATTATAATGACCAGTTTAATTATATCATTGGTGATTCCAAGATTTGCAAGTGCGGCTCTTACCGACACGTCTTATGTTCGATTTCGAGTAGTGTTATTGTGTATTTCTATGATGCTACTGATAACTTTATAGTTATCAGTAGCATCATAGAATAAATAATAGTAAGGTAGCGTCTTAGACTTTGGATTTGTGCTCACCCCAATTACAACAAACATAGTACCTATAAGCGTGATATTTACGCGAATTTTATATATTGAAATAAAACTACTTTTTACGGATTTTATCGCGTTATATTGATATTGCTGTAAAGGGTCCGAAACGTCGGGATTAATAATATCAATATAACGCGATAAAATCCGTAAAAAGTAGTTTTATTTCAACAATGAATTGTTAACCTGAAGTAGAAAGCCTTGACGAAGACCGCCGGCTGGTATTCGTGGCCACAGCGTTCTGGTCCGAAGCTCATGACGCCCATCAACCTGTTCTGTTGCACCGCGGGAGCGCCTGCGTCGAACTAGCGGCAAACATACGCGTTAGAGAAGAACTGATTTGAAATGGGCTCGTGAATAGCTTGGAGTTTAGATTTGGGCCCGGTGAAATGATCACCCCCTATTACATGGGACTAGTGATGAGCAATTCTCGGGAATATTCTCACATCGAGAACTTTGAACTTTTGAACTGTTAAGTTCTTGAGAACATTCTCTGGGTCGAGAATTTGTGAGAATTTATATTTTTGATGACTTGCACTTATGTCTATCTAAGATAAAAATATTGTGTATTAATATGATATAATATAGATAAGTACATAAGCATTACATAGGTTAGTACATAAGGAGTACATAGGCAAGTACATAAAGAGTAAAAAAGTAGTACATACTTACGACGGACGGACAATAAAGTGATCCTATATGGGTTCTCTTTTTCCTTTGAGGTACGGAACCCTAAAAATGCTTGCTTATGTACAAAAGCATTACATAGGTTAGTACATAAGCAGTACATAGGTAAGAACATAGGTAAGTATATAAGTAGTACATAGCAAAGTACATAAGCAGTATATAGGTAAGATATAAGCAGTACATAGGGAAGTATATAAGCATTACATAGATGAGTACATAAGCAGTGCATAGGTAAGCACATAAGTAGTACATAAGGAGTATATAAGCAGTACATAAGGAGTACATGAGGAGTACATAAGGAGTACATAAGGAGTACATAAGGATTACGTGAGGATTACGTGAGGAGTACATAAGGAGTACATAAGGAGTACATAAGGAGTACATAAGGAGTACATAAGGAGTACATAAGGAGTACATAAGGAGTACATAAGAAGTACATAAGGAGTACATAAGGAGTACATAAGGAGTACATAAGGAGTACGTGAGGAGTACATAAGGAGTACATAAGGAGTACATAAGGAGTACATAAGGAGTACATAAGGAGTACATAAGGACTACATAAGGAGTACGTGAGGAGTACATAAGGAGTATACATCGTCATTATTAGTATATGCGAAACCTGAATATAGTTTGTTCAGAATCAGTAACTGAATCGATTCCAAAAATTTTTACATCATGTTATATTTTGTCCCAAAAACATTTAAAAAATGTTACGAGTAGGACACCGAGCGACACTAAGTACCTATCCGCAATCATATGCGCGCAACACAGGTCACTGACACACTGAGCGGTCAGCGCGGGCGCAGTGGGACGGGCGGGGCCCGGGGGTGAACCAACCACTTCAGTCGCCCGGCAGCTATAGGGAAGTGTGCACGTATGTCGCTCCCGTTCAGATAAGTAGGTACAAAACGAGAGCGCGACCGCGAGCGCACGGCAATTCGGTTGATCTGTACCTATCGTATGTAAAAAGCATAGGTAGTGTTCGTTTAAGAAATGGTACGTACAGTAGCGGTTTGTGAAGATAACGCGAGCGCGCGGCAGTTGTGTTTCGGTTGACGTGTACCTATCGTATGTAAAACGCATAGTGTTCGTGTAAGAAATGGTACGGATACTAGCGGTTTGTGGTGATAAGTGATAACGTATTCCTGGCAGTGCGGCACGAGGAGCTATCTGACATTAAAGTATCGTCACACACATGAACACACGTTTTTATTTGTACCTACAGCCTGTTGTGGTTAAGTAGTGCGATGTTTAACACTTTTCATCCATTTTGAACTTAGTGTTTGGTATAAGGTGCAACATATCGCATTAACTACATTTAATCACTTACGGCTGCATTTACAAATAAAGTACTTATTAATGTCTACCTACACTTGACCATTACGACAGTTCAAAGACTGCAAGGGTGATGGAAAATGTGGAAAGTGTGATGTATCATCAGTTAAATACAATGCAATCGGAAATCGCCGTACGGTTAGGTACGCCGTTACGACAGCACCGAAGGTGTTTGCGGGGAGTACAAGAAGCGCGGGGGTCTTTCCGGTTCCAACGGCCTAAAGCACCCACCGCGCCTGTAAAACGCACTCGCCGATAGCTCGCGAACCGATCGCCACCAAACTTTTTGTATAATACTTTTTATTTTAATATACAAATTTGCCTATCGTGTGAGTCGCCTATTTTATTTATGTTCCCTACTGAACATAAGTGGCGACCGTGTAAAATTAAAATTCAATAAATCCACGGACGGATTCCGATTCTGCCGCGTAACTCGGTCCAAAGGTCGTCGTAGCACGCGGTGAAATTTCGTGAGCGTACTACGAGCTACGAGAACGAGGGAAGCTGCGCTGATCTGCTACATCTGCTACGAGTAGTATCCCGATTCCCAAGAACAACGAAGCGGTCCAGAGAAATTCATTTCGAGCGGAAAGAAAACCACTTTTGCAGCCATCGCGAACTGGCCAAGCTGAGGTCCAGCGGAGTCTACGCGCCACAGCAGCAGTTTTGCCAGCCAAAAGTGAGCCCGTTCCTTTTATTTTATTTTACCCCTTCGTGTCCCACTATTCCTAAAGGTTTTGTTTGTGTGAACAGAGAAACAAGGAATCTTAATACTATTTTTTGTTACCTTACCCTACCTATCTATTATTAGGGTAACATCTTTATAAATTCCTTGTCTATCCTATCCCTTTCGCATATACTCGTAAAACTGCTAATCTAAACAAACTATTTCGCTGTTTCATCTATTTCTTGCTATTTAATCAGTGCTACTTTTCAAGCCGCCTATCATTTGCATTCATTGCGCCTATTTTACGACTTGAAAGTCATCGCTAGCATTTAATCATTATATTACCCACTATTGAACAGTTGTAATTTAAACAGCTGAACCTATTCCTTTAAACGTAGTCATACTTTAAATTAACATTCTTGTTCAGATATATATACATACCTACGCAATAATCTGAGCTTAACTTCTCAATTTATGCAAAGTCACTTCATGTTATCCACTATTTAGTTGTTTATGCACGCAAATAAATTAGTTATCACTGATTCACTATAGCATAAACACTCGCTAAATCCCATATTGTGCTAATCAAGCTATTATTTTGCATAAATTAACTAAATTCACTATCGCCCTTGCTTTCCGTTATTATTTATACGTGGATATCTACAAGTCATTCCAACAATCTATTCCAGCTACCGTGCGGCGGTCGCTTGAGACTGTCATCGCATCCCGTATCGCTGCTAGCACTGTTGGCTCACGTCGTCCTGGTGCTGAGCGCGGGCGACGGGCGGCGACCATCCCACCTTTCACCGCACATCAGCTGACTTGAACCGGTTCCCGTCACAGCGGCTACGAAGCGAGTAGCGTATCGTATGCAATTCTTATTATTTAATTAGCACATAACTGATTGTTTTGATTGTTTGCGCGTTAACTTTACTAGTATGGAGGCAACGTATAAAACTCTTAATTTAAAACGCGCGTCAATTAGAGGCCGTGTTACGAAATTTAATAATCAATTAGAAGAATTAAAAGGTAAAAAGCTCACTCCTACGGAAGTTAACGTACTGACACAACGATTAGTTAAAATTGAGGCTTTATTTGGCGAGTTCGATAGCGTGCAGAATCAGATTGAATCATTAGATGAAGATAATTTAAGTTTAGAGTTGGATACCAGAGAAGTTATCGAACAAGCTTTCCACAATTCGATCGCAAAGGCTCAGGAAGTTATTTCCGTAAACAGTACGACAAAAAAGTTGTCGCTTGAGCACAGCAGTATTTTCACAGCTGATGAGGATGATCACGAAGTTATCGGCTTTCGTTTACCAGTAATTAAAATTAATAAGTTTGATGGTACATTCAATAAATGGTTGGAATTTCGTGATACCTTTAGTTCCTTAATACATAATAATACAAAAATAAAAAACATACATAAATTTCATTATTTAAATTCTTATTTAGAGGGTGAAGCTGCTCGTGTAATCTGTAATTTGGAAGTTTGCGACAGTAATTATTCTGAGGCATGGTGTCTTCTTTGCGAGCGTTATAATAATGTTCGTCAATTAATAAATAACCATTTGAAGTCCTTGTTTACTATTGAGCCGTTGCGTGAGTCTGACAAGTCATTAAGATTTCTTGTAGACCACGTCACAAAAAACCTACGTGCTTTAAATACGTTAAAGCAGCCAACTGATCATTGGGATACCCTGATAGTATACATGCTCTCAGCGAAATTAGATAGTAATACGCGTGTTAAATGGGAGGAGTACATTCAAGCTAATGTTAGTGCTTCGGATATGCCTAGCCTAGAGAAGTTCATGACGTTTATTAAAGGCCGCGCTGAGGTTTTGGAGTCTGTTTACCGCAGCAAACAAGACAAAGGGGCGAAGTCAACTCCGAATTACAATCAAGGCACCAAACAAAATCCCGTTATTTACACAAAGGCATTAGTTAGCGCTGAGCAGGGTGACTCATTATCAACCACATCTCAAAGGTGTATTTTTTGTAATCAATGTCATCGTAATTATGAGTGCTCACAATTTCAATCGAAATCTATTGAGGATAGGCTTTCATTAGTGTCCGATTTAAAGTTATGTCCCAACTGTTTGCGTAAAGGCCATAATACGCGTGCATGCAAGCTTCCAGGCACTTGCAAAATATGCAAAAAGCGTCATAACACCTTTTTACACAAACCTACAGATTCCGACACTAATATTACAGTCACTAATGTTGCAGTCTCTAAGCCAGTTTCGATGTCAGCTGTTTCCGCTTCTGAGACACTATTATGTACAGCTATGGTTGATATTTTTAATCCCACTACAAATAACTGTATCACTACTAAAGCCCTGTTAGACAACGGCAGTCAATCTAGTTTTATTACGGAAGCTCTTAAACAAAAATTAAATTTAACTTCTTCCACGTCCGACGTTAGGAATGTTGTCGGCATTTGCAACACTATTGTCAAGTTTAATGCTGAACGTTGCAATGTTCGTATTCATTCTAAGGTAGGTTCTTTCAGCGTTATGACGTCATGTTTAGTGATACCCCAAATATCGGGTAAAATACCTAAGTCTTTTGTGACTATAACACACCTTAACTTGAAGTCTTTTGAACTAGCAGACCCCAGCTTTTATGAGCCGTCTGACATAGGACTACTCATCGGTGCTGACCTATTTTGGTCTATTATTGGTACCAAACAGCACTCTCTAGGCAGAGGAAATCCTATTCTACATGATTCCAAATTGGGATGGCTCATCGCAGGTCCCATGCACTACAATCAAAATGACTATTTTAATCTAAACTCTTCAATAAAATGTAATTTTGTAAGTATTGAAGACAGCAATAATTTAATTGAGCTTCACAATGATTTGAAGAGGTTTTGGGAGCTTGAAAGCTTGCCACAAAAACCCCTTCTTACAGACCAAGAGAAAGCTTGCGAACAACATTTTTTGCAGCACACAAAACGCACTGAAGATGGTCGTTTTTGTGTCAAGCTGCCACTGATCGACGAACCAGACTGCCTAGGCACTTCCTATTTTATGGCCAGGCGGCGATATATAAACCTGGAGCGTCGCTTTCGCAAGCAACCAGAGCTTAAGTCCGCCTATGTAGACTTCATCGAGGAGTATCGCAAACTTGGACATTTAGAAATATCTGAGGTAGACCGACCTGAGCTTGCCTATTTTGTTCCGCATCATCCTGTCATTCGTGAGGACAGCGAGTCAACACGTCTCCGCGTCGTCTTTGACGCATCAGCTCGCACCTCATCTGGTTTGTCTATAAACGACATTCAAATGATAGGCCCTACAGTTCAAGATTCTCTTTTCAATATCCTCATCCGGTTCCGGCAATATCGCTATGTATTGTCGGCGGATATTGAAAAAATGTACCGGCAGATTTTAGTAGATGAGTCTGACCGAAACCTACAGCTGATTTTATGGCGTGATGCGGAGGACAAACCATTACAAACACTCAGGCTTAATACGGTCACTTACGGATTTGCAAGCGCTAGCTTCCTTGCCACCAGGTGTCTCTGGCAAGTAGGTGAGGAATGCGACGATGACGTGATTAAAACGGTCATACAAGAGGACATATATGTTGATGACTTACTAACTTCTAGTGATGATGACCATCAATTACATTCAATACAGAAATCAACATATGTGGCTCTTTCTAAGGCTGGTTTTAATCTACGTAAGTACCGATCCAACTTACCTTCTTTACTGTCTTCAGATGCTGTACAGTCATCCGGCAACTTGACGTTGAGTCAGTCCACACATACGCTGGGCCTAGATTGGATTCCTTCGTCCGACAGTATTCATTTTCCCATTGCGGTGGATCAGTCTAATGTCATCACTAAGCGCACTATACTTTCTTCAACTTTCAAGATCTTCGATCCCTTGGGGCTCCTATCCTTGTCCACTATCGTTCCCAAAATTTTAATTCAGACCTTATGGTCCCTCAAATTGGACTGGGATGATCCCGCTCCAAAGGAAGTTGTTGATGTCTGGAGACCTTTTATTGAAGGACTTAAATGCCTTTCTTCACTATATATACCTAGATGGGTATCAAGAGCACATCCAGTCTCTGTTGAGATTCATTGTTTTTGCGATGCATCGCAACGCGCCTACGGTGCATGCTTGTATCTTCGCTCTATAACTAAAGAAGGACAAGTACATGTCCAACTTTTATGTGCGAAATCTCGCGTTGCCCCAGCATCCAGCCCTATTACGATTCCTCGTCTCGAGCTCTCAGGTGCTCTTCTTGCAGCTGAAATGAGCTCATCTGTGACGCAAGCTCTGTGACGTGAAATATCGCGTCATGTTGGACTGACTCTAGCGTTGTACTTAGTTGGTTGCGCAGCGGTTCTTCGAATTTAAAGGTATTCGTTGCCAACAGAGTCGCCGCTATTAGAGAGTTGACTGACGCTAATTCATGGCACCACGTTCCTACAGAACACAACCCAGCCGATCTGCTATCCCGTGGCGTGAACCCACAACAGGTCGCTGCATGCGATATGTGGTGGCATGGACCTAAGTTTCTATTGTTGCCCGAGTCCGAATGGCCTCCTATGCAGTCACAGACTATTATTGAGACGAAGGATTTGCCAGAAATTAAAGCCCATCCCGTTGCTATTTCTAATAATAATCAATCAATTATTAATTTTAATAAATATTCCAAATTAAGAAACTTACAACATATTTTAGCCTATGTACACAGATTTATATATAATTGTAAAAATCCAAAAAATAAAACTAAAAATTCCTTAACTACTGTCGAGCTTAATAAAGCTCTCAATGCATTAATTTATATTTCCCAATTAGAGTCATTCCCTAAAGAATACGATTTATTATTAAAGGGAAATTCCCTAAACCCTAAGTCGCATATTTCGGCACTCAATCCCTTTCTACATGAAGGAATCATTAGAGTAGGTGGTCGAATTCAGGCATCTGAATACAGCTTCGACATGAAGCATCCCATGTTGTTAAGCCCTAAACACTATTTTACCCAACTTTTATTCCAACAGGAACACCTACGGCTCCTACATCTGGGGCCACAGGCTTTACTAGCTTCTATTAGAACGCGTTTTTGGCCTATTGGTGGAAGAAGCCTGGCTAGACGTACTGTGTACAATTGCACCGTATGTAGGCGTTTTAAGGGTCAGACCATGAAAAATATAATGGGTAACCTACCTGCTCAGAGACTAATGCCCGACTATCCTTTTATTACAGTAGGGACTGATTTCGCTGGGCCATTTATGATCACGGACCGCAAGGGTCGTGGTTGTAAAATAACAAAATGTTATTTATGTATTTTTATATGTTTTAGGTATAAGTGCATCCATTTAGAGGCAGTCAGTGAGCTGTCAAAGGACGCTTTTATTTTAACTTTAAAACGTTTTGTGTCTCGGAGAGGACTACCAAAGCAGATATTCTGCGACAATGGTGGAAACTTTGTTGCTGCTTCAAAGGAGCTTAAAGAGTTTTTTGAAGCTAATGCCAACCCTATCGCTGATTTTGCCGCTAGCGAAGGCGTCGAATTTTGTTTCTCGCCTGCATACGCTCCTCACTTCAATGGCTTGATGGAGGCCGGTGTAAAGTCAGCCAAATTCCATCTGGCTAGGATATTAGGGACTACCCACCTAACCTATGAGGAATTGTCATCTCTGTTCACTCAAATAGAATGCATCCTTAATAGCCGCCCCCTATGTCCATTAAGCTCCTCTCCCACGGACTATTATCCCTTGACCCCGGGCCACTTTTTGATTGGTAGACGACTAACCTCGCTGCCATCTCCGTGTCTACAATTTGCTAATGCCAATCGTCTCGACAGATTCCAGCGCATCGAGCAGTTCAAGCAACATTTTTGGCGACGCTGGAGCCACGAGTACATCGCGGAGCTGCAATTGAGGACGAAGTGGCGCACGAGGTCCAAGGAGAGTCTACAAATTGACGACCTAGTCCTCTTGAAAGAGGAAAACGCTCCACCACTCTATTGGCGTCTCGGACGTGTAAGGAGACTGTTCACTGGAACTGACGGATTGACGCGCGTCGCAGATATAGATACTGCAAGAGGGATTGTGCGGCGCGCCCTCAATAGAATCGTCCTACTACCGAAGCCTGACGAGTTGGAGGATCTTGAAAGCTGTTAAGCTTATGTCGGCGCCGTTACGACAGCACCGAAGGTGTTTGCGGGGAGTACAAGAAGCGCGGGGGTCTTTCCGGTTCCAACGGCCTAAAGCACCCACCGCGCATGTAAAACGCACTCGCCGATAGCTCGCGAACCGATCGCCACCAAACTTTTTGTATAATACTTTTTATTTTAATATACAAATTTGCCTATCGTGTGAGTCGCCTATTTTATTTATGTTCCCTACTGAACACCTACTGCCACATTATTATCAATGAGCGCCGCGACAACGCGGGCGCGGGGCGGCGCCTGCGCGTGATGAGCATGTTTTTGTACGGACAACCAGGTAACTTAACAAGCTTATAACTTTGTGATTTTTCATGATACAAGTTTTGAAATTTTGTACATAGATTATTTACATAAAAATACTAGACACGTGTTTCAGGTTTCGCATATACTAATAATGATGTTGTATAAGGAGTACATAAGGAATACATAAGGAGTACATGAGGAGTACATAAGGAGTACATGAGGAGTACATAAGGAGTACATCAGGAGTACATAAGGAGTACATCAGGAGTACATAAGGAGTACATCAGGAGTACATCAGGAGTACATAAGGAGTACATAAGGAGTACATGAGGAGTACATAAGGAGTACATGAGGAGTACATAAGGAGTACATGAGGAGTACATAAGGAGTACATGAGGAGTACATGAGGAGTACATAAGGAGTACATGAGGAGTATATAATGAGTATATAATGAGTATATGAGGAGTACATAAGTAGTACATAAGTAGTACATAAGTAGTACATAAGTAGTACATAAGTAGTACATAAGTAGTACATAAGTAGTACATAAGTAGTACATAAGTAGTACATAAGTAGTACATAAGTAGTACATAAGTAGTACATAAGTAGTACATAAGTAGTACATAAGTAGTACATAAGTAGTACATAAGTAGTACATAAGTAGTACATAAGTAGTACATAAGTAGTACATAAGTAGTACATAAGTAGTACATAAGTAGTACATAAGTAGTACATAAGTAGTACATAAGTAGTACATAAGTAGTACATAAGTAGTACATAAGTAGTACATAAGTAGTACATAAGTAGTACATAAGTAGTACATAAGTAGTACATAAGTAGTACATAAGTAGTACATAAGTAGTACATAAGTAGTACATAAGTAGTACATAAGTAGTACATAAGTAGTACATAAGTAGTACATAAGTAGTACATAAGTAGTACATAAGTAGTACATAAGTAGTACATAAGTAGTACATAAGTAGTACATAAGTAGTACATAAGTAGTACATAAGTAGTACATAAGTAGTACATAAGTAGTACATAAGTAGTACATAAGTAGTACATAAGTAGTACATAAGTAGTACATAAGTAGTACATAAGTAGTACATAAGTAGTACATAAGTAGTACATAAGTAGTACATAAGTAGTACATAAGTAGTACATAAGTAGTACATAAGTAGTACATAAGTAGTACATAAGTAGTACATAAGTAGTACATAAGTAGTACATAAGTAGTACATAAGTAGTACATAAGTAGTACATAAGTAGTACATAAGTAGTACATAAGTAGTACATAAGTAGTACATAAGTAGTACATAAGTAGTACATAAGTAGTACATAAGTCACCGAAAATTCTCTTACAGGGAACATTTTCTCTACCCATCACTACATGGGACATGAACATAGCGAACTTTGGGGGTACATTGGTACACCTCTGCCGAACCCATAAGTATATACAGGCGTGTTTCGACATTAAGAAATCTCCATACCAAACAAGCATCTCTGGTGCCGTTACGGAGCGAGGCGCAGAAGAAGTCAGGAGTGAACTGGAAGCCGTTGACGAGCTGATATGCGTCGACGCAATAGTGCTGCGAGCGGACTTTCAGGCGGGCCGTCATCAGATCAGGAGTGTGCTCTCTGAACGCCGTATCTGAGCCCTACACAACATTGTTAACAGTTTTTTGAGATATCTCATGATCACCATCGTCATACCAGCCACAAGAGGTCCATTGCTTTTTTTATAGGGGGCAAATGAGCAGACGGATCACCTGATGGTTAGCGATTACCGCCGCCCATGGACACCCGTAACACCAGAGGAGTCTCAAGCGCGTGGCCAGCCTTTAAAATGGAGTACGGTCTTTTCTTGTAGGTTTGAAGGTCATATTGGTCCAGAAATACTGCATGCTGTCAAGTAGACGCTCCCCGGGATCCGCCTCCCTAATGCAGCTTAAAATAAGAATATTACTAACACTAGTTTATAAGTTTCTATTGTTACTAACAAAATATGGATGTAATTCCGAAATACAAGTATATTATTATTATTTATTATTACTGCAGGCGACAGTTCATTCCACAGTTTTTGTTTTGCAAGGTCCATTGCTGAACAAAAGCCTCCCCCATATACTTCCACAAAGATCGATTAAATGCTGCCTGCAATCAACGACTACTAGCGACCTTTACCAGGTCGTCCGTCCATCTCGTTGGAGGCCGTCCTACGTAGCGCTGAATTTAATGGCCCTCAATTTTTGGAACGTTAAATAAAATCGTATTGTGGAAGGCCCTTCCTTGTGGAGGCCTCTGGGTATGGCAAAGGTTTGGTGGAAGGAAAAGAAGATTAATTAATACCTTACCCTGGTTGCACCCCACCCCGTGACCACGATGAAGCTCTGTGCAAACGGCTCCTTGATACCCTCGTAGATCTTGAGTAAATTGATGTGTTTACTGAACTCTAAAAAATTATTCAAGTGTACGGTTATTATTAATTTGAATTAATTAATTAACACTCGCTTAAACGGTGAAGGAAACCTGCAAGCCTTAGAGATTTTCTCGACGGCGTGTGCAATCTACCAACCTGCACTAGGCCAGCGTGGTGCAATATAGCCTAATCCCTCTCATTCTGTGAGAGGAGACCCGTGCCCAGCAGTGGGACAGTATATGGGTTGATGATGATACGCTTATTATCTTATATTTATAGTCGAATTTTTCCTTCACATACATACATGACGGGTAGGTATCGCGGTGGCTTAGTGGTCATAGCGTCTGGTGTACCTAACCAGAAGACGCAGGTTCGAATCCTGCCCGCGGTCGAATTTTTCCTTTTCTAAATAACTTTAAAATCTTAGCATGGAAAATGCCAAAAATATACAAAAAGATACAAACATGAAAACAGCCTTTTTGTTAATAGTTAATGGATGGAAAAGTTAAATAAAGTTGTGCTAACTTTATTTAACTTTTCCATCCATCTTTAGATAACAGACCAGAGAGCACAACAGAACGCACTGTACCATAGAGTGAGGGAATGAGTTATAAACCATAGATTAACAATATCCAACATAACATACCATCACGCCTGTATTCCCCGAAGGGTAGGCAGGGTACCAATGTATACCCACAGTTCGCCGGTATGTTCCATGTAATAGGGGGCGAGCCTATTGCCATTAACTGGGCCTGAATCCAAACTTCGAGCTGCTACTGAGAATTTCATAGAAAAACCAAATGTCTGCTGGACCTAGGAATCAATCCGAAGACCTCTAGCGTAACAGTCACGCTTAGGAGCACTAGACTAAAGACGCAGTTTAATTTTATTTAAAACTTAAGGTTATTTTGATTTTATTTTGATTACGCTACCAGACGAAGGCTATGCGGTGGAGTTTTTTGATGCTCTTTTTTTTGTCTTGTTTTAGTTTACTCCGTATTTTCTTTAAATTTTAGTTTGCTAGTAAGTAGTGTCGATAAGTTTATTTTTATGTAATTGTTTATATGGTCAGTCATTCATATAATAATTATGTAAAATAAATAAATTGTAATAATTGAATTTTACACATTTACTAGTTTCTGCCCGCTACTTCGTCTGCGTAGACTTTACCTGAAACTATCAGTTTTTTTTTTATTTTCTAATTTCCTGCAAAATGTTTTTAATTTTTTCTTCCATAAGAACCTTCTCCTGACAATAATTAACACAGCAAAAAAAGAATTAGCGAAATTGTTCCATCCCTTCACGCGTGATGACGAAGAGAAATAGAGATTCATTTATATAATTATATATTATATATAGATTCTTCTAGAAGATCTTAGGCAGCTTGTACCTAAGTAAGATAAGGTAAAGACTTTTTTTTTGTAGATACATACTTAAATTACATAACAAACAAGAACACTCAATGTTCATCACATAAATAATTGTGTCCTGTGGGAATCGAACCCACGACCTCGTGATCGGCAGTCCGACACGCGGTCCACTAGACCACATACGTCGTCGTAGAAGTAGGGAAGTGGGAAGACACGTGAGCAGCGACTTTGTTTTATAATATTTAGAGGTTATACTTTAAAAAAAGTTTGACTTTGGTCATTAATTTTACGAGTGTATGTATGTATATCCAAAACTGACAAATTTTTCGAATTGAATATGAACCTTATTACAACGTGTTCAAGTTGAAAGTCTAAGAAATTTGACACATTGTGGTAGCTTGATGTGCTGGCCTCTGTACGAACCTTAAACGTATAATTACATAATTATATTCATATATTGTGCGAGCAAGCAGTGATCTTAATAAAATATGCAAAGAATTCTCACTTGACCCGTTTGTGATAAATAGCTGCACGGTGAGAAGGATGCTAAACCTCAAGTTTTTCAATGGTTATGAGATTAGATTTTATAGTTAGTTAGTTTGTCCAAGAATATTTAATGTTCAAGAACGTCGTTTGTAATTTCTACCTCTATTCGTGAAAACTTATAATTGGCTTAATAATTTTTATTCTGTACTAGTTTTCCGCCCGCGGCTTCGCCCGCGTCGAGTTCGGTTATATCGCGTTTCCAAGAGAACTCTTCAAAAGTCCGAGATAAAAACTATCCTATGTTCGTTATAATATTAGTAGGGATATTAGTAGGGATGTCCATATAATTATTTATACCTATTGGTTTTCCTTTACATGTAAATAAATAAATAAATAATAACTTTTTAGGAAAAGGTAACCGACTTCAAGCATTGTGTGTAAAAAAAAATCGGTCGAGTTGAACTAATATATCGCTTAATAATGGATCCACGCGGATGACGTCATGACATCTATTTATTGTATACCAAAAAAAATATGTTTTCTTGTTAGAAGCTGCAACATCCGACGTCAAAATGTCGACACCGGCTGTCGCTGAAAACCAGCGCTGTGTCTCTGTTTCTCGCACGAGTCATAGCAATAAGCTGCGCGATATGGCCGATTTGCGTGAATGTGACGTACTTTCGCTTGAGGTTTACTTCTCAGTTTAACTTTCTGACCGCCACGGACGAGTATAGACGTCAAAAGAAAACTTGTTCACGACGGCAACGACGGCATGACACGTCAAAAAATACACTTTTTTTTAGGTCAAAAATAATACCTATATAAAAATTCGTTGTTGTTTTTTTACCTAGGTATTATAATAAGATAGGTACTAGAATTTTTTCGCTTGGCGTAGAGAACACGGATTTTCGTTATTGACGTGGCGGTCAAAAGATTAAATACAAATGTTGTGCGTCTTGTCTATGTAAATAAGATATTAAGAGAGGTAGGGAATAGTGGGAGTAATTCCACTCACTGGAGCTGCCCGACTGGGTAAGGTACCTCCGTCTTGCAGAAAATCTGAGCTATGTTGTGTTCCTTATGGTGAGGAGTTGCCAATGCTCCGGATGAAACGTTGTGTTGGCAGTGGGGGACTTTGACTCTTTTATAGCCAACCCAACTATTCCTCTTTCGTTTTAAAGGGTCGGCAACGCGTAAGTGAGACTAGTTGCAAGCGTCTATAGGCTAAGGTAACCGCTTACCATCAGGTGGGCCGTATGCTGGTTTGCAACCTTAGTTGGTATTATATTGATTTCAGACATTTACTATTTTTTACGGATTTTATCGCGTTAAATTGATATTATTATCAATATAACGCAATAAATATAATAAACGCGTCCCTGGTCACGGGTAGACTGACCCGTGACCATGGACGCTGTAAAGGGTCTGAAACGTCGGGATTAATAATATCAATATAACGCGATAAAATCCGTAAAAAGTAGTCTTAGTGGTATAATTTTTTTCCTCTTTCTTTCATTGCAAATACCAAGTTCGAGATTGTTACTGACCTAAATTCTCAGCTAGTTTGAGCAGCGCTACATCGGCGTGTGGGACCGGCTCCTCTTCAAACTTGGGGTGGCGCACAGCCCCCACCACGTCCACCAGAGTGCCACCCTCGTGGGGTCTAGCACTGCCCACGCGCACTTTCACGTACTGGCCCAGAGTTTTGAGTGGGGAGACGTGGAGGACACTGTGGAAGATTAAACCGTACTATACAAAGAAAGACAAACATTTTACATACATACATACATAAACTCACGCCTTTTTCAGATGAGGGTGGGCAGAAACAAAAGAATGCCACTTGCTACGATTCTGGCATACTTCTTTTGCTGCGACCAATAATAGACATTTTACAATACATAGATATTGAAATACAAAAAAATAAAACTGGTTTCATATTGAAATAATAAAATATTAAAGAACTCTTGTCTCCTAAATAGGTATTTAATTTAAAAAATTGTTTGCTGCGCCCTACAGGGTCCATGAAATATGAAAATGCAAAATGTTAATATGTGTATATTAATGTAATAATTCCTTATTTAAAATTTCCTTTAAAAAAACTAAAGTCATTTGTCCAATATTTTAAGCGCTCTGCCGTGTGTGAAATCGCACATCCAATTCCCAGGTCGACATTTTTTTTCAACTCTCAAGTGAAAATTATACATGAATATCTTAATAAATGATTTGGTGACCTTTATTAACATATCGAGACATAATAATCGTTTATTTACCAAATAACCCAATAACCCCTCTGTACTTCGAAGAGCACCTAAATCCGTTGATTAGGGTGGTCATGCGTACACCTATGAAAATCATTAGTTATCCCAATATGATTCAACAACCAGTCGATCCCTACATCGATATTGTCCAGAAAAAAATAATAGACTGACTAGTTCAAGCAATGTGCGGCGGTGACCACCCAGTTGACATCGACGATTGTCCCAGCACACCACAGCCTGCCGTTGATGATGATCGCTGCCATGTAGGGGTAGTTCTTAGTATCGGTCGCATTGCCCCCGCGAATCCTGAGGTTGCCCTTCTTGTTCTGTGCAATGAACACTCCATGTTCGTTGCGGATGCGAAGACCAGGCTTATTATGGCCCCGACGTCGTAGGCCGTCGAATAGCTGGGGCTCGTTTTGACTTAGGCCCATGTGGAGGTCTATGGAATTAAAAATATAGATAACATTTGAGCTTTGCTCCCCAATTAAGCTTGTACTATGGGTAGATAATGGATATCATTATTATCATCATCAAATCCTATACCTACTGTCCCACTACTGAGATTGAGAGGGCTAGGCTATAGTCCACCACGCTGGCCTAGTGCGAGTTGGCAGACTTCACACACCGTCGAGAGAAATCTCTAAGGCAGGCAGCTTTCCGACGAATACAGAATAGTTCTAAACCGAGAATTCATTTCAATTTCAACTCCTCCACGATCCCCACAGTACTCAGTTATATTATGTCAACTACAGATATTCAGCCTCCTCTTGTTAGGCCGGCGGAAGCCGAGCTCAGAATATTTTATTTATTAAAATTATTGGAGAAGGCTAGAATATTAGGTATGTATCTAATTATCTACCTAATTAATATAATGGAAACTTACCAATTGATATGTCGCTATCAACCTTTGTTCGGGATGCAAAAGTTATAGTTAATATAAAAATTGCTAAATATAAAATTATATTGTTACACATATTTTCTACTTTATAAGATGTAGGTACCTATAGAGGCACATTGTATTTCCATAAAATGTTTTGATATTTTATTGCTCAGATTGTTGAATTGCTACGTTTTTATGTTTTATTTTGAGATTGTGAAATGTGGAAAATGGCAGTACCTACTTTGTACTTTTTTATAATAATTGTAAGAATTCAGTAGGTTAGTTCAGTACAGCTGTCGAGTCTGCTTCAACCCATCGCAATCGCAAAATAACCCTAGATACGTCAATGCACGGGCCTTCAGTTAGATTGAGAGATATCACGTTATTTGCATCTTCAAGAACTTTGCGATTTGCAGGTTTCACCACGTTCCTGTCATCGCCTTATGGATCCCATGGCCATAAGTCACCGTATGATTGTGAACATTGTTACTGTTAGTTCATAATCAATATCGCGAATTTGTAAACTGACGATAAATTGTGTACTGTACCATAAGTAGCTACTGTTTTTTTTATATATAGGAATCTTATAATCTGGTAGCTGGCATTTAGCTAGAGGTTATAAAGTTGGAAGAGTCTTGAATGGAATCAGTCCAGCGACTAATCCATTATGTTAATGCCAAGACGATAAACAGGGTGGAAGGGACATCGACGCGCAACGGCTTACCATGACTTCAGTACATGATTCTGGACCCCCCTGCGTTGGAATTTTTCATCGGCTTTTTCTTAAATTTTACAACTCGCAAGTGAACTCTAAGGAAACAGCTGACCAGAAGGTCTTTCTAGTTTAATTTACAATGCTGTTTTTAGTGAAAAAAGTGAATTAATGACTTTTTAATTAAAATTCTTATTGGGTTAGATAGAAATAATCATTTTATACAGTTTAAAGTTAAAAAAACTGCAAAAAAAAACTTAAAATTTATGAAAAAGCCGACGAAAAATTCCAATGCAGAGTGGTCTAGAATCATGTACTGAAGTCATGGTAAGCCGTTGCGCGTCGATGTCCCTTCCACCCTGTATAAGGTCTTTGGGGGCTTTCCTCTTTAATCTGTTAAAAGTGCTGGTGCTACTGTGTAGCTATTGCTTCGATCGATAATTTATAATCTATCCATGACAATCCGTCAGATTGAAATCTTCAAAAGGCGGCCTGGCGTGGGGGGCAGGCCGGATTCCTCGGTGGCCATCTTCAACACCAATATTGTGGTCTCCGTGATCTAAGTATTCTTCCGGAACCCGCCTGTGTCATGTCTATCAAGGCCCATCCCAGGGAAGTCCCCTTCCCTTTCCCATCTGTGTGCGGTGCCCCGGCGGCACGCGACCACCACATGCCGCCGTCATCCCTGAGGTAGCTTAGTGGGCGCATTGAGCCCCCACTCTATGCACCCACGACCCCAGAAGCCACCCGTACTCTGTACATACATACCTATGTACAGACGCCAGCAGGTCAGGCTAAAACAAGGTTTTATTTAATGACAAATAGACATTTATTTAATGTCAGAAATCAAAAGGTCTATCCAATTTTCCAATTTTCCAATTGTCAAATTTTCCGAATTGAATATGAATTTTATTATTTTTTGTTAAAGTTGAAAATCAATCATAGAAAATTGACAGATTGTGGTAGCTTGATATGCTGGCCTTTGCACTTAAACACGCCTTTTTCCCATGGGGGTAGGCGGAAACTAAAGAACGCCACTTCCTACCATTCTTGCACAATTTCTTTTGCTTCATCCACATTCATACATTCTTCATTCTCACGCTGGTTGCGAAAGCTGAAAAACCATTTTGAAGGACCTCACCAATAAGACCTTTTTATTTATACTACTAAGGTGGCAAACAAGCATACGGCCCACCTGATGGTAAGCAGTTACCGTAGCCTATAGACGCTTGCAACACAAGGAGTATCACTTTGTGCGTTGCCGAACCAGTATTGAAAGAGGAATAGTTGGGTTGGCAGTATAAGGGTCAAAGTCAAAGCCACTGCCAACACAACGTTTCCTCGTGGAGCACTGCACGCAACCTTGCTCACCGTAAGAAACACTACTTTATCTATTCCGTGAATAATGGATGTAAAGGAAGAAAACTCAAGCTTCATTTGATATAAATTATTATTTTTATCGTCATTGAGACATCTTAAACTAATAATACCAAAATACTAAACATTATTAATTCGTCAAAATATCACAATCGGTACCTAGTCGGAAGGCGTGTCACCTTTCTGCACACACAACAATGGACTTTTTCTTGATTAAGGTATGATTCAAAATCGTTGTGCAGAAAGATTTATTGTAGTATAGAGTGAAGAATTTTTATTGCATCGGAAAATTGTAAGTATATACAGAGGCTAGCTAACACATCAAGATACCTCAATCTGTCAATATTTCTTTTATCGATTTTCGACATTCGAAATTTTAAGGTTCATTTTTGATTGGGAAATGTTGACAGTCTTGGATAGCTTGACCTGCTGGCGTTTATACAACAAATCTGAATAATAATTGATTGTAAACTGTCGAAGATTGTAGACGTATAATTGTTTTAAGTACATAAAAAATATAACTCGCAATTTTCTATTTTCTAAAAGTCGCTATTTTGCTAAGTTTTGCTAAAGTAAAATTACTATCCGGAAACTTTTGGCGTCCTATATATGCATGTGCGTTATTTCTTAATAATTTATAAAATAAATAAATAATTTAGAAAATAAAATCTTATTGCGTTCGATTTTTAAATTTTAATGTCTAACTTCAAAATCTTATAACAGTTTAGAATCTCACTCTCAGATTACAATATTCCAATGACAGAAGGTCTATTTTATTCGATGAAATAGACATTATTAATTATTAGTACTCTGTTGGAGTAAGCGTGTCATGTCTATTACCATAGATTTTCAATGAACCTTCTGATTTTTTTTTCTTTTGTCATAGAAACTTGTTGAATGAGATTATCCCTCCAAAATGTGCAATTTTAAGGGTACAATATAATAATTATCATCTTTAAAAAAAAAACATGTGGTTTATTTAGTGTATGTGTTGTTGTGACTTACAAATGTTTAATACACTATTATTAATTTAGTCATAGGTTTAAAAATTTAATGTAAAATAATAATTACATAGAAACAGATACATTTACCTGTTTATTTGTTTTATATTAAGGTGCATCGTATGGTATAATTAGTATTTTTATACTTTTTGATATTTGGCTAAACACCTTTTAGCAGCGGCAGCGTAAGATACACCATAATGAAACAAATAAGTTGGTTATATTTTTCTTAAATTATTCCATTTAACATAAGAACATTTAATATTTTATTGAAACTAAGCCAATAGATGAACACATAAACAAAAAATATCAAGTAAAACACAGAGACAGCAGTATTTAAAAAAAAATGTAAAACATACATATTCAAGTCTTTTTCTTGCAGGGGTAGGCAAAAATAACCTTTCCACACTTTCTAAATGATTTTTTATAATTATTATAAAAAATATGTTAAAATTAAACCAGAAAATAATAAAAATCCAAACAACATGTAATTGTCAATTTTTTTTATATTTAGAGTTAGTAGGTACAACATAAGTTTAATCTCATTTAGATTAATAATTATTATAATAAGTAGATCGTCTCTTTAAGGTAATAATTAAAATATTATTATTAAAATCAAGAAATAGCCAAAATCGTACAAAAACAATGGTGAATTCGTTAGAAAATAATTTGAATTCGTATTTTCGTAAATTCTTGACAATTTTAGCTGTCCAGTCGGGCTAAGAAACATTATTTCCTCTTCTTGAAACTCACTAGATAGGTAAATCATTAATTCCCTTCCGAGGGAATTGAATTACAAAGGCCAAATATTGTCATTACACAAAATTGCGTCAATTTCATAAAAAAATAACGTCACTGTTAATTCACTCCAATTCGACAAGTTTCTATAACAAAACTATTTATAGTCTACTCATTTCTTTTCCACTTTCCAAGTCTTCTTTCACTACTTTTCTCTTCTCTTTCTTCCTGCCGTCTTCTAGAAGAGTGTATATTTCTTCTACCGTCTTGTCTTTTGTTTCTGGCACCCACATGACCGTATAAAAGGTACCGAGGAAGCATACCATGGAAAACATTATGAAGACCCAATGGATGCCCAGGACTTTTAGCAATGGGTCATATGCCTTCGTTTGGAGGAAGTCGCTGAGGGCATCTACTGAGCTCACGAAAGACGTCACCATGCCTCGATGCTGCAAAAGATAGATTCATTAAGTATTATAATATATGATTACTTAAATATAATATCAATCTTTTACATCCTTTGACTGTATAATAAAAATGAATAAAATATAAATCTATCAAATAAATATAAAACAATCTAACACGGCATAAGCAAGCCTATTAAAACCGTTTTTATTTTTCTGAAAAAATCCTTTTACCTGAAACGAAAACAGCTCCGAAGTAATAACATAGGGCACAGGTTGGTACCCTGCGGCATCCGCGAATATGCACAGGCACATGGCCAGCACAGGCAGCCAGCCTGGTAGCCAGATGTTCATCGAGGTGATGTAGAACCATGCACCTAGCGCCAACATCGACACACCTGTCGCGAATGATGTGCCGGCTAGCAACCACTGGAAAAATGAAAGAAAATTTTATTATTTTGCGGTGATTTACACTTTTGAATGCTTATGTTAGGTATTTCCCGTTTGGCGGATTTGTGCCTAGTTAATGAAAATAGGCTCGTTCCCTATTATATGGGGCCTAACATATTATGTTACGGGCATACTGTAGAGTACATCTCTGCCGAACGCTTCGGCAAATACAAGCGTGATTGTATGTTATCTTTAATTCTAACGGCTCTAAATACAGTAGCAGTGGCCACAATGCGTGTTTTCTCATATGTTTTTGATTTCTCACCTTCCGTCCAGTTTGCTCCACTATGCAGCTGGCCACCACACTGCCTAGCATTTGGATAGCCCCCACGACGATCGTCTGCTTGTTTGGGCTGAGCTTCAAGCTGATGGACTCTGAGGCCCTTTCAAAGATGGATCCCGCATACATGAGCACCACCAAGTAGCCGCACGTCTCCTGCGACAGCATCACGTTCAAGGAGATCCGGAACGCTTTGAACGTGGTTTTGTCTTGCACTGAAAAAATACAGATTGTTTTTATAATAATGTGTGAATGAAATTTCGATATCAGGCAGGATTCGAACCTGGGTCTTCGCCATATTGCTGGAGCCTATTGCCATTTTTCGGGCACAAATCAAAACTCCGAGCTGCTACTGAGACTTTCGCCGAAAAATGAAATTTCACAGAATAATGTCAAAATTCTGTCTAATAAGCAAAAAATTGATTTCTTATTGGAAACTTGTATTGAAATGCAAATGTCGGTGGTGTGTGTCAGTGACCTCCATCGAATTAGCAAGAAATGCTGCTGCTGTCCCACTGCTGGGCACGGGCCTCCTCTCTTATTGAGAGGGATAAGGCTATAGTCCACCACGCTGGCCTAGTGCGGGTTGGCAGACATCACAAACCGTCGAGAAAAATCTCTAAGGTATGCAGGTTTCCTCACGATGTTTTCCTTCACCGTTTAAGCGAGTGATGATTAATTATTAATACGCACATGAATTCGAAAAGTCAGAGGTGCGTGCCTTGGATTTGAACTCGAGACCTTCGACTTGGCAGTTCAATGATCATACCACTTGGCTATCACTGCTTAGGTTAGTATATTTTAGATAAATCTTTAATTATTAATTAATAACGTAATAATAATTATTATCTCATCTCAAGAGGAAAATTTAAAAATGATAGCTAAATACTTACGTTTTCGGGAGCGATGTATCTCAGAATATTTATGTTACAGGCAAAACTCATTACCGGGCAAAACTAAGTTTGACTACAAAAATCATGGCATAGGGATTCGTGGCATTCACTACAACCATGATTAAAAAGGCAATGATAGCCTAATGGTATGACCACTGGACTGCCAAGTCGAAGGTCCCGAATTCAAATCGGCATCTCCGACTTTCCGAAATCATGTGCGTATTAACAATTATATATTACTCCTAAACGGTGAAGGAAAACATCGTGAGGAAACCTGCATGCCTTAGAGATTTTAGAATCTGCCAACGCGCATTAGCCCAGCGTGGTGGACTGCAGCCTAATCCCTCTAATTCTGTGAGAGGAGACCCGTGCCCAGCAGTGGAACAGTATATAGGTTGATGATGATTACGACCGTGACGACCCTGTGTTTACATCTAGATTTTATCGTGAAACTTACAACTGCGCAAGCGCAACCACTTGCGCACAACTTCGGACAGGCACCGTTATTTCGTGCGAACTGTACACACAGGTATACAACCAATATAAGCTGACCTCACAATATATAGGTTTTCCGTGCAAACAGAGGTCTAATGCTGAATATTTATAGTTTATGGGGTGCCGTGCATATAATTTATTTTTGTACGGACGACGAAGACGCGGATCGGACAAACAGGTTCCAATTCCAAAAATAAAACCTCGTACTTCAGAGATGTATTTTTATCCCTATATAACAACGTAGGTATCATAAATTGGTACGTATTTTATTTAAAATAACCTGTATTTCGAGAAGCGATAGAAATGCCATAACGTCGGTTTTACTCCAATACCGCGTAAGTAAAATTAGGCCATATAGCCTAATTTTCAATGTTATTTAATACAAAGTTAGGCGTTATAGCAAAGTGTTACTTATCTTATGTTATAGATAAGTGATTTTAAGCCAATGAAATGATAATAGGTATTACCTACTAGCGATAGACGTAGCCAAGTAATAACCAAGCTGATCTACCGTTATCTGCAAGGTTAAGCTACGCTAGTCGCGGTCAGTCTGTGGATGAATGGATTCTTAATGGATTGGTGTGATACTTAATAATTCGACAACCCCTCCGTCCCTCGGAGAGCACTTAAGCCGTCGGTCGCGGTTTTCATACGAACATCAATAACAGTCGCTTGTCAGAAGCCCAAAAAGCCTGACAACCCGTCTATCCTCAGGATATCTTGAAGGATTAAATCTATTATGCAGAAGGTTTGAAGGTATTATGCAGAAATTGGGATGCGGAAGATTGATGGTAGTCGCTTCGTAAGATACCTACTGATAT
Organism: Acronicta alni; assembly: GCA_964056405.1. Classification (NCBI taxonomy): domain Eukaryota; kingdom Metazoa; phylum Arthropoda; class Insecta; order Lepidoptera; family Noctuidae; genus Acronicta; species Acronicta alni. The sequence goes on from OZ043936.1 coordinate 8,039,535, forward strand.
TTAGCCGCATCAGTTTACCTGGACTGAAAGCCGACCCAACATAGTTGTTGTTGACAAAAGGTTGTCTGTGAGAGAGCGCTTTTAGCGATAAGTCCGTCCATTGTACCATTCTATCATTTATAAAAATGTACTTGGTATTTGTTTATGGTGTACAATAAAGAATATTCTATTCTATTTATAGTTGCGAAAAGGCCCGGAGGATATTAATACCTCTAAAGATACCAGGTAAATGCTGGTGGGGAAAGCCAGATAACAGTTACAATTAAAACCAGTTGCAAATACCGTTTTGTACTTATTTGCATATCTTGAAATGAAATATTATCAAGTCGTGTATGACAAATTATTATGTTTAGTTTTGAACGAAGATTGAGTGTTACGCTCGGCTAAGCAAGTTTAAGTTGTGGCTCGTTAGTTAATAGCTAAAATATTAGCTTTCAGATTGTAGCACGTTTGAGACCCTCATGAATCACTTGATGTTTGGCCTACAGAGAGTTGTTCCGGGTTTAGTATACGGTTCCTATTAGATTGATCTCTTGGGGGTCTTCCGTTAAGTATGTAAGGGGAGGGGTCAAGTCGAATGTCACCCAATCTCACAGGGGTGTCGGTAAATATCACGTATTCTTTTTTCCGCAACGATGTGTAAAATAGCGACAAAACTGGGCTAATTTAGTATACGCTTACGCATTTTGCAAAATCTCATTGAGATTGGGAAGGATTGCAGGGGAGGTCAAGCGGAAGCTCTCGACATATCATCAAGCGAGGAGGATGGGAATATTCGCCTTAGGTAACTGCCTCACGTAAATAATGGACGCCTTGTTAAATCAAAATATTAGGGCTGTAAAAGTTTCATAAATTACTATTGCCTCATTAGAGATATAAACGAAACATGCGTATTGTTTGCCGATGACGTCTCTATTTTAACATCATATAATAATAACCAAAACTTAAACCAAACACTAACATCAATACTTGACACCACAACATATTGGATGAATGAACACAACCTGGAAATTAACTTTAATAAGACAAAAATTATTACTTTTCACCCGCGACAAAAAACCCCCATAAATATAAATTTTGAATACAAAGGATCCAAATTAGAAATAGTTAATAAATTCACCCTTTTAGGCCTAGACATAGATACACACATAGACTGGAAACCACACATACAGAAATTAAAAACTAAGCTTTCTAAATTTGCATATGCCCTCAGAGAAATAAAGAAAACAACAGACCTCAAAACAGCAATAGTAACATACTATGCATATGCGTTCGCTTGGCTTAAATATGGAATTATATTATGGGGTAACAGTACAGACGCGCCTTCACTATTTACAATACAGAAGAAACTAATAAGAATACTGATTAACATCAATGACACCGACTCATGTAAACCACACTTCAAAGAACTAAACATCTTAACACTAGCCTGTCTCTATATATTTGAAATTTGCAAATTTGTAAGGAAGTATCCACAATTCTACAGCAAAAGAGAAGACATTCAAACAAAAATCAAACTTAGACATGGAAATAGACTAAATTTACCAACTTCACGGTTAAAAATGCACTCCTCTAGTGCATTTGTTACATCCATTAAAATCTACAATAAATTACCTGAATACATAAAAAACACAGAATCAAATAATATATTTACCAATAAATTAAAACGATTTCTCTTAGATAAAAGTTACTACACAATTGACGAATACCTCAAAGATAAATTCCAACTAGGGAAATAGGGATAATTAGATTAAACAAACAGTACTTAAATATATTTATGTACCTTACTCACCGTGCAATATCTTTAATTACTTACAATCTATTTGATTAAAATTACAGCAAATAAAATAAATAATAACAATTAATACATAATCTAGAATATAACTATTAATAATAAATAAATATATGAATATTAATAAATAAAATGAATATAAATCTACACTTATTTACCTACTAAAATATCTAAATACCAGATCTTCCTTTATTTCAATATATTATGTTTTAAAAAGCGCTCTTCATCCTCTCCTCTAAAAAAACTAACTTGCTGTGCCCGACAGGGTCCATAATTGTTTCTTTTTAATTTTACCCACCAGCTTTTGTATACATTATGGGATGCAATAAAGTTATTGAGTATTGAGTATTGAGTATTGATTGTTACGAGGCAGTTCGACACAACTTTAAGTTTGAGGAAAAATATTAAGTCTTTATAGACCCATTTGACGGTTAATTTATTACAATCAATTATTTTTTAACTGCCTCATTAGTCTAGTGGTCCTAAGCGCGACTGCTACGCTAGAGGTCTTGGATTCGATCCCCAGGTCGAGCAAAGTGTTATTGGATTTTTCTATGAAATTCTTAGTAGCAGCTCGGAGTCTGGATTTGTGCCCGGTTAATGGCAATAGGTTCGCCCCCTATTACATGGGACCTAAACATACCGGCGAAATGTGGGTGTACATTAGTACACCTCTGCCTAACCCTTTTGGGAATACAGGCGTGATGGTATTTAAGTTATGTGTTATTTTTTAATTTCTTCATAGTCTTCATTCGGACATGCTAATGTTTCTAGTAGTTTGTCCTTTTGTTCCACTCTTGCGTGTCCGTTTGACAGATGGCAAAGGCCTCCTCCAATCTTCTCCATTCTGGCCTTTCTATGGCCACTCTACCCCATGTTGTTCCCGCGACTTCTTTGATGTCATCGTCCCACCTCTTTTGTGGTTTACCTCTCTTTATCTTTCCATCTCTTGGGTACCATTGCGTGACTATTTTACTCCATTTAACTTTTCCCCTGATCATGTATTATTTTTTAATTAATATAATAATTAACGGCCGCCGTATTCATAGTTATGAACAACTTATACTGGAACAGAACTGTGCACTGAAATCGTGAAAGAAATGCTAATATTTTTTTTTAGATATAAATAAGCACGAGTTTGGCATAAAGGGAATGTAATGAAATATTATGCGTCCATGGTTTTTTAATACATTATGCAAGCTTCACTGCGGAATGTGAATGTATCCTTTTGCAAAAAAACTCTTTGAATGGTAGGTTGAGAATATAGAGGATGTTCTTTTAATTGAGATTTCCAGAACTCTAAGTACGAAAACGATTTTGTTTTACTAAGACGCTTGCAACACCAGGAGTATCACTTGCGCGTTGCCGAACCTGTATTGAAAGAGGAATAGTTGGGTTGGCAGTATAAGGGTCAAAGTCCTCCCACTGCCAACACAACATTTCCTTGTGGAGTACTGGCAACCTTGCTCACCGTAAGAAACAACACAGCTCAAAACAGTATATGTATAATTTTATGTATTATATATATCCATTGTCAGTTTGTACCCATAGTACAAACTCTACTTAGTTATCTCATCTAGTCCCAGATGGTGCTGTGTACATTTGTAAAAAAATTGGGACATTGTCCCAATTTTTTTTTTGGTAGAAATCATCGGAGTTTGGATTTGTGCCCTGTAATTGGCTCGCACCCTAATATATAGTAACTATACATACTGCCGAAGTGGTTGTATCTCAATTTACACCTCTGTCTAACCCTTTGGGAAATATAGGCTTATGGTATGCCTTTGATCTAAACCAGAGGTACCGAGACCTTTTTTTCATAGACCACTTTCAAAATTCACCTGGTTCTGGTGGACCCTTGCAGCTACATTTCTACCATATTCCCAAAACTCGACAACTTTTGTCACGCCAACGTAGACCCTGTCGACTTTGGAAACGAGTCTCCGTGGACCCTCGGGGTTCACCTGGACCAGTTTGGGAACTAATGATCTAAACTGTTCAACAAGAAAACTTAACACTTTCGCTGACAGTGAGTACTTATCCTGACACCACAAAAAGGCAGTGAAATTACCCATACAAAATGATGAACGTGTCTCGACGTTGTATTATAATAGCTACATATTCGACCGTCTAAATCTGGCACTACGTCTACAAACGTGGACGTCTCACGACGTAGTGTCGTGTTGAATATATGTTAGCTTGTCGAATTGCAATACTACGTCGACAGAAGTGAACATCAGAGAATAATTATGAATTAAGATTTAGTGCAGCCTGTGTTACCGTCGCGTGCCACTACAGATTACGCAGGAAGCTGGTAAATACATCTCGGCGAGTGAGAGCAGTTCTCGGAATCGAGAGCCCCAGAGGTACAGTCATTTGACAGACACGTCATTTATAAATTGGTCTCTGATAACATTGCGGGAAAATTGTTCCGTTTTTTTGTTTATGACTCATTTCTTGAAATAAAACTATTGTTTATTTGAAATAAAACTACTTTTTACGGATTTTATCGCGTTATATTGATTTTATCCAGGTTAATTCCACGCAGACGAAGTCACGAGCATAAACTAGGGCCGAATATAATAAACAAATAACTACATAACGAATATTTATATATTATACCTTGACAGAAGATTAATCAGGATACTGTCGGTATAATTATATTAACTTTGCACAAAAAATGCAACGCAATGACCTTAGGTCATGATACATTTGATGGGTACATTTTGCACAAAAAATTCAAGACAAACCAACCGGAGTTTAACCTGTATTCAGTAAGAACGCTTCTTGGAAGTCTGAGGCATTAAAATTTATATATATTTTATTGTGCCAGAATTATTAAATGTATTTTTTAAAGATGTGATCATGGTACGTTGCTATTTTTTTATTGTTGATTTTCAGCTATAGTATCACTGCGACGGCAGCCGGTCTATTGCGATCGCCACTCGTTGAGTTAGAGTTCACCGCTAAACCCTGCGGCTACTATCAACTGCAGGATTTGCTTAGGAGTAAACTCCTTTATTTCATCCGGGCTTAAGATATGTTTCCGTAGATGAGTACTGCGCATGTGTATTAGCGATCCGCATTCCTCCAGGAGGTGAAGTGGCGTTTCTTCAGCCTCCTCACAACGCCGGCAGGTTCGCGTGTGACGGTGCTGGTTCAAGCAACAGTGTCCTGTTGAGACTCTTGTCACAATGCGCAAGTTGTTCCTATTCAGCGCTAGGAATAGGCGACTCCTGGCTAAGTAAGCTGATCAACCGATCTGCAAGGTTAAGCTGCGCTAGCCGGGGTCAGTTAGCGAATGGGTGAACATTCTCAACACTCGATAACTCCGTGCTTCGGAGAGCACGTAAAGGCGTCAGTCCCGTTTGTTATACGAACACCTATGACAATCCCTTGTGGTAGTCAGAAGCCCAAAAAGCTTGACAACCAGTCTATCCTCAGGGTATCGGTATTACCCAGATATTGTGTTGCGGAGGTCTGATGGCAGTTGCTTCGTGTAAAATACCGACATACAGATGCTCTAGTTATACTGGAAGCTTCAACCCTTCAATCATAACATACCACGCCTGTATTCCCCGAAGGGTTAGGCAAAAGTATCTAAGCAACTAGAAATCTCCGAAACCCGCACTAAGCGTTATGCTTCAACATTCCGTACAGCGAGGGAATGGAATCAGCTGCTTGAGTCTGTATTTCCTGGCGTGTACAATTTGGGGGTCTTCAAGTCACGAGTGAATAGGTATCTTCTAGGTAAGCGTGCTATATTTTAGACCACAGCGTCACTTACAATCAGGTGAGATTGTGGTCAAACGCTAACCTATCTCTTATTAAAATAGGCTACATCCATAGTTCTCTGTTGTTTTGGGTCCTATATACAACGTGTTACAATATACCCCGTAAAAATATAATTAATTATCAAAGCCAAAAAATTTGTCAGCTGTCTTGTCAGGGAACCAGATTATTGAACAGAAAGGCCTACGTACCTATTTTACCTAATAATTGTCTATTTTAATAGTTTTTCTATATTTCATTCATTTAAAATGTTGTTGTTTTCCTCTTTTTGGGGTATGTTATACAGCGTTACTACGGTTCTTAAATATTGTGAATGGACACGTTATAAGGCCCCTTTTAGCCTCCTCTCGGCTTTACGTGTAGTTTTGTAACACGGGGCACATAGCACATAGGAGGCGAGCTTATTGCCATTAACCAGGCACAAATCCAAACTCCGAGCTGCTACTGAGAATTTCAAAGTGTGTATTTGTGACACAGTCTGATGGTGATGGATGTAGTCGTCACCTGATCACATCATTACAGGTTTTTACGCAGACGCTACGGGGAACTATTTGCGGTTACTTTTCCTGAGACGCTGGTAATTAAATATTTTAATTTATGTGGTTTGAACGACAATGTTATCTTGTTTTCTGACAAGATGAATGCTTCGCTTCCATTTTAAAAATACGATTCCCGATGTCCTAAGCATAGTATTATTTGGTCTCTCCATTGGGTAGCTCGCAGTAGTATCTCGGAGTTTGTATAAAGGCTCGGCCCAATATTACCTACATGATTTAAAACGAACACATATTTTTCTTCTTTCTTGTTTGCTTTTTAAAGAAAGCTTACGCACTAATGAACGCCCAAACTCGAAAACAAATATCAGACAAATATTTGTCTCAGGTGGGAATCGAACCCACGACGCGGCGCAATAGTACCTAGTAGCGAGGTAACCCTTAACCGTTGCGCCAAACGTGGACTATCTGCTATTACTTTGCTTACCTATGCTTTTCCATGTAGCCTTCTTCATACTCCTAGCGTGATCCTCCTCTCTCTCCAACTGCTGTATAGCTTCCTCCAGGTCCTTGTTGTCTGTGGTAGTGTTTCGTAACCAAGCCAGGGCTGCACGGGCCTCCTGCAATTACATAATAAAATGTTTGCATAGGAACATAGTTACTAAGCACTACTTTTTTATACCACTAAAATGGCAAACAAGCATACAGCCCACCTGATGGTAAGTAAGTGGTTACCGTAGCCTATTGACACTTGCAACACCAGGGGTATCACTTGCGCGTTGCGGACCCTGTAAAACGATAGAGGAATAGTTGGGTGGTCAGTGTACGGATCAAAGTCCCCACTGCCAACACGTTTCCTCGCGGAGCAAGGCAACCTTGCTCACCGTTAGGAACACATGAAATTCTCAGTAGCAGCTAGGAGTCTGGATTTATGCCCGGTTAATGGCTATAAGCTCGCCCCCTATTACATGGGACCTGGACATACCGGCGAACTGTGGGTGTAGGTACCTCAGTACACTTCTGCTTAATCCTTCGGGGAATACAGGCGTGATGGTATGTTATGTTTTGTAATTATTTGTATGCGAAATTCTTATTTTCATACTAAGTAATTGTAATTTTTTTATGTTTGTAATAAAACCGACCTATAAGATTGTTTTAAAATGTAAAGGTACTTACCAACATAAGTTACCTTCTCTGTTTACGGGGGGAAACCCTCAAATGGCTACCGGTCTACGAGGGTTAGACCGGGGAGTGTGGGATTCTTACTCACTAAAACCACCCCGGTGGCCATCATCAGTACATGGAGGGGGGCACTGTGTCCTCTTAATAGATCATCCCAGAACTCCCCTATGCAACGCCTATTAAGGCAGATCCACATAATAAGGCACATGTATGATAAACTGATTATCATCTCTCGATACAACGTAGGGGTTTTTATATCTATACATATGTAAGTATTAAGTGTATACCTAATACATGATTAATCGCATTTGAGCTAGGTAACTATAGTTGAATGTCTGGTTTTTTGTAAGAACCGCCGTTCATATTCACCAACAAGAAATCCCCGAAGATTTACCTGCTAATTTGTATACTGACTATAAAATATGGAAATGTGAATGGAAAGTGACAAGTCATTTGGAAAGCTACCATGTTAAATTGGGTTGAACACATCTGTCATGTGTCTAAATTTTGTAGACGTCATTCGGAAAGCTACCATGCTGAAGTGGAATTGGGCTGAACATCTGTCGCGTGTCGATATTTTGTAGACGTCATTCGGAAAGGCACCATGCTGAAGTGGAATTGGGTTGAACATCTGTCGCGGGTCGATATTTTGTAGACGTCATTCGGAAAGCTACCATGCTGAAGTGGAATTGGGCTGAACATCTGTCGCGTGTCGATATTTTGTAGACGTCATTCGGAAAGCTACCATGCTGAAGTGGAATTGGGCTGACCACATCTGTCGCATGTCGCAAGCTAAGTTTGTTTGAGGAAACGATTTTTTTCTCAGATAATATTATGAGACTTGCCTACATGAATTTTTCCCCCGTATATACTTAATAAATGCCATTGAAACCCTAAAAACTGTTTTAGAGAACGCGAATTACAAACAAATATACATATACATTATAATTATATATTGCTCGTATAATAAAGTGTAGGTATAAGTCGGTTTTGCTCCGGACTCAAAAAATATATTTTATTAAGCATTACGATTTTGGCAGTCTTCATCAATCCCCCATCAGTGATGAAAATACAGAAAGAAAGCAGTAATGATTTTAGTCTAGGTTAACTTATGAAGAAAGTAGAGAAGAAAAAGGGAAACATCCTTACCTTGATTTTCCCCTGCTTCACCAGGAATACAGGGGTTTCAGGCATCGCTATGAACGCCACTAGGAACACGGTAGGTACCGCGGCACAGATCCAGAGCACTGCATCGAAGGACAAGAGGTCCCCTGCCACATACACCACTAGATAGCCGAGGTTCTGCGACAGGATGAACAGGGAGCCTAGAGCGCCACGGATGTTGTCAGATGCGATCTGTGAAGAGAAAGAAACATATTACAGGGTGTTACAAAACTACATTGAACGTGGTCATTATTAGTTTTTTTTTGTCTTTTTATTTTCCTTTTTTTTGTACATTATGTCAATAGTAAATCTAGTTATCTTTTTGTATATTTTTGGCATTTTCCATGCTAAGATTTTAAAGTTATTTAGAAAAGGAAAAATTGGACCGCGGGCGGGATTCGAACCTGGGTCTTCTGGTTAGGTACACCAGACGCTATGACCACTAAGCCACCGCGACTCCTACCCGTCATGTCGAATTTTTCCTTCCCATACTGAATTTACGTCTTTATGGTGACGTCAGTAACACCTATTGAAGAGCAAGTTTTTGCTTTTCAACCGACACAACTTACTTTACAGTTAGTTCAATGTCGAACGATGCCACCTTACCTTCTAACTATCTTTTTGTATATTTTTGGTATTTTCCTTTTCTAAATAACAGTAAATCTAGTTTTTTCATTCCTATGTACTATATTGTGCTATCAGAAAAATAAATTTGACTTCCGTAAACCCGAAAGGAGGTTAAATGGGGTCATAAAACGAGTCCATTCACAATATTTAAGACCGTAGTAACGCTATATAACAAACCCCAAAAAAAGGAAAACAACTACATTTATGAATGAAAAATAGAAAAACTATTAAAGTAGACAATTATTAAATGGTAAAATAGGTGTTTGTCCCCTGACATGACAGCTGACAAAATTTTTGGCTTTGATAATTAATTATATGTTTTACGGTGTATTTTGTAACACGTTGTATATTATATTTAATAAGTAATATAAATCAGTAATATGTAATGTAAGTACTTTAACTACGCTATTGTATTAGGTTAAGACCTGTGATAATAGTTGTATGTGTGTAAAAATGAAACAAACAGAGTTACTCTCGTATTTATCATAGGTATTAGTTTGCATTAAGGTAAACCTTTTACTACCTATACGCTCCAAATAAAAACTTTCCTTAAACGTCACAATTTGATAAAGTTGTGTGGTTAAAAACACTGACATTTGTTTACTCTCGTTTGTTGTATCTCAATGGCTGAAACCCCGTGACGTAGATAACCGCTTTTGTTAAAGAGTACAATAGCTGATGAATTTCTATTAACAATGGTTGGACACAGGAGTACCTAGTCTTAAAAGGAAATCTAATTAATTAAGTAGGAACACATCAAACTAACTATAAAGTATCGGTATGTCGGTTGAGAAGCAAATACTTGCTCTCAATAGGTGTCACTGACATCACCATAAAGACGTAAAATCAGAATGTGAAGGCAAATTTCGACCTGGCGGGTGGGACTCTCGGTGGCTTAGTATAGGTCATAGCGTCTGGTGTATCTAACCAGAAGACGCAGGTTCGAAACCCGCAGTCGAATTGTTCCTTCGCTATGTATGCAAAAAAATACAATAAGATAGATAAGTAAGAATAGTTTCATGCGAAATCGTTTTCTAGTTCATATTTCCATCATTCTTTCTTTCTACGTTGGGTTTATCACGCTTGTGGACACCAACTGCCTCGTTAGTCTAGTGGTTTTATACGCATATGCTACGCTAAAGGGCCTGGGTTCGATTCCCAGGCCGAGTAAAGTATTATTGAGTTTTTCTATGAAGTTCTCAGTAGCAGCTTTGAATACTCCTAACTTGGATAATGGAATCAAAGATATGTGGCAATAGGCTGGGCGAGCCTAAATATTATTAAACGGCGAAGCAATGTCATTCATGCGAAGCGTCCTCATGTTTGACGTCTAGCTTTTGAGTAGTAACAGGGTTATATGTACTACTTACCTCCTTCAAATATAACGGTATGACGACATAGCAGCCCGCGCAGGCTAACCCGGCGACTGCGCGAGAAGTAATCAACGCCCATGGACGCAGCGAGAATAGGATTATTGACCAGCTAGCCTGTGGAAAATAAGATATTTTAAAATAAAGAAATCGCAGATCACGATTAGCCGGCCATAATTTAATTATGATCACGTACGTGAGTGTAGCTGGCCTTACCTGGTGTTTAATCTTATTTTTGTTTTGTTTTTTTTTTTTATTTTAAATTCTATATTTTTTGTTATCTTCTTTTGTTATCCTCTTTGAATATTGTAATTGGTTGTAAACCGTGTGATTCAAAGTAAAATAAATAAAAAACCATCAACTCGTATACTGTCCCACTGCTGGGCCCGGGTCTCCTCTCAAAATGAGAGAGTTTAGGCTATAGTCCACCACGCCGGCATAGTGCGGGTTGGCAGACACGCGCCGCCTAAAAATCTCTGAGGCATGCAGGTTTCCTCACAATGTTTTCCTTCATTTTATTAATACGCACATGAATTCGAAAAGTCAGAGGTGTCTTTTTGTATCTATGTTTTTTGGCATTTTCCATGAAATGAAATGACGTCACCATAAAGACGTAAATTCATAATGTGAAGGCAAAATTCGTCATGGCGGGTAGGTATCGCGGTGGCTTAGTGGTAATAGCGCCTGGTGTACCTAACCAGAAGACGCAGGTTCGAATCTTGCCCGCGGTCGAATTTTTCCTTTGCTTAATAACAGTCAAAGGTGTGTTTAGATTCGAACTGGAGGTCTTTAACGTTGTAGTTCAATGGTCATATTACTAGACTATCACGGCCATTGTAGAAAATTATATCTTCAAACACAAGAAGGTTTGATTCCATCATAATAATGGACAGATTAATCAACTGCTTATATTGTAGACTTGATCGGTAGTTATGTGACCTAAAATGTAACCAATGATCTGTTTCAATAGGCGGCAATTGATCCAGTTTCGATGGTAAACAACATCAGCGGCGAACAATGTCGGTGTTAAGTGGTTCCAGCCGCTTTAGTTAGGTACTAGCGTTATTAGTATTATGATTAGCAATATTTCTCTAGTAGGGGAGGCCCGGGTAAAGCGCATATCGTCGCTAATACTCCAATACCGCGTAAGTAACAATGTGCTATAAGGCGTAAGTTTGAATTAAATAACATTGAAAATTACGCCTTACAGCAGTGTTTCTTACGTGGTATTGGAGTATTACTTACGATATGCCTAGGGGAGGTGATAAATATATATGTAATCAATATAACTCTTTTTACTTTTAATTTGTACTTTGTTTAATTTTGGAATCCGTTATAAAAAAATTAAAACAAATTCTTCTATTAAAAGGTATATTAGGTACTTGTTGTTGACCGCGATTTTTCATCACATAAATATTTGTGTTCTGTGTTGGAATCGAACCCACTACCTCGTGCTCAGCAGTCCAACACACAAACCACTAGACGAACTGAGCACCTAGCTGGGGGGATATACAGTAAGCTAGGCTTGCGCAACATTCTAGAATGTGTTACAAAACCTTAACAATCTAGAAGTTCAGGACAATCATCAGTCGTAGTATGGATAGTATCAAGGGATTATCAACCTTAATTGACAGTAGGTAGGGCACATAGCTCTTATTATTGACGGCGGCTGGGGCAAAAAGGTTCTCGAGTGCCGACCACGCACAGGAAAATTCAGCGTAGGACGGCTTTCGAATTGGTATGGTGCTGAGAGTCGTTAGATGCAAGCGGCAGAAAGGAGGCAAGAAGGTTTGGTTATATACCTTCTAGAAGTCTATGAGGGAGGCTTTTGTTAAGCTGTGAACCTCTTTTGCCGATCTCAAACCTTCTTTCATCGTCATCATTTCAATAGGCCGGTTGTTGAACTTACCACAAGCATCAATGCTGTCAACATCGTAGTGAACTTCCTGCCCCATCGGTCGGCGAGGCCACCCACAATAAACCCGCAGAAAATGGGCGGCATAAAGGTGATGGCTGCCATCCAGGAGATGGTCTCGTCACTGATGGGTTCCGGCGCCGGTCCGTCAGGTGACTGCAGGATGGGAGTCATAGGAGACTGCCATCCCATCAGCATACCGAAGTTCAGCGCTGGTATGGTAACTGAAACAAGACTTTGATTTAACTTTTGTACGGATCTTGTAGCTGATGTACAGTCGGGGTCATAAGTCTAGTAGCAGTTTCACAAATCTATCGCATCAAAACAAGTCGCACTTACGACCTTTTTCTATAAAAAATATTTTGCACTTAATATTAATACACGATCTCGTATATCGCACTCTTTGATCACTATCTAGACGGAAAGAGTACGGTATAATGATCATTTACCTTAGTAACAGACCACACACCATCATCTTCTCGTATTTATACTGTTTGGCCGGTAAATTTTTGCATTGAAATCACTCACACATGTGTGTATATGTCCGCGCAGTACCGTGCCAGGGAATATGATCGTCGACGTGCTACTGGACATACGACCCCAGACTGTACATACACTTCCCAATCATCATCATATCAGCCTGTTGCCATTCACTGCTGAACGTAAGTAAGCCTACCAAAGAGCGCCAACCATCCCGGTCTTGCCAGCCGTCTTCCTCAAATCATGAAAGAGCAATGCTTGGAGTTTCTTTGGGGGATAAAATTCGCAATAAAGTCTGTTTGCATCAAAGATACAGCCATTTATGCCGCAAATTTTCGAAACTCGCAAGGGAATCAAAACCTACAGGGTACTTCCCGTGAACTCAGAATCTTGAAATTTGGTACAAAGCAACGTCATATAGCACAGATAAAGTAAAAATTGCGGAAACCGTACATTTTTAGTTGCATCATATTATTATATTAAAAATATTTTTAATAATTTTACAGTTACTACCCCTTTCCTCATGAACGCGTAGAGGTACATATCAAATACTTAGGTCTATAATACCTTTAAGCTGTAACAAAATCAAACTTCTATGTCAACGCAATCAAAAGTATACCTACAGGTTTGTACGGAACCCTCGGCGCGAGTCCGACTCGCACTTGGCCGGTTTTTTTTACTTTGGTATAGTATTACAATTTTTAGTTTGGCTATTCGCTACTAGTGGCCGTAATGGCGGTAGCAGCATTATTTTTTAGTCACCAAGACACCAGTATTACTTCGTTTATTTAGTTCATCTACTCTCCACTTTAAGGACAAAGTGGCGCTAGTTTACAAACAATTAGAGTCCAAAGTTCATCTTTCAAAATATTATTTTGTAATCGGTAAGTGAAAATGGTATATACTCATTCTGTATTACTATACATTGGATAATTATTATAATAAAAGCTTGTTGCGATAATACCTATATTATTAAATATCTTGACGAAAGTAATTCTATGTAAAACGCGTATTTTTCTATAAAAGTAATTTACGCACGAAAATTCCGGGACAATTTTTATATCAATTAAATTGTATAATAATTTTAATCAATTGTAGGTAAGATGTACTTAACAAAATTCGGGGCTTTCTTTGATTCGATTTATTTAAAAGTTTAATTTCTTTATTACAGCATTAAAATAAAAGCTTTGTTTTTAAATTACTTTTTATTACGATTAATTTATTTTGAACCTTATGATAAAACATTAAAAGCTTTTAATTAACAAAATTGACCTCGCTTCTCACTTTTTTGTGTTCGATAGATGGCGTTGTGCCATCTCTCTGAATCGCGCTATGGTTTCGTTACAGGGAATTGGTTATGTGAATACAATACATCAAAACCGTTATAGTAATTATCTATAAGCCATACTGTATTATGTATATTAACATTTTATAATATAAATTTTTGACTACCTCATGCATGGTTTCATGATTCATGAGGGTTTATAAACTTATTGTATTGTATAGTAGAGATGGGTTGCACTAGGTAAATTTAAGATCAAGTCCACCTGTTCCTAGTCCCTAAAAATACGCGATCCAAATACCTATTCCACCTAGTCTCACCTAGTATCGACTATGACACGCGTTGCAATAGAAAGAATAGATGAAATCACTGATAAACTGATATAAAATAATCACTGACTAAAATCCCTCCTTCATACTTTGACAGGCTTAGGTCTGTCAACTTATAAATGCGTCATAACATATTAAATTAATCATGTCATGAGTGCAATGCCAAGTGTTTGTAAGTTGGCGTATTTAAGAGATTTTAGTTCATTTTATTTACAAATTTGACCTTTTTTACTTATTTACAATTATTTACATTTGTTTTTTTTTTATTTTATATTTTTTTTCTTCGCGCACTCGACCTTTGCACCTGTTCTTGTGAACTGCTCAAATTTCACACCACGGTGACATCGACACGCTAGGGGTTATCCTGTATGTTATTGTTACCCGGTTTTCATAGCCGCGGAGTGAAAGAGCGAAATGCAATCAACAATGTATTGCGTTGTCTCGTTTCCACCTGGCTAGAGCAAGATAGCAGATATAAAGCAAAACACGTGTGAGTGAGACAGAACAATAAAAATGAATGAGTGTTGTACGCGATACGCGTAAGCGCTGTCATTAGTGTCTTTGAGTGAACGTAGGCACACGAGACTAGGTGGACTAAGTCTTGTGAAAATTGGAATAGGTGCGGCCTAGTCTCCTAAAATACCTAATCTTCGGATCTGTTCTAGTATTTACGCCTCACCTCTATTGTATAGTATGAATTGGCAATATAAATGCCGATAATTATAGAAAACTACTTTCAAGCAACGGTTCCAGAGTTTTTACCCAACGTGTAGTACCGAAGGAGCGAAGCGTTTTTTAATCGACGGTCAGAAGTCATCAAGATGATAATATGGGCTCAACTAGGAAGTATAATTATTATTTTATCAGATAAGTACAGAAATATCGAAAATGGAAATCGGTGCACGATCATCTAAGATAATTACGTAATTAATTTATTTTGAACCTTATGATAAAACATTAAAAGCTTAATTAACAAATTATATCAATAACAAAATAATTTATTGTCCTCGCTTCTCTTTTTTTGTGGATCACAGTGGAGTCTGTTTACTCACCTGTACGATAGATGGCGTTATGCCGTCTCTCTGAATCGTGCTATGGTTTCACTACAGGGAATTGGTTAGGTTTAGATTACAACCGTACTGTTAAAAAAAACAGGTTTATTATGTATATAAAATTTTTGATTATCTCATGCATCATTCCATGAGATTTTATAAGCTTATTGGCAATATAAATGTAACTAATTATCGATTAAAAAACCAATTTCAAGATTTTCAAGTAAGAGTTCTAGAATTTTTACCCTACTGCCTACATTACCGAAGGAGGGTACCGTTTTTTAACAGATTGTCAGAAGCCATAAAGATGTTGATATGGGCTCAACTAGGAAGTATAATATTTTATCAAATAAATAAAGAAATATCGAAACTGGAAATCGGTGCACGATCATCTAAGATAATTACGTAAGTGTTTTTTGTATGTATGTTACACACAAAAAAAAAGTACTTACATAACCAGCCAATTTATTCTTTTGAAGTCTGTTGAAAAATATTCGCGAGTAAAACTGTAGCGACGTGCTAGTTGACAATACAGCTAATGACATAGAACCGGTGTTCGAAATTTAAATATTTATACATCACTATAATATTAAAATAATTATTGTAGCATAATGGAACCTACCATTCATATTCTTTGTAAAGGTGCATCCACACCGCAGTTCCTTTTTGTGGAGCAACAAATCAAATCAATCAATTTATTTGCTAACATAATAAATAAATATTCCTGGACAATTTCACACAACTCCATCTAGTCCGAAACTAAGCAGAGCTTGTACTATGGGTACTAGACGATGGATATAATACTTATATACTTTTGGAACGAAGTTACTTATCGCGCGTTATGTCATAATTCAAATATTGTTGACAAGCATTCAAATATTATTGAGTGAATGACAATATTTGAATTTCGCGCGTTGTGAATTGTTGAGTGTATACAGGTTTTTTTATTTTTAATTAAGTATTAAATTATAATGAAAGGAACTTTGTTCCATCCGGGTGTCCCTTGACACCTCTCAAGTTTTTTTTTACAAATACATTCTTAAATTATATAACAAACACCCAGACAAACACAAACACTTAATGTTTATCACATAAATATTTGTGCCCTGTGGCAATCGAACCCACGACATCGTGATCAGCTGTCCGACACGCAGACGCCGACAACACAATAACATTAGGTAACATTATTCAAATGATGCGACTGCTTGTTACTCTTTGTTGAATGATGGCATCCATACTGTGAATAACATAAAGTGACAAATAGTAATCAACGAGTTGCACAGCCTAAATTCACGAACTAATAAATGATATCTACTCAAAGCCGATATGGCTCTTTCTTCAAAAGGCCATTTCAGACTTTGCCCTACATTGTAAGACACATATTTTGTTACTATACATTGTCTGGACTTTAAAAGAGACTATGATTCTCTGAGTTTCGGCGTTTCTTCTCAGAGGTCGTCAGCTAGGAAATGCCGGAGCCATCTAGCTTAAAAAAATATGTAAAATATTACTAATACTAATAATAATACTTGTAAAAGTGTCTTTAAAAGATCTATTTACAGAAATAAATATCATTTATCGATAGTTACCACCGTGTTGACGACACTTTACCTAACACGGCAACATATAGGTACTAACAACAAATAACTTTTTGCTATCGGATGTTGCCCACTAACACTTGAATCGTTGCTCCACAAAAATTCACTGCGGTGTGGATGCATCTTAATGACAATTGACATTTTTAAAATATTCCGCGTTTTATTTCGTGGCAATTTAATAGGTAATTTTATTGACGTCATTTTTTTTATTGTTAAATAATAATAATTGATGATCGTCTTTGGTTTTAAGACTATGTTTATTTGTATCGAATTAAATAATATAACTATTGTAATGTATCTAATTATGGCATTGAATTATTATTTTCAAAATATTTTTTTTTTATTGCAAGAATTGGGTTTTTCTATGAAATTCTCCGTAGCGGCTCAGATCAGAGTCAATGTCAAAATGATTTATTCTAGATGATAGACTAGTAGGTAGTACTTTTTTAACGTCATTTTTACATTTAAGAAAGCCCCCAAAACGCGCACCCTTACTTTTTTAGCTGGGAAGAAGAAGCGGAGCAGCAAACTCCCCAGCAACACATTTCTGTCTTGTAATTTACTCGTATAGTAAATAGCGGTAAAATTATACATACATACCATCACGTCTGTATTCCCCGAAAGGTTAGGCAGAGGTGTACCTACTAATGTACCTACACCCATATTTCGCCAGTATGTTTAGGTCGAGTATAGGGGGTGAGCCTATTGCCATTAACCACAAATCCAGACTCCGAGCTGCTACTGAGAATTTCATAGAAAAACCCAATAACACTGCTTGACCTGGGGATCGATTAGAGTTTGGATTTGTGCCCTATTAATGACAATAGGCTCTCCCTTATTATATGGGTCGTAAATATACCGGCGAACTGTGGGTGTATATGTATTGGTACACCTCTGTCTAACCCTTCGGGCGTGATGGTGTGTACCTATGTTAGTTTTTGTGTGATCATTGTTTTTTTGATCCCGTTATACATAACTTCACAAATTCATTACACAACATAATTATATTAACATAATCTAAGAATATTCTCAATTTAAATTGTTAAAAAAAGCTCTAGTTTAACATTATTATTCTTTTTTCAAATTAGTAACATTAGTCGTTAAGACGTGATCTCCAATTTAAAATCATTAAAAGTCTTATGCCTGCGCCTTAATTCCCGTAAACTAACACCACTGTATGAAGCAACGTGCAAACAATGATGTTATTAAAGAAAGTCGCATGCGCCGCCTCGTGGTACAACACTTGTATCAACAAACTATTAATCACTAATCACTGTTGCATAATGTAATGACTTGTTAATCAATGTCGTTTGATAATCTCGAGCGAATATTTCAATTATATTGGTTCTGTTAATATTTCTTCCGTTTGAGCCTCTTTTGTACAAGTACAAAAGATGTATTTTCGAGAAGTGCTAGGCTTTTCTAGCAAATTCGCAGTAGCAGGTCAGTTTGGATTTGTGCCCGGTTAAAAGCTATGTCTTATAGATTTTCTCGATGGCGTGTGAAGTCTGCCAACCCGCTTTAGGCCAGCGTGGTGGATTATAGCCTAATCCCTCTCATTCTGTGAGAGGAGACCCGTGCCCAGCAGTGGCACAGAATATGGGTTGATGAAGAAAGGCAATAGCCCTATTATATGGAGCTAAGAGAGGTAGGGCATAGTGGGAGTAATTCCACTCAAATTGGAGCTGCCCGACTGGGAAAGTACCTTAGAAAATCGAAGTGAAATAACACTGCTTTGAGCTGTGTTGTGTACCTTACGGTGAGCAAGGTTGCCAGTGCTCCGTGAGGAAACGTTGTGTTGGCAGTGGGGACTTTGACCCTTATACTGCCAACCCAACTATTCCTCTTTCGTTTTACAGGGTCAGCAACGCGCAAGTGATACCCCTGGTGTTACAAGCGTCTATAGGCTATGGTAACCGCTTTCCATCAGGTGGGCCGTATGATTGTTTGCCACCTTTGTGGTATAAAAAATAAAAATCAAACATGAATACCTCTACAATCTTTCGATACTTACATAGGAATTTACGTAATATTTGTTTATGTGTAATTTAAATTACCTATTTTAAAAATCGTTTCATTGCAAGAGCATGTCATACTCGTAAACAAATCATATTTGTCACATCGTTCTATTCAGCAAAAACCAAAAATCTTAAATTCATTCCGTTAAGGTAATCACGGATTCACCCTTCCAGTAGTAGTTTTTGTTTTGTTTTTTAAACAGCATTTTAAGTCTAGAAATTGCCAAAAACTACTACTTTTTCTCTCGTTTGTTTTTAAAAAATTATGTATAGTGTACACAATAGTGAAAACTTTATTGGATTTTTGTGTCACAGTAATGTAATTTGTTTTTAAATGTTATTAAGAATGCTGCTTGTTTTTAGTAGGGCTTGTACCTACTATGGGTACTAGACAATGGATAATATAATACTTATAAACATAAGAATGCTGTTTGTTTTTAGCAGAGCTTGTACTATGGATACTAGACAATGATGTGTGATGGAGTATTTATATAATTTTATTTTGTAAATACATAGGTACCTACTTACAATACATATGAAACACCTATACAAACACAAATATTTATGTTCATCACATTTATCTCTCGTGATCAGCAGTTTGAAACTTGAAACTAGGCCACAGAAGTCAAAAATTCCCTAAACATGTATTTTAGGGTTCCGTACCCAAAGGGTAAACACGGGACTCTATTACTAAGACTCCGCTGTCCGTCCGTCAGTCTGTCACCAGGTGTATCTCATGAACCATGATAGCTAGACAGTTGAAAGTTTCACAAAATATGTTCTTCGGTTGCCCCTTCAACAACAAATAAGTACTAAAAACACAGAATAAAATAAATATTTAAGCGGGCTATCATACAACAAAGGTGACTTTTTTTCCGATGTTTGCACGATATTAATAACGACAACAGGTCGACACTTGAAATATTCACAGAACATTTAGTTGTATATTTCACTTCGAAAAATAAATGTGTAATGAAATTAAAATAAAATAAATATTGGTACGGAACCCTTCATGCGCGAGTCCGAATCGCAATTGGCCGTTTTTTTTTGGTCAGATATCGATTGTCAAATCATCCATTCTCAATTTGTCGGATTATTAGAAACACTGATTTTTTTAATGTCATAGGGAAGAGCAGATCATGTGTGTATAATTAACAGGTGCCATTTCAAATTCCAGGCAGCCTTGGTTGACACTTGTTAGCATAACTATATTCATCTATGTCGTTCTCTAAACTTATGCATTATGCAGCTTGTTTAAAATATTAATGACAGCCGCTCAGTGCTGATCGTGTTTCTAACACACCTGGTGGGTAGACCAGGTGCTTGAGTAACCCCGAGACAGAATCGAAAAATGTAGTAATGTACTTAATGTATTAGAGATAAGTACGAAACCTACTAATATTATAAATGTCAAAGTTTGTGAGGATGGATGGATGAATGTTTGTTAATCTTTCACGCTAAAACTACTGAACGGATTTTGATGAAACTTTACAGTATTATTATTTATACATCAGGGGGCCTGCTCCCTAAGCACGAAGTCCGTAGTTTCGACCTTCGTTACGGGCGTTTCCTACTCCGTATCACCTACGGACGGATGATTCGTTCGGGGCCCGAACTAAGAGTGAATGACAACACAATTTGACAGTTGTCCCTACTCTCGATGTGTTTTTACCCGTTCGAAAAATTAAATTTGACACTTGTTTTATCGGACTCCGAAGTTTCGGAGAACTTTCGAAGGGCTCGTAACTCCGTTGACGGAGATACGGAGTAGACCCTCAGAATAACATAAAGGTTATAATTTATAATGATTTTGAGTTAATTAGCCAAATTACAACGATAATTAAAAGTAACTTTTCCACGCGGACGGTGTCGCAAGCAGAAGCTAGTATGTATAAAAACCTGAGGGAGACTGTTAGAGACGGTGTGTGAATGTGAAACTGTAACTCTGTCAACCCGGACTACGCCAGCGTGGTACACTATATTAGGTTTAGGTTTAAAGAAACTTTATTCCCAATAAAAACATAATGTCACTTCTTCATCATCAACCCATATACTGTCCCACTGCTGGGCACGGGTCTCCTCTCATATTGAGAGGGATTAGGCTATAGTCCACCACGCTGGCCTAGTGCGGGTTGCCAGACTTCACAAACCGTCGAGAAAATTCTCTAAGGTATCCAGGTTTCCTCACGATGTTTTCCTTCACCGTATAAGCGAGTGATAATTAATTATTAATACGCACATGAATTCGAAAAGACAGAGGTGCGTGCCTTGGATTCGAACTCGAGATCTTCGACTTGGCATTCTAATGGTCATACCACTAGGCTATGACTGCTTCATATCATATCATGTCACTTACTTGAGAACAATACTAAAATTTTAAAACTACCATTAGTTTGTCGTCGTCGTAATTACCCATCCAATACATTGATTTCTTCAAAAGAGATCGGTTGCGGTTAGGTATTCGCTAAGTTGTGTTTGAATGCATTGAGTGAGTTTTCATTTCTTATACGCGACGGTATTTTATTATTATGTCCTTTATTAATCTATTTTCTTATATTTTACATTTTTAAATCTAATATGTAAAATTCTCGTGTCACAGTTTTCGTTGCCATACTCCTCCGAAACGGCTTGACCGATTTTGATGAAATTTTTTGTGCTTATCGGGGAGGTCTGAGAATAGGCCAACATCTATTTTTCATACCCCTAAATTTTTTTTTTATGGCAAAACAACGTTTGGGGGGCAGCTAGTATTTTTATAAAATACATTAAAAAATGAAAACATTTAAAAATATAAAAATAGAGGCCCACCGGTATCGGGAACAGGGTCCAGGCTACAGGTCAGGGCTCCAGAGAGAGGAACCTCCTAATAATACGGGCCGTGTGCAGCAATACTGCTTTCTGGATCAGGCCTTTGACCCAGCCGCCTAACGAGAGCCTCCTGAGGTGTTGGTCGAGGCTCGTGGCTATTAAGCCATTGGCTGACACGACTATCGGTACAATGATCGCTGTGTCCACATCCTTATTATTATTACTATTAATCATTTATTTTCAGGCATCTGTGGCCCATGCTATAAGGCACTACAGGATAATTACTCTCAATCTGAGAGGAGACCCGTGCCCAGCAGTGGGACTCTATATGGGCTGATGATGATGAAAAATATGTTAAAGTTACTGTTATATACAGGTATTTATATAAATAAATGTAGTGCGCACAGCAAGTGACGTCACTAACAATTCGGTCTCGATGGTCTCGATCTGTCATCGGGAAAAAGCGCGGGCAGAGGTTCCCTTGAATTGTGCGCCTATTTACTGAATTTTAATAAGTGTTTCATTGTAAACCCTTATCCCAATTAAGTGAACATCACAGTTACAACCTAGCTAAGTTTGTTCTGTGTGATTATTAACGCCTAAAATAAAATGACTATAGTTTTTTTTCTGTTTCGTACACATCAAATTGCATTGTTCTCATTAAGTATTCATAACAAAAATTGTAAACCAAGATTTAACATTGTAATCATGTTTTTTTTTAAAAGACTGTCTATGGAGTGTCTTGCCGGTTCTTCTCCATAAGACCCACTTTTTGGAACCGTGCAACTAGTTATAACTTTTCTAATGTGCTATTTTAATGGTCTAATAATTGAAATAATATATTTAACTTTGACTTTGATCACTGTTAACTGTTGATTGCAGTAAGATAACCTTAACCTTATTAAAACCACGGATAAAAATCAGAGTAATCTTAAAACAGTGAAACAAATCTTCATTAGCAGTCTATTGTAATGCTTACACATTACCCGACCATATCAGTCCGTCCTAATAGGAAACATTGGCCATTGATAAAAAACTAATAAAATTTTACGAGCGAATGTTTCGGCTTGCGTGACGTGCGCTATTGTGTTGCTTCGAGATTTGCATAAAATTCTTATTGTCTAGAGTAGTTCTAATGCTACTAAAGAAATTGAAAAGGGTTCAGATAATGGTTCCAGTAGGCGGTCCACGGCGACTCTGTTACTCACGCGCTTTCAAGTAGGAAGCGAGGAGAAGCCTCGCTCTTTTATTTTATTTATTTATTCTTATTTTTAACAGTAAGCACACTAACTACAATCACTACAACTACAACCACAATTCACTATCAATGTATATCATAAAAGTAATTACACAAATCACAGGTATGCATGACATCAACATAACTTCCCTTTCTTGGATACTAAAAAATGTACATTATAATTATTTGAATGAAATTTTAACAAAACAAGTATTTATTCTGTAATGCGTTGTATGGTGGTAAGGCTTCGCTAATTGGCTAATGAAGGAGTCCAGCAACTGCTTGACCTGTCATGGTTGTGGCGAATTTCACAGATCCCATGGCCATGACTATAGGACTTGGAAGGTCAGTGCGGGTTTTAGTCGGTACGAGTCCTATATACCCTTCGCCTCTCCAGGTGGAAGACGTTCTATGAAGATTTTCCAAACTATCATCATCATCAACAACCTATATACGGTCCTACTGCTGGACACGGGTCTCCTCTCATATTGAGAGGGATTAGGCTATAGTCCACCACGCTAGCCTAGTGCGGGTTGGCAGACGTCACACACTGTCGATAAAAGTCTCTAAAGCATGCAGGTTTCCTCAAGATATTTTCCTTTACCGTTTAAGCGAGTGATAATTAATTATTAATACACACATGAATTCGAAAAGTCAGAGGTGCGTGCCTTGTATTCTTCTTCGTATTCTTAACTCGAGACCTTTGACTTGGTGGTCCAATGGTCATATCATGAGGCTGATAGCCTAGTGATATGAATATTGACCAAGGGCATAGCTAGGATTTTGTTAAGCGGGGGGCAGGCGTAGACAAACCAACAATATAGGTAATAGTAATATCTAAATGCTGCATGAGCAATGGAACTAGTGTTGGGATTCTATCCGGATAAATACCAAAATAATAAATAGTAATATAATATTTTTTTTTATATAATATTTTTGGGACATTTTACACGACACCATCTAGTCCCAAACTAAGCAGAGCTTGTACTATGGGTACTAGACAATGGATATAATACTTATGTACTTTTTTTTTGTAAATACATACTTATAATACATAAGAAACAGCCAGACAAACACAAATACTCATGTTTTATCCACACAAATATTTGTGTCCTGTGGGAATCGAACCCACGACCCCATGATCACTCGAACCGCTAGACCACAGAGGTCGTCAATGATACACGTGTATTTGTGTGTGACAAACGATACATGTGTGCGTTACTTAGATCATTGTAATACCTAATAAGAAAAATACTAAAATAATAATAGACCAATACCATCATGGGACAGGTTACATTAAAAATGAAAAACGAATCTAGATTCAAACATTCATAATACAATCTCATAAAGTTCGCCTGCCAATAGAAACAACTTTGTTATTGTTTATTATTAAAATTATTACAGGCTACCTACGTAATATTAGGTACTTTACGGTTTCTGAGTATTCCTGTATCCCGGAATGCTATCCCCAATTCAGACGCCCACTGGCCACAGCTCATGGAGGAGTTTGATTGGTAATGATAAATGATAAATGATATTTATTTGTGTAAATAGATCTTTTAAAGACACTTTTACAAGTCAATATTTTACTTTTTTTTTTAAGCTAGATGGCTCCGGCATTTCCTAGCTGACGACCTTTGAGAAGAAACGCCGAAACAAACTCAGAGAATCATAGTCTCTTTTAAAGTCCAGACAATGCATAGTAACAAAATATGTGTCTTACAATGTAGGGCAAAGTCTGAAATGGCCTTTTGAAGAAAGAGCCATAGCGGCTTTGAGTAGACCAGTCCCAACTTACGGCACGCATGCATCAGTCATTGTGTAGCTCAACCATAATTTAGGGAGCTCAAAAACCCGTCGCACGACGATACCAGATCAGAAGAACATTTGCGTAGGTCACATAAAAAAAAGATCAAAGCCACCAGACTGTTCAAAGCTAAGTATGTATATTTAGCCTACAAAGTACTCACATTTACATTTTATTGAGTTAAAGTATTAAGTAATAAGGAAAAAGGTAGGTACTTATATGAAACCTCTACCTAGCCCGTAGGGAGTGATGATGAAGATTCTATTTGTGTAACAAATTCTTCACTACAATCGGTACATAAATGACGATTATTGGTAATGTTTAAATCTACTAGATTCGAATGCCGACCATTGCTTAAGGGTGGTTACATAATCACGCGAATAAGAAACATGCGGCCGCAAATGTTTATGGGTTTATTGCCGTTTGGTCCAATATTTGATCAAACTTCTTTGACGATTGCCTGATGCCACTGGTGAAATATATTTGTCCAAGATTTGATCAAATTTCTTTAAAGATTGCCTGTTGCTAATGGTGCAATATATTTGTCCAAGATTTAATCAAACTTTGGCAATCGCCTTTACATCATGCATAAAAAAAATATAATCCAAAACACGGAACACTACCATTTCATAAACATCTCTGTAACCTGTGTTAAGCAAATAAATTGATTGATTTGATTTCCAAATTCTTTGAGTGAGTGATATTGGACAAATCAATTTAACGAGGGACATACCACCCTAAAGCAATGATAGCCTCGTAGTATGACCATTGGACTGCCAACTCGAAGGTCCCGAGTTCGAATCCAAGGCCTCTCCTCTGACTTTTCAACACTCGCTTAAACGATGAAGGGAAACATCGTGACGAAATGCAGGTTTCCTTACGATGTTTTCCTTCACCGCCTTAGAGATTTTCTCGACGGCAGCGGCGGCGGCATGTGAAGTCTACCAACCCGTACTAGGCTAGCCTGGTAGACTATAGCCTAGCTACTAGCCATAACACTTTGCTTGACCTGGGAAGCCAGAAATTTGTCACACTCGCGCGTACGGATCACTAAAGTAAAGATGTAGTTCTACGTAACTTTAAATCAGTCTAAAACTACATCTAATATCTTAGTACCATCTAATCACATCAAGTTTGTCTGTCGTGTCGTCCCACACTGAATATAGATTAGGCCTACGTGCAATGGCATGCGTGCCACGAATCCTGAACGGAGAAGTTTCTTAATAAGGAGTTGACATGCAAACTTATTGTGTAGTGAAATCTTAGGGGCATTATTTCCTCAGATAGACCTCCGGCCTCCATGAGCTGTGAAACCTGCGAGCGGTTGATAATGCATAATTTTTTTAATATATTTTGATTCGATTATTATGTAAATAATAGATAATGGTAAAAAAATATTCAGCACCCAAAAAGTACTATAAAGTATTAAAAAAAAAATTGCCAACCGAACCGGGCACTTTAAACGCCCGCCATTGTGGCGTCATAGTCTATCACAAATCGCAAACCCGCTTCAAAAAAATAAGTAACACTCCTACACTCCTACTCCTACAAACATTCCTACATCAGTTTGTTGTAGGCAAACACTACGCAATCAGTGATATTAACTTTTAGGGTCATAGACTTTTACGTCATATTCGCTTTGACAAATGGCGTCGTGTTTAAAATATTTGAAATACCTTCGACAATATCGCACTATTAAAAAAAATAATTTATGTTAAAAAATAAATTTTAACCAAAAATATTGATGAAGGCACAATTCATTATAATCAAAAAATATTTGATTCCTATTTGATTGACATGCATGAATGTGATTCAAATAAAACTTAAATATTTTTGGGGAATTCCCTATTAGGGGATTCCGCCGCCCGACCAGATAATGGCATCGGTAGGCGGCACACGTGCTCATCACACGCGTACCTTCAGATAACTTACACGGAAAGGCCTCGCTAATTGATGGGGTCCAGCGAGTGCTGACCACAGCCTATGATGGTCGTGGTTAATTTCACGGACCCCATGGCCATGACAATAGGGCAGGTGAAGGCAAGAGCAGTTTTTGGTCGGTACGAATCCGACATACCTTGCCGCCTCTCCGGGTGACGGGCGATGCAAGAGGATTTTCCGTAGGTACTATACAGGATTTACCGTGTAAAAAAAGGAGGCATTATTGTCTTTATTGAAATTCATGTGACTGAATGAGTGAGGGCGCAAACTGATGACGCGAGTCTGATTAACCCGTATTTCTTAGGCAACAGAAAATACGGGCCGGGCGTTGCTTAAGAACAGTGATCGGAATTAGGTGTGTTAATTTACCTAAACTTCAAAGAACAGAGACAAAAACTGGAGACTGCCTTACGACAATTTTTTTTCGGAGCAGTTTTTTTTTATAAGAGAGGTTAGCGTTTGACCACAATCTCACCTTATGGTAAGTGACGATGTGGTCTAAGATGTAGCACGCTTACCTAGAAGATACCTATTCACTCGTGACTTGAAGACCCCCAAATTGTACACGTCAGGAAATACAGACTCAGGCAGCTGATTCCATTTCCATTCCATGGTCCTGGAATTTCGATACGTATATCACTAAGGTAAATTTATTAATACAGTAATTAAATTAATTGAATTCGTTTTATTTGTTTCCTGAATTTGATGCACATAAAAAAAAGCTTTATAATTTGTGGACGAAGTAGGTACCCCAATACTCGGGTAACAGAAAATACAAATACAAAAATAGTTTATTTCATGACTAAATTGTTTTTACAGGGTGCTTGGAGCATCTTTTAAGTAACTAATGCCTGTGTTAGGAGATTCCGCTAATAAACAACTGGCACGGCTTCCAAATTTAAAATAAATGCTTTTAAAATAATTTAATAATAGGTTGGAACTCAAAAATAAATAAATAGAATAAGCTGTGTGTCAGGCTTTTTGCGCTGAGAATCACGAACGCGACGCGGGCCCCTAGGCAGTTGTCGACTTTGCTACTTTAAGGCAATATTTTTCAAAGTGTGGATCGCGACCCCCAGGGGTCTCCAGTCTTTCTCGGAGGGTCGCGCTTGCTGGTCAGGTAAAAGTAAAAGCAAGGGTTGAAGGTACTACAGAAAAAATACAAAGTAAATCAGGACATAATAGTCATAGACATGGGGTCGCCACATTTTTTTACTTGTAAATGGGGTTGACTGTTCAAGAACTTTGAAAAACACTGTTTAAGTAATAATAATAATAATATAAGTAACCAGATTCGGATTACTTAAAATAATTTAAGTAATCCGGCTCTGGAGTGGTGCCATAGTAAATGGAGCATAATTATTGTACCAGTTTCCTTATTTGTAATTGTAGTGTATTAAGTATATGGCATAATAACAATACATAAAATGTATATTGCGGTTAGCTACAGATACCAGAACTAAAATTAAATGTAACTGCGGATTATATCTACATACCGTGACAGGCGATACCTTATTTACCATAATACCCCCACGTATGATTTTGAAGGGGTAGGCAGAGTCAGGTGCGCACGCAGCCAATAACTATCTAACACAAAACTGACGTTTGATTCAACGATGATGATGATGTAAAAATAGCATTTAGTGTATTTAATTTTAGGCTTAAGTGCCAAGTAGTGCGTCATCTTAAGCGACAAGTAATTACTGACATTGTCATAAGTGCTAAAACGTGACTAGTTAAAATAATTGTAGACATTCATCATTTTCAAACAATACAGACTTAAATAAGTGGTTCTCAGTATTATTTTCGAATATTCACTTTAATTGTTGTATACCTAGCCCTATTTTATATATTTGTAATCTTCGCAAGTATGCCTAAATTGTTCTCTCATGTAAGTATCATGTATATATATATATTATTATTATTAGCTTATGGAACACCATTGTAAATAACGATAATTAAAAAAGATGGACTTTATTGCTGGTTCTTCTCCATAGAAAACGACTAATTTGGAACCGTGCACCTAGACACGACATTTCATAAATGCCTCTATAAGGTTTGTATGAAAACAAAAACCCGCTTCCCTGGCTTCGCACAGGTGCAATGTACTTACAATGTATATGTATTATACATATAAACCTCCCTCTTGAATTACTTTATCTACTGAAAATCGCATTAAAATCCGTATGGTAAATTAAAAGAGAGAAACAGATAGCGGGAAGCAACTTTGTTTGCTTTGCATGTCTATAGATAAAAGTATTTTGAATTTTTATTTTGTTTCATTTTCATTCCAAACTCAAAAAGTCCGTTTATGCGATTGTTTTTTGTTTACGTTTTATTCTTTAGCTTCTCTGAATGAAGTATGGGTGGAGATCTTGTTTGTTTAAAATAAAAGTATCGTTGAATCAATAAACACAATACACTATGATACATCGTTTAGTATCAATCGATACGGACGATGCCCGGTTTCATCGAGTCTTCACAAGGTCAATCAGATTTATTCCAAGTTTCAACCGCAAGAATATCTAATACCTATAATATCTATAATACCTACTTGGAGTGAGGGTAGCGACACATTATTGTTTTAGGGTCAATTAAAAGTAGTTATTTAAAAAAGTAAAAATAAATGCAGAGCAACATGGTCAGTCATTTACCAGGAAATTGGGAATATAAAACACTTTAACAATATTTCTGAATTACAATTAGATAATCAATCACTGACGAATCCCACTGACATAGCGAATGTTTTTAATTATCATTTTATTGACTCTATAGACACCTTGACATTTAATAATTTAAATCATTATAATGACATTAAAAATGTGACAGTTCCTAACTCTATGTTTCTAAGTTCCGTGACTGAAGATGATGTTAAAAAAGAAATAATAGCTCTAAGTAACACTAACTCCGAAGGTTATGATGGAATTAGTACAAAAATAATTAAAACATGTAGTACAGAACTAATTTCTATATTGACATATTATTTAATTAATCGGTCATTCTCACCAGGAACTTTTTCTAGTGCCTTAAAACTTTCAATAGTTAAGCCATTGTATAAAAAAAAAACGATAAAAGTGATGTCAAAAACTATCGCCCAATTGCTTTTATACTAATTTTATCAAAAGTATACGAGAAATGCGTGAACAAAAGACTTGTAAACTTTTGCATCAAATGAACAATTTGGATTTCAAAAACATAAGTCAACAACATTAGCAATGTTTACTCTTCTGAGCAATATTCTCACTAGTTTAAATAATAACTACTTGACAACTGGCCTCTTCTTGGACCCTTCGCAAGCCTTCGACTTTGTGGCACATGATGTTCTGTTGAGAAAATTAGAAAACATAGGAGTAAGAGGACTAGCACTGCAGTGGATCAGTGGATCAAATCTTATATGAGTGATCGAGAACAATACGTTGTTATAAATAAAGTGCATGAAAACACACTCACTTCTTACTCTTCTAATTTTAGAGAAATTAAATGCGGCGTTCCCCAAGGGAGTGTGTTAGGTCCAATATTATTTATATTATATATAAATGACATATCACTAGTAACTAAACATAAATGTATATTATTCGCAGATGACATCTCGATTATTGTGGCATCTGATAAGAAATTTAATTCAAATTCTGATCAAGAAATGGACATTAATAATACTACTGACAAAATCTTAGAATGGCTTCAGATTAATAAACTAAAAATTAATCTAGATAAATCTAATAAATCGAAACATGCCATATACAATTTTAAACTTAATATAGCTAGAATAAAAGAAGTAACGCAAACTAAATTCTTGGGTGTACTCATAGATCAAGACCTAAATTGGAAAGTACATAGGTATAGATGATTTGTGCAATAGGATCAATAAATTTGTATATGCTCTTAGTCAAGTAAAGAACGTTACGCATAAAAAAACGGCAATAACGACGTACCACGCATATATAGAATCAATTTTACGCTATGGTCTTATTTTATGGGGGAACAGCACGGATAGAAATAGAATATTTAGAATATTTCTTGCACAAAAGAAATGGATCAGAGACATTTGTGTTATTCGTCCTGACGAGTCCTGCGAACCATTTTTTAAAAACTTACGTTTATTACCTCTTCCTTCACTCTATATTTATGAGATTTGTACTTTTGTCTATAATACTAAGGGATTCATGACGTCACCATAAAGACGTAAATTCAGTATGTGAAGGAAAAATGCGATATGACGGGTAGGTATCGCGGTGGCTTAGTGGTCATAGCGTCTGGTGTACCTAACCAGAAGACGCAGGTTCGAATCCTGCCCGCGGTCGAATTTTTCCTTTTCTAAATAACTATAATAAGGGATTGTTCAAAAAAGCATATGAAATTAATTCTAGACTAAAAAGGGATGCAGATAGACTAGTAAATAAGGAAACTCCTAAATCAGACAAATTTTCTAAAAGTTGTCTTGTAATGTATGTACGCATATAATAAAATCCCAAAAGAATTAAAATTATCAAATAATGTTAATATATTTAAAAATAAATTATATAAATGGCTAAATGATAACAATTTTTATGACTTAAAAGACTTTTTCAATAGTAAGATTTGATATATGTATTATTAATATTTTTTAACCTGACTTTGTAATTAATTATATGTATAAATTTTTGCATGCAATTGATACAATTATGTACAGCTAAACATGTGGAAAAACCAAAATGTAACACCCTCATACAATGTTTAACGCAAATAAAAACTTATCTTATCTTATCTTACAGATGCTCATTAAAACTACCTTATTAGTCTATTGGTCACAATCACGACTGCTACGCTTGAGACCTGAATTCAATATCCAGGTCGAGAAAAGTGTAATTGGATTTTTCTATGTTATTATCAGTAGCAGCTCGGAGTTTGGATTTGTGCCCGGTTAACGGCAATAGACTTGCTCCCTATTACATGGCACTTAAACATACCATTTATCGATTACATCGGATTACATTTGCATCGGTTGATGGATATACCTATGTATATTCATTAACCGATGCAAAGTTACATAGGAATCTTGATGATCATAATATCAAAGTCTGATTAAGGCCAAGAGACATAAAATCTGACTCCACTTCAACCTAGATAGGTCCTTAAATCTATTTAGATTAATAATTGGTTTAAATTTGTGGGTTCGATTCCCACAGGACACAAATATTTGTGTGGTTAAAACATGAGTATTTGTGTTTGGCGGCAGTTTCTTATTTACAAAAACAAAGTATATAAGTATTATATCCATTGTCTAGTACCCATAGTACAAGCTCTGCTTAGTTTGGGACTAGATGGTGCTGTGTAAAATGTCCGAAATATAATTATTTATTATTATTATTTTCAACCTTAACTTGAACTTGAATCTATATAATATCTATTGATTTCTGACATTTACGCGAATATTATACATTGAAATAAAACTACTTTTTACGGATTTTATCGCGTATATTGATATTATTAATCCCGACGTTTCGGACCCTTTACAGCGTCCATGGTCACGGGTAGACTGAGGTGGTGGGCGTCTTGATGATATAATTATAGCTATATAATATCTGTATTAATTTATTTATTTGGAACCAGAAATATGTTTTATTTTAGATTAAACTCGTTTATTTATAAATATTCAAAACGTTTTATCTAATTGAAATAGGAAATAGGAAAATAGAGGCAAAAAAAACACATACGGCAAAATTTTCCAAGGATTACGAGCAAGGTTTATAATAGATAACTTTTAAAACTTGGAGGTTATACTATACTTTGCTGAATTTCCTGAATAATTATTTATTAGGAAACTAAATAACTGAAGGCTAATTGTAAAAATGTTTTATTAATAGTAGGGGTTAAAGTATGAAATTGCCGATTTGTACTGTAAAATTGAAATTCCTATTTTTTTTAAATTTAACATATTTATTTAATCAATATAATTACCATTATTATCTAAACCTTGCTGCCATCTAATAGGAAGGCCATTTATGCCTTTGCGATAGAACTCTGGTGATCTAGATCCGACAAGCCGTTTGAAAGCATTTTGTACTGCCTCCTGGGAAGAAAACTTTTTATCACGTAAAAAATTGTCCAAATCACGAAAAAAATGGTAGTCTAAGTCTGGCGAATACGGAGTGTGACGAATGGTTTCTAATTGCAGTATATAGCACACCGGTACGTTCATTAGAGCCTCGGAGCCCCCTCCACGGTGTGCTAGCGATGGACGTGTGTTTTTAGTAACGACTAAAAACACACATCCATCCATAACTAGGTATAACCCTCGTTTTGCTTTATATGAGACGAAGGACTTCCTTGAGGATTTTCACACGTGGTAACTTATTACCAAATCCAAACGCTTAGTGTTATTGAGAATTTCATAGAATAATACAAAAAAATAATCAATCAAACCCAGGATCTATAGCGTAAGAGTCGTGCTTGATAACTGCCTAGATTAATGAGTCAGACATTTAAGAAATTGAACAAAAAATTAAACGAGGTAACAACGTTCGATAAAGGTGGTTATAGACTAGAACATTTAAGGTAGGAACAGACTTGTAACACACGACGCGACGTGACGCGAATGTAACGTGTCCATTCGCTAGATTATGTTATGTTGTGTTTCTAGATTTCAACAATCTACCAATAAACACGCGTGGGGTGTTATAATTGCCTACTGCTTTACTTGTAACGGAACATCAAGCATTCGCTATTTTATAAATTTCCTCGAACCACATTTCGAAAATGACGCTCGATATTTAGTTGAACTTGATTTAAGAAACAACGAGCGTTTAGTTGTAACAGTTATATGAGCAAACGAACGAGCGTGGGGGACGGTGGGGTGTAATTGATATAATTTTTTAAAGAAATGTTACAGGTATTTACGCCGAACACAGCGTCGACCATTCGCAATAACGTTACATTACATGGAAATGTTTTTAGTAAACTAAGTATTTGTTTGTATTGTACAATTCGTTAAAACGTTACATTAAAATGTAAGCATAGACTAAAGCGTTTGCTAGACAAACGCTATAGTCTATGCCCACCTTTAGATGTTTTGTGTCTACACAATTTTGAACAAAAAAATTGAAAAATGACGACGTTCGTATTCTAAAACTTATTGGGCGTTATTTGTTTAAGTACATACATCATTTTGGACAAAACTATCAATTAGAGTATGACGTTTTTATTTTTAACTATACTACTAGTTGTAATAAACTACTAATAGGCTTTTTTTTCACAAAAATATGAATATAATTTTGAACAAATATATGAAATAGCTACTCGTGTAGTTATTTTAATGCTTATCTATTATGTATCAGTTTTCCGGCAAAAAGAAATCTTCCTTAGTTTACTTGTATGAAGACAGAATTTAAGATATACCTATATATTTAAAAATACCATTAGTGAACAGCCATTAAAATCATTACTGGCATTTTAAAATAAAGTTTTTTTTTGTTTTAGTTAAAAAGCAAATTTTTAAATTATAACACGTGCAGTGTCCACGCTAAAATGACAAATAATATCATGTAACATAACATAATATAATATGCCAGCAAGCGTGTGTTACCGATGGGTAAGTACACTATGTATAGACGCCAGCTGCAGCTCGATTCACGTAATAAAAACCGTAGCGATGTCGCAGAGTTTTCCTATTCACAACCGTGATCGAATCGTTTTCAAATCGTTGAACTGTGTGATACAGTTCAGTATTAGTATTACTACAGTTTTGAATGATGTGAATAGGAAAACTGTTTCAACGATTACCTAAATCGCTGCGACTTCGCTACGGTTTTTAATTACGTGAATCGGGCTCCTGGTCAAGCTATCCAAAACTGTAAAATTTTCCCAATTGAATATAAACATTATTATTTTGTATTAAAGTTGAAAATCAATCGAAGAAATTTGACAGATTGTGGTAGCTTGATGTGCTGGCCTCTGTACATCCACAGTTCACCGATATGTTGAGGTCCCAGGGGGCAAGCCTATTGCCATTAACCGACCACAAATCCAAACCAATCATAATTAACTACTAATGGGATCAATTTCACAAAGCACGACTGCTAAGTATTTGCTAATTAATAATATCATAATTAGGTATGTAGCGACATCTACCGCGCTACATAGAACTACGAAGTCCTGAATCGCGCAAGCAACATTCGCAACGAAAGTTGAATGTATACAACCGCCCGACATCAACCGTCGGGCCGTGGCCCGCCAGGCATAACACCCGCCTGGTTGGAGGATCCTCCCTTTTCGTCGGAGGGGCAACACACCTCGCCTCTCCACAGGTATTATGTTTAACACGATAAAATCCATTAAAAAAAGGAGTTTATCGGTAGAAACATTTTTATTTACTTAATTAATCGCAGGCAGTCACGTTCACGCACGTTGCCGGACGACAGCGATGCCGAGGAATACTTTGACACCTTCTAGCGTTTTTTCTTTTATTTGTTATAGGTGAGTATGTATATTTTGTAAATATGTAAGGTAAATCTATTGTAAATAATGTATAATTGATTAAAGATCATTATTGTTAACTATATTAGCGGAGATTAATATTAATTAAAAACTTATTAACAAACTAAAATAAAAAAGCTACAAAGTAAACTAAACTAAAACTAGACTAGAAAAGAGCATCAAAAAAATTCTCCGCATCGCTATCGTCTGGTAGGGTACCCAAGAGGCTGGCTGAATTGCCACGTTGAATGGCAATGCTTATTCTCTGGTCGAAGTACCAGGCCAGCCTTTGGGTCACGTGAAGCGTCGTTCAGGCGTATGAAAATATTTAAAAAAAGGAAAAGAGCACTCGGACCCCAGGCTCCAGCGTTTTAACCCCAAACAGTTCGAAAAATAACTGCTTATAATTTTTTTATACAGGATGTATCAAAAACCCTGTCCGATCCTTAAGGGTCGTATAAGGTGTCGTATTACGTACACAAACACGTAAACGATAATTAGATACGAGATATTTTTTTTTCCCCGATTAATTTAAATATAATTTAAAAAAAAACTAAACCTTTTACATGTCAACACTCAATCCACGAAATAAAGTTTATTCAATTCGATCTACACTAGTGTCAAAGAAACCGCCCGAGCAATTTGCCGCTTTTTGATCCTTTGTCATGTGCCGCCATCGCCAGCCCGCTCTGTCGCGTGCCGCCAAACAAATTTAATGCGAATGAATCTTACCTACTGGGCCTACACGTAGATATTAGCTGATATCGATTAGGCATAGTTATGTTTACCTAATAATTGACGTTCTTTTGTGTTTTTCATAAGTATCAGCTGTTACGTATTAGTCATAGGGATGATTACCTCCTACCGGGCCTACGCGTAGGTATCAGCTGGTATCGTACAGGAATAGTGTTGCTTACCTAATAGGTACCTAAATAATTTTTGACGTTGTTTTTCAAGAAACAATGAACTAAATGTATTGCTTTGTTAAAATTATTTTGTAAAACATGAACTAGATATCTACAAAATTCTGCGATCGTGTTCCTTAAGTGAACTTCCAATAGGTACTTACTGATATTCCACGTCGTGTTTTCGTGGTCTTTCGGCATTAGGGTAATGAGTCTTGTACTCATTCATGGATACTGCTTGACACGTGTTCGTACACGTGTACACGTGAACTTCAAGTTCATGGAGACGTTGGATACACGCTCCGACGGCACTGGCATACCTTGCCTAGCAAAACGCACCCCATACTCTCACTCACTCGTAGTCTTTTCGAACATCTGCATAATTGCAGCATAAGCACATTGGAACACGACATTGACAACAGATTGGAATACGACATTACTCACGATACGATGGGTAATCGAGGTGATAAGAGATTCACGGACGTCCGATCGGAAGCGAACTCTACGCGAGACTGACATGTCAAGGACAACAATTGGCTTACACGTGCCGCTCTGTAGGTAGTTAGGTACAGTCTGTCGGCGACGACAAAGCGCGCACGGAGCGGCACCGCTTGGCGGCATCCTTTGAGGTAAAAATGAAAAATAAATTGGTAAATATTAAAAGATTTCGCCGCTGGGTGGAGTATTGTCAACTTATGAAATTTTCCCATATTTAGTGGAGAATTGTGTAAGTTTATTAGAAGAAGAAAAATCGATACTTTCTGGTTTCTTTAATATCTTATTTTTATTTATGTTTATTAGTAAGTATATAAGAAAGGGAATACGCCTCTTTCGGATCGGACAGGGTTTTTGTTACATCCTGTATTTTAGCCGTAGTTTTTTTTCTCAATATAAGTAATTTATAAATACTTTATTCTACACAGAGGGTTAGTTTTGCTTTATTTAAAACATGATCCTATCCTAGCTTATCCTACTAATCCTATCCTACTTTCCTATTCTATCTGTACTACGTCCTACTATAATAATAAAAATGTGAATGTTTGTGAGGATGGATGGATAGATGTTTGTTACTCTTTCACGCTAAAACTACTGAACGGATTTTGATGAAACTTTACAGTATTACTACTCAAATATCAGAATAACATATAGGCTATAATTAATAACGATTTTGAGTTAATAAGCCAAATTACAACGATAATTAAAAGTATATTTTCCACGCTATAAGTGTAAATCGTGTTTCTATGCAAATAAACCATATTATCTTTTCCACGCTGACGAAGTCGCGGGCGCTAACAATAGATATATTAAACGTCTCCAGGTATCCAATAGATAATTCAATAGAACACAGTGTGGGATCGTAGTTTTGAATTAATATTCATTACTGTCTTGGATAAACCTTCGCGTTTGCACGAGATAAGAAACCATAGAGGAAATAGCAGACACACAAAGTACACCTGATTGGCGTCTTGTTTGTACATGCTGACCTTTAACTGAGGTTATGGGGTTAAAATCTTGCATCTAACTACAAGGAAATGAGTTTCAAAGCCAACATGCCAATACTATGGCCAACCTTGGAAGATTAATATTGATCCCATTAAGACGTTCTCATTGTATCATTTTATAAACTAGTTTATCTACCCCAGCTTCACACGGGTGAAGTATTCAATATTAAGTATGAAGTAACTATTAATAAGTCTTATAAATCTCCTATTGCTAAAATGTGTTTTGTCTTCTTTTGTCTGTAATAAAATATTACGGGTTAGAAAAAGACAAAAGATATTTTAGCAATAGATTTCTCAGACGTTTTATATTTTTATGAATAACACTGTTAGTATTTAAAGTTATTAAGTAGATAAAAATATACACAGGATAGCTTATAACATGAATCGAAAAAAAATGTGTTATTTTTTTTTACAAAAAATCTCAAATAAATTTGTTTCTTGGTGGTTGATTTTGTATGGAAAATATTTGACAAAAGCTTGCTCTTGCGAAGTAAAATCAAATACCTACACAATTTTGCCAGGGAATAAAAACCTTTGAATTTTTTCAGGTCCTTATTTTTTAATTACCCTTAATGTTACCCTAAGTAAATTATTTTTTTTTCTTTATTTCATTATTTATTATTGACTAAACTCCTGGTTACTCTACAGTATGTACAAATGAGTGGGTATTATTTGTGTTGTGCCAATGGTAGACTACACTTACGGGATGCGTAAGCGCAAGTCAGATCCCGGTCGTTCAGCCCGGTCTCTTTGTCGGCTTTGGCGCTGGCCACCAACGTTTGGGGCAGTTAGATAGTAATTTAACTGGCTCGTTTGAACTTGTTTAACCTCGTCGATGTCACCGCGCTTGTGTGCATAATAGACTAAACCCGTTCCGAGCTTTCCAAAGAACGTTAGTGACTCATGCGGAGGTTTTGCAACACTTTAGTTAGCAATGTTGTTTTGTACCAGATAAATATTCATGCTTAGATTCCCCGAAAGATTACGCAAAGGTATATTAAATGGATACCCACAGTTCGCCGGTATGTTTAGGCCCCATAAAATTGACCTGTTAATCGTAAAGTAGTCGGGCTAACGACCACTTGACGGATGAGGCCACTTAGTCCTTTTATAATAATATCTTATCTTTCTATATATTATGTATATACATCATCATCTACTACCCATATACTACTGGGCACGGGTCTCCTCTCATATTGAGAGGGATTAGGCTATAGTCCACCACGCTGGCCTAGTGCGGGTTGGCAGACTTCACAAACCGTCGAGAAAAATCTCTAAGGTATGCATGTTTTCCTTCACCGTTTAAGCGAGTAATAATTAATTATTAATACGCACATGAATTCGAAAAGTCAGAGGTGCGTGCCTTGGGTTCGAACTCGAGACCTTCGACTTGGCAGTCCAATGGTCACACCACTAGGCTATCACTGCTTATGTATATACATAATTATATAAAATTATCTTGTTACAATGTTAGTTGCCATACTCCTCGGAAACGGTTTTATATGTATTATACAGGGTGTTACAAAACTACCCGTAAAGCCGAAAGGAGGTTAAATGGGGCCTTATAACGAGTCATACACAATATTTAAGAACCGTAGTAACACTGTATAACACACCCAAAAAAAGGAAAACAACAACATTTATGAATGAAAAATAGAAAAACTAGTAAATATTAAAATAGGTACGTAGGCCTTTCTGTTAAATAATCTGGTTCCCTGACATGACAGCTGACAAAATTTTTGGCTTATCAAAGCCAAAAATTTTGTCAGCTGTCATTAATTATATTTTTACGGGGTATTTTGTAACACGTTGTATATTCGGTAGGTCTGAGACTCGATCGTAATCTATTTTTCATACCTCTAAGTGACAAGGGTGGTCCACCCCAAATATTTTATTTTTATTTTTGTGTAATTTTTTTATGATGTGGCATAAAAAAATACACACAACCCTAAATTTTTACACTTCTAACACCTACCCCCATTTTTTATAGTGAATTATTATATGGCAAACAACGTTTGCTGGGTCAATTAGTATTTATATAAAAATTCAAGTATTTACCCTCAATAATTTACAAGGAAAGTCAACTCTGGTTTATTGATTTGTGACATTTACGCGAATATTTATCGCGTAATATTGATATTACTAATCCTTACGTTTCGGACCCGGGACGGGTAGACTACCCGTGACCATGGACGCTCTAAAGGATCCGAAACGCCCGACGTTTTAATAATATCAATATAACGCGATAAAATCCGTAAAAAAATAGTTTTCTCTCAATTCTGGATCCCTTCACAGCGCCATTGTATTTAATACCAAGCTTACGATAAGCATATTCAATATCGAGAAGATTATTCAAATTAGGTCGGTAGTTCTTGAGGTACAACGATAAAATATACTTTCTCTTTTATTCGACAACACGATATGGAAACACGTGGCTTATTATGTAATTTTTACGTGCATAGAACACGATTTTAGTCGGTATAATTTTTTTAAGTGGCTCGTGACTATGGTCCTATCCTGGGTTCCATTACCGGTCGAGCAAAGTGGATTTTCATAGAATTCATTTTCCATGGTCACGGGTAGACTACTACGGGTACTAGTCTACCCATGACAATGGACGCTGTAAAGGGTCCGAAACGTCGGGATTAATAATATCAATATAACGCGATAAAATCCGTAAAAAGTAGTTTTATTTCAATGTATAATTATACAACAACTTTGTTAGGAGTAAGTTTTTTTATACAACAACTTTGTTAGGAGTAAGTTTGAGTACTGTAGTACAGTATGGAGTCCGGGTTACAAGGTTCACACGATTCGTATAGAGCGCTTACAAAAGAGACTGGTTCGTCATACTTCTTTCAGAGCAGGAGTTTCAAGGTCAACTTCATATGATTACAGGCTTAAATTCTTCAAGATGATATCTCTGGAATCGCGGCGTACACTTTCCGACCTATTGTTCCTATACAAACTGCTTAGCAATTATATCGATTGCCCGGCCCTCTGGGCCAAAATAAACATTAATGTGCCTTATAATGTTCCTCGTTACCCTGGTTCACTCTTTAGACCGCCTCGTAGCAGAACTAATCTTGGCAAACACTCACCTATAATAAGACTATGCAACAAGTACAATGAGATATCGGTTGCCAATAAGGACATAGACATTTTCAGTAACTCATTGACTACCTTTAAAAAGAACATTATCTGTCAGTTAGAGAAGAGTTCGATGACACTCAATGGTGAACACTATTAATTAAGTAGTTATCAATCGAATTTGTTTATGTGTAATTCTATTTTCTTTTTTTTTGTGTTGTTTGTATTGTATATTTAATTTAGTTTTTCTTTTTCTCTCTCTCTATGTGTAAAGATTATTGTGCATGTCGTGGTCTCTTTTAAGTGAGAAAGCATTTTATCTACAACCTTTTTTGTTTTTTGTACATCCAGCTTAAGTAATGTATTAAATTTCTTGTTAGAGATCCAAATAAATAAATAAATAATATTCGCGTTAATGTCAGAAATCAGAATTCATTTTTCTAGACCTTGAGCCTCCCATCCTAATTTCACAAAAATCTTAATTTCAGCCATACAGCATGACGTACGAAGCTTGGTGTAATGGGGGATCATAGATCCGGGTGCCAAAGAGTGCGAATGCGGTGCCCATGACCAGACCATGCTACACTTGCTGGAATGCCCAAAATGCTCGTACACTTGCACCTTTGAAGATCTAAAGAATGGCACTGATGCTGCAATTAACGTGGCCACCTAATGGGCTTCATCATCAACCCATATACTGTCCCACTGCTGGGCACGGGTCTCCTCTCATATTGAGAGGGATTAGGCTATAGTCCACCACGCTGGCCTAGTGCGGGTTGGCAGACTTGACAAACCGTCGAGAAAAATCTCTAAGGTATGCAGGTTTCCTCACGATGTTTTCCTTCACCGTTTAAGCTAGTGATAATTAATTATTAATACGCACATGAATTCGAAAAGTCAGAGGTGCGTGCCTTGGGTTCGAACTCGAGACCTTCGACTTGGCAGTCCAATGGTCATACCACTAGGCTATCACAGCCTACTGGGCTTAAGTAATATAAATAATGTATTTACCACGACACGAAAAGAAAAAGAAGAATCTTGACATTGAGGTAAAATAGCGTTAGAAATGTTTAACAATCATTAAAGCAACGACAATGGCAACATGACAACAGTCAATGTTTGTAAACAACGACCGAGGCAGATCGTGCACGTGAACCAGTTTACAAAAGTAATGTTTCGTTGCTGCGTCATACAAAAAATATATTATTGTAGGCGGTACTTATCTCAATACTTATATTTTAGGACAAAGAAACATTGACCCACAAAAATACCTATTAATTGCAGAGTATTTATGACTCTCATAATAATTAAGATCATTATGTCTGTGAAGATAGAAGGGCTCGTGGTAAAGTATTAACTAAGCTGATCAACCGATCTGCAAGGTTAAGCTGCGCTAGTCGCGGTCAGTCTGTGGAT
Organism: Acronicta alni; assembly: GCA_964056405.1. NCBI lineage: Eukaryota > Metazoa > Arthropoda > Insecta > Lepidoptera > Noctuidae > Acronicta > Acronicta alni. The sequence continues at coordinate 8,081,787 of OZ043936.1, forward strand.
GGGTGACCATTCATGACATATCGAGACCCCTCCGTGTCTCAGAGAGCACGTAAAGCCGTCGGTCCCGGTTGTCATACGAACACCTATAACAATCGTTAATGGTAATCAGAAACCCAAAAAGCCTGACAGCCAGTCTATCCTCAGGGTATCAGTATTACCCAAAAATTGGATTGCGGAGGTCTGATGACAGTCGCTTCGTGTAAAATACTGATATTCAGCCGCAACTGAGGTTACGAGCCGTTCGAAAGTTTTCCGAAACTTCGGAGTCCGATAAATTCAATTTTTCTAACGGGTAAAAACACATCGGGAGTAGGGACAGCTGTCAAATTGTGTTGTCATTCATTCTTAGTTCGGGCCCCGAACGAATCATCAATGTAATACGGAGTAGGAAACGCCCGTAACTAAGGTCGAAACTACGGACTTCATGCTTAGGGAGTAAACCCCCTGGTTAGACTGGAAGCCGACCCAAATATAGTTGGGAAAAGGCTCGGAGAAAAAAGAATATGACTGTCTGTGAAGATATAAATTACTTATAGCGAAAGAAAAAAATCGATCTCAAGTAAGATTTCGGCCAGCGTATTTTATATGGAGCGGCGACAAATGCATTCTGCTCGTGCCTGTCGTGACAATCGATTTCGAGAGAACGTAACCTCGTACGTAAGTGTGGAATTTGTTCATAAGGAGAATGTGTGTTATTAATATCCTCTTTGTATATGAGATAAAAACAGGTTCGTGTCGAGACTATAGCTTAAAAGGAATGATTGCGACGCCTGTGGTCTAGTGGTTCGAGTGCCAGACTGCTGATCATGGGGTCGTGGGTTCGATTCCCACAGGACACGAATATTTGTGTGGGTAAAACATGAGTATTTGTGTTTGTCTGGGTGTTTCATATGTATTTACAAAAAAAAAGTATACAGGGTGGAAGGGACATCGACGCGCAACGGCTTACCATAACTTCAGTACATGATTCTGGACCCCCCTGCGTTGGAATTTTTCGTCGGCTTTTTCTTAAATTTTACAACTCGCAAGTGAACTCTAAGGAAACTCTAAGGAACTCCTTCCACCCTGTATAAGTATTATATCCATTGTCTAGTACCCATAGTACAAGCTCTGCTTAGTTTGGGACAAGATGGTGCTGTGTAAAAATGTCCCAAAATATTTATTATTATTTATTTATTTATTATTGCGGCGAGAAAATGATTTCATCCCTTAAAGGTTTCACTACAAAGCTTTTCTTTATCACTCGTATTTAAATAAAACGTCAAGAAAAAATCAATAACTTACCCATGGTAGCCATAAGGAACTGGTTGGTGACACCCCCATTTTTGAGGCGCGCAACCCACCGCACCGGAAGTACGCCGAGCATGTTGCGCACGCGCTGCCGCGCCGCTTCCGATGTGCGTGCGAGCGCGCGTCTCAGTGACGCATGTTCCGGGAGAAGAATTCTGGGAACAAGAGACAAGTTTGAATATCAGAAGGACTATAGTAACAATCGCTCTGAACTGAAGTCTACCATTTTGACACAGCTGTGGAGAGGGAATTTGGACAAACCGCGTGGCAAACCCGTGTTGAATGATTTATGATTTTTACTAATTTAAACCTTTTTGCCTAGGAAATAACTTTAAAGTCTACCTGCAGAGTAGGAGCATGATGATGGTATAAAGAATAATGAATACCGCACAATTAAATGACCAAATTGTTAAGTGTCCACGTCCTGTTGCTATTAGGTAGGTACTGTTTGCCAAAACTTAATTAGTAGTTATCATTCCATCGGCTCTGTGTGTACAATTAGAACAATGTACTCATTGTTTTAGTACATACTTAGCTGGCTACTAAATTGCTGACGTAGTTGTAAATTGTATTGCTTCATTGGTTTAATCATTAGTGGGAGATCAATCAAAAGTGTATTTTGGTTTTCCTATGAAATTTTCAATAGAAAATCGATTTGTGCCCAGTTAGGTACGAGTATTGCTAACTGGGCACAAATCCAAACTTGCATTGGACCTACTTATCGGCAACCTATGGCGGTACCTACATTAATAGCCAGTTAACAATACGAGTAACTATTGCTAACTCGGCACAAATTCGAACTTAAGTACAAGGGACCGATCTATCAGCAACCTGTGGCGGTACATTAATACACCTCTGCCTAACCCTTCGGGGAATACAGGCGAGATGGTATGTTAATATTGTATTAAATGGTCAACTTTAAATATGCTCTACCATATAACTATCTACCTATGCATCACAGGATACCTTACAACCTGTACATTAGTACTTAGGTATTATTTTTAAATTTAGCTAAACACAGATTTTATAAAATCTTGTATCATAAGCTACAGAATGCCCACTGCTGAACAAATGCCTCCTCCATAGACTTCCAGAAGGACAGGTCCTCCTTGGCCCATATCGTTGGAGGCCATCCTACGCAGCGCTTTCCGGTGCCTGATCTCCACTCAAGAACCTTTTTGCCCCATCGGCGATCAGTTCTACGAGCTATATGGCCGGCCACTGCCACTTCAGCTTGCTTATTCTTTGTTTGTTTCAAAAAGTCCGGGTGCGAGAGAACCCGCGAGCAACCATTATTCAAAAGAAATCGCTAAAGGAGGTCATCGGAAGTCCATACAACTCAGCCCAAATTTGTATCCGAGGTACATGACAACTGCCAAGTTGACAGTTTTTACTATGGAATCGATAGCAAACTGAATGTGCCAAAATGGCGTGCGTTTGACATTTCAAAACTGACACTGACAGAAGATAGCTATCAAGTTGTCAGTTTTTACTATAAAAACACTACGAAACTGATTACAAATTTAAAGATAATTCTTCTCATCCCCTAGTGAGCATAAAAAAAAGTATGATTAGAGATTTAACCAGTGTAATACAGGGCATTTTTTCCAATATGTGTACCCTCAGTACATAATTTGGGCAGATTTTGACGATATCTTTTATAAGGAACTTTCCTTTGTTCTTATCTTATCATAGTAATCCACTGGCTTACAACTTTACAAGCTGTATTATAAGACTGCTTATCGATTATTCATGTCATAGGAAATTATAAGGCAGTGTATATGGAATGCCGGGGCAGGTACAAATCCTTGCTAAGCCGATTTGATCAAGGTTGTCTGTTAGAATGCCGTTCACATGAAGCAAGCGCATTATATTTTATGTGATATAGTATCGACTTAGAAGAAATTTGAAAGGATAATTTTGACTAATAGGATGAAAAATATAAATCCTTAGGTACAAGTACAATATTTTAAACGCGAAAGTAAAACTGTCTGTGATATATTGGTCATTGTCAGTTGTCAGATTCAAGTTCATCTTATAACACAGATAATCTTTAGCCCTTTTGCAGTCGATACAATTATCACGGTATGAACGCATGCTCTTGCGCGTGAAGCGATGTCACAGGTCACGCCGGAAGAGATTAAATCAAAGCTGTAGGTACATAATAATGATAACAGATGATGTGGTTCATATGGAGACGACAACACGACAATGAACGAAACCACAACCTAGTCTGAAAACCTCATATCATTTAAGAGAGGTAGGGCATAGTGGGAGTAATACCACTCAAATTGGACCTGCCCGACTGGGGAGTACCTCCGCCTTGCAGAAAATCGAAGTGAAACAACACAGCTTTGAGCTGTTGTGTTCTTTACGGTGAACAAGATTGCCAGTGCTCCGCGAGGAAACGTTGTGTTGGCCCTTATGCCAATCCAACTATTCCTCTTTCGTTTTACAGGTTCGGTAACACGCAAGTGATACCCTTGGTGTTCCAAGCGTCTATAGGCTACGATAACCGCTTACCATCAGGTGGGCCGTAGCCCGTATGCTTGTTTGCCACCTTAGTGGTATAAAAAGAACTTTAAAACAGAAATAGGTACTAATTATAAAAAAAATTAATTCCCATAGGTACATGATTTTTCTTTTCTGTTTCTATTATTTCATCTATCACCTGGGGATGCGACAGGGTATATAGTCTGTCGGATTCGTACCGACTAAAAAGCGCACTTGCCTTCACTTGCCCTATAGTCATGGCTATGCGATCATTGAAATTCGCCACGACCCACGACAGGACAAGTTTGTCACCTCGTCAATTGAATTTGTACAACCCACACTTATATGGAAGCTTTATTAGCCTTATTTTGAGTCCTCACGCTACCTATTTTAAATTGCTGCCTAAGATTTTTACAGACAATTTTATTGGTATCGTCCTCTCCATCGTCTAAAGCATCGGTTATTGATGATGTAGTTTAGAGAATTCTGGTGGTTTTGTAGCTGATATGACACAGACTACGGGGACAGGGAGAAATACGGCTTTAGTTCACAATAATTGTGGTCCAGAGCTGTTCAGGATGCTTAAGGTGTAAAGACTTCTGGAACGTCATCGACTTTTATTGCTCATTGTACAGTAGCCATGTCATGTTCATGTCAAACTCTTTGGCCGATAATTACTTAGAAGTTTAGAACGTATTCTCTGTCAAGTCATAGAAATCGTTCGTTACCTAACTGTTTTGTCGCTGATTGTACCTACACTATCTCGGTTTCTCAAAATGAGAACAATCAGAACATAGTTGACGTTAAACAATCAATTGCACAACACAGTGTAAAGAAATTCGGCGAGCAATGTCAACACGAGGCGCACGAGTCGAGAAACAAAACATCCGATCATACGCACGCGGCCAATGTCAATGATTGTTTTCAGCATTCCAATGATGAGTCATATATTTTCACATCATTTGGTTGCACCGTGTAGAATAGATAACAAAATGTTAGTAATACTAATTAATTAATCATCCTTCAATTGACATGCATTCATCACGTATTTACGTTACTAGGACAAGATAATATAGATTATGTTTATGTTAGTCTAGAAGTCAAGTCAATAGCAAATTTAAAGATGTTCCAGTGACTTAAGATTCGAAATCAAGAAAACAACTTATCGGTTCATAATATGAGGGTCATTGGAAAATAAAGCTTTCGAGAAATCGGACGTTGATTTCATTTCTATACATTTCTTTTGCATAAAAAGAAATGTATGGAAATGAAATCAACGTTCGATTTCTCGATTCGAATGTTAAATAGCAATTTATTTATTTCGCTAGCGTTGATCGAAAAAGTTTGTTTAGCGACTTTAGCTCTTCATGCGATGACTAGAAGGATTTCCGTAAATAAAAAATGCCAGAGACGCTGGCTCGCTCTAAACTCCTGCGCATATCAATAGGCGCACCACGAAATAATTGTGTCGTAACTTATGTCATACCGAAACTATGGCTGGAGACGTGATAATGTGGCGACAAAATTATATCGCGGCATGTACATTAGCCCTTGGTTAGGTTACAGGCAGAACAGTGAAATAACTACAGAGGCCAGGACATCAAGCTACCCCAATCTGTAAAATTTCTTTGATACAAAATAATAAAGTTCATTTTCAATTGGGAAAATTTGACAGTTTTGGATAGCTTGACCTGCTAGCGTCTGTACTTTCGTCTAATAAAAAAAAAAATCAATTTAAGCAACCTCTAACAAAGCCAATTTAAAAAAAAATCTATTTAAGTGTAACTAAGTGCGTATTTGCCAATAGGCTAGTGGCGTGATTATTTTTATGGCTCCTCCAATAAAGAAGATAAAAGCATTTTAATTCTACGCCAGACAGAGCGTACTGTACCAACAATTGTGACGTCGGCTGTTCATTAATATCTTGAAAACTTTATTAGTGAATTTGAATTTTTCAGTATATAGATTACCTACATATTTTTAATAAATGAAAATCTAGTCTACACCGCTTCTCTCCTATTTTATTGTAAAATATATATATACAGGGTTAAGTGTCAATCACCGGCTAAATTTACCGAGATTATTCGGTATCGATAATATTTTCGATTTAAGAAATATTTTTTTATGCTGGCTTCTGTACCTACACCTCCGTGTACCTCCGTGACCTCACTCTCCAGCGAGTCGTTATCCTTATTGCGTTTTTATGAAATTAGACTTTTAACGGACATTTTTATATGCATTTTTTTACAATATAGTTAATTTGACAATAATGTTTAAAAAACACACTAGGTTTTATTTTAACTGCTTAATTTTTAATTGACCCTGTATAGTTACTCATTATGTATACCTATATGGCTTTACTTTATTTAGTTTTCCTATTAACATATTGTTTGTTTAACCATGTCTAACAGGTGTTTATTAGATCCGCAGTGGAAATGGTTGTGTAGATAGTTTACCTTTATGAAACGTGCGACTTCTGTGATATGCATCGTCATGATGCCTTTGTAGCATTTGCATTGATACAGTATTTCTATTGGGTGTACCGAAAGGGCCTATTCTTGGTCCTTTTTTATTTTTAGCTATATTATATTTTTTAATTTCAGCCTGTATAATGGATTGCCATTTGCCCCATTTATAGGACCTAAACATACCGGCGAACTGTGGATGTACAGCCGTTTAGAATGAGGAAGGTAAAATGTTTTATTATACGTACACTTAAATTATATTATTCGCATTATTTTTCTATGAATATTATCTTAGGTCGAGGTCAGCATTAGATTTGTTTTTTTCCTCTAAAAAAATTGGCTGTTACAAGCATATTTTTTTAGTAAGTTTGAATGATTTACGTAAATTTATAGTATGCAATAACTTGTGTCCTATGAACTAACTTAATATTCATAAGTTATTTTTCTTCTGTTCTGCCTCATTAGCACAGTGTTTCAGAGCACGACTGCTACGCAAGAGGTCCTGGGTTTGATTTCCAGTTCACGTTATTGTAGTTTTCTTTGAAATTTTCAGTGCAGGTTCGGACTTGTTCGGAGTTTAGAGTAGCGCCCGGTCAATGGCAATAGGCTTGCCCCGTGTTACATGAGATCTAAATTGACCGGATAACTGTATGATGTACAACTGTACATTACACTTTTCGTGCAGTATACCTCTGACTAACCCTTCGGGGAATACAGGCGTGATGGTACAGACGCTGCTGGCGTCTGTACCATCACGCCAAGCTATCCAAAACTGTCAAATTTTCCCAATTGAATAATGAACCTTATAAATTTGTATTAAAGTTGAAAATCAATCAAAAAAATTTGACAAATTGTGGTAGTTTGATGTGCTGGCCTCTCTAAGTTATGTCATTATTTCTGTCAGTCTAATTTTAATCAACGTCCTGCTATATTGAGTTCAAACATATTATGACAGTCTCCATAAATCTAATTTAATATATTTTACGAACCTTAAAAATCAAGAATCATAAAAAAAAAAACAATTTAGTTCGTTTATTTATTTTATTTATTTATTTTTATTTAATGCTTTATGCACAACAAATTGTACAGAGGCGGACTTAATGCTAAAAGCATTCTCTACCAGTCAACCATAGGGTGATACAGAGACAAAGCGTGGCAGATGCATTAATCAGTCATACTGAAAAAACGTTGATCCATATTAAATGCTACTTAAATATCTACTAAGTTTATACTATAATACATACATAAAGTATTCATTTATATAAAATAAAATACATAAATAAACAGTAATAAATACATACCTAACAAATTCATGAATTTAAATAAATATTTATATATATATATATATATATTATAATAAATACTACAAAATATCAGTGATGAGATGATTCTGCCAATTTCTTTCGAAGATACTCACGAACTTTCGTTTTAAACGAATAACGACTAGTTGCCATATTTACGCCTACTTCTCGATATTATTATAATCGATTGACTGCAATTTAATGAATGGAGTATCGATTGTATCGAGTGATTTATTTCTGTGTTAAATGGCAATTTATTTTTAGACCTCGTTTGTATTATGAATTTTTATTGTATGTGTGCATGTGTGTGTTTGGCCAGCAATAATAATTATGAGTAAATAAATTGAACAGATACAAAAATAGAATGTTCTTCTTTACGTATCGTGTAAATACATCACTCATAATATATTATTACCTAAAGGTGTTTTTTGGTGTGTATCAAAATTAACTTTTGTTACGCCATTTTGAAGTTTATTTTTCCTTCTAATGCGAAATATAGATAAGATTATGTTTATTTCCGTTAAAAAATATATTTTTATAAATCGGCGCGTAGTATTCGCACGGGTCACATCTTGTTATTTATATTACTTGAGCTCAGTAGGTGGAATGTTTTTTTTACGGTTCCGTACCTCAAAAGAAACCGTCCGTCTGACAAGACCCTTTTTCTCAGGAACGCGTGGAGGTGTCAAGCTAAATTTTATATCAAATACTCAGGTCTAACTGTCCCTTGGAGCTGTGAAAAAACCAAACTTCTAAGCCAATGCAATCAAAAGATACAGCCGTTTATGCCGCAAATTTTCGAAACTCAAGGGAATCAAACCCTAGGTACATGGTACTTCCCGTGAACTCAGAATCTTGAAATTTGGTACAAAGCAACGTCTTATAGCACAGATAAAGGAAAAGTTGCGAAAACAGTTACATCATCATAGTCAAAGTTACATTAAATAAAAATAGTTTTAATAATTTTACAGTTACTACCCCTTTCCTCATGAACGCGTAGAGGTATTAAATTGAAATTCATATCAAATACTCAGGTCTTTACTACCTTTAAGCTGTAACAAAATCCAACTTCTATGTCAACGCAATCAAAAGTATACCTACAGGTTTGTACGGAACCCTCGGTACGCGAGTAAGACTCGCAGTTGGCCGGTTTTTTTTAAGCGATAGAATCAAATGTACCTACCTAGTCATTTTTTTCTAGAGGCCATTAATTGTAGTCATTAGTTTTGAATGAGACTTAACAACTGAGGTCTCCAGACGACAACGCGCGAGTGATACTCACCCTTAAACTGCTGAACCAAATTTGATGAATTGTGGTACAGAGTTAGATAGGATATAGGAGGACATAAGCTACTTTTTGTTTCAGAAAGGCTTTTGGGATGTGAGTAAAACAGTGGGAAACAGTAAGTATCTTATATGTCGGTGCCCCCGAAAAGCTTCGTTGACAGCAGACACACAATACTGTAATTACTTCAATAAAATTTTATCATAACAAGTGCTTGGTGCATCAATTACCAGTTCTATCCAGTTATAACCGATTTTACATCTTCAGACGGCTCTGTTAATGATATGAAGACACACGCTCTAGCGAGAAGATTAAATGGAGTTTTTTTTTTCTTTTTGACCTAATTAGAATTGAATAATATGACCTATTTTGTGATAACAAGCAAGCAAGTAATTATAGCATTAAAATTTAATAATAATTATGTTTCTACTTACCGATTATTGTTATTATGAATAAGTAATAATCTATATTTTTTTTTTTTTTCAAAAACCTAAATCTATAATTAAATAAAAATAAACTTATCTACACTACTTACTAACAAACTATAATAAAAAAGAAAAACAAAAAACTACAGGGTAGACTAAGCATTGCCATTCAACGTGGCAATGCAGCCAGCCTCTTGGGTACGCTACCAGACGATGGCGATGCGGATGAGTTTTTTGATGCAATTTTTTAGTCTAGTTTTAGTTTAGTTTACCCTGTAGTTTTTTGTTTTTCTTTTTTATTATAGTTTGTTAGTAAGTAGTGTAGATAAGTTTATTTTTATTTAATTATAGATTTAGGTTTTTGAAAAAAAAAAAAAATTATAGGTAATTAATTTGAAAAAAAAAAAAAAAAAAAGTAATAATAATAAACATTTATTCAAATAGGTACTACATGACAGAAACTTGTTACATAGTTTTTCTTATGTATATTGTATATTATTTACATTACATTATGTGCCTGAATTAGGTACTTAGGCCGTACCACCATCTATTGCGATCGTTTTCCGATTGAGAGAGAGGGTTGTCGCTCTATAAAGAAAGAAAGAAAGAAAGAAAGAAAGAAAGAAAGATAATTTATTTGCGTAGAATACAGGTGGTACCAGATATAAAATTGGTGGTTTTGGAACAATACCATATTCTGTCTACTTATAGCATGCAAATTAATTTAACATTTATATTAATTATAATTATTAAGTTAATTATTATTAATATGTATTATTATTATTTATAAAACTCTAGACACAATAAAATATAGAACCACATTTATACAAATCCGAGACAGATGCTTTTACATTAGATTTTTAGTGACAAACATGCTGTAAAAACTCTTGTACAGTATAGAAACATTTATCTATCAACCATTTACGTAAATCTTTTTTAAAATATTTGAATGGGAGTTCCCTTAAGGACTTTGGCAATTCTATAAACTATATAGCACCAACCCTTTCTCACAACCTAAAAATGATCGCAATAACACTTTGTGGTACCCCTTACCTAATCCTGTTTCAGGCGAGAAATTATGGTCTAAAATAATCACTTAGGTATGGGATTATTTTAGTGCTACACGTATAACACGTATTATATTACGTATAACACATTACGTATAGGTATTGAAAGAAAGAAAGAAAGAAAGAAAGAAAGAAAACAAATGTGTTTCCCACGACTGCGACTTAAAGGCCTGGGACCTTATAATGTCGCAGCCATTATGGTTATGTGCACCACTGTAGGTCTCAGAGATTGAAATATATTAGTATTTTATTGAACATACCCTATCTTAAAATAAGATGGCTGTCTTTTGCGGGGTGTTGGATTAGGAGTATAATTATATGAAAGTGCGTTGGTCGATAAAAATGGGCATATCTAATATATAAAATTCTCGTGTCACAGTTTTCGTTGCCATACTCCTCCGAAACGGCTTGACCGATTTTGATGAAATTTTTTGTGCTTATCGGGGAGGTCTGAGAATAGGCCAACATCTATTTTTTATACCCCTAAATTTTTTTTTTTATGGCAAAACAACGTTTGCGGTGTCAGCTATTCTAATATATAAAATTCTCGTGTCACAGTTTTCGTTGCCATACTCCTCCGAAACGGCTTGACCGATTTTGATGAAATTTTTTGTGCTTATCGGGGAGGTCTGAGAATAGGCCAACATCTATTTTTCATACCCCTAAATTTTTTGTTTTATGGCAAAACAACGTTTGCGGGGTCAGCTAGTAATATATAAAATTAAAATATCGGTAACCGTTATCCGAACACATTGTATATATTCACTATAGTCTATTTATGGAATTGTTTGTTTCCCATCACCTGGCCTTGTCGTAACCATGGTAATCAATTATTATCTACGAGATGTAGACCTTGAGACTACATAATTAGTCACTTTTATCTATTAGCTTAAAATGACTTTATCTCCCTATTAGATCATGTTGTATGAGTAAAAAAACCGGACTGTTTGTTTTTAAGTTAAAGAAGAGAATCCGGTTTTTTTCCCTGGGTAGTTATCGACTTAACCACTTCATGGTGGCTTAACGTTGAATTTTGGGGCACACTGTGTATATCTAGCGACCCGCACGCTTTGTACGGGTGCAATATGTAATAACATGCTACGGTCAGCAACGAAAGTTGAACACAGCTAAATTTTGATAACTTGACAGCTCCTAAACTTTTCATACCATCACGCCTGTATTCCCCGAAGGGTTAGGCAGAGGTGTACTAATGTACACCCACATTTCGCCGGTATGTTTAGGTCCCATGTAATAAGGGGCGAGCCTATTGCCATTAACCGGGCACAAATCCAGAATCCGAGCTGCTACTAAGAATTTCATAGAAAAACCCAATAACACTTTGCTCGACCTGGGGATCGAACCCAGGATCTCTAGCGTAGCAGTCGCGCTTAGGACCACTAGACTAATGAGGCAGTCCTAAACTTTTCAAGAGATTTTTTTATTATGAAAGTAAAAAAATAAAAAATTTACTGGTCATCTATGCAATTAGTTCGCACAACGTCCACAGGTCAGTAACTTCATGATAAAAATCATATTGAAGATTGCAACCATGTTCAGCGACATTCGTTGCCGACTGTACCTCTGCCTAACCCTTCGGGGAATACAGGCGTCATGGTATGTATGTAATAAGATCTGTTCAACCATGTCACAGTTTATAGAAACAGGTTGATTTGTAGGTGTGTTTTTTATCGCGACTTTCTCTGTAAATTTTTTTGCACACATTTTGTGCTAACGGTTATTCTGATTTTGTTGTTAGAAAGTATGTGGAGGGGCTCGTGGGTATCAATCGATATGCACAATATAGCTGCGCTTTCCATGGTCAGTATATGGATGGTGACCGTTCTTTACTCATCGAGTCTCCTTCGTGCTTCGGAGAACATGTTAAGACGTATGTAGCGACATCTACCGCGCTACATAGAACTACGAAGGCCTGAATCACGCAAGCAACATTCGCAACGAAAGTTGCATATATACAACCGCCCGACATCAACCGTCGGGCCGTGGCCCGCCAGGCATAACACCTGCCTGGTTGGAGGATCCTCCCTTTTCGTTGGAGGGGCAATACACCTCGCCTCTCCTCACTGGTAACCCTGACGTGGTCCAGTATCTCCACACTGGTGACCACGACGTGATCCAGTATCTCCACACTGGTGACCCCGACGTGATCCAGTATCTCCACACTGGTGACCCTGACGTGATCCAGTATCTCCACACTGGTGACCCTGACGTGATCCAGTATCTCCACACTGGTGACCCCGACGTGATCCAGTATCTCCACACTGGTGATCCCGACGTGATCCAGTATCTCCACACTGGTGACCCCGACGTGATCCAGTATCTCCACACTGGTGACCCCGACGTGATCCAGTATCTCCACACTGGTAACCCCGACGTGATCCAGTATCTCCACACTGGTGACCCCGACGCGATCCAGTATCTCCACACTGGTGACCCCGACGTGATCCAGTATCTCCACACTGGTGACCCCGACGTGATCCAGTATCTCCACACTGGTGACCCCGACGTGATCCAGTATCTCCACACTGGTGACCCCGACGTGATCCAGTATCTCCACACTGGTGACCCCGACGTGATCCAGTATCTCCACACTGGTGACCCCGACGTGATCCAGTATCTCCACACTGGTGACCCCGACGTGATCCAGTATCTCCACACGTCCGTCTCGGCTGTCACTAAAACTCCTATGACAATCGTTAATGGTAGTAAGTAGGAATAGTCTGAGAACCTAATATCATAAGATTTTATTATTTTAAGAGAGGGAGTAATTCCACTCAAATTGGAGCTGCCCGACTGTGGAAGTACCTCCGTCTTGCAGAAAATTGAAGTGAAATAACACTGCTTCGAGCTATGTTGTGTGTTTCTTACGGTGAGCAAGGTTACCATTGCTCCACGAGGAAACGTGTTGGCAGTCGGGGGATTTTGCCTCGTATACTGCCAACCCAACTATTCCTCTTTTGTTTTACAGGGTCGGTAACGCGCAAGTGATACCCCTGGTGTTGCAATAAAAAAAAACAAAGATTACTGTCCACCGCGTTCCGCAAAGTAAAGCAAACAGCTCATGGCCAAAGAATATCATAGTGAAATCCTCAAGATTCTCAAAAACCCAAGTTGTCAGGGCTAACTTTGTCTCCGCAGTCCGCCTTAAGAAATCCAGACCAGATAAATATACAATGCTATATAGAATTTATTTGTAAATTATCACTTTTCAACCTTACCAAGTGGCCTCAATGCCTCATTTTTTTATCTTTTTACCAATAACTTTAATTTAAATTCTAAATTGACATTGTGAGTAATATATCAATTTATTATCAAAATTACCAAGGACCTAAGAATGAGGTTAAATGCATTATATACAATGAATATTCATGAAAAAATATCAAAAATAAACTTTAAAAGGAGGGGTCTATCTATATTATATGTTATGTATAATATATGCACCGTCAACCCTATTTTTTTGTTCAGTTCTGTCAGTCCATCCTAAGGTTGCCTGGAAGAAATCGCTGATCGCGATTAGGCCGCATATTGTATGTTTATCTGTATAGATTATGTTTTTTAATTTGATACATTGGTGTATGTACAATAAAGAGTATAATATTATTATTATTACTGTCTATCTATAATATTTTTCATGTTATTAAATTTTTGTTTTTTGTAGACTTGCTTTCCATTATTTATCACATCTCCGAAGTTTATGGGTCCATTTGGATTCTGTTTATTATTTCTAAGAGCTTGTGAGTTATTTTAACAGGTTAATTAATTTTTTTTACTAAAAATTATCGACTATGAAAAAAAAAACGGAACTGAAGTCATTTGTTTCATGTTGTTGTCCACCTTGTCAAAAGTTTTGGAGCGATTAGTTCATAACACGATCTATCCTACCTTGCATCATATTATTATTCATGAAGAGCATGGTTTTGTTCAAAATCGTTCAACATTAAGTAGTTAGTTCTTTACTTTTTATTTGAAAATATAGATGAAATAGTCTGCAAGTATTATACTGTACTATTTATACTGATTTTTGTAGGGCTTTTGACAAGGTGTACCACACTATCCTTTTCCAAAAATGAATTTAATGGTATACGTGGGAATTTGCTACGGGGGTTTACGTCTTATGTGAGGAATATGGTCCAAAAGGTTGTGATTAAGGGCTTTTATACTAATGTGATTAGTGTGACATCTGGACTTCCACAAGGCTCAATACTGGGGCCACTGTTTTTTATTCTTCTTCGGCTTTACAGCCTGTCACAATATTCCGGCCTCTTTTGTAACGAGCTATTCATTTTGCGTAATTGACGTGTCGTGATGTCGTCGTCTAAGTAAATCAGTATTAAGCACGCTTATCAATAAAACTGACATTTAAAAATTGAATTCCGTCACGTCATATTATAGATATTTTACATGCTTTGCGAAAACATTATTAAAATACTTACATATTGGAAACATTAGTAAAATAGTCACGAAAAATATTAAATTCAGAACAGGTTTTGGTTACAATGAAAAGAAATGAAATATTCAAATTATACCGTGATAATTAATTTGAACGCGTCAATTTTAGTTTAAATTACAAAAAATTATGTTCAAAAATGATATACAATAGGTACCACAATAACTAAGAACAATAATTATTATGAACGCATTCGTTTTAGTGAAAATGACAAAAAAGGAATATTCAAATATGTATATGTATAATCAGGACGAACGTGAATATGTTTTCGTTTCATAAAATTTAAATAAAATCACGTTTAATGTTCTTAAAAACTGTCAATCTGTAGAGCATAATATGTACGTACGATGTAAATTTGTACATAATATAAAAATGAATACATAATTTATTAAGTAGGTAAACGCTTTAATGGAAGGAGTAACGAATTGTTATATATTTTTATGTATGCCATGCCTAGGCGTGGGTAACCCTAGGGTTACCATATCTCAGGATTTGTCTTGAGATCTTAAGATTTTCAGGTTCTTCTCAGGATTGCGGCCGGATTTTGGATAGCTCGCGAAATCTCTGAATTTTTAGAATTTTCAATAAAATAGAGTATAATTTTCAAATCTTTTTTATTACAAAAATAAATGTGTCTTCCTATATTTATTTATTTATTTATATACACTTTATTGTACACCGATAAAAATACAATACGTCAGGACACAAATTAATTTAAAACATACAATGGGCGGCCTTATCGCGAACAGCGATTTCTTCCAGGCAACCTTTGGATGGACATATCGGAACAGAATTAGAAATGGGGTTGACTACGGTGCAGAAATTTAGAAAGGAATTAAATTATACTTATAATAATACATAGCATCTATAATATATATATATATATATATTTATTATTATATAGCGGTTTAAGTATCACTGCGACCGTAGTCGGTCTATTGTGATCGCCACTTGTTGCATTAGAGCTCACCGCTAAACCCTGCGGCTACTATAAACTGCAGGATTTGCTTAGGGTTGAGCTCTTTTATTTCATCTGGACTTACGATATGTTTCCCTAGATGAACACTGCGCTTGTGTATTAGAGACCCGCATTCTCCCAGGAGATGAAGTGGCGTTTCGTCCGCCTCCTCACAACGCCGGCAGGTTCGCGTGTCACTCAGCCTTAGGTTGAACATGTGCTTGTTTAAGCAGCAGTGTCCTGTTAAGGCTCTCGTTACAATGCGCAAGTGGTTCCTATAATATATACATATATAAATATATATAAAATTATAAACAGCAAGAGGAGCGAATGAACTACGATAAATTAGTAACATGGTTAAAGAGACAAGAAATGTTTCTTCACAAGCCTTTTAAACACTGGTAGTGATTGTGCTCGCCTTATAGACAGAATTAGAAATTTTTCTCAGGAGTTTTAAATTTTCTATCTGGTAACCCTAGCCACGACGCCAGACTACCTAATTGTCGACCTGCCATTGCGTGGCTCCGGACTCTTGTTCTTTGAGGAAAGTATGTGAATTGAAAGTGGGTATTTTTGTTGACTGATGAGATAAATAAATATATGTCAACATTAATATTACTTTTTATAACAAACTTATATTGTTATTTTAAATGATAACCCTCTCCTCGAGGAGGGTGAGCCTATTCCTATTAACCGGGCACAAATCCAAACTCAAAACGAGAATATCATAAAAAATAATAGCTGGGATAAATAGGTCGCTTTTGAATTAGGTGTTCTATACTATAAAAATATAAAAATATTCTAAATATGAATTGCTTCTGAATTCATTGCACAATGCGTCCTTTCAACCCCCAGACAAGGGCGTTAATCTCTCCCTTACGAGCAGCAGCTGTATTGATATCTCTTCCAAACATTTAAATAGAGAAGAGATGATAAGTACCCATGTATGATAAAAAAAATTACGAGCTTGCTACTAATACGAGTACAACGGGTTTTTTCAAAAAAAGAACTCCCCGGGAAGAATGCGGCTCGCAACAGGTGACACCTGCGTCAATTTTATTAATAAAAATACACGGTTTTTTTTTTCTTAAAGTTTAAATTCCGAAGCATTGGCTTTGTAGTGGAGTATAATGGGCCTTTTGTGCACCTCACCGTGGGATGTCTGGGACAGACATTACGATTACAACAGAAAGGGCTTGTCACTAAGGGTGGGACATTATGAAGCTAGTTCGGTTCCAATTCCCACACACGAATCGAAATAATTGTATGTAAGTCATACAATTTGTTTCTTTTCGTTCGCCGATCGACTGCTGCGCGAGAGGGTCTGGGTTCGACTCCAAGGTCGGGGTGTTGTTGGGTTTTCTATGAAATTCTCAGTAGCAGCTTGGAGATTGGATTTGTGCCCGGTTATTGGCAATAGGCTCGCCCCCTATTACATAATGCGAACTATGTTGGTGTACATACATTTGCGTACATTTGTGTACATTTGACTTCTGCGTAACCCTTCGGAGAATACAGGCATGATAATACTTATGTTTTTTTTAAATAAAACTAGGTACTTTTTACGGATTTTATCGCGTTATATTGATATTATTAATCCCGATGTTTCGGAACCTTTACAGCGTCCATGGTCACGGGTAGACTGAAAATCCGTAAAAAGTAGTTTCATTTCAATGTATTATAATATTCGTGTAAATGTCACAAATCAATACTTACTTATGTTTTTTGCAGGTCCCTAGCCAGTTAGCCTTGTTATTAATAACCTGTTGCTAATGACTAATCTTGTTGTAATCAATTAATAATTCCCTATTGATCTTTTTGTATATTTTTGGCATTTTCCATGCTAAGATTTTAAAGTTATTTAGAAAATGACTGAGAATTTCGACATGACGGGTAGGTATCGCGGTGGCTTAGTGGTCATAGCGTCTGGTGTACCGAACCAAAAGACGCAGGTTCGAATCCTGCCCGCGGTCGTATTTTTCCTTTTCTAAATAATTCCCTATTGAGTTAAAATAATAATTATGTAAAAATAGCTATTTATATAGGAAACCCAGACAATATATGTATTTATTAATATTGTGAAAATCGCGAATAGGTATGCTACATTAGAATTCTGAGTTTCGATGTAAAATTATACGGATACAGGCTTGGACCTGGGTCTCTAAAGGTTCTAGGTATCTATTCCGCCTATATGCCTATTAGTTATACCATCACGCCTGTATTCCCCGAAGGGTTAGGCAGAGGTGTACTAGTGTACACCCACATTTCGCCGGTATGTTTTTTAGGTCCCATGTAATAGGGGGCGAGCCTATTGCCATTACATACATGACTGCCTCATTAGTCTAGTGGTCCTAAGCGCGACTGCTACACTAGAGGTCCTGGGTTCGATCCCCACGTCGAGCAAAGTGTTATTGGGTTTTTCTATGAAATTCTCAGTAGCAGCTCGGAGTCTGGATTTGAGTATATGCCTATTAGTGATGATTAATAAAGCACTAATTATCTTAAAAAATGTGGAGAAGAATTGGATGAAAACAGCTAAACACTGAGAAGAATAGCGTGCAAAGGACGAGGTAAGCATCTAATCTACCTAGTTACACTAAGTATTTGGTGAACAAAAGGCTGATAAAGAAGAAAATTGGAATCCTCGACCTAGGACTCGAACCCAAGACCTCTAAAGACGACACGTTTGGCGCAGCGGCTGAGCAATCGGTTTCTGTGCCACGGGTTGTGGGTTCGATCCCCGCACGGCACAAATATTTGTATGACCTGCAGGTAGTAGTTCCGGGTCTGGGTGTTTGTGTGTGTGAAAATTTGTGTTTGTAAACGCACACACAATACTTACAGAAGAATATACTAGTGCGGGGTTACGTTTAAAAAAAAAACACTCCTGTACTCCTCAACGGGCTAGGCAGAGGTATAAATGATGAATGATATTTATTTATGTAAATAGATCTTTTAAAAACATTTTTACAAGTCACTATTTTACTTATTTTTTTTAAGCTAGATGGCTCCGGCTTTTCCTAGCTGACGACCTCTGAAAAGTGTACCTACACCCAATTCACCGCTAATTAAGACCTAAAGGTCCCATTTAATAGACAAGTCTATTGTCATTAACCGGGCACAAATCCAAATTCCGAGCTGCTATTGAGAATTTTATCTAATAGAAAAACCCAATATCACTGCGCGACCTGAGAATCGAATTAAAAAACAAAGATACGGTATTATTGATTCGGATCCCAATATTCGTCATTATAATGTTATCTTGACGTAACCTCTCAACGGGGTATCAACCTAAACTCCCAAAATAGTCGTTATTGAAGCGTTTTTATAGTTTTAACAAACAATTTATTAATAGTTCAGTTTGTCAACTATATTAGGCATAACAATAATGCGATAATTATTTTGTTTTTCGGACGTCCGCAGGGTTCCGCTAAAGCGATTGTCTTAAAAGACAATCGCTTTAACGCTTTTCTTTTTAACGCTAATCGCTTTTTGCTGTTGAAATTACTCACAGTAATTTCAACAGCAAATGTTTGTATTAAAATACAAACATTTGCTGTTGAAATTACTGTGAGTCTGTGAACCACTTAAATCTTGAATATTTTAAAGACCTAGTGATAGTCTAGTGACTGGACCATTGGATTGCTTAAAAAGTAGGTATACCTACATATAACAAGAATAGGATTGACCTCGCGCCATCTTGTGACGTCATAGCTGTCAATTCAAACCAGCTAGGTAGGTGAGCAAAAAAATATTTTTGAAATAATATTTTTATTTAAGTATTTAAAATATTCCACCGACTGTTAAAAAATAATTTTCTTTCAAGCTGTACATTTTTGACAGATCGCGGTCGTTCGAGGTCATTGACGTTCCTATTCTTATTTTTGTTTTTTTTTTGTGGCAATTGAGCCGTTTGAGACTATTCTGCCAGTGTCACGTTGAGAGTTCCTATTCTTATTTGAAACGCTTATTAGAGTATAGTATACATAGAGTTCAAATACCTCTGAGTTTTAGAAATGATGTGCGTATTAATAATAATTAATAATCATGGAAAACTTCTTGAGCCGAGTCTTTCTAACCTTCCTCATTCTGAGAGGAGAGTAGACCCGTTTGCAGCGGTGGGGCAGTAAATAGGTTGATGATGATCAAAGATATTATATATACCTACCTACTTAGAGCTTGGCAGACGCTGTTGTTGCTACTTGACCATTGAGGTAGTAAAATAAATAAAAGTAACACAGACACACACGCGAGCAATCGCTTCTTCAATTAAACCGTGTACGGTCTCTGATACAGATACATTGATTAAATATAATTACGTACAAAGCTTGTGCCGCAATTTATCTCAATGCTTATCTCTGACTGAACGTAGTTCATAAGCAGGCCTTGACATTTTTCAATGCGTTCGATACGCAGAACTATTAAATTCCTTCGGGGAAGTACAAACCCGTACCAATTATTGTTAATTAGAACTATTATGAGTTCTAATTTCAAATTATCGTATTTTCTTTTTCGTTTTAAGAGGCGTGCGTCACACAGGGTGATTGCACTAAAATCTCCTGTATTACTAAGGAGGTAGAATTTATTAATGTTTATATAATCATCATCATCATGATTTTAGATTTTTAATTATGTTGAGTAATTTAAGAGAGGTAGGGCATAGTGGGAGTAATTCCACTAAAATTGGAGCTGTCCTACTGGGAAAGTACTTCTGCATTGCAGAAAATCTAAGTGAAATAATACTACTTTGAGCTGTGTTGTGTTCCTAACGGTGAGTAGGGTTGCCAGTGCTCCGCGAGGAAACGTTGTGTTGACAGTGACGGGACTTTGACACTAATACTGCCAACCCGACTACTCCTACGGCAACGCGCAAGTGTCACCCCTGGTGTTGCAAGCGTCTATAGGCTACGGTAACCGCTTACCATCAGGTGGGCCGTAGGCTTAGTGGTATAAAAAAATATAAATTTCTAATAAAAATACTTGGTTGTACCAAAAAGTCCGTTGGGATGGGAGTGATAACGCTAGCTAAAAATATTTGTTATTAGTCAAATCATAGTTGATGATTTTTTTTTAAAGAATGCCCCGTGCGTGCCGACTACCAAACCGACTATCACACAAATATTTGTTCTGTGCGGGGATCAAAATTGACATTCAATGACTTTGTAATTGTTAATTTTTGACAGGTTTGTCTACTTGATTTCTGACATTTATGCGAATATTATACTTTGAAATAAAACTACGGGTCTACCCGTGATCATGGACGCTGTAAAGGGTCCGAAACGTCGGGATTAATAATATAAATATAACGCGATAAAATCCGTAAAAAGTTGTTTTATTTCAAGGTTTGTCTACCCCACATTTCTGATATTCAATCTCATTGGAAGACCGGTCGTGGTCCAATTGAAAGAGCAGACATGGGTTCCTGTTCCTACCGCTTAAACATCACGTTAGTTGTAATTTAACCCCGCCCAAGTCGGACATATGCGACAAAAAATGGCGTCTCGTCTATATCTATTATGTATAGATACACTCGTGATTTTTTTTCCCATGGGTAGGCAGAAACTAAAGAACACCACTTGCTACGATTCTTGCATACGTACCTACTATAAAAGGACGGTCTAGGTAAGTATTTCTTGGGCGTCTCCTCCTTTCATCCGTTCTCGTGACATGCCCAAACCATCTCAGCATATTCTTCTTAATCCTTGTCACTACACTACCCTACTATTCCTACTATCTCTTCTAACCCAACTATCCCAACTATCTCTACTGTCCCTTGTATCCATACTATCCTTAATATCCCTACAACAGCTACTATCCCTAGGTAGATACTGTCACTACTATCCCTACTGCCCCTACTATCCCTAATAATATTATAAATGCCTATTGTCTATTTGTCTGTCTGTCACGCTTTCACGCCTAAACCACTGAACCGATTTTGACGAAATTTGGTGCCGAGATAGATTAGATCTTAGAGAAGGACGTAGATTTCCTTTTGTCTCAAAAAGCGGAATGGTATGCGGATGGAGCCGCGGACAACAGCTAGTATCATATAACACAAACCTTTAAGCTAATTAAAAAATACTAAGTAGGTATGGTAACAGATTTTATTTGCATATTAAATTTTTTTCTCACTGTATGTTCGATACTTTATTAATAATATATATTTCTTTTTATTTATGGCACGTTCTCGGAACCATAAACATTCACAACAGTCATTCAAGATTTTTTGCTGTAACTACAATAAGTAGATAGATAAAAATTTCCACTAACTAACAACTCGAGCGAATTCTTACATACCAGTATTATTTACTAGATACTATTGAACATTGTTCATAGTTCGGCATTCAGTACCAGCGACCTGCTCCATCTTCGCACGGGTGCAAAGTACTAATAAAACGCATAAATACATTATTTACATACCTTCCGGAAGAAATTATCTAAATGATAGTGAAAACTGTATCTAAATCGGTTGCGTAGTCCATAAGATCTAAGCGCACAAAGGGACAGACGAGTGAGTCGGAAGTGAAATAACACTGCCTTGAGCTGTGTTGTGTTTCTTACGGTAAGCAAGGTTGCCAGTGCTCCACGAGGAAACGTTATGTGTTGCAAGCGTCTATAGGCTACGGTAACCGCTTACCATCAGGCGGGCCGTATGCTTGTTTGCTCTGTGTTATAAAAAAAAAGTAAAAAACATGATTATTATAACTTCATCTCTAAAACGCTTTAAATATGTAGAGGATCCATGAACATTTTTTACATCATAAAGAAAATGGTTTTTAAAGCAGCAATGACCGCTACAATACATAATATATACCCGACTGCCCAAGAAGTTTTATAGCAATATTAACCTTTTTACCGCCACTGACGTGTATAGACGTCAAATGAAAACTTGCTCACGACGCCAACGACGGCATGGCACGTCAAAAATACCACTTCTTTTTTAGTTCAAAATACATATATAAAAACCTATATAAAAAATTTGATGTTTTTTTCACCTAAGTATTATTAAATACTAGAATTTGTCGCTTGGCGTAGAGAACACGGATTTTCGTAATTGACGTTGCGGTCAAAAGGCTAATAAGTCTACTTTTTACTCACTTTATCGCATTAAATGATATTATAATATTATTATTATACACGCTGTAAAGGGTCCGAAATGTCGGCTTTAATAAAATGTCAATGTAACGCGATAAAATCTGTAAAAAGTAGTTTTATTTGGCGATGTTTTCAATGTTTATTAATCGCGTACCTATGTGTCAGAAATCAAAATGTTAAGAAGGTAAATTTTATGTAACATAACCACGAACTCACTATTTTGTTGCACGCAACAATGGAGTATTGCATTCATTATAACACTTTAGCTACACGCGTTTACAAAATCTACAATGCAATGTAAAATTCATGCGAGCACGAGCGATTACAAGCCTTTAAAAGTGTAGTATCTATTGTTTAATCAATCAATGTCATTTTGGCTAGAGCTAGAGAACGGTCCTGAGTTCGAATCCCAGGTCGAGTATTAGGTTTTCCTACGACATTCTCAGTAGCAGCTCGGAGTTTGGATTTGTGCTCGGTTGGCAATAGGCTCGCCCCTATTACATTTATTATTGAGGCTCGTTTGTTAATAAAACTAAATTCATCTCATTAGCTTGGTTGTCAGTGAGAGTTTATATGGAAATTCATAATTAAGCAGTACTAATAAAAAAATAAATTTTATTTATAATGTAACATATGCATTGTATTGGGAAAAACGAAAATACCGCGGGTATACACAGCTAGAACAAAATAAAGTCATAAATCTCATTCAGAATAACATAAGTAAGGAGATTGTACAGAAAGCAGTCTTTATTCAAGAAACGTATAAATCTGATTTATGTTGATAACGTTGTAATGTAGTAGGTACAAGCATATACTTACGATTTCACTAAGGGTTCACGAAAGTTCCACTGGTTGCAAGCACATTCACTTCTTTTTAAGTACGGAGGTTTAATTATAAAAAAGTTTTGAAAATTATTTCAAAGTTTAGTTACAACGTGATCACTTTTTATTAACACTTTTTAAATTTGTATATCACTTTTTAACATATCAATTTAATTATTTTTATGTATTTTAATTTCTATTTTAAAATTGAGAGATTTATTATTAAGTAAATACGCGTATTTTTTTAACTATTTTATAGTTATTTTTTTTAATTTTAAATAAGTACTAGTCACAACACATACGAAGTTACAAAATAAGCACTAATTATGAGATTCTGAATTTAAATGTTTGATTTAAAATGTATCACTTCCCGTTACCGAGTTCGATATTTAAAATACGGTCGCTGAGTGCGTGCGTTCGTCACGAACATTCTCCGCGCACTAAACAAATTGGTACTCCCCTTTAGCGCTTTTAACTAAACCAATGTACCTATGTAAACAAATAAAAAAAAACTTAATATGTGCGTAAGGCAAAAGCTCACACATAGAGATTTAATTACTTACCTTAAACGCCCACGAGAAAATTTTAGGATTATTTTACTTGAGTAAATAATAGAGGTTGTGTTATTTTTTTAAGATAGATTTTTTTAGAATAAGTATTGGATTTTTACTTATTTTAATATATTATTTTAGATTTTTTATTTAAAAAATATAATTAATGCTAAGGCTAAGTTAAGAGACCTTTGGTAGTCTGATTAAAAAACAACATAAAAAGTCAATAAAAAAACTTTTTATAAAAAAAAACTGATCTAGTATTTTGGTGGTGGAGGTTAAAACCGGTACATATTTAATTGTTTTTATTTATTTATTTATATCAGATCGATTTACAAGATCCATTTAGTAAAGTTCTTAACCTTATGTTAGTAAAAAGCCACACTATTATTATTTAAAACTAAATTGAATGGGATTAGTTAATACAGGCAGGAATAATAATACTCTAATAAGTACTTAATCAAAAAGTACATAGTCAAATGTCATTTTGGACAAATGACAATATAATTCTCACTTTTACTCTTAGTTAAAGAGTATTTTGGAATAAGGCGGTAAGATTGAGGTCTGTATTGCGCTAATCGAGGTGGCAAACCGAAGGTTACCCCAGGGTCCGATTCTCGGCCCGATGTTAAAAGATTTTTTTTATTTGCTTTTATTTTTGTGTTTATTTGCTTAGTAACACGTCAACTGAAAACAGGCCTTTCCTTATATGCAGGTATTTCCTATAGTAACGTTTAGGGACATTTTCATTTGTTTCAAAATGGCGTCATTGATTTGTGACGTGCGCTCAAGTTACAAGTAAAATGAGCAAGGTAGCAGGTTTTCATCACTCCATTGTAATAAAGATACAATACACATTTTGCTAAAGATCTGCTATGAATTGGACTTCAGAATGCTCCATAGGGCCTAGAGTCTTCAATTACGACCCACAAGGGCCATTTTCAAGTTCACGAACTTAAAAAAAATTTAAACCGTAGTATATAAATTTTAGTGAAAGAAATAATTGACCGCAGCAGGATTCGATACCTGTGACCTTCCAGATACCTAAGTTAAGCCACTGATGTCGAATTTCTAAGGAGCCTCTGAGCTGAAACGGTCAGTTTATCAGGGACAATTCTTAACATATCGAGATACCCTCCGTGCCTCGAAGAGCAAGTAAAGCCGTCGGTCTCGGTTATCTTACTAACACCTATGAAAATCGTTCAATCATAGCTAGGATTTTGTTAAACCCGTACCTCGCTACGCCCTTGCAATCATTGGTGGTAGTCAGAAGCCCAAAAAGCCTGACTTGTTTATCCTCGTGATATCGGTATTGCCCAGAAATTAAGAGGCTTAATGGCAGTCGCTTCATGTAAAATATTGATATTCAGCCGCATCTGGGGGTCTACTCCCTAAGCACGAAGTCCGTAGTTTCGACCTTGGTTACGGGCGTTTCCTACTCCGTATCACCTACGGATGGATGATTCGTTCGGGGCCCGAACTAAGAATGAATGACAACACAATTTGACAGTTGTCATTCGAAAAATTGAATTTGACACTTGTTTTATCGGACTCCGAAGTTTCAGAGAACTTTGGAACGGCTCGTAACTTTGTTGACGGAGATAGGGAGTAGACCCTCAGGTTAGACTGGAAGCCGACCTCAACATAGTTGGTAAAAGACTTGGAATATGAATCTACGACTTATAGGTGAGGTCAGAATTTCTCTTTCGCCTAAATTTATATATTTTCAAACTGTTTAGCATGTTAAAAAAAATTACCTGTATAATTCAATTTAGTCAGCAAATAAGTAATAAATTATAACGTGTACAAGATAAATATTGTTGCAATAGTTGAGCTAGAGCAAGTAAAGAAAGCGCGATGTTCCTGTGAAATGATTCATTCGTACAGGTTCCATGTTATCTCAAGGATTAAAATATTTTCTAAGAATCTGATCACAATGCTTTCTCATGTAACAACAAGCGGTCATGCAATTAACGAGTGTGCGTATGTGACTTTTAAGGATACTATCATTTACTGTCCTGGGATGTATAATATCATCAACACAAATATACTGCCCCTCAGCTTGGCACGGGTCTCCTCTCAGAATGAGAGGGATTAGGCCATTGTCCACCACGCTAACCTAATGCGGGTTGGCAGTCTTCACACACCGTCGAGAAAATGCCTCAGACATGCAGGTTTCCTCACGATGTTTTCCTTTGCCGTTTATGCGAGTACCTAATTAATTATTAATACGCATATGATTTCGAAATTTTAGAGGTGCGTGCTTTGGATTCGAACTCGAGGCCTTTGACTTGGCAGTTCAATGGTCACATCTTATCACACTCACAAATCATGTGCTTTTAAACGGTGAATGAAAACATTGTGAGGAAACCAATATGTATGAGAGATTTTCTCGACGGCGGCGGCGTGTGGAGTTTGCCATTTCGCACTCGGCTGGCGTGGTGAACTATAGCCTAATCCCTCTCATAGTGAGAGGAGAGCCGTGCCCAGCAGTGGGCAACAAATGGGTTGATGATGATGATATGACACTTAGAGTGATTTTTCTTTCCAATAGGAAAAAAGTAATATTACCGTTTAACCCGTTTATCATGTAGTATTTAAAAAATTACTTTCTCTGCGTCACTCTTTACGGACAAATGTTGGACAGTTCCACCTGTATTTGAAATAGTATTAAGCTATCAATGTTATAGTAAATAGGATTTTACTTAAAACATAAAAAAACACTGATTTATATTGTTGTCTCAACGCAGTTGGAATAGTAAATGAATTAGATTTTGTTTGCATATCATTTTTATGATGTACAAATGATTATTAACTTAACTAATATTTGCATTGGTCCTATTTTGTTTCATTTGCTTGTAATATTCAGAAAGTTATGAATGTGGTGGCTCTGCTCATAGAGAGTCCTCTGGGATGGTAGGTACCACTACATGGAAATTTTCTATCGCTAAGTAATAATGTGTTAACATTATTGTTTATTGAAATCACTGGGCATAGCGTGATACCACTGATGTCGCTGGCGTTTATAGACTGCGGTTTCCGCTTACCATCAGGCGATTTGTGTTCTTTATTTGTTACAAAGTTAATCTCCATCTACAACGCACTTACCTACAGGATTGTACACCAAGATGAACTCGAATCATGTTTTTTTTAAAAAGTGTCTATACATACTAGAATTTCTTGCCGGTTCTTTTCCATAAGACCTTTTTGGAACCCTGACACTAGTTTTGACTTTTCAAAAGTGCCTTAATGGTCTAATTGAAATAAAATGTAGTGCCCCTGCTATGTACGGGTCCCCTCAGATTATGGTAAGTTGGGCCATAATCCAGCTCGTCAGAGTTTCTGGATTCAATTGATTCAAAAATATTTGTATGGCGTATTAGGTAGATTTCCCGCTCATTCTAAGAAGATACCCGTATCCAGCAGCTGGACAGCAAATGGCTTTTTGGTGCCATTTAGTATTAATTATTGACTTGTAACAGTGTCTTTAAAAGATTTGTATACAGAAATAAATATTATTTATCATTTAATTATCGCATAAACGCTGGAAAACATCGCATGCTCAGAGATTTCCTCGATGGCGTGTGAAGTCTGCCAACCCACACTAGGCCAGCGTGGTGTCACGTGTCACGTGGTGTGGACTAAAGCCTAATCCCTCTCAATCGGTGAGGAGACTTTGCCAGCTGTGGGACAGTATATGGGTTGATGAAAATGAACGTGAGTATTTGCAGTAGTTAACACACCAACAATACAGGAGAAAATTTGTAAAATATTCTAACTGTACCACCAATTTTATACATGGAAACTTATTGCATATGATAAACAGCTCCTAGTCACAACTTCCCAAAACATTTAGGGCCAGCCTTGGTGAGTCATCTGATCGTAAAACAAATGACAAACGCATGGCGAACACAATAGCGTCGGACTGTTTCCGTTTTGTTGCCAAACATAAATTATGCCTAAACACCGACAAATTTGGATCTGTATTTGTTTGACCTTGGACTTTATAGCAATCCTATGGCAAAGTAGTGACAGAATTAATGAACGTGATATATATACATATATACACACACAACACACATATACAAACACACGTCACACAACACACAACATACACTAAAAAAATAGTCCATCGTAATAAAATTGCTAACAACATTTTATTTTTGGTTCTGCACATTTTTTTTATATACCTTTTATTGTAATTTTAGTTCACTGTGCCAATTCACTTAACACTCTCTTTGTTTTTTTTTTCTACGTAACAACCCCCTGAGTTCGAGAGATGGATACCCCATCGCTGAAAATCAGCCCTGTGGAGATTTGTCTTCACAGTGTTAATGCTGAGCTTACCCCAATTGCCAAAATAACACTTGCATTTAGTTTTAGTTTTTTTTTTGTAACCGATCTCTGGCAGTAAATCATTTTTTATTATTATTTATTTTATTTATATACCAACACGCCTATAGGTATATTTTTTTTTGGTTTGTCGGCAAACGAGCATAAGTGCCATTTATTGTTATATGGATAGATTAGGGACTGAATGATGATGTCTGCTGACAAGAATGAATGGAAGAAATGGACATAGACCCCAAATAGGCGGGGCTCGTGGCTAATTATGTGCGTTGATCAACCGATCTGCTAGGTACCCGCAGTGTACCAGTACCATAAGTCGTGACTATTCTTATCCCATCGGGACCCCGTCGTGGCTCGGAGAGCAGGTATAGCCATCGGTCCCAGTAGTTGTTGTGTTGGGTTCAATTACCACGTCGAGCAGTTCTATTGAGTAGGTACGGTGGGGGTCATAAGTCCAGTAGCAGTTTCACAAATCGATCGCATCAAAACAAGTCGCACTTACGACCTTTTTCTGTAACAAACATTTTGCACACATACACAATCTCGTATATCGCACTCTTTCATCATTATCTAGACAGAAAGAGTGGATATACTTAATGATCATTTGCCTTAATGACAAACAACACACTATCACCTTCTCGTAGTTATACTGTTTGACGGGTAAATGTTTGCATTGAAATTATTCACACATGTGTGTATACGCGCAGTACCGTGCAAGCGAATATGATCGTTCACGTGCACGCACTTATGGCCCCAAACTGTACCTAATCACACCTGTTTTCCCGAAGAGTTAGGCAGAGGTAATAGTTACAATTTGCTGGTATGTTTAAGTTCCCAGGCCCAAGCGGAGCTGCTGAGCGTAAGGTCCTAAGTTCGATTACCACGTCGAGCAAAATTTTACTAAGAAAATCGTAGTAGCAGCTCGTTCTGTGGGTCCAGTTATGGACCGAAAACATACCGACAACAGCTGTGGGTGTACATTAGTATACCTCTGTCTTATAGGTTAACATTACCTTTTACCATTTTACCTTATTATTATTAGGTGAACATATATTTCGCATTATATATTATGTAAGTATGTAATTAAAGACATCTAAGGAGAATTTTCTTCTTTTCGCGTCGATGGTAAATGTATTTATGGTGACGCGCGGGGTGAGGCTTGAGGCGCGGAGAAGGAGCGGGGAGCGCGGACCATGCCACACCATCATTGGGAAAATTGCGCTTAGGTACCTACTGAGAGGAAATGTCCAAACCACCGAGGAAGGAAAAGTAGGAAAAGAAAATCCAGATACTTCCTTCCCTATCTGCCTTTGTATTTTAGAAACCAGTAGTATGAATCATTGTTAATATACGTATACGTATGTAGGTCTATAGAAATAAGGTCTTAACCTCGATAGCTGATCTCACCAAACCTTGTACTAATAAGTATCGATGACACCTAAAATAATATAATTTATTCTATGCAGATAGGTTCTAGTATTTTATATTCAAAGACATATATAGGTATATTTTAACGAAAGAAAAAACCGATTTTTTTTATACCACTAAGGTGGCAAACAAGCATACGACTCACCTGATGGTAAGCGGATGCAGTAGCATAGGCTACTGCATCCGCTTACCATCAGGTGAGTCGTATGCTTCACGCGCAAGTGATACCCTTGATCTTACAAGCGTCTATAGAGACGCTTGTAAGATCAAGGGTATCACTTGCGCGTTGCCGACCCTGTAAAACGAAAGAGGAATATTTGGGTTGGCAGTATAAGGGTCAAAGTGCCCCACTGCCAACAACGTTTCCTCGCTGAGCACTGGCATCCTCGCTCACCGTAAGGAAAACAACACAGCTAAAAGCAGTGTTATTTCACTTTGATTTTATGCAAGGCGGAGGTACTTCCCCAGTCGAGCAGTTTCAATTTGAGTGGAATTACTCCCACTATGCCTTCCCTCTCTTCTCTTTTCTTTTTCTCAGGCATGATTCAAACCTGCGTCCCTCCTGTTAACTATACCAGAGGCCGTACCACCATCTGTTATTGCGATCTTTTTCCGATTGAAAGAGAGGGATGTCACTCTATAAATGAAATAGTGCCTTCCCTTTCTCACAACCTAAAAATGATCGCAATAATACGTTGTGGTATGGCCCCTGATGCTTTAGTCAACTAAGCTATCGAGACCACTAACTAAGCCACCATTACGACTCATCATCATTATCCGGGCCTTTTCAATTATTTTGGGGTCGACTTCCAGTCTAACCGGGGCTCAATATCAGTGTTTTACACGAAGCGACTGCTATCAGACCTCCGCAACCAAATTTCTGGATAAATACAAAGAAAAATTCTTTGGAAGGAAAGATGTGTTTGTTAGTCCATACAAGTCCTACTTATTCCATCGCTTCTGGTGGCGTATCATCCATGTAGATTACTGCACTATAAAAACAGCATATTGATTATCCTTCTGTCCTTACCTTAACTCACAAACACAAACAAACATTAGAATAATGTTATTAACACTTCCAAGTGGGTTTTTCTTGTTCTAAAAAGTTAATTAACGGCAATTTGTCGCGAAATTACGTTCTCTTCAAAAATTTTTTTTTCATTAAGGTAGCGCCACACTAAATCCATGTTCGATACGTTTTTGGACCGTTGTGGAACAGTGTCATAAGTCTGCTGTATTGTCATTCGTCTAATTACCCCCGAAGGGTAAGGCATAGGTGTACACTCACACTTCGCCGGAATGTTTAGGTCCCATGTAATAGGGGGCGAGTCTATTGCCATTAACCGGGCACAAATCCTGACTCCGAGCTGCTATTGAGAAGTTCATAGAAAAACCCAATTATACTGCCCGACCTAAAAATCAAACCTGGTACCTCTAGCGCAGCAGTCGCGCATACGACGACAAGGCTAATGAGGCAGTCTGATATTGTATTGTCAAAATTGACATTCAATGACTTCAGAATAATATGTTGATTTTTGACAGTTGTATATATCAAATATGTCATTTAGTGTCAATGGACGCCATTGTGATACAATTGAATTAGCAGGCTTGATCATGCATGTGCAGAACGCGGGTGGACCAACAATATAACTAAAACTAGTTAATAACATTGGGATTATATAATTAATTCAGGCTACTAAGACCCATATCATATATTATACTAAACTTTAATACAAACCCAACATTATAAATGCTGTCTGTCTGTCTATGTCAAAACAAACTCTGTCTGTGTGCTTTCATGCCTAAACCACTGAACCGATTTTGTTGAAATTTGGTACAGTGATAGATTAGACCTTGGAGAAGGACAGATGCTAACATTTGTCTCAAGAAGCCCGCTTGGGAAGCGGATGAAACCGTGAATCAGTTTGCTACAGCAATTACAGTATATTTTAATCTAAGTATATAATGTAAATTAATAAACACTTTTTAACAAAAAAAATAAACCGCCGAAAAACTGAAAAGTAAAAAATAAGTAATAAACGTTTCATAATTAACCTTACTATTTTCCCACTCTTAGGGTAGGATTTTTTTCCAAATTTATATGGGACCAAGTTCGAGTTATACCCTATCCAATAAAAAAAGAATTATCAAAATCCGACTACTCTGTATAAAGTTATGCGTGGTCATACCTTACAATCAGTGAGTGAACAATCAATCATCTCCTGTTTTCCTACCCTTAGGGTTAATTTTTTTTTTATAAATTTATATGGGTCCAACTTCGGGGTATACCCTTTCCAATAAACAAAGATTATCAAAATCGGACTAGACGGTAAAAAGTTATGCGTGGTCATACATAAAAAAAAAGAATACACGTCGACTTGAGAACCTCCTCCGTTTTGAGTTTTCCGTCGGTTGATTAAAATACCATAAAATTAAAATTGCTATGTATTCATTTCTTTTTTAAATGTATGCAAGATTTCTTTTTTAATAAGTATGTATCAATGACATAAATTCAAAGGAAACGAAATAGGGAAGACACTGGCTCCTGTAATACAGTTCATACTAGCACAGGAGGCAGGGTTCTAACAAAACATTGTAATCATTTTAATTATGTCAATAAAGATTTTTATTATTATTATTATTTTATAACATAAGTATTATAATTGTCAGTATTGAATTGTTATTATAAAATACATATTTTCACATGTTTTTCTAAGTAATAAGCAGTGACTAGTTTCTAAGTTAAATAAGTTTATAAATGGAGTAATCAGAGAATGTGATAGATACATACCTTGCGTACAGTTTCTTAATTCACAACTGGCACTGTTTCGTTTCTGTCGTTTCTGCCGCATTTTGTGTGGTGCTACCTTTAGCTAATTTGTTCTGAAACTCAGATGGCTTGTTATATGATAAGTAGCTGTCTGTCAAATTAAATCTGATTGCCATGTTGTTTTTGATGATAAACTGTCAAATAATGACGTTAACATACAAAGTGTAGGCAGTGGAGGTACTTTGGAAAAAACCAGGTTGGTAGCATGGTATAATAACAAGCTACGCCAGCTGTTCTCTTTCTGTGACAGCTAAGTCACGTGATTGACCCATGATACGTCATCGACAATTTGATATGTCAAACGACAGACCACAATTTATTGCGACGGTGTAAATAAATTATCTGAGTAAAATTATTTTTTCCATTTGGTTCTATAATTTTATTTGGGAAAGAAACAGAAATGAAAAATACAAAGTATAGCACACATAATCCAAATCAGTTTCCAAATTAATGCCATACAATTGCCCCAAATCAAAATGAAATTAATATAAGTAATTATGAATTATTTGTGTCATAAATTCTTGTCGAAACAGCTGAGATAATAGTAAAATTAATATCAAAATAGAAGCAAAGTATAATTTTATATTAATAAGTTTTGTTACTTGGAGTAGGAACCAGACAGTTGTGTACAAACTTTTAACATTTTGAAAAGGAAAGATGAAAACGTCTTTGAGGTTATCATTACTTTTATTAGTGAGGTACCGTTATTCATTATTACCTATACTATAATGAAGAACTTTACAAAGTAGTCGTGGGCCATAATGGCAAGAGAATACCTAGCGTAGCTTGTAATTATACCATGGTATCTTTATCATCAAATTAATTACCGTCAAATGGGGTGAATAGGAACGCAGGGGTGAATCGAGACAAAACTTTGAAAGGGATTTTCAGCTTTAATTATTATAGTTTGATGCCAAAAAGGTCTTCTAATGGATTATTATAATTTAGGAACAATATTAGAGTCCCTCTTTCCAACAAACTATAATAATTAAAACTAAAAATCCCTTTCAAAGTTTTGTCCCTATTCACCCCGTTTGACTGTATAGAATAATTTCTTGTGTCCCGAGTTAAACCCGTGTTGATCACGATCCCAAGCCCGTAGAAGTGTTCCCGATGTGGATACCTGTATTTTATAAGGACATTTTTTTCGGGTGGGGAAAAGCGCCTTATGCATGCCGCCCCGCTTGGGGACGCGGGACGGTATGTCGGGCACTCCGGCCAGGTGGCCAGCATACTGACTAAAACCACCACCACCACCACCCTCCGCATAGTGGTGGGACCACGGGAATCGCTCTCTCATGATCCGCGATCCCACCACGGACGTCCATTGATGGACCATGCCGGAGGGCCAAGTGCAATGGGCAACTGACAAGTATCTTATACGGACCTGCAGAATTCAAGACAGTGGTTTTATCCTGCTGACAATCTTGATTATGTTGTCAGTTAGTGTAATCTTTGAAATATACCTACCTAGTATATAGAGCATCAGCCTGTTAATATAGATATAAACACTGAAGAGATGAGATGTAGGTACTAATGTACAACCAAAGTTCACCGGTATGGTAGGTCCCATGTACCTAATAGAGAGCAAGTCTAGTGCCATTAACCGGGCATGAGATACCTGTTTACTTAAAAATATTATCTTTATACTAGAATCTAGTATAAAGATAATATTATCTATATTAATCTAGTAACTAGATTATATAAGATCAAACTGTACAAATGGTTAAATGAAAGCAACTTTTTATATCAATTTTAACTTTACATCTTGTATAATACCGAAAACGTGTACTTATAGAGATGAGTGCATGCACACATTCCATGTAGAGACAGAGAACGACAGTGTGCAATATTCAGTATTGAACGAGACAACAGGTAACAGATTCGATACTTCCGATGTCAACCAGTTTACTTACCGAAACGTAACCATTATTTGACGCGCATCTAGCGATTTAAATCTTTGGTGGTAGGTTTCTTCTGCAAGAAACCGCCTGAGAAAGTACCATGCCTTTGACAGTCGACCGCCAAGCAATAGTGCATCGCAATATTTGCAAATTGGGCAATATCAACCATATAAATATATAATTATGTATAATATTATTGAGTGCGGTTATTATTATTATTACAATTTTGCTAGTGCATCTTCTGTTTTTTATCGTCTCTGCATTACCCCAAGGTTGTCTGGCATAAAATGCTATATGGCATTTGTACCTACCAACTGTGCATAAAGTATATAAAAAAACACATGACGAAATATATATATATATATATTATAAGCTATACCGAATGTTTTTTTTTATCGTCAGGATAAAATACGATATATAAATAGGTAATATTAGAATAAAAGCTTAGAGTTAGTCATACACGCCTGCTTTTATGGAAGAGGGAGGCAAACGAGCAAGCGGGTCACCTGATGGTAAGTAATCACCGCCGCCCATTGACACCCACAACACCAGAGGGGTTGCCAGTGCGTTGCCGGCCTTTGAGATAAGAATAGGCTCGCTTCTTGAAGGTTGCCATATCGTACTGGATCAGAAATACCTCCGCTGGTAATTGATTCTTGAGAAACGAACGGTGGTGGACACCCATTCATCCAGGTGAAATGGATGAAATTTCGATCTCTGGCGAGTCGACCTGTGGCGGAACGTAGCGAGAGGTACAAGTTCGAACAATTCCTCAGAACAATCCCCGTGATAAATGCGATAGAGAATACATAGAGACGCGACGTCTCTACGCAGGGCAAGAGGATCAAGCCGATCAGTGGAACTCCCGTCACCGACGATTCGAGCTGCACGACGTTGAATGCGATCAAAAGGAAGAAGCTGATACTGTGGAGCCCCGGCCCAGAGGTGGCAGCAGTATTCCATGTGCGGCCGTATTTGCGCCTTATATAATTGGCGGCGATGCGCCGACGTGAAGTACCGCCTAGCTCTGTTGAGGATACCCAGTTTTTTGGAGGCCGACTTAGCTTTGTCTTCCAAATGACCGCGAAATTTGACGTCACTCTCTACGTCCGTACCAAGAATCCCAATACTCGGCTTAAAATCAAGGGGAGTGTTTTGGAACTGAGGAGGCACGACCATGGGAGCTTTTTTGGCAGAAAACGCGCAGACCTGTGTCTTTTGGGGGTTAAACTGCACTAAGTTCAGATTACCCCAATTCGAGATTTGGTCTAAGGTAGTCTCGATCTCAGACACTAGTCTGCTCCGACAGTCAAGGACGTGTGCCTGAGAAATTTTGGAGTGGCCAAAGTAAGAGGCATCCACCGTACTGTCATCTGCATAGCAATGAATGTTAATGGAATGTAACATATCATTGATATGCAGAAGAAACAGGGTTGGGGAAAGCACACAGCCTTGTGGGACACCAGCGTTCACGGGCTGGAATATGAACCGTCGACAACGACCTTGATGTTACGTTCCGTGAGAAAGCTGGAGATCCAGTTGCAGAGTTTCTCAGGCCGCCCGTAGAAAGGAAGCTTCGAAAGAAGTGCCTTGTGCCACACACGATCGAAGGCTTTCGCAATATCCAGACTTACCGCCATGGCCTCCCCCCTGCTCTCAATCGCCAACGCCCAACGGTGGGTCAGGTAGGCTAGAAGATCACCAGCTGACCGACCCTGACGAAATCCGTATTGGCGATCACTGATTAGCTGGTGCTCCTCTAGATACTGTAGAAGTTGGCGGTTAATAAGGGATTCCATTATTTTTGAGAGCAAGGAGGTGATGGCAATGGGCCGGTAGTTACCCGGATCAGAGCGATCGCCTTTTTTAGGGATGGGGTGCACTAAAGCTGTCTTCCAAGATTGTGGAACTTTACCTGTATCGTAGGAGAGTCGGAAAAGATTCGATCGGATTTTGGTGTAGTTGTAGTCTGAATTAAGGTGCTTTTAGCCCAGTGATCGCAAACGCGACAGCTATACTTGAGAGTCTGTGTTCGATTCCCAGGTCGAGCAGTACCTATTATTGGGCTTTTCTATGGAATTCTCGGTAGTAGGTCGAGTTTTTGGATTTGTGCGCAGTTAATAGCAATAGGATGGCCCCTAACTATACCGGCGAACTGTGGATGTATATTAGTAAGTACACCTCTGCCTAATCCTTATGGGAATAATAGTGTGATGGTATGTTTTTATGAATTAAATTTATCGAAACACTACGTTCTTGTAATTTTTTCAAACTAAATATAAAAAAACCGGACCCAACAGCTGATTAAATAATAAATTCATAAAATATACAATTAAGCCAAACGCTTGTATTTCATTTACCAAACACATTATATTTGTTTCCCGTCTAAAAAAGGTCAAGTGCGTCTTTTTAGTTGGCAAAATAGGCCACATTCAATTCCTCCGGAATAAATTCGTATTTGGGCAAGTTCATCCGCAGCAATTTTCTAACATAATATGAATTATGATTCATCGAAAATGGCCTTATTAGCACTGCACACTTATTTTCGTGGCAAAAAATCACAAGAATATATTTGTAGGTAGACTATACATTATGTAATTTTTGGGTTTTTAATGAGTGAACCATCTGAAATGGGGGTTGGATCCGGAATTTCTGCCCTTTAACCGGAATTTTTGCCCGCTTAACGTTGCACATGAATTGATAAATATTTTACAGTAATACTGTTTGCTTTATTTAGTAATAATGTAAACTGTATGTTTATAAAGCTTAAAGAACAAATTAATTCAAACGCCTTACGAATATTTTTAGCAATAATCAGCACGCTGTTCTTTTGAAGTCTTATTAGTTATGTGAAAAAAAAAATAACACATTTCATAAATGTTTATTAATAACAAGTCTATCTTCAATCTTACATTATATTATTATCATTATCACATATTTACATTTCTTAACTAATTTGTGCGCTTTCAAAACACACCATCACGGCTAGCCTGCGAGGAGCCGGTCAGAGTAATATACTTAACTAAAGTGACTCACGCCATCTAGTGAGAAAACGAGTTTCAAATTGTCATTTTATTTTGTTTTTATAGTGACAGTGGCGATAATGTGCATGGTAGCGCCTCTGTCGGGAGATTGTGAAACTAAGTAGTCATTATAATTATTAAGCTAAAAACAGACCACCTGCATTCGATTATTTAAAATATTATTCTTTTTTTATAAACTGAAATTAATGTCAAAAATTATAGTAATAGTTATGTATCAAAATGTCAAATTAGTAAGTAAATAATAAAACATTATTGCAATCAATAAGGATACAATGTAATTTTTATTATTAATACGTATTGTTTAAATAAATAGCACCATTTGGTGAGGAATGGTAGTACAATTAGTGGTATCAAGTCCCACTACACTGGTGGCGTTTCGGAAAACTAAAATCTTATAAGGCACATTAAATTTAAAATGATAATTTACAATATTTTCTCAACTATTCTATAAATAGTAATATATTTTTTTATAAATTAATGATTATGCATTATCATGGCTCACAATCAATAAAATAATTA
Organism: Acronicta alni; assembly: GCA_964056405.1. Lineage (NCBI taxonomy): Eukaryota > Metazoa > Arthropoda > Insecta > Lepidoptera > Noctuidae > Acronicta > Acronicta alni. The sequence continues at coordinate 8,120,079 of OZ043936.1, forward strand.
ATTCACATTTTTTGTCTCAAATAGAATTGTATGTACAGTCAACTACTATTAAACTAAAAGCCCTGTTTTAAGAATTATTATTATGCAATGACAATCATTATATTATATTTAATTATTAGAGTAGCAATTTTTTTTTTTATCAATGAATACTACAATAATAATATTTTTATAAGAAATTTATAAATTTTATATGAAATAAACATGATATAATGTAACACGATCCAAATAGTTAAACTTCATTGGAGAAAAAAAATTTTTCATTACTAGGTATTTCTAAAAATGTTCAATAAAAAGTGTACAACGAGACACCCATCATGATTGGTTTCATACTTAATAAGTATTGAAAATAATACTCAGTTAGGTCTTGGCACCAATTTAAACAACTAAGTAAGAATTTATTTTTAGGGAGCATACAAATTTAATTTCAGTAAGTAATCGTATTTTCGTAAGTTTTGGAATAACACAAAAAGCAGTTTTAGATCATAGTTTTAAATAAGCTACCAAGACCTTTCTGGTATATACCTATGGATATTTCCTATCTATAAAAGCAGGTACCTAAAGGAAAATCCTCATAATTGCTGGGCTAAAATGGGTGCTTTTGATGAATCATAATAATATGATTCACATCATAAAATCATCATAGGTCCTGGTTAAAATGACAATTTTCAATATAAATCATAATATGATTCTCATTATAAAATTATGATAAGTACTGCGCTGACTGCTTTTTATAAATCATAATTTATGATTCACATTATAAAGTCATCATAGGTCCTGGTTAAAACAACTTTCAATATAAATCATAATATGATTCTCATCATAAAATCATCATAGGTGCTGAGCTGACTGCTTTTGATAAATCATAATATGATTCACATTATAAAATCATCATAGGTGATGAACTAAGATGACTGCTTTTCACAAATCATAATATGATTCACATCATAAAATCATCTTATTTGCTGAATTAAAACGGCTGGTTTTGATGAATCATAATATGATTCACATCATAAAATCATCATAGCCTCTGAATATTGAAATTTACAACGTGGCCTTATTAGCGGCCCAGGTCTTAGTTATAGTATTGCTTTAGAAATTAACTGTACATATTCATAAATAAATAAAAGGAATAAAGCGGTTTGATGCCAAAATTTATGCATAACATATACCTATAAAATACAGTTAAGCATAATAAATATTTATGCTTATCTGTAATATGACATTTTGTCACGGAATTATAATATGGCTCATACATTATAGTGTTGAGTTTTGAAAAACTATTGGCCTCTAGCCATAACCAATTAGCCATAATATATTAAAAAAAATACTTAATATTTTGGTATGGATACATCATAAATTGTGAATCAAGAATATTTAGGTAAACTGTTCTTAAAGGTACGTTATTGTTCATTATTTGACATTTACCTAATTTTATTGTCCTTCAAATTGTTTATTAAGAATACGGAAGACATTTTATTTTGTATTATAATTTATATTTATAGATGTGAATAACTTAAAACTTAATTTATTTAATTTAAATATTAATAAGAATACACAAATCTTAAATCATAGAGAACAACACAACATCGTGTAGGTACATATCGCACTCACTCACATTACATTGAAAAAAGAATAATTTTCATTCTATCTAGTCACATGGTTTAAAATCTCATACATTTATTTCTTGGCATGAAACAAAAGCTTACGTAAACGCAGCATAATTTCTGAGCATTCGAAAATGAATCTACTAGGGTCACCAATCAAGCAATAATAGAACTTTCTAGGCCTAACACGTTTGACAGTATTTATCACAGTTGAGTAACACAGTGTCTATATTATTGAAAGACTTTTCAAACTAAAATGTTTATGCAATTGTCATGATAAAACGGTTACGAAGAATGTTATTTTGAAACCCCATTGCTTCCAAACTACTCCAAAAAAAAACCAAATATAATAAATAATACTTCTTATTAAAATGGACTATGTAGATTTCTTAATTATCATTATGACAAGCAGATACTTTGACAAGATAACTTATAACATTGAGACGAATGTACATCTCATAAAGACATTAGATTTGATCTCACAACATAAAATCATTCAAACTGACATTAAATACACTTAGTGTATTCAAAATATGTCACACAGTAAGGACATAGTAGACATATTAAATTTAAATAATAAAATAAAAATCACAACATTTTAAATAAACTCCCAAAGACATTGTATGTTTGGGCTGACGTTTAAAACTACTGGACGGATTTTGATGCGATTTATTTCCTCGTAATATTCGATTTTGAGCAAAGGTACCTAACTGAAGTTCATGGTGTGAAAAATTTTGTATTAGAGATGAATTCGACCTCAGGCGTCTTCTACCTGTAATGTCGATTTTTTCCACATGTATGTCTTTAATGACGTCAGTTTTTATTTCGGTAAATTTATAACTTTAGTAAATGCTTAGCATGCTTAAATAAATAATAAATTAAAAAAGTACAGCAATAATGTCACTTAAATACATTTCAAATAAGTTTCGCCTCAAAATGCTGTAATTTATTTCTGAGACCAATAACAGGATTACAAAACCACTTTACGCCTACATAATTATGAAAACCATAGTCAGGCATTTGGAAGAATGTCTGGACTGGCGCAATAGGCTACATGGAATAATTGGAACTACAAGCCTGCTTCAACCTTCACCAAGCTGAACACGACTTTTTAAACTAAATGCCAGAAGAATTTACGGCACCGACTCAACTCTGTTATCATCTTTTTTCATCTTACCTGATAGCTTAGCGTATATTTCATCAATGCTCTTTTGCCGCGTCTCCGGGAAGTAGATCACTGTATAGAAGCAAGCGATGAAACAGACTGCGGCGAAGAATAGGAAGGTCCAGTGGATACCGATCAGCTCACAGAGGATAGTGAACCATTTCGTTTGGACGAAGTTGCTCATCTTCGCGCAGACGTTTGCGAACGCTGACACTGTGCCTCGGAGCTAGAAAGAACAGGAAAGTTTTTTTTTAACATGAGATTATTATTGAAAAACGTACATCACCATCATCATCATCATCAATACATATACTGTCCCAATGCTGGGCAGGTTCTTTTCAGTAGGTGAGGAATAATACGGCAGACTTTTTTTAAGAGAGGTACGGTATAGTGGGAGTAATTCCACACAAATTGGAGCTGCCCGACTGGGGAAGTACCTCCTCCTTGCAGAAAATCGAAGTCAAATAACACTGCTTTGAGCTATTATATTCCTTACGGCGAGCAAGGTGCTCCGCAAGGAAACCTTGTGTTGGCAGTGGGGGTAGTTGCGGTTTAAGACATTTATATCTCAATAACAGAATACAATTCACTTAAAATGAGAAACACTAGGTTCAATGGAACGAGCATAGGCACGGTGGGTCTTAGTTTGGTTAATTTTTTTTTTTTTTAACATTAATACATACAGTGTATAAATTGCATTAACAAAATAACACTAAGTAGTAGGTAGTTTAGTTAGAACAATAATTCAGTTTCATTGGCAAGAAAATAATATTATGCAAGTAGGTTAAAAAAGTAACAAGTAAATAAGATTGTACAGTTCTTATTACTTACGTATCGAAACACATTATGCTATGGTGATTGAAATTGAAAGCAAAGCAATTTTAGTTGGGGTTTTCTAACGTACGTTCTCATTTGATTTGTTTCCTGACTGGTCTCTGTTCAGTCTTTCAAGATGTTTATTATTTTAATTCTTCTAAGCTGACAAACAAGAAACGGATCAACTGATTTAAGAAAACCGTAGCATATAGACGCGGGCAACACCAGGGGCTCTAGCGTGTTCACATATAGAGAAGCCAGTTGTAAAGGCTGATAAACTCAGTAATTATTATAGGCTACATGACCCTTCTCTTGTAGAACAAGCTCAGCGAGGTAACGTTCTGTTGATACTGACAGCGGGGGCTTTGATCCTTATACTGCCAACCCAACTATTCCTCTTTCGTTTTACAGGGTCGGTAACGCGCAAGTGATACCATTGTGTGCCATGTAAAGCCTTTTGGGGGCCAAAGGCCTTCAGTCCCAAGGTCCCTAGGTTCGCATGAAAACCCCACGGTGTTTATTCGAACACCTATCACAATCGTTAATGACACAACCATTTTGTCCTCAGGAGATCGGTATTGTGGTTAAAACATAAGTGTTTGTGTTTCTCTGGTTGTTTCTTATATATTATAAGTCTGTATTTATAAAAAAAGTATATAAGTATTATATAAATATAAATAAATATTTTTTGGGACATTTTACAGCACCATCTAGTCCCAAACTAAGCAGAGCTTGTACTATGGGTACTAGACAATGGATATATAATACTTAGATACTTTTTTTTTTGTAAATATATACTTATAATACATAAGAAACACCCAGACAAACACAAATACTCATGTTTACCCACACAAATATTTGTGTCCTGTGGGAATCGAACCCACAACCCCATGATCAGCAGTCCGGTACTCGAACCACTAGACCACAGACGTCGTCGTATATCCATTATCTAGTACCAATAGTACAAGCTCCGCTTAGTTTGGGACTAGATGGTACTGTGTATCATTGTCCAAGAATATTTATTTATTGACCAGTAATTGGGTTGTGGAGGCCTGATGGCAGCAGCTTCGTAAAAGATCTGGACGATAATGATTACCAGTTCGGAGTTTGGATTACTGCCCAATGGGTCCCAAAAAACACAATTTTTCAACTTACCTGGAAAGTGAACAGATCCGTGATGATTATATAGGATATAGGCTGGAATCCAGCAGCGTCAGCGAAGATACACAGGCACATCGCCACCACAGGCAGCCAGCCAGGCAACCAGACTCCCGATGACGTCACGTAGAACCACGCCGCCAAGATGACCATACCCACGCCGACGGCGAACGATGTTGTTACTAGAAGAAGCTGGAACAGACAGAAGAGAAAATCAAGATTGTTAAAGATATTTAAAATCTTATATAATTGTGACGATATCTGGTGTAACGGTTCGAGAGTCGAACTGTTGGTTACGAGGTCATGGGTCGGATTTCCACAGGACACAAATATTTAAGTGATGAACATAAGTGTTTGTGTTTTTCTGGGTGATTCTTTTGTATTTTATGAACGTATTTACAAAAAAAAAGTATTCCACCATTGTCTAGTAGGTACCCATAGTAGAAATTCTGCTTAATTTGGGACTAGATGGTGCTGTGTTAAATTGACCAACAATATTATTTATTTAAACAACGAAAAAGATAAAATAATAAAATTATTTTGATGAAAGAAAAGACAAATAATAATCTCAAAAACCCTGTGCTGAAACGGTAATACGGTTTGAAAAATCGGAATATATCCTTACCTTCCTGCCAGTCTTCTCCACAAAACACGTGGCCATTATAGAGCCCAGCAGTTGCACCACCCCGATCAAGATGACCTGCTTGTTGGGACTCAGTTTGAGGCTGATGGACTCCGAGGCTCGTTCGAACACGAAGCCAGCGTAGATCAGCACTATGAGGTACCCGTCAAACTGCTGCGTGATCTTGATTATGAGCGTTATTATGAAGGCCTTAAAAGTCGGTTTGTCTTGCACTGAAAATGGGAAAGTCAAGTTATTAGAGGAGGTGGAAATGAAATGAGATTTATTTTCTGTAATTAGAACTTTTCAAGACACTTTTACAAGTCAAAGTTTTGAATTTTTAATGCTCTGAGAAGAAACACCGAAACAAACTCAGAGAATCATGGTCTTTTTTAAAGTCCAGACATAATAATATCAAATATGTGAGTGTCACAACGCAAGTCTGCAATGGCCTTTTGAAGAAACAGCAGCTTTGAATAGACCAATTCCAGCCGACAGTACGCATGCATCAGTCATTGTGTACCTCGACCATGTTAGAGGGAGCTCAACAACCCGTTGCTCGACGATATCAGATCGGTCGAACTCAGAAATGGAGACGAGGGCTTCATTGACTTCCTGATTGGTATAGTGGTAGCAAGCGAGAAAGGAGAAAGAAAGGTAGGGCATAGATGGTGGGAGTGATTCCGCTCAAATTGCAGCTGCCCGACTGGGGAAGTACCTCCACCTTGCAGAAAATCGAAGTGAAATACCGCGGCTTTGAGCTGTGTTGTGGTCCTTACGGTGAACAAGGTTGCCAGTGCTCCGTGAGAAAACGTTGTGTTGGTAGTGGGGGGAACTTTGACCCTTATACTGCCAACCCTACTGCTATTCCTCTTTCATTTTGATGTTACAAGCGTCTATAGGCTCCGCCCATGGACACCTGCAACACCAGAGGAGTCACGCGCGTTGCCGGTCTTTAAAAGGGAGTACGCTCTTTTCTTGAAGGTTTGAAGGTAAGTTTCTAGAGAAACGCACAGTAGTGGACTGCCAACCATCTAGATGATGGGGATGGAAGTGCTGTCACGTAGAACGATGGTGGAAAAAGGCAGTAGGGATCAATCCCTTGCCTTGGAATCGGATTCGACACGTTTGACTTGGCAATCCAATAGACACAAGGATAGTGTACTTACTGATAATCTTCCAGACAGACTTGGAGTCTGCTTGCGTCTGTTTCTCAACCCTCACGATGTTTTCAATGTCTTGCTCGACGCCGCGGTCTACCACGTTTACTCCTCGAAGCCATGCCAGTACCGTCTTGGCTTCCTGTAAGGTGTTGAAATTGAAGACATTACTTAGATTGTTTTATGGTAATTGAAAAACAAGTATACGGGCCGCCTGATGGTAAGCGGCAGCCACAGTTTATATACGCCAGCAATACCAATGTATCACTCGTGTGTTAATCTTGTTAAGTCTCATGTACCCAGTAATTTGTCTGGCTACATTGCCCTTCAAACTATCCCTTTAGTTGAAAAAATAATATAAATAGAAATATTCATTTATTCTTAGGACCAGTGTTACAAAAGTCTTGGAGATATTATAGCATATATATATAAACAACATAATAACATCACGCCTGTATTGCCCGAAGGGTTAGACAGAGGTTTACTAATGTACAGTTCGCCGGTATGTTTAGGTCCTATGTAATAGGGGGCGAACCTATTGCCACTAACCGGATTCAATTCCAAACTCCCGAGTTGCTACGGAGAATTTTATTGAAAAACCCAATAACACTGCTCGACCTGGAGATCTTTAACTAGACTAATGAGGCATATAAAATTATATATAATACCAGACCACAGACCAATCAGACATACAGTATTTATTTGTACTTAATGTTATAGACTATGTCAAGGACTAAATTTCGCAAAACCCTAAAAGGGACACTAGTACAAAGTAATCACTATCTGTATGACGTCACTTGGTTTGCCATTATCGTCACTCAATAGTAAATTGTTCACTAAGGAAATACAGTGTCAGTAAGGGAGTAAAGGAATAATGGGAGTATTCCACTCAAATGGGAGCTGCCCGACTGGGGATGTACAGTCAGCAACGAAAGTCGTTGAACAAGTTGCTATCTTCAATATGATTTTTAATAAGTATGAAGTTACTGACCTGTACAGGTTATTCGAAATAATTGCATAAATGACCATTAAATATTAAGGTTACTTCAATAGAAAAAAACTCTTAACAAGTTTTAGAGCTGTGATGTTTTTAAAATTTAGCTGTGTTCAGCGACTTTCGTTGCTGACTGTACCTCCGCCTTGCAGAAAATCGAAGTGAAATAACACTGCTTTGAGTTGTGTTGTGTTCCTTACGGTGCGCAAGGTTGCCAGTACTCCGCAAGGAAACGTTGTGTTGGCAGTGGGCGGACTTTCACCCTTATACTGCTAACCCAACTATTCCTCTATCGTTTTACAGGGTCAGCAACGCGCAAGTGATACCCCTGGTGTTACAAGCATCTATACGCTACGGGATGTGCTTGCCATGAGGTGGGCCGTATGCTTGTTTGCCACCTTGGTGGGATAGAGACTATGTCATGGACCAAATTTTGCAAAACCTTAAAAAGGACACGAGTGCAAAGTACGAGAAAGTGTTCCTTACGATGAGCAAGGTTGCCAATCACATTTATTTATGTCTTGAGCTTGCGAGAGCCGTAAACAACACTAGTTAGTAATCTGTACTTTCCACAGAGGAATGCTTAGTGCATTTTACTTTACCTTCGAGGAAAGTAAATTATATTTTCAGCGTAAATAATACTTAATTTCATACCATTACGCTTGTATTCTCCGGAACGTCAGGCAGAGACGTACCTACAACTGGCTGGTATGTTTAGGTCCCATGTAATATGTGGCAAGCCTATTGCCATTAACCGGGCACAAATCCAAACTCCGAGCGGCTACTTTTTTAATTTTTTATTTATTCTACTAAGGTGGCAAACAAGCATACGGCCCACCTGATGGTAAGCGGTTACCGTAGCCTATAGACGCTTGCAACACCAGGAGTATAATTTGCTCGTTGCCGACCCTGTATAGAAAGAGGAATAGTTGGGTTGGCAGTATAAGGGTCGAAGTCGTTTCCTCGTGAAGCACTGATAATTTCATGGGAGAACTCAATAAATAACACGCGCGACCTGGAAGTCGTATCCAGGACCTTCTAGTGGTTATTACAAAACAAGGTTACTAATTATAATGCATCGCTGATGTTAAATCAATTTATTCGAAGTCCGATGTGCATATTACTGTTATAAACATATATATAATTGAAATAAAAGTATTTTTAACGGATTTTATCGCGTATATTATATCGTACGTCGGGATTAATAATATCAATATAATAGTTTTATTTCAATGTAGTATTCGCGTAAATGTCAGAAATCAATCTATCTATAATTCTTCATAATATATAAAACATATTTACATAAGGAAAAGCAATACTAATAATCTTTGCGGAACTGAATTATATGAATTTAAATCACATAATAAACAGTTGGATGGATAAGTTCCGATATAATAATAATAATGAAGAAATAATAAATTGTTGACATTACCGTCCCGCATGACGGGAACCTCGTGAAAGCCGAGAAAGATAAGCAAATCAAGTATCTTGACTTGGCTCGCGAGGTTGTCGACATGTGGGATGTGGACACAGCGATCATTGTACCGATAGTCGTGTCAGCCAATGGCTTAATAGCCACGAGCCTTTACCAACACCTCAGGAGGCTCTCGTTAGGCGGCTGGGACAAGGGCCTGATCCAGAAAGCAGTACTGCTGGACACGACTCGTGTTGTTAGGAGGTTCCTCTCTCTGGAACCCTGACCGCCGGTAGCTTGGACCCTGTTCCCGATACCGGTGGGCCTCTATTTTTATATTTTTAAATGTTTTTGTTTTTTAATTTATTTTATAAAAATATTTAAAAATGTAAAATATAAGAAAATTAGATTAATAAAGGACAATAATAATAATAATCTTTATTGTCATATTTTTACATGCATGTTGTAATAGATTTCCCTGACTCCTGCGCTAGTGTACACACTGTATTACAGAAGTCAGTATTATCCCCTTATAAATAGATTACACCGTGATTTTCTTTGTCGTCTTAGCCGACAACTGCCTCATTAGTCTAGTGGTCCTAAGCGCGACTGCTACGCTAGAGGTTCTGGGTTTGATTCCCAAGTGGAGCAGTGTTATTGGGTTTTTCTATGAAATTCTCAGTAGCAGCTCGATATCTGGATTTGTGCCCGATTAATGGCAATAAGCTCGCCCCGCTCACATGAGACCTAAAACATACCGGCGAAATGTAGGTGTACATTAGTACACCTCTGCCTAACCCTTCTGGGAATACAGGCGTGATGGTATGTAATACATAAAATTCTCGTTTCACAGTGTTAGTTGCCATACTCCACGGAAACGGCTTGACCGATTTTCATCAAATTTTATATGTATATGTGATAGATCTGAGAATCGGTCGAAATCTATTTTTCATACCCCTAAGTAATAAGGGTGGTCCACCCCAAATATTTTATATTTATTTTTTGGGCAATCTGTTTTATTTCAATTTTTTTTATGATGTGGCATTAAAAAATACACACAACCCTAAATTTTTACCCTTCTACCACCAACGCCCTTTCTTGGTGTGTATGTGTGTGTGTTCGAGTATAAGTATATGCGTTTGACCCTTATTCTGCCAACACAACTATTCCTCCTTCGTTTTACAGGGTCGGCAACGCGCAAGTAATACCCCCGGTTTTATAAGCGTCTATAGGCTACGGTAACCGCTTACCATCAGGTGGGCCGTATGCTTGTTTACCAATTTAGTGGTCTAAAAAAAATATAGGTACTTTCTGACCTTGATAAAATGATGTTATTTGAACAGATTTTGTATTTTACTTGAATTCTTCCATTAATTTCGATCTGAATGCATAATTTTATGGCGTTACGGTATATTACCAGTAGATCTTGTTTTTTTTTAAGTATTAGAAATAGATTCTGTCTACTATAAGGTCATGACCTGAATTATTAGTAGTTTTTTTTTACCGCACTGGTATTTTTACGTCTATGAACATACTATCACGCCAGTATTTCCCAAAAGATTAGGATTAGTCCTATATAAAAGCGGGCGAGCCCAAAATGCGTCTGAATATCAGTATTTTACACGAAGCGGCTACGATTAAAACTCCGCATCCCAATTTCTGGGTTTAACCTGAGGATAGACTTGTTGTCATGTTTTTTAGGCTTCTGACTAATACTAAAGATTGTCTTTTTGTATTTTTTGGCATTTTTCATGCCAAAAAATTTTAAATTGCAAGTTGAAAAGCAACACTTGCCTTTCAACTTGCGTCAGTACGTAAATTCTGAATTTGAAGGCAAAATTTGTCATGACGGGTGGGACTCGCGGTGGCTTAGTGTTCATGCGTCTGATGTACCTAACCAGAAAACACAGGTTCGAATCCTGCCCGCGGTCGAATTTTTCCTTCGCTAAATAACTTTAATACTAAAGATTGTTATAGATGTTTGTATGACAACCGGGACCGACGGCTTTACGTGCTCTCCGAGGCACGGAGGGGTCTCGATGTTTTAAGAATTACCCATCCACAGATTGACCGCAGCTAGCGTAGCTTAACCTTGGAGACCAGTTGATTAGCGTACCTGAGCCACTTTAAAAAAACTTCTACTCACATCGACTTTCCCTTGCTTGACCAGATACTCAGGCGTCTCCGGCATGGCCAGGAATATGAAGAAGGTGATAGTGGGCACTAGTAGACCCATCCACAGCATGGTATTCACGCTCAACACGTCGGCGCAGATGTAGCTTAAGAGATATCCGATGTTTCTGGAAACAAATTATAGATACTAATTTATTTTGGTGCAATTCTTGAATTAAATATAAAAAAAAAAATGGGTATTTTTTACACAGCATCATCTAGTCCCAAACTAAGCAGAGCTTGTACTAGACAATCGATATAATACCTACCTGTACCTATTTAACCGCCCCATGAACAGCAGTCAACACTCGAACCTTTAGACCTCAAACATCGTCAAATCTAATATATAAAATTCTCGTGTCACAGTTTTCGTTGCCATACTCCTCCGAAACGGCTTGACCGATTTGATGAAATTTTTTGTGCTTATCGGGGAGGTCTGAGAATAGGCCAACATCTATATTTTTTTTTTTATTTTTTTTTTTTTTATGGCAAAACAACGTTTGCGGGGTCAGCTAGTTAATTTATAAACTTACTCTAGTAATACCTAGTAGTAGGTACGAGAAGTAGGTAAGTACCAATTCACAAATAAAGAAAATAACCCCGGCATTGGATCAAAAACGACGTCTGTGGTTCTCATGTCGAACTGCTGATCGACGAGGTCGCGGCTTCGATTCCCACAGGACACACATATTTATTTGATGAACATAAGTGTTTGTGTTTGTCTCGGTGTTTCTTATGTATTAAAAAGTATGTATTTACAAAAAAAAGTATGCAAGTATTATAATCCCTTGTCTAGTACACATAGTACAGTCAGCAACGAAAGTAGCTGCACAGGATTCAATTTTTAAAACGCTTTAACTCTCGCTTTGACTCGAGTAGGTAGCCCGTCTTCTTTGTATATAAGATAATTAATTACCTTAACTAGAATTAAATTAAAAGTTTTGGTGTAGTGATGTTTTTAAAAATTGGTTGTGTTCTGTGACTTTCGTTGGTGACCGTACAAGCTCTGTTTAGTTTGTGACTAGATAGTGCTGTGTAAAATTGTCTAAGAATATTTATTTGTTTAATTTATTTTAAAATAGGTTTTTTCACTAATGGATGGTAGAAGGAATAGACATATTCCGTATCTTTTGCTACATTTTGCAATGTCACTATTTGGAAGCAGTTGTAAGAACATGTTCGGTCTGGGATTATTGAACCCAATTATCGACAAAATAATTTATGTCAGTTATCGCTTTTACGACCCGCGATAATTGTAATAAATTAATTGTACAAAAAATTATACAATTTACTTGAAGTAATTTTAAAACTATTCTTCTTTCTTTTATGACAAAACTGAAAACCATATGTTTGTCTAGCATAGTACGCAATCTAATGATTATTCCAAGAGCGGTGCGTACCTGCAGGTGACGTAACCAAAATCTGGTCAAGACTGTCCGTTGAACTGTTACGCATAATTATGTGTCTATGTACGTTTAGCTATTGTGATTTTAAAATCATCTCCTCAATTTGTATGGTACCCTAGTACTTTTATTCTACAATACACAATGACCACGCTGGAACCTCTGGAATAAAAGGCTAAATGATGCAATAATTATGATTAAAACTTGTTAAGGATTGGTTTGCAATAGGCAACTAAAAATGTAGCCTGATAAAATTTCATAAAAGGAGGTTTTAGTATTGATTTCTGGATGAATTGGGATTAATAATATCAATATACGCGATAAAATCCGTAAAAAGTAGTTTTATTTCAAGGAGGTTTTAGTTTAGATTGAACGAGGAATCTGCTGGTTGTTTGTCCTCAAAAATAAATAACTACCTATTATGTAAATACTATACTCGAGTTTATACGGCCCACCTGCAGGTAAGCCGTTACCGTAGCTTATAGACGCTTGCAACACTAGGGGTATCACTTGCGCGTTGCCGAGCCTGTAAAATGAAAGAGGAATAGTTGAGTTGGCAGTATAAGGGTCAAAGTCGCCCCACTGCCTCCTCTTCCTCGTGGAGCACTGGCAATCTTGCTCACCGTAAGGAACACAACGCAGCTCAAAGCAGTGTTATTTTAGTTCGATTTTCTGCAAGGTGGAGGTACTTCCCCAGTCGGGCAGCTCCAATTTGAGGGGAATCCTCCCACTATGCCCTACCTTACTCTTATTACAAATAAATTGTATTGTTCGAAATATCCATAATTATGTGTTCAAATTTTATAAAAAAAATATTGTATAAAATCCAATATAAATCATAAATTGTCTTCGTTACGATGAAATTGACACCAAAAAACCTAATGACTTGTTTAACAATTTGTATTATTTTATTTTAAATTTGTTTTTCGTAGTAATGAAGAAAAGCGGTATATTCATAATCGTGATACATCAAATGCTCAAAGTAGAACTAGGTAATAGCCTTAACACTTTCATTTTCTGTACAGACGCCAGCAGGTCAAGCTATCCAAAACTGTAAAATTTTCCCAATTGACCATGAACTATATTTTTTTGTATTAAAGTTGAAAATCTATCAAAGAAATTTGACACATTCGGGTAGCTTGTTGTGCTGGTCTCTATACCTTATGTTGTGGTGTTGTCATATTTTTCATTTTCTAGATTTTGGAAAATAATGTTAGTAATATTTTAGTTTCTGGCACAAAAATCGTGCATTTTGAATTCTATTTAAATTTACTTTCATGAATATTTTAAGTTTCTTATTTTATTTGGTAATGTTATTGGGATTATAGGAACCTCTTCTGGATTGAAAGGGTGATTGATGGAAAACATCGTGAGGCAACCTGCATGACTAGATTGTTCTCAACGGTATGTCAAAGTCTGCCAACCCGCTTTAGGCCAGCGCGAGCGTGGTGGACTATAGCCTAATCCTTCTCAGAGGAGACCAGTGCCCAGCAGTGGGGCAATTTTATGTGGATTGATGATGCTGACAGAACATTTGACGTCACATGTTCGTATACATACGTTCTCTGCCTAGCATAAAATTAAAATGATTATAACTTCTAAATTTTTAAACCGATTTTAAATTAGATTTCAACCGACAATTTTTAACCGACTTAAAAAATGAGGTTCTCAGTTTGACCTGTATTATTTATCTATGTATGTATGTTTGTCTGCGATTATCTTGCGTTTGGCTGAACTGATTTTGATGAAGTTTTCAGAAAAGTATTTGTTATATTCTGGCGAAGGTTTGGTATACAATAAATGGATGCCCCGTGACGTCATCCGCGTGGATCTGTTGTTAAGCGATATAATATAAGTTCAATTCGACCGATTTTTTTACAAAATGCTTGAAGTCCGTTTTCTTTTCCTAAAAAGGTAGGTACTTATTGGTTAACTTTTTCTTGAGGCCATAAAAAATAATCGTCAAATAGCCTATCACGAATAAATGCAGTTATTATAATTAGTAGACTTGTCTCGTCTTAGTAAATAACGGATTGAGATTTTTAATAGATTTAGAACTTGTTTTAAGACCTGTTTTGTGTCCTATTCACCTAGAACTGCACGATTATTATAATTATTCCAAGTATGAGGAAAAACCGACAGGTGTGATACATGAAACTAATTAAGCTGCATAATTCAAACATTATTAAAATAAATTTTAAACAGAAAACATTGTCATCACTAGATATTATTATTTTATGGAGTTTCTCGAAGTTTCTTTTCCATAAGACCTACGAATTGGAACCTTAAATCTAGTTATTGACAATTCAAAAGTACCGTACTAAAGATACTTTTCAATATACCTAAATGCTGTAAACATGCGTTCCTTGCGAAGTATGTGCGGTGTAACTCGGAATGACAGATTTTCAAATAGTGTGATAAGGAAACGTTGCGGCTTAAAAGAAGATGTAGTGACGAGAATTGAGAAGAATATGATTATTATTATTAACTTATTGGTGAGGTTCTTCAAAAAGGTCAGGTGCGTAGCCAATAATGCAAAAATCCGTATGGATCATATACAGCTAGCTAGGTTGACCATGATAAGAAAACAATTCTAATAATATCATTAATTAAATGCGTAAGTAACTGTTATCTCTTCAACCCTAAACGGCTGATGAGTTTGCCTGAGGCTTTTATCTTAAAAATAACTTACCTATTTAATATTAGAAGAGAGCCCAATGCACCTCTCAAGTCAATATCGCTGATTTCTTTCAGGTATATCGGCAGGACTATGTAGCAGGATGAGCAGGGTATGCCAGCGACGGCACGGGCCAGGATCAGGGCCCAGGGCTCCAGGCACAGCAACTTAATCTGCCAGTATATCTGTGGAGAAAAGTTCATTATAAACCACTATATATAATTTACCAGATATAATTCAGGGCATATTCTGTTACTAAAAGGTATAACTTTAGTACTTATATAGAAAAAAGTAATCAGTAAATTTATACAAGATTGGGCATAATGTAGTCACTTTAACAGAACTCTATAAAAAAAATATACCACTAATGTGGCAAACGAGCATACGGCCCACCTGATGGTAAATGGTTACCGTAACCTATAAACGCTCGTAAGATCAGGGGTATCACTTTCGCCTTGCCGACCCTGCAAAACAAAAGAGGAATAGTTGGGTTGGCAGTATAAGGGACAAAGTTCCTCCACTGCCAACACAACGTTTCCTCGTGGAGCACTGGCAAAGCTCAAAGCAAATCAATCAATCATCAATCCATTATCAGGGAGAGATCAAGCTTTAGTCTTCCACGGTGGCCTAATGCTAGTTGGCAGACTTTAAAAATCTCTCAGGCATGCAGGTTCCTTACGATATTTTCCGTCACGTTTAAGAGAGTGAGAATCAATTATTATTAAGCAGTTGATTTTAAAAATTAGAGGTGCATTCAAAAGATGGATGCCTTGCCATCCATGCCTTGGATTCGAAAGGGTAATGTAGTCAGTAAATAGTTACTGGGCATCTGCGACTTAACAAATGAGGTCTCAAGATGACAACAGGCAAAATTACATTTATTTTTGTAAATAGATCTTTTAAAGACACTTTTACAAGTCAGAATTTACAATTTTTTTTAAGCTAGATGGCTCCGGCATTTCCTAGCTGACGACCTCTGAGAAAAAATGCTGAAACAAACTCAGAGAATCATAGTCTCTTTTAAAGTCCAGACATAGAATAATAATAAATATGTGTCTTATAATGTATGGCAAAGTCTGTCAGTGGCAACACTGTGGATTTAAAAATGACAATGATTGTCTGTGGTGCCGCTGAGCTCTCTCTCTCTCTGGCTAGGACGCGATGAGCAATGGTGCGTATTCCAATAAAGAATTATAAAATATAAAAGTTATTTAATTGACCCAGAGACCATTAACATGACATGGCGCTGAGGACAGGATCGAGTGAGCATAGAAAATTATAAATATTGTTTGGTCTGGGTCGGAAAAAAAATATGGAATTATTGAAACCGCCAGCACCTCTCAATTTGAGGGCGGGCGATTTACGGCAGGCGTTCCTTGCATGGCGGCAAAGATTCGACCTCTACTTTACGGCGAGAGGGGCTGATGAAAAGTTGTCGGGGGTACAACAACGTGCACTATGCACTATGCATTGTGTTGGAGATGAAGGACTCTCAGTGTACAATACTTTTGATGGAAAAGAAAAACTGTCATTCGAACAGATTCTGGAGAGACTAGAGGCGCATTGCAGTCCTCCGAGCAATGAAACTTATAATAGACACATATTTTTCAGTAGAAAACAAAAGGAAGGTGAATCTTACGACGAGTTCATAACGGATCTCAAAAAACTAAGTATAGATTGCAATTTTGATAACCTTAAAGATGGATTAATAAGAGATCAAATAATAATGGGCATAACTGACTACAGATTAAAAGAAAATTTATTAAAACGTCCTGATTTGGATCTGGAAAAATGTATAGCAGCATGCAGAGTGGCTGAAGTGGCAAAATCACAAGTAGAGAAACTTAATACTAACAGTCAGAAAGAAGTAGCAAATATAAATAAGAAAAGACCATTAACATGACAAAGTCTGAAATGGCCTTTTGAAGAAAGAGCCATAGCGGCTTTGAGTAGACCAGTCCCAACCGACAGCTCAACTGGGGGATACTACTGGTGACTCCTGTGTATAGGCTGCAGTTGCTACTGACCATCAGGATTCCCACAATTAAACCTTTAATATAACTTTTTGGCAAATAGGATTCGAAGCAGAACCAATTATCGTAGTTGATATTCCACTTGTGAGAAAAAATATGGATACAATTTTAATAACAATAGAAATAGTAGGTTTTTTTTCCTAACATTACAACTCAGAGACATAAAAACACAATAATGTTAGCACATTTATTGCTTAGAGACAGAATATTTTGCAATGCGATGGCGCCAACCAAAAATGAACTTGGAGCACAGTTAATAGGTAGGTACTTCCTTAATAGTCTACATATTATTGTACCTACTATCGTCATTAAAGGAGGCTAATTAAAAACCATTGAACTATATAATATTCTATCCTATCCTACTAATATTATAAATGTGGAAGTTTGTGAGGATGGATGGATGCATGGGTTTTTTTTTGTTACTCTTTCGCGCTAAAACTACTGAACGGATTTTGATGAAACTTTACAGTATTATTGTTTACATACCAGAATAACATATAGGCTAATAATTTGTAACGATTTTCAGTTAATTAGCCAAATTACTACGATAATTAAAAGTAACCTTTCCACACGGACGAAGTCGCGGGCAGAAGCTAGTATTCTACATACATAAATTACCATTTATTTGATGTTAAATAAAAAAGTTTATATAAATGCTTAAATTTAAATATTTTACTCCTAGTTAAGCGTTTAAGCCAGGCTAAGTAATAATTAAGCTGATCAACCTATCTACAAGGTTAAGCTGCGCTAGTCGAGGTCAGTCTGTGGATAGGTTACCATTTTTAACACATCGAGACCCCTCTGTGCCTCGGAGAATACGTAAATCCATCGGGAAAACGCCTGACAACCAGTCTAGCCTCAGGTTATCGGTATTACCAATATTGGGGACCGGAGGACTGATGGCAGTCGCTCCGTGTAAAATACTGATATTCCGTCATCTAATCAAAGTGGAAGTCGCCAAAGGGAGAAAAAGAAAGACTTGAAGGAAAGCGTTGTTAAAGTAATAGTAAATTATTGAGTATGAAAATAGACATTGGGATGGAAATAAAAAGTCAGATTAGAGACAACTTTATTCTCATAAGAATTACAATTCACTTACATGAGAGTTATATCAAATTATAGTAATGTACAGAGGCCAGCCCATCAAGCTACCACAATCTATCAATCATTTCTTTGATGTATTTTCAACTTTAACACATTACAATAATGTTTATATTCAATTGGGAAATTTTGTCAGTTTTGGATAGCTTGACCTGCTGGTCTGTACAATCCTTGGGAAGTAATAACACATTACAATTATTTTACATAATTGTTATTCGCTAGAGGGTATCTGTTAAAAATATGTCGGTCCGGTACGCGGGTCTAAAGAGAAACAAGTTGACGCGATGACGCGTGGGCTAGTAAATACATGGATCGAGCGTAGCTGGCAGTGGCTTGTATACTGTAGAGTTTGGGTGTTGTTGATGTTTAAGGAGTTTTTTGAATGTGGTCATTGATTTTGAGTATAAAAAGCAATAAAAGAAATAAAAAGTAATCTTTATAACATAAAATGAAAGAATAACAGAATAGCGAAAAAGTCAACCAAAAGACAAAACCAGGACAATCCAGAAAGACAATAGGCCTACTCATCGTAGGAAGGAAGGAAGGAAGTAGGTAAGGAAGCTACTGAGTTCAACACTCCCCACTTTTTCTAACCACTTCATGCTTCAAATAACTTAAATGGCAACAAGAATCTATTATTTGTAAACAAGAAGATCTCAATTAAATAAACAATTGACAACTTTTTTGTATTTTCCGCGTTTAGATCTAACAAAAGCCTCTGACACTGTTAGTCAGTGCGTACTTTTTACTGCTTTTTTATATGGTAAACGAATAAGATGCGCAATTATTTATGGAAAATGTTACGATTATTCAATTCGATATTATAGTGGTTCGAGTGTCGGACAGCTGGTCATGCAGAAGACTGCAAACCCAATGGGTTCGATTCCCAAAGGACACAAATATTTATGTGATAAACATGAGTGTTTTGTCTGGGTGTTCTTATGTATTATAAGTATGTAACTATCTAGTACCCACAGTACAAGCTCTGCTTAATGTCCTGAAAATGAACCTATCTATCAAAGAAATTTGACAGATTAGGGTAGCTTGATGTGCCTCTTTATATAAGTGGTTCTGGCTGGAAGCATACCATAGGCACCAAGTCCGGTTAAGTCATTCAAGTTCCCCAGAACTATTAATAAAGTACATACGACTTAAAATAAAAAAGTTTTTATGAAAATTCGATCAAATAACTTATGTCTGATAAGACTTGTTCTTAAAAGAGAAACTGGAATAAATTTAACATAAAATGTTAAAACTGTGGACGACATTACTGTGTGCAGTTTATAGAGGAAAATGGATTCTGATTCAGATCAGGTATTTAGGTATACAACGATTGAATGTTTAAACATAAAAAAAATATAATAAAAAATTGATGGGCAAGAAAATAAAAAAGGTTTAATTCAATACTTGTTAATGGCTATTAATTGAGGTGTGTGTGCCAGACTGGAGATGTTTTGCCCATATAATACATAAACGCAAAATAAGAAGATTGGGGCCCACCTTTTCTCTAACCCATATAATTCTGGAACTTACAACACTGACAGGCCATCTACGTGTTTAGGACATGAGACCAAATGGCGGTCATTGAGCCTGTTTGGAAAATATCGTCTTTCATTTATTGTCTCACTCACACATAGCACATCTATTCTTTTTTCAATCATTATAGCTCATTTCACTTCTCTTTTATGCCCCCCTGAACATTCAGCGTAGCCAAACTACATTCTGAAGCTCGCTTTCCGCCCCATGTTATATAGGTAATTTGTTCCCCATATCATTTGCTCACCTAATATTGCCTTTAAAGGAGAACGCAGGCTTGCAATAGATATTGTCACGGTTGTGGTAAATGTCACGAATTCCGTGGCCGTGACAAATAAAAAGAAGTGCCGATCGTAGTCGGTACAAGTCCTAATATTCCCTGACACCTCCTAAGGCATCAGACGATACATGAGGATTTCCGTACTTCCTTGAGCTGTGTTGTGTTCCTTACGGTGAGCAAGGTTGCCAACGCTCCGCGAGGATAGGTTATGTTGGCAGTGAGGGGACTAACCCTTATGCTGCCAACCTAACTACTTATTCCTCTTCGTTTTACAGTGCAACGCGCAAGTGATACTTCACTAGGGTTATTTCACTTCGATTTTCTGCAAGGCGGAGGTACTTCCCCAGTCGGGCAGCTCCAATTTGAGTGAAATTATTCCCACTTTGCCCTACCTCTCTTAAAATTGATTTTAAAATGCCAAAAAACATCGCAATTCAGAGCTTAAATGTTGCGGCATTCAAATAAACAAAATGCTTACAAAGCGGGTGTCGTAAGACGATGTTGTTAATTTTCCAAAATATAACATGCAGCCCAAATCCGTCATTCTAGCACCTTTAGACAAATATTGTCTGATGTGTATAACTTTAGACATAATAATATACAAGATGTTATCGACTATCACGCCAATATTTCCCGACAGATTAAGCAGAAGTGTAGGTACTAATTACAATATAAATATACAAATAAGTACTATTGAAGTATACACCCACAGTTCGGTATATTTAGCTCCTATGTAATAGGGGGTGAGCCTATTGCCATTAATCGGGTAAAAACCAAAACTCTGAGCTGCTACTGAGAATTTTATAGAAGAACTCAATAACCACACCATATAACTGCTGGACACGGGTCTCCTCTGAAATTGAGAGACATTAGGCTATAGTTCACCGCGCTAGCCTAGTGCGGGTTGGCAGACTTCACACAGTGTCGAGTAAAATCTCTCAGGCTGCAAGTTCCCTCATGATGTTTTCTTTCACCGTTTAAGCGAGTGATAATCAATTATTAATACGAAAAGGTTTCGAAAAGCCGGAGATGAGGAGAGAAGAATTTCATAGATAAAACCAATAACGCTTCGCTCGAAATAGGAATCGAACCGGAAACGTAGCAGTCGCGCTTAATAATAATACCCAGGTTAATGCAGCAACCGCCTCATTATTAATTTACAACAACAATGACAAATTATGTAGGTAATTAGTATTTAGAAAATATAAATAATAAGTGAAGTGAAAACTTTGTACCCTATTTCCTATAAAAAGTAAAAGTCAAAATAATTCATTGAAAGATTAGTTAGTACTTTTTAACGTAATTTATTATATTTAAGACAGTCCCCAAAAGACGAGACCTTCACCGCCTCCTAGTGTTTTAGCTGGGAAAAAGAACAAACGCAACAAACTCCCCAACTTTTTAAGAATATTGCGCGTACGGGGGAGTGTGAAAATTTGGCAGTGTTAAAGTTTATATGGAGAAGGAGTGCACACACATAGGGACAGTCCAGCAGTGCGAGAACTGTCTTAGAAAAAAAAATCGTTGATCTCGAATCTACACAGTTCTTTAAATCTTAATACCTACAACCTATAATACATATCGATGCATACCAAAGATACACCCTGTATGTGTTTAGTACATTATTATATCTGGACATAAATCTATTATAAACATAACTAGATTCTTCAAGTATGCGAAAATTAGTGTCTACTGCTTAAAAAAATTGTGACGTAGCCAGTTCAAAGTTTTTATTTAGTAAACACCAATACGGCCATAGGCATTGCTAGCTCTAAAATCATCTTCACAGTGTATTGCTAAATTAAAAAATACATAAAAACCAATTTTATATTAATTTGCATTTATAATATTTTCGTAGTAATTACTACATTTGTAGTAGATTTTGTAGTGTTAATCATTCTATTTATTTAACGAGTTTTATTAAGTAGGCGAATAGTTAGGTACGAACTCTGGGTTAGTATTGGAAGAGAAAACCCCTATTGAATGAGAACTGAATTCAGTTGCACACCGATCCACCACGCTTCCTGTCAACAACAAGAAAGAAAAAAAGAAATGAAGAAAGAAAGAAAAGAAAGTTCTGACATCAAATATAGCACTTTCACACAAAAAAAATATATTTCCTTTAACGTCTGTCCCATTGCTGGGCAAATAATAATAATAATAATTGTTTTACAATCTTTTTTATATTATTTGTTAAATCACACATAATATCCGAACGAAGTTGCGAGATAAAGCTAGTATTTAGACTAAATAAAAAGTAAATTCAATACTGGATAAGTCAATTACCAATAGCAAACGCTACAGGATTATCTGTCTTGAATAACGGAAGTTGTCATTGTGTTCACGACCTACACAAGTTTATCTACTTAAGTACTTCCTATGCCGATTAGAAAAAAAACTAATAATAAAATAGAGGAAACATTTGAATTTATAGGCCATCATTGACGTGAAACAAGACCCTTTGTCAGGCTTACACTGTCTAACCAAGGCTAGGAAATGCGTTCAAATACCTGAAATATATCATAAATAAAAAAACTGTAGGTAATGCGGGTACTGAATTGTTCAGATCAGATAAAAATAACACATACAATCACGCCTGTATTGTAGGGTTAATGTTTTTTTAAACATTACCCCACATTAGGGTTGTCTCTTGTATCGTGGGTGTGTTTACGTACGTAAATGGGTTATTATGGTGAATGATCGTCTTATTCCATAAGTCCATGACCCATAATCATGGGATTTTATTTATTGTTATTCCAATTTAAAAAAAGGCAACGCTACAGCGCCCATGAATTCGGGCGAAAGATTATTTCCAAGCTGCCAATGTAATTATTATCGTCATCAACCCATATACTGTCCCTTTGCTGGTCTGGGGTCTCCTTTCACAGGATGAGAGGTAGGTATTAGGCTACAGTTCACCACGCTGGCCTAGTGCGGGTTGGCAAACTTCACTCGCGTCGAGAAAATTTCTAAGGCATGTAGATTTCCTCACGATTTCCTCCGAAACGTTGGGATTAATAATATCAATATAACGCGATAAAATCCATAAAAAATAGTTTGATTTCAAAGAGTGATGATTAATTATTAATGCGCACATGATTTCCAAAATTCAGAGGTGCATGCCCTGGATTTGAACTCGAGACCTTCGACTTGGCAGTACAATGGTCATACTACTAGGCTATCACTGTTTCGACAATGTAATCAATTAAAAAAAAGGAATTGTAAATAACAAATGTAAGGATGGCTTAATCATAAGCTGTGTTGTGTTATTATATCTTATACTCACTTAAATGTTAGCCGAGTATGTCCTGAGAAATTTTGGTTTACCAAAGAGGATATTTACGCATACAGGATCTTTTTGTGGTCACGGACTTCTGAAACGGCGACGGTGGTGTGAAGATTGCCAACCCGCACTGTGCCAGCGCAGTGGACTGTACCCTGAGGAAACCCGTACCCAACAGTAGGACAGTCTAATAATTATGAGTTGATAATTACGATGAAGGGCAAAGAAATTTGAAGAGCGGCATACCATCCTTAAATAGTCTATCATTGCTAAAAATCACAAAGAACTCCATTTAAGTATTAATTTTGTTCATAACACATTTACAATAGATTGTCTTATCAGTAACACCTGTTTTAGTGGTCATTATTTCAATAACAATATCAATTACGTGAGAAACACAAAGTACATAAGTATGAGTTACGACAGATTTTATGCATGTGCATATTCTATAAATAGCAGTGGTAGCCTAGCGATACAACCCATTAGACTGCGAAGACAAAGGTATCGAGAATGAATATCCAAAGCCTTGGATTACCAACCCAACTATTCCTATTGATTTCTGACATTTACGCGAATATTATACATTGAAATAAAACTACTTTTGACGGATTTTTTTGCGTTATATTGATATTATTAATTCCGACGTTTCGGACCCTTTACAGCGTCCATAATATAATAATAATATATAATATTTTTGGGACATTTTACACAACACCATCTAGTCCCAAACTAAGCAGAGCTTGTACTACGGGTACTAGACAATGGATATAATACTTATATACTTTTTTTTTGTAAATACATACTTATAATACATAAGAAACACCCAGACAAAAACAAATACTCATGTTTTATCCACACAAATATTTGTGTCATGGTCACGGGTAGACGACCATGGACGCTGTAAAGGGTCCAACTATTCCTCTTTCGTTTTACAGGGTCGGCAACGCGCAATTGATGCCCCTGGTGTTACAAGCGTCTATAGGCTACGGTAACCGCTTACCATCAGGTGGGCCGTATGCTTGTTTGCCACCTTAGTAGTATAAAAAACCTCTCGTCATCATTCTCCAAGCCTTTTCCCAACTATTTATTTTTATTTATTTTAATACTTTATGCACAAACATAGTACAAAGGCGGACTTAATGCCTAAGGCATTTTCTACCAGTCGACCTTAGGGTGATGCAGAGACAGAAATTGTTAGGTAACTATGTTGGGGCAGCTTCCAGTCTAACCAGATGCGTCTGAATATCAGTATTTTACACGAAGCGACTGCCATCAGACGTCCCCAACCCATTTTCTGGGCAATACCGTTATCCTGATAGACTGATTTTGTCAGGCTTTTTAGGCTTCTGACTACTGTGTTCGTATGACAACCGGGACCGACTGCTTTATGTGCTCTCCGAGGCACGGAGGGGTCTCAAAGTGTTAAGAATGGGCACCCATCCACAGACTGACCGAGGCTAGCACAGATTGACCTTGCAGATTTGTTGATCAGCGTCAACTAAGCTACAGTATTCATGATTACAAACAATTTTCAGAGAGACCAACCCTTAACTATCGAAAATGATATCAGGAATTTCATGCAACAATGCATTATTTAGGTACCCTATTAAAATGTGTTAGAGCCATAGTGGTGTGAGCAGTGGACTGTGTTTTGGTTGGAGAAAATGAAACACTAGAATCTTGCAATAATTATTAATAAAAACTTTATTAATTTTACAGTTGTTCAAAATTGCGCGCGAAACAGAGAAAAAAAACGGAACAGGCGGAGCTTGGAGTTAATCACATTAACAGTGTTACCACAATTGTCTTAATGTTGCTATATAAATTAAAGGTCTTGAGTTCGAATCTAAGGCTCAAAGTTCAAATCTCCGACTTTTCGAATTCATGTCTTGCTTAAACGCTGAAGGAAAATATCGTGAGGAAACCTGCATGCCTTAGACACTTTTCTCGATGGTGTGTGAAGGCTGCCAACCAGCACTACGCCAGCGTGGCGGACTATAGCCTAATCCCTTTCAATCTGAGAGGAGACCCGTGCCCAGTATAAGGGTTGATGATGATGATGATTATTTTTATGTTGGCAACAAAATGTATGAAAGTAGTAGTACCTATTAGTATTTTTACTCGTATCTTTATTGAGACGAGAACAACAAAAAGACTTAACAATAGATGCCATTATTAGTGGTGTTCAAAGTTGCTATAAAACAATAACTTGCTTATAGCTTTATAATTTAAGCAAGCGATTTTATGTGCTCTCTTATAGCATGCTTATTTTATATGTCTACTTGTTACTAACGCTATACGCGACGCCCGACGGACAGTTGGTTGAAAGAGAGAGTGCTATGCGATATTAGATATAAAGCAAAATAGCATTATAGCGTAAAGTGCGAACCGCGATATCATTTGCTTTATGCTATATATAATAAGCATGCTACTTTATAATGCTTTATGCTATATTAACCATCACTAGCCATTATATGACACGCGGGTGATACCACTAGTGTTGGTGTCAGACACTAGCAACATGCGACAACCGCAGTCTATAGACAATAGGCTGCGGTTGCCGCTCAACCGCACCGCAACGTCAACTCCAAGGCGTTCGTAGTGCGAGTACCAAATTGTTTTCTGCACCTCGTCATGGAAGAGGACTTCTGGCCGCAGGACGTGGTGTTCCGTCGCTTCCGCGGACAAGTGCCACAAGAACGCACAGGGACTAGTGCTCAGTGAAGTGTTTTACTAACATAGGCTTAAGTTTCTGTATATACTAACACATTTTGTAATATTATAATATATATGTTAGTCTGTAAGGTATGTATCTATGGGCGAAAGTAGCCTGATAATAAAGAGTTATTATTATTATTATTAACAACATCAGGCGGCACGTATGCTTGTTTGTTATCTTATTAAATGCAAAAACTGGAATATTAAACTATAAATGGTGTAATTACACTCATTTGTTTATTACCAGACTCTAATTAACGTCAAGAGTATGGAGTTCGGAAAAACCGACCGATTAACATATAAATTTAAGTTTGTAAAATGTAAAAAACAATTTGAATTTTACCGAAAACGAAGTAAATTTACTAAACCACCAAACTTGTATTCCACGAAGAGTCATCCCGCCTATGTACTAATTTACAGCTATAATGTGCCGGTGTCTCATGTAATAGGCCGAGGCTATAGCCATTAACCGGGTGTAATAGGGCAAGCCCATTAACCATTAAGCGGGCTGCTCTATTACATGGATGGGACCTTAACATACCGGCGAACTGTGGGTGCACATTAGTACACCTCTACTTAACACTTCGGGGAATACAGGTGTGATGGTATATATTATGTTAATGTTGCTAATTTATTTTGACGCCCACAATTAAAAACCTTACCGTGAACTAACAAGTTCGTATACAAAACACGATTTTTATCGCAAACCGTTTAATTTTGTTTCATTAATACTTTGTCACTTATCTTATTCGCAATTATTGAAACTGCTGCTGTGACTGATAAGCTCGTTGCGTTTTTATAATCTAATAATTAATTACTAATTAGCTATGGTTTATAGCAACGATCTGTCGCATTGTTTCACAGGTGGCTATTAAGAAAATGAAACTTTGGATCGAAACGAATTAATATCGCAACGATCTTACGATTACTTCTTTTTCTTTGTGTTGACGGAACACGTATTTGTGTAATTAAATTTGACGAGCCCAGAATATCAGGTCTTTAAGCGTTTCGGGCCACGAGTGATTCGAACTGTGGTGTGAATCGCCCAAGTACCTACTGCTTTTGAATGGGACCATTCGCACCTTAGTGGCTGAAGCGGTGCGAATGGCCGACGGTATCATTTGGAATGGGTTGATTCGAACCACGGGGCGAAACGAACTAATGCGCCTTTCTTGACTCATATCACACGGATTCATTCATATGGATTCCAATTATTTATTCGCATTGATACACTGCGGTGCGAAATGCCATTACAAAATGTTCTTGGGTGATTCGCACCGCGGTTCAAACCACTCGCGGTGCGAAACGACTAAGGACCCAGAATACTTGCGCATTGTAACGAGAGCCTTAACAGGACACTGCTGCTTAAACAAGCACATGTTCAACCTAAGGCTGAGTGACACGCGAACCTGCCTGCGTTGTGAGGAGACGGACGAAACGCCACTTCATCTCCTGGGAGAATGCGGGTCTCTAATACACAAGCGCAGTGTTCATCTAGGGAAACATATCGTAAGCCCAGATGAAATAAAAGAGCTCATCCCTAAGCAAATCCTGCAGTTTATAGTAGCCGCAGGGTTTAGCGGTGAGCTCTAATGCAACAAGTGGCGATCACAATAGACCGACTGCGGTCGCAGAGATACTTAAGCCGCATTATCATAATAAAAAGAAGGACCCAGTATACGGCCACATTCGCGTCGTTTTCAGTGGCAAACCAACGGTTTCTAAATGTGTAGGTGGTGCACAAATAGCAGGAGACTAGAAGCGACATGTTTTGGGGGCTAGTGACACATTGAATGGCCGTCTTTGTTAATTCCTACTTAGGATAGGATAGGAATTATAAATGCTGGGGTCGCGGAGGTATGTTTTTCGCTCCCGGTAAAAAGTGGTGAGGCGAAACACCCGTATGGTTTAAGTCGGTAGGTCCCCCTATGGATGGAGTGCGACACACCCCGCCACCTTCCACGGGTGGCGGCAGACCATGACGACTTCCATACATTAAAAAGAAACAATAAAAAAGGAATTATAAATGTGAAAGTTTGTGAGGATGGATGGACGGATGTTTGTTACTCTTTCACGCTAAAACCACTGAACGGATTTTAATGAAACTTTACAGTATTATTATATATACATCAGAGTAGCATATAGGCTATAATTTATTACGATTTTGAGTTAATTAGCTAAATTACAACGATAATTAAAAGTAACTTTTCCACGCGAACGAAGTCGCGGGCTAGTAATATTATAATCTGTATCACTCTCTGTGCCCCTTTATGAAATTACAGAGAAAGATTATAGGTTGGAGAAGGACATAATTATGATATCTTTTGTCTCCCTCTTTCTTACATGGGACCTAAAAATACCTTTGGGTGTATTTGTATACCTCTGCCTAAGCCTTCGGGGAATACAGGCATGATGGTATGTTTTGTTATGTATAGGGTTGCCGTACCGTACTATAATATATAGTATTGTACTGTATTTCGGGTCTGCGTACTATATACTGTTGAAGAAACACATATTCCGCAAAAATACTATATTTTCAACACCAAAATCTAACAAATAAATCTTTCAAAATATTGTTAAAAATCGCAAGAACTGCAAATAAATATACATTTTTTTAATATTTCACAAATATTTCTTCATCTACTTTTTGCGTTTTTCAAAAAATATTATTTTATTTTTAAGTGAACTATATTTTTTTATAGCTTCGTCTGAAAAATACTATAATATTTCGCTGAAGAAATGATGGCAACCCTAGTTATGTATTTAAATTATTTTCAGTATCATTCATTAATATTCATCGTCGTCAGCATCACTGCGCGGCAAAGGTTTTTCTGTCTTTTTTTAAACCGTTTTGGGTCCACGACTTGCAGTAGATATTAGTCAAGCTAGCCCTGCCATATAATGTCTTTTGTAATTTATCATTGTACTGTGTCAAAATGATTTCTGTGTCTGTCTGTCTCCAGCAGACAAACGTGCGTCACTGAGAAAATCAGGCGCGAACAACACGTCACACAGAAATCACATTATATCTAAAAAGGTTAAAAAATTAAGGTTTTTAACCTTTCTCAATAACATCGCTGAGAAAATCAGGCGCGAACAACCACATCTGTCTGACAACAGATATAAAATCATATCTAAAAAGGTTTAATAACTGAGTTTTTCAACCTTTTTTAAAATACTTGAACATAAACGTCCATCCATCAGAGGGTTTACAACGAAATCGAACTACGTATTTTTTATTGTTTATTGCAGTAACAAAAGCTAAACATTTTTAATTTACTCTCATGACTTTATTTCCCGAAGGGTTCGGCAGAGGTACCAATGTCCACACACAGTTCCCCGGTATGTTTAGGTTCCATGTAATAGAGGGTATAACCTATTATCCGGGTATAAATCCAAACTCCGAGCAGCTACTGAAAATTTCATTGAAAAACCCAATAACACTGCTGGACCTGGAAATCGAACGAGTCAATGACTAGAGTAACGAGGCAGTTTAAAAATCACTACATAGTATAAAACAAAGCTTCCCGCTGTCTGTCCTTATGTATGCTTAGATCTTTAAAACTACGGAACGGATTTTGATGCGGTTTTTATAATAGATATAGTGATTCAAGAGGAAGGTTTTTAATATGTTTAATACATCTATGTTATTAGTACATTGCATCCGTGCGAAGCGGGGACGGGTCGCTAGTTAATAATAAAATGGATTCGTTCCTGAAAGACTGGCTCTTGGTAGCAACGCACCTGCAGAGAGAAGTGGAAATAGAGTGGGGAGGCATTTACCCTTTAGTGGGACACTACAGACTTGTAATAAAAAAGTTAAGAAATAAAAAAAGAAAGAAAGAAAATATACTACTTACAATAAGTGACAGCGTAGTAACCAACGTCATCAGCTTCCTCCCGAATCTATCGGTCAGGTAGCCCATGGGCGCTCCGAAGATGATGGCCGTGATGTACGTGACGGAGGCCATCCAGGAGATGTCGGAGCTGGTGTACGGCTCCGGCGAGGGTCCGTCAGCGGACTGCAGCACCGATATCATGGGGGACAACCAGCCCTGTACCATACCGAAGCTTAGCAGCGGGATTGTTACTGCGGACAAAACCATAAAAATACCATTTAAGAGAGGTAAGGCATAGCGGGAGTAATTTCACTCAAATTGGAGCTGCCCAACTGGGGAAGTACCTTCGGCTTGCAGAAAATCGAAGTGAAATAACACTGCTTTGAGCTGTGTTGTGTTCCTCACGATGAGGAAGATTGCCAGTGCTCGACGAGGAAACGTTGTGTTGGTAGTTGATTTTGACCCTTACACTTCCAACCCAACTATTTTCGTTATTACTTTCGTTTTGCAGAGTCAGCAACGCGTAAATGATACCCCTGGTGTTACAAGCGTATATGCCACCGAAAATTATGGACATTATGCTCAAGGTTTGGATTGCGGCGTAAAATAAAAGAATATGATAATCGGCTTCAATGGTTTAAAATGAGGAGTCTTGAGAACAGAAGGTGGGTGAGTGACCTATGTACCTTACACAAGATTGTGAACAGTTCAATGGATAGTCAGCTTGTTGACATGTTAAACTTTATGGTTCCATCGCGATCTGTGCGCACGCCACAACTATTTACTTTAACCCATAGTAATAATAATGTTTCATACAACAACCCAATTTCACGAATGTGTAGACAATACAATTCTATTTGCTCTGAAACAGATATCTGTGACGATAGTTATAATGTGTTTAAACACGCCCTTTTAAAGAAAATTGATCTAAACAATGAGGACTAATTAGGTTTCCTTTTTCTTTAAAAAAAAATATGTTTCCCATTTGCTTTCCCCAGCTCACTAAAGTTTAAATTATCATGTGAATGATGTGTATAGTTTTAATTGGACTTCAGGTTGAATACTATGATGTTTCATTGAATATTGTGTAAAACTTAATCTGTTGTCTGTTACTGTACCTATTAAATAAAAATAAATAAAATAAGCATACAGCCCACTTGATGGTAAGCGGTTAGCGTAGCCTATACATATATTAAAGACGCTTGCAACACCAGGAGTATCACTTGCGCGTTGCTGAAGCGAAGGCTTCTAAGTCTACCTCAGCATATCGATATTGCCCAAAAATTGTATTACGAAGGTTTGATGGTAGTCACATAATGTAAAATACTGACATTCAGCCGCATCTTGATGGACTGGAAGCCGACCCATACACAGTTGGGAAAATGCTCAAAAGATGAGTTATAATTGTAGATAGTAATACAATAAACAGTGTATACATATAATTAACATGAATATTATAATGAGTGGAACAGGAATTTAAATAAGTTTTAACATACAAGGTCACACAAGGTTGCATGTTTCCATAAGCAGAGCTATAACAGAAGGTCTACGTCGAAAAGGTAATATTAAAAACATATCATAACAGTAGTATTAGTAATTATTTTATCAAATTCTATCATAATGACATTATATTCTATAATACTTATACAAATTTTATGTTGTCTTGTTGACCTACTTAGGTTGTTGTTGTTTTCATAGAAATAGTAATTTTACTCACGTCAACATTTCAACAAGTGCATTCTGTTGTCACTGTCAGTGTCACAGTGTTGTGTGACATTGAACAGTGCTGCCAGTGTAATATGATATTTTAATATTTTTCTATACTTATAGTGTTTATTTTTTAACTGTCTCGTGTGTCCTTGGTTGAGGAAATAAATCATTTTTCTTTCTTTCTTTTATAGTGTCAAAGTGATGTTTTCGCTGATGAGAACTTGTATTGCGCCTTAGAGTCAGTTTTCCCGGCGCCGCACTACCGACGTCATTTTTGTTAGGAGATGTACAGATATCTCAGGTTAGGGATTTTTGGTAAATAATGTATTTATTGATCGTCATAAGTATTAAAAAAACGCTTTGATGAGTTATTGAACAAATTTACCACATTCTCAAAGATTGTACATTTTAGGAGTTGAACATTTTGAGAATTGGACATTTTGGGAATTGGATATTTTGACACCACTGTACATTTTGAGAATTTATTATGGACATTTTGACCCCGAACGAGCTTGGAGTCAACATAATTATTATTTCGGCCTTCTGAGTTTTAATCATCTCCCGTACACAACCCTGAACTTGACCCTGAACATTTTGATGACGTTTATGGACAAGTGGTTCGAGTATCAGACGGCTAATCACGAGGTTGTGGAGTTCGGAATCGAACAACACATTAAAGGATATTACAATTTATGTGATGAATTTAAGTGTTCGCGGAGTGTTACTATATGTAATATAGAACAGTCCGCTACATCGAATGTGTAAACAATACAATGCTATTTGCTCTCAATCCGATATATTTTTTGAAAATCAAAGCAGGTTAATAAACTCTCTGACTAAAATAATCTCTATCTGATATGTTTTTAATTTCAATAATACTGTTCCAAATCTTGTAATTACTTATTACTATTATTATTTTTGTATGTCTGTTTAATTAGGTAACACATCTCAACGAAGTCACATCATTTAAACAATGTTGTGTACAGTTATAATTGGATTTCAGATTTGAAATTGTATACTTTGAAGTTGCCTCATAATTATTTTTTGTAATCTGTTATCTGTTACTGTACCTATTAAATAAATAAATAAATATTTTTTGAGACAAAAGGTAGCAAATGTCCTTTTCCAAAGTCCAATCTATCTCAGTACCAAATTTCAGCAAAATCGTTTCAGCCGTTTAGGCTTGAAAGCGTAAAAGACACAGACACAGTTACTTTCCCATTTAAATTATTAGTAAGGATTAAAGTACACAAAAACGTATATATAAGTATGTATTATATGCAGTAGGTATCTAGTACTTACAGTACAAGCTCTGCTTAGTTTGGGAATAGGTGCTGTAAAAAAATAATTAAAAATAATCTTTGACAAACGTGCACAATACACCAGTGTGTATCTAATATTTAAGTTCCCGCAAAGTTGTCAGAAGTAGAACTATTGTGTTTTAAAGTTTCCGCAAAGTTGTTAGAAGTAGGACTACTGTGTTTTCTTTGAATGTGTCTTTGTTTTCTGTCTGTTTATAAACTGACCCTTAAACACATTACATAACACTGCAACTAGTTTTAAAATATCAACTCAATTATAATAGGTTTCATCATGGCGCTTATTTCTGATGATTATTTTATTTTTGTTTATCAGGTTATGAGAATAAAGCAATGCTATATAAATATTCCATCAAACTATATGTGAGTCATATATCTTAATATATTTTGATGGAATATTAAATTTATATAGCTTCCAATATAGTTATTTTAATCTTATTTACTTATAAGGCTATGTGCTGTATGCCACAGATTAAGTAGCTTTAACAAAACTGTTTTTTAACTAGTGATCCTAAGCGTGACTTCTACGCTTGAGGTATTGGGTGCAATTACCTGGTTGAGCAGTGTTATTAGGCTTTTTAATGAAATTCTCAGTAGCAGTTCGGAATTTGTGCACGGTTGACAATATTCGCCTCCTATTATGTGGGGCCTAAATATACTGGTAAATTGTGGGTGTACTTTGATAAACCTCTGCCTAAACCTTCGGATAATAAAGGCTTGATGGTGATGTTAAATCATTCCCGTTTACTTTAACTCTAAATATCTCTTCATCATCATCACCCATATACTGTCCCACTGCTGAGCACGGGTCTCCTCCCACAGAATGAGAGGGTTTAGGCTATAGTCCACGCTGGCCTAGTGCGGGTTGGCAGACTTCACACTCCGTCGAGAAAATCTCTAAGGCATGCAAGTTTCCTCACGATTTTTTTCCTTCACCGTTTAAGCGAGTGATAATTAATTATTAATACGCACATGATTTCGAAAAGTCAGAGGTGCGTGCCTTCGATTCGAACTCGATACCTTCGACTTTGCAGTCCAATGGTCACACCACTAGGCTATCACTGCTCAGGCTATCACTCTTTGAATATCTCTTAGTCTTAGAGATACGTTTATCTACAATATTCACAAACAACTTGTTATGAAGTGGTTCTAAAAAATAGACTTAAAAGAACTCTTGCGCTTCGCTCCGGAAATGTGGCGCATAGCCTAGAAATACCTACGCAGGCAATACTGCCAACAGTTCAAGTTCAATGTTGATCCGCTATGTAAACATTAAACAAGCATTTATAGCTGGCTAAGCAATAACTATGCTGATCAACCGATTTGCAAGGTTAAGCTGCGCTAAACGCGGCCAGTCTGTGGATGGGTGACTATTCCTAACACACTCTATGCCTCGGAGAGCACGTAAAGCTGCTTTACGAATACCTAGGTCTACTGCTGAACAAATGCCTCTCCCATAAACTTTGATTGGAGGGTTGCCAAGTTCGAACAATTCCTCAGAACACTCCCCGTGATAAATGCGGTAGAAGAGACTTCCACAAGGACCCGTCATTTGGGAAGTAATTGCCAATATTCCTCGTTTGTTATTCCAGAGAAAGGACGATGCTGCCCATGGAACAGATAGTGATGCTGCCCATCCCTCTGAAATTGGCAGTCAGATAATGCCGTGTTATAAAAAATATTATTTCAAGAGAGGTAGGGCATAGTGGGAGTACCTAATTGCACTCAAATTGGAGCTGCCCGACTGGGGAAGTACCTCTACCTTGCAGAAAATCGAAGTAAAATAGCACTGCTTTTAGCTGTGTTGTGTTTCTTACGGTGAGCAAGGTTGCCAGTGCTCCACGAGTAAACGTTGTGTTGGCAGTGGGGGGACTTTGACCCTTATACTGCCAACCCAACTATTCCTCTTTTCAATCCAGGGTCGGCAACGCGCAAGTGATACCCCTGGTGTTGCAAGCGTCTATAGGCTACGGTAACCGCTTACCATCAAGTGGGTCGTATGCTTGTTTGCCAACTTAGTAGAATAAAAATATTTGCCATTGAAATAACACTAATTTTTACGGATTTTATCGCGTTATTTTGATATTATTAATGCCGACGTTTCGGACCCTTTACAGCGTGTTTATGGACGCTGTAAAGTAGCTATATTTCAATGTCTAATATTCGCTTAAGTGTCAGAAATCAGTAAATATAAGCCAGTCAGCAAGGTGCGAATAATAATTCATTATCACTGGCTTAAGCTTGCATGCTTGAGAGATTTTTTTGACGGCGTGTGAAGTCTGTCAGCGTGATTCCGTAATCCCTCTCATTCTGAGAGGAGACCCATGCACAGCAGCAGGACAGTATATGGGATGTTAATGATCATATCGTCTTCTGCCATAGTTTCAGCACGAGATAACGGACGACAAAATTATTTCGTGACGCGCATGTCAGGCTTTTCTTGTACAAACGTCAGCAGGTTAAGCTATCCAAAACTGGCAAATTTTCCCAATTGAATATGATCCTTATTATTTTGTATCAAAGTTGAAAATCTATCAAAGTAATTTGACAGATTGGGGTAGCCTGATAATATGTGCTGTGGCCTCTGTACATTGTATCGTCTTCGATAGCTTATCACTATAATTAACATTTCATTCATTAACCAGCTAAGTTCTAGTATTACCCGTTTCTAAAGCCCGTTTCGGTTTATATTTAGCTTTGGTAATAATCATCCTATTGAAACTAGATGGGACGAAAATAGTTTGAACTACGCTCCGTTAAGGGTGTGCCTACACATGAAAAATAAAAACTTTTTAACAAAAAAATTAAACCGCCTTAAAACTTAAATAATAAACGTTTGTTATTTTAACCTTAATAACTAAGTTCTTCCTCTTCTTTGAATGGCAACCGAGGACCGGTCGCAGAAGTGTCGGTCGACCCTCAGCTACACGGTGCGGCGATATTGTAAAGGTGATGGGGAAGAAATGGGCAAGAGTAGCCCAGAGCAGAAACAAGTGGAAGATGCATGAAGAGACCCTAATCCAGCAGTGGACAGCATTGGGCTGATGATGATGACTGCGACATATAAAACGTGTTACAAAATACCCCGTAAAAATATAATTAATTATCAAAGACAAAAATGTTGTCATCTGTCATGTCAGGGAACCAGATTATTTAACAGAAAGGCCTACTTTACCTAATAATTGTCTACTTTAACAGTTGATTTCTGACATTTACGCGAATATTATACATTGAAATAAAACTACTTTTTACGGATTTTATCGCGTATATTGATATTATTAATCCCGACGTTTCGGACCCTTTACAGCGTCCATGGTCACGGGTAGACTCTTATCAATATACGCGATAAAATCCGTAAAAAGTAGTTTTATTTCAATACTTTAACAGTTTTTCTATTTTTCATTCATAAATGTTGTTGCTTTTCTTTTTTTGGGGTATGTTATACAGTGTTACTACGGTTCTTAAATATTGTTAATGGACTCGTTATAAGGCCCCATTTAAGGGGCCTATCGGC
Source organism: Acronicta alni (assembly GCA_964056405.1). Lineage (NCBI taxonomy): Eukaryota > Metazoa > Arthropoda > Insecta > Lepidoptera > Noctuidae > Acronicta > Acronicta alni. The sequence goes on from OZ043936.1 coordinate 8,156,597, forward strand.
TTCACGGGTAGTTTTGTAACGCCCTGTATACATAGTCATATACCCAGTAATTAAATACAAAGTAATCTCACATGTTTTAGATTTTCACCACGCAAGCTCTAGAATAATCAAAACACAACAAACATTTAAAAAACGCTTGCATCGTCCTCGATATTTTTAACAACAATGACGCATATTAAACCTGTCCTGCATGCTCTGGGATAACCCATGTGAAGAAACAAGTTATGTTAATGATTTAATTGTGCATTTTGTGGTATAATAATGTGTTTTAAAGGTAGGCATTGTTCATGCTTCAAAGTTCGTCTGTGGTGGTGACAAAATATTATTCCGCTAAGTAATAATCATCATTAACCTATACAGGGTGTTACAAAACTACCCGTAAGGCCGAAAGGAGGTTAAATGGGGCCTTATAACGAGTCCATTCACAATATTTAAGAACCGTAGTAACGCTGTATAACATACCCCAAAAAAAGGAAAACAACAACATTTATTAATGAAAAATAGAAAAACTATTAAAGTAGACAATTATTAGGTAAAATAGGTACGTAGGCCTTTGTGTTAAATAATCTGTTTCCCTGACATGACAACTGACAAAATTTTTGGCTTTGATAATTAATTATATTTTACGGGGTTTTTTGTCCCACTGCTGGGCACAGGTGTCCACCACGCTGGAATAATGTGGTAACATTATTGTGTGGTTTGAAAGGCAAAGTAGCCAGTGGAATTATCAAGCATGCCTTAGAGATTTTCTCGACGGCGTGTGAAGACTGCCAACCAGCACCAGGCCAGCGTGGTGGACTATAGCTTAATCCCTCTCATTCTGTGAGAGGAGAGCCGTGCCCAGCAGTGGGACAGTATATGGGTTGATTATGATGATAGGTACATATTAACGCTTGTGACTGTACCATTGTCTACATATAGGCTACGGTTGCCGCCAGAGCCGTCTTAAGCTATGCCGGGGGCACACAAGAATTTGGGGCCCTGTTGGAAATTAAAAAAAGTAAATGATAAAAAATATTCTTCGATCTTATATTTATTATGGAGCAAGTATATTTCTTAGCTGTAATTATATAAATAAGTTAGGCTTTGATCGTCTCTGCATCAGCCAAAGGTTGTCCGGTCGAAAACGCCTAATGGCATTAAGACCGCCTTTATACACTTTTTTATTCATCCCTACTAATCCCTACTAATATTATAAATGCGAAAGTAACTCTGTCTGTCTATTACGCTTTCACGTCTAAATCACTGAACTGATTTTAGTGAAATTTGGTACAGAGATAGAGTTGACCTTGAGAAAGAACATAGGATAGTTTTTATCTCGGACTTTTGAAGAGCTTTTTCTTGGAAACGCGATATAAACGAACTCGACGCGGGCGAAGCCGCGGGCGGAAAACTAGTAACGAATAAATAGATATGATATACGGGGCCCCCGTGACGATGACGGCCCTGGGCACGGGTCCCGCGTGCCCTTATGGTAAAGATGGTACGGGTTGCCGCTTACCATCAGGCGGCTCGTATACTTGTTTGTATCCCAATAAGAAATCGCCTATATTCCTCTAAGGGTTAGGCTAGGAGGTGTCTAATATATACCCACCGTTTGCCAGTATGTACATGTGATACCTAAGTCCCGCATCTGGTTAGACTGCACGTCGTCCCCAATATAATTGATGAGATTCTAATCACGAGTTTCCGAGATCCTTAATTAAAAATATTATTTATTTAACTTCGTTGTCAATGTAATTTAATAAAATTGATGGCAGAAATAGCCTCTATTAAACACAAAAGTGAAATAGTCAACAACACAATTTTGATATTAGAGTCATTCGTGTAATGAATGATCTATTAAATTCTACCATTATCGTCATTGCTGGATTTTAAAAGTCATTGTAGCTTAGTAATGATAATGATTGGGTAAACTAGGCATAAGTATCGTCACTTGGAGGGTTATAAATGACCAGAAAACACGAACTACGAATTAATGTAATAAGTTTGTAGCCAGCATGCGATTGGTCGGTGACGTCACAGTTAAATGACCTTTTGACAGCCACGGACGTGTATAGACGTCAAATTAAAACTTGCTCACGACGCCAACGACGGCATGGCACGTCAAAAATACCACTTTTTTAGTTCAAAATAAATAATATACAAAATACTATACAAAAATTTTTGTTTTTTTTACCTATTAATTAGATACTAGAATTTGTCGCTTGGCGTAGAGAACACGGATTTTCATTATTGACGTGGCGGTGAAAAGGTTAAAATGACTACGTACCATCATGCCTGTAATCCCGAAGGGTTCAGCAGAGGTGTACCAATGTACGCCAGCACGTCAAGCTAACCGAAACTGTGAAATTTTCGAAATTAAAAAAAAGAACCTTATTAATTTTGTATTAAAGTTGAAAATCTATCAAAGAAATTTGCCAGATTGTGGTAGTTTGATGTGCTGGCCTCTGTACATTGTACACTCACAGACAGTTGGACGGTTTTTAGGTCCCATGTAATAGGGATTGAGCCTATTAACTTCGAGTGGGTTTTTTCTATTAAATTCTCAGTAGCAGACTGAGAAAAACCCAATATAGGTAACTTGTTCAACCTGAGAATCGAATCCAGGACCTCTTAAATAGCAAACGCGCTGACCACTAGGACTGTCGAAGCAGTTAAACTAAGTATAAGTTATTTTATATGGGGTGGTATTTAATACTTTAACTGTAAATCCCCTTTTTTCAATCAAAATATTCGAAATTAGCACCAAAAATACTAAATTGCTCATCAAAGTGTTATTATATACACTTTCTTGGTTTTCAGATTCGGTATCATTCTGATTTGGTTCTGGCACTCGCCGGCTGCTACCGCGGCACCGCTCGCTTCGCTCGCTCGGCTCGTGCGTTGTGTGGTCACAGTTCTAACCTAACCTAACCGATATCTGTATTTTGCTGCTCAATCAGTAATTTTGTCGCTCCATCAGTATTTTTGATGCGCGGTTTATTATATTCCTTTTATATGCACCAACTTATTGACCTATATTTGCAATAAACGATTGAAAATTATTCCTTGCAACATGGTTGAGTCGAACGACGCCGATACACACGTCACACTCGTGAACGGGTGCCGTCTGTAGGGGCTGGTCAGCTCTTACTGTCAATGGCAATCTCTTTTTTTTTCTGTTTATTATACTAGATTAATTTAATACACATAAAACTGCATTGTTCTCATGAACTATTCAGATTTAGATTGTAAACCAAGATGAACACTGTAATCATGTTTTTTTTTAAAAAGAGTGTCTATGGAGTTTCTTGCCGGTTCTTCTCCATAAGACCCACTTTTTGGAACCGTGCAACTAGTTTTAGTTTTACTAGAAATTCTCAGTAGCAGCTCGGAGTCTGGATTTGTGCCCGGCTAATGGCAATAGGCTCGCCCCCTATTACATGGGACCTAAACATACCGGCGAAATGTGGGTATACTTTAGTACACCTCTGCCTAACCCTTCGGGGAATACAGGCGTGACGGTTTGTTATCTATTTTAGTATGGAAGTATGTATAAATATGCTATAGGTACTTACTATTTAAGGTTTTGCGAAAAAAAAAACAAAATTGACCGTCTGTGACCGGCTATCGATTTACTTTGGGAATAATGAAAAAGTGACTAATTTTCACATGTACTTATTGGAACATATATGTATCTATATATAATTAAGTGACAATACCGCATACTATAAATAATATAATTGTTTGCTTAACCATGATTCAAATAAATTCAAAAGGAACTGTTCGTTTTCCTGATATTATTAAATCCCAGTATCGTACATCATCAACCCATATACTGTCCCAATGCTGGGCACGGGTCTCCTCTCATATTGAGAGGGATTAGGCTACAGTCCACCACGCTAGCCTAGTGCGGGTTGGCAGACTTCACAAACCGTCGAGAAAAATCTCTAAGGTATGCAGGTTTCCTCACGATGTTTTCCTTCACCGTTTAAGCGAGTGGTAATTAATTATTAATACGCACATGAATTCGAAAAGTCAGAGGGTTCGAACTCGAGAACTTCGACTTGGCAGTCCAATGGTCATACCACTAGGCTATCACTGCAATAAACTCCACTAAATCCGAGTACCTAATAGATATTAAATTTATGCTACTTTTATTGTTAAACCTTGCCCCACACTAGGATTTTCTCTTGTGTCGTGGGTGCTAGAAACACCGAAACCCGGAACAGAGTATGAACCCACAACTCGTGGCGCAGAACTAACTAACCCACTCCGCCAAGCGCGTCGTTAAACCCATCTGCAATGTTAAGCTGCTCTAGCCGCGGTCAGTCTATGGATGGGTGATCCCGCGGCGCGTCGGAGAGCGCGTAAAGCTGTTGGTTTAAATTGAGGTAAAATCTAATCCGGATTCCTGATGGCCTTGCAAAGAATTTAAAGAATTTGTTTAAAAAAAACTATATTATACGACTTTCACTCATTAGGAGAACCAGATTTGAACTAGCACAGACTTTATAGACGAAATTCGGAGATATCCACTTATTAAACTTACTTAAAAAAAATGTCTTTCGATATTTTACTCGGGGCGTCTGCTTCCGCAAGCCAATTTTTGGGAAACGCCGATATCCTGAGGATAAACTGGTTATCAGGCTTTTCGGGCTTCTGTCTACCACTAACGATTTTCATTGTGGTTCATTTAGCAATCAGGACCGATGATAGCTTAACGTGGTCTCCGAGGCGTGAGGGTCTCGGTGTGCTAAGAATATGAACCTATCGGAGCAAGAACACCTTAAATAATAATAAATACCTAAATAAAATAATAAACTGACTGCCTCATTAGTCTAGTGGTCCTAAGCGCGACTGCTACGCTAGAGGTCCTGGGTTCGATCCCCAGGTCGAGCAAAGTGTTATTGGGTTTTTCTATGAAATTCTCAGTAACAGCTCGGAGTCTGGATTAATTGTGCCCGGTTAATGGCAATAGGCTCGCCCCCTATTACATGGGACCTAAACATAACGGCGAAATGTGGGTGTACATTAGTACACCTCTGCCTAACCCTTCGGGGAATACAGGCGTGATGGTATGTATGTATAAAATAATAAATATTTTTTGGACAATTTTACACCGCATCATCTAGTCCCAAACTAAGCAGAACTTCTACTATGGGCACTAGACAATGGAAATAATACTTATATACTTTTGTAAATACATACATAAGATCACCACATCACCATATATCCTTGCACATCTATTAATCAGAGTAGTGATTTAGCCAGCCCTCAAAATCCTGGCTTCAATTTCAAAATTTTGCCATACTCGGATTTCGAACAAATTGGACAAGATAAGTGATTGCTAACTCTGTTATTATTATCAAAAGTCAAAATAATGTATTCAAGATAGACTACTAGGTAGTATACTTTTTGAACGTCATTTTTACATTTAAGACAGCCCCCAAAACGCCCGCCCGTCACCGCCTCCTAGTGTTTTAGCTGGAAAGAAGAAGCGGTGCAACAAACTCCCCAGCAACACATTTCTGTCTTGTAATTTACTTTTGTACTAGCGTTAAATTATATAAAACAAAATTTTATGTTGCTTAAATTTACTTTTTTATTGCTATATGTCAGCCATTGCACATGTTTTCGCATCGAAGTTTATACTCAAGCATCATTATAGAGTAACCAGCCTCCTCTTCAATTAAATTTTATTAGTGAAATGGCGCACATAAGCAATGATAAAACTATGCATAGGTACTAGGACCTACAAGGCGATTCAGGCAACTTGGAAGTAAAAATAATAAATAAAATTTACGCAACCGTAGCCAGCAAGTCGACCAGTCACCACAAGCAGCACCCGTTCACGAGTATAACGCACGGATCAGCCATCACCCCACTCGCCATTTTAGAGGGAAGGAGGTTATTACTAAGGTGGCAAACAAACATGCGACCCATCTGATGCGGTTACCGTAGCCTATATAAGCTTGCAACACCAGGGGTGTCACTTGCGCGTTGCCTACCATGCAAAACGAATGAGGAATAGTTTTGTTTGCAGTATAAGTGTCAAAGTCCCCCCACTGCCAACACAACGTTACCCCGCGCACTGGCAACCTTACTAACCGTTAGCAACACAACACAGCTAAAAGCACTGTTATTTCAGTTCGATTTTCTGCAAGGCGGAATTAGGTACTTCAGAAGTCGGGCAGCTCCAATTTGAGTGGAAGTACTTCCACTATGCCCTAGCTCTCTTAAATGTTACCAAGATCAAAACTAACATTATACATACTAAAGTTTTTAAGCAAAGGAAAAATTCGACCGCGGGCAGGATTCGAACCTGCGTCTTCTGGTTAAGTACACCAGACGCTATGACCGCTAAGCCACCGCGATACCTACCCGCCATGTCGAATTTTGCTTTCGCTTTCTGAATTTACGTCTTTATGGTGACGTCGACGAAATCTTAGTTTAAAATCTCAGTTTAAAATCTTAGCATGGAAAATGTTAAAAAAATACAAAAAGATAATTATACATACTAGTTTTCCTTCATAAACCACATAAATAATATTTATTATCTCTGTTATTGCAAAAATTCAAATGCTTAAGGTTTTAGTTCCGGTGTAAATATCATTCATAATGAGTTTCCTATATGCCGTAGCATGTATTACCATGGTATTCTAATGAAGATGCTTTTAAATCTGTTGTGTATTAAGTGTTAATTATGACGTCCATTAGCATCGCAATCAGCCAACCGTGAACTTGAACTTGAACTTCATAGTTACTAGTTTTATGAGCTACGAGTAATAACAATATTATCTGAAAATATAATTATTAAAACCCGATTGTCTATAACGATAACATTTTGACGCACCGTCGAAGTTCAAAAATTTTGCCTCATGCACGTTTCTCGTAGCGGTTACACAGAGTAATGAGATGGGTGACTATTACTAAACCATCCGCGCTCACTGTGCTTCAGAGAGTACGTAAAGTACTCATTTGTTTCCAGTAAATGAACAAATCTCAGTTAGACTGCAAAACAAAAATCCAGGCAGATTGCTTGTACCGGCCCAACGATTACATTTATATACAAGAAATGTCTACTGTATGGCAATTAAAATTTATAATACATTGCCACCGGATCTCAGAATGTTACCAATTGATAAATTGAAAAGTAAAATTTATTCTTGGCTCTTATACAGTGAACGAATTTCTGAATCAAAAATTTTGACATTGATAAACTAAATTGTAATTGTAATCGTTAATTCTGACATTGTATTTTTAGGTTATTTATTTTTTTGACATTGTTATTTTATTATTATATTGCAATCATAAATAATCAAGTGCTCAATTTTAGTATAAAAAATTAATAACATTGTAATCTGTTTTTATAATGTAAGTGATTATGATTTGCATGCATAGTTTATTTAATATTTCTACACCAGCAATGGTAGTATATGTGAATCAATGCTAAATTTAAGACCTCAATGTACTATATACTGAGAAATAAAGCTATTCTATTCTATTCTAAAGTCGTCGGTCCCGGTTTATATACGAACACCTATGACAATGGTATGGCAGGACTCTGGGACGGTCTTTCAAGAGGACATAGTACCCTCTTTCATTCGCTGATAGTGGACACAAGTGTCGTTTTAGTGGGTAAAAACCCACACTCCTAGGTCTTCCCTTCGGCCGGTCACTTTTCGAAGGTTTCCCCCGTAAATATAAAAAATATATCGGCCTTAGAGAGCTGTCTTCTTTTAAACTTAGAAGAGGGGTTAAGAGTTGTTATCATCGCTTTATGATATCGGAATAATGCCTTTAAAGAGGTTTTTGAGATATTTGGTTTTTTTTTCTTCTTCGTAAATACTTCTGCGTAATCGTTGTAATTTTATTCTACACTGTGTAATATATTATGTTAAAAAAATATTTTTAAAGAGGTATAGTGGGAGTAATTACACTCAAATTGGGGAAGGGACTAGGGAAGTACCTCCACCTTGCAGAAAATCGAAGTGAAATAACACTGCTTTGAGCTGTGTTTTTTTTTATTTTTTTATGTGATAGCGTGGGCAAACGAGCAGACGGATCGCCTGATGGTAAGCGATTACAGCCGCCCATGCACACCCGCAACACCAGAGGAGTTTCAGGTGTGTTGCCGCCCTTTTAAGGGGTTTGGGCCTCCGGTATCCTCACTCACTCGACGAAACACAACGAAAATGTTATTTCACGCCGGTTTTCTGTGAGGCCGTGGTATCAAGTCCGGTCGAGCCGGCCCATTCGTGCCGAAGCATGGCTCTCCCACGGTAAAAAACGGTTGTGTTTCTTACGGTGCGCAAGGTTGCCAGTGCCCTACGAGGAAACGTTGTGTTGGCAGTGGGGGAACTTTGACCCTTGCACTGCCAACCCAACTATTCGTCTTTCGTTTTACAGGGTCGGCAACGCGCAAGTGATACTCCTGGTGTTCCAAGCGTCACTTAGGCTACGGTAACCGCTTACTATATGTATATTTTTTTTTAAATAAAATAATTTGCCACACTAGTATTTTCTCCTGTATCGTAGGTACGTTTACAAACACAAACCAGACCCGGAACAACTACCCGTAGATCATACAAATATTTGTTCCGTGTGGGGATCGAAACCACGACCCGTGGCGCAGAAGCCGATCGCTCAGCCGCTACGCCAAACGTGACGTCAAGTGGGCCTATCAGGTGGGCCGTATGCTTGTTTGCCACCTTAGTAGTATAAAAAAAAAAGATATTATTTAAATATATTATACAATAATGTCCTTTAAGTTTCCTTGCCATAGCGTGTATATTTCCCTAGTAGTTTATATTTTTTTTACATCAATTTATGAATAATTATTTTGACTCAAATTACGTAAATTATTATAATGCTTATAATTAAATATACTTAAGTATTTTGTGTTTTTAAAAGAAAAACGAGTAGGTACTTAAGTAATATTATAAACTGTGTTAAATTTTTATAACTTGCGAACACAGAATCTATAGAAAAAAATTGGTTGCTGGGGTGTTGGAAAATGACAGCCTGGACGCCATGTGTTTATAAACTGACTTTTTCACATGAACATACTTCTGCCTAACCGTTCGAGGAATAAACGCATAATGGTATATGTTATGATTTTTAGCATCGCATATTATGGTTTGAGTAGTGGAGGCGACGTAATCAACTCAAAAAAAAAACAAAATAAATACGCTCCTTAAATAATAACAGGCTTCTTTCTGCTACTTTAATGGCAAACCTATTGTATGACGCGAGCCGCTATCTCCTTGAAGTATTGTTATAGGTACATATACCTACCTACGCGGGCTCTTTCGGGAACTTCCACGTGTTTCCAGAACCTTCGCGAGCCATCTCAGTCGTTCTATAATATAGCTAGAACTATGCACCATTGTTATATCTGGTACCACCTGTATTCTGTGCAAATAAATCTTTCTTTCTTTCTTTCTATCATACCGTCAAATTTTAATAACTGTAATTACCTACCTATTCTATTGTTAGAATAATTGTTGTTATTAAAATTTTGCATGCACTGAGGTAGAATTTATAAGGATTCAAACTACCTACATTCTATGTACCTATATAGAAATCTATCTATATGTTTAAATGCTTTGAGTCATGCTGAAAACCGGTCCGTTACTGAGTAAACAAAAAAAGTTTCCTTTTATAAACTACTTACATTTCATCATTATACAATGTTCGTCACATAACATAGGTACTTGTTCGGGTGAAAAGCCTGCACTGAACTGAAATATTCATGAAATTACATTAAGTAAATTGGAATTGTAAAATTGCTTCATCGACAGCTCGTCTGTCGGGTTCGATTCCTAGGTCAAGCAGTGTTATTGAGTGTTTCTATCAAATTCTCAGTAACAGCTCGGAGTTTGGATTTTGTGCCCCATAATACACGAGACCTAAAACATACCGGTGAACTGTGGGTGTACATTGGTACACCTCTGCCTAACCCATCGGGAAATACAGGCGTGATCGTATGTTATTATGGTGGTACAGAGAAGGTACACGGCCAGAGATGACTTCAACAAAATTAGTGCAAAACAGGGGGTCTACTCCCTAATCACGAATACCGTAGTTTCGACCTTCGTTACGGGCGTTTCCGACTCCGTATCAGCTACGGATGGATGATTCGTTTGGGGCCCGAACTAAGAATGAATGACAACACAATTTGACAGTTGTCCCTACTCTCGATGTGTTTTTACCCGTTCGAAAAATTGAATTTAACACTTGTTATAACGGACTCCGGTTTCGGAGAACTTTCGAACGGCTCGTAACTTCGTTGACGGAGATAGGGAGTAGACCCTCAGAGATGAATGGCGTATAAAAACTGCGAGTAATGAGAATGAAGACTATTTTTTTAAATTTTAATTATTCCATTATCAACATAGGAATAGGACGATGAAGGCAGGCGGACCTTCAAGGGACTAGCTATGTCTGCATATGACCTCAGAATAAATTAATTGATTATTAAAGAGGGCAACCCACCTTTTTTTAAAAGTCGAAGGTCTCCATATCGAGTACAGGGCACGCACCTCTGGCTTTTCTAAATCATGTGCGTGTTAATAATTAATTATCACTCGCTTAAACGGTGAAAGAAAACATCGTGAGGAAACCTGCATGCCTTAGAGATTTTCTCGACGGCGTATGAAGTCTGCCAACCCGCACTAGGCCAGCGTGGTGGACTATAGCCTAATCCCTCTCAATATGAGAGAAGACCTGTGCCCAGCAGTGGGACAGTATATGGGTTGATAATGATGATAGTTAGTTATTAGTTCCAGAACCATAACTTTTTTTTATTCTATTATGGTGGCCAACAAGCATACGGCGCACCTGATGGTAAGCGGTTACCATAGCCTATAGACGCTTGCAACACCAGGAGTATCACTTGCGCGTTGCCGACCCTGTATTGAAAGAGGAATAGTTGGGTTGGCAGTATAAGGGTCAAAGTCCCCCCACTGCCAACACAACGTTTCCTCGTGGAGCACTGGCAACCTTGCTCATCGTAAGAAACACAACACAGCTCAAAGCAGTATTATTTTACTCCGATTTTCTGGAAGGCGGAGGTTCTTTATTCACTTGACCGGACTTGGTGGCGGGGCACCTTATGCCTCCAACCAGGAGCAGTTATAACCTAAACAGAAACCTTTAGGGACTCGGACCTCGGCTGTCACCCTAGCGTTGCTGGGGGAGACAGCTGGATCATGGTACTCTTACTTATGGTACAGAGGCAGCACATCAAGCTACCCCAATCTGTCAAATTTCTTTGATACAAACTTAAACACAAATAAATAAGGTTCATTTTCAATTGGTAAAAATTGACAGTTTTGGATAGGCTGACCTGCTGGCGTCTGTACCTAGGCTCACTATTGTTCCCGGAAGCCTTTTGAAGGGTTACGATTGTAAACAAAAGAAAACTCCCACTTAATTCCCTAGTTTCCTGAATGGAGTACCCATGGTTTGAGCACCCAAGCTATTCGACATCAGAGGAATACTCCTGAGGAGTGTTCCTTTTTTGTTGGTCCTAGTAACCATGCATAGTTTTCATCATTGGTTGTGTGCGCCATTTTGTCGATATTGAATTAAAGAGTAAGGAGGCTTGCTACCGCTAATAATGCTCGAGTATTAACTTCGATGTCAAAATATAATGTGACTGGCCGACATATAGCTATGAATTAGTAAATCTAAATATATATTATAGTACGACGTTGACGTCACCATAAAGACGTAAATTCAGAAAGCAAAGGCAAAATTCGACATGGCGGGTAGGTATCGCGGTGGCTTAGTGTTCATAGCGTCTGGTGTACCTAACCAGAAGACGCAGGTTCGAATCCTGCCCGCGGTCGAATTTTTCCTTTGCTTAATAACTTTAAAATCTTAGCATGGAAAATGCCAAAAAATACAAAAAGATATATAATTATTATAGTAATCAAAAATAAATTTTGTTACATAACTTATTAACAGGCCGAAATGTGTTGCTGGGGAGTTTGTTGCGCTGCTTCTTCTTGCCACCTAAAACACTAGGAGGCGGCGAATGGCGGGAGCTGGCGGGAGTTTTGTGGGCTGTCTATTAAATGTAAAAATGACGTTCAAAAAGTACCATCTACTACTAGTAGCCTATCTTGAATAAAATATTTCGATTATGACTTTGAAAAAATGGCCAAGATTTACTTACGATTCATCATCATCATCATCGTCAACCTATATACTGTACCACTGCTGGGCACGGGCCCCTCTCATATTGAGAGGGATTAGGCTATAGTCCACCACGCTGGCCTAGTGCGGGTTGGCAGACTTCACAAACCGTCGAGAAAAATCTCTAAGGTATGCAGGTTTCCTCACGATGTTTCCCTTCACCGTTTAAGCGAGTGATAATTCATTATTAATACGCACATGAATTCGAAAAGTCAGAGGTGCGTGCCTTGGGTTCGAACTCGATACCTTTGACTTAGCAGTCCAATGGTCATACCACTAGGCTATCACTGTTTTACTTACGATTACCGCTAACATATTCAGGAAATCGACGCATAGTTTATATTTTATTGCGCATTTTTATCGTACAAGTTTCGAATATACAAAATAAAAATAAAAAATTGAAGAATTCATAACGCGTCTCACATGATTGTGTTTGTTGATTATTGTTTGTATTTTTTTTTAATACACGATCGTAACAGTATGCGAAGAATGTATGCGCGCCTGTTTTTAAAGATGGAATGTAAACAATAAACGTTCAACAGTTTTTTTTTAAATAAAGGAACTGTTTTTTTTTTCGGCCTGAATGCATGGACTGTCAAAAATTACAGATCATTTTACTCCGAACCTTTTCACAACTATGTTGGGGTCGGCTTCCAGTCTAACCAGATGCGGCTGAATATCAGTATTTTACACGAAGCCACTGCCATCAGACCTCCACAACCCAATTTCTGGGTAATACTGATACCCTGAGGATAGTCTGGTTGTCAGGGTTTTTGGGCTTCTGACTACTACTAACCATTGTAATTGGTGTTCGTATGAAAATCGGGATCAACGGCTTTACGCGCTCTCAGAGGCACGGTCTCCATGTGTTAAGCATGGTCACCCATCCATAGACTGACCGCGGCTAGCGCAGCTTAACCTTGCAGATCGGTTGATCAGCGTAGTTATAATTTAGCCACGAGCCCCTCGTTTTGAATGTACACCAGTAATGACTTTGTCATTTTCTTTACCTACCTATTTAAAAAAAAAGTGGTACCTAAGCAGAACAACAGTTCGTACTTGTAACATCGCAAAAAAAAACGTTCGAATGACAATTATAGCTACTTATTCTTTTGTACTTTATGTTTTTTTTTGTGTGGGTAGGTAACAAAGTTTGCCATAAATAAAACTTATTCTAATTGTTTCGTTTTAAAAAAAATGATATTGATATGTATCATTAGTATTCGGTAATAGTAGACACATGCAATAAAATGTTAATTTAGTTAAATGTCAATTGAATTAAATTTATCAAGACTTTGATGATCTGATGTAGTCACAATTAAAAATAAATATTAAAATACCTGCAACGTTATAATTATTTCCTAAATATGCCTGAAAATTATCAGATTTAACTTAATTGCACTAGTTTGGAAATTATACATATTAAGTATATATTTCTTTTAAATTAAGAATTTCATTTTTTTTCTGAAAAAATATATAATTAACAAAGAGAATTATTAACAAAATAATTGTTATGTTATTCCATGAAAAAATATAAAATAAGAACAGTAAAGTTATCGTTCGAAAATTAAATTTAAAATCATGTGAAATATTTTAAAAATAAAATTAAAAACAATAAAATAAAAACTCACTTATTATTGCGAAGAGATATTGATTTATCCGAGTCCCGTTCGTCCATGTTAATCTTGTGATTAAGAAATTCATTTTTTAAAGCACACTCGTTTGTCACAAGCAGTATTATATTGTAGTCTTTGGTCACAGGTAAAACCGCATACAGCCAGACGCGATGGTGGCTTTAAACGAACTGCCACTGCGAACGCAGTCGCGTTCACAACAAATCCATCATTTATTTACACTACAAATTGATAGAACTAAAATGTGATACAATTATTTGCAAACACGAAACGTAAGATTCATAATTATTAACGTAAACATTAAAGATATTGGTCATTTGTTTGATTAAAAAAATGGCGTCATACTGGATGGCGACATTTTGGATAGTGACAATTAATTAATATTAAACTATCTTATGATTACAATGCCTGTTTTGGTTGACTTTTTCTTTAGGTAAATCTACAATATTTTATTTATAGTACCTACATAAAAAATGTCAGTCCGCTTGAAAAAAACCAGGGTATGTATGCGCCCAACTTTAGGAGAATAGCGGGGTATGTCGGGCTCAGATTATCTATGAAATAGGTACCTGGTACGAACATATTTTATTAGTTATCACCTCTTCGGGGAATACAGGCTTGATGATTTATGTTATGTTATAAAAATAAATAAATCAAAGTCAAATATTTTATTTCAATTAGACCATTAAAATAGGACTTTTGAAAAGTCAAACTAGTTGCTCGGTTCCAAAAGTGGGTCTTATGGAGAAGAACCGGCAAGAAACTCCATAGACACTCTTTTCACCAAAAATAACATGACTTATATTACATAGGATTGGTAAAATAGGTAGATATTTAAAAATAAAATACCTTAATAATATCAATCGTAACTAAAAACTTACGATTGGTAAAATAAAATAAAAAAAATATGACAAAAAAAATATTTTTTTATACTTAAGTATCTACGATTGATAAAATAGGTAAGTACTTACTTTATTAAAAACAAAAAAGCATAAAAATTAAATGTGAATAAAGGGAATAACAATAAATAATTTATTTATTTTTTTATATTCAGACCCTTAAAGGTACAGAGGCAAGCACATCCAGCTACCACAATCTGTCAAATTTCTTTGATAGATTGTCAACATTAATACAAAATGATATGGTTGATTTTCAATTGGATAAAAATTTCAGTTTTGGATAGCTTGACCTGCTGGCGAGACTTATTGTTGACTATTTAATTCAATTCAATTGTTGATTATTCAAGTATTCAGAGTTCATAGTGGAAATTATTAAGATTACTTATTTATTTAAATATGACCAGGTCATAAAGATTCGCGCTCGTGATTTTTAAGGACTACTCGTACCTGCGCTGCCGTGAAGGGCGAACTTGACATGAACAGTTATTTCGTCGGAGTACTTTTTTCAAATTATTAAAAAGAACTTAATAATGAAATAAAACTAGAATCGTAGACTACCCGTGACCATGGACGCTGTAAAGGGTCCGAAACGTCGGGATTTAATATTATAAATAAATAAATAAATATTTTGGGACATTTTTACACAGCACCATTTAGTCCCAAACTAAGCAGAGCTTGTACTATGGGTACTAGACAATTGATATAATAAATAAATTCTTTTTTTTTGTAAATATATACATATAAGTAATACCTAAGAATATTAATAATATATATTGATATAACGCGATAAAATCCGTAAAAAGTAGTTTTATTTCAATGTATAATATTCGCGTAAATGTCAGAAATCAATGAACATAATATTATTGATAATGTGTTTATATCAAATGAAATAAATTATTAACAAAAGCGTAAACATTCCACACGCCGCCCGTTCGTACCTAATCGCTTGATTAGGTAAGTGTGCAAATTCATGTTTTTGTATTAAACCGATTGGCTATAGATATAAATTAAAATTGAATTGCGTTTTTACTTAAAAATTGTTGAATAATTATTTTATGGTTAAATAAATAAATATTTTTTAGGAAACTATCTTTTTGTACTTTTCTTTGGCATTTTTCATGCTAAGATTGAAGACATGGCGGGTAGGAACCGTGGTGGCTTAGTGGTCATAGCGTCTGGTGTACCTAACCAGAAGACAAAGGTTCGAATCCTGCACGCGGTCGAATTTTTCCTTTGCTTAATAACTTTAAATTTTTTTGGAAAATTTTACACAGCACCCTAGTCCCAAACTAAGCAGAGCTTGTACTGTGGGTACTAGACAATGAATAATAGGTACTTAAATTCTTTTTTTTTAAATCTACATACATAAAATGAGAAACATCCAGACAAACACAAATACTTATGTTCATCACATAAATATTTGTCCTGTGGGAATCGAACCCACGACCCTAAAACCGTCGTTAAGGTACTTGTAAAGAGGCCGGCACATCAAGCTACCACAATCTGTCTTTATTTGATTGATTTTCAACTTTAAATCAAAAACAGTTCATATCCGTTTTTTTTTTAATTTTCAATAGCTTGACCTGCTATTGAAAAGTCATCCTCAGTCTATCCGTGACCATGGACGCTGTAAAGGGTCCGAAATGTCGGGATTAATAATAATATATCAATATAACGCGATAAAATCCGTAAAAAGTAGTTTTATTTCAAGGTATGTTATAGTGATAAGTTGTAAATAGTAGACGTCATAAGTAGGTAAGAGTATGAGTAAGAACAGACAACAGCAGGTCAAGCTATCGAAAATTAAAAAAAAATCGAATATGAACTGTTTTTGATTTAAAATTGAAAATCAATCAAATAAATTTGACATATTGTGGTATCCCTGACTAACTTTTTTTAAATGATGCGTGACTGACGATTAAAGTTGAACACCTAATTAAATTAAAGTGACAATTTGACAAAATGCCACGTTCACGATTTGTTGACGACACACTAAGTACGTCACACAGAACTCACGTTACATGACGTCATTTGCTTCATTTTGAAGAATTCTTTTAAAATAATCGGTACCTATAGAGTCCGGTACAAGGAGGTCACATTATTTATTTAAACTGTCTTCTTAGTCTAGTGGTCCTAAGCGCGACTAGACTACGCTCAAGGACCTGGTTTCAATTGCCATGTCGAGCAGTGTTGTTGGGTTTTTCTGTTGGAAAATTCTCAGTAGCAACTCGGAATTTGGAGCTGTGACCGGCCCGTTTAATGGCAATATAGGTTCGCCCCGTATTACATGGGACCTAAACATTTCGGCGAACCGTGGGTGTACATTGGTACACCTCTGCCTAACCCTTTGGGGAATACAGGCGTGATGGTATCTTATGTTACAGAAACACCCAGACAAATAAACACTTAAGTTCAACATATAACTATTTGTGTCCTGTGGGAATTGAAGCCACCTCTTTCTTGACAGTCCGACACTCGAACCACTAGACATGACGTCGTCAAAAACTGTGTAGCTTGCTATTTACCCGTGTATACCTTACCAAACGGTTCAGCGACCTTTTTATCTGAAATAAACGTGACGTACCTATTTATCGTAGAATAACGTATGTTTATCTAAATAACGATAGCATTATAAACCTTATTTGTCTATACTCTATTTATTATAGCATTAGACAAATAACGATGAAATAACGACAGTTATTGTGTTATACTAAATAAATTATTGAATTTTATAAATCATATTACATATATATTTGTAAATGGTAAATATTTATAATGGTTTGATGTTATTGCTCCAACTATTTATAATAAGTTTCTAAAAGTACATAAAACCTGTAAAAAGTGCACAAATGCTAAATTCAAATTGATACTAATAAAGTGGCTTAATGAATTCAGCTATGATGATATTGAAGAAATGATCATGCACAGATAACTTCATAACCAAACACACGCAAGCACGCTCATGCGCACACACTCAACACGTACATACACACACACACCACACACACACACACGCTCGCACACACACACACACACGAGTCAACATTTTCACACACACAAACTCCAACTCCAATTATGTTCAATTAAAATTAATATTTTGTATTTTATGTTTTATAATAAGCTAGTGACATAATATTTGTGTTAACGAAAAGGCGAAGTCACTGGTCTCTGATATACAGTTAACACTAGTTCGGGGACCAGGGGATTATTACTTTTATGTCAAATAAATTTCATTTCATACATTAGTATGTAGTATTGTATTCGTGAAATAACGTAGCTTATTAATAACTATTATCGAAATAACGCTGGCGTTATAACCGTTATTTGTCTAACGTTATAATGAATGATCTATAGGTACAGACGCCAACAGGTCAACCTATCCAAAACTGTCAATTTTTCCCATTTGAATATGAACCTTATCACTTTCTATTAAAGTTGAAAATCTATCAAAGAAATTTGACAGATTGGGGTAGCTTGATGTGCTGGCGTCTGTACTAATAAATGGCGGATGATAAAAAAATCTTTCTCCTTTTTCCCGTATTTTTCAGTATTTAACACAAAGCGACTGCAATCAGATCTCTGCAAACCATTTCTGGATAATGCCGATATCCTGAGGATCGACTGGTTGTTAGGCGTATTGGGCTTCTGCCTATCACTAACGACTGTCTTACGACGAGCTCTCCGAGGCACGAAGGCTTTCGAAGTATTCAGAATGTCTGTCATGATAGAGTAAATAAAAATCAATAATGTGCTTACTTCTTTAATTGGCAGCACCGTGTCTTAACACTACAATATTTATACATAATGTTTATCTGCATAAATATAATGTAATTAACAAAATAATAACTATAAAGTAGTTGTGTGCTTCTGTAACTGTTTCTTCCGCTTAAAATAGGTTCAATCCAGACAGATAATGTAAAATAAATAGCAGTTTTTTTCTATATAAACATTTTACTACCTATCTAAGACTTACTCAGAAATAAAAATGATATTTTTTTATCGATTTTAAAGACAGTTATTGGAGAGCTTATAATTTTTAAATTATAAGCTCGAGGCGCAGCGAGGGATAAATCTCCCGCTGCCTGCTGCCCTATGCTACCCTTGCTCTTCCGCTGTGGTTCCCTCTGCTAAGCTCAAAGGAACACGTGGAGCACAATTGCGCCCAAAAATTGAGCTCGCTTACGTTACCAGACTATTAGCCACGAATAATGAGACTCCCGAAATGGAGAGAACTATAATCTATTTCTTATAGCATTAGGCAATTAACGATGAAATAACGACAGTTATTGTGTTATACTAAATAAATGATTGAATTTTATATCATATATTTATTTGTAAATGGTAAATAGATTAGTATGTATATAGTATTGTATTCGTGAAATAACGTAGCTTATTAATAACTATTATCGAAATAACGCTGGCGTTATAACCGTTATTTGTCTAACGTTATAATATATATATTTTTTTTTATGGGATAGGTGGCAATCGAGCAGACGGATCGCCTGATGGTAAGCGATTTCCGCCGCCCATGGACACCCGCAACACCAGAGGAGTCACAAGCGCGTTGCCGGCCTTTAAAAGGGAGTACGCTCTTTTCTTGAAGGTTTGAAGGTCATATTGGTCCGGAAATACTGCAGGCGACAGTTCATTCCACAGTTTAGTTGTGCGAGGCAGAAAGTTTCTAGAGAAACGCACAGTAGTGGACTGCCAACCATCTAGATGATGTGGATGGAACTGCTGTCGCGTGGAACGATGGCGGAAAGTAGCAGCAGGGATCAATCCGAACAATTCCTCGGAGCATTCCCCATAGTACATGCGACAGAAGATGCATAGCGAGGCCACATCTCTACGCAGCGCCAAGGGGTCTAGCCGGTTTGAAATATCTTGGCAGTCGACGATTCGAATCGCTCTCCGTTGGATGCGGTCCAGAGGGAGAAGTTGGTACTGGGGTGCCCCTGCCCAGCGATGCGAACAGTATTCCATGTATTTAGCCGTAACATATACATTTTGGCGCGAATTTTGCCAGACAGATAACAGGAAAAACGTAATTAATTGACAATGAAGGTTTCGTCTTTAAAAGATAATAAAAGTCGGTCAACTGGATACATTGTAGTAGGTATCTAAAACTTTAAAAAATGAATGGGTTTAAGGTAGCACACGATGTAGAAATGCAATGATAAGTAATTTAACCAGTAAATTTTCAAAGGTGAAACTGAAAAACTTTTTGTTTAAGGTGAATTTTCATTCAAAGTGACTAATGTCACACAAATTCTAGTTACAATGAATTAATAAGAACCTAATTCGATGATGATTTATTTCCTTTCCCTAAACACCGTTATGTGGATTATAAGGGTAGGACATCACTAATTATTTTAATAATGAGCCATACTCATATACTGTCTCACTGCTGGGCTATAGCTTCACCACGTTGGCCTAGTGCGGGTTCGCAGACTTCACACACCATCGAGAAAATCTCTAAGGCATTCAGGTTTCCTTACGATGTTTTCCTTCACCGTTTAAGTGAGTGATAATTATTAATACGCACATAATTTCAAAAAGTCACGAGGTTCGTGCTCTGAATTCGAACTCAAAACCTACGACTTGGCAGTCCAATGGTAATACCACTAGGCTATCACTGCTCTGCCCAGCACTCATTAGCTTCGCCCAAGCAACCGTAGTCGGCGGACTACGGTTGCTTGGGTCTACCGACTAAAACCAACCTCGGCGTTTCGCGTCACCACTTTAGTCGCCACTAAAGTGGCGACGCGAAACGCCGAGGTTGGTTTTAGTCGGTAGATCGCTCTTTTCAGAACGGAGTCCGACAAAGTGTAGTGTGTAGTGCATCAAGCATTTTCAACCCCGTCAACAAAAAAAAAGCAACCACCCAGGGGCCCAAATCTGTTATAGAACTCGTGATTTTAATTATTTTGTTCAATAAACAAATTGTAATTAAACCATCAGCTAACAACGGGTGCGCCGGGAGACTTGCATGAGTGCAGGAGTCAGTAAATTCTACATTTATGTACAAATTTATTTTATGTCAATAAAGTATTATTATTTATTATGTAACAGCCTGTATATAACATATATTGTTACTTTACCGTCAAACGGGGTGAATAGGATTGCAGGGGTGAATCGAGAAAAAACTATGAAAGGGATTTTCAGCATTAATTATTATAGTTAATTTTGTAAGAATACTAGATCTCTTTTTCTAACAGTTTGTAATTATTAAAGCTGAAAATGCCTTTCAAAGTTATTCTCGACTCACCCCTGCATCCATATTCACCCCGTTTGACTGCACTTATATATTTTTGGGTAAAATTTATTATACCTAGTTTATTTATTAACTAATATTCAGTATAATTATTATAACCTACAAAATTACGAATGTATAAAAATCTTAGGTGTCAAATATTTTGCTATAAAATTGTATGCCCATTCACAGCTCGTTTAATAAAAACTCTTTTGTAAAATACCAGTGGTGTTACCATTTAAAAGGACTATAATATAATTTCGTGCTTGAAACTTCTTGATAGATGTTTGTGTGGCAACACTATTGAGTTGAGGAGGATAGTTTCAGCTGGAACCACTACACCTGCACCTGTTAACAAAAAAATTACTGTAAGGTAAAGGTTGCACGTGCTGTCTCTCTTTTGCATGGTATATATTGTAGAGTGTGTGAGAGAGATGGCATGAGATTGGCCGTTGTTAGAAAAATATGTTTTATATTTATTTAATAAAAAAGGTAGGTTTGTTCAAATTAGTTATCTACAAAGGTAGGTCATACATAAATATTGCAAATTACATCTAATATGTGAAGGTTTAAATCAAAGATGGCGCTGATGATACGTCAGCGCCAGCGTCTATGATTTGATTTTGTAATCGAGTTTCAATTAATTTCTACACACACACACACACGCACGCACGGACACCTCCTGATGATACGTGTCGTGTCCAGGAGTATCGCTTACTGCATCAAACCCGACCCGGCCTACCATCAGCCTATACTTATTATTCTATCATGTTTCCACGTACCCAATATGGTGATGGAAGGGTTGAGTCTCCCGTCCGTGTTGAATAGCGGCATGTTGTCCATCTTCGCGAACGGCTTGTTGGGGTCCGGATCTGAAGGCGTCCCCTCCACTCGAGACCACTCTCCCACTGTCGCGTCCTGGCCCACTAAATTAATGGAAATTGGTTAAAAAAGGTTCTACTATTGTCGGAAAAGGTACGGATTTTTGAACTTGGAATTTCAAGTGAACATGAAACTTACCGACAGAGTACATAACCAGAGCGTGTTCGTGTATAGTCGCGTTGTTGAGAACTATGGACTCCTTGAGCCGAACACCAGCCTTTATTGTGACTCCTGCGCCGATCGACACGTTGGGACCGATCTGTGAACCAATTACGTTTATTCAGTAACAGCACACCACGCCACGGCAGTAACTATCATAACTGAAATTGAATGATTTGAAAGCTCAAATCGCCACTTTTCGCCATAATATGATTCACGACAGTGGCACCGTAGAGGGGGGCGGTCCTCCCAGGGTGTTAAGCTTGGGCTCTCCGCACAGGTGGCCAGCATACCATTCACCGTGGGCGTTCTATCCACAATCACTAAGCACCCCCCGCCGTGACAAGACGAGAACCCTTGGGGGGGGGGGAGGCATGCATAAGTTTCTACCGTTTGTAAATGGGAGAACTGTTTAGAACTTTCTTTTATGCCTAGCTGTATTTTATATTATTATAATCTTAGAAACATTCCTAAATTGTTCTCTCATGTAAGTATCCAATCCAATTTATAATCCATCATTGTACAATACAAAACGATATTTTAAAAGAGTAACCATGGAGTTTCTTGCCGGTTCTTCTCCATAGGAAACGACTACTTTGGAACCGTGCACCTAGACTCGACATTTCATAAGTGCCTGTATATGGTTTATATGAAAATATAACTATTTTGATTTGATTTGATTGAAGGTGCATTTCCCCACTCGAAAAAAAAAGAGTGCCAAGAGGCGTGACAGTAGGTGACAGACGGATTGCCATCGTCACGCAATTTCATTAAGGAAATTAGGAAATCGACCCCAGCCACGATCATGTAGCAAGTGCACTGTCTGCATGCTCATCTACACCCACACATAAATAAAATTGAAGTTTAAGCTTGAAAAGAAAACTGGAGCTACAAAAATTCTATAGCCAAGAAAACCTTATATCTTAATTATCTATTATATTAGATCTCTTTATTATCTCATATAATAAAGAGTGCATCTACTGTGATTTTATTCTCTCTCCCTAAGGTTGTCTGGCAGAAAATGCCTGATAGCATTAATACCGCCTTTGTATCTGTGTTTAAAGAATAAATACATAAATAAAACCTTTACAAAACGGACAAGTCGTTGCTCAATAGAAAACTGCTCCCGGTGGCAACCTATACTACGCCGCCACTGAGGGTCTTCTCCTTATCGCCAACGTCAACGTCAACGAAGTTACGAGCCGTTCAACAGTTCTCCGAAACTTCGGAGTCCGATAAAACAAGTTTGAAATTCAATTTTTCGAACGGGTAAAAACACATCGAGAGTAGGGACAACTGTCAAATTGTGTTGTCATTCATTCTTAGTTCGGGCTCCGAACGAATCACCCATCCGTAGGAGATACGGAGTAAGAAACGCCCATAACTAAGGTCGAAACTACGGACTTCGTGCTTAGGGAGTAGACCCCTGATTCAAGAACACACGACTAAACAATGAGCCAAACATCTAATATAAGATGAACTCGCATTGTATGGACTTTTCTTGTACTTAGGGGTCAGGTTATACTGGAAATGTATGGTACTTAAAATTTACAGATAAATTATAATTATTATTGCAAATAGATCTTTTAAAGACACTTTTACAAGTCAATATTTAATTAATACTAGATGGCGCCGGCATTTTACAGCTGACGACCTCCGAGAAGAAACACCGAAACAAACTCAGAGAATCATGGTCTCTTTTAAAGTCCAGACAGTAACAATATTCAAAGCTTATTAGATGTGTTTTACAATGTAGGCAAATCTGAACTGGACCTTTTGAAGAAATAGCTATAGCAGTTTTGAGTTGACCAGTACTTACTGACAGCACGTATACATCAGTCATCGTGTAGCTCAACCATTATTTAGGGAGCTTAGCTTTTAAATCGAAGTAAAATAATACTGAGTTGTTTAGTGTTTCTTACAGTGAGCAAGGTTGCCAGTGCTCCACGAGGAAACGATGTGTAGGCAGTGGGGAGACTTTGACCCTTATACTGCCAAACCAACTATTCCTCTTTCGTTTTACAGGGTCGGCAACGCGCAAGTGTTACCCCTGGTATTACGAGCGTCTATAGGCTACGGTAACCGCTTACCATCAGGTGGACCGTACGCTTGTTTGTCACCTTAATAGTATAAAAAAAAAGCTTAACGACCAGTTACTTACCACAGCGCTAGGGTCTACGGTAGCGGTAGGGTGTACAAAAACATCCGGCAGTATAGTACAAGGTTTATCTTTGGGTGCGCGATCTCTATACAGCTCCAAGTAATGCCGGTTAGCGTACACGGCGGAACTTGCAGTTTTCACTTGAGACCACCAGTTTGTTACCTGAAATAGTAAATGGTATTTTATTTCTGTTTATTTATTTATTTATTTATCTATTAAGGAATCTCAACAGCTATTTTAACATTTACATGAGTTCTAAATGTTCACTTCACTATCAATGAACAGCCCAGTAATGAAAGAGCATATGTATACTGCACAGTGATAGCGAGATGATGACAATTGTCTCTTAGCCAATTACAGAGTTCCACGTCATTGATAAAGGTAGATCAACTAGAAAGTAGCGAACAATTATTATAATTCACATTTACCTACACATCAAAGTTTAACATAAATTAACATAAATTATGACACATTTCATCATTTCTTTTCTCCAAGCCTTTTCCCAAAAATAATGGAGTCGGCTTCCAGTCTAACCAGATGCGGCTGAATATCAGTATTTTACACGAAGCGACTGCCATCAGACCTCCGCAACCCAAGTTTTGGGTAATACCGATATCCTGAGGATAGACTGGTTGTCAGGCTTTTTGGACTTCTGACCACCGCTAGCAATTGTCATAGGTGTTCGTATGACAACCGGAACCGACGGCTTTACGTGCTCTCCGAGCCACGGAGGGGTCTTGATGTGTTAAGAATGGTCACCCATCCACAGACTGACCGCGACTAGCGCAGCTTAACCTTGCAGATCGGTTGATCAGCTTAGTTATGACTTAGCCACGACCCCTTCGACACTTCCACAACACCTTCACCAACACCCTCTTCAGACACTTTTACAAGTCAATATTTTATTTTTTTAATGCTAGATGGCGCTGGCATTGCCTGGATTCTGGGTCAGAGAATCGTGGTCTCTTTTAAAGTGCAGATGGTAGCAGTATTGGATATGTGGGATTTACAATGTAGATCAAACTATGATCTGGCCTTATGAAGAATAGCAGCTTTGTCTATTCTAGACTAGTCACGACTAGTCTTAACTGAAATCATGCATTTATCAGTTATCGTGTAGCTCAATGACCTGTTGAAAGTTTAGTCTATTGAAAGCAGGGGTAGCCAACGCGGCCCACAAAGCTAGTTCATAATTATAATTAATTAAGGCCAACTTTTATAGTAGGTAAATGTAAAATCAACAAATGATAGTGTAGTTGCCTTTAAAAAATTAGACCCTGCTGCAAAAAGCCTGGCAACCCCTGCTTTTTTTTTCTTTTATTGAATTTCAAAGCTTTTTTTTTGAGTTAGGCAATATCTATTTAAAACGAGTTTCTATTATACTTAATTTATTTGAGAAATATTTAAATAAGTTACGTTTGTAATTTTTCTAAAAGCAAATCTTACTTGCATAGCATATAACTTGTTAGTTCCGGCGAGGGGCATCAATACATCTTGCTCAAAAGACATGTACCCAGGGTGGGGACTGGACTGGCCGTTACCACTGAAAAAAAAACATAACATAAACATAACATATCATACCATCACGCCTGTATTCCCCGAAGGGTTAGGCAGAGGTGTACTTATATACACCCACATTTCGCCGGTATGTTTTAGGTCTCATGTAATAGGGGGCGAGCCTATTGCTATTAACCGGGCACAAATCCAGACTCCGAGCTGCTACTGAGAATTTTATAAAAAAAACCCAATAACACTGCTCGACCTGGGGATAGATAGAACCCAGGACCTCTAGACTAAGGAGGCAGTCAAAGAAGAAAACATAAATGTTATATTCTACTCTGTTGAGGAATTCATCACATCGTTTTGAAGCTTTTTAAACTTACTCAGATCTATTTAAACCTAGTAAAGATATGTCATTTCAGCTTTAATAATGTTTAACAAATAACTAATGACAAATGATCAAATAAAATTATAAAAATTAATCATTTGACAAACTACAGATTTCGCACAGAGGATAACCCCTTCAATTGGATACCTTAAAGGAAAGGGTAACTCCTTCCACTGGCTAACATATTGAAAGGGTTACCCTTTCATTGTTGTTAGGAAAAGGTTACAGGAACGAAGAGGTAACATCATCCATACGGTTACCGAATCAACGGGTAACCCTTTCAATTGAATTAACTCATAAAGAGGGTTGTACGGTCCCTGGTTAAAATATAATTCGAAAAATATCCATTGTTTATCATAAATGCGTTGTTTTGATAAGCCCGTTTTCCGGATATTGTATGTAATGATAAAAACGCCAAATAGATACAGTATCTAATACTTCCACCCGGATAGAGGCGATAGCTACATACATATATATCTCAGATTAAACTATTTCTTAGATTACAATGTCTGATTGTTTAACCCGGATGCACATGCTTAGCCCTCATCCTCTAATATTGACTCTCCTACTCGCTGCGGCTTGAGATGAGAAGGGGCTTAGGCTATATTCCATCACGCTCACCTAGTCAGGGAAGCCAGAATTCCGAGTCTTTGGCATATAGGTGCCGCCGCGCAAAAATTTTTATTTGCAGTTAAATATTAGCCATTATAAAATGCATCCAAATAGAGCAAGTCGTCGTAGTCGTCATCAACCCATATATTGTCCCACTGCTGGGCAAGAGCAAATGTGACTGTTAAACTAGAAGTCCTGGTTTCGATTCTCAGGTTAAGGGGTTTTCTATGAAATTCTCAATAGCAGCTCGGGGTATGGACCTGTGCCCGTTTATATGGCAATAGGCTCCTAGGTATTATATAGGACCCAAGACCGGCGAGAAAATCGCCGGAAAGCTATCCCCGCATTAGGCTAGCTTAGTGGACTATAGCCTAATCCCTCTCATTCTGAGAGTAGACCCGTGTCTGGCAGTGGGACAGTATATGGCTTGATAGTGATGGTTTTTATTATGTAGCCTCTTTTGTGTCCAACTGGATGGCCAAGGCCTCCCTTATCTTAGTCCAGGACTCTATCCTGAGTTTCTTCATACCACAATGGTGATGGTATAAAGAAATGCAAAAAGGTATGAAGATGGGACACGAAAATCGAGAGGATACAGTATCTGGATGTAAAGAGGCTTGCACATCAAGTTACCCCAATTTGTCAAATTTCTTTGTTGGATTTTGTACTTTAACAGAAATAAGGTTAATTTCAATTGGGAAAATTTGACAGTTTTGGATAGCTTGACATTGTGCATACCTACTATCTGAACAACAAAAAAAATTAAAGCATACAAGGGCTGTTTCAGAATAAACACATACTCAGCAACTGTCATTCTGACATGAGTTCAATACCATTGATATATAGTTTAATTTGAATAATGTCGTCTCAATATACTTAAACATACTGGCAAACTTGGTACATCTCTGAATACTATGTTACGTTATATCTCGATAATTATATAGTACTGAGTGTACTATATAATTATCGCTACAAGGAGTCAGCATATGACTGGCTGGTTTAAGAAGTGATCATTTGAAATTATTGTAGAATGTCTAGTGAAAAAAGTGATTAATGGTTGTGTCAGATTTCCCTTGACCTTTGAAAAATAAAGTCCTAAAGTACCTTTCAACCGAGAGTTTCTTTGATTCGCTTCCTAGGATCATATATTATAAGGGTCCTATGATAACTGTACACAGTATTTTTTTTTTAAATACCTGTAGAAACCATCCTGTTTCTTCTGGAAGGCATCTGCCATAGTATGGAACACTTGCAGTGAACATACATACACACCACAGTTGATCAGCGTAGACACATAACTGTTTGGTTTCTCCACATAATGGGTGACTGACTTGGTCGAAGCTTCCCTCACCATGCAGCCGTAGTGGACCGATTGCTGGCGAGTGGCTTCTGTCCCCATTATTGTTACCTGAAAGTAAAAGAACATTCTAGATTGCTAGCCTGCCATTTTGATTCTTAAAACTGGACTGAGTCGGTTCAAGCTGCGTTTACAATAGCCACTGAATTTTATGGCCAAATATGAGACTTAACAACTTAGGGACTTGCTAAAAATAAATAAAACATTTGACTTTGACTTTGACAACGCTGATCAACCGATCTGCAAGGTTAAGCTGCGCTAGCCAAGGTCAGTCTGATAATGGGTGACCATTCTTAATACATCGATTCTTCGCCGTGCCTAGGAGAAGACGTAAAGTCGTCAGTCCCGGTTGACATACGAATAGAAACAGACGTTAGTGGTATTACACACCTAAAATCTCCGACAGCCAGTCTACTCAGGATATCGGTATTATAAAAAAAAAGGTAACCGACATACAGTTACTTTAGCATTTATAATTAGTATAATATTATATTCGCATGAATATGAATGTGGAGGGATGGAGGAGGGTAGAGGGAGGCCAAAGATTGTGTTAAAGCAGACATGATAGAAAAGAGAGTTTTTATGCCTAGCTGTATTTTATATAATTGTAATCTTAGAAACATTCCTAAATTGTTCTCTCATGTAAGTATCAAATCCAATTTATAATCCATCATTGTACAATACAAAACGATATTTTAAAAGAGTAACCATGGAGTTTCTTGCCGGTTCTTCTCCATAGGAAACGACTACTTTGGAACCGTGCACCTAGACTCGACATTTCATAAGTGCCTGTATATGGTTTATATGAAAATAAAACTATTTTGGTTTGATTTGAAGAGTGACGGCTGCCAGAGATGTATGGAAGTAAAGAACATAGAGCGCCAATCCCAAATAAATTGGGACAAGGGCAGGAAGATGATGATGATAAAATTATATTTGTAGGGAAGTAGGGACATTGATTTAACTTTTTTTACTAAACTTACCAAAGCATTTGGTCTTTTACTGTGAAAGTTCCACAGTTCTTTGAGAGGGAAGTCAGCACAGACATCTCCGTTTAACAGGAAGAAGGCAGATGGATTACCAGCTCGGACCTGATCTCTGAAGTGGTAGAGACCTCCACCAGTGCCTAATGGAGTGAATTCTTGTAGGTATCTGTAATTTAATATTGAATTCATATTATTAGAGTCCCAAAATTTTACTTTTTAAGCTTAATTATATAACTAAACTTATTGTGATGAATTAATATAAACACAAATCATAACTAGACAGACATACTAGAGCAGCATTAAAAACTTCCTGAAAACTATCTCAATCCTTCAGGTCTCAGACTTTAAAACAATTGAAGCGGAGGCTGATTTGTTCTGCATTTTGAAGTCTAATGCTTAACTTATAATAACAAAAATAACATACCACAACACATGTACTTCCTGAAGGGTTAGGCAGAGGTGTACTTAATGCTCATCCACAGTTCACCGGTCTGTTTTAGTCCCATGATAGGGAGCGAGCCTATTGCCATTCTATCTATCAGCCACAGACGTCCACTGCTGAACATAGGCCTCCCACAAAAATCGGTCTTGCGCAGACCGCATCCACTGACTCCCTGCGACCCTCACGAGGTCGTCCGTCCACCTAGTTGGGGGCCATCCCACACTGCGCTATTCCTATTGCCAGGACAGGCACACTTCCAAACTCAGAGCTGTGATTTTTATAGAAAAACCTAATAACACTTTGCTTAACCTGAGAATCGAGCCTAAGACCTCAAACAGCAATCACAACGCTAAAGAGGCAGTGCGGACAAGTTATATGATAAAATTATTAATGTCAATATATTATATTAATGTTATATACCTAATAATGACATGGTACTCTTTCTGCATATCATTGACAAACTGTGCCATAGTGTTTGTGGTGTAGGAACCAATGATCAGGATCTCCTTGCAATCCTCCAGCTTGGCACAGGCTGCTACATGGTGCTGGATGAGGGGGAGGCCGGCTATTGGGAATAGAGGCTTTGGTGTATCCAGAGATAAGGGGCGGAAGCGGGTGCCTGTGAAAAAGTAACTATCAATAAAATCCAATAAGTAGAATCTGAATTGTTTTATTTAGTTAAATTTTTTATTTCGGTTAAATTAATGTATAAGTATGTTTATACTGCAGATATTGGGATTAAAAATATAACTGACGAGCAAATCCAGATGACATCATTTGTTATTTTCTTTAATCATGCTATTTTTCATGGTCGACACACAATATTACTATTGTGAAATGAATAATAATAATATTTTACTATTGTGAAATGAATCTGTATGTCATAGCATTTGGATAATAAGATAGTATGTGACAACAAATTTTGGGCATTTCTGTTATTTCAATGTATTGTAGTAAGTGGAAGAATAGTGGGGAGGCCTTTGTCCTACTGTGGGACACTACGTGCTTATAAAAAAAAAGCTCAATGAGAATTTAGGCATATTATGAAAAAAGTAAGGTGATGGTAGGAGATACTCATACAGACTATTGAAATATATAGATCATTATCATAGGCAGCTACTTAATTAAAATATGGTACATATCATCTGAGAATAGCAGTCATTATCTCAATACACAGTAAGTACTTGAAACAGGACTTCAGAATAGATTTTAATCTTTTGTTTACCTAACCTATAAGGTTTAAAAATCTGAGATAACAACATAATTACAGCTTCAATAAACTTCATAGCGCTACTTAGTAACTATATCTAGTTTCTATTTATTTATAAGTTTGTAAGGAGTCGTAATTAATGTGATTTTATACCAATTTACTGATAAGAACACCGGTGACGTCAACATTAGGCATAAAATATTACCTTTTTGTGGCCCGCCTATAAGGATAACGGCTTTCAGCATAGTCATAACTTTTTTATTGTTAACAAATGCTAATTATATGCTCATAAGCTGGGCTGCAATTAAATACAGATGAGATCCAGGTTTCTAACAAAACAAAAATGTACACCACAACAACACGTCAGTACAACTAGAACTACAAGTACAAACATTGTGAAATGTCAAAGTCAATTAGTGATTTTGACATGAATTACATTTTTAAAGCTTGGAGACCGTGGTTTTTTAGCAAAAAGAAAACCAACTTGCAATAAAGTTAAAATTAGTGTCGGCCTCGTTTTGTAGTCTTAAAAGAATCAGTAGGTACTATTTTTCGTCTATACGTTGCAATTCACTGGTCATGTGGCTGACAATCGAAAAAATTTACGTTACACTGGTTTAAAAACGTTTTTGCAAACAAGTGCGATAGGTACGATATCAGACTAGGTACTACAATTGAATTTTTCTTTTACAGAGGGTAATTTAATACGTTCGTGTCATACGATGCCTTGCTATACACTCTTTCGCTCACAACGAACGGTACCTACAATTAATTATTGCGATTGAAAGAAAGATATTATAATATTCAATATGCTGTGACTTTGCTAATCCTACGGGAAATACAGGAGTGATGGTATACATATGTGTATTCTGTTTTTACTCGCTGATATGTAGCTTCCGAAAGTATTTTAAAAATAAATTAAGTCTTAGTATTTTGAGTGTATCCATTAAAAAAAACATACATTAAACAAATCTTTTCTCTTTAGTTAGTATAGAACGCTTTGTATAGTTCTCTTTGTAAACACAAATCTTCATGTCGAATATTAAGATTCTGAATAAACATAGCGTATTTATATAATAAAGCATATTCGTGTGGGTGTAGATACACCTTTTGTGTTGTTATCTTTAAACCTACGCAGCTACGGATAAGATGTACTCAGAGACGAGACCTATATGAACGAAAGATTATAAACATATTATTTCACGCCTGCTTCCCATTGGGTAGGTGGAGATTATAGATTTCAACTTTATATTTCCACTTGCTTCGATCCTGCCACACCACTTTCTATTCATCTACTATCATCAAATCTGTGGCTTCATTTACATCAGTCATTATACTCCATAGATGCATGGTCGTCGATTAGGGTGCTCTTAACCTGGATTTTGTTAGAACGTCCACTGTTACCTATACTCTTTATTTCTTGGTACACACATACCTAATAGAAAATATATTATCAAAATACAGTAAAAAAAATGAGTTTTCTACCAGAAAACCTTTGAGTGATCGTTGCTTAAATAATATAGGGTAGGTATGTCAAGTGTAGGTAGTAGGTATACCTACTTCGTCAAACCATTTATTTTATTTTTGATAGATCGGATTACTCATGTCCTAATGCGATAACGATTCGATTTCTTGTAAATTAATTTAATAATATTAGGCATATTTCTTTCAGGTACCACGTATTAAAAGCATGAAGTACCTAATTCTGCGAATCTTGGCACAGTTACGTACTCGAGCAGCTGTCAAAAGTAAAATAAATGGTTGGACGGAGTTGTGGTAGGTACTGTTTGAGGATCCCTGTTCCAACCACCGTAGATGGGGGGCCGGGGCGACAGATTTGGGGAAGTCTGTCGCCCCTCATAAGGCCCGAGCAGCGGCGCGGCAGGTGTTCCTGCGCCCCACTCATGTGGATTGGCAGGAGAGGAGGGAGTGCAACGCACTCTCCCGACAGAGATCAGGGGGCCGCGCTAGGCGGCCCGCCACCGTCGGGTTCGCGGAGGAATAACAACTGATTCCCGCGTTCCCGACAAATGGTGGTGAGGCGAACAACTCCTGTGGTTTTAGTCGGTAGGTTGCTCACTTTGGGCGGAGTCCGAAAAAAAAGGTACTGTTTGAGGATAGAACATAGTAGGTAAGTACAGTAGGAAATTCTTTATAGGTTGGTCAAGCAAATAATTATAATTTCTTCTCCTTATATGACCCACTAATTCGGAACCGTATAACTAAACGTAGTTTCTAGTTAACTTGGTAAATGAGAGTAATAATGTCAGTAATAAAATTGTTCCCTGTACGTAAGTATTGTAAGCATCTGTCTGTTTGCATAACGCGGTTATTGGAAATGTACATTGACTCAATTGGCACTAATGTTACAATGTTTGCGCTCAAACAAACATTCACGTCCGATATTTCATGAATTAAACGGCAACCGACATCGCACACATTCGACTATGCCTTTAAGAGTGAATATGGATAATTAATGTACCCCGATCTGTCAAATTTCTTTGATCGATTTTCAACTTTAATACAATGCTATAAGGATTGGAAATGCTCCTTATGCATGCCGCCTCGCTCGGGGATGCGGGACGGTTATATCGGACTCTCCGGCCAGGTGGCCAGCATACCGATTAAAACCACCACCACCACTACCACCTTCCGTTATCCCCGTCCCTTGCTCAAGCCGGCCCGTACCGAGCCAGTAGCTTTAAATTCGCCCCTAAATAATTTAAACCCAGATCCAGCCGTCCCTAGCTGCCCCCCCAGCAACGCCCTAAGCCGAGGTCCGAGTCCCGCAGGGGACACCCTTAGCTGTGTTGATTAGTTTATAAGTTGCCCCTGGCTGGAGGCATTTGGCGCCTCGCCACCTAGTCCGGTTAAGTTTTTAAAGCTCCCTCGAGCTAAAAACTATGTCCGTCAAAAAAAAAAAAAAACCACCTTCCGCATAGTGGTGGGATCACAGGAATCGCTCTCACATGATCCGCGATCCCACCGCGGAGTCCATTGATGGACCCTCCCGGAGGGCCAAGTGCAATGGGTGAATCATATAAACTACCTACTATAATACAATACGATACAATATTTAAACGATTAATAATTTAAAATACTATGCATAAAAATAAAGTAAACACAAATTAATTGATGCTTTGATCACTGTATTATTTGGATCACTGTAAACCTGATGACTTTCGCCTAACACTTTTTTTAAATGCACGCTAATTTCTACCCTACCTCTAGGTACGCGCTCACTGACTGGACTGCTTCTGCTTGTCTAGTGAAGCGGTCAAGTAGGTCATCTTGCCAGGCCAGCTGACTAGAGGAGTCCGCTGCTCGACCAGATAATGGCCCCAATACGCGGCACGCCTGTTTTTGTCACCTGCGTTACGATGCGAGGCAAGGTCTCATTAATTAAAGAAGTCGAGTAACAGCTGGGCCACAGCCTGTCAAATTTCACGGTACCTGTATGGCCACGACTATACGGCAAGTGAAAGCAAGTGCGGTTTTTAGTCGGTACGAGTCCCCTGCCACCTCTCCTCGTGGCAGATGATCAATCATCATCCATGATCCGTAAAAAAGGGAGCCTTTCCCAGTTTTTTTTTATACCTCTAAGGTAGTAAACAAGCATAGGTACAACCCACCTGATGGTAAGCGGTTACCATAGCCTATAGACGCTTGCAACACCAGGGGTATCATTTGCGCGTTGCCGGCCCTGTAAAACGAAAGAGGAATAGTTGGGTTGGCAGTATAATGGTCGAAGTCCCCCCACTGCCGACACAACGTTTCCTAGCGAAGATACATACATAAGTAGATATTTTTAGCCTTATCCAGAGAGAGATACATTTAGTTAGCCTTTTCCAGAGAATTTATTGAACATAACATTTAATACACATTCTCGACGTGAAATTCCCGCTCTATAAAATCCCGGAAGCTTTTGAAATGAAACTCAGCATAAATATTTACATAGAGATTGCATACAGTATACGAATGAGCTACAATTTAAATATTTTTTCAGTAATGAGCCACATAATTATATTATGCGATATACTCGCAAATATAAGACAGTGTAAATAGCCTTAATATAGCTGCATATTATATTAATGTAATAAATAACTCACTTATTGAGGCCTCCTGGCTATATTACAACTACAGTGATCAGCCAATCATGTTAAGCTGCGTTAGCCGCCGTCAGTCTGTAGATGGGTGACCATTTATAATAATATTGAGACATGTCGGTGAATGGAGAGCACGTAAAGCCGTCGGTAAGATTTTCATGTAACCTTGCTACCTTGCTGAGGTCACATGATGGATGAACAGAGTTCACTCTCCGGACGTCCTCGACTCCAAAGCCCCGTCTTAGATGATGCAGGCGGGATTTTGGCGTGTTAGACTCTGAGACGATTGCATCCCCGGTGTCTTCTACTCCGGGGAGAGGGCCTACACCCTATCTCCGTCGATAAAACAAGTGTCAAATTAAATTTTTCGAACGGGTAAAAACACATCGAGAGTATGGACAACTGTCAAGTTGTGTTGTCATTCATTCTTAGTTCGGGCCCCGAACGAATCGTCCAGCCGTAGGTGATACGGAGTAGGAAACGGCCGTAACTAAGGTCGAAACTACGGACTTCGTGCTTAGGGAGTAGACCCCCAGGACCGGAGATTCACGATCTCGCTCAGAAGCCTCCTTCTAAACCATATCTAACGGGCTCACAGAAGGAGGCTGTCGTAATATATAAACATTATTATATAAATGATCTTTCAGTGCACCTTTTTTATAGTCAAGGACGTTATGGTTTTGAAGGAATATTCCCAAAAAAAAATGCCGATAATTAAGCAATTAACGTTATAGAATTTTCATTAAGTATTCTTCAAAAAGTAATTAATTAACACTGGCATAATGAAGCGATTACAAAAAGGACTCTTTGAAAAAGAAACCATATTTTTTTGTTTCCAGGAAGCTCCTTTATTTTTATGAATAAAGTACCTACTACAAATTAAATTAAGAATGAAAGAAGTTCCAGTTTCTTATCTTTGGCTATGTTTATTTAAGACCATAGATCTTATAGGTTACAATAACGCAATAAGATAGAACTTTATCTAAGTACAAAGACCAGTACATCAAGCTACCCCAATCTGTCAAAGTTCTTTGATAGATTTTCAACTGTTATTCAAAGTAATAAGGTTAACATATTGATTTCTGACATTTACGCGAATATTATACATTGAAATAAAACTACTTTTTACGGATTTTATCTTGTTATATTGATATTAAGAATAATAACCCTTACCCTTTACAGCGTCTATGGACGCTGTAAAGGGTTCATAATTAGGTACCTAGTTAAAGTCTGATAAAAATAATCGCGTAAATTAGATTTATTTCTAATGAAATCCACGCGAAAAAGGTGCGTACCTACACCAAATCTAAAAAAAGGTCTTAATACTAAACTTTAATCAAATAATTATTCCAGCATTGGTTTAAAATGTTAGTAATGTTGCCAAAAGTAAAATCTCAGAGGTGCGCTCTCAATGGACTGCAGTGAACCAGCTGCTATACAAGACTGCACTCTACTCTATTAAATTGTAGATAGCGCAACAGACAGCGAAATGAAATTATAAACTTCTTCGTTCATATACTTTGTAGAAACCTTGATTTAGTCTTGATTGTTACGTTGTAAGGGTTGGCACAGCTTTTTTATTTTTAACAAGACTTGGTTTTGACTCGCTGTGTGTGCCGAGGAAGCATATTGAATAATCCATTCCATACTAACGTTTACTCCAGTGTGTTTGTCTGTAACCGCTTCACGCTGAAACCGCGTAACCAATTTAGATGAAATTGAGTACCTACAGAGATAGATAGAGATAGACCTTGGAGAAGGACATACCTGCGCTACCTTTGCGAGGTGCGAGTAAAGTTAGAGTTAGTCCTATTAAATAAATGCGAAAGTAACCCTGTTTGTCTGTTACGGTTTCATGCCTAAACCGCTGTGGTGAAGTAATAATTAAGATGATCAACTGAACTGCAAGGTTAAGCTACGCTGGTCACGGTCAGTCTGAGGATGGGTGACCGTTCTTGACACATCAAGATCCCTTCGTGAGAATTAAGAGAGGAGATTACGTAAAGCCGTCGGATGTGCTCCACCTAGCTGGCCTAGAGTGGAGCGATTTTGATGAAATTTGTTACAGAGATAGATTAGTCTTTGGAGAAGGACATAGGCTCTCTTTTGTCTCAAACAACCCTTTGGAATGCGAGTGTAACCGCGAGCAACATTAATTTGAAATAACATGAATTTATGTATTTAAATTGAGAAGAATTGACTCATTAGCCTAGTGGTCGTAAGCGCGACTGCTACGATTGATATCCTCGGTTCGATTCCCATCGGTCGAGAATGTTTCGTTAAGTTTATCTATTAAATTAAGTTTATAAGCGACTCGGACTTTGGATTTGTGCCCAGTTAATGGCAATAGACTCCCCCTAATTACATGGGATCTAAAGATACAACCGAACTTTGGGTATACATTAGTAAACCTCTGTCTATACCTTCGGGGAATACAGGCGTGACGGTATGTATTTTAACGTATTTTTTTATTAGGGTTGAAATTACTATTTTTGTAACATAATATTTTGATTTTGTATTTGTAAACTCACCCAGGTGATGTAAAAATCATAGTGTGGGGCAAAAAGTGTAAAATTTTTTCTTGATAAATAATAAATTAAATAACATTTTCTGTAAATAAATCTTTTATAGAATCTTTTACAGTTTTTTAAGTATACATATTATATGGCTCCGTCATTTCCTAACTGACCTCTGAGAAGAAACACCGTAACAAAGTCAGAGAATCATAGTATCTTTTAATATAGAAATAACAATTATAAAAATAAAATTTTAAATAAAATTTTATTTTTATAATTATTAATAACCTTTTGACCGCCACGGACGTGTATAGACGTCAAATGAAAACTTGCTCACGACGCCAACGACGCGGACGGCATGGCACGTCAAAAATACCACTTTTTTTAATTCAAAATAAATACCTATATATTTTTTTTGTTTTTTTTTTTACCTAATATTAGATAAGTACTAGAATTTGTCGCTTGGCGTAGAGAACACGGATTTTCGTTATTGACGTGGCGGTCAAAAGGTTAATTAAAATTTCACGATTTTAATTAACTCCATAAAATATTATTTATTAATATCTAGTAGCAAATATGTGAGTGTTCCTACAATGTAGGGCAATGTCTGAAATGGCCTTTTGAAGAAAGAGCCACAAAAAATATTATTTTTTAATTAAAGCATTGCATTCGTCTTCTGCAGTAAGACCCAAATCTTTCTTATAACATAGGTACTCGGAATGTTCGTTCACCTATCTCAAATACCTAGCTAGTACAAAAAGGTGAGATTGTACGAGGCTATTAATGTGGGCTTCGAATTTTATGACGTCATAAAATACCAGAACATTCGACCGTTCCTTATTACAATGAAAACTAGGCCTTGGTACGAACCGGACTCATTTTGATTTGAATTTATTGGAGATCCACAAAGTAGTGCACTTTACTTTACTTTTAAATTACAAGCAATTTTTTTTTAATCTTTATTTTATTTGGGATTTTTATCCACATGGATACGTCAATCCCATCTTAACTTATACTAGTACAGCTTTTAAACGTGATAGGTAATCTAATAATATTATAAACTTAGTCAAAACAAGTGGCCAAACAACAAAATTTTTGCACGATGACGGTACAGGCAATTTGTTTGTAATTTAAGGACACGAAACATACTAATAACCATATAATATTAATAATAAAAAAAAACAATTGATGAACCTCATTAGTGTAGGTAAATATTTTTTTTTAAATCCATCTATTTGACAACCGGAGACTTTCAACCCTGCATCAGCAACGAAGTAGTGAAACTTGTTATTGAAGATCACAAAAGTATCAAGGTGTGGGCACATAACCCGGTAGGTACTGCAGAGGTCGCTACCAGGAGTCAGCATGAGACTGGCTGGTTTAAGAAGAAGTAATCATTTGAAATTATTGTAGAATGTTTAGTGGAAAAAAGTGAACAATGATTATGTGAGAATTCCCTTGACCTTTGAAGAATAAAGTCACAGAGTACCTTTTAACCGAGAGTTTCTTTGAATAGGCCTCCTAGGACCCCTTCAGGGTACCATAGTACCATGGAAAATTTACATACACCACGACTAGCAATAAATTCTTACAACGTTGCCAACAAGACAGTGACTTTGTTTACTTTTTACGTAAGTTAGTTCTTTTTATTGAATTTCTCGAAACTTCTATGTTGACTTGACCGTAAATTCTGGTGCTGTTACATCATCCACCTCCTACCCTTATCCCAATTCACTAGAAGGTAGCCGGACAGTATTTATTTTGCTTATTTTTATACATTACTAGCTGACACGGCAATAGTTGCTTTACCATAAAAAAAATTTGGAAAAGGCCACCCTTATCACCTAGGGGTATAAAAAATAGCCTACGACCTATTCTCAGACCTACCAAATATTCCAAGAATTTATGGAAGATAAACATCTTTAGAAATTGTTAATTATAATAAAAACTTATTTATTTAAATAAGTTTAATTAATTAATAAATAATGTATAAATGTAAAAGTTTCTAAATTAGGTAAGTGATATTAGGTAGATATATGATAATAAAAAATAATATGTAATTATTAATTAAAAGAAAATTAAATTTTACATAATTGATAATGTATAATATTTTTCTATAAGTAAATGTAATAAATATATTCTAGTTTTAAGTTACTTTTCTGCGCCCTAACAGGGTCATGTATTCACTAGTTTAAGCCAAGCTTGTTACTTAGTATACATTGTGCAATAAATCAATAAATAAATACACAAAAAAATAAATAAAAAAATAGTGGCCTATAGTATTTCGTTCTAATTTTAAAATAGAAGGAAAAAGACATCAAGTATCGCCAAACGTGAGGTATGATTTCATCTGCAGATTAAAAAAAAACGCAAAAGCAGCACTACCTATAGTAGAGTAGGTTAGGTACCTGCATTTTTAATAAATAATTTTTATGAGACATTTTACACAGTCCCAAACTAAACAGAGCTTGTATGGTCGAAAAAAGAGTTAAGTATACAGGCAGCTAATTAACATCTGTGTTTTGTTAAAGATTGTGTATAATGTATCACGCAATATGTATCAAAACGCAGGTATTGTAAGCTGCTACACATCAAACCATTTGACGGGTAATTATTTAAATCACAATCTGTGAAAAGATGCAGATTTCGTTCGCTACCTGTATACCAATTGCTTTTGTTGACTGTACTATGGGTACAAGACAATGGATACAATACATATTTATTTATTTTTTTGTAAATACATTACATTAAGAAACAAACACTTATGTACAATGTACATCACATAAATAAAAATATTAGTGGGAATCGTACCCACGACCTCGTGGTCAGCAGTTCGCTACTCTAACCACTAGACCACAGACGTCGTCATTTAATGATCAGTCAGAATAACTCGAAGTCTAAACAAAGAAAACGCACCCTTGACATTTCGAAAACCCGACCATCGAATGT
Organism: Acronicta alni; assembly: GCA_964056405.1. Classification (NCBI taxonomy): domain Eukaryota; kingdom Metazoa; phylum Arthropoda; class Insecta; order Lepidoptera; family Noctuidae; genus Acronicta; species Acronicta alni. The sequence goes on from OZ043936.1 coordinate 8,196,840, forward strand.
GGACCCATTACAAATGTATGCGGGAGACCATTAAGAAGCAATTTAGCGAGACGTGCGGCGATGGGAGGGTCTAGTTTAAGTGGACAGTAAGTGCCACTGCCGTTTGCTAATTTGATTGTGGCTGGGACTCTATGGAATCATGTTTGCCTGGTACATTAAGTCAAATTAATGTTATGATATTGCAGAGAGAACTGAAATAAAAAAGTATTTTTTTTTTCAATTATCTTTTGATTTTAAAGTTGGATTTTAACTGCCTCGTTAGTACTGGTCGTAAACTCGTAACCGAGACTGCTACGCTTGAGATCCTGGGTTCAAATCCCAGGTCGAGCAAAGTGCTATACTTAGAGTTTTTCTATGATATTTTCCGGCCAGTTTTTTTTTTTTTTTTTTTTTTTTCTTTATTTATTTATAGGGGCTTTTACGCATAGCGTATGTCAGTCCCATCGTATCCTAAACAATTACACTTTCACAGAATGTGGGCCATGAATTTGAACAAAACCTTCGCATCGTCGCCATTTGGTTGGGATAGAATTGTATGGAACATGCCTACATCAGTTCTGTTCAAATTCAGGGACCTTACTAAGTTATTTCTACTTGACTGATATTGGCCACATTCCATCAATAAATGTTGTAGGTCCTCGACAACTCCACATTTCTCGCAATTAGGTGAAAGAGCTTTCTTCATCATGAAGGCAAATTTTTTGCATGGAATGTGTCCACATCTGAGTCTAAGAGCAGTAACAATCAGATTTCTATTAACCTCACTATTCATGAACCAGGGCACGCGAAGAGGTTCACACTGTATGGTTTTATACCATAAACCTTTCTCCAAAGACCGTTTATTAAAATATTCTTTCCAATAATCGTAACATATATTTTTAATTTTTGGTAAAAATTCTGAATAATCTAATATAACATTTATTTCCTTTCCATTCCTTGCCGCAAATTTCGCCAACGTGTCAGCCGCTTCGTTGCCCCGCAACCCAATATGCGATGGAACCCATTGCAATCTCAGTTGGATGCCTTTTAAAGTAATTTCATCAATTTTAGATAAAATAGCATAAGCTATCGATGTACCTCTGTGGCCAGAGGCACATCGAGCTATATGTTGTAATGAACTTTTGCTGTCAGTGAAGATGACAACATTTTTATATCCACAATGTTTAATTATGTAAGTCAAAGCCTCTGAGACCGCAATGAGCTCCAACGTCATAATGGATGTAGGTTCACTTATTTTAAAACAATTATCATGAGTGCTTATATTTATGTTAGGTATATAATATGCAGACCCATGGCCTTCTACACTCTTCGAACCATCTGTAAATATGTAAAGCCAACCACTATACTTTGTATATAATTCATTAATAACTTCATATTTTAATATATTACAGTCGTATGAACGTTTAGATTTATTAATTGATTCTAAATTTACTATAATTATTTCATTAACATTAATATTCGTTATCCATGTTCGTAAAGTATACATTAATAATGGACAGGACGAAGCTATCTGCAACCCTTTAACCTCATTCATCACTGTTGCTAATAAAGGGATGTTTTTATTTTTCCAATAACAATTTTGTCGAAGAGCGTAGAGATTCTCCAATAACTGACAAGTTAAATTATTTTCTATAGCCTTTGACTTTAGACAGAATTTATAGGCTAAATATTTCCTTCGTAAGTACAGTGGAACTACACAAAGCTCACTTTCCATAACGTGAATCGGTGAAGTTTTGATAAAACCACCTATTATCCTCATAGCCTGATTTTGTATTTTATTTAATTTTTCTAGATGGCATTTTGCGCTCGCATCATATAAGTAGCAGCTATAATCTATACGACTTCTGATTAGTGCCACATATATACGTCTTAGGTGTTTAGGATGTAAACCCCAGGAGGTACCTGCTAAAACCTTAAGTAGGTTAAGACTCCTTTGCGCCTTTTCAACAGTCTGATTAATGTGTTTACTCCAGCGTAACGATCTGTCCAACCACACACCCAAATATTTATAATTGTCTACTATCTCTAAATTGTCCTTATCTAGTTTAAGTTCTATTTGTAATCTTCTAAAACCTCTGCTAAAAATACAAACCTTCGATTTATCGGCTGATAATTGTAACCCCATTTCATCCAGAACGAGACAAAATGTATTTAACGCTGTTTGAAATTCCACTTGACTTTCTCTTAGGTTTCTAGAAGGGGAATATAATACAAAATCATCTGCATATTGACACATCGTTACATTCCTGATTTTCTCAAAGCATTTAATTGTAATTACGTTAAATAGGATAGGTGAAATCGGATCGCCTTGAGCTAAACCGCGATTTGTATATCTTGTAAAATACTTATTTTGACCGGTTTCATCTTTCATAATAAGGTGCCGTTCACTTAGAAAATTCCACAGATACTGGCAGATTTTTTTCCCAACACCTATTTCGTCTAAGTAATTTATCAATACATCTATTAAAACGTTATTATAGGCATTAGAGATATCCAAAAAGCACGCTATAGTCGAAGTTTTACGTGAAAATCCTAAGTGAATTTGGCTTACTAACTTGACTAGGCAGTCCTGGCACGACTGTCCTCTCCTGAATCCAGACGTGTATGGTGACAATAGTTTATTTTTCTCTATATACCACTCTAGTCTTTTTGTCAACATGGCGTGAAAGATTTTGCATAAACAAGAGATTAATGAGATTGGTCGTAGTTTGATACCACCGTTAGGTGAAGGTTTTGTTATTGGGGTCACTAATATGTCACGCCATTGTATCGGAATATTACCGGTATTAAGAATACGATTGTATAGACCTAATAGGTATAACTTGCCTGTCGGAGGCAAATGGTATATGAGGGAATATGTAATCCCGTCGTTACCGGGTGCTGTATCCTTTCGCTTAAAACAGTTACACAGTTCTTGTAGAGTAAAATTGGCCTCAAGTAATATATTATCTGAATTAAAATGTTGGGCCCTTGGGTAGACATAGTCTGGAGCGAGGTTAGAAAGAAGTTCAATCTTCTGCTCATTAGAGACGCGAGATCTGGACGAACTAACTCCCTTGATCCAACCCATGCGTTTCCACATATCAGAACTTGACGTATGTTCATCAATGCTACTACAGAAATTTTGCCAATCTCTTGTTCTGGCTTGACAGATAGCATCTTTTGCAGCTTTTGTTTTGCGTTCAATTATGGTAAAATTACTTGGTGTAGGATTACTTCTGAAATTTTTTAAAGCCAACCTACGTTGCGCCACCAAATGTGAGAGTGTTGCATTCCAATAAGGTTTAGGTCGAAAGTTATTTTTTGGGTTATCACAGCTCCTACTCCAGGGTATGTATTCATCAGCTGCTTTATTCATCTGTTTGATAAAATTATCATATAGGGATTGTACATTAAGTGTATCTATAGGTTGTAGTAGATAGTTTTCTAAAGATTTACTATACTCTGACCATTTTGCTAGCTTGAAATTTCGCTTTTTATTTATACAACCAACAGCGTTCAAATTATTACTATATTTACAATATGAAATTTTAACAAACAGATGGTCACTTCCAAGATTTTCGTTCATCACACTCCAGCTTAGTAAAACAGACAAATCGGTTGAGACAAAAGTCACATCGGGAGATGTCCTCTGCACAATATTATCTACCAAAGTTACTCTAGTGGCACTCCCATCGTTAAGAGGAATAAATCCAGCATCTAAAGCCGCGTCATAAATCTGTATTCCTCTTCCATCAGCTTTAGAGGACCAGATTGCATGGTGGCCGTTAAAATCCCCAGCTATTATGGATTTATTGGGATACAGTGAGAAAATTTGTTCCCAGTCAGCAAGGCTTGTGCGAACTGAAGAAGGGCAATATAACAATACTATATATTTAATTTCATTACAGTTTAAAAGCTTAATTGACATAACTTCTATGCCTGGATTATTGACAGAGATAAAACATTGTTGTACATTTATCGATTTACAAATAATAATAGCTATACCCCCATACCCATCTGCCCTATCTTTTCTAAAAATATTATACCCACTTACATTGAAATGAGATTCAGGCTCCAGCCACGTTTCGGATATTAAAGCTATATGAATTTTTTCTTGTACCATTAACAACTCAAACTCATTACGTTTAGGTCGTAAGCTTCGTGCGTTCCACTGCACAATACGTAGAGTAGACATTCTTGTTGAATTATTAGCCATTGCTAAACAAAGATATAAATTTAGTATAGATGTCATCTTTCTTCAAAATTTTAACAATCAATTGGCCTAATATTTCCATTACGAGTTTACCTAGCTGTTTAAGTTTAGTATCCCAATTGATGTCAGACATACATATATCTTTCACTCTCTGGAAGGTGCTCTGAAAATCTATGCTGACGCTTGAATTTTTTGCACCTTCTGGGTTTTTTTTTCCTTTCTCTAAATATGTAGGTTCATACGTGGGTAATGATAACGAATTCTCTTCTCTATAACTACATCTGTCTGATAATCTAGTCTCCATCGTCTTCTTTTCCGGTTCATGTTCTTGATGCCGTATGTATTTCCTTGAGTTCCTCTCTTCATAGACATTGTTCAGTATCATATCATCATCTTTACTGCTATTAACAATTCGATCTGTACTGTGTACAAGTATATCTCTATATGTTTCCTGAGTATTCTGTTTATTTCCATGTGAATTGATGTCGTTACAATTTTTTTCAATTTCCCCCTTATCAATAGTTGTTTCTTGATTTCTGTTGATTTTCAAATAGAGTTCTAATGCTTTTCTATAGGTGTAGTTTTGCTTGGTCATGATATTTCTGATTTCTTTTTCTTTTAGGAAGATTGGGCACTTCTTGTACATGGCCATATGCGGTCCTCTGCAATTCACACAAACATAGTTACTTGTTTCACAATTTGAGTGATTACCACCGCATTTGGGACATATTATCTTTTTAGTTGGACATGTTCTGGAAAGGTGGCCAAATTTCCAGCAACCTGAGCATTGAGAAACTGGAAAAGTATAAGGCTCCACTTTGAACCTGCAACCGTATCCAAATACATACGGCGGCAAAGTGGTGCCCTTAAAACAAATTCGTATAGTTTCTGAATCTATCCATTCCCCGCTATCGGACATTCTTTTTAGCCTTCTTATTGATATTATGTCATACTCGCACGACAGATTTTCAAGAATTTCTGTTTCTTCTATTCCTAGATCTATCTGTTTTACAATACCGTAACATAAGCTAATTTCGTCTGTCCTCTGAACTCTGTATCCTGAGCTAATAAAACTTTCACAATTTAATAAGCTCAAAGCACTTTCTTTATTTTCAAAATAGATCAGAACTCTGAATGCACCTTTATATACCATCTTTACTATTTTTTCAATATTTAGCGACCTCAAAAGCTTTGCCATACCAAATTGTTTTGGTAAAGTTTCTTTTCCTGTCACACATATACATGTGTAGTTTTCTTCGGATTTTCCACTACTTTCTCTCACTAAATTATCACTTATAGAATCTTGTCTATTTGCTCGCTTATGCCTTCTAATTACTGTTACAAATTCATCTTCTTCCACTATTTCTTCATCTTCTTGTCGCCCTCTCTTTGCAAGTCGTTGCTCACTCTCTTCGTTCGTCTCCATCTCTTCGGTCAAATTTAGGTTAAGTTGTTGTTCTCTTTGAGACACTGTCTCCTGCACTATATCATCACTATCACTCAAATCACACATATTTACATTAACGTTTATATCAGCCATTTAATAGTAACATATGATAATTTAATAACATAGTTATTATGTAGGTAGAAGTAAAAAAAGCTCGCGATAAAATTGCAATGCCGCTAAGCGTGTGCGTTCGACTCAACCGCTCGCGCGCAACGTCCGGCCAGTTGTTAATGCTAATGTTAATTCTAAAGTTAATGCGAAAGACAATAAGCTCTCCACATACATAGTATTTCATCCGCCCTGATTTTTTCTTTTTAGCTCATCCTAGGGGTCATAGCTAGGGTTGCCAACCGTACTATAATATATAGTACTGTACTGTATTTCGGGTCTGCGTACTGTAGAAGAAACACATAGTACGCAAAAATACTATATTTTCAACACCAAAATCTAACAAACAAATCTTTCAAAATATTGTAAAAAAATGCAAGAAGTGCAAATAAATATGTATAGTTTTTATAAAAATAAATAATTCACAAATATTATATCTTCGTCTACTTTTTGCGATTTTCGTAAAATACTATTTTATTTTGAAGTGTACTATATTTTTTTATAGCTTTGTCTGAAAAATACTATATTTCGCAGAACAAATCGCACCCCCGGTGCGACACTGTCTCTTATGCAAAAATGAAGTTTTTCAGGAGAAGCATTTAAAACTTTGACACCTCACAAAACAATGACTTGAAGAATATAAAGATGATATGAACAGCTGTGGTATAAGCTGTCGTAACGTCAACTTTTAACGTTACTTTTGGGTAAATATTAATCACTTTACATTGTAAAAAATATACTTTAACTCATTTTTGGATTTTTAGCAAAAGTGACAGTGTCGCACCGGGGATGCGAAATGTTGCCAAAACCGTCCAGCGAAGAACCCTAGTCATAGCGTTCGTCAGTCGCCCATTGCACTTGGCCCTCCGGGAGGGTCCATCAATGGACGTCCGTGGTGATATCGCGGATCTTTCGAGAGCGATTCCCGTGATCACACCACTATGCGGGAGGTGGTAGTTGTGGTGGTTTCAGTCGGTATGCTGGCCACCTGGCCGGAGATCACGACATAACCGTCCCGCATCCCCGAGCGGGATACAAAAGGCGCATTTCCCCACCCGAAAAAAAAATAATGGTCTGAGAATAGATCGTAGGCTATTTATCTTGCGGGTTAGCCAGAGCTAACCGTCTTCCGTTGTATAGCAGGTTATACCACGTGCAGGCGAGGTTGGCTTGAGTTCTAAATGCAGTGCTCAGAACCCCTTACAACCCAGCGAGAACGAGGTTTGCCGAGGAGACGTTGACGAGATGATCTTGATCGCTTTTTGCCAACGTGGTATGAAGAAGCTCAGGATAGAGAGTCCTGGACTACGATAGGATAGGCAAGGCCTTTGCCCTGCAGTGAGACACAAAAGAGGCTAGGTACATAAAAAAAATAAGTAGGCACTTATATACTTTACCAAGATTGGAGCCGTCGTTAGATAATAATATCTTTTCTAGCCCGCCTTTATGTCTCGGATTGAATTACGGTGTGCTCGGCTTACTTAGAAAGAAGCTATATAACAACCTGATTGATTACCTAGTGAAAAGAAACTGAAACGTTCAAAGGCAATATTACAAGGTAACGGAAATAAAGGTGAATATTTTGGAAAATGCACGAGAATATTATAAAGTTTCATTAAATCTATTCCTATATCTATCATTATCATCAACCCTTATACTGTCCCACTGCCTGTCTCCTCTCAGATTGAGAGGCTATAGTCCACCACGCTGGCCTATGTGCGGGTTGGCAGACTTCACACACCGTTGAGAAAAATCTTTAAGGCATGCAAATTTCTTCACGATGTTTTCCTTCACCGTTTTAAGCGAGTGATAATTAATTATTAATACGCACATGAATTCGAAAAGTCAGAGGTGCGCGCCTTGGGTTCGAACTCGAGACCTTCGACTTGGCACTCCAGTGGTCACATCACTGGTCTATCACTGCTATTTCTATACTAATATGAATAAACCTGAAGAGTTTTTTGTTTGATGGGTCTCATTGCTAACGGTTAGTCTGTGGATGGGTGAACATTATTAACACATTGAGACCCTCCGTGCCTCGGAGAGAACGTAATGTCGTCGGTCTTAGTAGTCCCAACTTAACAAAAACAAATCCCGCCCTTGTTATTTAGGCATACATCAGCTGCATAGCTAAATAATTTATGTTGGGTATTATAATTATACATATAAATTTATAATGTGACTGTTCATTTCTTCTAGTCATGTTAGGCTGTCTACAAGTTCAGCAACTTTTATATTGACCGCTTTTCAACATAGAAATAGAATAATAATTTATACCTACATACATCGTAATCGGAAAGTTTCTATGGAGTCGCTAAGTTTCAAAACGTTATGCCTACTTAAAAAAAAAGTGAATGGGCCTTATCTGACGCTATAGCTGATGATATAATCATTCGTATCTAACATAATATGCATCGTATGCAACTTCCTAAAACTTAAAAAACGACTGAGGACTGCTGCTAAAAATGCACCTTATCAGATAACTATAATGATCTAGCTTTTACTTTTAAAATTGATCATTTTGACAGGTAGGGTATAGTGGGAGTAATTTCACTCAAATTAGAGCTGCTCGGCTGGGGAAGTACCTCCGCCTTGCAGAAAATCGAAGTGAAATAACACTGGTTTGAGCTGTGTTGTGTTCAGTGCTCCGCGAGGATACGTTGTGTTGGCAGTGCGAGGACTTTTGACCCTTAAACTGCCAACCAAACTATTATTTTCTTTTTATAGGGTCCACAACGCGCAAGTGAAGGAAACGCGCAAACGGTGAAGGAAAACATCGTGAGGAAACCTGCATACGTTAGAGATTTTTCTCGACGGTTTGTGAAGTCTGCCAACCCGCACTAGGCCAGCGTGGTGGACTATAGCCTAAACCCTCTCAAAATGGGAGGAGACCCGTGCCCAGCAGTGGGACAGTATATGGGTTGATGATTATAACGCGCAAGTGATAGCCCTGGTGTTACAAGCGTCTATAGGCTACGGTAACCGGTTACTAGTGGGCCGTATGTTTGTTTGCCACCTTATTGGTATAAAAAAAAGATTATCCAAGATACTTTACAATAGAAAGATTATTAAAATCTCGGCGTTGGCAACATTAATAACTAGGTACATGAAAACATTGTATAAAGCAGCGATCCCGTCTCTTTGACTATTATTGACTAGTCTAGACGAAGAGACGTCCGTCTAGACGTAAGAACCGACGCTTTGATTTATATCAGGTTGTGGTGTTCATGTTACTGTTATCATTCTATTGTATTGCGTACAAAGAAAGAAAGATTAGCTGTATTCTAAAAGCAGCATTATTTTATTCTTTCCAAAAAAAACCTTGGCTCAGGCTAAGATTTCACCTTTATCGGAAAAATAATCTCATTTACACACTAACACCGCGACAAAAAACAGCTATTGAATGAGTATTTGGTACAGGGGAATCTAACCTGCAAGATTAAACGCAGATGCCATTGGCTCAGTCGCTTTGCTAATCAAGCCGTTAAATTAAGAAGATAGAAAGAAAGAAAAACACATTTATTCAGACAAGGTCCATACAACACACAGATATAATAAGGAAAGAACATTTAAAAACAACAAAGATCACCAGGATGTGCTGTCGGCATGCTTGTCCCGAATGGGTTGCCAGCTCAACATTATACTGGACGTATTTAATACCCAGCGCTGGTTTTCAGCAGTGACACACGGACACAGAAAACTTGAATAAATATATTATAAAATAAAATAAACTACATAATTTTACTTAAGTATTAAATTAAATAATTATCTTATTAAACAATTTTGTCGTCATGTAAACCGTCCCTTACATCTGCTCAACTGTGTGAAGTGTGAATATTATAAATCGACAAGACAAACTTATTAAAATCTACCTACATCCTACTTAATCGCTAATATTTTTGTATTATATTTTTGTATACCTACCGTCTATTTGTTTACGCACTCTGTGAATTGTAACTGACTGATATATATTATGTTTGTTTATTTCTCCTCGAAGTGATTATAATCTTGAGAAATAAAGTGATTTTAAACCGTTATAAACATATAAATATTAAACTACGTAAATATTGAGATAGGTAAGTCATATAACTTTAGATAATTATGTCTGTAGAATATTGCAGTTATTACTTAACCGCTGCTTCTATAAGTCAACTCGCCGCCCTCCCTAGCTTTCAATACACCACCACAACATTTTTTGAATGTCTAAGACTTAATATAATAATATAATATTTTTGGGACATTTTACACAACACCATCTAGTCCCAAACTAAGCAGAGCTTGTACTATGGGTACTAGACAATGGATATAATACTTATATACTTTTTTTTTTGTAAATACATACTTATAATACATAAGAAACACTCAGACAAATACAAATACTCATGTTTTATCCACACAAATATTTCTGTCCTGTGGGAATCGAACCCACGACCCCATGATCAGCAGTTCGGCACTCGAACCGCTAGACCACAGAGGTCGTCAGACTTGGGCCACACTACTGGGAGCCTTGCTTATGCTATGAAGGAATCCACCGACCAAGGACGCAATGCTTAGTGAGTGAGGGAACTGTTACAGTCGGCCACACTGCAAGCGACGCACTCAGCTAGATCTCAACAAGCATTGTTCCTAGCATAGCTCTTAGCTTGACAAGTACAATGTGAACAAGTGTCAGCTTAAACACGAAGTAACAAGAAATTTACTATCAACTATTGAAATCATCATTAAGATGAATCATCCTTTAGGGGGATCATATTAAGAAATAAATGCATTAATGCATTTGGAACAAGAAGGAGAATTTGTAAATACTAATATAATTAATTATGACAGCAAATTTCCCTAATGTCAACTCAATTAAAAATGTTGTTTTCTCTTGCAAGTGAATGTAATACATTTTGACGACGATACACACAATTTGACGTCTCTGGTCTAGTGGTTCAAGTGTCGGACTGCTAATCATGGGTTCGTGGGTTCGATTCCCACAGGACACGTATATTTGTGTTGTTAAAACATAAATGTCTGTGTTTGTCTGGGTGTTTCTATGTAATTATATGTACGTATTTACAAAAAAAAGTATTTATGTATTATATCCATTGTCTAGTACCCATAGTACAAGCTCTGCTCAGTTTGGGACTAGATGGTGCTGTGTAAAATTGTCCAAGAATATTATTTATAATACTTTTTGAACAAAAAAAATCAATTTTATCAATATTAGTGGCGCAACAGTTGTGTGTAATAAATAGCAGCTCAGCTTGCAGCCAGCCTAACTTATATACACCATTAATATCTTTGACAAGTTCACGCTAGGCTACAATACAAGCACATTATACGAACAGAGAACATCCATTTGGTATCAAACTTAAAGTCACTGCTCTATTTAGTCAACCTACATTGTGGTCACTTTGTGTTGCCATTTTATAATAGTTCGAAATGCTATTAATATTTGAAAAGGATTGAAAGTTAAGAGTCAGGCCTTTAGAATTAATTTTAGACTTCATAAAGCTTGAAGATGGATGGTTTGTTGGGTTTGTGGTGTGTCATCCATATCTATGTTTATGACGTCATTGTGTAGCTCAACCATAATTTTGGGACCTAATTAGGACTGTCCTGAATAATTAATAATATTTTAAGTTATCATGCTATGTACCTACATATTTATGTTTTGGTATAACGTCTCTAAAGGAACTCGTTGAATTTTATTATATTATGATTGTGTCGACTGTATTAGGACGCCCTCCGGCAAGATGGAGTGATGATTTGCGAAAGGCTGGTAGAATCTGGATCCGAAAAGCCGAGGACAGGGTGAAATGGCGCACATTAGGGGAGGCCTACGTCTAGCAGTGGACTAGTGTAGACTGATGATAATGATAACGACTGTATTCTATTTTGTGTGCCAATAAAATAAAATAAGTACCATCACGCCTGTATTTCCCGAAGGGTGAAGCAGAGGTGTAACTCAATGATATGGTAAAATGAATGTTCTCCGTGAGAGACTGACAGCCGGTCCGACTGTCATGGGTTCGATTCTAATGGACTGTGTATTTGTGTTGTGTGTGTGGACTTTGTAGAAAAATACAAACTGAGATGATCCCATAAGTACCTAAGAGCTTGGTAGTTGGCTCGTGATGACGAAGCTGATCAACCGGGCTGCAAGGTTAAGCTGCGCTATTCGCGGTCAGTCTGTGGATGGATAACCATTCATAACACATCAAGACTCTCCGGTGCCTCAGAAAGCACGTAAAGCCGTCGGTTCCGGTTGCCATACGAAACCCTATGACAATCGTTGGTGGTAGTCAGAAGCTCAAAAAGTATGACAGCCAGTATATCCTCAGGATATCGGTATTACTCAGAAAATCGGCTGCGGAGTTCTGATGGCAGTCGCTTCGTGTAAAATACTGATATTCAGCCGCATCTGGTTAGAACTGGAAGCTATGACAGAAAGCTACGGAATACAAATATTTAGCATAATATCATGGCGTATACAGCCTGATTTTCTTCAAAGAGCACCAACATAATTAAGTACAAAGTAAGTTACCCTCGAGGCACACTCTTAGTAAACAAAATATATCAATTAAAATGCTAAACAGTGTGCCGGGTTCCCGATAAATTCAATTATTTGGCCCCGTCGTCGATTTCCGTTAATGTATTGTCTTGATAGGTATATATAGTGGATGACCTTTGGGGTCATGGACGCTAGGAATAGAAATTAATGTGCCTATTACGCGACGGTCGGAAGGACCACAGCATATAATGGTCCTTTTAGGGTCGTTTGTGCTTATTTATTTTAAAGTAGGTAGATCTTTACCGGTCTACGGGGGTCGTGTGGGATTCTACCCACTAAAACCACCCCGTGGCCACCATCAGTACATGGAGGGAGGCACTGTGTCCTCATAATAGACAACCCCAGTATCTAATTAAATTTGACGATCTTTGAAAATAATATGGGTTTCCCCATTTAAATTTTTATTTAAGCATTAATTTGACGGCACGTTTGGCGCAGCGGTTGAGCAATTGGCTTCTGTGCCACGGGTTGTGGGTTCGATCCCCGCACGAAATAAATATTTGTATGACCTACAAGTAGTTGCTCCGGGTCTGGGTGTTTGTGCATGTGAAAGTTTGTGTTTGTAAATGCACCCACGATACAGAAGAAAATCCTAGTGGGCAACGTTTTCTTAAAGGATTTATATAGTTTCTAATGGTATATAGTATGTAGGTACTTTTCCTGAAAAGGTTTATAAAATTTGTCGTAAAACATTCGTTACGTAACTTTTCCTTACTCGAAAAATCTCAATCTTCCATTCAATGGTGGTGTTTTTGGTATACTCTGGTGGTAAAAAAAAATGTTTTGGAGAAATTTATAGCTCTGACATCCTTTTGTAGATATTCAATCAAAAAACTGTAAATACTCGTATATAACTTTCACTAAAACTATTTTTGAGACGATACGCACGTTTTGAACCCATAGTGCGGTGCAGCGCGTCTGGCATGTTTGCTGAGGCGCGCACTGATGGTTTTCAGGCAATCATGTGCTGAAAATCAGCTTCCTTGCTGGCCTGGATTAAAGCAACAACGGCATTCTGAACGCAATAGCTGTACGTTTTGACTGTCCATTTCAGCATTAGTGGGTCATGTCTTGAGTAAGTGTGGCGAGTCATTGCAGATAAGGAAATAATTATGTACTAGGTTAAGATTTTCTATTGGTCTATGCCACCCGAAATATTTTATTATTATAAACCGAAACAAATAAGATACGTTTTTTATTATATTTGGCGATAACGTATATGCCATGCCAATTTATAAAGATATAAATTAAAAAAAAAACCCTGTTGAGATTAAATTTATCTTTCTCTAAAATTTATATCATAATAAAAAAAATTGAGGCGTTGCTAATGCAAACTCGACTTCAAAATGTGATCTTTGTTGATTTTTAGTCTGACGCTGAATCAAAATTATGTAGTACATACCAACTAGGTGAAAAGGTCTTCATAGGTTGAATTTCTTATCAAAAAAATACGTTCAGTACGAATGAGGTTCATGGAAGGAATAGTTGCGCCGCACGAAATCGCATCGCAGCAATTCGCCTCGCTGTTTTCTGCGTTGCGAATTCGATTCGCAGTTTTGTGTTTCGATTCTAAAATCTCTTTGGGATCTAATATAGCAGTGATAACCTGGTGGTATGACCATTGGACTGCCAAGTCGAAGGTCTTGAGTTCGAATCCAGGGCACTAACCTCTGACTTTTCGAATTCATGTGCGTATTAATAATTAATTATCACTCGCTTATACGGTGAAGGAAAACATCGTGAGGAAACCTCCATAACTTAGAGATTATTCTCGACGGTTTGTGAAGTCTGCCAACCCGCACTAGGCCAACGTGGTGGACTAATCTCATATTCCCACTGTCCCACTGTCCCACTGGACAGTGTATGGGTTGATGATTATCTAATATACAGCTTCTATTTCATTGATGTACAGATTGGATACACGTCACATGCAATTTAGCGACTAGAAAATATATGGATAACCTTTTAGGCTATTGGTCAGAGCAAAAGAGGATTTGTGGGGATCCATACGCCGGTTGAATACGGAATGTACGCGACTATTTGCAGACTCCACAATGGAGGAACAATGCTCTATCGCGTGGATGTACCTATGCAATGTGCACAAAAAGCTCTTTTAAAAAATATGTTTTTTACCGTGGGAGAGCCATGCTTCGGCACGAATGGGCCGGCTCGACCGGACTTGATACCACGGCCTCACAGAAAACCGGCGTGAAATAACGTTTTCGTTGTGTTTCGTCGAGTGAGTGAGGATACCGGAGGCCCAAACCCCTTAAAAGGGCGGCAACGCACCTGAAACTCCTCTGGTGTTGCGGGTGTCCATGGGCGGCTGTAATCGCTGATCAGGCGATCCGTCTGCTCGTTTGCCCACCCTATCACATAAAAAAAAAAATATATGTTTTGAATTTAGAACACAATGCAACACAATTCTTTGTTCGAAATTATTTCCCACGTAACATTTTAAAAATGGAATACTAAAAAGACTTCATTAATGGCTTATTTTTTTTATAAAGCACATATAGCCTAGTGGTATGACCACTGGACTGCTAAAGAAGTCAAAGGTCTCAAGTCCGAATCCAAAACACGCATCTCTAACTTATTGAATTCATGTGCGTATTAATAATTTGATAATTATCACTCGCTTAAGCGGTAAAGAATAACATCGTGAGTAAACCTGCATGCATTTGACATTTGTATCCACGATGTGTGAAGTCTGCTAACCCACACTAGGTCAGAGTAGTGGACTATAGCCTAATCCCTCTCAATCTGGGAGGAGACCCGTGCCCAGTGGAACAGTAGGTTGATAATTATTAAATATTGCTAACAAACACGTCCGTATGGGTTAAGAATCACGAATCGAATGATAATAATTATATATAATAATTTTAATTACTTATAATATAATATAATTAATCTCGATTTCAAATCAAGGCACACACCATAGAAACATATCATTCGGTCCCATATTATAGGAGGCGAGACTATTGCCATGAAACGGGCACAAATGCAAACTCCGAGAACTGAGACTTTCATAGAAAAATCCAATTACACTTTGCTCTACCTGGGAATCGACCCCAAAACCTCTAGCATAGTAGTCGCGCTTAGAACCACAACACTAATGAGGCAGTTACACCATTGACACACAACACACCACTGACTTTCAAAATCATATTTGTACGTATCTTATTGAATGAACACTCGCTTAAACGGTGAAGGCCAACATCGTGAGTAGTGGTGTTCAAAGTTGCTATAAATCAATAACATGCTTAATGCTATATGCTTAATTTTTTAAGCAAGCGATTTTATGTGCTTTGTTTAAGCATGCTTAATTTATATACCTACCTACTTGTTAACGCTATACGCGACGCCCGACGGACAGTTGGTTGATAGAGAGAGTACTATGCGATATAAAGCAAAATATCTTTACCTATAGCATTTATAGCATAAAGGGCGAACTGAACTGCTATATATAATAAGCACGCTACTTTATAATGCTTTATGCTATATTAACCATAACTAATCGTGAGTAAAATCGTGAGGTATATTCTGAAAATCCTGGACTAGTAAGGAAGGCCAGCGTCACACAATAGAAACAAACGAAAATAGGCTCTATGGTACAGAGATTTTCATTGCAAGGGCGCTCACTTTCCCACCCATGTGTCACACAAACATAAAGTTAACTTTGACTTTATCATTTTATCACCGGCTTTACAACAACCCATTAGCACTTTGCTCTCTTTAATAATTCAGTGAAAACGTTTTTCAATTAGGGCTGTCGCGTTAGGGTAACGTTTCTTTTTTATCTGAAGAAATATAGTGAAAAGAGTAGAGACGTAAATGTTGGGTGCTTTTAGTATTAATAATTTATACACGATTATGACAGTCTGGCTCTTTAGTCTAGTGACTATAAACGCGACTACTACACTAGAGATCTTAGGTACGGTGCCCAGTGGAGTGTTTTGTATAGTTTTTTTTCTATTTTTTTTTTCTTTTATTAAGAGGGTATTTTCAATAATGAAAATGCCAAAAATTATTGTTTACATAAGGGAAAAATATACAATAATTAAGGACTATACATACCTCTACCTAACCTACCCGTAACCTTAGACCCATAATAAGTATTTATTTCAGTTAGATTCATTTCTGTAAAAACACTTTTATAAGCTAATCTTTTCGATTAGTATGGTCAGCAACGAAAGTCGTTGATAACAGCAAAATTTTAAAACATGACAGCTCTAATACTTGTCAAGAGATTTTTTACTATGAGTCGAGAAAAATCTCTAAGGTATGCAGGTTTCCTCACGATGTTTTCCTTCACCGTTTAAGCGAGTGATAATTAATTATTAATACGCACATGAATTCGAAAAGTCAGAGGTGCGTGCCTTGGGTTCGAACTCAAGACCTTCGACTTGGCAGTCCAATGGTCATACCACTAGGCTAAATGCATACTTATAACTTTGTGTTTGACTGGGTGTTTCTTATGTATACTTATAATACATAAGAAATACCCAGTCAAACACAAACACTTGCGTTCATCACATAAATATTTGTGTCCTGTGGGA
The DNA here is from genome assembly GCA_964056405.1 of Acronicta alni. Lineage (NCBI taxonomy): Eukaryota > Metazoa > Arthropoda > Insecta > Lepidoptera > Noctuidae > Acronicta > Acronicta alni. The sequence goes on from OZ043936.1 coordinate 8,213,708, forward strand.
ATGGAACCCACGACCTCATGATCAGCAGTCAGATTCTCGAACCGCTAGACCACAGAGGTCGTCTATAGTCTTTATAGTTTTGTTTTCTTCATATTAGTGACAGAGTGCGATATACGAGATCGTGTATGCGTGCAAAATGTTTGTTATAGAAAAAGGTCTGTAAATAAGTAGGTATTCTTTTGAATAAAAGCACTTTAACAGGTCCCTTTACTTATATCAGTGAATTAATGAGTTCCACGCGTTAGAAAACCGTGGGTGTTCTCTTGGAACAAACAGGAAATTTCAATTGACATTTCGGGAGATCGACTACTTTTTGCAAAGCTTTTGAAATCCTGTGCAAGCTACCTCTGACATTACAACATTAAATGAGGATCAAAAATACGGAATACGTCTAGAAGAAACCTGTCGTTTATGAAGTTCTTGAAATAAACTGTCTTATCTTATAATAATATTTAATAATAATAATAATATTCATCATGGGACATCTTTACACAACACCATCTAGTCCCAAACTAAGCAGAGCTTGTACTATGGGTACTAGACAATGGATATAATACTTAAATACTTTTTTTTTTGTAAATACATACTTATAATACATAAGAAACACCCAGACAAATACAAATACTCGTGTTTAATCCACACAAATATTTGTGTCCTGTGGGAATCGAACCCACGACCCCATGATCAGCAGTCCGGCACTGGAACCGCTAGACCACAGAGGTCGTCGTCTTATCATACATTAATGACGTCTGTGGTGTAGTGGTTCGAGAGACGGATCATAAGGTTTATTTTATTTATTTACACTACATAGTATAAAACAAAGTCGCTTTCTCTGTCCCTATATCCCTATGTATGCTTAAATCTTTAAAACCACACAGCTGATTTTGATGCGGTTTTTTTTTAATAGATAGTGATTGAAGAGGAAGGGTATTATACATGTATTTTATTAGTATGTAGCGACATCTACCACGCTACATGGAACTACGAAGTCCTGAATCGCGCAAGCAACATTCGCAACGAAAGTTGCATATATACAACCGCCCGACATCAACCGTCGGGCCGTGGCCCGCCAGGCATAACACCTGCCTGGTTGGAGGATCCTCCCTTTTTGTTGGAGGGGCAATACACCTCGCCTCTCCACAAGTACATTGCACCCGTGCGGAACGGGGGCGGGTCGCTAGTTTATTTATATACGCTTTATTGCACACCAAAAACACAATTACAAACATTATTTAACAAAGGTTGTGGGTTCGATTCCCATAGGCCGCAAATATTTATGCGATGAACGTTAATGAACGTAAATCTAAGTGTTTGTGTTTGTTTGGGTGTTTCTTATGTAATATAAGTATGTATTTACAAAAAAAAATCCATTACATATTCTATCTATTGTTTAGTAGGTACTCATAGTACAAGCTCTGCTTAGTTTGAGACTAGATGGTGTTGTATAAAAATTTACCGAGAAAATACCATCACGTCTTTATACAGACTTATACAGAATGTGGGGAATACACCGCGAACGGGTTAGTCAGATATACACCAAAGTAGCACTCACGATACAGAAAAATAATGATAGCGTCCTACTATAATTATTAGAGACTGGAATCCGGAAAACCGGATCCGGTAATCCGGCGGATCCGGCATCATTAGACGTCTACAGGATCCGGTGCCAATTTGCTGGAACCGATCACCGGATCTTGGTAATTAAAAAAAAATTGAACGTCATACTGATTTCTTAGCAAAATACTCGCGTTATTTTATAAGAAAAGTAGGTATAGTAGCTGTTACCTGCGACTTCACTTACTACTATATATAATTTATAATTCAGAACAATCATAATTAATCTTATCAAAAACAAAATTAAATAAAAAAGTTCGTAAAAAATAAATATATTGTTTTCATAAATTTATTTCTGAAAACGATCATTATCACTCGTCAAAGTGTAGATGTCATAAAAGGACCAAATAAACTAATAAACTAAATAAATTCTCTGTATATTAGGACCAAAATTAGTAACATCACTACTCACAACTAAACGTCTGCACGCACTTTGTAGGCGGTTAGTGTTGACTTGGGCTGTCTGCTCGTAAATTGCGAACGTAATTATAAGTTGCACATAGTTTTGTTCTGTGTGTTTTACCGGTGTTTCCGAGATAGCTACAACTAGGAAGAAAGGTAAACAGAACTATCCGTTTTGAGTTAGTTTATTAATGAGTAAGAGCCGATTCACTTTTCTTTAATTAACTCGCTGATTGCTAGGGCACGAACATTAGCTAATTGTGTCGCCGCGCGCCGTCATAATATGAATACTTATGGCAAATTAATTTTCTTTTTTTTATATTTTATACATAAGTATGCCTAGTAGGTTAAATACAACACTTTTTTATTAAAACCTTATTACGTATATTTATTATCAATAACCTCCATTGAATTGACTTCATAACGCTCCAGCTATTTTATGTCTTATAATAATACTGTTACGATTTCCAACATGGCCGCATTATGTGCTCACGTTAAATAGAAAATATTATAAGTAATGGCGGAGTAAATAATATTGTGTGTAATGAGAAAATTCCATTAGCTCCCACAGTGCAGTGCTTTCTTTGAAGGTCAAGCAATGCCCTTTCTTTCATGTTAGGTACATGTAGTTTTGATCAGATTAAGTAAACTTTATATGGAATTATTTATTGTAATAACTTAGAAGATAATCAAAATATATATCATAACTTAACTTTCTTTTTAGAATTAATCACTAGTATCTTCTAAAAGAAAGCCGAAGATTGGGCTCTGTGACGTTCACTCTTATCCATATCCATATTCGTCCACCGTCGGACGTAGGCCTCTGCCTACTGATCTGAGGATGGATGGGTGGATGTTTGTTACTCTTTCACGGTAAAACTACTGAACGGATTTTGATGAAACTTTAAAGTATTATTATTAATACGTCATATAGGCTATAATTTATAACGATTTTGAGTTAATTAGCCAAATAACAGCGATAATAAAATTAAAAGTAACTTTTCCACGTGGACAAAGTCGCGAACAGAAGTTAGTAAATAATAAAATCGTTTCCTACAAAGTTACCGAATATCTTGTTGAGTTTGTTGTAGGTATTTTAGAGCCTTAGCTTCACTAAAATTCTATAGGTGAGCGAGGAGAGGCTTGGGCCTGTATCAAGACAAAAAAACTGTTATATAAATAAGTAAGAAGAAAAGATAGAAATCTGTCCATTATAACATACTGAGTTTGTAACAAGTTTTGCTACAAAAAGGATCGGATAAGCGAGGGTTAAACCAGAACTTTGCGATATTTGGGTAAAATATTCATGCTCTATTGAAAAATATCTGAGAACTTTGTACTCATTATGAAGCATCTTGATTTGGAAAAACGCCTACAAGGACCAAAGACCCGGACATTTTAAACATATCTAAAATCTACAACATATTTAATTTAGGTTTTTTCGAATAAATGAAGTAGTTTAATTACCCAGTATAATTTATTCATTTTCCTCCAAAACCATCCCTTAGAACGCCGAAGAAGAAGTAGAAGCCAGACAAAGGCTTGAAAAATTATATCCATAGTAACTGCCGAAGAAAAGCAAAGGTTCTGTTATATTTTGAATAAATATTTTCTGATTATTTGACTATGACCAATATTATAATCAATATTGTATGGTTAAAACTGTATATGCGACTATTCCAAAAATTTTATAACCAGATGACACAATCACACGGTAGTAATAATAATAAAGAGTATTAATCTTTTCCCTTCAAAACAATAAATTAATTATATACGCCAGCAAAACACAGTAACCGCCCCAATCGAATACGTTTCTCACCCTATGTCCCTTCAACAACCACATTGCAAATACAAACCCCTTTGTGAGCATTACAATTAATTGTGCCTAGAAATAGAAATGGTCTTTGTCTTCGTGTTGAGCTAATCATTTATTATGAACGTTGGGATGACGGAGGTAGTTCTTTCGCCTTTGAATCTCAAATTTCGGTCCTTTTGTACGGAAAATGGAGAATAGTGTCGTAGCAATTTTAAAGTTTAGTTACACTTTTGTATTTTTATTACCTACGTACCTGCTAATTTGAATACCTACCTGACTGACATGTTAAACTGTTGTGTGTAAAAACTTTAAATTTAGTTCTTTAGAAAATTAGGGAAAATAAAATAAACGACGATATCTGAGTAACCATAAAACTGGCTTCACTGCTGGCAACGGGACTTCCGTTCTTCCGACTTCACAGGCTGGAAGTCAGTTCATACCTGTCTATACCTTCGCCTTTTCCACCAAGCTGCCTAGTGTAGGCAGGCAGGCGTTGAAAAATCCCAGTCATGTAGGTTTCCCAACGATGTTTTCTTTCACCGTATAAGCAACTTATAATTATTTTTTAACACGCACAAACGATTTTTCTTGGATTTGTATTCTCGTTCTTGAATTATTCTAGTACAGACGCCAGCAGGTCAAGCTATCCAAAACTGTCAAACTTTCTCAATCGAATATGAACCTTATTGTTTGAATTAAAGTTGAAAATCCACCTAAGAAATTTGACAGATTGGGGTAGGATGCCTCTGTACTTTGAATTCTGTGACTTACTCCAATGGTCGCAACATTAGGATATACTACTTTTATCATCATCATAACACAATGTACGTACCACCTAACGTCCAAGTTCAGTCTTTCGTCTCAATCTTCATCAATAGCAAGATTCTGCCTATTCATGCTAATTTCCTTTGCTGTTACGTCACAAGTTATTGAACCAACCGTAAACGACCCGACGTCAAGGTATTTTGATTAATTGTCCTCCTGTGATAATTAATTAAGTACTCTGTTATGCCTGTATGATACGAAATATGGTGATACGTGGCAAACGGCGGTTACAGTAAGTACAGTTTTTTTTTTTAAACGTTCCTCTGAACAAGTTATTTCTTCTGTATCGTGGGTGCAAACACAAACTAAACAAACACCCAGATCCAGAACAACTACCTGTAGGTCATACAAATATTTATTCTGTGTGCTGATCGAACCCACACTCCGTGGCGCAGAAGCCGATCGCTCAGCCGCTGTGCCAAACGTGTCGTCATTAGTAATAATTATAATAAGTACGCCCAAACTCCAAAAAAATAACACACAACACTGGCTTAATATTAGTGGTAGATCACCACCCTATAAATGTTCAGGGTCCACTTTTTGGGAGATATCATTTAGCATTCCCAAAAACCTACTCTTTTTTTAAGTAAGTTAATTTCATGTGTATTTAGTAATATTAAAATATCAAGTGTAGGTACTTGATATCGCATAAAACCCAAAATAGTGACAGATACCTCGCACACGGCCTCGCAAATCCAGCTTTCGCTTCAGGCATGTTTAAAATAGAACCAAATTCCAGACAAATGGCGAACAAATCGTATTCAACGTTGTCCGATCCATTATCGATTGCTCTAATTTAGAAGGTATTAGAGGTTTCACATTAAATATTGAACACTCCATATAGGTACATAAATATACTATATAGGTTTTGATGGGTTTATGGCTTTTGTTATAACTACCCTGATCAACCGATCTGTACGGTTAAACTGCGCTATCCCCGGCCAGTCTGTGGATGGGTAACCATTCTCTAAACATTAAGACTCCTCCGTGACTCGGAGAGCACGTGAAGCCGTCGGTCCTGGCATGTCATGCAAACTTGAACACTATGGTAATAATTAAGGGTAGTCAGAAACCTAAAAAAATACCTGACAACCAGTCTCTGTGGAGGTCTGATGGCAGTCGCTTCGTGTGAAATACTGATATTCAGCCGCATCTGGTTAGACTGGAAGCCGACCACAACACAGTTGGCGAAAAGGATCGTAGAATGATGATAAATAAATGATAATATTTATATCTATATCTCACAGAAAGCCAGCGTGAAACAACGTTTACGTTGTGTTTCGCTGAGTGAGTGAGGATACCGGAGGCCCAAACCCCCCAACCCCCCCTATGATGGCGCAGTTGAAAAATCGTTTGCTACCCCAGGAGGGTACCAACTGCGCTAGCGTTGGAGAATCCCTCTCTGGGCGTCCGCGTTCAGGACACAACGCACCTGAACGTGGACGCCCAGGCTGCCCCTCGTATTCTGGGGGGGGCAAAACTGCGCTCAACAATGCCCGAGGCAAGAGCAGAAATACCTTGGCACCCCCTGCCACACTGGCTGTGGACTTCTGCAATATCAGGGGATTACATACCAATCTTAATGCTGTCCACCACCACCTCGAGACAGCAAAGCCGGCCTTGCTCTTCCTGACCGAGACGCAGATATCGTCTCCAGTAGACACATCCTACCTTACCTTCCCTGGGTACGGACTTGAACACTCCTTTTTGTCCAAGGCTGGAGTGTGCGTGTACATTAGAGACGATATCAGTTCTCGTCGCCTCAGGAATCTTGAAGGTAGGGACCTCTCCATCTTATGGCTCCGTGTAGATAGCGACGACCATCCCCGCGTCTATGCTTGCCTTTACAGGTCCCACAGCGGTGATACCGAAACTGACCGACTCATTGAGCACATCCAAATGGCTTCAGACTTTGTGCTGCAACAGACTCCATCAGCAGAAATCGTTTTTCTTGGCGATTTTAATGCCCACCATGCTGACTGGCTCGGTTCTAGTAAGACCGACCATGCGGGGAGATCTGTCCACGACTTTGCCCTGGCATATGGCCTGACACAACTGGTCACCACGCCCACGCGAATCCCAGATGTGGAGAGCCAAAAGCCTTCACTGTTGGACCTTCTGCTGACTTCTCATCCGGACGGTTACGAGGTATCCATAGGCGCCCCACTTGGTTCCTCAGACCATTGCCTTGTCCGGAGTACGGTGTCTCTCACGTGCTCGCCGCGTTCAAGAGTTGCACGCAGCCGCCGTGTGTGGCACTACAAGTCAGCAGATTGGAATGGGATGCGGTCCTTCTTTGCGTCCTACCCTTGGAGACAGGTTTGCTTCTCGCCGGATGATCCCAATGCCGCTGCTGATTCTGTTACTGATGTGGTGCTGCAGGGTATGGAACTTTTCATTCCATCATCTGTGGTCCCCATTAGTGGCAGATTCCGACCTTGGTTCGGTTCATCCTCCAAAAAAGCTTCTCGCAGGAAGCAGGAGGCTTACCGAGTCTGGGCTGATGCGGTGGCGGCACGGGATGTAAATACCAGCGCACTAAAAAAGGAGTACAACTTTGCCTCCAGGTCCTACAAAAGAGACATTGCAAGGGCGAAGTCGAAGCACATCGGTAGAATTGGCGAGAGGCTTGAGCGTCTTCCTTCGGGAACTCGTGCGTTCTGGTCGCTTGCCAAAGCTATCGAAGGCAATTTCTGTAAGCCATCCTTTCCACCTCTACACATGGGAAATGATTCGTTGGCCCACGACGCAAAAGAGAAAGCCGATCTTCTCGGCAAACTCTTTGCGTCCAACTCGACCTTGGATGACGGGGGACAAGAGCCGCCTACTATACCGCGGATCGAGGGTGGTATGCCGGATATCCGGTTCCACCAACGCGCAGTGCGTTTAGCACTTCTTTCCCTCGATATCCATAAGTCGAGTGGGCCTGACGGAATCCCTCCTGTTGTGTTGAAGATGTGCGCTCCTGAGTTGGCACCAGTTTTAACACGTCTTTTTCGGCTCTCTTACTCTTCTGGCGTTGTCCCGACATCATGGAAGACAGCATTGGTCCACCCGATCCCTAAAAAAGGCGACCGCTCAAATCCGTCCAACTACAGACCGATAGCCATAACCTCCCTTTTCTCGAAGATGATGGAGTCCATTGTCAACTGCCAGCTCCTTCGGTTCTTAGAAGATCATCAGCTACTTAGTGACCAGCAGTACGGCTTTCGTAAGGGTCGGTCGGCTGGTGATCTTCTAGTATACCTGACACATCGTTGGGCACAGGCGATCGAGACTAAGGGGGAAGCCTTGGCGGTCAGTTTGGACATAGCGAAGGCCTTCGATCGGGTATGGCACAAAGCGCTTCTTTCGAAGCTCCCTTCCTATGGGCTTCCCGAGAAACTATGCGAATGGGTCACCAGCTTTCTTGCAGACAGAAGCATAAAGGTCGTAGTAGACGGTGAATGCTCTGCCTCTATGTTTATAAATGCTGGTGTCCCTCAAGGCTGTGTACTATCGCCTACTCTATTCCTCCTCCATATCAATGACCTGTTGCAAACCTGCGGCATTCATTGTTATGCGGATGACAGCACAGGCGATACTTTCTATACCGGCCGCGCTAACATTTCTCGGGAAAACGTCATCGAGAGCCGAAACAAACTTGTGTCTGAAATTGAAACCATTTTAGAAAAAGTCTCAGAGTGGGGCAGACTTAATTTGGTCCAATTTAATCCCACAAAGACGCAAGCTTGCGTATTCACCGCCAAAAAACTGCCGTTGGTCATTTCACCTCGTTTTGAGAGCATCCCCTTAACTGCCTCAACCAGTATTGGAATACTTGGTGTCGACATATCGAATGAAGTCCAATTCCGCGGTCATTTAGAGGGCAAGGCTAAATTAGCCTCAAAGAAGCTTGGCGTGCTCAGTAGATCGAGACGGTATTTCACTCCGGCCCACCGCCTACTACTTTATAAGTCGCAGGTCCGGCCCCATATGGAATACTGTTCGCATCTCTGGGCAGGGGCACCCCAGTACCAACTTCTCCCTCTGGACCGCATCCAACGGAGAGCGATTCGAATCGTCGACTGCCAAGATATTTCAAACCGGCTAGACCCCTTGGCGCTGCGTAGAGATGTGGCCTCGCTATGCATCTTCTATCGCATGTACTATGGGGAATGCTCCGAGGAATTGTTCGGATTGATCCCTGCTGCTACTTTCCGCCATCGTTCCACGCGACAGCAGTTCCATCCACATCATCTAGATGGTTGGCAGTCCACTACTGTGCGTTTCTCTAGAAACTTTCTGCCTCGCACAACTAAACTGTGGAATGAACTGTCGCCTGCAGTATTTCCGGACCAATATGACCTTCAAACCTTCAAGAAAAGAGCGTACTCCCTTTTAAAGGCCGGCAACGCGCTTGTGACTCCTCTGGTGTTGCGGGTGTCCATGGGCGGCGGAAATCGCTTACCATCAGGCGATCCGTCTGCTCGATTGCCACCTAACCCATAAAAAAAAAAAAAAAAAAAAAAAAAATATAGGTTTCGTGGTTGCAAACGCAGCTGCTGACAGTGGGGGTGTCGGTTCTCAGCTCTAGATACTCGTAAGTGTTATTGGGTTTTTTCCAGTAAATTCTACTCGAAGTTTAGTTTTGTGTCGAGTTAATGGCAAAATAGGCTCGTAATGATCAAATAATTTACCGGCGAACTGCTGGTGTATTCAGGTTTGATATAAATAAAAAAAAAATGTTTATTTACACATAAATTACAATCGTTGGTATTAAAGTGGGCACAATCTTTTGGTAATTTATTACATTATGTACTGTTACTGATTCCCAAACTAGGCTAGAAGCTTGTATCTTGGGAGACAGTGTTCAGTCGCACAAAAGGTAGACAGTACTGTTTGTACAAGGTATATGACTTTAATGCTTTTAATTTTTGTCTGGAACCAATGGAAAGTACTATTATAACTTAGCCCCTCTAAATAAATACAATAAGTATTATGATATTACCACGGAGTTGTACTCCGGGAGGAGTCACGGTTATTTAAGATAATAAAATTGTCGTCCGTAAATTTGGTCGTACAGATGCCAGCAGGTCAAGTTATGCAAAACTTTCAAATTTTCCCAATTGAAAGTGAACCTTATTGTATTGAATTAAAGTTGAATATCTGTCAAAGAAATTCGTTAGATTGTGGTAGCTTGATGTGCTGGCCTCCGTACATTCGACGTGATCTTGAACACATAGTATACCGGATCACTTTGGATGTACGAACGCTGTTCACTGTTTCACCAAGTTATAATTATGTTTTGATATAAATTGAAATTTCTGCTTAAACCATAAAATCTGCTCTCTTAGTAATTTTAATGAAACCAACAATAAAATACATGAACAATAAATATTTCTAGCATAAATTTTCCATTAAAATTCATTGTAAACTTTCACATTCGATAAAATAAACATGCTGTTTAATGTATTTTACATTTTACGTAGGTACCTATGTTAAAACTTTTGTGAATTGTTACTTACCACTAAAACACTTTAGATTTGAATGGTACATTATTTATTTTATTTTAGTTAACATGCATTGAGATAATTTAAACTATAAACGAAATCTTAATGCTTATGTTTACTCTATAAGTTTAGGAGTAACCGCCACAATGAATTCAGTGCGTTGCAAAGGTCAACTCAACTAGGTAATTGTTCTATTTTGAATACGATTAAACAATAAATTGTATTACTGCGGCGCAAAGGACCGCCTGGCGTCTTTTCACTGGTAATATTATTTTTATTTCAAAGCTCTCAAATTTATTTTTCATAGAGCTAATTTATAGTACAATGGTATTTAATATCTCGAATGTTATTACAAGCTTTCGTTTCAACATTTAAACGTAAACATTTGTGCGAAGTTTCAATATTTGTATTTCAGATTTGTATAATTCTCAACCTTCAATTACAGTGCTGCAATTTTGATGTTAAGTAAATATTGGGGTGATGTGCAATCAAATACTTTACAATAAGTTAATTAATTTTTATAATTATTTATGAAACCATCTCAAAGATTATCGTCTCAAAGGACCAAAAATTTAAATTTCAATGAATTTATTAATAAATTACAGCAATACAGTCTGAACGATGCAAACTCATTTATTGGTTCATTTTTAATATATGCAACAATCAAGAAACTTGCATCATGTAGACGGGTGATAAATTCGGTAATTCAAAACACACTAGATAAATTCCAAGGGTTAGTTGAATCCAAATTAATGTCAAGGTGATTTCCTTGACATTTGAACTGCCAAGGACGAGTGCAGCGTTGCGTACTCCCGTACGCTTCGGGCATTGTCGGAACGTTTCGGCACAAATTATGAAGCGAAAACTACTGTAGTCTACGCATGCTAATGCGAGTGGCTTCGATGCACAGGACGAGCAAAGTGTTATAATAATGTTAGTACAGAGGCAAACACATCAAGCTACCCCAATCTGTCTCATTTCTTTGATTGATTTTCAACTTTAATCCAAAATAATAAGGTTCATATTCAATTGGGAAAATTTGAGAGTTTTGGATAGTTTGACCGGCTGGCGTCTGTACCTATTTGTATCAAAAATTTCGAAATGAATATATACGTTTGGTTTTTCTTTCAAGAACTCCAACTTAATATTACTCGTACTTGTAACTTTGTTTGCTGAGTACAGAAAATAGACTGTATTAAGTATTTGTGTAATATCCATCGAATGCGTAATTACAAATCCTACTTCTTACCACGCATTACGTATATCAGCTTAAGTATACTACGGGAAAAGTAATAAAAATTATTTTGGAAATCCTACATCAGCTCAGCTTACCATATAATAATTGAAATACTTTTTTTACAATACAAATACAAATACAATACAAAAATATTTATTTTCTTTCACAAACATCAGGTTTTTAAAGTTAGTCATGGATGTCTTAATATAACAAGTTACAATTTATAATGTTTGTGAGAGACTGGTGTCTGAACTAGGCATAATGCCTGTACTACAGATCACCAGGATCTCACTTCTGAGTTTGTATGTGCTTGTGAAAAATAACCATAATTTAAATAATTATATCTTGGTCATATTACAAACCGTTATTATGTGAATGGGATAGAGTGATTGAGTGAGGTGTATGTGTGAGTGAGTGAGTGTAGTGTTTATAATTGAGTGTGTGAAAATGTAATTAATCATGGTTATGAGCTACGTAGTTTTATTTTAAACTGGGTGAGTAAGAAGCACTTCAGTGGCATCATAATTCAAATTTAGAAGCCACTTGGTTATCGCTATTTTACAGGATTTTAAAGGGAGATGATAGATAAAGATGACTTTATTGATTTTATTGTAAAGGTGATTACCGAGGAAAGTAAAAAATCTTTGAGCGAAGCTAGTGCTACACTTTGTGAGGGGACAAACAGCATAACTCCGTCTTTTCTTTGGAAGTAAGGGATTATATGGTAAAAGTGAATGTTTTTTTATAAATGTGTGCATGATAAATAATTGCCTCACTGTTAACACCTTGCATTGCTTGTAAACATCAGATGTTGGATGGAGAAAGGGTAAAAACGATGAAACTTTTAATATTGCGCGTTGCGCTCTTTCAAGTTTTATTATATTTGATTTAGCAGCACCCCCCCAAGAAGTGATACAGTAAGTAAGTACTGACTGGCACAAAGCCAAATAAACCATTTTAATAACTTCTTTGTCTGCCACATGCCGGAGATTTTTAAAAAGGTAAATCATTTTGCGGGTTCTAGTTGTAAGGAGATTAATATGAGCTTGAAAAGAAAGTTTGTCGTCAATCATAATACCTAGGTATTTGATGCAACTAGTTCGCTGCAGTCGCGGGCATGAACATGAGATAGCGTTGGATTGAGAACAAGAGTGTGCTTGGATGTAGAAGTTGTTCAGATAACCTTTTGAGAGTTGATTGTTTTATAGAGAAGGACATGTATTTCGTTTTATCAATATTAATGGTAAGTAGGTTATTACGTAGCCAAGTTTGAACCTTGTTAAAGCCATATTGTGCACAACTATAAACTTCATCCCATGTATCTGCCGTAAAGAGCAGGGCTGTATCATCTGCAAATGAAATTATTTTCCCATTGGGTAGATTTATTTGAAAGAGGTCGTTTATATAGGCTAGAAATAATGAGGGTCCAATCACACTACCTTGTGGCACTCCATAAGTAACTGGGAGATCGTTACTAGTGTATTCTCCTATCCTAACACGTTGGAAACGGTTTGACAAGTAATCTGTGAATAGTTTGTGTGTTACATCTCTTATTCCGAGCCGTTCCAACTTTTTTAACAGAATAGGAATGGAAACCGTGTCAAAGGCTTTCGCCAAGTCAATAAATATCACAAGAGCTTTTTTATTATTATCGATATTTTTGACCAAATGATCTGTCAATTCATGAACAGCATCGGCACATGACTTACCGGACCTGAAACCATATTGAGCGGAAGAAAGAGAATTATTTTGCTCCAGAAACCGAATAAATCTGTTGTTCATGATACGTTCTAAGATCTTGGAGATAGTAGGTAGAATAGAAATAGGCCTGTAGTTGCTAACAGAATCTTTTTGACCACTTTTGTAAATGGGGTGAACAAGAGACTTTTTGAAAGTAAGAGGGAAGATCCCGCTTGTAAGAGACAAGTTAAAAATATAGGTCAGGGGGGTTATGAGAATTCCTATGTATTGTTTAAGGAAGGAGGAAGTGATTGGGTCTGTACTCTCTGAATTGGTATCTTTTAAGTTAAGAATAAGAGTCTCTACTTCTTTTTCGTCAGTAGGTAAAAGTACTATCGACTTTACTTGAGAAGCAATGTTTGTAATGGTAGGAACATGGAGGGGAAGAAGTTTTTCCGCCAGTAATTTGCCAGTATTAGCTAGATGAGAATTGACTTCGCTAATAGAATTTAGAGGGTTAACCTCATCTAATAGGTCTAATGCGGGCGTTTTTGGTCTTTTGGTATTTGTAACAGTTTTTAAGACATCCCATAGTTTTTTGTTATTACCTTTCGCCATCCTAATTTCCTCCTTCTCGTGTTCTATTCTCACTTTCCTTAATAATTCACAACAATAATTTCGATACCTCTTATAAGTTGTTTGCAAGGTTACATTTTTAGGGTTCTTCTTGAGTTTAATGTGTAATTTGTCTCTGTTATTCATACATTTTAATAGTCCTGGTGTGATCCAGGGCTTAAAAGTGCGGCGTCGTTTGCTTAATGGAATGACTTTTGTATGAGTTGTGATTAGGTTGCTAATTTGTTCAATAAAATAATTTGCAGCGGTATTTGGGTCTTCCAAGGTTAAGATATGAGACAGGTCCAGCGAGTTCATTCCATCGGATAGACCTTTTTTGTCAAGATGTTTAATAATCTTTGTAGGATGATGCATGTGTCGGTCCGAGTCTAGAAATAGTGTGGTACTGTTATGATCTGTAACCGAAGAGTGTAAGATAAAGCAATAGGCTGGCCTTTTGGTTCTCAACATTATGTGGTCCAAGCAGGTGTATCCATGTGTCGGGAAATTATGTGCTGGTAGTAAGCCATGACACGCAGTGATAGTAAGGTAATTAGCGGATTTAGGGTCTTTTGTGTGTTCGGCAATATCTATATTAATATCCCCTACTATAGCTAGATTTTTGAATGAAGAATATTTTGTTAATAATTCATTTAGATCAGATAAAAAGTCATCTACATTTTTTTGTCCCGGTGGACGATACAACACTATGATAATAGTATTGATGCAAACTTTTGCAACAAGGCAGTTTGCGTCCCTGAATGGGGGTTCTTCAATGGATATCTTCAAGGATTTTTTGTGATAAATAACCACACCCTCATTTTGCGTTAAGTTTGTTAGTGTAGAAAAGGATGTATAGTTATCTAAGGGTGGGAGAGTCTGTGTACAAGGGAGCCAGCATTCACTTAAGACAATGAGATCCCAGTCAATTTCAAGTCTTGCAAGAAGTATTTGAAGATTGGGCATGTTACGTTTAATACTGCGGATGTTTTGATGAATGCATGAGATCTGATTTTTCGATTTACTTATAAGATTATAAATTTCATCTACTTCGCAAATCTTAGACTCAGCCACGGAGATTGAATCTATATTGTCATTAATTTGGTTTATGCTATCGAAAATGGTATTACATTTTTAGAAGAACGTCGCTGAACGAGTGAAGGATGGTTGCTAAAATTTACGTGAATGTATATGTAGGTGGTGTTCCTAAGTAAGTGAAGTGGAATGATGAATTGTGTCTGTAGAAGTGTAATTATTTGAGGTTTTTGTATGTAATGTGTGAATGTAGCAAATTGAATGTAATAAATATTGAATTTAAGTAGTATAACAAGCAGGTGACAATTGTACATGCATTTAGGTCTAAAGAAGTGCAACTACATCGAGAGTTTAATAATATAGTTTTTTGAATTCAATAATATGAATTTTATGTGTCAGCATAATTTTTTTAACTGTATTATACTTTCCACCATAGACTGTTGGAAGGTTATCAGGCTAAAGGTGTCCTTTATTGGGAAAGGCGATATGGCGAATCAGAATCTACATAATATATTCGGTAACCTATCATCTAAAAGTATACGACTGTTTTACCTGGCCTTTGTGCTGGGATCACGTCTCTTGGATTCCACTGCCTGAGGAAGGTGACGGGGTGTTTCTGACTCCAACCATACGGGATGACCTACCGACTAAAACCACACGAGCGTTTCAACTCGCAATTTTTTCTGAGGTTATGGGAGCGAGGTTTCATTTCGATAAAGAGGAAGGATGATTGATGATGTCTGTGGTCTAGTGGTTAGAGTGTCGGATTACTGATCACGAGGTCATGGGGTCTATGGAACCCGTGACCTCGCGATACAAATATGTATGTGATGAACATAAGTGATTTTATCTTTTTGTATATTTATGGCATTTTTCATGCTAAGATTTTAAAGTTATTTAGAAAAGGAAAAATTCGACTGCGGGCAGGATTCGAACCTGCGTCTTCTGGTTAGGTACACCAGACGCTATGACCACTAAGCCACCGCGATTCCTACCAGTCATGTCGAATTTTTCCTCCACATACTGAATTTACATCTTTATGGTGACATCAGTAACACCTCAACCGACACGACTTACTTTACAGTTAGTTCAATGTCGAATGATGAAAAATGCCAAAAAGATAGTAAGACGTCTTCTGGTGTACCTAACCAGAAGACGCAAGTTCGAATCCTGCCCGCAGTCGATTTTTTCCTTTTCTAAATAAGTGATTTTGTTTGTCAGAATCCGGTATTTACAAAAGAAAAAGGTATAAGTACGTATACGTATTATATCCATTGTCTAGTACCCATAGTACAAGTTCTACTTAATTTGGGACTTTATTTTATTTATATAAATAATCCTCCGCGACGTCATTAGAAACCCTACCTCAACTCAACCCTGTATATAAGGTTATACTAAAGCAGCTTTTGGATATACGCCTATCGATTGATACCGAAACTGGTGAGTAAATAATAATTCCAACTCGTAACTGCTTGACAAATAATGTGGGGCCTCCATCCGCAATATTGAGTGGAAAATCTAAAATAAATATTACTAAAAGAAATAATATTTTTGGAAAAGAATTTACTGTCCCACTGCTGGGTGCGGTTTCTTTTCAGAATGAGAGGGATTAGGCTATAGTCCGCCACGCTGGTCTAATGTAAACCTCTGCTGAACCTTTCGACGAAAATAGGCATGATGGTATGATGTTTAATTTCAGTTTGAAACTAATCAAAGCCCCCTGAAAGCCTACGTAAAATGTCGATTAAATTTCAGAACATAATTGTATATTTCGTTAATCGAATACAATTTATACTAAACCAGAATTCAGAGAAGGCAAGGCTTACCGGCTAGAAGGGATTATAACTGAATTATGAATAAATGTCACTTGTCATGCATTGATTTATTTATTACTGTCTGACGGGTCGTGTAGCCCGGGAGTCTTACATTCGTTCATAAAAACCATCTACCTAGTGTTTATATCCCAATATACAAAATTTAATTGTCTAATAAGATGGTTACCTAAATTTTACACAAACCATTTAAATAAATAATTGGGGCATTTTACACATCATCATCTAGTTCCAAGCTAAGCAAAGCTTGTACGATGGGGACCTACTAGACAATAGATATCCTTTTTGTAAATACATATCATTCATACGTAACACCAGACCAACACAAACACGTAAGTTATGTCCATAACTTACTTAAATATTTGTGTCCTGTGGGAATCGAACCCACTACCTCCCGATCAGCAGTCTGATACTCGAACCACTACATCGCAGACGTCGTCTTTATCCTAGTTCAACATATATCAAGGATCAATTACCAGAAACACAAAAGAACGTTTGTTTGAACCTCAAGAGCGTTTCGAATTCTTTGATGAGATGTAGTAATTGCTCAACTATGTTGGAGTGTCAGTGTTGCCATCTGGCATTGCAACTTATCTGGGCACCCTAACGAATCGGTACAAAATGTATGGAAGTGACAAGCTTTCGACTTTCGGTGTTCATAAATATCGTTTCTATACTTCTTGTTCATATTCGTTCGTCTATTCGAACATTCGATTGCAAATGTCTCCAGGCACCTCCGCAACTATTAACGTTAGCTTTTTATATATAGTAATTATACCTATGTAGTAGCCTAGTGCAAGCAGTGATAGCCTAGTGGTATGATTATTGGACTGCCAAGTCGAAGGTCTTCGAATCCAAGGCACGCACCTCTGACTTTTCGAATTCATGTGCGTATTAATAATTAATTATCACTCCCTTAAACGGTGAAGGAAAACATCGTGAGGAAACTTGCATACCTTAGAGATTTTTCTCCACGGTTTGTGAAGTCTGCCAACCCGCATTAGGCCAACGTGGTGGGCTATAGCCTAATCCCTCTCATTCTGAGAGGAGACCCGTGCCCAGCAGTTGGAAATTATATGAGTTGATGATATGTAGAAACGTAGATTGTAATTTTTAATGACAAATAAAGAAATATCAAACCTTACCAATTATAGCTAATATAACTTTCGATAAGCTGACGTCAATTGTTGCTCAAAATAAGAGCAAACCTACACGTTCGTCATATATGGACAGATATGGGCGAACTTGTGGGTTTACTGTTGTTTTCTGTTATCTTTATATCTGG
Organism: Acronicta alni; assembly: GCA_964056405.1. Taxonomy (NCBI): domain Eukaryota; kingdom Metazoa; phylum Arthropoda; class Insecta; order Lepidoptera; family Noctuidae; genus Acronicta; species Acronicta alni. The sequence continues at coordinate 8,231,541 of OZ043936.1, forward strand.
AAACCTAATAGTTTTTTAGAGATAGTGGTGGAAAATCGCCGCCTACGAAGAGATTATCGAGAAAATAAACCTTTTTTACCTGAAGAAATAAAGGTTACATTATAGAGGGTACACTTAAATCAAAATTTGTCGGAATCCCAATCCACATCGCAACAAATGTTAAATAAAATGTCTAGCATGTAGTGCCTAGATACTTAAATAATAATAATTATGACACTGTCAATTCTGACATTTACGCGAATATTATACATTGAAATAACACTACTTTTTACGGATTTTATCGCGTTATATTGATATTATTAATCCCGACGTTTCGAACCCTTTACAGCTTCCATGTTCATGGGTAGACTACCCGTCCATGGTCTCGGGTAGACTAGATTTATTTCACTGTCAATTCTGATAAATAAAATTCTTGAAGAGTAATTTTGGTACTAAAAAAATCTCAAAATATAATTTCGGTTCACTTTCAATGTCATAAATGTCATCTTTAGTCAATTCAAAGTCAATTTTCGATGTCGTGGTGAATATCAGGGATCTCATAGTAATGCATACAGGCCAAGTGAAGAAAGTGCGGTTTCTAGTCGACGTGTCCGACATACTCCAGGTGGCAGGTGACCTATGGGCATTTTCCGTACATTGTACATTAAAAAAAGTCAATTTTCGATCTATGAATTAGAATACTAAATACCAAAGTAGAATAACATTTGACATTTCGTAAGATCGGAATTTTAATAATATTTGTTTTTTAAGTTGGTACAATTACCACAATTGCTTTTCTGTCAAAGCCACAAAGATCTTTTGTGACGTTTAACTCTAATGAATGCTTCAGTAAAATGATTGACGCTGTAAAAATGCACCGCGCATTTTTACAGCTTCTAAAAAGGAAACCTGTAAAAACAACCGTTATTTGACGCTCATTTTTATAATGCCGAAAAAGGTCGGATTTTACGATGACAGTGAAAATGTTCATCCCGGCTCCCGGAGTACAATGCTCGTTTTAAAGGGACAGCTGACATGTCAGATTGTCAATTTTCGTAATCCTTACCCTACTCAGTGTTGGTAGATCTTGGCGTATAGATTATTTCCATTGCTGTATTTACACAGGATTACAAACTTTATTTAATACAGATCGACTTATTAGGTATAATTTTAAGTGTCACACTCTAAATACATGATCTGAAGGGTTCTCATAATATGGCTTTAATTAACCCCCAAGAATATAAATTTGGATAAACTCTGGTACCCATGACCAGGGCTCTCTCACAATGAACTGCCTCATTAGTCTTGTGGTCCTAAGCACGACTTCTACACAACAGGACTTAGGTTCACGTTCTCAGGTCGTGTGAAGTCTGCTCGCATTAAGCCGACTATAGCCGAGAGGAGACCCGTGGGCAATAGGGCCAGTATATGGGTTGATGATATATTTTTACGTCTCATCGCTATATTGATGTTTCGACTTCTGAGATTAAAGCCTTTAAAATTCCATAAAAAAAAAATCAAGTCTCTATAATTCGTTGCCACTATTTTACCACGCATTTTAGTCGGACAAAAATAGCACTAGTTATCTAGTTCATAATGCATCAATGGATACTGTAGACCCGCCAACATTGGCTGCACAATTGGCGGTGTTGGGCCAACATAAGCCAGTAACATCCGGACCCTTATATTCATTGATGTCGACGTCCCGTAATGGATTTGGTATGATTTGGTGACCGCTTTCACAGTTCTACATGATTGATTTAATGTTGGTTACACTGGTTTTCCTATGCTACGAAGATATATTATAAGGACTTATACTTAGATACGTTAAGAAACCAGTGAAAGAGTATTGTTGTGGGCTGATCGTTGGATTGGCCTGATCACGATATGGCTGGGCAATCCTTGAAACGCCGACACATCGTGATTTAGCCGGCCATATTGCGATGTGCCTAGTTAAAAAGTCGAGCGGATCTTTGCTTTCGGGTAAAAATATTTTCTTACGCTGGTCACAGTTCTAACCTAACCTGAGGACCTGGCGCTCGCTCGCCTTCGCGCTGTGTCCATGATGTGACCAATCCAACTATCGGCCCACGACATTTTATGAATATTGTACTGCCAATACGTGCTCGTCCACGAGGAAACGTTGAATTGTTGGTGGACTTTGACTCATATAGGTACTGCCAACCCAAGTATTCCTCTTTCGTTTTCAGGTCGCGTCGGCAACGCGCAAGTGATGGTGTTGCAAGCGTCTATAGGTTATGATAACCGCTTACCATCAGGTTGGTCGTAAGCTTGTTTGTCACCTTAGTGGTATTCAAAAGAAAGTCGTAGATCTCGTTCGAATGCAAGACCAAACTTTTTGCAATCAATTTGTACGTATTTATAACATCATAAGGAAACTTACATGCCTAAATTATTTTCCCAAAAATGCTCTCAATCAAATTTCTTCATAAGCAGTAAAATTAAAAAAGTTGGCATAATAAGGACTTATTTTCAAAATAAGAATCCACAAAGAATCAGCAAACAATTGAACAAAAAAATTTCAAATCGCGCTCTTTCTGCGCTGCCATCGACAATTCCACAACATTTTTTTCTTTTATCGTTTGGCCAATTATTTTTAAGAACTGGAGGATCGTGATTTAATAGGAATATCAACAATGCAATAAAACAACGTGCCTATTGTGCCTGCAGATGAGATTTCAAAACAAAAAGTTTGATTAAAACCTCCTTGTGTGCTTTATTTTGGTACGTATACCTACATGAATCTTTCTCAGAGAAGAATCTTCCTTTTCACAACTATGTTTGGGTTGGCTTCCAGTCTAACCAGAGTGGCTGAAAATCAGAATTTTACACGAAGCGACTGCCATCAGACCTTCGCAACCCAATTTCTGGGTACCTAATACCGATATCCTGAGAATAAACTGGTTGTCAGGCATTTTGAGCTACTACCACTAACGATTGTCATAGTTGTTCGTATGATAACCGGGGCCGACTGCTTTATGTGCTCTCCGAGGTACGGAGGGATCTCGATGTGTTAAGAAAAACAAAAAAGAATGGTCATCCATCCTCATATCGACCGCGGCTAGCGTCCCTTAACCTTGCAAATCGGTTGATCAGCATTGTTATTTAGGGATACTTAAATGTAAGTAAGTAGCCTGGTGGTCTCCTTTGAATTATCGAAATTATAATTATGCAAATCATATAAAAAAATCATATTTCTTTCTTTCATATTAATGATTACAGCAGAGATAGAATAGCGGTATGACCATTGGACTGCCAAGTCGAAGGTCTCGAGTTCGAACCCAAGGCACGCATCTCTGACTTTTCGAATTCATGTGCGTATTAATAATTAATCATACTAGCTTAAACGGTGAAGGAAAACATCGTGAGGAAACCTGCATACCTTAAAGATTTTTCTCGACGGTGTGTGAAGTCTGCCAACCCGCACTAGGCCAGCGTGGTGGACTATAGCCTAACCCCTCTCAATATAAGAGGAGACCCGGGCCCAGCAGTGGGACAGTATACGGGTTGATGATGATATTAATGATTAACTCGCTTAAATGCTGATAGAAAACATCGTGAGGAAACCTGCATGTCTGAGAGATATTCTCGAAGGCATGTTTGTCAACCCACAGAAGGCCAGTGTGGTGGACTATAGCCCTCTCATTCTGTGAGAGGAGACCCGTGCTCAGCAATGGGACAGTATATGGGTTGATGGTGATTTTGATGAATGAATTTATGAAACTGCTTCGCCAGTTAGGTCCTAATAGCGACTGTTACACACAGGTCAGCAAATTGTTGTTGGGTTTTTCTATGAAATTCTTAGTGGCAGCTCGGAGGTTGCCAATAACCAGGCACAAATTGCCTGGTTATGGGCAATAGGCTCCCCATGCTCGCCACAAAGGACCTAAACATATCAACGAACTGTGTATGTATAGAGGCCAGCACCTCAAGTTACCACAATCTGTCAAATTTATTTGATAGATTGCAAAATTAAAGAGAGGTAGGGCATAATTCCACTCAAATTGGAGCTGCCGGACTGGGGAAGTACCTCCGCCTTGCAGAAAATCTAAGTGAAACACAGCTTTGAGCTGTGTTGTGTTTCTTACGGTGAGCAAGTTTGCCAGTGCTCCACGAGGAAACGTTCGTTGCGTTGGCAGTGGGGGGACTTTGACCCTTATACTGCCAACCCAACTATTTATTCCTCTTTCGTTTTACAGGGTCGGCAACGCGCCAATGATACCCTTGGTGTTACAAGCGTTTTTAGGCTACAGGAACCGCTTACCATTAGGTGGGCCGTATGCTTATTTGCCACCTTAGTAGTATAAAGCTATCCAAAACTGAATTGAATATGAACACATATTCAATTCAGTTTTGGATAGCTTGACCTGCTGGTGTCGGTACATTGATACACCTCAGCCTAACCCTTCGCGGAATACTAGCGTGATGGTATGTCTTCTTTTATTATGATAATACATACATGAATACGACGCATAAATATTTAATTATTTATTAAAAGCAAAATGTTATAATAAGTTTTTAAACACATTTGCTAAGCCTAATCCTATGTTAAAAGGATTTCGGTGTGACGTTAAAATTTAATTTATATTCGTTTGAAAGGCAGCTCGAGATTTTGTGCCCGTAACGTATGCCGTAATTAGGGCACAGTTAATTTGTAATTTGGGCGTTGAAATTTGTTTGGAATAAAAAATCCATTATTTAAGTAGTAATTGTTATTACTAGTGTTTCCGCGGTGGTCAAAATGCGACCTTCTTAAGTTTGAATATTATAGAGTAATTATATAATATAATATAGGTATATAATAATATATAATATTTTTGGGTCATTTTACACAACACCATCTAGTCCCAAACTAAGCAGAGCTTGTACTATGGGTACTAGACAATGGATATAATACTTATATACTTTTTTTTTTGTAAATATATACTTATAATACATAAAAAACACCCAGACAAACACAAATACTCATGTTTTATCCACACAAATATTTGTGTCCTGTGGGAATCGAACCCATGACCCCATGATCAGCACTGTGACACGAGAATTTTAGTAAAAGAATCGTGATTTTATGTTTGATGCATGCATGAAGTTGTGACTAATTTACTCAAAGCTGCTATTGTTATTTCTTCAAAATACAATTATTTCAGACATTGTCCTGCATTGTAATAGGTAGTTACCTAAGACGATGAAACACTCATATTATATTTGATACTGTATATCTAGTACTTTTAATAGAGCAGGTACATACAATAATCCACAGTAAAAACTCAAACTTCGAGCTTCTGTTGAAGAAAAATATAACAAAACTCGTGAAACTGACATATCGTACCCAACACCGCATTGTCAGCAGCCACGCTTGCACACTAGATGGATAAGGCAGTTCAGTTAATATCAAACAGTTTTTTTACTAATTCCTCCATTAGTTTTTAGAGTCTCAAAATATTTCCATCTTAACTTTGACTACATGGAAACAGTCTAGAAAGGTCTTAACACTAATAATTAAATACCAATCTGTTAATTTTTACATCAAAGCAAAATGTTTAGGCGATGTAATTAGATGTAAAATAAGATTAACATTCAATCTAAACTTGCCTGAAGTTTAATTAGGAAAACATCGATTAATACAAATTATATTCAGGGTTGTCACAGGTGAACGATATTTTTTATTATAAGCTAACACGGTGAAATTGTTGGTGTTGTTGCCTGGTTACTTTCTTCTAAAAAGCTTACATTAAATTTCATAAAAAATATAATGATCACGTCTATATATTTGTATCTGTATGTACTTGTTACCGATTTATTAGTTACTTGTCGACATTTTCTTACAAAGAAGGTTCGTTATAAGCAACTTTTTTGTATTGCGACAGCCCTAATACTCGAATGTCGTTGACCCCATCAAAATGCCAACTTAACTTTAAGATTATATTTTCTTTTCTAAACATGAAAGGTCGAATATCTCTGTATATGAAAATTCTTGTTAAGTAAGTACCTAAGTAATCGAAGTGCTTTCAATGTATTGAGAAATACTTAAAGTCTTGTATGAATAAACTTATCTAAAGGTACTTGATTGGCTTTTATAAGAAAATAAGCTCAAGTTGTTTTATTTAGCTTCCAAATGATGGCAATACTCTTTATTTAATAAAATCCAACTTAATATTATAAATTCGAAAGTAACTTAACAAACAGACAGCTGTCGCCCAAAAAGCCTGACAGTTTATCCTTAGGATATAGGCAATGCTCAGAAATTGGGTTGGTCAAGTATTAAACGGTAGGCATTTCCCAGAAATTGGGTTGCAAAGGTATATACTATGGGAAATAAATAATTAATGATCAATCGCTTAAACGGTGAAGGAAAACATCGTGACGAAACCTGCATGCCTTAGAGAATTTTTCTCAAGCGTGTCTGCAAATCCGCACTAGGCCATCATGGTGGACTAGATATACCATAATCCCTCTCAATCTGCGAGGAGACTCGTGCTCAACAGTGGGACAGTATATGGGCTGACGATAATGGGAAATTACACAGTATAATAAAATTGCGATAAAACTTTTTAATATCCATCACGCCTTTAATCTCCGAAGGATTAGGTAGAGGTATACTAATGTGCATTAATTGTCGGATAACCGAAGGGACGCAGGTCGAAACCCTGCCCGATATGGATTTTTTCTTTCTCTAAAATGTATCTTCTTAAAAATGATAAGGATAAGAGTTATTATATCGTATTCACCTTACAAAGGAGAGGATTATATAACAAAAATGATTATATTCATAAAACAAAGCTATTAAAATGTGTAACTTTAAGAAGGTAACACGAAGCCGGCGCTAAGCCGCCCGCCTTCCTAGGTACAGTCATCAAAAGAGTCAAGTATCATAGCAAACGAAATATGCATTTTTATACAGATTTCTATATAAATAATTACGCGCCAAAGGGTTAGGTATGTAGCTGCTTACAATACCTACGTTTTGACACATTGCGTGATACATTATTACACTATCTTTATCAAAACACAGGATTATTAATTAGCTGCCTGTATACCTCTTTTGTTGACCGTACACCTAGGAAGGCGGGCGGCGGGTAAATGCTTAATTATAGGCAGTCGCAAGAGGAACATAGACTAAAAAAAAGAGCTATGTTGTGTTCCTCATGGTGAGCAAGATTGCCTGTACTCCGTGAGGAAACGATGTTGGTTGTGGGAGGACTTTGGCCCTTATACTGCCAAACCAACTATTCCTCTTTCGCTTTACAGGGTTGGCAACGCGCAAATGATACCCCTGTTGTTGCAAGTGTTGTTGTTATTATGTTGTTATTTTTTTGTATGCTTGTTTGCCACCTTAATGGTATAAAATAATAATAATAAAAAACTTTCATTGTAACTATTATAGTTGTCTCCTAAGTTTAGTGGTCGCAAGCATTCGCAGATAGAGCAAAGTGTAATTGGGATTTATTATTATAAATTTCTCAGTAGCAGCTGGTTTATGAATTTATGGCTGATTAATGGCAATAGGTTTGTATAACATAGGGTGACATCGAAAAACATTAATGATTCCATTAATGATTTTTTAAATGGTAGATTTTGACATTATCCTGTATTTGACATTTACTTATTTCCATAATTTAATTTAATTGTTTTAATTTAATTGATTTTCCTGTTTGCATACCTTATTAGGGTAGATCGTACAAGGATCAGTATTTTTTGTTAACATCTTTATTTAATGTACCTACGTTCTGTGCAAATAAACAAATATTCTATTCTATTCTAAAACATACCAGCTCCCAGTAGGTGTACGGTAGTATATTTCTGCTTAAGCCCTCTGGACTTTAAAAGTAACCTTTATTACCTAAGTAGTTATCTAATTTCAGCCTCTCTTCGCAGGCCTCCGTGGTGTAATTATCTATATCTGACACTAATGCGAATTTATAGCGTTATACAGGGTGTTACAAAAACTACCCGTAAACGAGGTTAAATGGGGCCTTATAATGAGTCCAATCAAAATATTTAAGAACCGTAGTAACGCTGTATAACATACCCCAAAAAAAAGGAAAACAACAACATTTATGAATGAAAAATAGAAAAACTATTAAAGTAGACAATTATTAGGTAAAACAGTTACGTAGGCCTTTCTGTTAAATAATCTGGTACCTTGACATGACAGCTGACAAAATTTTTGGCTTTGATAATTAATTAGTATATTTTTTACGGTGTATTTTGTAACACGTTATATGAACCTCCCGCGGCTTCACACAGGTGTATTTACGACACGCATGTATAACATGACTGTATTATATATAAAATAAATCTTTATGAACGAATTATCTAAAAATGACAGTGAAAATCGTATCAAAATTCATTGCGTAGTTTAAAAGACCTCAGCGTACAAAGGGACAGACAGTGGAAAACGACTTTGTTTTATACTATGTATAGATAGATTACCCCAGCTGAAATTGTTAATTTATTGTTTATTTAGGTAAGAGTTATCCAGAAAAAATAATAAAAAAAAATTATCACATCTGGTTTAAGAAATATTTATTAACAAAGTAACAATCACTTTCATGTTAACAATGTTCTCTCCATAGCATTGGTGAACCAAATGGAAGGTGTAAATTTTTTTTTGACCACTGGAGCAAAACTATTCTCATTCTTCGCATATGAGGCACTTTTTATCTTGGTTTGCAACAGAAAATCCAAAATAATGAAGATATGCAATTTTGAATGAATCTACAAGGGGTCTTCTCTTTTTTGAAAATATAAACTGTCCATAAACGTAGCAAAAACGACCAGAACTTTATTTACACTTTCCACTCGATGTTATAATTCAATCCGAAACAAGATATTTATCGTTTGAGGCGAACTACTCAACATCTCAAACTAACGTCACAACGTAGGGTAGTTTGAAACAAATTGACTGCAGAAAGAAATTGTGATGTGATAGAATATTTCTGCTGACACTTTTAGGTATAAGGAAGATAGGTTAACATATTTATATACATATTGATTTCTGGCATTTACGCGAATATTATACATTGAAATAAAACTACTTTTTACGGATTTTATCGCGTATATATTATTAATATGCGCTAAAAGACCTTCGCAACAGGCCTGAATTAACTATTCTACGTGCAGATAAAGGTAATGCTACGGTGGTAATAGACACATCAGATTATAATGACAAAATACAAGACCTTTTATCGGATGTCAGTACATACAAACTAGTGAAAACAGATCCAACAACTAAAACTTTGAAATTAACTAGTGATTTGATAAAAAAGCCTAGATGTCAAATATTTAGTTCCTAGTTGCGCTAAACCACCAAAACTATATGGGCTGCCTAAGATACACAAAACTAATGCTCCGTTGCGTCCAATAGTCAGCCAAATCGACTCACCAACCTATAGATTGGCTCAACACTTAGCCAAAGTACTCACTACACTAAGAGGGAACACGGCAGCACATGTGAAGGACTCATACCATTTTGTCAGTGAAATAAAACACCTACATCTCACCGACAATGAAACTATGGTCAGTTTCGATGTTGAGTCATTATTTACATGCTGACCTGTTGAAGACTGCATCAGAATTGTATCCAGGAAACTAGTAGAGAATAACATGCCTATTGAATATGCTGAACTATTAAAGCATTGCCTAACATCTGGCTATTTGTTGTGGAATAATCAATTCTACACGCAAGTAGATGGGGTAGCAATGGGCTCTCCGGTATCTCCCATTATTGCTGATATCTTTATGGAAGATTTTAGGAGATTGCCTTACAATCTGATCCTGTAACACCTAGGTTCTATAAGCGATATGTAGATGATACTTTCACCATATTACCATCTAATAAAGTAACAGCATTTCTAGATCAACTCCTTACATTCAAAAATTCAATTTACTATGGAGTCAGAGGCTAATAACTCTTTACCTTTCTTAGATGTTTTAGTAATTCGTAATCATAACAACACCTTGAGTCATACTGTGTATCGAAAGAAAACCCATACAGACAAATACCTAAATGGTGAATCGCACCACCACCCAACAGTTATCTACCGTCGGTAAATCTTTGTTTCAGAGAGCACATGGGGTCAGTGATGAGCAACACCTGGCTGCTGAGCTTCAACATGTCAAGCAAGTCCTGCATGACAACAAGCTCCGAATACCGCGCCCTTGCCACAGAAACCGTGTGAAACGTGCCACAGTTTAGCGCTTACCTGCCGTACTACCATGTTAGAGGAGTCACCGACAAAATTGGCTACATCTTGAAGCGTGCTTCAATTAAAACATACTTCAAGCCGCTGAAGAAGATCAGTCAGTTTTTACCATCTGTCAAGTGCCATATACCTATACAAGATGCGGGCGTATACAAGCTTGATTGTGATTGCGGTCTCTCATATATAGGCCAAACTAAAAGAAGCATAGGGACCCGCGTAAAAGAACACATCGCCGATGTCAAACACCGCTGTTCCAAGAAGTCAGCAGTTTGTGAACATACACTTGACAAGGCCCAGCATTATATCAGATTTGATAAACCACAAATCCTTGCGAAGGAAAGTCGATACCTACCCAGAATGATTCGTGAGGCTATTGAAATTAAAAAACGTCCAAATTTCAATAGAGAAGATGGCTGGGTTTTACCACCTGCTTGGAATCCTGTTATAGATTCTATTAAACCAAAATCCCGGCCTACAACTGCAAGACCAAAGGATACTGTGAGCTCGTTCTGCGTGAATCGGATTGCCAATAATTAACAACTAAAACATGATCATTGAATATTGTTACTTTTTTTTTTTTTTTTTTTTATTCACGATAGGCCTACGCTTGATCACTAGTTCGCCTGATGTTAAGCGACACTGCGATCTACGGTGGAGCGCGCTGGCCTAGAAGAAACCGATTCACTCGAGATTTAAAAACACACAGATTATAGTTATTAGGGAAGACCCACTCAGGAAGCTCATTCCACTTTTCAGCGGTACGCATGATGAAACTTGATTTAAAGCGTTTCGTTCGGGCTTTTGGGATGTCCACCATGAATACTTATGAATACATGTCATACTTTAAAAGAGACCATGATTCTCTGAGTTTGTTTCGGCGTTTCTTCTCAGAGGTCGTCAGCTAGGAAATGCCGGCTCCATCTAGTTTTAATTAATAATTAGTAATAAATGTCATTGATCATGTAACAATAAAAAATGTAGGGTAGCTGTCAGTAACTATATCATCAAGACGCCCACCACCTCAGTCTACCCATGACCATGGACGCTGTGGGCCTGGCCACAGTTTCTGGCGGTGCGGCGCGGCGGGCGGCGCGATTTGCGGTGGTATGCCATAGCTCGACTAGTTGCGACTGCGGCGGCAACAGTGGTGGACGTATTTAGAGAACGGCTAAGTTATTAAAATAGCCCTATCAAAAGTGGCACGGTATTGCCTTGAATCAAGTGTGTTCTTAGCTCAAGTTATCATTCAGTCAAGAATAGGAGCGCACCCAGTTAATCAGAGAAGGAGAGAACTTGGCGAATTTCACTCTTTATTATGAATATAGGAAATTGTTGTTTTATTTCTTCCCACAAAGGGTCCGAAACGTCGGGATTAATAATATCAATATACGCGATAAAATCCGTAAAAAGTAGTTTTATTTCAATATTTATATACATTTATTTTGGGGTATAAAAAAAAAGTTGACATCAATTGTAAACTAGTGTTATTAATCCCGACGTTTCGAATGCTTTACATTGTCCATGGTCACGGGTAGACTAAATTTGTGGGCGATAAAATCCGTAAAAAGTACCTAGTTATATTTAAACTATTTAAAGAAATAATTAAATTTTTTGCTCGTTACTCAAAGAACCAACTAAAAGTAAGCCACAGTATTTTTAATTTAATAAATGTCACGTCTACTTCCATTACATTATTCTATTCTGTGACCGCTGTAAACCGACACGGCCATCACGAGAATATACATACTTTTTTATTAATCCTTTTTATTTGACGCGCATCATAAAGAAGGCTGGATGTCCCATTTTGTGAATCATAATAACATTGAGATGTCTTATTGAATCATTATTATATTCGTTTTGAGGATCTCTTGGCTAAATAATAAATATAAGCAGATCGAACGATCTGCAACATTAACGTACGCTTGCCGCAGTCAGTGTGTGGATAGGTGACCATTCTGAACATAATGCTTCCTCCATTGTGTCCCTCCGTTGTCATACGAACACCTATGACAACATACAATAGGAGTGAGCCTATTTTTTTATAGAAGAGGGAAGCAAGCGACTGGGGAAGTACCTCCGCCTTGCAGAAAATCGAAGATCGAAAATCTTACGGTGACCAAGGTTGCCAGTGCTCCACTAGGAAACGTTGTGTTGACAGTGGGGGGACTTTGACCCTTATCTTACTGCCAACCCAACTATTCCTCTTTCAATACAGGGTCGGCAACGCGCAACTGATACCCCTGGTGTTGCAAGGTCTATAGGCTACGGTAACTTATTTTGTCAATATACGCGATAAAATCCGTAAAAAGTAGTTTTATTTCAATGTATAATATTCGCGTAAATGTCAGAAATCAATATGGTAACTTATTTGTCACCTTAGTGGAATAAAAAAAGCAATATTTATATTTTATATTAAATCTGCGGTTTTTCAATCTAGTCTACCTCTCAAACTAATTGAAGCAAGTTCTTGTATTACCTAGGAGTTTAGGACAATAGTTTTAAGAACGCCATGTTGAAACCACAAGCCCTTTATCTGCGAGCGTCGAGTTGCTGCGGTTATGAATGTTCAAGAGATATTACCTTTGAGTATTTAGCTGGAGACTTTAGGACATTGACCTCTCAAGCACTAAGTAAAGGTTGCCTGGAAGAAATCGCAGATAGCGATAAGGCCCCCCATTGTATGTCTTCAAATACAAAATGTATGTCTGTATATTATTTAGTTACTTGGTGTACAATAAAGTGTATCTATGAAATTCTCAGTAGCAGCTCCGAGTCTGGTATTGTGCCCGGTTAATGGCAATAGGTTCGCCCCTTATTACATGGGACCTAAACATACCGCCGAAATGTGGGTGTACATTAGTACACCACTGCCTAAACCTACGGGGAATACAGGCGTGATGGTATGTCAATAAAAAAATACAAAAGAAAAGTTTAATGTACACAATTAATGTATAAAACCCAAACAAAACCAATTAGATTGCTTCATCATCATCAACCCATATACTGTCCTACTGCTGGGCACGGGGCTCCTCTCATATTGAGAGGGATTAGGCTATAGTCCACCACGCTGGCCTAGTGCGGGTTGGCAGACTTCACAAACCGTCGAGAAAAATCTCTAAGGTATGCAGGTTTCCTCACGATGTTTTCCTTCACCGTTTAAGCGAGTGATAATTCATTATTAATACGCACATGAATTCTAAAAGTCAGAGGTACGTGCCTTGGGTTCGAACTCGAGACCATCGACTTGGCAGTCCAATGGTCATACCACTAGGCTATCACTGCTTTTTATATTTTATATTAGATTGCTTGCATGTAATTTATTTTGAAACAAAAATGGTTTTAATATTAATATTATAAGTGTTCTCAACATATCACGTTACTGTGGATGACTGACGTACATACATATAATTACGCCTCCCGACCCGAGCTCTAATTAAATAATAATAACGTTTGCCCTCTGAAACGGTTTCAGTTTCATAAAATTATTTAAGTAAAATACAGTGCGAATCCATACTAATATTATATCTATGCAAAAGTAACTTTGTCTGTCTGTTTTTTAAGTTATTTTTATATAGATTTTGTGACCCAAAATTCAACGTTAAGCGGGAACCTAGGAGTCAACAAGTTGATAACTACTAAGGGAAAAATTAAAAACAACGGACTCTTTCTTTTTAAAAATCAGAATAACCTTTTAAAAAACGTTGACATTTAAAATGCTAAAAAATAACTGATACCTGTTTGCAAATTTATTGTCATACTACGTAAAAATATTGTATAGCGTATTCCTAACGACGTTATTCTAACTAAAAAATACCATTGTTTTTAGGATTCCGTACCTCAAAAGGAAAAAATGTAACCCTTATAAGATCACTATGTTGTCCGTCCGTCCGTCCGTCTTCGTCATCCGTCAGAAGAAACACCGAAACAAACTCAGATAATCATAGTCTCTTTTAAAGTCCAGATTAACAAATAATTATGTGTCTTACAATGTAGGGCAAAGTCTGAAATGGCCTTTTGAAGGAAGAGCCATAGCGGCTTTGAGTAGACCAGTCCCAACTGACGGCACGCATGCATAAGTCATTGTGTAGCTCAACCATAATTTAATGTCCATCTAACATGATCGTCTCCGCACCAAAGATACTCAAGTAGAAAATGCCTACACGGCCTTAAGACCGCCTTCGTACACTCTTTTACAATACGTATAAATAAAATAGGTTACCATTTGTCTCAAAAAATATTTGGGATGCGAGTAGAATAGGAGGAAACAGTTCGTTCATTATAATTGATATAATCGATGACATAGATCATCATCAACCCATATACTGTACACTGCTGTACACGGGTCTTCTCTCATATTAAGAGGGATTATGCTATAGTCCACCTCGCCTAGTAGCCCTAGTAGACCTAGTAGTAGGCCTAGTACGGGTTGGCAGACTTCACAAACTGTCGAAAAAAATCTCTAAAGCAGGTTTCCATACGATGTTTTCCTTCACTGTTTATTTATTTATTTATTTATTTATTTATTTATTTATTTATTTATTTATGTTAATACGGATTACACCAATTACATTAACACACAGATGAAAAATAGAAACAAACAGGCTAGGTACATTATAACACTATTTCCAAAAGAACTGCTATAAGTTTTCACAAAAACTGAAACACACACGCTGGACAGTTTTAAATTCGTCTATAAATAGTTCACAGTCAGGGTAGGTTTCCAAGAGGCAATTGAGCGCGGACAAGACGCGGGGAATAGGGGACGATGCACGGGCCACTGTGCGGCATGCGGGCACAGACAGTGGACGGTGCCGACGAGCTCGAAGGTAGTTTCTCGGAGCATATAACTGCATCAGTTCATTGTGGAGGTCAGGAGCATCTATGATACCTCTGCAGATTTTAAGCATAATGCACAGCTGACCAAACGCTCTTCTGGTGTCCAGCATATTGTATCCTAGACTTCCACACAAGTATTTGGTAGGATACATATATGGATAGTATCCGAGAGAGGATTTGTAAAGAAATCTTAAGAATTTCTTCTGAACTTTTTCAAGCAGTAGAGAATAAGAGGCCTCGTGTGGATTCCAAATGCAGGAGCTGGCCTCTAACTTGCTCCTGACAAGCGTGCTGTAAAGGAGTCTTATGACGTGTGTATTCTTGAAGTCTCGTGAGTTTCTCAGAACGAAACCAAGTCTCTTAAACGATTCCTTAGCAACAGTTGCAATATGATCGTGAAATGTCAGCCTCTGGTCGAAGACGACACCCAGGTCTCTCATGGTTGATGATCTAGTTATAGAAGAGCCATTTATTTTGTAGTCGAAGGTAATGGGGTGTCGCCTTCGACCAAAAGTCATGACATAACACTTAGAGGGATTGAATTCCATTTTATTTACATTTCCCCAATCATTCACCAGGTCAATGTCCCTTTGAATAGCCTCACAGTCCGATATACTGTTGACACAAGCGTAGAGTTTTAGGTCATCAGCATACAAAAGACATCTTGCATGTTGAGGAACCTCGGGGAGATCATTGATCATCAAAAGAAACAGCAAGGGACCGAGAATCGAGCCCTGACTTACTCCTGAACGAGTGTGGTACGTGTTGGACTCGTAAATTCCTAACCTCACGTACTGCTGGCGGTCACGAAGGTAATCAGCCAATAGACGGAGAAGGTTAGGGCATATACCTATGGTGTTAAGTTTCGCGAGCAAGATATCATTGTTGATGCGGTCAAATGCCTTCCGAAAGTCAAAATATAGAACATCTACCTGCTGCCCTCTGTCAAGTTGTGATGAGATATACTCCGTTAAAGTTAATAAGTTAGATTCGACAGACCTCCTACATCTAAAACCATGTTGAGCATTGCTTAAATATTTCTTAACCTGTGCGTATATAAGTTTGTGGAGCACATTTTCGAAAACTTTTGCAGGTGACGATAGAATAGCAATTGGCCGGTATTCCTCAACAGCTGTTTTGTTAGACGTTTTAGGTATAGGGGTTACACGTGACACTTTCCATTGGAGAGGATAACAACCTGTTTTTAACGATAGGTTAAATATATGGCAAAGTGGAGAAACAAATGAATCCTTAAGATTTTTAAGAATCGTGGCTGGTACACTATCCGGACCTACAGAATTACTGGCTTTTAGTTTATTCAACCCATCTAAAACATCCCTACGAGAAAACCGAAAAATATTTATATAATTACTGTTTTTGGTAACGTCGGCATTGTTGGTATTGGTGGCGTCTAATAGTGGTATATCTGGCAGAAAAACACTGGCAAAAAATCTGGCGAAAGCCTCCGCGGCTGCAGTACCGCTGTAACTGTCACCACAATAGCTCACCGAGGGCTCGAAGCCACCCTTAGATCTTAAACTGCATATATGTCGCCAAAATTCACGTGGATTGACTTTTATGTTATTTTCGACCCTTCTAATATACGATTGATATGCAGAAGCAACGCGATGTTTCAGGCAACTTCGAAGATCCGAGAAAGTCCTATAGTCTTCGTGGCGTTTAGAGCGCTTCCAATTAGCGTGCAGCGTGTGCTTTCGTTTGATATCTTTAGTTATTTCCGACGTAAACCATACGGGGTATCGCTTAGTTGTTTTCCCAGAACGATGCTTCTTGGGCATGCAGGTATCGAGAGTGTCATAGACAATCTGATAAAAGGCATTCACCGCACCCGCAACGGTATGGGCCTGGAATACAGGATCCCAAGATGTCACTGACAATAAAGAATAAAGCTGGTCGTAGTTACATTTATAAAAATTCCAATCTTTCGCGGGGTTAATGTTGCTTGGATCCATTACATTCGAACAATGAACTGATTCAATTCTAACCTCAACGTCCAGCGGAGGATGATATGCATCCGGCTGAACAATACCATCAATATCAAACACAGACACCTCGTGAAAACCTTCCCGGACTAATACAACATCCAATTTGCCACCATGAACATTTAAAATATCATTTTTATCAACTAAAGAACAAAATGACAAGAAGTAGCAGTAGTAATTAGCTACATTATTTGATGCGCTATTCAAATTGAGATCGCCCATTATAATAACAAAACCCTTAAAATTATTTATGAAACTTTCGGTTTTGCAAAACCAGCTCATATAGTCTTCATCACTAGCACTTGGTTTGATATACACTACACACACTAGGAATGAGAGACCATGCCACACAAAGGACGCCCACAAATCTTCGCCGCTTTCAGTTTCATACTCGCATCTCCTGCGAAGTACGAGAGGAGTTCGCGCCGCTAGTAGGACGCCTCCACAAGGCGTATCTCTGTCTCGGCGCAGAACACACCAGTCACCACTTTCGAGTTCAGTATCTAAGACTGAAGAGTCCAGGAAAGTTTCAGTGACAGCGACGAGGTTTTGCTCTAACATGGATAGGTGGTTGCGCCACGTTGCTAGCTTCGTTTTCAGACCTCGGACGTTTTGATAGCAAGTGTGTAATATATATTTATTGTCTTTAACAGTTTTACTACTAAGCTTTTGCCGTAGTTGGTTTACGAAAGGGCTCCCCAGGTGACAGATTTTGTAGTTCATTTATTTTGGAAGTGCTCTTTCTGTAGTTAATCCAGGGTTTTATCCTAGCATTCAGTGGCCAGATGTCGGCAGAGTAGATCCTATCGTAAAATTCAGCTGGAACTCCGATTTTGTATGATTTGTAATCCCCACGGGCATTTAACTCTTCAACTGAGCAGCCAGTAGTAGGATATAGCTGAGAAAGGTATTGACGGTTTAAGGTTTAAAGTTTAAAGTGTAAGGTTTAAGCGAGTGATAATTAATTACGCACATGAATTCGAAAAATCAGTGGTGTAGCCGTGGATTCGAAGTCGAGACCTTTGACTTAGCAGTACAATGGTCACATCACTAAGCTCGAATGTTTCTTTCTCTAAAATTTAAATCCTTAATAAAGTTTAGTATCCATTAATGCCATTAAAAAAATACTTATAATATTATAATTTAAAAAATAGGAGTAAGTAAGTAATTCTGGTTCTTAAAAACGTTCAAAATATAATTTCAGTCCAATTTCAGTGTCAATAATTTCGATTTCAACTCAATCTAACTTTTTCGCGTTTGATCTGGTATTTTTTAGTAAAATTACATTTGAAATTAACCAAACTGAGACTAGATCAGAATTTTATTTTTAATATTATTTAATTTCCAGGCCTTCAGATTCATAACTAAACTTCAGACGCATAACGCAAATAATACCTTGACGTCGACTAAGCTCTGCTTGAAAGAAAGAATAAAATGTATTTATTACCTAAATAAAAGTTTTATTACATAAAACGCCCACGGTACATAGATATTATAATAAAAAAAAAAACAAATGATAACCAAGTATATGTCTCACGGCTTGTTATTATATCTATTCACTAAATAGGTGCCATTTCAGCGATTTGCCAGACAGATTGATGCTGCTGTTCTTAGGAACCTTTATAAGGACGAGTAGCGGCAATTGAATGAGTATAAATATTTTATAGAAATACGCTAAAAATATTATAAGTCCTTGAATTTGACTTTCCTACAATATGGGTACATATTGTAGGAAAGCTTAGAAACTTATTCCGCCATCTTTAGAAGTCCACCATATTGGATTTAGAGTGACGTCACGTTCTTTTTAAGTTCCTACAAAATGGGTATAAATAAAAGCATTTGGTACTCTTAAAGTAGGAGTGTATTAAAAATAACTAGTCCGCCATCTTGGGTGTTCTGCCATGCTGGATTTAGAATGACGTCACACAGCTAACTATGAATTATCATCCAAACTAAACGTTTATACAAAATTTCAGCTCAATCGGTTGAAAATATCTGCTTCAAAATTGGTTACAACCGAATAAACATACATTGCAAGTCGATTATAAGCTTGTAATATAGGACAAGCTTAGTTTAGGATTAAAAATGGTGCTGTGTAAAATATACCATTTATTATGTTTTTAATATTATACCTCTTTAGTATAGGCGGGACTGTGAACGTAATCCACCATATATTTTCCATACATACAAAACTTATTCAAATGTAACTTGAAACAGTTGCGAAGGGTCGCCCCGTAATTGTTATTTAATTGTAGCCTGCCAGGCCGGGAGCAGGTGAAATAAAGTTTAACAATAAATTACATTCACTTTCTGAAGGTTATACGGCCGAACTTCCATCTTAGTGTTTCGGGGAACACGCCTTTTTAACGGGGAAATAAATAAATCAATATTTGGGACCAACAAATTGGATTTTATTTACTAAGATGGCAAAGCATACGGCCTACCTGATGGTAAGCGATTACCGTAGCCTATAGACGCTTGAAACACTACTTCATATATATCACTTGCGCGTTGCCGACTGAAAATCCAAAGTGGAATAGTTGGGTTTGCAGTATAAGTGTCTAAGTGCAGCAGCAGTGGGGGGGCACTGCTCAAATCCAGCCAACACAACGTTTCGTTGCTGAACATTGGCATCCTTGCTCACCGTTAGGAACACAACATACCTTAAAGCAGTGTTATTTCACCTCTATTTTCTGCAATTATTTAAAATAATTATTATTATATATGTTACGGTAAATCTGATTAATTGAAAATTATTAATATTATTACAAAATTATTTTTACGTACATTTACCAAAACATGTGGGTTTTGGTAAATGTGAATAAACGATCGAAATTTATTACTTTTAGTTTTTGAATATATAAAAAACCTAACAACCTAACCTGGCCTAAGTACGACTTTTAATTTTATTTAGTTTTATAATTCCTTGCATATTGGAGCTCAACTAATATAATTGACCACAACGCGTTGTGAGCTGTCTTTGGTCCTTGAGCGTTACTTATGTACATTTATCACTTTAACCTCGACTTTCGGTAATTATTAATAATAATAGATAATTATTAATAATCTTCAATTATTCACTCTTACCGTAACATATACATATTATTTATGAATTGTACCTACATATAATATTATTATTCAAGTTTAATTATATGCTATAAATACCATTAAATAGAAGTAAACAACTAAGATTTAATTGATATAGAAAATTTACCCAAAAGTGACATACCTAAGTTGTGACACTGAAACAGGTCCGAAATAATATTATTAAATTTAATTACCAGAATTACCCATCAGATTCGTCTCTGAGAATAATCCTAAAGGTAAATATTTAAGTGGACACTTATCCGTATCCTTTTCGGGGTAATTTATGGCTAATTGTCTAAGTCACGTAAGGGGAAGTCTAACAAGAAATACGGTGTACATTTATGTCCCTTTTTATTGTACTTTCGTCTCTTTATCGGGGTACATTTTATTTATGTGACATTCACTGTACGGAATTGATGCTACCAAGATAATCTAAGTGTATTTCGACGCTAAACGAGTACGTAAGGGTCTTCACGAAGGTCGAAGGGATAATAATATTAGACTGTAACTTTTACAGTGTAGGACAAAGGATCGAACTTATAAATTTTATTATTTTGTAATGAACTATGGGTTAATTGCCTGAAATTAAAATATTATATTGATATTATCCTTGTATTTCTTTATGTACAGACGCCAGCAGGTCAACCTATCCAAAACTGTCAATTTTTTCCAATTGAATATGAACCTTATTATGTTGTATTAAAGTTGAAAATCAATCAAAGAAATTTGACAGATTGTGGTAGCTTGATGTGCTGGCCTCTGTACATTATATTTTTAAATATTAATAAATTATAAAAATATATGATACCTGATATGTATATTTTGTAAATAATGTAATTATTAAAATAAAACTACTTTTTACGGATTTTATCGCGTTATATTGATATCATTAATCCAGACTTAAATTGATATATAAGTCTGGATTAATTATATCGAGTTATACCAATTTATATTGATATCAATATAACGCGATAAAATCCGTGAAAAGTAGTTTTATTTCATTGTCTAATAATAGCGTAAGTAAGAAATCAATATATTATTATGTAAGTATTATTTTGGTAAGCCTACTGTAAATAATGTAAGTATCTTAAGAACAAAAAAATACATATAAACATTTATAAATATTAAAAAAAATGTAGCGACATCTACCGCGAACATACAACTACATAGAACTACGCAGGCCTGAATCGCGCAAGCATCGGTTCCGACTCACTGGAACTCGCACTCCACCGGCACTGGCAAGCTCTTCAGACGCACTGACCGCTGACTCATCTGGATCATCGACCTCCGGTCTCGGGGGGGAGTGATGTAGCGACATCTACCGCGCTACATAGAACTACGAAGGCCTGAATCGCGCAAGCAACATTCGCAACGAAAAGTTGCATATATACAACCGCCCGACATCAACCGTAGGGCCGTGGCCCGCCAGGCACAACACCCGCCTGGTTGGAGGATCCTCCCTTTTCGTTGGAGGGGCAATACACCTCGCCTCTCCACAAATATATTTATTATTAAAAGTTGCTGCCTGCGCTTTCGGTTGCACACCAAAGAAATATTCGAGTAAAAAAGTAGCCTGTCTTTCTCTAAGATATAATTTATCTTAAGAAAATCACTAAGTGATAATAGTTTCGTCACTATTTCAAGCCCCATCATATGGAATACCAAAGGATTACGTAGGGTGACGTGACACCACGTTTAACCACAACATGTTAATGCGATCATGTTTAGGTTGTGAGAAAGGGATGGTGCTATTTAATATATAGAGCGACATCCCTCTCTCTCAATCGGAAAACGATCGCAATAAAATGTTGTGGTACGGTCACAGGTATCAGTTGCGTGACTAATTGGATCACGTTCATGTCACGCATGTCACGCATGTGTCACGGAACATGTTGCGATTTCATTCGCTTATGTTTAAAATAACATGACATCACGCTATTATTCCTTTTTTTTATCCACGATAGGCCTACCCTTGATAGGCGTAGTGATAGCCTAGTGGTATGACCATTGGACTGCCAAGTCGAAGGTCTCGAGTTCGAACCCTAGGCACGCACCTCTGACTTTTCGAATTCATGTGCGTATTAATAATTAATTATCACTCGTTTAAACGGTGAAGGAAAACATCGTGAGGAAACCTGCATGCCTTAGAGATTTTTCTCGACGGTTTGTGAAGTTTGCCAACCCGCACTAGGCTAGCGTGGTGGACTATAGCCTAATCCCTCTCAATATGAGAGGAGACCCGTGCCCAGCAGTGGGACAGTATATGGGTTGATGATGACAGGCCTACCCTTGACCACTAGTTCGCCTGATGTTAAGCGACACTGCGATCTACAGTAAAGCGCGCTTGCCTAGAAGTAACCGATTCGCTCGAGATGATTTTAGTTATTGGGGAAGAC
The DNA here is from genome assembly GCA_964056405.1 of Acronicta alni. Lineage (NCBI taxonomy): Eukaryota > Metazoa > Arthropoda > Insecta > Lepidoptera > Noctuidae > Acronicta > Acronicta alni. The sequence goes on from OZ043936.1 coordinate 8,254,068, forward strand.
CCAGTCAGGAAGCTCATTCCACATGTCAGCGGTACGTATGATAAATGTTCGGGTTTTTGGGATATCCACCGTGAATCGATGGCGCTTTTTCATGCTTCTGGTCGTCCGATATTAGAAAGGGCAAGGGGGTATAAGATCGTGGAGAGCTGCTGCACATTCTGCGAAATGCATCCGATAAAACACTGACAAGCTAGCAACTTTGCGGCGATGTTCCAGACTTTAGAGTTTAGCCCGGACAAGCGAGGGTTCCACGAAGGGTTAGGCAGAGGTGTACCCCAGTTGTACACCCACAGTTCACCGGTAGGTCATACGTAGTAGGGTGCGAGCCTATTGCCATTACCTAACCTTGCAGAAATTTAAATAAAGAAGAAAGAATTAATAAAGAAAGAAGAAAGAAAGAAAGAAGAAAGAAAGAAAGAAGAAAGAAAGAAAGAAGGGAGATAGTATAGGTACCTACTGCCTATATTATCTTGTAATTGCAATACACAGTACACATATACAGTACCTATATTATCTTGTGATTACAATATACTCATACAATAGTCTTTAAGACTTATTCAGATTTATTTTTCCAAAATATATGTTTAACAGGGTCTCGATGTCTTAAGGTCACTTATCTACATACTAACCGCAGCTAAGAGCAGCTGATTGCAGATCAGAGGATCAGCGTAGTTATTTATTTATTTATCAAAGGAAGACCAACAGCATATAACAATTAGCGTAAACATAATAAATTATTATAGACATCAGAAAGCCAATAATAGGTCTTCACTAATAAGAAATCACTCAGTTCAAAAGAGCTCTATTCAATCATTTGTAATTTTCCTTAGCAATAAGTAGTTCTCAATAATGTATAATAATTATCTTATTTGGTTTAATTTAATTTTATAATTTAATATTATTTTAATTCTATAATATTTTAAGTATACTATAATATATTAATTATTATTGTAAAGTGAGATCAACACAAAAATGCTGTGCTTTCCTTTAATTTAGATGCATGCAATTCTATCTAATTGTAAATGATATATGCCATGAATGTTTCTGTGTGTATTTAGTTGGTTTGCCATAATAAATAAAAAAAATAAAAATGGTTTACATAAAAAGTGTTCTTGTGAACATAAGTTTCATTAAATATAAGACACGCAATTGTCGTGCTTTGAGAAAAATTCTTGACTAAGTACCCGTCTTACCGTTTCCAGCTTAGCATTAAAGATATCCAAATTGTACTTCATACAGTATTTATACATAGCCTTTTAGAATAAGGAGTTGTGTTAACACAGCGCTGACACTGTCTAGTTTGTTCTCTAAAGTTAATAATTAAAGTTCAGCTATACTTGAGCACATATCAGTAATTAAAATAGTTTCTTAATTAATTTACAGTGGAAGTACATTTGAATAAGCTGACTGTATAGTCCAAAGTTTTCTCGTATATTAAAGTTTGTATCGCTTTTCAAAATAAATGCGGCTTGAGGGGCTCGTGGCTAAGTTAATGAAATGAAATGAAATGATATTTATTTCTGTAAATAGATCTTTTAAAGACACTTTTAAATACAAGTCAATATTTTACACTTTTTTTTTAAGCTAGATGGCTCCGGCATTTCCTAGCTGACGACCTCTGAGAAGAAACGCCGAAACAAACTCAGAGAATCATAGTCTCTTTTAAAGTCCAGACATAGAACAGTAACAAATATGTGTCTTACAATGTAGGGCAAAGTCTGAAATGGCCTTTTGAAGAAAGAGCCATAGCGGCTTTGAGTAGACCAGTCCCAACTGACGGCACGCATGCATCAGTCATTGTGTACCTCAACCATAATTTAGGGAGCTCAACAACCCGTCGCACGACGATACCAGATCAGAGGCACATTTGCATAGGCCACATAAAAAAAGGCTCAAAGCCACCAGACTGTTCAAAGCTGAGTATGTAAATTTAGCCTACAAAGTACTCACATTTACAGTTAGTCAGTTATAGTTGAACATTATTAAATAGTAAGAAAAAAAAATATAATCACAGTAATAATTTCAGTAATGTCTGCTGATATCAAATTAATATAAATCATTGTTATGTCAGACAAACAAGAGAGCAATGCAGCTTGATGCGTTTAAAATGGTCTGATCTATCTGCGGTCTGTTTATGGATGGGTTACCAATAACATGCTATGAGTTGGGTTAAATGTCAATAGTACATTATTCCAGGTATGGTGGAAGAAAAATTCGACGTACAAGTAGGTTCCATTCTCCTTGAGGTACATTTTTTGTTTCTTTAAAGAGAGATAGTGGAAGTAATTCCACTCAGATTGGAGCTGCCCGACTGGGGAAGTATCTCCGCCTTGCAGAAAATCTAAGTGAAATAACACTGCTTTGAGCGCGAGGAAACGTTGACGCGCAGTGAGGGGACTTTGACCCTTATACGGCTAACCCAACTATTGCTCTTTCGTTTTACAGGGCCGGCAACGCGCAAGTGATACCCCTGGTGTTACAATCATCAATATGCTACGGTAACCGCTTACCATCAAATAAAGTAATAATATAATAATATATATAATAATATTTTTGGGACATTTTTACACAACACCATCTAGTCCCAAACTAAGCAGAGCTTGTACTATGGGTACTAGACAATGGATATAATACTTAGATACTTTTTTTTTTGTAAATACGAGTATATACTTATAATACATAAGAAACACCCAGACAAACACAAATACTCATGTTTTTCCCACACAAATATTTGTGTCCTGTGGGATACGAACCCACGACCCCATGATCAGCAGTCCGGTACTCGAACCACTAGACCACAGACGTCGTCAATATTATTTATAATATTATTGATAAAGACCAGTTTCCTTTTTCTAGTCAGTTATTTTTCTTAACATTTTTATCCCAGGCAATTTAAATAAATTTCAAGAAATATTGCAAGCAATCAAAAGTGGCACCGCCTATCCCAAGCGAGCAAATCTAATGAAGACGCCGTGGAATTAAAATTTAAACCGGTATAATCTAGAAAGAACCGGATGAGAAGTAAGCCGACATTTTGTCTCAAATGTTTGACTTCACTAAGTATTTCAGGTTTTAACCGAGTACCTCTAATATGGTCGAGCTACATAATTACTGATACATTTGACCCTTATACTGCCAACCCAACTTTCTCTTACAGGGTCGGCAACGCGCAAGTGATACCCCTGGTGTTACAAGCGTCTATAAGCTACGGTAACCGCTTACCATCTGGTGGGCCACATGCTTGTTCGCCACCTTTGTGGTATATAAAAAAAGAACTATAAAAAAATATTAATATGACATATCTACCTATATTACAAAATTCCTAAAACCTCGTCATCCTTTTGATTTAATAACAGATTCGGATCCGCCCGCGTATTTATTTACGTCATCAAAGAAATATTGAGGCCAAACTCTAAGTGTGCCGAAAATCGCAATCTTAGTAGAAAAGTCTGAACAAATAAGGGAAGGAATTGATATCAGACGATCTGTTTGGTACGGAGTTAGTAAACCCTTGTAACTCTTGTACAATCATAAAGAAAATTGAGAATTGTTACGAAAGCTTAAGAAAAAGTACTTACACATTTTCAGTACAATCATGGTAGAATATTATCAAGTATTCCCTTTTCTCGTGACAGCTAGGTCACGTGACTCGTTCGCAGTGACGTCATCGTCAATCTGACGTTTAATATGTTGTCACTATGTGTAAATAATTTACCTAAGAAAAATCCATATCTTAGGTAAATTATTTACTATGTGTAAATAATTTACCTAAGAAAAATCCATATTTTTCACTTGCTTGCTAATCAAACCATTTCAAATTAGTAGATAATAATTGTAATTTGTACCTATACACGTACTGTAGAACATAATTATGTACTTACATGCATACATACACTCACGCCTTTTTCCCATGGGGGTAGACAGAAACTAAAGAACGCCACTTGCTACGATTCTTGCATATTTCGGTGTCAAAAATGGCACGGATGGCTATCCACAACGGTGTATTTGGTACCTACACTTATGTATGGAAGTGAAAGTTGGGTATGGCAGAAGAAACATGAATAGTAGGTATAGTGTAGTAATACAATAGTATAGTAATACATAGTCAACCTATAGACAACCTCTGTGGTCTAGCGGTTCGAGTGCCGGACTGCTGATCATGGGGTCGTGGGTACGATTCTCACAGGACACAAATATTTGTGTGGATAAAACATGAGTATTTGTGTTTGTCTGGGTGTTTCTTATGTATTATAAGTATGTATTTACAAAAAAAAAGTATATAAGTATTATATCCATTGTCTAGTACTCATAGAACAAGCTCTGCTTAGTTTGGGACTAGATGCTGCTGTGTAAAATGTCCCAAAAATATTATTATTATTCCTATTTCTTGTCACTTTAATTCAAGTATACTGCTCCTTTCTTCTATAATTATCAATTGACGTTTTCTCATTAATTTACAATATTTCAAGTCTCTCTCTTTCACTCTTACACGTTCTTGTCTGTATGGATGGATATTGTTGCTTGTGCTGTATTTCTGACTACCTACGCTGCTATATGTCATATAATATATATATAAGTATATAATATATGTATATAATTATATTTATTTATTTATCTCATACGATGTATTATAATTATATTTATTTTAGTTGTTTTATAATATATTTTATGTTTAAGTTGGTTATAGTACACCATTGACTACCCACCATTTTTTCAAATGTTCCTGTCCATCCAAAGGTTGTCTGGTAGATATCGCTATTAGCGATAAGACCGCCATTGTACCCTTAGTTTTATAAATTCCAGAATGTTTGCTTCTTGTCGTGGTGTACAATAAAGTTTCATTCTATTCTATAATTCTCATTTTCTGTCGCTCCGTTTACGTGTCCAAGGGCTTGAAGAAATATTTGAGATAGCTTGTAGAGGCTGTGTACCAAGTCCCATGTGGAACGAAACTCTAGGGAAATAAAAGAAATGGATTGGATCTTTTTCTAAACATTCTTTGACTATCTTCAAAGCTTCGTACCTACATTGAAGTACCATTGTTCAAGTCTTTGAATATTTAGAATGAAAGATGAAATATTTAGCCTATTAAAAATAATTAATACTTATGAAAATCCTTACTTTCCTATAAATGTTATATATTGTATCATTTAAGACTGCGTCAGCATTGCTGACGTCACACTCTTGGTTATTTTCCATATCCCTCGAATGAGAACTCAATATTCTTTACAAAATAACTTTATTAAATGAAGTAATGCGTTAAACGTACAATGACTCACAGAGATGTTCACAGTCCGACAGCTCGCACACGAATGAGCCGCGCTCTTTTTTTTTTTTAGTTCGGACATAGTTTTTAGCTCGAGGGACTTTAAAAACTTAACCGGACTAGGTGGCGAGGCACCACATGCCTCCAGCCAGGGGCAACTTATAAACTAAGCAACACAGCTAAGGGCGTCCCCTGCGGGACTCGGACCTCGGCTTAGGGCGTTGCTGGGGGGGCAGCTAGGGACGGCTTTATCTGGGTTTAAATTATTTAGGGGCGAATTTAAAGCTACTGGCTTGGCACGGGCCGGCTCTAGCAAGGGACGGGGAAGATTACCGTTATGGGGTCTTCGCGACGGGACTCGCCGACGAGGACGGTATATTGGGCGGCGTTTTTGTGCGTGTGTTTTGAGAGTGCTAGTCATTCTGTTTGACTCCTGCGCTAGGGTGATTTGGTCGTCAGGGTAAGTGAGTGCGTGCCTTGGGCGGCGCACTCTACTTATCTGAGAGGGTTTGTAGTCTACGCTACTGACCACAAGGGGATTAGGGTGAAGGGGGACGGACGCCCAAACCCCTTAAAAGGGCGGCAACGCACCTGAAACTCCTCTGGTGTTGCGGGTGTCCATGGGCGGCGGTAATCGCTTACCATCAGGTGATCCGTCTGCTCGTTTGCCCACCCTATCACATAAAAAAAAAAAAAAAAACAAAGGGGGGCCAAATCGAAATAGCGCTTAGAGGCGCGTTTCATAAACTGCTAGATGGTAGGCAGTTTTAAGTCTAAGGATGAGCCGCGCTAGGGTTGACGTCCGTATTTATACTAACATTGCGCGTGATGTATGTCAATAAGTTTTGAGGTTAAGATTTAAACTATGTAAATAATCTTATTTAACAATCTTTTAAAGCATAATTCAAGCATGCAGTAATAACAAATTAATAAACTAGAAAAATATTAGTGTTTCCTGACAATCTTTAAATAAATCATAAATAAAACAATAATTATAATGATTATATGCTACGTATAACGCATTTGCGCCGATATATATTATACATATATATAAGAGAGGTAGGGCATAGTGGGAGTGCTTCCACTCAAAGCTGGAGCTGCCCAACTGGGGAAGTACCTCCACCTTGCAGAAAGTCGAAGTGAAATAACACTGCTTTGAGCTGTGTTGTGCTCCTTACGGTGAGCAAGGTTGCCAGTGTTCCGCAAGGAAACGTTGAGTTGGTAGTGGGGAGGACAACCCTACCCGTATACTGCCAGCCATACTATTCCTCTATCGTTTTACAGGGTAGGCAACGCGCAAGTGATACCCCTGGTGGTACTACCAAACAAGCATTCGGAACACCTGATTGTAAACGGTAACGCTTATTATCAGGTGAGCCAAATGGAACACACCCGGATGGAACGAAGTTCCTTTCATTAAAATTTAATAATTAAAAATAAAAAAACCTGTATACACTCAACAATTCACAACGCGCGAAATTCAAATATTGTCACTCACTCAATAATTTTTGAATGCTTGTCAACAATATTTGAATTTCGAAAAAAGTGTCGTGACAACAAGTCGTAAGACTTTTCGTAAGAATTTTTTCCGTCCCCCCTTTCACAACGCGCGATAAGGAACTTCGTTCCAAAAACTTAATATTATAAATGCGAAAGTACCTCTGTCTGTCTTTTACGCTTTCACGCCTAAACCGCTCAACCGATTTTGATGAGATGCGGTACAGGGATAAAATAGACCATGGAGAAGGACATAGGTTACAAAAGCTTATTTTGCTTTAAAGAGCCTTTTGGGATGCGGGTGAAACTGTGGGCAACAGCTAGTAAAAATATATTTATTTTAAGTAATATAAAGTATTAAAAAAATATAAAAATAACCAATTGAACCGGACACTTTAAACACCCGCCATTTTGGCGCGCTTAGTGTGGCATTATAGTCTATCACAAATCACAAACACTCCTACATTAAAATAAAAAATAAATAACAATCCTACACTCATCCTACAACAGTTTGTTGTAGGCAAACACTACGCAATCAGTGATATTAACATTTGGTGTCATAGACTTTTACGTCATATTCGCTTTGTCAAATTAATTCAAATATTTGAAATTAATTCGACAATATCACACATTTCTTAAATTAAATTCTTGGTTAAAAAAATATATTTTCATAAAAAATATATGAAGGCTCAATTCTGAAGTACAGTCCAGGCCAGCACATCAAGTTACCCCAACCTGTCAAATTTCTGTGATAGATTTTCAACATTAATGTAAAGTATTAAGGTTCATTTTCAATTGAGAAAATTTGACAGTTTTGGATAGCTTGACCTACTGGTGTCTGTACCTAATACAAGTTTCTAAAAAAATATATTCGTTTCTCACAAAATATCACATGCATATTTTGTTATTGTCAATGTATTTTTTGTAACCGGTAACCGTTGTGCCGACTGCCTTCAGTTCGAGTTGCTGACGATTCGGACACAATATATTGGGACACATTGTCCGAATTGACACATTTTAATTTTAATATATTTTTAGTGACAATTCGGAAACCATAAAATTATTGAAGCTATTTAGTACAGTCAGACAAAAAAGCGTTACCAAATCTATTTTAGAGTGGTTTAGACTTTTATATATGCATGATGAACATGCTGGTTCCCCATCTCCTAAAATAAATATGTAGGTAAATATTTCTAAACACTAAAAACTGGAACGATAAAAAGTCTCTCTGATGAAAAATTTAATAGAAATCTCATACAACCAGATCTACCATTTCAGTCCTAAAACCGTAATCCTAACTAATATTATAAATGCGAAAGTGACCAAACATAATCAAACATTTATTTGACAACTTCTTGGTTTTTCTAGAAACCACACGAACATTCGCGGAAAACAGCTTATTATTACAACTTTATACTTAGACAAATACAAAAATCTTACACAAAAACTAATTACTAAAGAGATAGAAAGAGTGTTTTTTCTATGCATCTATTAGCGCTTCAAATACTTATTACCCAACTGCCAAGGCGCGTATCTATGTATGTGGGTTTAGAATATTATTTATTAAAAACGGCATCTTTCGTTAAAAATAAAACTGTATTTTACGGATGGAGGACGGATTTCTACAATTAAGGTATCGTTGGAAGTTTTTTATCCGACTGTACAATACAGCTTTTTTTTATTGGTGTCCGAATCATCAGTGAAAGAAATATTAAAATTAAAATGTGTCAATTCGGACACTGTGTCCCAATATATTGTGTCCGAATCGTCAGCAACTCTTCAGTTCGATTCTCACGTGGGACAAATATTTGTGTGATTCACAGATATTTGTCTTAAGTTTCTACGTACTTTGTCTTAGTTAGTGTGTTTTTTAACGTTTGTCTTAGTTAGTGTGTTTTTTAAGACCCCCACGATACAGGAATTATTCCGCAGTGCGATCTTTAAAGAAATACCTCCATACTAATGTATTTCCGCCCAAAAAGTGACTGATGTTTGTGTCATGAAGCTATGGGGAGTGACTTATGCGATATACTCAAAGCATTTATGACATTAATTTGTAGACCTATTTTACCGTTAAAGTTGAAAGAACACAGAGGTCAAGTTACAGTGGCAGACTTGAAAGCACCGACCTTGATATTTCACTGGAGCTAGGAATGTGTATGTAGTACAAATAACGTTCGATACAAGGGTCAGGGGTTAATGACCTTGGTTTGCTAGAAAAACGAAGATAAATTACATATTTTTTGAGCATTTTTGTTATAGAATTTACCTTCTTCTTCTTTCTACGAGCCTTTTTTTCTCAATCATATTGGGGTCGGATTCCAGTCTAACCAGATGCGGCTGAATGTCAGTATTTTACACGAAGCAACTGTCATCATGAAATGATATTGAAATGAAATGATATTTATTTTCTGTAAATAGATCTTTTAAAGACACTTTTACAAGTCAATGTTTAGATTTTTTTTATGCTAGAAGGCGCCGGCATTTCCTAACTGACGACCTCTGAGAAGAAACACCGAAACAAACTAAGAGAATCATGGTCTCTTTTAAAGTCCAGACATAATAATATCAAATATGTGAGTTTCACAATGTAGGGCAATGTCTGAAATGGCGTTTTGAAGAAAGACCCACAGCGGCTTTGAATAGGCTAATTCCAGCCGACGGGCAGCCAACAACCCGTCGCACGACGATACCAGCTCGGCGGAATATTTGCGTAAGCCTAATAAAAAGAATTCCAAAGCCACCAGACAGTTAAAACCTGTGAATGTTTGTATATCAGACCTCCGAAACACTTTTTTTTAGGGTAATGCTGATACCCTGAGGATTATCAGGCCTTTGGGGCTTTTCTGACTACCACTAACGGTTGTCATATTATTTTCCCATAGTAAGTATTTATAGTCCAGATGGACCGACGATCTTAAGAGGGCGGCTGGGTCAGCCTGCATGCGGAAGGCGGAGAACCGGGTGTTGTGGCGCGATTTGGGAGAGGCCTATGTCCAGCAGTGGACTGCGATAGACTGATTTGATTGATTGAAGTATTTATATAGGACTACGCAGGTATTGGACAAGGATTGGACAGAGATGTAGCGATAGACCTATAGTTCGTTGGTATGTTTAGGTCCGATGTAGTTGGGGGTAAGCATTGGCTTACCCTCAACCCGGTTTAGTTATTGTACTAAACCGGGTACAAAATGAAATTCTGAACTCAATTTCAACACTCGAATCGACCTGGCATCAAACCCAGTACCTCACACTTAGCAACCGCAGTGATTAGATCAAACAAGCAATTCTATATTTTTGTTTTGCTTAAGTTCTAGATTGGATACGTCATTAAAAGGAGGTTTTATCTTAACAGAAAAACACGACTTAATTGGGAGTCATGCTCATCAGCTAGCACTAGACCAACGAGTTCATATTATTATAAGAAAATAAACAATAAAGTTCCGAGCACAAATTATGAAAAATAAAACCTCTTTTCTAAAAAACGAGACAAAAGAGTCCCCATTGATATTTTATAAAGGGACAGTTTTGTATTGTGGCTTATAATTAAAGTGGCGGATTTACAGAAAAACAAAGGAGCCATTGAAGACGCGACTTTTCATGGGGAAGCTATTGTCTAATGGTGGATGACAGACCATTATAATGCGCAGGTGCTACTGTCTTTGATGTTGCACGCTGCCATTTTGTGCCCTCGTTTTCTTTGCGAAAGAAAGAGAGAGGGAGACTGTATTATCTTTAATGCACTTAACAAAAAACAATTACAAAATGTTTAGATGACGGCTTGATCAGAATTAGAATCATTTAAAGACCTCGAGTGTCTCGGAGAGCACGTAAGCTGTCTTGGAAATGTATGGCACGTTTGTGGTCGTGTTTAGTCTCCTGTCAGAAGGAGTGAAGTTAGGCTCATGCTGAATATAAGTTGTATGAAGGTTGGTATTATTATAGCATGGTTGGCTATTACATTAAGGAGTACCAATTTGAAATTCTTGGTTGCTTCTAAGTGTTTTACAAGGCTGCCAAAAAAAGAGTGTAAGTGTTGTATGTGTGAGTGGTTCATGTCTAAATGTGATTTTTTATTCCATCAAAACTTTTGAATGCCTGAACAGATTTGGATGTATACATCGATCCGGGATGATGAATCCCGAATGACACTGGCTATAATTTTTGTTGAAAAAAATATGGTGGCAGTACCTATGGCTCCATTTTCTATTGATATTATTTCAAAATAAAACAAACAAAAATAAAAAATCACTAAAATGTATAAAATTAAAATAAATAACTAAAACACTTAAAAACCACTTTTTATTTCTTTTTTTGGGCAGGCATGTTTATAATAATTGTTTTAATTTTATCTTCATTTAATTTGACATACAACTTCGAGAAGTTTTTGCACAAAAATATGTGAAGCACGTGTCGATCTTAGCGGCTTGTTCAAACAATATGATAAGCAAACAAGGGAGCGATGTCGACGGCACAATATTTGAAGATCATTATGAGTAGGTGTTTGAGAACGCGTAGGAAGGATCTTAAGATAATCTAATGAATAACAACTTATATAACAGAAGACTGTATTAGCTCTAGAAAACGAAAATGTTCATTTTCTTTTGTCTTATATAACAAACCTAACCTACATGGTACCTACTCAGATTACATACTATCATACTAATATTATAAATGTGAAAGTTTGGATGTTTGTTTGTTTGTTTATTTGTTACTCAATCACGCAAAAACGGCTGAACCGATTTGCATGAAATTTGGTACCCTAATAGTATGTGACCGGGAATAAAGTATAGGCTAATTTTTACCCCAGAAAAATGTGGGAATATCCCGGAAATCCCGTAAATCCCGTAAAACTAATATCTTACGGGATTCGAATGAAATTTCATACACACATAGTACGTGACCGGGAATAACAAATAGGATATATTTTACCCCAGAAAAATGTGGGAATATCCCGAAAATCCCGAAAAACGTATAGCTTACGGGATTTGAATGAAATTTCATACACACATAGTACGTGACCGGGAATAACAAATAGGATTTATTTAACCCCAGAAAAATTTGGGAATATCCCGGAAATCCCGAAAAACTGATATAGGAGAACTACTTAGGTATGGGATTTGAATGAAATTTCATACACACATAGTATGTGACCGGGAATAACAAATAGGATATATTTTACCCCAGAAAAATGTGGGAATATCCCGGAAATCCTGAAAAACGAATATCTTACGGGATTTGAATGAAATTTCATACACACAGTATGTGACCGGAATAACAAATAGGGTATATTTTACCCCAGAAAAATGTGGGAATATCCCGGAAATCCCGGAAAAACGAATATAGGAGAACTACTTACGGGATTTGAATGAAATTTCATACAGACACAGTATGCGACCTGGAATAACAAATAGGATACATTTTACCCCAAAATTACGTGGGAATTCCCAGAAAACTTATTTAGGAGACCTACTTACGGGATTTAAATGAAATGTTGGTACACTAATAGTTTGTGATTGGCGCTGGCATATTGAACACTTCTTTTCTCGGAACAAAGCGGGAATTTCCCTAACATTCGAGTATTTCTTATCCCATGAATACAATCCGACAACAATTGTGTAACTAAGTCTAGGCTTACGAAGTCGCGGGTAAAAGCTAGTTTATAATATTATGTATGTGAAAAAATGATCATAAAATCTATTAGAAAGTCTTATAAGTTATCTATAGGTGGGTACCTATAGACTAGAGCATTTGCTAGAGCATTATATTGTAATGTAACGTTTTTACGAATGGTACAATACACAAAATGCCCAGTTTTCTAAAAACATTTCCATGTAATGTAACGTTTTTGCGAATGGTTGACGCTGTGTTCGACGGCTTACGGCGAATGAACATAAACCTGTTCCATTTCTTAAGTTCACCGACTACACTGCCCTTCAAACCGAAACACATATCATTATGTTGTAACATTATTTCTTACCGGCAGAATATAATTTGGTAATGGTTTAGTAGTCGTAAGCGTGTTTGCTTGGCTTGAGGACTTCGTCCGATTCCCAAATCGAGCAAGTAAGTATTATTTTTATTTGAAACTTGACAACACGTTTGGCGTAGCGGCTGAGCGATCGGCTTCTGCGCCACAGGCTGTGGATTCGATCCCAGCACGGAACAAAAATATATGTATGATCTACATGTAATTGTTCCGGGTCTGGGTGTTTGTGCATATGAAAGTTTTTTTTTGTAAACGCACCCACGATACAGGAGAAAATCCTAGTGTGGGGCAATGTTCTTTAGAAAATAAAAAAACAGTAGGTAGCAGTTCGAAGTTTGGATTTATACCCGGTTAAATGCCGTTGGTCCCGGTTGTCATACGAACACCTATGACAATCGTTATTAGTAGTCAGAAGCCCAAAAAGCCTGACAACCAGTCTATCGTCATCGTCAAGATATCGGTATTGCCCAGAAATTGAGTTGCGGAGGTCTGATGGCAGTCGCTTCGTGTAAAATACTGATATTCAGCCGCATCTGGTTAGACTGGGAGCCGACCCCAACATCAAGGGCGTAGCTAGGATTTTGTTAAGGGAGGGCAGGCGTAGACAAAACAAGAATATAATATTTAAGGCAAATGCTGCGTGAGCAATGCAACAGTGGCCGTACCACAACCTGTCATTGCGATCGTTTTCCGATTGAGAGAGAGGGATGTCGCACTGTAAAATAAATATCGCCATCCCTTTCTTACAACCTAAAAATGATCGCTTTAACACGTTGTGGTATGCCCACCGGTTACATTAAAAATGAAAAACGAATCTAGATTCCATTCATATAACAATCTTACAAAATTCGCCCGTTAATAGAATCAATTTTGTTTTTGTTTATTAATAGTCTACTTAAGTAGCAATACTTTACGATTTGTGAGCATTCCTGCATCTCCTATGGGCAGCTCCGCCCCCCCTGCCTGTACCTTGCCCTCCATAGTGGCTCGGATAATGACATAAAATCAACAATAATCTTTATCTTGCCGATTTTAAGAAAAATACAAATGTTACGATCTCTTATGACGTCAGCACAGAAATAAGAGCCATAACTAAGCTATATTTCCCCATGAATGGTCGCAATTACGACTGTATCATCAAAATCATATAAAATTTTATTAGCCCAGCTGCGGGAGATGGCTATGACATTTAGAATAGGTAAACAGCGTCTGGAGTTATTGAAATGTAAGGGCTGTGGCACAGCGATACCGTAGCGATGCAAATGGACGCGATCGCCATGATCAACTCATATACTGTCCCAGATAGCTATGACATGTAGAATAGGTAAACAGCGTCTGGAGTTATTGAAATGTGTCAGAGCATACACATTTCAATAACTCCACTCGCATGCACAGCGATACCGTAGCGATGCAAAATGAACGCGATCATCATCATCAATACTGTACCACTGCTGGGCACGGGTCTCCTCTCAGGTTGAGAGGGGTTCGAATTGAAAAAAAAAATTGTGTTGGATAGTCCATTTATTGAGTAAAGGCTAAATAATATCACTCTACGGTCAATAGGAGCCGTGCAAAAAATAAAAGATGCGGGTGACACCGGGGGCAGTTATAAAATGTTGGTGATACTAACTAAATGTTCACCTACCAAGTCCGGTACGACATAGTAGGTAGGACTTTTAATCACTCGATATCTATTTCTTACAAACTTAATTGTTTATTAATAACTATTAATAACCTGAACAGTTTTATCATTTTATCATCATTGGCTATTACAAAAAAAACACACGATTCACATGTATTGTATCCTCTTAAAATGAGTCGAAAACCGTTTTGAAGATAAATGGGTAATTCATTTGCATACACAAACAAACAACCTTTCACTTAAAAAGAGTTGGAATAATATTAATTGTATTCCATTGCAACTGTCAAATTTTTGATAAAAGAACGACAGAAATAATAGGAGGACGGTATATCGGGCGGCGTTTTTGTGCGTGTGTTTTGAGAGTGCTAGTCATTCTGTTTGACTCCTGCGCTAGGGTGATTTGGTCGTCAGGGTAAGTGAGTGCGCGCCTTGGGCGGCGCACTCTACTTATCTGAGAGGGTTTGTAGTCTACGCTACTGACCACAAGGGGATTAGGGTGAAGGGGGGCCAAATCGAAATAGCGCTTAGAGGCGCGTTTCATAAACTGCTTGATGGTAGGCAGTTTTAGGTCTAAGGATGAGCCGCGCTAGGGTTGTCGTCCGTATTTATACTAACATTGCGCGTGATGTATGTCAATAAGTTTTGAGGTTAAGATTTAAACTATGTAAATAATGAATTTAACAATCTTTTAAAGCATAATTCAAGCATGCAGGAAACTGTGTAACAAATTAATAAACTGGAAAAATATTAGTGTTTCCTGACAATCTTTAAATAAATCATAAATAAAACAATAATTATAATGATTATATGCTTCGTATAATGCATTTGCGCCGATATATATTATTATACATATATATAAGAGAGGTAGGGCATAGTGGGAGTACTTCCACTCAAAGCTGGAGCTGCCCAACTGGGGAAGTACCACCACCTTGCAGAAAGTCGAAGTGAGATATCACTGCTTTGAGCTGTGTTGTGTTCCTTACGGTGAGCAAGGTTGCCAGTGTTCCGCAAGGAAACGTTGAGTTGGTAGTGGGGAGGACAACCCTACCCATATACTGCCAGCCATACTATTCCTCTTTCGTTTTACAGGGTAGGCAACGCGCAAGTGATACCCCTGGTGGTACTACCAAACAAACATTCGGAACACCTGATTGTAAACGGTAACGCTTATTATCAGGTGAGCCAAATGCTTGTTTGCCACCTTAGAGATATAAAAAAAAAAACTTGAGAGGTGTCAAGGGACACCCGGATGGAACGAAGTTCCTTTCATTAAAATTTAATAATTAAAAATAAAAAAACCTGTATACACTCAACAATTCACAACGCGCGAAAAAAGTAAGAATACGCGTAAGAATTTTTTCCGTCTAGCCCCCTTTCACAACGCGCGATAAGGAACTTCGTTCCAAAAACTTAATATTATAAATGCGAAAGTAACTCTGTCTGTCTTTTACGCTTTCACGCCTAAACCGCTCAACCGATTTTGATGAGATGCGGTACAGGGATAAAATAGACCATGGAGAAGGACATAGGTTACAAAAACTTATTTTGCTTTAAAGAGCCCTTTGGGATGCGGGTGAAACTGTGGGCAACAGCTAATAAAAGTATATACATTTTAAGTAATATACATCATCATCATCATCAACCTATATACCTACTGTCCCACTGCTGGGCACGGGTCTTCTCTCATATTGAGAGGGATTAGGCTATAGTCCACCACGCTGGCCTAGTGCGGGTTGGCAGACTTCACAAACCGTCGAGAAAAATCTCTAAGGTATGCAGGTTTCCTCACGATGTTTTCCTTCACCGTTTAAGCGAGTGATAATTAATTATTAATACGCACATGAATTCGAAAAGTCAGAGGTGCGCGCCTTGGGTTCGAACTCGAGACTTTCGACTTGGCAGTCCAATGGTCATACCACTAGGCTATCACTGCTTCAGTAATATACAGTATTAAAAAAAAAAATAAGCAATTGAACCGGGCACTTTAAACGCTCGCCATTTTGGCGCGCTTGGTGTGGCGTCATAGTCTATCACAAAAATCACAAACACTCCTACAATAAAATAAAAAATAAATAAGACTACACTCCTACAACAGTTTGTTGTGAGCAAACACTACGCAATCAGTGATATTAACATTTGGTGTCATAGACTTTTACGTCATATTCGCTTTGACAATTCGTCGCGTTTCAAATATTTGAAATTCCTTCGGCAATATCACACATTTCTTAAATTAAATTAAAAAAACTTAAAGTAAATTCTTAGTCAAAAAAAAATTAATAAAAAAATATGAAGACACAATTCTTAAGTACAGTGGCCAGCACATCAAGTTACCCTAATCTGTCAAATTTCTTTGATAGATTTTCAACATTAATGTAAAGTATTAAGATTCATTTTCAATTGAGAAAATTTGACAGTTTTGGATAGCTTGAACTGCTGGCCTGTACCTAATACAAGTTTCTAAAAAAAAAAATTTGTTCTCACAAAATATCACAAGCACATTTGTTATTGTCAATGTATTTTTTGTAAACGGTAACCGTTGTGCCGACTGCCTTCAGTTCGATTCCCACGTGGGACAAATATTTGTGTGATTCACAGATATTTGTCTTAAGTTTCTACGTACTTTGTCTTAGTTAGTGTGTTTTTAAGACCCCCTACGATACAGGAATTGTTCCGCAGTGCGATCTTTAAAAAAATACCGCCATACTAATGTATTTCCGCCCAAAAAGTGACTGATGTTTGTGTCATGAAGCTATGGGGAGTGACTTATGCGATATACTCAAAGCATTTATGACATTAATTTGTAGACCTATTTTACCGTTGAAGTTGAAAGAACACAGAGGTCAAGTTACAGTGGTAGACTTGAAAGCACCGACCTTGATATTTCACTGGAGCTAGGAATGTGTATGTAGTACAAATATCGTTCGATACAAGGGTCAGGGGTTAATGACCTTGCTTTGCTAGAAAAACGAAGATAAATTACATATTTTTTGAGCATTTTTGTCATAGAATTTACCTTCTTCTTCTTTCTACGAGCCTTTTTTTCTCAATCATATTGGGGTCGGTTTCCAGTCTAACCAGATGCGGCTGAATATCAGTATTTTACACGAAGCAACTGTCATCATGAAATGATATTTATTTTCTGTAAAACCACCGAATCTGAAGAAACACCGAAACAAACTCAGGTCTCTTTTAAAGTCCAGACATAATAATATCAAATATGTGACTTTCACAATGTAGGGTAATGTCTGAAATGGCCTTTTGAAGAAAGAGCCACAGCGGCTTTGAGTAGGCTAATTCCAGCCGACGGCACGCATGCATCAGTCATTGTGTAGCTCGACCATATTAGAGGGAGCTCAACAACCCGTCGCACGACGATACCAGATCGGCGGAATATTTGCGTAAGCCTAATAAAAAGAATCCCAAAGCCACCAGACAGTTAAAACCTGTGAATGTTTGTATATCAGACCTCCGAAACACTTTTTTTTAGGGTAATGCTGATACCCTGAGGATTATCAGGCCTTTGGGGCTTTTCTGACTACCACTAACGGTTGTCATATTATTTTCCCATAGTAAGTATTTATAGTCCAGATGGACCGACGATCTTAAGAGGGCGGCTGGGTCAGCCTGCATGCGGAAGGCGGAGAACCGGGTGTTGTGGCGCGATTTGGGAGAGGCCTATGTCCAGCAGTGGACTGCGATAGACTGATTTGATTGATTGAAGTATTTATATAGGACTACGCAGGTATTGGACAAGGATTGGACAGAGATGTAGCGATAGACCTATAGTTCGTTGGTATGTTTAGGTCCGATGTAGTTGGGGGTAAGCATTGGCTTACCCTCAACCCGGTTTAGTTATTGTACTAAACCGGGTACAAAATGAAATTCTGAACTCAATTTCAACACTCGAATCGACCTGGCATCAAACCCAGTACCTCACACTCAGCAACCCCAGTGATTAGATCAAACAAGCAATTCTATATTTTTGTTTTGCTTAAGTTCTAGATTGGAAACGTCATTAAAAGGAAGTTTTATCTTAATAAAACTTGAAAAACACTTGACTTAATTGGGAGTCATGCTCATCAGCTAGCACTAGACCAACGAGTTCATATTATTATAAGAAAATATACAATAAAGTTCCGAGCACAAATTATGCAAAATAAAACCTCTTTTCTAAAAAGCGAGACAAAAGAGTCCCCATTGATATTTTATAAAGGGACAGTTTTGTATTGTGGCTTATAATTAAAGTGGCGGATTTACAGAAAAACAAAGGAGCCATTGAAGACGCGACTTTTCATGGGGAAGCTATTGTCTAATGGTGGATGACAGACCATTATAACGCGCAGGTGCTACTGTCTTTGATGTTGCACGCTGCCATTTTGTGCCCTCGTTTTCTTTGCGAAAGAAAGAGAGAGGGAGACTGTATTATCTTTAATGCACTTAACAAAAAACAATTACAAAATGTTTAGATGACGGCTTGATCAGAATTAGAATCATTTAAAGACCTCGAGTGTCTCGGAGAGCACGTAAGCTGTCTTGGAAATGTATGGCACGTTTGTGGTCGTGTTTAGTCTCCTGTCAGAAGGAGTGAAGTTAGGCTCATGCTGAATGTAAGTTGAATGAAGTTTGGTATTATTATAGCATGGTTGGCTATTACATTAAGGAGTACCAATTTCAAATTGTTGGTTGCTTCTAAGTGTTTTTACAAGGCTGCCAAAAAAAGAGTGTATATTATCAAGGTTCATGTCTAAATGTGATTTTTTATTCCATCAAAACTTTTGAATGCCTGAACAGATTTGGATGTATACATCGATCCGGGATGATGAATCCCGAATGACACTGGCTATAATTTTTGTTGAAAAAAATATGGTGCAGTACCTACCTATGGCTCCATTTTCTATTGATATTATTTCAAAATAAAACAAACAAAAATAAAAAATCACTAAAATGTATAAAATTAAAATAAATAACTAAAACACTTAAAAACTGCTTTTTATTTCTTTTATTGGGCAGGAATGTTTATATTGTTTTAATTTTATCTTTATTTAATTTGACATACAACTTCGAGAAGTTTTTGCACAAAAATATGTGAAGCACGTGTCGATCTTAGCGGCTTGTTCAAACAATATGATAAGCAAACAAGGGAGCGATGTCGACGGCACAATATTTGAAGATCATTATGAGTAGGTGTTTGAGAACGCGTAGGAAGGATCTTAAGATAATCTAATTAATAACAACTTACATAACAGAAAACTGTATTAGCTGTAGAAAACGAAAATGTTTATTTCCTTTTGTTTTCTTTAACAAACCTAACCTACATGGTACTCACATTACATTGTAATGTAACGTTTTTATGAATGGTACAGTGGCCAGCACCTCAAGCTACCACAATCTGTCAAATATCTTTGATTGATTTTCAACAGTAATATAAAGTAATAAGGTTCATATTCAATAGGGAAAATTTTACAGTTTTGGATAGCTTGACCTGCTGGCGTCTATACAATACAGGCAAATGCTCAGTTTACTAAAAAGATTTCCATAATGTAACGTTCTTGCGAATGGTCGACGCTGTGTTCGAAGTTGCTCACAGCTAGTGAACTTAAAAGTACCTGTAAAGGATTCAGCAAAACCTGCCCAAATGATGCACCGAGGGTACACTTATTGGAAAAAATACCCTGTATTACGCTGATTAATACTCTAGTCATACTTTTTTTTATGCTCACTAGGGGATGAGAAAAAATAACTTTAAAATTGAAAAAACGCACGCCATTTTAACACTAGTAACTTTAACAGTCTCATAGTGATTTCATAGTAAAAACTGTCAACTTGACAGCTTGGGCTGAGTTGTATGGACTTTTGACAACCACTTTTCTTAAGTTCACCGGTTTGAAGTTTGAAGGGCAGTGTATGCCCTTCAAACTTCAAACCGAAACACATTAGAATATAATTTGGTAATGTGGTGGTTTAGTAGTCGTAAGCGTGTTTGCTTGGCTTGAGGACTTCGTTCGATTCCCAAATCGAGCAAGTAAGTATTAGTTTTATTTGAAACTTGACAACACGTTGTCAAGTGTTAGTGTTAGTGTGGTGTTACATTAAAAATGATAAACGAATCTAGATTCCATTCATATAACAATCTTATAAAATTCGCCCGTCAATAGAATCAATTTTGTTTTTGTTTATTAATAGGCTACTTAAGTAATAATACTTTACGATTTGTGAGCATTCCTGCATCTGCTATGGGCAGCTACCACCCCCCTGCCTGTACCTTGCCCTCCATAGTGGCTCGGATCATGACATAAAATGAACAATAACCTTTAACTTGCCGATTTTAAGAATAATACAAGTGTTACGATCTCTTATGACGTCAGCACAGAAAGAGCCATAACTAAGCTATATTTTCCCATGAATGGTCGCAATTACGACTGTATCATCAAAATCATATAAAATTTTATTAGCCCAGCTGCGGGAGATGGCTATGACATTTAGAATAGGTAAACAGCGTCTGGAGTTATTGAAATGTAAGGGCTGTGGCACAGCGATACCGTAGCGATGCAAATGGACGCGATCGTCATGATCAACTCATATACTGTCCCAGATAGCTATGACATGTAAAATAGGTAAACAGCGTCTGGAGTTATTGAAATGTGTCAGAGCATACACATTTCAATAACTCCACTCGCATGCACAGCGATACCGTAGCGATGCAAAATGAACGCGATCATCATCATCAATACTGTACCACTGCTGGGCACGGGTCTCCTCTCAGGTTGAGAGGGGTTCGAATTGAAAAAAAAATTTGTGTTGGATAGTCCATTTATTGAGTAAAGGCTAAATAATATCACTCTACGGTCAATAGGAGCCGTGCAAAAAATAAAAGACGCGGGTGAAACCGGGGGCAGTTATAAAATGTTGGTGATACTAACTAAATGTTCACCTACCAAGTCCGGTACGACATAGTAGGTAGACTTTTAATCACTCGATATCTATTTCTTACAAACTTAATTGTTTATTAATAACTATTAATAACCTGAACAGTTTTATCATTTTATCATCATTGGCTATTACAAAAAAAACACACGATTCACATGTATTGTATCCTCTTAAAATGAGTCGAAAACCGTTTTGAAGATAAATGGGTAATTCATTTGCATACACAAACAAACAACCTTTCACTTAAAAAGAGTTGGAATAATATTAATTGTATTCCATTGCAACTGTCAAATTTTTGATAAAAGAACGACAGAAATAATAAGATATAACTTACCCGCGCCACCGCCGCGCCGCCACTGTTACTGCGATGTTCGATTTTCAAATTTGGCACAAGCACTGTTAACAAGGTCATAGTTTTTATTTCAAACAAATAGGTAGGCACTGTTAATTTATTTAAGTGTCCAAGAACAACAGTTTTCCTATTATGTCTATCACTTTGTTTCTTGACAACAGCTGTTATGTCAAATCATATACCTACGCTTGGAAAGTTTTTATTTCACAATTGGCTAAATATAAGAACCACTCCGGTCTTTGTAAAATACTTTATTAGGCAAATTTACAATAAATCAATGTTTTAGACAGCACGTCATATTCCTTGAACTTCTCGCACACAAGTGGTGACGCACGTAAAAGTTTGACAGTATCGAACAGATGTTAAAATATGACGATACCCGCAAAATTTCATAATGCTAAATTTCGACTAACTTGATTATAATCAATAAAACCACTTTTTACTTTCGGACCCTTTACAGCGTCCATGGTCACGGATAGACTGAGGTGGTAGGCGTCTTGATGATATAATTACTGACAGCTACCCTACATTTTTATTGTTAAATGATATTTATTTCTTTTAAAGACACTTTTACTAGTCAATATTTAATTAATACTACATGGCGCTCGCATTTCCTAGCTGACGACCTCGGAGAAGAAACGCTGAAACAAACTCAAAGAATCGGTAGTTTGCGTTACTTACTTTTTAGGTAGATGTAGACTATTTTCTTAAAGGTACCTTATATTGATTTCTGATATTTACGCGAATATTATACATTGAAATAAAACTACTTTTTTACGGATTTTATCGCGTATATTGATATTATCAGCATTATATCAGATTTGATAAACCACAAATACTTGCGAAGGAAAGTCGATACCTACCCAGGATGATTCGTGAAGCTATTGAAATTAAAAAACATCCACATTTCAATAGAGAAGATGGCTGGGTCTTACCACCTGCTTGGAATCCTGTTATTTATAGATTCTATTAAACCAAAATCCAGGCCTACAACTGCAAGACCAAAGGATACTGTGAGCTCGTTCTGCGTGAATCGGATTGCCAATAATTAACAACTAAAACATGATCATTGAATATTGTTACTTTAAAAGAGACCATGATTCTCTGAGTTTGTTTCGGCGTTTCTTCTCAGAGGTCATCAGCTAGGAAATGCCAGCTCCATCTAGTTTTAATTAATAATTAGTAATAAATGTCATTGATCATGTAACAATAAAAAATGTAGGGTAGCTGTCAGTAATTATATCATCAAGACGCCCACCACCTCAGTCTATCCGTGACCATGGACGCTGTAAAGGGTCCGAAACGTCGGGATTAATAATATCGCGTAGGTAACGCGATAAAATCCGTAAAAAGTAGTTTTATTTCAAGGTACCTTATATATTATGGATGTAACGATGCTTATTTTTTTCCGAAACTGGTACCGATTCTCATAGTAAATAATTGGTGATACATCGGTATGACGTTAGTCTATATTAATTAATTATTATCCTATTCGAGGCTTAGTTATAACTTCACTGATAAACTGCAAGGTTAAGCTGCACTAGCCGCGGTCAGTCTATTGATAGGTGACCATTGTTAGGTAACACATACAGATCCCTCCGTGGTTCGGAGAGGTCTAAATCTGCCTCGGCTTTACGTGCTTTCCGCTCCCAGTTTTCATGCGAAAATCAAGGACAATGGTTAGTGGTAGTCAGAAGCCCAAAAAGCTTGACAACCAGTCTATCCTCAGGGTATCGGTATTTCTCAGATAATTGGGTTGTGGAGCCGCATCTAGATAATCTGGAAGCCGACCCCAACATAGTTGGAAAAAGGCTCGAGGATCATTGATCGTGTTCGGGAAAAATGCTGACAGAAGAGTTTCAAAAACAAACACTCCAATATAATTTTCATAATATTTTATTTCGCAACTATTATAATCACATAAATAGTTTGAAAATTTACCAAAACATCGAATAAACGTATACTGTTATACAAAGTAATCTACATGAACTACATTGACATATTATGTAAAACACAACACCTCATATCTATTCAGTTTACAGAAGAAAATGCTCAGACTTTAAGAATATTATTTATAATACGTTGGTACTTGACGATGTTGCTGATATGAAAATGGTTAGGGAAATTCAAATGTAAACACAAACCAGTAATACAACTTAGTTCAGTTTACGAAATATAATTACAATATGATTCATACGTCTGCACAAAGGGCCAGGAATTCAATACAATTACAATCCATTTATTAATAATTATTACATTGTTTCAGAAATCGTATAAACCTAAAAATATTTAATTACATACATAAAATTACAATTAATAAATTAAATATCTTAAGTACTTACCATTATTAAAATAAATTATATCATTGATTAATTCATAGTAACCTTTTTTTTATCATTACGAAATGAAAAAGGAAAGTTTAAGGTTACAATAAAAAATTATAAGTGATCGATCAAAATAGTAGCAACCCTTGCGCAGAAATGCCTGTTATATTCCAGTATAAGTTGATCTCGCATTGTATTGACAATTCGTATACTCAGAGGTCAGCATATACTGGATATGGCCAATCGAGAATCAAAATTTGTTTTATTTTTTTATTTAAAGTCACTATATTATGTAATTTTCAAAATAAACTTTATTACGAACCAGTGTATTTTTTTATAGAAGAAAGTAAATTTTTATTTACTTAAAAATTTCGTCTGAAGTCTACAGGAGCAGAATGTATTTTCCAATCACAAGAAATAGACAATCTCTATTTTTTCTGTTCGTGACTGTTGTGTTAAATATAGAAACATAGTTAGTTTTACATAACGAATCCTGTCTGAGATCGAATTTTTCTTTTGATAGGTGATTGAACCTTTAAATTCACAAAAGTTGCACTACTGTGTTTTATGTACTGTGGCTAAAAAGCCGGAGGCAGGTGGCAGATATCCATTAGGAGAGTAACAAGTCGCCCGCCCCTGTACCGTAGATATACACAAGACTTCACAGCAGTAACATCATCAATTACCCAAGCCAGAAGACATAGAAAGATTACTTAGTTTAAATAAATTTAACACAAGTGAATTTGTGCATTTTGGATTTTAAACCCCTCTTTGCGACTCGACAATATATATTACGTAGAAAAATTATGTGAGTCTTAGTATGGAAATATGACAAAATAAAATTATAATTTGAGTTTCATTGACTGCCTCATTAGTCTAGTGGTCCTAAGCGCGACTGCTACGCTAGAGGTCCTGGGTTCGATCCCCAGGTCGAGCAAAGTGTTATTGGGTTTTTCTATGAAATTCTCAGTAGCAGCTCGGAGTCTGGATTTGTGCCCGGTTAATGGCAATAGGCTCGCCCCCTATTACATGGGACCTAAAACATACCGGCGAAATGTGGGTGTACATTAGTACACCTCTGCCTAACCCTTCGGGGAATACAGGCGTGATGGTGTGTGTGTGAGTTTCATTTTAACACATTTTCAAGAAGATATTCAATACAAAGTATTAAGAACTTTCAGACTGATCATAATTTAAGTATAAACACAGTTACTACTTACATCGTTATGATCCCATTACAAGAAATGTTTTGTGCCCAGTTAGCATATGGCATATATATTTCCGTGACAAATAATAATATTCTGGCTTCTGTAATATAGAAATTGATAAGAAAGTAGCTTTGTTTTGTGCCAAATATGCATATGGCATATTATGTTTGCGTGAGAAATATATTTTGGCTTCTGTCATAATAGACATTGACAAGAAATATAACTTATTTGAATGCCAAATTGGCATATGGTATATTTATTTCCGTGACAAATAATATATTCTGACTTCTGAAAAAAAAAATATATGTATATATTCTGACTTCTGTCATAAAGATATTGACAAGAAACGTAACTTTGTTTTGAACCGAATTGGCATGTTTGCGTGACAAATATATTCTGCTCATATCTCGTTACTATCAACTAATTTACACCCTAGCTATTCTCAGAGTGAGGGAGGTTAGATTTTAGACTGTGACAGTAGTTTAGTGCAAAAGTTCACACGCCATCTAGAAAATCTCTCAACCCTTGTGAAGATAATTGAATAATACGCACATGATTTTTAATATTTTGTAATGTCTACCTTGCATCTAAACTAACTCAAATCTGATCTGCTACCTGGTCATATTACTAGACTTTGACTGAATATCAATCAGAATGGGGTCTTTCTGAATAACCCCGTATGTTGAATGTCTGCCTATAATACTCGTCACTTTGACGTCATAATTATGTCATACAATTTTATGTATGTATGTTATTCGAAAATATAGTTATTATAACCCCCCTACTCGACTGGAGGTATCTCCCCTTTCAGAATTAATCTGTTCTGAAATTGAAATATGGTTACTTGAGATAAGAAGACATAACGATTAGCATGATTTAATTATGTTTTTACTCTGGGCGAGGCGTCGAAGCCCGCAAAAGATTTATTCATAAGCCGTTAGATTTTTAAAAAGAAAATTTAAAATTGGAATTGTATTCAAATTTAAATTGCGTTCGAGAATAAGTTCATTAATTTAATACTCACAAAAAGGGGTTAGAAGACATTGTGTTGAATAAATGCACAATTACACGTTATCACAACAAGAATCTTGCGCACGCGGCGTCTATTATAGGTACTTTTAAAGCTCGATCTCCCTTTGAGGGAATGTTGGAGTACGTGCGAATTTTCCGAAAATATACGTCATTTTTAGTCGCAAGCGTTCGAAAATTAAATGGAAGATGTGACATATTAAATAGCAAGTATTTACTGTTCCATTTTCAAATTCGTGTTTTATACCCAAATTGATAGATAGAGTAACAGAGTACAATAATTGTCGCATGAGTACATTTGGCGGTCATTTCATTTTGACGTTCGATTTTCAAACTAAGCCCCGTGGAGTGGAAGCCGATCCCAACATTCGGATTGAATTCGGGTGCGGATTCTGGCTTAAAACAACATAATTCCATATTGAGATAGCACAAGTCCAAGTAATAAAAAAAAAACAAATATAGAGTAAGAAGAAAAACAAAGCAACAGATTTCTCCAGCGGGCTTTTAATTAATCTGTACAATACATCTGATTAATGAATATAACACTTTTCTTTCTTTATTTCCTTCCTTCTTCCGCATAAAACTTTTTTACCATTCATTTATTTTTGACTTTGTCTTGACTATTCTATGAAATATTTTTGTAAATATCAGACCTGGCTATTTTTTAATTCATCGGGGAATACCAAGAGCCAATTATTTACAACTAGCGACCCGTCCCCGCTTCGCACGGGTGAAATGTACTAATAACATACATGTATTATACATTATAAACCTTCCTCTTGAATCACTCTATCTATTAAAAAACCGCATCAAAATCCGTTGCGTAGTTTTAAAGATTTAGGGACAGAGAAAGCGACTTTGTTTGATACTATGTAGCGATAGTGATGATGATGATAGAAACATAATTAGATAGTTCGAGCAAAGTATAACATGGAAGCTGGAAGAAACATACCGGAAAACTGTGGGTGTTTGACGTCTGCCTTACCCTTCGGGGAATACAGGCGTGATGGTATATTTTGAGACTAATTACGCACGTAAACACAAAACTAAAAGAATAAAAAATTTAAAGAACTGGGTCACTTAGAATAAAAGGTAGGAGAAGAATTTTCTGAGAAAATTTCTCCAATCACAGCTCGAATTTTGTTGAAACAGTATCTGAAATATTAACGAAAAGGTGGAAAATTAAGCCTTCTTGAAACCCGCAACGAACTTAATTAGAGGAAAGTAGGAGGTAGGAATTAAAATTTATAATTCTTCCTCGGATTGAAATTGTTTAATTAGTGAAAACCAACCTTAAGTTAGTACAAATTAAGAGTTGTATCGGGTTGTGCTTACATATTTTGTGACTGTTTTAGGATTACGAGTAATGTAGTACTTAAGTTGATCACTAGACGCGATAAAATACGGACAGTAGGAGGTATCTGTGTTTTTTTAAATCTAGCAATAAAAAATCTAACTAGGGAAAAATTAGTAGTTACTTCTTTTTAAAAATATTTCGCGCCAGAGGAGTGTGAGATTAGAATGAGTGTAGAAATCTTAAATTTATGAATTTTTTTTTAATACTTCATGTACAAAACAAAATTGTTGTAGAAAGGCGGACGTAATGCCATTAGGCATTCTCTCCCAGTCAACCTTATTATAATTAATTAACAATTACATTGCCGTGCACGACTGGGTCCACGATAATATATAACAACTGTTAACATTGTGGAGTGCAATAAAAAACGTTATGAGTACCGAGTACTTAACAAGTACAGACCCCAGCAGCTCAAGCTATCCAAAACTGTCAAATTTCTTTGATTGATTTTCAACTTTAATACAAAACAATAAGGTTCGTATTCAATTGGGAAAACTTGACAGTTTTGGATAGCTAGAGCTGCTGGGGTCTGTACATGGCTCATGACATGAAAACGCCGACAAATACAACGGGACAGTAGGCTGAGATGATATCTTGTCACGGCCGTAAAGAATGTCAGGAATCCCACGGTACGTCTCGCGGTCTTCATTTTTTTTAAAGTACAGAAATCCAAATGGACTGATGAGGCGCCATGGTATGTCGGACTCCTACTGACTAAAAATCGCACTTGCCTTTAGCGTATAGAGGTCGAAGTCAAGTGCGGTTTAAAAAAATAAAGACCGAGATGGCATGGACATGACGTAAAGAATTATTATTGTTCTTTTTCTTAGCAAATTCGCACATACCCCAAACCGATTTGTTTCCTATCTAAATATTAAGAAACTCAGTAAAATGAAAATAATTGGTAAAAAAAGATAGTTTAAAAAGTTCGTAGTACTTACAAAATAGACGTAGACAAAGAATTATACAAAGTCTTAATCAAGGACTAGTTATCATGAAGACACGTTTTTTTTTGTTTTACTAATATTTTAGAAGACATTTTTATTTTGTGCCAATGAAAAAAATTTGAAATGATATTTTTTTATTAGATTTGAGATCAGTTTCAGTAAATTTTCAACAAATTCATATAAAGAATAATAATTCTAAGAATAAATAATTACGATAAAACACTATTTTTATAAAAAGAAATCGATTATAGCTATTTTATTTCACTGTTACGAACCTGTGACGTCAATCATTCATTCAATCCGTTTGGAACCACCGCGTGACTTTTGACAATACATGATATAAAAATAGGGGTTAGTGACGTCACTGTACTGTAAATAGAAATTCGGTAACTTTAGCACATATTAATTGCTATTATTTCTGCTACTCACGCGTGGAAATCAAACCAACAGTAATTTTAAAAAGCTTGATTTCGCGTATCTATCGATTAAATTAATCATGATACTGGATTTTTAGCATTATTTTTTCACTTACTTATGGCGTTAACATCAAAAAAATTAGTAGTAAAGGTATTCGAAAGTATTTTTAATAATGTCTTATTGTTTTTTTTTTTTGCTTTTATTAATTAATCTGTAATATGTAGGTTGAAATAAATCCTGTAATTTTGTCACAATAAATTAATATTTTGTCACAGCACGAAAAGTACGTAAATTAAATGAACAGCCTAATGAAGCATAAAGTACTGACAAACAAGGCCACCGCTGCGCAATTTGGCGATATAGACTCAACGGGAGGTAATTGGTGCATTCACTACGCCCACTGTAATGTATCGATCATCGCTCTCTTCGACATTGAAGTAATAAAAGCAGGGCAGACCCACCTATTGTTTGCTTTGTATATTAATTCTACATTCTGAAAGTGAAATTGGCTTTAAAGAGATAGTAAGTATACAAATGTTCTTATTCGTTTCATACATGTTGTTTTTTAAACACTGGCAATATTAGAGTATATTATACATATCACAAAACTATCTTTCCCTGGTGTAAAAATTTCATTGGCACAAATAAAAGATTAAAAACAACTTTCACCATTTTCCAAAAGTCGTAGAAAGTTTCGTATAGAAAAATATAATTAGTATTCTAATAGTAACACGTAGCTTTATATGTATATAACCTACACGCTATGTATAGACAAGCGTATGAATTAATATTTATGAATATATTAATACTGATACTTACCAAAAAATAAAGAGAGAAGGAAAATCCAGTACAGCAGTATTTTACATACCAGTGTAGAATACAAGCAGTATTTTACACATTAGTGTAGAATACAAGCAGTATTATACACACTAGTGTAGAATACAAGCAGTATTTTACAAATATTTTACACTCTAGTGTAGAATACAAGCAGTATTTTACACACTAGTGTTGAATATAACTTGTATTCTAAGTTAGTAATCAGTGCTCAGTATTCTAAGTATCCCAATACAAAGTTTTTATGCTCTAAATTTTACAAGTAAAGTCCGTGACAATGCAACCCACGCTATGATTTTATTTAAAGCCCTAATAGGTTATTATCGAATATTTTGCTGAGACCAGCTGTAGGAAACTAATAGGCTGAATTATTTATCGATAATTTCATGAAGATTATCTACCGATCCTACTCCTGAGCCCTTCCCACATCAGCTAGCCTAACATACCACGTACGTACGTGCCACGAAATCATTTTGTCGTCGTTAATCTCATGATGAAAGACGAGATAATGCGAAGATAAAATTTTCTCGAGACATGGTACCGATTATAAAATACACACTCAACATCTCCATTTAGCGTAATGGATTTTCCATACCTTTTTATTTCATGATACAACCTCGCGAGCAATCGGGTAAATCTTTACATTGAAAATTACTATCTATGATTGCTGGGAGGCTATCTTAAAACTAAAGCTCTAACGCATATTACTTGAAGCGATACAAATGTTGTTTTTTTGTATCGATACAAAAATATGATTTGTTTTAGAGCTTACAGGAACGGCCAAATTAACGATATTATTGTTTAATTAAAGAAAAAAAAAACACTTTTACATATTACATTTGCAACCTAAGCTTAAGCAAATTGAAATTTGTGTAGGTATCTTTTTATTTATAAAAGGGACTCCTTTGATAATTCAAACCTAAGTTTTTGTCAGCACAAAATCCAATTTCTAAATTGGAACACAAATACCGTTAATATAAATTGACGATAACCTGGCCGCTCCTAAACAAGACCTAGGACCTATAACTCATGTTTCAAATAATTGCTCATCCAATTAATCATTGTTAGCTATCGCTTCTAGGCGTATTGGTTACAAATAGCTCATCAAAAGAGGTTTCAATTTTAATGTACCATGATGAATGAAATATTTTTTAGACTGGGAATTTTTTATCTATTTTTTGGTTGGACACAAAACATTTGTTTCAAAATATAAAAAAACGTCCAGGGAGATATCTATTACATAATTATAATGGCTACGACACATTTTTTAATGTGTACTATTGTGTGTACTTTTCAGTATTGTAAACTTTTTTATAGTTCGAATAAATAAATAAATAACTAATAATAAATACGATACCTTGCTTCGGAAACACCGATTCTTTACACATTTTTATGAATTAATAGGCGTGATTTAAGAATTAGGGCCTTTAGTAATTCTTGTAATAATAATTCATGTCTAGATATTGTACAAAGGGACTAGAAAAGCAATAGAATTAAGAATAAACCTGGTTTTGATTCCAACTATTTCTAGCATTGAATCTAGACCAGTCCTAAAACCATGAACATTCTCATCATTTACTTTGACATTGATCTTTTTAAAAAAAAACACTGTGAATATAACCAAAGAGACTGATTATCAAGTAGGTTTTGACATTTAAGGATGAATGCTGCGAACCCCAAATATTACCTCTCAAAATTGTTTGTAAGACAGTGAAGACTAGGTAAATTTGATCCATGAACCTTTTTATCTAGGTCATAAATCTAAACTATATAGTCACTTGTGTTGATTTTGCAGAACTCTTGACAGCAGAGTTACTTAATAAAAGTAAAGTTAAACATTGCACCAACCGCTCGTCTGATATTACAAACGAACAAAGTAATTACTTGAAACATGAGTTCAAGATAAACAACAGTACACTAATGGAAAATTCTCATTATGTTAACGACATTATCCATATTGATACATGTATATCCGAACAACATTTAATATTCTATGTAATAATGAATAAGAACTTTAAGTTGGAAATTAAAGGATCAAATTATTCTGATCTGCAGATTATAGGTTTTTTATCAGAAACACATTTACATACTTTTATTTTCAAAACTTTCTCTTTTCATTTTCTTCCCAAAATAGTCTTTTATTTTCTGTTTTCCCTCTAAAGCCTTATTTATACGCATCCTTAGTTAGATTTAATAAAATTTCTCGGCGACAATCGAGATTTTCTATAATACAAGAGTGACACCCAAGACATTTTTCTCTAGTAAAAATAAGTCACCGATGTTCTGGAAACAGGAATAGTTTAACGTCATTTTCTTATTTATTACTGCTATATTTAATGTTAATGAATGAGTGTTTATAATTAACACAATAATAGAAAAGTAGAAAGAAGTACAAACATAGTCTAAAGATATGAATTCCAATGATATACTAAACATCCAAAAGTACTTACATTTTATTAACACTAATAACAATAGGAAGAGTTTTGTCAATAAAACTTACTTTCATACACATTATATGACAAAATGTTGTTGATATAATCCAAATTATTATAATGTTTCCCGCCCTAATCAGAATTATTTCAAATGATTATTTTGATACCACATGAATTCTAGAAAATCATTTAAAAATACGTTAAATTACTTAAAAATTCGCTCTATTTTACGTGGTAACAAAAGAATCTGAAATCAGATGATCTATAAAATTTTTAATAGAAAAGTATTAACTACTTTTAGCCATTTCTAACAT
The DNA here is from genome assembly GCA_964056405.1 of Acronicta alni. Lineage (NCBI taxonomy): Eukaryota > Metazoa > Arthropoda > Insecta > Lepidoptera > Noctuidae > Acronicta > Acronicta alni. The sequence continues at coordinate 8,286,603 of OZ043936.1, forward strand.
TTGATATTAATAACTTTAGATACATACAATCACATGAATACAATGAACATGAATAACAGCATTATAATCTCGGACAAAGGGGCGGGCAATGATGATATATCAAGTTCCCAAATAATAACGGAACCCTGTTATAAGAATTAATGGATGGAATACAATAAATCTGAGGGCTGATTAATACGAGTTTCTCGAATGTAATGTATATGGGGCACCCCGTATCGACATTTGCAAGCTCTTGTTTGTTAGCGATCCTTATGGACCCTGAATATAACACTTTTAGGGCCGATTTTTCAATTGTCAGGTCTGACAATTTAATTTCCTTTTATTTTTTCATTTGAAAATATCTTTTTTACATAATTTTGAAGCTGATGCTGTATTTTTAACTGTTATTCCACCTGATGGTCAATTAATCTATGAAGATGTGGCTGAGGATAGAAAAAGAAAACCATTAGACATTTATTAAACAAATACTATAACTTATTTTTAAAGTAGTGGAACATCTGTTTACTAAGAATGAAAAAAACAGCCCTTAAAAATTATTTTTGTTAAGAACACTTAAATTCTAACTAAACAAAAATTTTCTCGAACAATATTCTCCCTAAATTATTTTCCGTCATAGACTTTTGACGTAAACGATTAAGGAAAAAAATATTTTCGTGGCACAATAGAGGCTTTATCAAAATCTAATTAATGTTTAAAACAAAATTCGTAACCATGATAGAAAACGTTAGGGGACAAAGTTTAATAAATACCTTTTAAGAATTAAATTTATTGTGCAATAGAAAAACTCTGCATTCGAGAAACGCTTCCAAAAATAACATGAAATTTCCAATAACTGCAGTGAAACTTAACTAAACACTTATCGTATACTTATCGGATTTTTTCCGATAAGTATACGTACGTTAACCTTACAACCAGTCAAATGTTGAATAAATAAACAAAACAATCAATCAATACATTTAGGAAGTAGGTGTACATTAACAGTTAAGAAAAATCCGTAAGTTATCCATAAAAGTACCAGGATAACAGAAGATTACAGGACGTGCAAATTCTCGCAAGACTTGGACTTTGAAATGTCGTTAATGCATATCTTCTGAAGTAGCTCTCTTGCGATGCTTAGCGATATGTGCGTTCGTGAGCTGGCAAGTTTATTCGGCTTTGCGTCCTTAAACAAAATAATTAATCTAAACACCCTTGAAAAAAAAGATCTCGAGAGAAAACGTTTTCTCTCAGTGAGAAGGAAAAATAAATTCCGCTGTTTGATCTAAATGTTGGATCCCATTTTATCTCAGCCCTTTTATCTCTACTTTGTCAATAATTACGCAAATATACAGATATGTTACATCGGAATTTGTTTGTACCTTCGTTTTATATAGAACATCACTTATGTATCTTTCACTCCGAAGCTTTAGAAATCATTTCAACAATATTACCTTTCATTGTCATATTTTATCGTTGACGAATATTTAACATACTTTAGTACTCCGACTTCAAAATGTTTAGGTAATATTAATGCCTTGATTTGCGATTCAAGATCTAAATTATTCCTTTCATCAATGTCAATTATTTGTATTCCAATTGACGCTACATTATTTTTTTATTCACACAAATTATTATAGGAGTATTGATATTAATAAAATACAAGTAAAAGTACTTCATAAATACTCTATGTGAAGATTGGCTTTATCCGATACGTAAAATGTTTAACTGTCGGAAAACTCCGAAAGATCGAAAAAACAACAGATAAAAAGGGGCTCAAGTCTTCAAGTTCAATTAGCTAGTTCACTGATCATAAAAAACCCCCTAAAATAAAGCCAATAAACAATAACAAAATTAAATTTTTCATCATTTTGTAAATATTTGTTTCCATTGATCGGCTTTATATAAAGTTTTTTGTAAGGCCCTAAAAAATAATCAGTCAACTAGCCTATTGTTATCAATGAACATACCTGCTTCCCAACTTTCTTGGCTTGTTTCTTGTCTCTGCTCTCTTTGAGTCGGATCTGCTTGAGTATTCCGACAAGTAGCTCATCCACGTTGTGTTGGATCCCTGACGAGGTTTCTATGAACTTGCAGTCCCTTGAGGTTGCCAGACCTTTGCCCTCTGTATGAAAATTGATGTTTTGTATTATTTGGCAGTCAGATGATTAAGAATATGTATCAGTGTGCTTCCTGTTATGTTTGTGGCGAATTTCACGACTATAGGCCAAGTGGGTACGAGTCCTTACTATTAAAAAGGTATCAATGTGGTTTCCCTCAGATCCCAATAGAATTTTTGAGATAAAAGGTTATGTATGTCCTTTTTCAAGGTCTAAAATATCTCTGTAATAAATTTTATCAAATCCGTCGAACGGTTGAGGCGTAAAAACGTGACAGACAGATGGAGTTACTTTCTACTTTTGGGTTGACTTCCTATCTAACCGGTTGATAGCGGTTAAATATCAGTATTTTTCGCGAAGCAACTGCAATCAGACCTCCAGAACCAAATTTGTGGATAATATCGATATCCTGAGAACTAGGACTGAGGATATTCAGAATTATTCTAAGAAATACTCACCATTGGTAGATACCTGCCTAGCTCTAGCCAGGTCTGCCTTATTCCCGACCAGTACTACCGTCCTCTCCACAGTGAACTGCTCTCTAGCGAGGTACGCCAGCAGCTCAGCTGAGCGAAGGAACGAGCTCTTGGCAACAACGGAGTACACCACAACGCATGCATGGGGCTCGTAGGTCGAGAGACAGTTTTCAACCTAGGAACAGTTATTGCCATTTGTAATTAGTTTCAGTCAATTTATGCGATAAACAAAATCATAAAAAGTGCCAGCCATTCCAACATCTATAACCCAGGACCTAATAGAAATGATCTATTATAACTAACTTCGAACCCGTAACAAAATTATTTAAAAAATTAAGTTGGATAAGCAGAAAAAGTTTTAATTCACTTTAATTTATGAGGAAACGGAAAACGTTTTGTGTGAAAAAAACTGATTGCTTTATCTAATTTGATTTATTTTGGTGTCGTAAGACTTTAAAACTAATTATAATATTTTGGAATTTTTACACAGCATCATCTAGAGCTTGTACTATGGGTACCTACTAGACAATGAATATATATCATTCTTTTTTTTGTAAATACATATAAGACTAACTTCGGTCCAGTCTATTTCTGCTGGATATCATCATCATCATCAACAGTAATACTGTCCTACTGCTGGGCACGGGTCTTCTCTCATATTGAGAGGGATAAGGCTATAGTCCACCACGTTTACCTAGTGCGGATTGGCAGACTTCACAAACCATCGAGAAAAATCTCTAAGGTATGCAGGTTTCCTTCACCGTTTAAGCCAGTGATAATGACTTATTAATACGCACATGAATTCGAAAACTCAGAGGTGCGTGCCTTGGGTTCGAACTCGAGACCTTTAACTTGGCAGTCCAATGGTCATACCACTAGACTGTCACAGCTTTTTTTTTGCTGGATATACCAGATCTAATTTTGTAATTATAGGTCCAAACTCACCGACATCTCAGTGCTGGGGTGGTCTATAAATATCATCTCGGACTCCTCGCCGTCAAGAAGGACGGACACTGACTTCTCACCAAATTCGTCATCTGAAACAAAATTTAATTTCAAAAACAGAACCAGTAACATTTGAAAATGGAATCTATTCGAAAATGAATTTTGAATTTAAAAATGGAAATTGGAAGTTAACACACATTAGGATGGTAACACACTCGTGTTGTATGAAGATGTTAAGCGTGTCTAAAATGTAAACATTTTGCCGTCCCAAATTAAATATTGAGCAAAAAATCTCTTGACTGAGATTTTTTACCATAATGCCACACCTCATAATGTCTATAAGTAAATAATAATATGTTCTATCCAGTCTGACAGTAAGTATTTTTGGGCAAAAAATAAAATGACCACCAAGATAAACTACGAGAACCATATTTTTTGGACATAGTCAAAAAGAAGAGACAACCAAACGTGAATATCAATTTTTAATGATGAAAAAAAAAATGGATTGATTTTAATTTATACAGTTCTGATGAAATAATCGTGTGTTTTGAAGTTAACTGGGGCCATACCACAAATTGTTAATCCGATCATGTTTAGGTTGTGACAAAGGGATGGCGCTATTTAATTTATAGAGCGACATCCCTCTCTCTCAATTGGAAAATGATCGCAATAATAGGTTGTGGTACGGCCTCTGTTCCGAAAAGCCGCGTAGATTTTATTTTTGAATCGACCACTGTGCAAACACTTGCACACAACTTCAGACACACACAGTTGTTTCGTCGAAACTGTATCAGCGAAAGGGAATTGGGGACACGGCAAAATATTTGTCTAGACTCTTTATCAGTGTTACTACACAGTGCAAGCACGATCACAATTTTTTTATTAACCTGAAATTTTTAAATCTGAATATTATCTGTTGCAACTTGTAGTTGACAGTTAAAAGGGTACAATAAGTTCACTTTTAAAAAAATAGGTAATTAGTCAACGGATTTTGGTTTCAAAATTCACATTAATAAACCACTTAATTTCCAAAAGTGAACTTATTACCTTTTAGATGTCAGCCACAGATTTTAAAGAAGCGAAAACAAGTTTTGAGTTGAGACAAACATGGAATGTTGTATGAAACGCTAACTACATAAATATCTACATCTAAGTATAATATTTTGTGCTAATTAGCGATAGTGCATTGAAGTAATACAATAATCTATTAATTCCTAATATTGGTTAATTAGCGTAAATAGTACCTAATGGGGTTTTGTTTCTTCATTAGTGTCCACTACTTTTTGTTAATTTAGATCAGGTTAGATATCAATATTTGTACACTAGTTACTGAACACTATGCGACCTGGGAATGGAACCCAGGACCTCTAGCTTAGCACTAAAATAATAAGGCAGTTAAAAACGAGCAATCTTAAACTGACTGTTCATAAATATCGTAACTATTCAAGAAATTAACTTTTCTTTTTTAAGGCTATTTCGGCTTAATCTGTCATGTAGGAATCAGTTCATCCCATCCCATCTCTGTCTGGGCCTACCGCGTCATCTGAAGCCATATAGACTCTACTCTGTGGACGACCAGAAGCACGAAAAAGCGTCATCCGATTCATGATTGGGATTGGACATCCCAAAAACCCAAACGAAACGCTTTAAATCAAGTTTCATCATGCGTACCGCTGAAATGTGGAATGAGCTTCCTGAGTGGGTCTTCCCCAATAACTATAATCTGTGTGTCTTTAAATCTCGAGTGAATCGGTATCTTCTAGGCAAGCGCGTTCCACCGTAGATCGCAGTGTCGCTTAACATCAGGTGAACAAGTGGTCAAGCGTAGGCCTATCGTGAATAAAAAAATGTCTAGCTCACAAGGCATCCAACAGCGACACACCAGACCTGCCTAGTTCCACTTTAGGTTAGCGAATTTTCGACCAACGTATGTTCTGTATGTTCTTATACTCCCTTGATAGTTTAGATTTGGAACTGGACTCCGTAGGTGGCGCTGCAAGGGACAACGTCTGCCGAACAAGCTAGTTGAGATATTGTTTTCAGATTATTTTGAACAGTTTTTAAGTTTAGATGCTTCTGTAAAAATATGTATTATTCTTATTCATATTTTGAAGTACTCATTCCAAATATATAATTATTTTAATTGGGCTGGTATCCCCGATGAAATTGTAACTGAATTTCAAAATAAAATATTATGAATGTAGAATTTAAAATATTTAATCATAATATTACGTTACTAATGAAAATATATTCCGTTAATGAAAAGCATTCGTGGAATATATCTTTAATTAGTTCTAAGTAATCTTGTAACAGTTGAACAGGTAAGTAACTGATTTTTATTCGCAGGAGAATTTAATATGGCTTCGCAAAGCCTTTTTACAAAAACAAGTACTAAGTAGACCAGATTAAGACCTGCGAATAAGTAAAAAAACGGCTTTTCAGGTATATTCTAAGCAGAAACTACAAAAAACCAAAATCATTCTAAAATAGGTATTAATATGTTCATTTTATCCAGAATCTAAATCCTTAATTCCCTACTTTATCCCTACTCCCTACTAATAGTATAAACGCGAAAGTAACTTTGTCTGTCTGTTACGCTTTCACACATAAACCGCTGAACCAATTTTGATGAAATTAGACATAGAATATAGACCTTGGAGAAGGAAATAAGCTACCTTTTATCGCAAAAAGCCCAGGGTGAGACTACTAATAACAGCTAGTTACTTACTAAATATTTTTCACATTCACCTGCATATATTATATTTTATTACACATTTACAAGTAATAAACAAAAATGGTACCTATTTGACGTTTGAATGCTCATTAAGTAATTGGATTAAATGTCCATGGGCTGTCAACTTGATTCGTGAAGAGCTGCCCTTAACATAGAGGGCTGATGGTAGATAAACAGATCGGTCGCATAATGGACTACGTACTCGAAATAACATTGTTACAATTACATTTCGAAATACTCATATTAGATCACAAAATAATTGTGCTTAGATAGTAATATAGGTTATATTTTTTAAAGATAGAAAAAATATTAAAGTATACAATTTTTAGGTAAAATTGGTACGTAGGCCTTTCTGTTAAATAATCTGGTTCCCTGACATGACAGCTGACAAAATTGTTGGCTTTGATAATTAATTATATTTTTACGGGGTATTACTTTAAATTATAAATGATATTTATATCTGTAAATAGAGATTTTAAAAACACTGTTATTAGTCAATATTTAATTAATACAAGATGGCGCCGGCATTTCTTAGATAACGACCTCTGAGAAGAAACGCCGAAACAAACTCAGAGAATCATGGTCTCTTTTAACGTCAAGACAGTAACAGTATTCAATGCTTATCAGATGTGTTTTACAATGTAGCCAAATCTGAACTGGCCTTTTGAAGAAAGTCCTTTTTGAAGACCAGTCCTTACTGACGGCACGCATACATGACTGATGTATCGAGTAGCTCAACCATTATTTAGGGAGCTCAACGACCTTTTCCTTCACTTTTTCTATAAAATTCCTCTAGGTCTTCCCTTTACTTCAATTTTTCCTTCTACAAATTGTCCTAAAGATATTGTCGTGTCGTATCAAGTGGCTATCCTTCTTCTCCCGTTGTCTATGATGTCTATTGTTCTTTACAACTTTCTTATTTAATGTTCGGCAATTATTAAAAACTACTAAATTACTGATTCCGTTAAAAGTTTTTTATTTTTATGTGTGTTAGTGTCAAAAACCAGTACCAAACAGTCATAACAAATGAATGTGTTCGACAAAACTATATTTTTATAAGACTACGTGTACATACAACACTCAAACGCTCACAGCAGGGTTTAAAGGCGGTAACACATCAAAATTAGGGGTGATATACACTTACCGTGTTTAGCTTCACCAGATGCAAGCAGCAAAAAGAAGTAGTGTTATTTACAGAAGAGCTAGCAGCCATACTTGTGCTTATTTATATAAAAATGTCTATAGATTGGAGATGAGAGCAGATTTGTTACATAAACTTTTTTTTTTTTCATGTGAATAATATTATACCGTTATATTTACTAGCGACCCGCCCGGTTCGCACCAGTGCAATGTACAGACGCCAGCGCATCAAGCTACCACAATCTGTCAAATTTCTTTGATAGATTTTCAACTTTAACACAAAACAATAAGGAAAATATGACAGTTTTGATTGACCTGGCGTCTGTACAAACGCCAGCAGGTCAAGCTATCCAAAACCAAATTTTCCCAATTGAATATGAACCTTATTGCTTTTGTTTAAAGTTGGATATCAATCAAAGAAATTTGACAGATAGTGAAAGCTTGATGTACTCATAAGATACATATAAAACTTCATCTTGAATCACTCTATCTATTAAAAAAACCGCATCAGAATCCGTTGCGTAGTTTTAAAGATCAGACAACGAGAAGCGATTTTGTTTATACTATGGTATCCCCTGCGGTGTCACCCGCCTTTTTCCTTTTTGCTCGGCTCCTATTGGTCGTAGCGTGATATTATATAGTCTATAACCTTCCTCGATAAATGGACTATCCAACACAAATATTTTTTCAATTCGAATTAGTAAGATCCTCCTAAGATCAGCGCGTTCAAAAAAAACAATCTCTTCAGTTTTCTGACATTTACGCGAATATTATACATTGAAATAAAACTTTACAGCGGACCCTTTACAGCGTCCATGGTCACGGGTAGACTTGACCATGGACGCTGTAAAGGGTCCGAAACGTCGGGATTAATAATATCAATATATGCGATCAAATCCGTAAAAAGTAGTTTTATTACAATCTCTTCAGCTTTATAATATCAGTATAGATTAGAAAACTAACAGTTATAAAGAAATAATAAATTACTAGCTTAAGCTATACAGAGCCAGAACAGGTTCTCACGAATAGCAATAAAATTAACATAACGATAGATATTAACAATCACATTTTTAAAGCTAATTAAACTCTCCTAGAAGGGTAAAAAAGCTACACAACGGGCTACAATTTTCCAGAATAAGTTGAATTCTAATTGTTGAAAAGTCTTATACAATGCTAGGTCAGCTAATAGTGGAATTAATGGCCCATTATGTAGTCATGTGTCCAACTTAGCCATTCTTATAATCACTAGGTGACCAGTATTTTAGCAGAAAGCTAGTAATCAGTTTAAAGATAGGTAGGACATAGTGGGCAGTAATACCACTCAAATTAGAGCTGCCCGACTGGAAAGTACCTCCACCTTGCAGAAAATCAAAGTGAAATAACACTGCTTTGAGCTGTGTTATGTTACTTACGGTGAGCAAGGTTGCCAGTGCTTCGCAAGGAATCGTTGTGTTGGCAGTGGAGGGACTTTGTCTCTTATACTGCCAACCCAACTATTCCTCTTTCGTTTTACAGGGTCGGCAACGCGCTAGTGATACTCCTGGTGTTTTACCGCCTACCATCAGGTGGGCCGAATGCTTGTTTGCCACTTATGAGGTATAAAAAAATGTTCGTAATACAACACGCGCCCGCGCCGGTATCCCCGAAGAGTTTGACGGAAGTTATTATATACATTGGACCCAAAACACAACGGCGAACAATAAGATAGGTAAAATAAGATTCTATTTTTTTTAAAACATGAGCATGAGTACAAGTGCGCATTGGCCCCACTAGTGGGCCTTTTGGCCTCAATTAGTATGAGAGGTAAGGCCCCGCTAATCGAAGGGGTCCAGCGACTGCTGGACCACAGCATGTCATGGTCGTGGCGAATTTCACAGATCTCATAGCCTATGGCTATAGGGCAAGTGAATACAATTGCGGTTTCTTACGCCTACCCAGGTCGCGGATGATTCATAAGAATTTCCCGTACTATATAAAAAAAAACAAAAACGTGTGCATGGTCATGTGTTAAGTTAGAGGTTTTGGCACATGGCAAAGGTGTAAATATTTAGTAGCGAAGCTTAATCATATGATGTACAGTCTGGGCCATATGTCAACGATTATATTCGCTTGCACGGTACTGCGCGTATGTGTGTGTACTGTACATGAGTGAGTGATTTCAATGCAAACATTTACCCGTCAAACAGTATTAGGTACTATGAGAAGGTGATAGTGTGTGGTCAATACTAAACAAAGATAACAATATAGTTTTGTTTTCTTCATATTAGTGAGAGAGTGCGATATACGAGATCGTGTATGTGTGCAAAATGTTTGTTACAGAAAAAGGTCGTAAGTGCGACTTGTTTGATGCGATAGATTTGTGAAACTGCTACTGGACTTATGACCCCAACCGTACCTAACACCAGATCTCTGCCTAACTCTTCGAAGAATACAGTTGTAATGGTATAAAGAGAAACAAAAACTCCATACCATATTAACTAAAAGCTTTTCTGTCAACAAATAAATACATTCAGTACCTAATATGAAAACAAACATTAATACATACGTGACAGGGAAAATATTCAAGTTGTTTTTAACTTTTTCTTTGACGTTTGACGGGTGACGAAGGCCAAGGTAAAATATTAAACAGTCAATTGACATTAATCTATGATTTATTGCAGAATACTTTTTCGTGATATATGTAAAAAAAATATTAATGGAAGAAGATTAACTACCACTGATTTAATTGAGTTGTTTTGTTATGAATATTTTAGTTTACTTCATGTTATTAGGTATGTGGAGGGATGAGGTGTATTGCCTCTCCAACCAAAGGGAAGATCTTCCGACCAGGCGGGTGTTTTACCTGGCGGGCCCGGTTGAAGTCGGGCGTCTGTAGGTATGTATTCCACTCAAATTGGAGCTGCCGGACTGGGGTAAGTACCTCCGCTTTGCAGAAAATTGAAGTGTCGAGAATCATATTGCTCTTTATGTCATTGGCATACAAGCCAAATTCCAATATTATAACGGCCTTAATGAGATGGAATGTCTACACTGAGGTTGACTTGACTTGAGGTTAGGATAAGTACCCAAATAGACGTGTCGTATTAATTCGAAGTAAAAACACATCGTTGGGAAACCCTTCAACGAATGGCCCTTTGGTCTCTCTTCCAATATTCCATCCAGTTTTCTTTGGATCGAGAATGGAAAGCAACCCAATGTAACTCCTTTTTAAGGACACTCCGTAACTTCATTCAAAATATAACCTCAATAACATATTATTACTATCAATATTATTACTGTCGCACTGGGCAAAAACCTCCTTCAATAATTATTAATTTTCCAATCGTCGTTAGTAATTCGCACGTGAATCATATTTCCTATCATAAAACAATACAGACGGCATAATGTTTATGCTCACGTTGTCTATTCAGGAAAATTCAAATATCGAACTTTCCTGCATTCGAATTTTAAAATCTGCGAGATTTCCAATTTATATGCAGCATACAGGATAGATGAAAGGACATTCCTCTACTCAATGATATCCGTAGCGATCTTTTATTTTATTTTTTTTTATTAGGGAAAATAAACAGTAACACATTACATAATATTTCATAGAATTAATAACAAAAAGTGAGTAAATGTGAAACCAACAACATTTTCCACAGAATATAAACCTAAGATATATTGTTTATTATCATGCGATTTTCATATATAAAAGTCTACAAACTTGTTTATTAATTAATCCAAAAATGATGTTAAAACAATAACATTTAATGTGTATGCATAAAAATTGATAGTAACTCTTAATTATATTAACTAATTGTCTCAATAATATTTTATTTAAACACTTTGGCGGGAAGGGCAAACATATCAATATGATGGAAGCGCTTGTTATAGCTGCTTGTAAGTCTACGCAGAGGTGCCAAGCCTGCATTAGTGCGACAAGAGGTAACGGCAAATGGTGGACGTGCACGCACCCCACGAGAAACTGTAGTTCTAGGCACTATGTAGCTTTTCTTCAGATAAAAATGTCAGTTCATGTGAATGACTAACTGAAACCCCCTTAACTGCCTGCAGTAAAGGGGAGATCCGTGCAGGGCACGGGTCTCCTCTCACAGAATGAGAAGGCTTAGAAAATCTCTAAGGCATATAGATGTTTTCATTCACCGTTTAAGCGAGTGATAATTAATTATTAATACGCACATGATTTCCAAAAGTCAGAGGCCTTGAATTCGAACTCGAGACCTTCGACCTGGCAGTCCAATGGTCATATTCATATTTATTACATTCCATAATGTACAATACAGGTGGTAAATATAATAAAAAAGAAACAATTATGGACCCTGTAGGGCGCAACAAAAAAAAAATTTTTAATTAAACATTTTGGTCACAGCCGTACCACGATTTCCATGGCCATGACTATAAGGCAATGGGGTGTGATTTTAAGTCAGCATGATTTTGACATACCCTGCCACCTCCCCAGGTGATCCATGAGAAATAAAAAAAAAAACAAAATACGAGACGCACTCTCGTACCGACTAAAAACCGAATGCTTACCCCGCAATTACTTGCCTTAAAGTCCCAATAATGTGGGACTTTGGTATTCATAAACACAATCATCACGCTCATAATTAATCAAAGTACCCATGTAAAGTTTTAATCAATAAAATCAATAATTTAATCAAGTTTAAATGATTACTTTCTGAAACTAGATAACTGTTTACTATTTTCAATAATCTATTTCAAAAGAAATTTGCTTTCCAAAGGCTGGATTTATTAGAATTCAATTTCATTTGCTATTTAATTAGCTGGCTGATACTCTGTTTTCAATTACAACTTTTTTATAAATATTTTTTATAAATTCATATGTATGTCTGAGATTAAAATACCTAGATACAGACTAATTATTTATTCTAGATATTCTCTAATATGTGTTAAATAATAGCATAGCATATAAATTAATTCTCGAATTGTAAAACTATTATCATAGTCTATACAGTTAGGTATATTGAAATGCGTTGATAATTAGAAGATACATACATAAATTACACCAAGTAATTAATTTATGTGTATACAGAGTCATCATCATCATCATGAACCCATATACTGTCCCACTGCTGAGCACGGGTCTCCGGATTAGGCTATAGTCCACCACGCTGGCCTAGTGCGGGTTGGCAGACTTTACAAACCGTCGAGAAAAATCTCTAAGGTATGCAGGTTTCCTCACGATGTTTTCCTTCACCGTATACAGAGTATTTATTATTAATTTTATATTGTAATGTTTTTTTTATATACCACTAAGGTGGCAAACAAGCATACGGCCCACTTGATGATAAGCTGTTACCGTTGTCTATAGACGCTTGTAACACCAAGGGTATTCGCGCATTGCAGACCCTGTAAAACGAAAGGGGAATAGTTGAGTTAGCAGTATAAGGGTCAGAGTCCCCCCACTGCCAACACAACATTTCTTCGCGGAGTACTAGCAACCTTACTCGCCATAATGTGATTATTATTATGTATTTCCGGCTATAGTATCCCTGCGACCTTAGTCGGTCTATTGTGATGTGTATTTTTTATAAATCTGCTCTCATCTACATTATAAGTACTAATCAAAGCTATGTATTACCAGCACGCTACAATAACTGATTTCATCAAAATAAATTATAAGTTACATACAAAGATGTAATAAATCTTAAACACTAATGTATTTAAAATATGTATTAATCTGAATAATAATTTATATTAAACACTTGATCTCAGATAAATGTTAGCAAAAATACAATTATTTTCAAGTCGTTATTATTTGTCTGAAAAATCAACCTAATCTAATCTTATGAAGAATTCACGTGTATTTTTTTAAAGACAGCTTCTGTATAATATACAGACGCGAGCAGGTCAAGCTATTCAACTGTCCAATTTCCCCAATTGAGTATAAACCTTATTATTTTGTATTGCAGTTGAAAATATATCAAAGAAATTTGACAGGTTTTGGTAGCTTGATGTGCTTGCCTCTGTAGAAGCCTTATCGAGGGGGACATTACAATCATACAGCAGCCAGACTCGATTCATATATTTGTGGTTCTCACAAAGAATTGTCTCGGGTGGGAATCGAACCCACGACACGCGGCCTACGGTAGAGGGGAGATCATCACCTTTTCCGCTAATTATGTGAAGTCATCTATATATATATAAATGAATCCCTATTTCTCTTGGTTACGCCATAACTTAGGAACGACTTTACCTATTTCATTTAGCTTTTTTTTAAGTTTTCTAATACTTTGTAGAAGGTTCGTACGGAAAAAAATAAGAAAATTGCGCAGGAAATTGGGTCAGTAAACTTAACGATTAGATACTTTTTATCGTCATCATCTTTTTTAAGTCGCCGGCAGAAGATAGTCATCATCATCAACCCATATACTGTCCCACTGCTGGGCACGGGTCTCCTCTCATATTGAGAGGGATTAGGCTATAGTCCACCACGCTGGCCTAGTGCGGGTTGCCAGACTTCACAAACCGTCGAGAATAATCTCTAAGGTATGCAGGTTTCCTCACGATGTTTTCCTTCACTGTTTAAGCGAGTGATAATTAATTATTAATACGCACATGAATTCGAAAAGTCAGAGGTGCGTGCCTTGGGTTCGAACTCGAGACCTTCGACTTGGCAGTCCAATGGTCATACCACTAGGCTATCACTGCTGTTAGGCTAGTACATCATATGTACACTTTTTCAAATGATATACATATCAATAGAATAATTGGGAATATGTTACGCACCATTTATTAAACTGAGTATATGCTTGTTTACATAATATAACATCATATCATCCTACAAGATAATCTAAAAAAAAAAACAGTATCTTAGAAATAATCTTAAAAAGGTAATAGTGCAAAATTACATTTTGTTACTTGTCATTTGTCGGAGTTTAAATTCATTTACCGCCTTTTTTTCTTCCACCCGGAAAAGCACCTCAATGACCCCATCGTTTAAAACAAGCTCTAAATACATTATAAAAATGAAAAACTGGTTTTTACGATGCTGTTTTTATACGTATTTTTAGGCTATTTGTTTGTAAAACTATAAGAATAAAATTATAGTCTAACGGGAAACTAAAAACCATACCTATTTATTATTAAAAAGTAACCGACGATTCAATCAAAACTACAAAAATCAACCAACAACATTAATTATCATTTTCAACCCACCTATCTACCCGTGACCATGGACGCTGTAAAGGGTCCGAAACGTCGGAATTAATAATATCAATATAACTCGATAAAATCCGTAAAAAGTAGTTTTATTTCAATGTATAATATTCGCGTAAATGTCAGAAATCAATATAGCGCATATACCGTCCCACTGCGGAGTACGGGTCTCCTCTAAGAATGAGAGGGATTAGGTAGTCCGCCACACTGGCCTAATTCGCGTTGGCAGATTTCACACACCCTCAAGAAAATCTCTCATGCATGCAGGTTTCCTCACGATAATTCTTCCTTCACCGTTTAAGCGAGTGATCATTTATTAATACGCATATTATTTCGAAAAGTCAGAGCTACGTGCCTCGGATTAAATTATCATCACCATAAACATTACATTAATATAATATAAATGTACAGACGCGAGAAGGTCAAGCCATCCAAAACTGTCAAATCTTCCAATTGTGTATGAACCATATAGCTTTGTATTAAAGTTGAAAATCAATCAAAGAAATTTGACAGATTGTGGTAGCTTGCTGTCCTGGCCTAATATCCGAATCCCGAAAAGTATATACATTAATTGTATTACCAACCTAATAAATTATTACTAATATTATATTACATTCCTTTTTTGAAATCCACTAAAAAGGAATTGGTAGAATTCGTATTCACGAATCAATATTTTTTCTGGCAATAAAGTTATTATTATTATTATTATAATAAAACGTTGAATGTATTCAAGCGGTTGATCTTCAAACAGCTTAAATGGATTTCGAATTCTTGATGTGTAAACATACTCAGAAAAATATTACTAGATTATTATTTGATTCTTAATATAAAATTCCAGGGAGGTACCTATTTACTTTCTGTAGAAGCAAGGTCATAATATTAATGTATTGATTTCTAATACTTTTACGCGAATATTATACATTAAAATAAAAATACTTTTTACGGATTTTAATATCAATTTATAATTAATGTAGATAATACTGGTACAGAAACCTCTGTGGTCAAGTGGTTCGAGTTCCGGATTACTGATCATAAGGTCGTGGGTTCGATTCCCACAGGACACAAATATTTATGTGACGAACATAGTGTTTGTGTTTGTCTGGTTGTTTCTTATATATTAGGTATAAGTATTTATTTACAAATAAAAAGTATATAAGTATTATATTCATTGTCTAGTACCCATAGTACAAGCTCTGCATAGTTTGGGACTAGATGGTGCTGTGTAAAATGTCCCAAAATATTTATTAATTTATTCAAAATAATAATGTATACTTAATTTGTTTGTATGTAATCCAGACCGGGATGGTTGGCGCTTTTTGTGGGGCCTACATTCAGCAGTGGACGGTAATAGGCTAGTATGATGATGACGGATCCAAGGCACGCACCTCTGACTATTCGAATTCAAATGCGTATTAATATTCACTCGCTTAAACGGTGAAGGAAAACATCGTGCGGAAACCTGCATACCTTAGAGATTTTCTCGATGGCGTGTAGTCTGCTAACCCGCATTAGGCTAACGTGGTCGACTATAGCCCTGATCCATCTCAATCTAAGAGGAGACTCGTGCCCAGCAGTGGGGCAGTATATGGCAGTGTATGTAATCCTGGCATGGAGGTGTCAATTACATTATATATTTTCTTTCTCCGAGCCTTTTCCCAGCTACATTGGGGTCGGCTTCCGTCTAACCAGATGCGGCTGAATATCAGTATTTTACACGAAGCGACTGCCATCAGACATTCGCAACCCAATTTTTGGGAAATACCTACCTATGGTGGACTGGTTGTCAGGCTTTTTGGGTTTCTGACTACCACTAACGATTGTCATAGGTGTTCGTATGACAACCGGGACCGACGGCTTTACGTGCTCTCCGAGATACGAAGGGGTCTTGATGTATTAGGAATGGTCACCCATCCATATACTGACCGCGACTAGCGCAGCTTAACCTTGCAGATCGGTTGACCAGCTTAGTTGATCAGCCCCTCTGTCAATTATATTATATAAGCTATTACCCAATCATCACCATCTTCCTGCCCTTGTCCCAATTTATTTGTGGTCGGCGCAGTATGTCCTTTTTCTTCCATTCATCTCTGTCAGCCGTCCCATCATCAGTCACTCCCGTTTCTATCATGTCCGCTTTAACACACTCTATTCACCACTTTGCCACTTTGGCCACCCTGTACCCCTCCATCCCTCCACATTCATTACCGTATACAGGTAGGTATTTCGTTATTTTTCTAAAACATTAATCATCATAAAAATAGTTAGCCAAAGTGTCCTTAAAGTTGGTTAAAAACTTTACTTAAAAAAATATAACATTACAATCTAAGGATTTACAATTTAATTTGCTTATTACAAGACATAAATCTTAAGAATCCATTTTGTAGAAAAAGGTTGCAAACAATTTTTTTCCAACGGATAAAGAAAATTTGTAATAGATTAAAAAGTTTTACCTAAAATGGCTGATTTCGGTCGTTGTAAACTTATTTTACGGGCCATTTTAGTAACTGATTTTTTCTTAAAGAATTGGTAATGTCTGAGACGTAAACGACGTAAAAGAGAGGTTAGGCATAGTGGGAGTAATTGCACTCAAATTGAAGTGAAAAAACACTTCAAAAGTCAAAGATATTTACTTTGACTTTTGAAGTGTTTTTTTCACTTCAATTTAAGGTACTTAAAATTTATTACATAAGGTGTTTAAAATTTTTTTGATAGGTTTCAACAGTCTACCCAGTCTGAGTCCAGTCCTTCTTTGAGCTGTGTTGTGTTTCTAACGGTGAGCAAGGTAAAATTTAATAGAACCGCGTCAATGTGAGCGCATTTCAAAAATATATTTTTAAATTATCAATATTCTACTCCTGAACCACAGAGGTTTGATATTATAATTTTGATCGAGATTCTAATTTTGCATTCTGTCAAAATTCAATATTTTATCTATATTATAAAAAAAACACGTTAATAGTGGATTTTTATACTACTTTACGGGTTTAGGGCTGTAATGAACTACTTTCTACCTTAAGCGGTTACCTTTGCCTACAGAAGCTCACAACACCAGTGGAATCACTTGCGCGTTGCCGACCCTGTAAAACGAAAGAGGAATAGTTGGGCTGGCAGTATAAGGGTCAAAGTCCCCCCACTGCCAACACAACGTTTCCTCGCGGAGCACTGGCAACCTTGCTCACTGTAAGGAACACAATACAGCTCAAAGCAATGTTCAGCTTCGATTTTCTGCAAGGCGGAGGTACTTCCCTAGTCGGGGATTTGAGTGAATTCCGCGAACTAGGTGCTAGATTAAACGCCCAGTCAAATTAATCCATATATCGATCGTTTTCACCTTTTATCGAGTGAAAAAGGCTATTCCAAATGAAAACAGTCACAGATTGTCCACACTTAAAAGCTCTATTATAGGATTTAACCCACATCAAAGCCTTGAGTGGTCTATAATAGGCCAAATAACTGATTTTATCTTTCTTTTTATCAACTATAAGTGTTTACTAAGTGGTTTTGGTGGAGGGTAGCATTAGTTCGTATTCTACTCAAAAATTTATGACGGTACCTACCTATGTTCGGCCCAGTTCCTTTTGGGTTAAGTGCTGGTTTAGCGGTTGGGAGAAAAACAATTTCTTGTGAAGGTCCATGTGGGTTATTCACGTGTTAGGTATATGAAAATGTTTTGGAAGTTTTTCTTGTAAGGCTCTCGAAAAGAATTCATGTACTCATCTTGATTTTTTTAATAAATACAATATCATTTATAAGGGAATATATAATTTATAGTTATTCATGTAGAAAAGACTGTCTTGATAGTAGACTACGATTGAGGTCTTGGGTTCCATTTACCAGGTCGAACAGTGTTATTGAGTTTTTCTATGAAATTCTCAGTGGTAGCTTTTAGTTAGGATTTATGTCTGATGAATGGCAATAGGCTCGTCCCCTATTGCATGGTACCCAAATATACTGGCGAACTGTGGATGGGTTACACTGAAAACAGGTGTGATTTATGATGTGTAATAAGTAATTAGAAGAAAATATCTTAGTGTATAGATATTTTACACAATACCATCTAGTCCCAAACTAAGCAGATCTTGTACATACTATGGGTACTAGATAATACATACATTATTTCTTTTTGTTACGACGGGGACGCCCTAGAAAAACTTATACCGACCTTATTGGTGAGGTTCTTCAAAAAGGTCAGGTGCGTAGTACTCTCAACCGGCGTGTATGTATGACAAGATGTATGAATGTGGTCGAAGCGAAAGAAGTATGCAAGAATCGTAGTAAGTGGCGTTCTTTAGTTTCTGCCTACCCCTATGGGAAAAAGGCGTGAGTGTATGTATGTATGTATGTATGTATTTCTTTTTGTATATACATATTTATAATTGCATGACGAAGTTTTAAGTTTTTAACATGTCTTATATATTTTGTGAATAGTTAGATGTACAATCGTAAAATCTTCTAAATGTAACTTCCTATATACTTAATAGAAATTGTAGATCTGTTTGTTATTCCTAATAAAAAATAATAACACTTAAGCACCCAGAAAAACACAAACACTGAAGTTCATCACATAATTATTTGTATCCTGTCGGAATTTAACTCATGACCTAGTGATCAGCAATCCGAAACTCGAATCACTGGACCACAGAAGTCGTAAAACTACGTGGGACTTATAACATACATTATTAATGCACTGTACGTTACAATACAACTCTGTTGTTCAACCCTTCGAATACAGATGTATGCTTCAGACACAGCGATGTGACAAGAACAGTCTCGACCGGATATGACACGTCGCGTGTACCGGAAGGAACGTACGGTCAGCAACGAAAGTCGCTGAACACAACTAAATTTTTAAAACATCACAGCTCCAAAACTTTGTCAAGGGGTTGTTTCTATTAATGTAACCTAAATATTTAATGGTCATCTATGCAATTATTTCGCATAACCTTCACAGGTCAGTAACATCATACTTATTAAAAATCATTTTGAAGATTATAACATGTTCAGCTACTTTCGTTGCTGACTGTACGTGAAACCGGCAAATAATGACGTCATATTAGTCTTTTTTTTATTATTTTATCACGACAAGCATATTGGTCGTCTGTCAGTGGCAGCCGTAGCCGATAGACGACAGCAATACCAGTAGTACAGAGGCCAGCACATCAAGCTACCACAATCTGTCAAATTTCTTTGATTGGTTTTCAACGTTAACATAAAACACTAAGGTTCATATTCAATTGGGAATATTTGACAGTTTTGGATAAGTTGACCTGCTGGCGTCTGTAGCTGACGCGTTATCATTTTGACACGTCAGCTAATCTTCTTAGATTGTTAGCAACGATTTGTTTACGAAGTTTTATAATTGGCGCAAGTTCTGCTGCTCCCAGGTTGAGCAATATTTTACACGAAGCGACTGCCATCACGCGACTACAATCAGACCCCCGCAACCCAATTTCTGTCCCTATGAAAAGAAAGGGAAAGACCGAGGTATGCGTTTGACAAACGGGACCTACGGCTTTACGTGCTCTCGAAATGTGTTAACAATGGTCACCCATCCACACACAGACCGTGACAAGCACACCTTAACCTTGCGGATCGGTTGTCAGCTTGTTACTGATGGGACAAATAAGTTAAGTAACTTATTTGTCCTAATTATGAGAAATCACTGCGGGTGTAAACAATAACAATGGCGGATACGTCAGTTGTCAGTGTCAACGTGTCACTGACGTTGACATGTGACAGCCGTATAATGCCAGTAATGACGTCATAAGTAATAACGTCGCTCCGATTTTGGCACCAGTGGGAACTTATTATTATCATTAATGTTATACTAATTGACGTGTTTTATGTGTAGTTATTGAAATGATAACCTTGTGACTTGTTTGCGGATGGATCGCCGTTTACTGTTGGAGTGTCAGCGTTTTTGTGAGAAGGATGTATAATTGTGTGTTTCATAGGCACTCTTTTTAAAAAAATATTAACAAACAGTACAGTGTTACAATTTTTGTTCTGAATACATCTAGATCATGAGAACAATGCAGTTTGAACTTCTGGGGGGTCCCGGTTTTTTTTAATGAATTACGTTAATAGGGTAGAGTCGGCTATATTGTACCGTCGATTTAATCGTACCACTGCAATATTTTCTACCAAATGACTTTATTTTTTTCGAATGACAAACACTTTCTGCACGCCTGCGCAACCCATTGAACGCAACCAATTGGCCAAAATTATTTTAAATATCTATATATTTTTTTAATTTTAGTGCTTGCAACCCTTAGGGGGGGGAAATATAGCCAACTCTCCAATAATTAATGTGTCTTCCCTAATTACAGTATTTTCGTTACAAGCATCGTAATAACCACTCTCGTTCTCTTTATTATTAATCAGACTTGCGTTTGGTGACAAGTAACAAAATATGTATTACTACCTACAATAAGTCCCAAAGTAGACGCCAGCAGGTCAAGCTATCCAAAACTGACAAATTTTCCCAATCGAATATGAACCTTATTGCTTTGTGCTAAAGTAGAAAATCAATCAAAGAAATTTGACAGATTGTGGTAGCTTGATGTACTGGCGTCTGTACTTAATCATCATTGCCTAGTCAAAGTCAGTAGATATGTTTTTGCCAATAAAGCAGCAGTGTTGACCCAGATTAACTAATTATTTTAATATCTGTTTGTTAGATTATGTATAAAAAAATGGACGCAATATTTGAACAATCTACATAAAAATTAAAAACAAAACAAATGGAACTATTGCTTTAAAAAATATGATATATTTAAAAAAGTATTACCAACCATTTTTATTTTTGCTACTGTCCGTTTTATCTAAAACAAAATATTAATTAATTAACTGTCTCATTCTATAGAGAGTTAAGTGAAAAGTATTTTTTGTTTAATCACTAGGAATTTGCGAAATTCATGCTAGTTTGCTGCTCATGCTTTGGTTAGTTAATTTGGTAAGTCGCACATGCTACTCTTTTTTAGGCGATTCGTAAATACATGCTGGTCTAAATTGTTCAGGAAAAAATCTAATTTCATTTTTTGTAACAATTTTGGGCTGGAATGTTACAAGTTAGAAAAACAAACAACAACAAAAACAATTGGGTAACAAAAAAAAGTAACTAAAATAAAAAACAACCAAGAAGTTTAAGGAAATGTCAAAAAATATTGATAAAGTTACCAGGGCTGCATAAAACAGGGGGAGTTTTATACAAAAATTAATTATTGGAGAAAGACTTCGGGTTGTTTCGGAGAACTTCGGGAGTATTCAGTAATAGGGGTGGCTCACCTAGACTGGCGTCGTATGTGTTCATGTACTCTGACGTCATAAATTGAGATACTAGCGCCGTCTTCCCCACGCCGGCGTCGCCAAGTAACACCACTCTATATTTTGGTATCTGTAAATAATATGATCCATTAGCCGGATGAATAAATTAGGATGTTTTGGGAATATGTTTTGATGATCACATTCATAAAATACAGTAATGGGAAGATTGGAAATGCTTTTTAATAGATAAGTAATAAGAGAGAGACTGGTTTCTGTACACATACACACCCGTTATTTTGATATATTATACACATTTCAATTAAGCGAATGGATCAATCTAATAAAACTTTACAGTAATTTTACCTCACGGAGATCTGTATGAAGATCTCTGTGCTATTGACTTAAAGTTCAATTTCCAATAATTTAACAAACTTCGTGAGATATAACTCAAATTGACACGTCTCGATTACGTCACATCACTAAAGGCAATGTCGTCAAATCAGGCCGATTGATATGGTAATGTTACACGCGATCCTAGCCTTAACCTGTCGTACTAAATGAACGGTATTGTTCGGGATTTTTAACCGATTTCAGAAAGGGGTAGGTTCGAAATTTGTCTGTATGCATGATAGATACGACGTTACGGCATTAAATGGTTTTTTATCATCCACCGAGCTGTATTGGGGTCTGCTTCCAGTTTAACCAGACGCGGTATTCTACATGAAGCGACTGCCATCAGACCTACGCATTCCAGTTTCTGGGCAATACCGATATCCTCAGGACTAGTTGTTAGGCTTTTTAGGCACTTATAAAAGAAAAGAAAAACACATTTATTCACGACAAGTCCGTAAAACACACATGAAAATTAAGGAGTAAACATACAAAAAACAACAAAGATCACCACTATGTGTTGTCGGCATGCTTGTTCCGAATGGGTTGCCAGCATAATGCTGCCAGCGCTGGTTTTCAGTTGGCACCCGAGCAGTGACACACGGACACATAGCTGTTGATATGAGAACTACACTTGCTTTCCCTTGCTTTCACAGTCATGGCCATGGTATCTATATATTTCGCCTCGACCATGACAGGCTGTGTTTAATTAGTGAGGCCTTACCACGCATACTGATTGAAGGCACGCGTGTTCGCCACGTTGGCCTAGTGGTATGACCATTGGACTGCCAAGTCGTAGGTCTCAAGTTCGAATCCAAGGCATGCACCTCTGACTTTTCGAATTCATGTAAATATCACTCGCTTAAACGGTGAAGGAAAACATCGTGAGGAAACCTGCATACCTTAGAGATTTTTCTCGACGGTTTGTGAAGTCTACCAACCCGCACTAGGCCAGCGTGGTGGACTATAGCATAATCCCTCTCAATATGAGACTTGGCAGTCCATTGGTCATACCACAAGGCTAACGTGGCGAACACGCGTGCCTTCAATCAGTATGCGAGGTAAGGCCTCGCTAATTAAAGAAGTCCAGCGTCTGCTGGACCTCAGCCTGTCATGGTCGAGGCGAAATAAATAGATACCATGGCCATGACTGTGAAAGCAAGGGAAAGCAAGTGCAATTTTCATATCAAGCTATGATAAGTGGTAGTCAGCAACCCAAAAAGCCTAACAACTAGTCCTCAGGATATCGGTATTGCTCAGAAACTGGATTGCGGAGGTCGATGATGATGATGATGATGTGTTCGCCACACGCGTGGCACTTACTGGGGACATTATCTGGTTTGGCGGCTGAATCCCCCAATTCAACCATCCGCTGTCCACAGCTCATAGATACCGGAGGTCTGCGGTCTCTGTCTCCCGGTGCGTCTACTACGGATCGGGAGAGAAGTGAACAATTCTCTCTCCCTTTCCGCGGCCTCCTTTGCAAGCATGACTTGCTCACAGTAAAGAGCACGCCAATCATCTACCTAACTCAAGGGATACAGGCGTTATGGTGTTTTATATTCTTTACACATTATTTGAAGTCTTTTCAGTGGAAAACAGAGGAAAAATGGGCCTCTTTTTCAATATAAATTTAAATTAGTCTCGTCTCTGGCATGAAAATATGTGCCAAATAATTTTGGCTCATAAAACGCAGTCTTAAGATACAAATTGGCTTATATACCTTGTATATTGGATTTGCTTCGTGATCGTATGAGAAATTATGTTGTTGTACGTTGGTATATCTTTATTAGATTCATATACATAAGTAATGTGTGTTATTATACGAGTATTTGTGTTCGTATATTTTTATATGGGGGAAATTTGGATAATAATATTCTGTTAGAGGTACGCAGAAGGTACAAAAGATACGTAAGAAAAAATAATCATAATATGTTGATAGCCTGTTGAATGCCACAGGCTTTTAAATTGCTTCGTATTACTCAGCGTTTATTTTGTACTAGTTGATTTTTTTTTCACCCGTGAGTTTTTCCTTTTTGCTCGGCTCCTAAATGTCTTATCATAATGTTAAATACTCTACAACTTTCCTCAAAAATTGGGCTATCAAATACAAAAATAATTTTTCAAATCCGAATGGTAGTTTCAGAGATAAGCGTGTACAAACAAACTAACAAAAAACTTCAGCTTCATTAAAGCAACAAATTACAGATTAAATCACACAGCTACGCAAGCACTTTCTACGTAGCTTTACGCTACGAAATGCTACGGTTTGACTTGCTACGGAGCGTAGCACATGGTTCACCGTGATGGCGACGATAAAAGGCACGAATGCTACGCAAAGCAATAAATATCGTAGCTTCGCTCGTAGCTTCTATGTAGCCAGTGCTACGGATGCTATGACTACGAAACGTAGCACATAGTTTTCATACTTTTTTATTTATCTTCTATATCATTTACATAAAGTTCATATTTATATAATTAATTCTTGAGAAGAGAGATATCTCACTTTGTGAGATATAAAGTATACGTATAACAATATAGTATTATTAGGATAATCAAGGATTGCTTACTGCATTTAGTGACGTCATCTCACAATTCCTATCTAAGTGAGGTTAGTTCGCCGGACAAGTCATTTGCTGGTTGGTTTGTACGGAAAGGTAGTCGTGAGGTGTCGGCGCTATTCGCAGTGAGTCATTCTTATAGTGTTTACCTATCATCATCAACCCATATACTGTCCCACTGCTGGGCACGGGTCTCCTCTCATATTGAGAGGGGTTAGGCTATAGTCCACCACGCTGGCCTAGTGCGGGTTGGCAGACTTCACACACCGTCGAGAAAAGTCTCTAAGGTATGCAGGTTTCCTCACGATGTTTTCCTTCACCGTTTATGCGAGTGATAATTAATTATTAATACGCACATGAATTCGAAAAGTCAGAGGTGCGTGCCTTGGGTTCGAACTCGAGACCTTCGACTTGGCAGTCCAATGGTCATACCGCTAGGCTATCATGTGTGTTTACCTAATTGTGGTTTAGTATTTTTGTGTAATTAACGGCTGTTCGTCAATTATGATTATTAATATCGCGTTTCTTTTGTCACCAAATTAAATCTGTTTAAATTAAAAACATAAGAATAAATTATTGTCGCTCGTTTGTTTTTTTTTAATAAAATCTGACTTCTGATCCTAAAAGTACCTATATATTTATTGTTGTTCTATTACGTATTAATTAAATTTTATTTTATTAAATTTATACAGACTGTCCCTGCACGCTGCGCTGCAGTTTGATTTGCTTAATGCAGCATAGTGCTGGGATAGGGGCCTATTCTGACATCGCACAGGTGTTTAGGCCTTATCGGGACTTAATAAAAGCAGTGGACTGTATAAAAATATGTATAATGCTTGCTATAACAAATTTGTCGTTACAAAAGAAATGCCCGTGCTGTAACTAGGCGATCAGCTGAGTGATGAGCGGAGGCACGGCGCACGCGCAGCCGGTTGCAGAACCCCGCACCCGGCGCATGCCCCGGTGTCATCTGTCGTCGCATGATGCGCCGACACAGGAGAATGTATCTACTCACTTAGTTTAAATCTTGAATCTTTTTTTTTGTTATTCTATATTGTCTTGTGTTGTGATTGTAAGAATAAAGTTTCTTTCTTTCTTTTCAAAGTCAAAGTAAATGTCAAACATTTTATTTCAATTGAAAAATCAAATCTAGTTGCACAGTTCCAAAAAGTGGGGATGACTTATGGAGAAGCACCATAGACACTGTTTTTAAAAAAAACATGATTACAGTGTTCATCTTGGTTTACAATCTAAAACGATGCATTTATATGTATACTATTAAATTAATCCAGTATAATAAACAGAAAAAAAAAGAGATTGCCATTGACAAGGCTTAGATTCTTATTTTTTTACTATATAATTTGCATGCTTTTAATACAGCAAAATATAGAGAACTTTAACTCTGTCAACATCTATTTAATAAACCCACCCATGTTTGCAAAGAAATAAATGATTTGATAGTACGATTTCTTTCAACATTGACACTAAATATCGGCATGTATACGGTACTGCAGATCAAGTTTATTCATAGCAAAAGAACAAATCTTATATATAAAGACTTTCCAAAATGTAGAGTTCTTTTCTGTTTCTAGACTTTCCAAAATATAGAGTTCTTTTCTGCTTCTAGACTTTTCAAAATGTAGACTTCTTTTCTGTTTTTAGACTTTCCAAAATGTATACTTCTTTTCTGATTTTAAACTTTCCAAAATATAGACTTCTTTTCTGTTTTTAAACTTTCCAAAATGTAGAGTTCTTTTCTGTTTCTAGACTTTCCAAAATGTAGACTTCTTTTCTGTTTTCAAACTTTACAAAATGTAGAGTTCTTTTCTCTTTCTAGACTTTCCAAAATGTAGACTTTTTTTCTGTTTTTAAAGTTTCCAAAATGTAGACTTCTTTTCTGTTTCTAGACTTTCCAAAATGTAGACTTCTTTTCTGTTTTTAAACTTTACAAAATGTAGAGTTCTTTTCTGTTTTTAAAGTTTCCAAAATGTAGAGTTCTTTTCTGTTTCTAGACTTTCCAAAAGGTAGACTTCTCTTCTGTTTCTTGACTTTCCAAAGTGTAGACTTCTTTTCTGTTTTTAAACTTTCCAAAATATAGACTTCTTTTCTGTTTCTAGACTTTCCAAAATGTAGACTTCTTTCCTGTATCTTCTGGGTAGTTTCGTAATGTCATTCTTAAGACGCTAACCGATTATGTTCCATAATTTTTAGATGTTAGACTTTTATACATATTTCTCTTTCCGTTTTGAATGTATTTGATATATTAATGTAAGATTTTATATTTATACTAACCACAGCTGTTGAACGATTAATTCGTTCCCTACGCGAACTACCGGACACTTGTTCTACAGCACTCGCGACCGTTGGTAAGGATGATGGTAGTAGTAATACCACTCGACTGTGTATTAATATTATATTTTTTCTGCTAAAACATTTCTATATTTTTCGTTATTTTTTCCAGAATTGTTTCCTAGCAACCATTTCAAAACGGCCAGCACTATGCCGTCACTTTATTATAAACTTGCTTACTAAAATTTATTTTCGGGTTCCCGCAAGATATCCACGTGCACCTATCACTCCCTTGTGATAGGTGCACCACCCTTACGCAGAACTGTTCTTGGGGCCAGCTCCGCTGTGCCCCGAATATGTAAGCTGCTTAATAGCTACAGTGACTGTGTTGACGTCTATGCTGTCTCGCTTAACAAGTTCCGCAGAATCCTATATAAGATACTGTAAAGTTTGTATCCCCTACCATTATATTTTGTATAATTAATAATTTAATACCTAATCCTGTCTCAGTAATATCTTATTAAATGAATAATCATTTGTAAATAACTGTTAATTCTAATCTGTCTGATGTTGATTTAATGTTATGCATGCAGTGCTTATCTTTAATTGATTGTTACACTAAACTTATTTAATTGTGTTATGTATTCTTGTTGTTTGGTATGAGTGTAAACAATCGTCGATGAGCCTAATTAATAAAATAAAATAAAATAAACTTTGTAGACAAACTTCTTAATTAGCTTGAACAGCTGTATTCTATAAAGAATTACACATCGTACTTGTTATTTAACTTCTTTGTGGAGAATGTTGTTGGTTATACATTTACTAACTCTGCCACTGCAATTCTTTTTGTATTACTTTAATGTGTAACTGTTTATTTTCCCGAATAAAGGTAAAAAAATAAAAAATAAATCTCACCGGATCCATTTCATCTTCATCAGGCGTGTCGAGGCTGGCGGAGTCCACGGGCCGGTACCCGGAGCAGCAGGATCCGTCGAACGGCGACCTATCCGATGCCCTGTGGACAAGGAAATATTCAATTCAGATCCAGTTACGTAGTATCTGCCTCATTAGTCTAGTGGTCCTCAGCGCGACTGCTACGCTAGAGGTCCCCAGGTCGAGCAAAGTGTTGTAGGTTTTTCTAAGAAATTCTCAGTAGCAGCTCGGAGTCTGGATTTACATTAAATACACATACACGTAGGCAGAAACTAAAGAACGCCTCTTGCATACTTCTTTTGCATCGAACATATTCATACATCTTGTCATACATACACGCCGGTTGCGAGTACTACGCACCTGACCTTTTTGAAGAACCTCACCAATAAGGCCGGCGTAGAAACTTACGCCGACCTTATTGGTGAGGTCTAGGGCGTCCCCTCTCGGCGGTTCCACTGACATACTTATTTGAGTCTGGATTTGTGCCCGGTTAATGGCAATAGGCTCGCCCCCTATTACATGGGACCTAAACATACCCGCGAAATGTGGGTGTACATTAGTATATCTCTGCCTAACCCTTCGGGGAACACAGGCGTGATGGTATGTTATGTTACGTAGTAATCGCAATCGGCGTGTGTGAATGACAAGATGTATGATTATGTACCTGGGAATCGCACCCAGGACCTCTAGCGTAACAGTCGCGCTTACGACCACTAGACCATTGAGGCGGTTTAATAAACACGTTGTACCGAAAACCCAGTGAACCGCGAGAAAGATAAACACTCCGCGTGGAGCGACGCATCCGGGTGCAAACAAGTTCCCACAAAAGTAACGCACTAGGTACCTCCCTCGGTGTCACCCGCCTTTTTTACCCGACTGCCGAAGGAGGAGGGTTATGTGTTTGACGTGTATGTATGTATGTATGTCCGTTCCTATGTCCGCTCGTAACTATTCAACGGTGCAACCGATTTTGATAAATGATACCTCATTAGATTTGTCTTGATGGCACGAGTGTCACTGGGTACATGAAATTAAAAAAAAAACAAAATGGCGGATTTTATGCGCTTTAATGCGTGGGCTGAAAAATATGTTTTGAGCATTCCGTATCATGTATTCTCAAATTTTCGGTAGCAATTAGCGAAAGCATTACATTACTTTATTGTTAAGGGACTTGTAGGAAATCATATACTTTTTCATATAAATAATTTCTTTGTTAATGTCCGTAGGTAGTTTTAGATTGAGGTTAGGAAATACGATTTGTTTGTTATAATTTATTTATCAAGCATTCTGAATTATTTTTACTGTCCTTATGTACCTATTTAGTTTTCTTTACGTAATATGTGGGTGACTCACATACACACATACATACACATAGTAAACCATTACATAACTGAAATAAATGACTTAAATACATATTATAATCAAATATATCAAACAGATTACTTAAATACATATTATAATCAAATATATCAATTCATGCATTCATCACACATTACTTGCACATAAATATATATTCCTTCCTATTATTTATATTATTTAGTTTCTTTCTTAGTATTTAGATAGTTCTAGTAAATTCAAAATCATCTTCATCTCAACATCGTAGTATTCGTGCGTTGTGACTAGCCAAACGTACGCTAGATCCAAGAAGACTTCTGAATAACCCTCATGACCTCAATTCGTTACAAGAATTAAATCGTTTGCGAAATCTTGCACAACTAAATAACACACCTTAGTTTTAAATTAAGCGTCTGCAGATTTTTCGTAGTTTTGCACTAAAAATCCGGAAACAAGTTACGTAATTAAAATAACTAAAAAACCCGACTGCATAAAAACACTTTAAAAAAAACTAAAAAGACAAAAACAAGTCTAGTAGTCCAGACCTATGTAAAGTAATATTGAATAACTACACCATTTAAATGTTTTCATGATCGATAAATACATAAAATAATAAATTATAACGTAGAATAAAGTCAATCTTGCCGTCGGGACCCATTCAAAATCGTGACCGTCTCTAAAATTCCCAGTGTTTTTATGCAGTCGGGTTTTTTAGTTATTTTAATTATTCAGAATCAGAATTTATTTGTAAAACACAGGTAAATACAAGTATAGGTCTTACATGGTAAAGAGTCTGCTATGTTTTGTCAATCATCATCATCATCAACCCATATACTGTCCCACTGCTGGGCACGGGTCTCCTCTCATATTGAGAGGGATTAGGCTATAGTCCACCACGCTGGCCTAGTGCGGGTTGGCAGACTTCACAAACCGTCGAGAAAAATCTCTAAGATATGCAGGTTTCCTCACGATGTTTTCCTTCACCGTTTAAGCTAGTGATGATTAATTATTAATACGCACATGAATTCGAAAAGTCAGAGGTGCGTGCCTTGGGTTCGAACTCGAGACCTTCGACTTGGCAGTCCAATGGTCATACCACTAGGCTATCACTGCTAGCCTGTTTTATCAATAAGACATACAAATATATTTCCTTTTTTTTTTATCAGAGTGGGCAAACGAACATGCGTGTCACCTGATGGTAAGTAACTACCACCGCCCATGAACACTGTCACTAATGCGTTGCCGGCCTTTTAAATGTGTGCTCGACTCCTAGGATTGTAGGCTAATGTTAAATACCCTAAAAACTTCCTCGACAAAATGTACTATCCAGCAAAAAATATTTTTTCATTTCGAACCAGTAGTTCCTGAAAATAGCGCAACCAAATCAAACAAACAAACTTTTCAGCTTTATAATATTAGTATAGTTAGTGATGAAAATACGCTCGATGCACAATGTTTTTACTTCACCGTTGAAGCGAAGGCTAATTAATTATTTTTAATACGCGTCATGATTTATAAAAGTTAGAGGTCTCAGAGATAGAGAGAGATCTTCGAGTTGGCAATCCAATAGCGTTCAAATCACTACGCTATCACTGCCTTTTTCCGACTCTATGCTCTTAGTATAAGGGTGAAAACTGCTCAACCGCTAAGATTCTCGTTTGTACTTGTTCAGCGCCATCTGTTTGCAGGGGCGCGCGGTTGTTTAGCGGTGTTGCGCGCGTTCTGCAGACAGATGGCGTCACGAACTTTAAATTATTATTGATTTGTATAAAATCATGCATTAGCTATCTATATTCTGTGGCGAGAAAATTGTGCTCGATCTTGTCCTTCTCTTTGCCTTACAACCAGGACACGAACAACATCTTTATAACAATCTGTCTATCTATCAGCCACGGACGTCCACTGCTGAACATAGGCCTCCCCTAATGATCGCCACAAAAATCGATCTTGCGCAGACCGCATCCACCGACTCCCTGCAACCCTCACAAGGTCTTCCGTCCACCGTACACTTTATAACAAACAAACACTGAAATTGTAACTTTTATTATTTTACGATTATACCATATAGTATATAATCACGATCTTTCATTTATGATTTTACGAAAACGACGAAACGAAAACAGTACTAATTATAACGCACATAGCATACCAGCAAACTGAGTATAAATTAGTAAACTTCTGCCGAACCCTTCGGGGTAACAGGCATGATGATATTTAAAGAGATTACAACGTCGTGTGAAGTCTGCCTACCAGCATTAGGCATGCGTGGTTGACTATTCCCTCTCATTCTGAGAGGCGACCTGTGCCCTAATAAGCTACATAACGCATAGAATGCTATCTATGCTTTATGTAGTATACTACAAACCCACTCCGCAACGTTGCCGTCCCGTCGACATCACGTGTTTTCAATTACGCAGTGGCCGTACGGCTAAAGCGATTTTGCAATTTCACAACGGCCCTGCACACGTAACCCAAATGAAATTCTTTATTGTTCTGATTAAATCTGAGACCTATTCACCTTTATTTTGAGAGGTACGGCATAGTGGGAGTAATTCCACTCAAATTGGAGCTGCCCGACTGGGGAAGTACCTCCGCCTTGCAGAAAACCGAAGTGAAATAACACTGCTTTGAGCTGTGTTGTGTACGGTGAGCAAGGTTGCCAGTAGTACTCTGCGAGGAAACGTTGTGTTGGCAGTGGGGGGACATTGACCCTTATACTACCAACCCAACTACGCCTCTTTTGTTTTACAGGGTCGGCAACGCGCAAATGATACCCCTGGTATTGCAAGCGTCTATAGGTTACGGTAACCGCTTACCATCAGGTGAGTATGCTTGTTTATCACCTTTATAATGGCATAAAAAACACGTCGCATTCAATACCATGAGAAGAGATACCCAGTGAGTGACGCTGTATGTACTAACACCGATTTCCATTTCCTAACTACATATATCTAAGTTTATACTTTACCTTTATGAATTGCTAGTACCTACATTATATTCATATGTTCAAGCGTAGCGTAACCTCTGTGATTACCAATTTACCCTTCAAAGAGGTAGCAATTAAGTCAATATGCTTACATAGTCTGATGAAGCAGATTGAGAGCTAATATGTACTTGCTAGTGTATACTCTAACGATATCGGGAACAAATATGTATGTATACGGTTTCCTAGAAACTAATACATAAATTTAGATATATTATGTCAGATTCTGAATAACTTTTGCCAAAAGTTCAATCTCATTCCTACGAGCCTTTTCCCAGCTAAGTTTGGTTCGGTTTCCAGTGTAACCAAATGCGGTCAGCGTAGTTATAACTTCGCCAAGAGCTCCCCCCTCCCCCCCATAGTTCTAACTGAAAGAGATTATACAAGGTGTTACAAAACTACCCATAAAGCCGAGAGGAGGTTAAATGGGGCCTTATAACGAGTCCCTTCACAATATCTAAGAACCGTAGTCACGCTGTATAACATAAGTAGGTACCCCAAAAAAAGGAAAACAATAACATTTATGAATGAAAAATAGAAAAACTATTAAATTAGACAATTATTAGGTAAAATAGGTACTTACAACAACAGAAAGGCCTATGCCTTTCTGTTGAATAATCTGGTTCCCTGACATGACAGCTGACAAAATTTTTGGCTTTGATAATTAATTATATTTTACGGGGTATTTTGTAACACGTTGTTTAATAACTGTCTGTTATGATTAAGTACGCCCTATAAATACGATTAATTAAAAAGTTAAAAATATCCCCAGTTTAAAACATCGCTTTTGTTTTATTTTTCAAAATAATCTCATTCTCTAAAATAGTCTGATACCTACCTAAGTATTACCAAAAATATTTACTAATAATACTCATAACAATCATCAACTATATAGGAATACTGTCATACTGCTGGCTACGGGTCTCCTCTCAGAATGAGAGGGAATTAGGCTATAGTCAACCACGCAGGCCTAATGCGGGTTGGCAAACTTCACACGCCGTCAAGAAAATCTATAAGGCACGCGTTTCCTCACGATGTTTTCCTTCACCGTTGTAAAAGTTTGTAAGGATGGATGGATGTTTGTTACTCTTTCACGCTAAAACTACTGAACGGATTTTGATGAAACTTTGCAGTATTATTATTTATACATCACATTATCATATACGCTATAATTTATAACGATTTTGAGTTAATTAGCCAAATTACAACGACAATTAGAAGTAACTTTTCCTAATTACTATCTGAAGAACTTATTCCAAATCAAATAAGTATTATCGGTAATAAAAAAATAGTTTTATAAGCATTATCTAGATAATTAATTAACAATATAAGTGTTAACGTAGCGTGGAATGACGTTACGAAATTCTACACAATCCTTATCATCGCAAAATTTTGGGAAGATGTTTTATATTAAATAAACAACCACGTCACCCATAACCGCGCGTTGCCAAACTTAAAACAATGACTATTACCGAGTTATTTGATTAGTGGAACTCTACAGAGCAATTTACTGTCAACTTCAAATAGGAAGGATATTCAACGATGGCCCCTGTAGTTATTGAGATTGTTTCTAGTATAAGTGATATTCGAAAACTGATAATTTTCTGTGAAATTAAAAAAAAGTAAAAAAAAAGGTGCGGCCAACGTTAAATAATTTGGGCCCAGTGGGTAGCAGATGACCCCAACTAACCACCATTTTTGTATTTTCAACGTTCTACCAAACACCCTGTATACAAATAACCTGTACTGTAAAGTAACTCCACCTTGCAGAAAATCGAAGTAAAATAACACTGCTTTGAGCTGTGTTGTGTTTCTTACGGTGAGCAAGGTTTCCAGTGCTCCACGAGGAAACGTTGTGTTGGCAGTGGGGGGGACTTTGAACCTTATACTGTCAACCCAACTATTCCTCTTTCAATACAGGGTCGGCAACGCGCAGTGATACTCCTGGTGTCGCAAGCGCCTATAGGCTACGGTACCCGCTTACCATCAGGTGGGTCGTATGCTTGTTTGCCAACTTAGTAGAATAAAAAAAAAAACTTCACAGCTTTGATCAGTCATAAAATCGCAGTCAGCCTATCGCAGTCAGCCTATCGCAGTCAGCCTATCGCAGTCCACTGCTGGACACAGGCCTCTCCCAAATCGCGCCACAACACCCAGTTCTCCGCCTTCTGTATCCAGTCTAACCCAGCCACCCTCTTGAGATCGTCGGTACATCTTGATCGGTATTAAATTAACATGAAAATCTTCTATGCATAGTATAAAACAAAGTCGCTTTCTGTAGCTGTCCCTCTGTACGCTGATATCTAGTAAACTACACAACGGATTTTGATACAGTTTTCACTAGCATTTAGATAATTCCTTCCGGAAGATTTACATTAAATTTATAATCAATGCGTGTTATTAGTACATTGCACCCGTGCGAAGCCGGGGCAGATCGCTAGTTAATACATAATTCTTCTTTACTTGTGTTCATCACAGACTATCTCCTAAACGGCTGGACAGATTTTAAAGAATCTTTTAATTGTGTTTAAGTGGGTCCCTTTATGGTTTAGATTCACAACTGGACACGGTAGGTGGCGCTACGATCGGGTTGCAGGGCAACATCTACCGGGCCGGTAAAAGATTAAAAGCTGTGTTTTCAGTGTATCGACCGGATATTTATCGGCAGAATATTTGGTGATCCGCTATAATATTCGACACTTCATCTGGCATTACCCATACAATCAGCAGATAATAGACAACGGATCGATACGTATTTCGTCCTCAAAGAATAATCGCCGAATATTCAACAAGCATGTCTATTTTGCAAGTCACGGGTCACAGAACTATGAAAAGCTTCAGTCAAGGCAAAAGGTCTCCCCCTACCGAGGCCCAATATAGGGTAATAACAGGGCCGGATTCTGAATAAGTGAAGAAATAATGATTTCTTACACTTAAGCGAATATTAATCATTGAATATTTGACATTGACAGTCGGCCTGTGACATTAGACGCTGTAAAGATGACACGTTTGGCACAGCGGATGAGCAATCGACTTCTGTGCCAGGGGTTGTAGGTTCGTCCCCACACAGAACAAATATTTGTTTGATCTACATGTAGTTGTTCCTGTTCTGGGTGTTTGTGTATGTGAAAGTTTGATTTTTATACCAATAAGGTGGCAAACAATCATACGGCCCACCTGATGGTAAGCGGTTACCGCCTATAGATGCTTGTAACAACAGGGCTATCACTTGCGCGTTGCCAACCCTTTAAAAATAAAGAGGAATACTTGGATTGGCAGTATAAGGCTCAAAGTCCTCCCACTGCCAACACAACGTTTGCTCTTCTTGAAGCACCCACGATACAGGAGAAAATCCTTGTGTGGGCATAGTTTTGTTAAAAATAAGAGGGAAAATAAAGACTGGAACGTCGAGATTAATAATATAACCAATCGCTATATAACTGGCTCGTTAATCTAGTGATCCTAATCAGTATTGCTACACTAAAGGTCTTGGGTTCGCCTGTCAATTATACTTTGCTCAACCTGGGTGAGCAAAGTATAATTGAGTATTTCTATGAAATTCTCAGTAGTAGCTCGGAGTGAGTTTGGATTTGTGCCCGGTTAATGGCTATAGTCTCGCCCTCTCATTATATGGGACCTAAACATACCGCAGTCAGTAGTTGTAGATACATTGGTACACCTCTGCCTAACCCTTCGGGGAATACAGGCGTGATGGTATGTTAAGTGTGTCTTGTGGGAATCGAATTCACGACGTCTTGATTAACATTCTGAGAATCAAACAACTAGAGCACAGACGTCGTCAAGATAATTTTATTCCACCACATTTTTACGGCACCGAAGCTAGTAAAATGGTAACTAAGCAAATAGTACAAGCTCTGCTTAGTTTGGGATTAGATCGTGTTGTGTAAAATGTCCGAAATATATTGATTTCTAACATTTACGCGAATGTTATACATTGAAATAAAACTACTTTTTACGGATTTTATCGCGTTATATTGATATTATTAATCTCAACGTTTCGGATCCTTTACAGCATCCATGGTCACGGGTAGACTGCCTACCCGTCTACCCGTGACCATGGACGCTGTAAAAATCCGATAAAATCCGTAAAAAGTAGTTTTATTTCAATGACCGAAATATTTATTACTAACTTTTGCCCGCGACTTCGTCTCCGTGAACTTTACCTAGATAAAAAAAGTCATCGTAAAGTTTACTAAAATTTTCCAATATCCTGCGCAATTTTCTTAATTTTTCTTTCCGTAAGAACTTTCTACAAATTACTTATTAGAAAACTTAAAAAAAAGATTCATGAAATAAAGGTAAGGTCGTTCTGACGACCTTCGTATGACGACCTCTGTGGTCTAGTGGTTCGAATGTCGGACTGCTGATCATGGGGTCGTGGGTTCGATTCCCACAGGACACAAATATTTGTGTGGTTAAAACATAAGTGTTTGTGTTTGTCTGGGTGTTTCTATGTATTATAAGTATGTATTTACAGAAAAAAAAGTATATAAGTATTCTATCCATTATCTAGTACCCATAGTACAAGCTTTGCTTAGTTTGGGACTAGATGTTGCTGTGTAAAATTGTCCAAGAATATTTATTCTCAAATGACCAAGGGATACAGGGATTCGTTTTTATAAATAGATTTATTTATTATCTTAATTCGGCCCTGGGTACTTATTCATAGAGGCTTGACTTAAGTATGCGAGATCGACCACCTTTCTAGCTATTAGCATTTGCAACAATAGATTTAAAAGGTAATTGAACTGACCTAGTTGAGATGGAACCTTTAACGGATACGGAGTTAGGTTACTAGGGATATGCCATGGCTTCGCACAGGTGCAAAGTATAGTAGCCTGATTCACGTAATTAAAACCGTAGCGATATCGCAGCGGATGAATCGTTAAAACAGTTTTCCTATTCATATTGGGCACCCTTTGAATATTTATTTTATTCTCTTTTTAGTATTTGTTGTTATAAGGGCAACAGAAACATTGTGGAAATTTCAATTATCTAGCTATCACGGTTCATGAGATACGGCCTGGTGACAGTTAGACGGACGGACGAACAGACAGACGGACAGCGGAGTCTTAGTAATAGGTACCCGTTTTTACGCTTTGGGTACGGAACTCTAAAAACTACTAGCAATTGAATTTGTATTAACACTTCAAACCAATACCGAGACATACAAATAGTTTTAGCAGGCTTTCTACTGACCCAATTTGAGCCTTATTTGCTCTATACACTAAAATCGAATCGGTGGGATCTAAACATGATACTCACAAGAGCTACTTCAAATATGAATTAAGATGTTTTTGGGATAAGCAACTTTAATATCATCACACATGGTCCAGTTTTCAAGCAAACTAAGATATTTTTGAGACCTTTTTCAATAAATCTTGTTACTCTAAAACCGAATTATTTTCCATCAATATGTATTTACAGGGTTACTGGTAAAATACTAAAACTCAAAGCTGCTATGGCTCTTTCTTCAAAAGGCCAGTTCAGATTTGTATACATTGTAAAACACTGTAGATAAGCAACACATATGATAAGCACTGAATACTGTTACTGCCTGGACTTTAAAAGAGACCATGATTCTCCGAGTTTGTTTCGGCGTTTCTTCTCGGAGGTTGTCAGCTAGGAAATAATAATAATAATATAATATTTTTGGGACATTTTACACAACACCATCTAATCCCAAACTAAGCAGAGCTTGTACTATGGGTACTAGACAATGGATATAATACATATATACTTTTTTTTTGTAAATACATACTTATAATACATAGGACACACCCAGACAAACACAAATACTCATGTTTTATCCACACAAATATTTGTTGTCCTGTGGGAATCGAACCCACGACCCCATGATCAGCAGTCCGGCACTCGAACCGCTAGACCACAGAGGTCGTCAAATGTCGACGCCATCTAGTATTATTCATTAATTATTGGTAAAACTCAAGTGTCATTAGATATTTTTTATACTTTTCATGGCATGCAACCAATCGTCTCTACATTTTGCCTGAATTATTTAAATAACACTTTTTGTTCATAACAGTGTGCCGGGGACACTAAAAAGCGTAAAATAAAATAAATCATAAATAAATAGAAAACCCAAAAATACAACTAAACTTCATGCTGGTAACTTAGGCTTTCAGCTCATAATAGAGGATGTTAAACCAAAGTAAAGTTTACTTTCTTTATAAGTAGTTTATTTTAATTTTGTTTTCTATTCTCAATCTTGTTTCGATATTTTTGGTGCATTACTTTTAAATTGTCTTTTTCGTAGTCGGATTCTTAATTTTTTATTTTATTAATAAGCCGTAATAGCCTAGTAGTTTGACCATTGGACTGGCAAGTCGTAGGTCTCGAGTTCGAATCCAAGGCATGCACGACTTTTCGAATTCATGTGCGTATTAACAATTAATTATCACTCGCTTAAACGGTGAAGGAAAATCGTGAGGAAACCTGCATGCCTTAGAGATTTTCTCGACGGTTTGTGAAGTCTGCCAACCCGCACTAGGCCAGCGTGGTGGACTACTAGAATAAAACTACTTTTTCCGATTATTTATCTCAATATAACTCGATAAAATCTGTAAAAAGTAGTTATATGTATTTCAATGATTAAATTCGATTTAACTGTATATTTTAAGTTTAAGAAACTATTTTAGTGAGGCAAACTTGTCGTTGGTAATCACTTGCTTAATCTATCTACTTTCCAAACAGAATTACAAATTAATAGAAACATCACTATAGTATATCAAACGCCCCAAGAGCACACAAGATTAAACGACCGAATTAAGAGCACAGCCAGATAATTCCCTCTTCAACCAAGCTGTGCGAAACGAGTAATGAGACCGCTTAGCTATCAGTGGCACCTAGCTCGCAAGTGAATAATGACCGGTGAACATAGAACGACCGGTCTTACGTACACAATTATTGAGTGAATGGTTCCGATTTGAGTTTCGAACTTCAGTTTATTGTGCAAGTTTGAATTAGGAATTCCGTTCCGTTTTACAGGAATTTGAAACTAAGCATAGTAGAATTATAAGCTTGTGCCAGGTTTTCTCAGGTCACGGGTATACAGTCAGTCTACCCGTGACCATGGAGGCTATAAAAATCCGTAAAATGTAGTTTTATTCACGTAAATGTCAGAAATCAATATATTTATGTAAACTCCACAGTTATTTGTTCCAATTTTCGTATAATTATATATTTGTTAGTCGTCCGCGACACAAGGAGTGGGAATGTTGGCTTATTAAATGAAAAATACCTAAAAAAATACCAGTAGACGCTACTGGCTTAATACGGTCTATTACAAGTAATTACAGTAACAGTGTCTTAGGTCAGTCACCGCGTGCGCATGAGGGTGCGAATCGGGAAGTAGGTCGCTGTTAGGGTTGTCACTATAATATTATGATTACGCTCTTGAATTAATAAAAAAAATGTTATTTCTAAAAATTTAAAGAAATTAGAAAGAAAGAAAGATAATTTATTTTGGAAAATTAGTACTAATAGTTTTTAACATGTCATTAGTGGTCATAAACGCAGTTGCTAAGCATAAAGTCTTGGATTTGATTCCTAGGTTGAGCAAAGTGCTATCACTATTTATAAAGTATACATTTCATAGAGAATTTCATAGAATGTTATGAAATTATCTCTTAAGCGCGACTACTA
Source organism: Acronicta alni (assembly GCA_964056405.1). Lineage (NCBI taxonomy): Eukaryota > Metazoa > Arthropoda > Insecta > Lepidoptera > Noctuidae > Acronicta > Acronicta alni. The sequence continues at coordinate 8,326,619 of OZ043936.1, forward strand.
CGCTACAGGTCTTCCCAAATCAAACAAAGCCTTATTGGGTTTTTCTATGAAATTCGTTGTAGCAGCTCGGTTTTTCAATTTGTGTCCCTCTTACAAAGAATACACAAACATTCTAGTGAACTTTTATTATACACGTGAAACACGGAACATGGTAAACCGGACCTCTGTAAAGAAACTCCAAAAGAGAGAATCAGGGAATGAATCTTTTAAAATCCAGAAGCATCACTCGAAGGGAATAACTTCTTCCTCCGAGCATTTTCCTTATTTAGGGGTCGGGTTCCAGTCTCTCTGGGTAATACCGATATCCTAAAGATAGACTGGTTGACAGGCTTTTTGGGCTTCTGACTACCATTAACATTTTTTTTTTTTTTTATAATACATTTTACACAGCACCATCTAGTCCCAAACTAAGCAGAGCTTGTACTATGGGTACTAGACAATGGATATAATACATATATACTTTTTTTTTTTTGTAAATACATACTTATAATACATAAGAAACACCCAGACAAACACAAATACTCATGTTTTATCCACACAAATATTTGTGTACTGTGGGAATCGAACCCACGACCCCATGATCAGCAGTCCGGCACTCGAACCGCTAGACCACAGAGGTCGTCAAATTGTTATCGGTGTTCGTATGACAACCGGGACCGACGGCTTTGCGTACTCTACGAGGCACAGAGGGGTCTCGATGTGTTATGAATGGTCACCATCTACGGAACAACCGTGACTAGAGCAGCTTAACCTTACAGATCGGTTGATCAGCTTAGTTATTACGAGCCACGAGCCCCTCGAAAGAAAGACCAGGAAACGTTGTATTGGCAGTGACTTTGACCCTTATAATTTTTTTTTTGCTACTAAGGTGGCAAACAAGCATACGGCCCACCTGATGGTAAGCGGTTACCGTAGCCTATAGACACTTGCAACACCAGGAGTATCACTTGCGCGTTGCCCTGTATTTCAATACAGGGTCGGCAACGCGCAAGTGATACTCCTACCCCTACTATAGAGGAATAGTTGGTTTGACAGTATAAGGGTCAAAGTCCCCCACTGCCAACATAACATTTCCTCGTGGAGCACTGGCAACCTTGCTCACCGTAAGAAACACAACACAGCTCAAAGCAGTATTGTACGTTTAGTACCAACCTATATATTCCTCTTTCGCTTTACAGGGTCGGCAACGCGCAAGTGATACCCCTGGTGTTAAAAGCGTCTTAGATAGGCTACGGTAACCGCTTACCATCAGGTGGGCCGTATGCTTGCCCATCTTAGTAGTGTCACTACTCGTGTGCCAACTGAAAACCAGCGCTGGGTAATATATACGCTCAGCATGATGCTGAGCTGGCAACCCATTCGGGACAAGAATGCCGACAGCACATAATATAATGATCCTTGTGGTCTTTTATATATGTTCTTTCATTATTTCAACTGTGTGTTGTACGAACCTTGTCCTAATAAATGTGATTTTCTTTCTTTCTTTCTTACTAGTATAAAAAAAAACAACTGTTGAACTAAAAATATCCAATGCAGGTCGCCGAAGTATCAACCCTAAACTGGTCACGCAACATGGTAATCAGTTACAAATCTGTTTTAATCTGATTAGACACTGTCCGGTGGAATGCCGTAGTTTTTCTTTGTGGTTAATGAACTTGCATCGTCTGTTTGAACCTTATGGTGGCCTGGTAGTTTTATATATCTGGACATGATTAACAGTAGAATTCTTGGGATTTTTAACATAACACTAGCCTTTGCCCGCGGTTTCAACCACATCCCAATGGGGTTGTTGAGATAAGCCTTATGTCCTTCTTCAAGGTCTAATGTATCGCTCTACTAAATTCATCTCAATCGGTTCAGCAGTTTAAGCGTGAAAGCTTAACGGACATACAGAGTTACTATTGCATTTATAATGGCATGCAGGTTTCCTCACGCTGTTTGCCTTCAACGTACCATTAGTGAGTAATAACTAATTATAACTTTCTCTAATTATAACGTTGGACTGGAGGCTGACCTTAATATTGTTGGAAAAAGGCTCCGAGGTTGATGATAACATTCAATAAAAATAAGTAGTCATTCATGAAATCACTAATATGACTTGGTATGTTTTTACCTTGCATCGGAAGCAAGTGATAACAGCTTGGAACACGCGAGATCATAATTGCTAGACCGATTCGGGAGCCAGATTATGGTTTGGTTAATAATGGCCTATATAGCGTCATATAGGCCTTTATTGCCAGGCGTCTGGTATCAATTAGGAGCTTTTGAAGTGGAAGTGGGCCGGCCATGTCTGCAGACGCATAGACGATCGATAGAGCAGACGAGTGTTAGAGTGGAGATCACTTTTTTTTACGCAGCACCATCTAGTCCCAAACTAAGCAAAGCAAGCGTAGTGCGGGACGTCCTGCGACACGATGGACAAACGATTTGAAGAAGGTGGCTGGCAGCGGATGTAAGCGAGCTGCCCAAGACCGGGATGGTTGGCGCTCTTTGGGGGAGGCTTACATTCAGCAGTGGACGGCAATAGGCTGATATGATGATTAGCTTATGCATACGCGCATGTTACATACGTGTCACGAAATAAATCAGTGAATCGAATATCACCATGTCGAGAAACTGTTTTGCAATTTGGCGAATTTCGCGGATCCCATGGCCATGACAATAGGGCACATGCGAGTGACCGACATAAGCATGATAGCCTAGTGGTGTGACCATTGGACTGCCAAGTCGAAGGTCTCGAGTTCGAACCCAAGGCACGCACCTCTGACTTTTCGAATTCATGTGCGTATTAATAACTAATTATCACTCGCTTAAACGGTGAAGGAAAACATCGTGAGGAAACCTGCATACCTTAGAGATTTTTCTCGACGGTTTGTGAAGTCTGCCAACCCGCACTAGGCCAGCGTGGTGGACTATAGCCTAATCCCTCTCAATATGAGAGGAGACCCGTGCCCAGCAGTGGGACAGTATATGGGTTGATGATGAGTCCGACATACCCTGCCACCTCCCCGGGTGGCAGAGGATCCATGAGGAAAAAGAAGGACAAACATGTTTTATACATTTATTTATAAGGTAGAGATAGTCATCCTACATAATGGTATTAAATAAATAGTATAATTTGGATATACAGTCACCGGACCCCATCAAGGAACCTTGCCTTACTTCCTACTTATAGGCGCGCGTAGGGTAAAGATGCACGCCATCGACTCGGGGCAGCCGACACCTCAAGTCAGCTGCCAAGCTTTAGCTCTTGGAAACTGGAGGTCTCTGTGCCCTCGGATGCTCGGTGCATCTACTATCTAAGTGTCTTTTTTTGTTTACGAGGAGATATTTTCAAAAAGAGACCGGTTTTTTGAAATTAGACTGATCGTCTGGAGTTTTTCTTACTATAAACCATACCGGTGGCCACACCGCACAATGAGTCTGTTTAAAAGACCACCCCGGAACCCCCTGTGTATTGCCTGTAAAGGTATTTACTTTACCTTAGGAGGCTCTCGTTAGGCGGCTGGGTCAAGGGCTAGATCCAGAAAGCAGTACTGCTGGACACGGCTCGTATTGTTAGGAGATTCCTCTCCTAGAAACAATAGTAATGGTAGGGGCAAATGGAGCATTACCCCGTGTACATCACCTGTAAAAGTACATCCTATTAACTATATAAGGGTCTACCTGCTATTAGTCGAGTTGACAGAGGTGTTGGATCGACTGCGACGGTTGCAGATGGAGTCGCCGCAGTTCACCACACCGCCCTTGGTGGTGATGCTGAAGGTGCGCAGTCGATACAGATCGTCCGACACGCGCGGGTTGTACGGCTTCTCTGGCAGCGAACAGACGCGCGGCCGCGAGTGCTCCACCACTGAGGAAGAATGGAGAAGATTAGTTAAACCAGCGATTCCTAAAGTATGTATCGCGGAAACTAGAGATCCATGGAAAAGTCACCGAAGTTCCTTAGTTCGGCATTCTCATTGTCGCTGTTGCTTTCGGATTCACAAAGAACTTTTGCAGACAAAAGGACCTCCTATGACAATCGTCAGTGGTTGTGAGAAGCCCAAAAAAGTTTATCCTTAGGATAAGTGGAATGGATATTCTTATAAAATATGTATGTATAGTATGTATGGCGTCTATTAACCGGGCAAATGCAAACTCCGCGCTACTACTGAGAATCTCCGAGAAAATCACAATAACACTGTTCGAACTGAAAATCGAATCCAGGACCGACCCGTCATCAAGCCCAGTACACAGGACCAAAGAGAACGAATAAAAAAAACTCAATTTACATATTACGACTCGAGAGAACACTGAAGAAACATAATTAAACCGTCAAACACATTCATTCGGTTAAATATAACAAGTTAAGCTCAAAATAAACTCAGTTATCTAATTAATAAGACAGAAGAAAATTTTGTCATCTCTCAACATTTGAGGCAATAACATATTTACATACATACACTCACGCCTTTTTACCACGGGGGTAGGCAGAAACTAAAGAACGCCACTTGCTACGATTCTTGCATACTTCTTTCGCTTCGTCCACATTCATACATCTTGTCATACACACACGCTAGTTAAGAGCACTAGGCACCTAATTACCAATAAGGTCGCTGTAAGTGTGTAAAACCAAAGATAGGTAGAGCATAGTTTTAGTCGTCATCAACCCATATACTGTCCCACTGTTGGGCACGGGTCTCCTCTCATATTGAGAGGGATTAGGCTATAGTCCACCACGCTGGCCTAGTGCGGGTTGGCAGACTTCACAAACCGTCCAGAAAAATCTCTAAGGTATGCAGGTTTCCTCACGATGTTTTCCTTCACCGTTTAAGCGAGTGATAATTAATTATTAATACGCACAGGAATTCGAAAAGTCAGAGGTGCGTGCCTTGGGTTCGAACTCGAGACTTTCGACTTGGCAGTCCAATGGTCACACCACTAAGCTATCACTGCTTATAGTGTTAGTAATTCCACTCAAATCGGAGCTTCCCGACTGGGGAAGTACCTCCGCCTTGCAGAAAATCAAAGTAAAATAACACTGCTTTGAGTTGTGTTGTGTTTTTTACGGTGAGCAAGGTAGCCAGTGCTCCACAAGGAACCGTTGTGTTGGCAGTGGGGGGACTTTGACCCATATACTTATACTTTCGTTTTACAGGGTCGGCAATGCGAAGTGATACCCCTGGTATTACAAGCGTCTATAGGCTACGGTAACCGCTTACCATCAGGTGGACCGTACGCTTGTTTGCCACCTTAGCAGTATAAAAAAAATTACATTGAGGTTAAGGTACTGTAAGCTGATTCGTTAATTAAATTAACTAAGTTCGATACGTACGTACATTGGTAAGATTAAAGATACCTTTGAACTTGACTACGTCTGTGGTCTCTAGCGGTTCAAGTGTCGGCCTCGTGTAGACCCTATTAAATATTTGTGTGATGGCGTATCTTATGTATTAGAAGTATTCACTAAAATTATTAAAACTTCCAATGTCTAGTACCCACAGTACAAGCTTTCCTTATCGAATCGGTATAATTCTTCCTTTGCTTAATAACTTTAAAATCTTAGCATGGAAAATGCCAAAAAAATACAAAAAGATAATCATTTATCATGTACAACAAAAATGTAGGGTAACTGTCAGTAATTATATCATCAAGACGCCCACCACCTCAGTCTACCCGTGACCATGGACGCTGTAAAGGGTCCGAAACGTCGGGATAATAAACATCGTTCAATCAATAAATGATTGTTGTTGGCTACGACAATGTTGCCTACTACGACGCTACGAAGCTATAGTATGCTACGCAGTCATTGGGAGCGTAGCACGGTCATTAGCTACGACGTAGCAGCTACGAGCTACGGCTTTATTGTCTTAAACCTTGTATACCATAAAATTAATTGAGACAATTCAATAAGGTACATGTGCCCAGCAGTAGGACACTATGTCATATCAGCCTATTGCCGTCCTCTGCTGAACTTAGGTAACCTCCCCCAAAGAGCGCCAACCATTCCGGTCTTGGGCAGCTCGCATCCATCCGCTGCCAGCCAGTCCATCGTGTCGCAGGGCGTCCCACACTACGCTTGCCCAAGCGTAGTCTCCACTCTTACACTCGTCTGCTCCGACGGTCGTCTGTGCATCTGCAGATGGCCGGCCCACTTCCACTTCAGCGTACTTATTCTTCGCACAATATCGGTAACTTTAGTTCTTTGAAATTAGAATGACTTCGTTGCGAATTCTATCCACCAAAGAAACTCCAAGCATTGCTCTCTCCATTGCACGCTGAACAACCTTGAATTTTTGGACCAGTCCCATGGTGAGTGTCCACGTTTCGGCTCCGTAAGTCCTCACGGGTAGGACGCACTGGTTATAGACCCTGGTCTTTAGGGATTGTGGGATTGACGATTCAAAGATATCAGCAGGGACACTATACAACGTGTTACAAAATACCCCGTAAAAATACAATTAATTATCAAAGCCAAAAATTTTGTCAGCTGTCATGTCAGGGAACCAGATTATTTGACAGAAAGGCCTACGTTCTTATTTTACCTAATAATTATCTACTTTAATAGTTTTTCTATTTTTCATTCATAAATGTTGTTGTTTTCCTTTTTTTGGGGTATGTTATACTGCGTATCTACGGTTCTTAAATACTGTGAGTGGACTCGTTATAAGGCCCCATTTAACTTCCTTTCGGTTTTATGGATAGTTTTGTAACAGCCTGTATAGGTTGATAATTAAGGTGGTCATTGGGCCTGTCTCTACTTACCTCGATAGTAAATACAGATGTGAAGTCTAAGTATTCATTATTCTTCTTAGATGTTCACAGCTAATTGATAGGTTCAGTGATTGTGGTAACAAGTCTTGTACACTTGTATGCTAATGACGACATGATCAGATTATAAAGTTAACGACGTGAATGTGCAGTGAACGCATGAAAGGACTAAACGGTTTAATAAATATTCAGAGATTGACAGCGCTTAAGCGCGTCACTCACGTGATAAATGATAATTGATATTTATTTCTGTAAATAGATATTTTAAAGACACTTTTACAAGTCAATATTTTACATATTTTTTTAAGCTAGATGGCTCAGGCATTTCCTAACTGACGACCTCTGAGAAGAAACGCCGAAACAAACTCAGAGAATCATAGTCTCTTTTAAAGTCCAGACATAGAATAGTAACAAATATCTTACATATAGGGCAAAGTCTGAAATGGCCTTTTGAAGATGCTATAATAATTATTATATTTTATTTATTTATTTTTATTTTATTTTAACAATTTTAGGAAATCTTACAGCTAGGTTAACAAAGTTAATAAATTTACAGATATATGTAAACTAATGTTACACATATGAGAAGGCCAATTACAAGTTTCCGCAGATAGAAATATATAAAGTAAATAAATACGACAGAGATACAATATACATAGTATTTAAAAAGAATTAAACTATAATAGAAAAAAGAAAGAAACACACACACAAAAAACGCGCACATACACCGTGTTTAGGTACTTAATTAAATGGGATTAAAAAAACTACCAGTCAGTAAGCGCTTCAGCTTAGTTATTGATGTGTGGAATAGGTCCAGAGTTTGCCTTAACTAATTTGTTGTACGAGCTAGAAGTTCTTATGATAAAAGAGTTTTGCCTGTAATTAGTTCTCACCATAGGAACATGAAGAACGTTCAGTTTCCTCAATGCAACCGTGTTTGTACGCAGTTCCACCTGCTCCAGGAGTTCTGGACAGTCAACCGTGCTATTTATAATACCAAAAAGATAGGATAGATCAGCTATTTCTCTTCGTTTAAAAAGGGGAAGAAAATGAAATTTACGACATCTAGTTGTATAATCTGGGAGAGATATGTGGGCTCGATACTGTAAATAACGTAGAAACCTCTTTTGTATAGACTCCAAGCGAGAGGAGTAAACATCATAACAAGGGTTCCACACCTGCGATGCGTATTCTAGGTGACTACGTACGTAACTACAGTACAGTATTTTAAACGTTTTGATGTTAGAAAATTCAGTTGACATTCTTAAAACGAATCCAAGTGCACGAGATGCTTTTTTAACTATGGAATTTATGTGGTCATCAAATAACAATTTACTGTCAAAAATAACTCCTAAATCTTTTATTTTGTCAACTCTTGCTAATTCTGAGCTATATAAATGGTAGTTATGGATTAACTTAGTAGGTTTTCGAGTAAAGGAACATACATAGCACTTGGAAACGTTAAGGTCTAATTTGTTAAGAGTACATTAGTTTTGAAATCTAATTAGGTCTGCCTGAAGTTTGCGAGCATCACACGCATTATTGATTTGGTGTGGAATCTTCATATCATAATCTTCATATCTTGATATCCTCTCATAAATTATCATGACAATGATAATGCTATTATATTTTAAAGATTATAAATTTTGAGAAAACAAATATTCTTAAATTAATCTCTTAGGTATGCAGGTTTCCTCACGATGTTTTCCTTCGCCGTTTAAGCGAGTGATAATTAATTATTAATATGCACATGATTTCGAAAACTCAAAGGTGCCTTAGTCTGAACTCGAGACCTTCAACTTGGTAGTCCAATGGTCACACCACTAACCGAGCTCAAATCCAAAATCCCAGTTGCTACTGAGAATTTCATAGAATAACCCAATGACAGTTTGCTTATCCTGGACATCAAACCCAGGACCATTTTATTTGTTACAAAACTTGCCGTCAAGAACTCAATCAGAAATCTTAGCATCTTATAGCCATCTTCATCCATATTATTGTAATCTGAACATAATGTTTTTATTTGTTTTCCCAGGAGAGTAATGAAGTTAAAAAAAGACGACCACGGGAACGGAACATTCCGAGAACCTCTATAATCGATGAGCCAACGTTGCCATAGCAACGGATTATACAGAAATAAACAAGATACGAGAAGAAATAACAGCTAGTTATTCCCTGACCCGCCTTTGTTAGACAAACCTTTCTACCCACGTACTTACTTAATATAAAATACCAAGGATAATGAACGAACCTATTACTATAATCTGTGTATACGTAACAACATTATCATGCTCCTAAACCTTTTGCCCATTATAGGTTCGGTACCAGTCTCATCATCATTATCATCAACCCATATACCGTCCCACTGCTGGGCACGGGTCTCTCAGAATGAGAGGCATTAGGCTATAGTCCACCACGCTGGCCTAATGCGGGTTGGCTAACTTCACACGCCGCCGAGAAAATCTCTAAGGCATGCAGGCTTCCTCACGATGTTTTCCTTCATCGTTAAGCGAATGATAATTAATTATTGATACGCACATGATTTCGAACTCGAGATCTTCGACTTGGCAGTTCAATCATAATGCCACTGACCACCAATCAGTGATACCACTAGGCTATCACTGCACTAGGCTACCAGTCTAAGTGTCAGTATTATACACGAACCGACTGTCATCAGATTACCGCAACCCAATTTCTGGTTAATACCGATATTCTAAGGCTAGACCTTCTGTGTAGTACCGATATTCTAAAGCTAGACCTTCTGGTTAGTACCGATATTCTAAAGCTAGACCTTCTGGGTAATACCGATATTCTAAAGCTAGACCTTCTGGGTAATACCGATATTCTAAAGCTAGACCTTCTGGTTAATACCGATATTCTAAAGCTAGACCTTCTGGTTAATACCGATATTCTAAGGCTAGACCTTCTGGTCAATACCGATATTCTAAAGCTAGACCTTCTGGTTAATACCGATATTCTAAAGCTAGACCTTCTGGTTAGTACCGATATTCTAAAGCTAGACCTTCTGGTCAATACCGATATTCTAAAGCTAGACCTTCTGGTCAATACCGATATTCTAAAGCTAGACCTTCTGGTCAATACCGATATTCTAAAGATAGACCTTCTGGGTAATACCGATATTATATAGCTAGACCGGTTATCAGGCTTTTTGGGATTAAGATCACCTTTCACAACAGTCATAAGAGTTCAAGAACGACAAGAACAAGAATGGTTGACAAGAAGAGCCACGAATAGGTCGTGTGATATGAATGGTCATACATCCATAGACTGACCCCGGCAAGCTTAACCTTGCATATCGATGGATTAGTATAGTTATCGGTTAATCACGTAGCTATTTGTAAGCATATAAAATACACTCAAATAAGCATATAAAATACACTCAAATAAGCATATAAAATACACTCAAATAAGCATATAAGCATATCGAATATTTATATTTATTTTAATAATATTTTTCCAATAATCGTCTACGATGACATAGGATGATTGAGTTTGCAGCAAGCGCAAACATAATTGAATAAAAACTTCAACCAAAGTAGTATATAGCAAATAATATATAGTCAGACATTGAAATAAATCTAATACTAAATATGAAATAATGAAAACTGCAATAAAAAACTTAGTTCGTGTGCTTAGGATGGAGCTACACTTCAATAACGAAGCGATGATTTTTCAAAACGATGTTTTTGTATCAAGTTGACTTTCACGAAAAGAAAACAAACTTTACTTCGACCATTAACGATAAGACAATATTATGTCAACACAACGCAATAAAAAAAGAATTAAATTACATAAAAGAGTAGGCATGTGTCTCCTGGCTGGACCAATTAATCTCCATAATCAGCATAAAAAGTCAAGCAAAAGGTTTAAGGTTAAGCTAATTCGGCATTCTAAATGTTCTAATTTCTTAATTTTAATACCTTACATTGCAATTGTTTATACTGTACACTCATGTTTTTACGTATAAAATAATATATATTATCTCTAATAGCGATACTTAAGCCCCAAATAATGAATGAACTAAAATTTTTAGGAAATAATATTAGTAATATCGGTTTTTAAATGTATCTCACTTTTATTACATTGGATGATTGGTTTGTTAAATAAAGTTTGATGATATATTATAATAACCCAATATTATTTGACCGTAAAGTATTATGTTATAAAAAGCAGTGACGTTGAAGAGTACGAAAAATTAACAAAAAAAATTATCGCTTTTCTTTCAGTGTAGCGACAACTTAAGCCTTTTTGCTTTATTTCAGAAAAATAATATGAAAAATACGATACAAGCAAACTAAGTTAAAGTTACACAAGTCTCGAAGTCTACGAAGTTAAGTAAAATTATTGGAAAACTTTGGTTTCAAAGTATCACAATGTTTAGCAATTTTAAACGGTAGCTCTCAATCAAATCGTAAAGTGGGTTGTAAAGTTACCCACTTAAGTTATAACACGATACCTTTATTGTTTAGCCTTGTTAGAAATATTTTGTACAGAGCAAGCACACCAAGCTACCACAATCTGTCAAATTTATTTGATTGATTTTCAACTTTAATACAAAACAATAAGGTACAGTCAGCAACGAAAGTCCCTGAACATGTAGCAATCTTCAAGATGATTTTTAATATGTATGAAGTTACTGACCTGTGAAGGTTATGGGAAATAATTGCATAGATGACCATTAAATGTTTAGGTTACCTTTATAGAAAAAACCTCTTGACAAGTTTTGGAGCTGTGATGTTTTCAAAATTTTGCTGTGTTCAGCTACTTTCGTTGCTGACTGTACATATTCAATTAGGAAAATTTGACAGTTTTGGATAGCTTGACCAGCTGCTGGCCTCTGTACTTAGTAGTTTTTAAAATAACATAGATCATCACGCCTATATGTGTAATCCCCGAAGCGTTAGGTAGAGGTGTACCAATGTAAACCCACAGTTCGCCAGTATGTTTAGGTCCCACGTAATAAGAGTGAGCCTATTGTCATTAACCGGCCACAAGCCTAAACTCCGAGCATGGGTTTTCGTATGAAATTCTCAGTAGCAACTGAAAATTTCATACAAAAACCCAATTTTGTGTATGTTCATTCCTTATTTAATTTTTATCTGTGTGTTGTACGGCGTTGTCGTCTGAATAAATGTGTTTTTCTTTCTTTCTTTCTTTCAATAAGACTTTGCTTGACCTGGAAACACAAGACCTCTAGCGTAGCAGTCGCACTGAGGACCTAGACTAACGAGGCAGTTAATAGTTTTTCTTTGTTATAAAATTAAATAAGCATAGCGCCTGGTGAGCACGCGCTCCTGAACATTCGAGTACGAAGCGAAGAAAAGTCTCACCCTTTAATGGTGTCCTGGGGTTGCAAGTGTTACCCCTGGTGTTGCAAGTGATACCCCTGGTGTTGCGTCTGTAGGGACACTGCTGACTCCCTGGAACGGGCCTTAACAGGCGTGACACAGGAAGAATTGGTTCCGGAAGAATACGTCTGTTCCCGGAGCCCCCCAATATTGTGCTGAAGATATTTTTTATGGAAGAGGGAGGCAAACGAGCAAGCGGGTCACCTGATGGTAAGTGATCACTGTAGCGACTACATACCTGCACGTATCGACTATATATTTTCACTTAGGTAGATTAAGCACACTGTCCACCGATAAGTTAAGATTGTAAATAGGCACGCGCTATCATAGTATATGAGCCATATTGTACCCAAAATAAATCAGACACAAATACCATCTCGTGTCTCAGTTACATCCCTCACCAAAACATCCGGCAAATAGGTGACCCCGACGTGATGGTGACGCCGCCCAGATGACCAACGGGGTGCGGTAAAAATCCCACACACCCCGGCCTGCCCCCCAGCAGGCTGGCAACCCTTTGAAGGGTTCCTCCTCGCAAAAAAAAGCGACACTGGTGACGCATTTGATTTGTATACAGCCGCATTACTGTATTCGCGGCGCAGCAGTCGTCTCCCCGCACACATTCAGTTAGGTCGTTAATAGTTAAGTCCAATAAGTATTTATAAAGTATGACGACCTCAGTGGTCTAGTGGTTCGAGTGCCGGACTGCAGATCATAGGGTCGTGGGTTCGATTCCCACAGGACACAAATATTTGTGTGGATAAAACATGAGTATTTGTGTTTGTCTGGTCTGGGTGTTTCTTATGTATTATAAGTATGTATTTACAAAAAAAAGTTAGTAAGTAAGTAGAGACAGTAGACTATCCATTGTCTAGTACCCATAGTACAAGCTCTGCTTAGTTTGGGACTAGATGGTGTTGTGTAAAATGTCCCAAAAATATAAGTATTATTATTATAACATCTATCTGTAACTGGCCAGTAAACAACATTTATATAGAAATGTGACCGAACATTAATTTAACATCTCCTTCAAGTACCAAACCCCACATCTATAGGCTACGACAACCGCTTACCATTAGTGGTATAATAAAAAAAAAACAGAGAGTGAGCGGTACTTCACTATTGAAAGAAAGAAAGAAACTAAATTTATTTGTAAAGGACACCAGAGTACACCAAAGATAAAAAAAGTAATGGGTACCTACTTAATAATAAATAATTTTGTTGTGGATCCCTGGTGCATTTTACAAAACTAATCTATTCTATTGTTTAAATAGATTCTATTTTCAATTTAATAAAACGTCATCAACATATTCCAAATACAAACATTACTTGCTAAACATCAACATGAACTCGTAACTTTACGGACTCGCTCCTCATACGTCCAAGTTTATGTAAACATAACTCAAGTAATTTGCATCAGCGTCGCACGACTCCACAGTCGACGTAATCAACAGTAAAATGCAATGCAGACAGACGATGCTATTTCAGATATTCTAATAACCATACTATCACGCCTGTATCTCTGAAGGGTAAGGCAGAAGTGTAAGTACTAATTGTACACCTACAGTTCGCCAGTATGTTCAGAATCCATGTAAGAGCGAGCTTATTCCCATTAAATGACCACAAATCCAAATTCCGACCTGCTACTCGGTGCTCGGGTGCCAACTGAAAACCAGCGCTAGGTAATAAATACGTCCAGCATAATGCTGAGCTGGCAACCCATTCGGGACAAGCATGCCGACAGCACATAATATAATGATCCTTGTGGTCTTTTATATAATTATGTTCTTTCATTATTTTAACTGTGTGTTGTACGGACCTTGTCCGAATAAATGTGTTTTTCTTTCTTTCTTTCTACTGAGAATTACATAAAAATCCCAATAACACTTGGCTCGACCTGGGAATCGAAGCCAAGACCCTATACCTTAGTAATCCCGGTTACGGCCACTGGAGTAATGAGGATTCTAATAACCATTTTTTTTATACCACTAAGGTGGCAAACAAGCATTCGGCCCATCAGATGGTAAGCGGTTACCATAGCCTATAGACGCTTGTAACACCAGGGGTATCACTGGAGCGTTACCGACCCTGTAAAACGAAAGAGGAATAGTTGGGTTGACCTATAAGAGTCAAAGTGCCCCCACTGCCAGCACAACGTTTCCTCGCGGAGCACTGGCAACCTTGCTCACCGTAAGGAACACAGCACAGCTCAAAGCAATTCTACTTCACTTCGAATTTCTGCAAAGAATTTCTCGGCGGAGGTACTTTCCGAGTCGGGCAGCTCCAATTTAAGTAGAATTACTCCCACTATACCTTACGTCTCTTAAATTGTGATAATAACCGTCTGGAGAAAAAAAATAACAAACATGAGCGCTAGTCGCCATATATTGTGAGGTATAACCATTTTATGGTCGGCCATCTTCAGTATATGAAAACTTTAGTGTTACTTTTATGCTACACCTGAACATCGTAATAACTGGTAATGGATGAACTAAATGACTTCACTCGAGAACGACTTGTTGCTTCAGACACGAACGATGTAAAATAATTTCTTTTGAGCTGCCTCGGTTATAACTCATTGTAAGGCCCGGTATCCACCAAAGCGGAGAGGAGAGGAGACGAGAGGAGATGTGTTTTAATAAACCAATCCGATTTCGTTATTTCCACATCTCTTCTCCGCTTAGCTTCGGTGGAAATGGATCAAGCGGAGAGGAGAGGCGATGTCTCATTTTTCCATAGAATTTTGTGCAGCGAGCGAGCAAGCGACGCGGCATAGCGGACAAGTGTCTAGTCGGGCGGCCCGGCGGCGCATACGCTCGCGCACACAACTGCCTTCTCCCCGCGCCTCGCACACCCGAAAACGTCACAGCTCACATCTCCGCTACGCACAGCTCACATCTCCTCTCGTCTCCTCTCCTCTCCGCTTTGGTGGATACCGGGCTAAGTCAGGCAGGAAAAGCACCAACTGATAGTCATGTGCAAACTACTCCGGGCCAATATTGATGCACCTGATCTACATGATGAGTTTTGTCGATTTTTTGTTCGTAACAACTACTGTCGCAACCGAAGACACGGTGTTTGCCGTGCCCTGGTGTCGCACCGTGGCGCGGGCTAAGTGGCCAATACCGCGCTCGCTGTCTGCTCTCAACGCTCTCCTGTGCGCCAATCCTGATTGTGGCTTGTTTGCGGAAAGATGGCCGTTTATATTGTCGGAGTGTCTGCGTTTTTGTCTTGTTTATGTCCCTATCAAATAATATTAAAAAAAAAACTAACTTTCCAAAGAATATTTGAAAATTATATCCTTTTCACAATATTAACGTCACGAAAGATTGTTGACATTGACATTCCATTAATCAAGTCAATGATAATACCTAATCGTTTATAGACCCTAAAGTTAATAAACAAAACTTCAATTTAGTTTATAAAACACAACAGTATAATGTTTAATTAATGAGTTTCCCATTAATACTATAATCCAATTTGAATCGTAAAGCCGATTCGATATTGATTTACATTGCCAAATTATTCGCATTTACATAAATAAATATACATGTATTGAAGTTGAAATATACTTCGATAGTAAATTATAGTATTTATAAGCTTCAAAATACGAGAGAGGTTACAAAAACAAACTAAAAAGCAGTAATAGCTTGGTGATAATATGTCCATTGGACTGCCAAGTCAAAGGTCTCGAGTTTGAATCCAAAACCTCTGACTTTTCGAATTCATGTGCGTATTAATAATTTATTATAACTTGCTTAATCGGTGAAGGAAATTATCGTGAGGAAATCTGACATCTGGCTAGAAATTATTCTTGACAGTGTGTGAAGTCTGCTAACCCGCGCTAGGCCAGCATGGTGGACTATATCCTGTGGCCTAATCCCTCTCAATCTAAAAGGAGAATCGTGCCCAGCAGTGGGACTATATAGGTTGATGATAATACAAAAACCAGTCCTTAACATCATCATAGGACGTCCTTATGGACAAAGACCTCTCTCATAGATTTCCACAAGGATCAGTTTTATGTATTTTGCATCCAACGACGTGTTGGTCTGTTATGTATGCTGAATATAATAATATAATTTCGTCTAATAGCTTATTTTATTGAAGATACACACACTAATATCTGTATTCGCACTTCACTATTTTATGATCCATTAATCTACCGTAATACAGGTAGATTATTCAGCAATCAAATGGAACATCAGTAAGTCCTCTCTTTTTGCGCTTGGGTATGGTATTAGTGTTATCTCGCTTCATCACGTCTTAGCCCACGATGTTTATAACATTGTAGGTATATTCCAATTATTTTCTAAGGTGGTTAGAGCCTGGGTTGGCCACTGAATGGTAATTCTTGTACTTATAAATCAAGATATATTTTTTTGTTGTAAATATCACAAATGGAGTAAATTTACAATACGATCTAACTTGTTGGCGTTTGGCATTGTTTTTAGCCTAATAAAATACCGTTTGATATTTACAATACTATATCGGCATAACTGTTTCGTTTAAAGTTAATTAAAAACCCATCGCATCAAGGATAAAAATTAATAATTAATCAGTTTCAATCAACGGGACCCTCATCAATGTCATATCTACGCGTCACAGTCAGCTCTTGTGAAGCGATCGATCAAATGTACAGAGATAAGATATTATAAACTCACCTGGCAACTCCAAAAAGTTCGACGTCCTCCTTTGACGACCTCGCATAGTGTTCTGGAAGTTCAGCGGCCCAATGTCCTCGACCGAGTCGCAATTTGACATGGTAGATTCTCGAGATCCCCGTCTACTGGCCAAGTACGCCAAGCCACCCTTCATAGACCCCCGACGCATCGGAGAACATGGTCTACTTATGCTTGTGGACCGCGTTTGAGGGGTATCGTCAGTAATATCCGTCAAATCCGATGTGGACTTCCGACATATTTTGGAAGAGGTTGTGGTAGCCTCATCGTCAGCGTCGTGGAGAATCGCAGAAGGTGTCCCCGGCATTGCATCGGTCGAATCATCAGTGTGACTGGAGACTATGCTCGGTGACGTCACGAGCCGCGGCGAGCTCACTGTGGAAGTTGAACCATATAGTTTCCTGGTGCGATTCGGGGACACATAGCCAGGGTTGGTGTGGATGTGCACGGGGGGCGGTTTGGGCGATCTGGACTTTTCTCGGCGGCTGTGCTTCAATGACGTGGTATACTGCAGGCTAGCTCTTTCGAAGCATGGACTGGACCGGCCTGACGGTGTCTTTTGGGGGAAGTTAAAGTGCCTTGGAGACATGGGGCTCCTGTGTCCATGGGCTATCGGAGACTTAGGGGGCTGGTTGTGCTTGTCATAGCTGCAGCCGGACTGTGGGGTGTAGTATCCCGAAGAAGACGTGCTGGATGCAATGGAAGGACTTTTTTGAGGGAATATGAAGTGGCGAGGACTCTTGGGGGTGTGTGGTTTGGGGGATACGGGTGGATAACCTCCGGGGCTGTTCACCGCCATGTTGATCACTGTGCAATATCACTCTATCACCATTTCACTGTTCATCTGGAAAGAAGAAATGGTAAATGTTATTTTTAAATATTAATACATCGTCATCATCATCAACCCATATACTATCCTACTGCTGGGCACGGGTCTCCTCTCATATTGAGAGGGATTAGGCTATAGTCCACCACGCTGGCCTAGTGTGGGTTGGCAGACTTCACAAACCGTTGAGAAAAATCTCTAAGGTATGCAGGTTTCCTCACGATGTTTTCCTTCACCGTTTAAGCGAGTGATAATTAATTATTAATACGCACATGAATTCGAAAAGTCAGAGGTGCGTGCCTTGGGTTCGAACTCGAGACCTTCGACTTGACAGTTCAATGGTCATACAACTAGGCTATCACTGCTTATCACGGCTTATAATATTAATACATTACATCCTAAGTTAAGTTATCTATGAGCAGACACTTGAAATACCACAGACGCTATTCGAAACAAAACAGAATGGAACTTTAAAACATAAAATATTCGTATGCTAACTACTAACGTGTGTCCGACAAACTCCGCTGTCGTTGTGCTTAAACTTGATGTGTTTCTCTTCGAGAAATACTGACTTAACTTCCTGAGAGACAAAGCTTGAAGGTTGAAATAGAACTTATTTCAAAGACTTGAACTTTACTAGATTATTTTTTAATATTTCTTGTTGGAGGGACTAGTAGCTATGTAATTGAAATAAAACTACTTTTTACGGATTTTATCGCGTATATTGATATTATT
The DNA here is from genome assembly GCA_964056405.1 of Acronicta alni. Taxonomy (NCBI): domain Eukaryota; kingdom Metazoa; phylum Arthropoda; class Insecta; order Lepidoptera; family Noctuidae; genus Acronicta; species Acronicta alni. Next base: position 8,344,984 of record OZ043936.1, read on the forward strand.
AATCCCGACGTTTCGGACCCTTTACAGCGTCCATGGTCACGGGTAGACTGAGGTGGTTGGCGTCTTGATGATATAATTACTGACAGCTACCCTACATTTTTTATTGTTACATGATCAATGACATTTATTACTAATTATTAATTAAAACTAGATGGAGCCGGCATTTCCTAGCTGGCCCAGCATTATATCAGATTTGATAAACCACAAATACTTGCGAAGGAAAGTCGATACCTACCCAGGATGATTCGTGAGGCTATTGAAATTAAAAAACATCCAAATTTCAATAGAGAAGATGGCTGGGTCTTACCACCTGCTTGGAATCCTGTTATAGATTCTATTAAACCAAAATCCAGGCCTACAACTGCAAGACCAAAGGATACTGTGAGCTCGTTCTGCGTGAATCGGATTGCCAATAATTAACAACTAAAGCATGATCATTGAATATTTTTACTTTAAAAGAGACCATGATTCTCTGAGTTTGTTTCGGCGTTTCTTCTCAGAGGTCGTCAGCTAGGAAATGCCGGCTCCATCTAGTAAAATCCGTAAAAAGTAGTTTTATTTCAATGTATAATATTCGCGTAAATGTCAGAAAGCTATGTAATTATCACGCTGATTAATAAAAGTTAAGCTGCGTTTGCCTAGATTGTTCTATGGATAGGTGACCACTTAGATCCCTTTCGTGCCTCGCAGAGCACGTTACATCTTATGATCCCTGATTGGCTGACTGTGTCGTATGGTTGGAAATTTGATATTTTTCACACTATAAGAAGCTTCCTATAAGAGTAACATGTGGATGACAACTTTATTTGGGATGTTGGCATTTTTTGGGATTTTTTTTACACAGCACAATACTAAGCAGAGCTTAAGTTAAGAACTTTAAGTACAAGCTCTGCTTAGTTTGGTGCTATGTATTTACAAAAAAAGTATATGTGTAATATATCCATTGTCTAGTACCCATAGGTACTATGGTATTTGTAACACGTCACGCCAAGATTTTTATATATGCCAATATTCTTCGTTATCAGCAGTCCTACATTGAAACCACTAGACTACAGACAGATTCGTATTGGCTCTCTTATTAAAATGAAATATTATTTTCATTTTAATAAAAGAGCCAATTAAACCAAATTTTTTGATGAAATTCAGTACAGAGATAGATTAAAACCTTGGAGAAAGACAAGGCTACAAAAAGACCTTTAGGATCGGGTAAAACAGCGGGCAATAGATAGTGAAAAAATAATAATAAAAATAGCAGAAAGCCAGAGCGAAGCGGGGCCGGGTAGAGCCATACCAGCGGTAGCATAATCTTCACAATTCAATAAACGTCACCTGTTGAGTATTACAGCTAATTCTCTGTGATAATCCGCACACATACTCGACACGACTAGTCTCTCTCACGTCTCGGCCGTTAATGTTATTAAAACCCCCACTCTACGTTGCTCCCCCGCAATTAGTACAAGACAGACATCGTGAACAGTGCATGTGGGTTTACCTTAGAAAATATAATAGAAAAATAAAGAATAATAGAGAAATATAAATATAATATAATGCGTTAATGCCAAATACCTATGATAAAACATACTAGTGAATAGGTAAGGCAACATCGTTCGGCATTGAACTAACTGTAAAAAACATAACAATATGTCTTCGATAGATGTCGCTGACGTCCGTATAAAGAGGTAAGAATGAGGAAAAGAAATTCGAATTTCTTTTCTTCATTTTTTTTTTTTCATTTTTTAATCACAGGCAGTGGTCTCGGTTGGTTAGTTGGCCAAAGCGTCCGGTGTACTTAACCGGAGGGACGCAGGTTCAAACCCTGCCTGAGATGGAATATTTCTTTCTCTAAAATTATATTCTTAAATATAAATGCGAAATAACACTCACTTCTGAACAATCATGATATTGCGTTGGCTTAGTGGTATAGCGTCTGGTGTACCTAACCAGAAAACGCTGGTTCGAATCCTGCCCGCGGTCGAATTTTTCCTTCGTTAAATAACTTTAAAATCTTAGACTGGAAAATGCCAAAAAATACAAAAAGAAATTTAGCAGGTAAGGTGGCATCGTTCGACATTGAACTAACTGTAAAGTAAGTCATGTCGGTTGAGAAGCAAAAACTTGCTGTTCAATAGGTGTTACTACCGTCACCATAAAGATGATGATGAAAGATGTCCGACTCGTGCCGACTAAAAATGGCTTTGGAATTTATTTCATCATCAACCCATATACTGTCCCACTGCTGGGAACGGGTCTCCTCTCATATTGAAAGGGATTACGCTATAGTCCACCACGCTGGTCTAGTGCGGGTTGACATACTTGACAAACCGACGAGAAAAATCCCTAAGATATGCAGGTTTCCTCACGATGTTTTCCTTCACCGTTTAAGCGAGTGATAATTAATTATTAATACGCACATGAATTAGAAAAGTCAGACGTGCGTGCCTTGGGTTCGAACTCGAGACCTTCGACTTGGCAGTCCAATGGTCATACCACTAGGCTATCACTGCTGTTGTTGGAATTTATTTATTTATTATTATTCTTCAACAAATTTACATTTGTGTCGAACATTGGTTTTAACAATAACAAAAAAGAATATTTAAACAATCAATAGTAAATCCAGAAACATATTCATACATATTCTTTGTAGAAATAAAGAAACATATGTCACTAAAAATTATATGTCTGTCATGATGAAATGTCGAATAAGTAATAATAATGGTTTATTTGCATAGAAACACGATTTACACTTTTATAAACACTGATAAATAATCACAATAATTACAATCACTTATAATTTAGGTCAAAGTTTAATGTTTAAGTGTGTTGCAACAAGTGCCCATGCTAAGTTTGATTAAAAACTTGTATTAAAGGCACTAGTCCCAATCCCATACAATCAAGTACTAGGTATGTTATTTAAGTCATTAAAAATATAATCATATAATTATTAGTTCGAACTACTGTTACCTAAAATAATTTAACTTAATATTATTTTATTATTAAATAAATAAAAAAAGACAATGACATTCACACGAACTCCAAAGCCTCTTAACAATCTTAAATAGACCATAACGCGTTGTGAGCTGTTTTTCTCTCTCGATCTTTTCCTCTCACGCTTCGTAATGTTCACGTAATGGTATGTGTATAAGTTCCTTGATCATGTCTACCTACTTCAAATAGGATTATAGACAGTACCCGGCCTAGTTATCAGTATCTCCAATCTTGACATCCTTTTATTTTTACGAGTACGACCGACGCCATTAGTTTACGCTAGATTAAACTGGTTATTTACGATGCTTAGTGTCCGAACGGAGTTAGTGTTGGCAAAATAATGCTTGAATAAAGGCCGATACCAGAAAACGGATCTGTCTCGATATCGAGATCCGTTCGTACGTCGTAACTACATTAAAACATCGGTCCCACTTGTCATACGAACACCTATAACACTCGTTAGTGATCCTGAAAAACCTAACAACCAGTTTGACTTGGTATTGACCAGATATTTGTTTAAGGAAGTCTGCTCGCAGTATATACGTGTAAAATATTCAAGTGCATATATTTTTGACACGTTTGGCGTAGCGGCTGAGCGATCAGCTTTTGCAACACGGGTTGTGGTTTCGATCCCCGCATAGAACAAATATTTGTATGACCTACAGGTAGTTGTTCTGGGTCTGGGTGTTTTTGTAATGTGAAATTTTGTGTTTGTAAACGCTCCCACGATACAAGAGAAAATCCTAGTGTGGGGCAACGCTTTTAAAAAATAAGAATAAGAATCATAAGACTGGAAGCCGAAAAATCCGGAAAAGGCTAGGATCATAGCCCAGGTTTCATCACAGTTTTTGTTATTGTTACAGTAAATGATAATCCATTTTATATAACTCATACACGATAAAATATATAAATACATTTTAATCATTTATTCAGCAAAATCCTGAAGATGTAATTTGACCTACTTATAACAATCTAGTCAATTTTACTATTGACTTGCTCCGCGCGATCCTTTACAAACAGAAAACTCATCATAATGTAATTAGGTACGAGTGTACATTTAACACGAACGCACAAAGTTTTCGGTTTCCGCCGAAACCGAATGTTGGGTTACAGCGGAATTGATTTCGGCTTTCGGCCAAAATATCGCTCTTGAATCAAGCACTAATACCAAACAAACGCTTTTTATTTCACGCCTCGTCCATCATGTTGTGCAATCATATAAATTATATAACCTATGCGTTACCCAAAAATAACTTGTACATAGTGTGAGAGCTACCTCGGCGAACGTACCACAATGAAATTGCGGACACGTTTTCAATAAGGAAAGGACAAAAGGGAAATTCTGGTATTTAAAAAAAAACAAAATATTTCGGAGTAGTTTCAGTTGTTAGAGCCTGACATTGTTTTTAGTTTGGTAGAATATTATTTAAAATTTACGAAACTGATTAGATCTGAATAATAATTATTTGATAATCAATAGAAGTATGTTAGAAAAGGCCAGAATATGCCAGATGGAGGGACGATCTCAAAAAGGCGGCAGGGTCATACTGGATGCGGAAGGCGGAGAACTTGGTGTTTTGGCGCGATTTGGGAGAGGCCTATGGCCCGCAGTGGACTGCAATAGGCTGATATGAAGAAATATGCTCCCTTTTTTATCATTTGTATGGTGCCTAGCCAGATTTCTGAAATACGATACTCATTTATTATAAAAAATTAAGATTATTATTTTCAAAAAATAATTCGGCAAAATTAGTCATTCTGTTACGTGGCAGTGAACAGCAATCAGAGTATGAGGTCACGTCGTACGAAACGTCATTATTGTTGTTGACATTTAGGAGCACAGACACGATTGTTTAACGTCAAGACGCCATGACAGTATTGAGCTTTTTCGAGGTAAATCTGTTGAGTGACAGTGAACTGTGCCAATCAGAGTATGACGTCATGTCGTACGAAACGTCATTATTGTTGTTGATATTTAAGAGTACAGACAAGATTGTTTAACGTCTTTCAAGACGCCATGACAGAATTGAGCTTTTTCGCATCTAAATAGGTTTTTGAAAACGCTAAGTACCTACATAATGATAATAATGTTAGCATGATTTAGCGTCTGTGGTCTAGTGGTTCGAGTGTCGGACTGCTGATCGCGATGTCGCTGGTTCGATTCCCACAGGACATAAATATTTATGTGAAGAATATAAGAGTCTGCATTTGTCTGGGTGTTTCTTATGTATTATAAGTATGTATATAAAAGTAGGTAAGTATTATATCCATTGTCTAGTACCCGTAGTACAAGCTCTGCTTAGTTTGGGACTAGATGATGTTAAGTAAAATGTCTCAATATTTTTTTTTAATAATACAATTTTTTTGGTTCCTAGTTTAATAATATGTACCTACTATATTTTTTTAATAACACTCATTTTGTATAGTATTAAACACAAATTTTGTCAACTAGCTTATATTCTATTTTCGTACAAGTATCAAAATAAGATTCGAAAAAGTGATTGTGCAAATTAAATTCAAACTTATTGAATGGACACCCGTTCTTTTGGTAACTTCAATTTGAGTGACAGAAAATTAAAGCAAGTTTTTGATAAAGTAAACATTTATATTTTGTTATCTTTAATTCAGTGTCTACTTTTTTATCTGTTGACGAGAGCTGCAAAGAAATACAGAGGCTAGCACATAAAGCTACCCCAATCTGTCAAATTTCTTTGATAGGTTTTCAACTTTAAAACAAAGTAATAAGGTTTATTTTCAATTGTGAAAATTTGACAGTATTGGATAACAGAGCAGAACATTCAGCTGGGTAGACACAACATCGAGAAAGAAGCCAACAGGAGGATTCGGTTGGGTTGGGTAGCATTTGGCAAACTTCGCCATGTTTTCGCGTCGCCTATACCGCAGTGCTTGAAGACGAAAGTTTTCAACCAGTGCGTCCTGCCGTGGACACTGATAGGGCTGGTTTAAAGTTGTTCAGCAAGCGATGGAGCGAGCTATGTTCGAGGTTTCTTTGAAAGATAAAATTCGTAATGAAGTTATCCGAAAAGAACTGGAGTCACTGACATAGCTTCCCGAATAATACACCGGGAGCGTATACGACAAAGCTTGGACAGAGCAGCACGGTGGGTTCCGTCTGTCATCCAGTAGGCAACGAGAGCGCGTGGGCAACCATCGCCTCTTACTGCGAGCAAGTCATGCTTGCAAAAGAGACGGCAGAAAGAGAGAGAGAAGCCTCAATTTCTCTCCCGATTCGTAGTTGATGGTATCAGCAGACAGACCTCCGGCCTCTATGAGTTGTGGCCGGCGGGAGGCTGACCTGGAGAGTCCGCCGCCCGACCAGACAATGGCCCCAGTAAGTGGCGTACGGCGATTCCGCTTCGAGTAATAAGGAGTACATAAGGAGTACATAAGGAGTACATAAGGAGTACATAAGGAGTACATAAGGAGTACATAAGGAGTACATAAGGAGTACATAAGGAGTACATAAGGAGTACATAAGGAGTACATAAGGAGTACATAAGGAGTACATAAGGAGTACATAAGGAGTACATAAGGAGTACATAAGGAGTACATAAGGAGTACATAAGGAGTACATAAGGAGTACATAAGGAGTACATAAGGAGTACATAAGGAGTACATAAGGAGTACATAAGGAGTACATAAGGAGTACATAAGGAGTACATAAGGAGTACATAAGGAGTACATAAGGAGTACATAAGGAGTACATAAGGAGTACATAAGGAGTACATAAGGAGTACATAAGGAGTACATAAGGAGTACATAAGGAGTACATAAGGAGTACATAAGGAGTACATAAGGAGTACATAAGGAGTACATAAGGAGTACATAAGGAGTACATAAGGAGTACATAAGGAGTACATAAGGAGTACATAAGGAGTACATAAGGAGTACATAAGGAGTACATAAGGAGTACATAAGGAGTACATAAGGAGTACATAAGGAGTACATAAGGAGTACATAAGGAGTACATAAGGTGTACATAAGGAGTACATAAGGAGTACATAAGGAGTATATAGAAGTAGCTCATCACAGATCGCACATGCTACTTCCCTTCGTGTTTGAGAGGGCATTGTTGTATTGCTATGTTAAAGGAGTCGGAGATAAGATTGGTTTTATCTTAAAGCGTGCTTCAATCAAAACTTACGTCAAGCCCCTGAAGAAATAAGTTCAGTCAGTTCTTACCAGCTGTCAATTCCCACATATCTATACATGATGCAGGGGTATACAAGCTTGATTGTGATTGCGGTCTGTCATAGATAGGCCAAACTAGAAGAAGCAAAAGGACCCGCATAAAAGAACACATCCCCGATGTCAAACACCGCCGTTCCAGGAAGTCAGCAGATCGAGAACATACCCTGGACAAGGCAAGTATTACATAAGATTTTATAAACCACAAGTCCTTGCAACCGAACACCCATTACCGCCCTGCGCGCGAGGCTATTGAAATTAAAAAACACCCAAATTTCAATAACTAGGCTGGGTTTCACCACCTGGAACCCCATTATAGATCCTTTGTGGCAAATGGAACTCCAAGCCTAAATCTGCAAGGCCAAAAAACACGGAGATAATTTACAAAAGAGGATCGAGAATTATATTATTCTCGATCCTATATTTTTGTAAACTAAATAAATACATAAATAAATATTCTTGGACAATTTTACACAGCACCATCTAGTCCCAAACTAAGCAGAGCTTGTACTATGGGTACTAGATAATGGATATAATACTTATATACTTTTTTTTTTGTAAATACATACTTATAATACATAGAAACACCTAGACAAACACAAACACTTATGTTTTAACCACACAAATATTTGTGTCCTGTGGGAATCGAACCCACGACCCCATGATCAGCAGTCCGGTACTCGAACCACTAGACCACAGACGTCGTCACCAATATAACGCGATAAAATTCGTAAAAGTCGTTTTATTCCAATGAAAAAAACTATTAAATAATTATTAATTTTATCTTTTGAGTTTGTTACGGTATAATCAATAAAGAATTTTATTTAAATGTCTTGTTTTGACTGCCTAAATGCCTAGCCTAAAGTATGAAACCTACTTTTGAAATAGTCTCGAAAGTCTCGTTATTCCCGGGAATTTCGAGACCGCACCGAATCACGATATTTTTTTCCCGGGATGCCGAAATGCATTGAGAATGAAAGCTTTAGTCTCAATGTATTAGACTGACCGTGTCTAGCGCAGCTTAACCTTGCAGATCGGTTGATGCCACGAACCCATCCTAAATAATAGTGAAAACTGTATCAAAATTCATTGCGTAGTTTACAAAAATTCAACGGAGGAACATTAAGGCAGACGCGGACGACTTTGTTTTATACTATTCAGAGTTATACTATTTTAACCGTCCCTAAGGGGCTCGTAGCTAAGTTATAACCACGCTGATCAACAGGTCTGCAAGCCGCGGTCAGTCTGTGGATGGGTGACCATTCTTAAAACATCGAGACCGAGAGATATCAAGATACGATTTTTACCGTGGGAGAGCCATGCTTCGGCACGAATGGGCCGGCTCGACCGGACTTGATACCACGGCCTCACAGAAAACCGGCGTGAAATAACGTTTACGTTCTGTTTCGTCGAGCGAGTGAGGATACCGGACGCCCAAACCCCTTAAAAGGGCGGCAACGCACCTGAAACTCCTCTGGTGTTGCGGGTGTCCATGGGCGGCGGTAATCGTTTACCATCAGGTGATCCGTCTGCTCGTTTGCCCACACGTTTGCCTATCACATAAAAAAAAAAAAAATACGAGAAATATCACGTAAAGCCGTCGGGTCCCAGTTGTCATGCGAAAACCTGTCAATCGTTAGTAGTAGTCAGAAGCCCAAAAAGCCTGACAACCGGTCTATCCTAGGATATCAGTATTGCCCAGAAATTGGATTGCGGGGACCTGATGGCGGTGGTTTTGTGTAAAATACTGATATTCAGCCGCATCTGGTGAGCCTGGAAGCCAACCCCAACATAGTTGGGAAAAGCCTCGGAAGAAGATGTTATTAGCAAACATACCGTCACGCATCAAAAAAATTAAACAATATAGGAATATTAAAGAACAGTTGTAAATTAAAATTTCCTACGTTGTATTCTACAATCACACACACTCATAACTATATACATATAAGATAATTTTACATGCTCACAATTACGCACATATATATCATAAATATGTAATATATTAATATATTAAACAACAACAATATACATAAATATATCTTATATATTTTTAACAACTTTATTCACAACATGGATTAACTATTAGCCGATTAAGTTAATTCTAAATTGTAACACAGGTTCACTATTTGTAATTCTGTAATGACTTAGGTGACCAGCGATGTTGAGTTTACAATAACTAATAATGTATAAGTTAAGCTTTATATAATAGAGATTGTAAGCTTGTTTGTGGTTCCAATAAATAAATAAAAAAAATTAAGAAGGACTGCAACAGTAAGAAGCTGTGTTGAAATCTTAGAGCTAAGCCGTGGCCATACACAGACTCTCGTCGCATCGCACCGTTAAAATCGCTGTGTGTAGACACATTCTAAGAGAGTGTATAGAAATACGTGGCACGACGATTATATCGCTACTATTCTCTCGCTCGTGAAGACGGCCCCTTAATATTCGGCATGCGTTCATATGTACTCATACACGTATATTAATTAATACAAGTAATAACATACGCTTTAATTAGTGAAACGCTCAATATCAAGATGTTGAGCTTATGAAACTGTGTACACAGTGTGTTTATTGGTGTATACGTAATATGCGGTACATGTGTCACACGATCACATTCACCCACAGAATTGTGCTTTATTCTAATATCCTAGCCTTATACCTTGCCGCAAATCCAAACTCTCTTAGAACAAAACTGCTAAGAATTTCGTGGAAAAACCTAATAACACTGCTCGACTGCTGCTCTGGGAATCGAACTTATGGCTTATCAGCTCCGGTTGCGATCACTAGACGCAGACAATAGGAATAAAATTAAGCTTTCTTTTTTATAAAACATAGAAGCGAAATTCTGTTTTATAAAACATATTGAATTGTGTATTAAAAACATGGAGATTACCTACTGATAATATTTTTAGCATGTTAAAAATATAAAATTGGATAGTCTATTAATTAATCTGGACTGAAATCCCGAAGTTCCTAACACGTAGGTACGGTGAAAATCGTAGGAGGTTGACTAATTTCAACCCTATCCGCCTAATAATAAGGATGAAAACGATTCAACCAAGATTGTCGACTGTAGGTACGGTGAAGATCGTTACTGATTAACCACTTTCAACCCTGTCCTCTTAGTAATAAAGGTGAAAATGTTACAAACATGATTTTCGTTTGTAGGCGTTTAGACGACCCACGTCTTTCGCTCCCTGAAACATCACCTGCAGGTTTCTAAACAAATTATTTCTCGCCATACAACAAGATACAAAACAATAGCTTTATCATTTACTGCCCACAAACATACCATCACGCCTGTATTCCCCGAAGGATTAGGCAAAAGTATACCAATGTACATCCACAGTTTTAACGGTGTCTTTAGGTCCCATGTAATAGGGGGCGAGCTTATTTATATTAACGGGGCACAAATCCAAACTCAGAGCTGCTACTAAGAATTTCATAGAAAAACCCAGGTAATAATGGATAACCTTGAAATCGCTTATAGCAGAATTTCTGGCCGTTCAGAAAAAATAAAAGTTTTTTTTAAATACTTCAAAAATTAAACTAGTTTTTCATTCTTGTACACTACGGCCAAAATTTTATGAATTCCATCAGTTTTTTGTCGTCCTATTATTTTAAACTAACTATTCCAATAGATGGATAATATAAAAAAAAATCTTAGGTACTACGTAGGATATATTTTATTTTGTATTTTTTCTGAAAACCCCTATGTTCTACTATAAGCTTTTAGGGTTTTTAGGGTTATCCATTCACTATCGGACACCCTGTATACCTACAAAAATAATTTTATGTTATGAAGATGTAATGTTTCAAGGAGCTAGGAGTTTTTACAATACCGGGAGATTTGGAAGGAACTGCACTAACTAACAACAATGTTAATGTAATAATATTAACTATTATTGTAACTGGTTTTAATACTAACTGATCCAGGATTTTTCCCAGGATTTTCAAAACATACCTCACGATATTGTCCTTCACCGCTTCAGTTTTTATTTCTTTTATATAAAACGTTGCTCCCACAAGGATTCTTCCTGTATCGTGGGTGAGTTGACAAACACAAATAACCAGACTATGCTGATTTTACCACTATGCAGAAGTTGGTAGTGCTGGTGGTTTTAGTCGGTATGCTGGCCACCTGGCCGGAGTGCCCGACATAACCGTCCCGCATCTCCGAGCGAGGCGGTCCCTCTCAGATAAGTAGAGTGCACCGCCCAAGGCACGCACTCACTTACCCTGACGACCAAATCACCCTAGCGCAGGAGTCAAACAGAGTGACTAGCACTCTCAAAACACACGCACAAAAACGCCGCCCGATATACCGTCCTCGCCGGCGAGGCCCGTCGCGAAGACCCCATAACGGTAATCCTCCCCGTCCCTTGCTCGAGCCCGTGCCGAGCCAGTAGCTTTAAATTCACCCCTAAATAATTTAAACCCAGATCCAGCCGTCCCTAGCTGCCCCCCCAGCAACGCCCTAAGCCGAGGTCCGAGTCCCGCAGGGGACGCCCTTAGCTGTGTTGCTTAGTTTATAAGTTGCCCCTGGCTGGAGGCATTTGGTGCCTCGCCACCTAGTCCGGTTAAGTTTTTAAAGCTCCCTCGAGCTAAAAACTATGTCCGACAAAAAAAAAAAAAAAACGAGCGGGGCGACATGCATACGGCGCATTTCACCACCGGTCGCTGTCATGGTCGTGGCTAATTTCAAGGATCCCATGGTCATGACTATAGGGCAAGTGCAGTTTTTAGTCGATACGAGTCCAACATACCTTGCTGCCTCCCCAAGTGGTAGGTATAACCTGGATATGAGGATTTTCCGTACTATAAAAAAAGGCCCTAAAACGCCCGCCCTATACTTGTGATTTTGCTGGGAAAAAGCGTTACAAAAGAAAATATGTATATACATAATATATAATATAACTTGTGCTTATTAATCACAACATTGTAACACTCTTACTATAATGAATAGCAAAACTAATCTGTCTACGAGACACTCGGAATATTTTAAATTAATTTTCCCGGGTTCTGCTAAGTTATATATAATGGTTGCCTATGCAGGTAACATGGTAACCATTATATTTATATACTCGTACGTACGTCATATTTTCCTGCATACCGTTTAGGTACGCAGGCTGACTATGACGGCTTTGTTTGACACAGCTTTGTTCAGACAGATTGACATAGCTTTGAGTTCCACATTTACCTCCTGTAAAAAGCTTATGACATTTTAAAATGAAACTTTACACGATTTTACTTGAGTATTCAAATATTTTGGTATCGAAATTTCTGTCATAGTTTTGCGACTCATTTTTGGCAATTGGCAAGACTTTCTGAACTTGCCTTTGTATTTATTTCTGTAAACATATTATCTTTTAAAGACATTTTTACCAGCCGGCATTTCCTAGCAGACGACCTCGAAAAAGAATCATCGAAACATAACTTACCATCATATGCCTGTATTTCTCGAAGTGGTATAATAGTAATAGTAATGGCGGCTGGGTCAAGGGTCTGATGGAGAAAGCGGTAGGTAGTTACTCCTGGATACGGCGCGCATCGTCAGGAGGTTCCTCTCGCTAGAGCCCTGACCACCGGTAGCTTGAATACTGTTCCCGATACCGGTGGGCTACTATTTTTTATATTTTTAAATGTTTTACAGTATTTTTATATTATTTGTTAAATATTAGCAATGCAAATAAAATAAATGTATAAACTTTGTACCCCTTTTAAGAATATTGCTCGCAAGCAGGAGTGTGAGATTGGGCAATGTTAAAGTTTAATAGAGAAAGAGTGCAGAAAGCTGAAATGTATGTAGGTATAATAAGTGTTACAAATACCTTAAATGCCAAACAGAACCACATGCTTTTTAAATAAACTTTGACAAAAGAAACTATAATATACAAACTTAAATAGGCCGCATATCGACCACCGCGGGACCACTATTTGTTGTAGATACCTACTTCATATTAGGTCTGAATGCCCTTATTAAGTTAAGGCTTAAATTCATTTTTCATTCATTCGCCTTCATGAACCACGTCTTTGAAGAGTAAGGAATGTACCATGCTGGGGACAACACAACAGATCACATTTGGTTGAAGTGTTGCTGGCCATGCCAGTCCCCACTGCTAAGATAAGAAAGGCTTAAATTAATGTATAAAACGTATTTACTATTTGTTTTTATTATTGTTTACTTCTTTTTTAATATGTTGGCACTTGGTTGCATATGGTTGCCAATTTAGTAATGTCTTAACTGACTTTGGCCCACTAATCAATTGTCATGCATCGTATTGGGCGAAAATAAATACTTTTTACTTTTCTTTCTTTCAAGCAACAAACATATACAAGCCTTTCTACGTACTCACAAAAATGGGATGAAACGTGTGCTGTTAAAGTCAACAAAATCCAGTAGGATTGATGGTAGGATCCAAATGATCTGCTAGGTTAGCCACCTCACTTGTAAGACCGTCTCTAAATAGTTTTACTGTATTTCGCCGTCGTGTATAAAGCGTCCTACCCGTAAATATAATTTAAAGCTTATCACTTATTTTTTTTAATTTGCGTGCTCCATCACAGACTCTGATAATGCTCTTCATCAAGAAAGCGTAAAGTTGTGGAGAGGTGAGGTCCGACGGTTGATGTCCGGTGGTTGTATAAATGTTGCTTGCACGATTCAGGATTTGTTCGTAGTTCCATGTAGCGCTGTAGATGTCGCTACTACATACAAAAGCTTACAATTCTATAGAAAAAAAACCTGGTATTACAATCTCTTGTCACAACGCTCGAGAAGTGAATAGACACCGATTACTTTGATGTGGCTGATTCTCCATTGAAAAGTAACGACGCGGCTCAAAGGATAAATTATGAGACTCACCCTCCGGCCTTCACTTTACGATGGCTCGACATATCGGGTCGCCGTGCCACTGAACGAAAAGATGCAGAAAATGAAAAAAAAAAGAAAAACTGTTTATACATTAACTTAGGGGCTCGTGGCTAAGTAACAACTAAGCTGATTAACCAATCTGCATGTGTGCTACCCGCGGTTGACGAATTACCATTCTTAATTATATTTATACATACTCACCTTTGAACAGTCTGGTGGCTTTGAGCCTTTTTTATGTGACCTACGCAAATGTTCCTCTGATCTGGTCTCGTCGTGCGACGGGTTGTTGAGCTCCCTAAATTATGGTTGAGCTACACAATGACTGCTGCATGCGTGCCGTCAGTTGGGACTGGTCTACTCAAAGCCGCTATGGCTCTTTCTTTAAAAGGCCATTTCAGACTTTGTCCTACATTGTAAGACACATTTTTTATATCGATTACTGTCATCAAATTTGTCCGATGCTGTTAATAGCAATAAGCTCGCCTGATGAACTCAAAACTGCTATGGCTCTTTCTTCAAAAGGTCCTGGATTTGTCTACATTGTAAAACACATCTAATAAACATTGCATATTGTTACTGTCTGGACTTTAAAAGAGACCATGATTCTCTGAGTTCGTTTCGGCGTTTCATCTCAGAGGTCGTCAGCTGGGAAATGCCGGAGCCATCTAGCTTAACAAAAAAATTATGATTTATCATTATAACACATCAAGTTCCCTCAGTGTCTTAGAGAGCGCGAAAAGAAGCCGATTGTCATACGAACACCAATGACAATCGTTAGTGGTGTTCGTATATCATAAAGCCAAAAAGCCTATTAACTACCTCTCCTCTATCCTCAAGATATTGGTATAGCCCAGACATTGGTTTGCGGAGGTCCGATGGCACTCGCTTCATGTAAAATAAATATAAAATATTCTTGGACAATTTTACACAGCACCATCTAGTCCCAAACTAAGCAGAGCTTGTACTATGGGTACTAGACAATGGATATAATACTTAATTATACTTTTTTTTTAAATACGTACATATAATACATAGGAAACACCCATAAAAACACAAACACTTATGTTCATCACATAAATATTTGTGGTTTGTGGGAATCGAACCCACGACCTCGTGATCAGCAGTCCGACACGCGATCCACTAGACCACAGACGTAGACAAATAAAATACTTCGTGCAACACTCAGCCGCATCTGGTTAGACTGGAAGCCGACCCCAACATAGTTGGGAAAAGGCTCAAAGGAAGAAGTTTATTAATTAACTTTAAAGTGAAAATATATTTGTTGGTCAGGATATCCTGTTTAGCAAGTCTTTCAGCCTTTCTACAGAAAATACTTTAAATCAAATTCTTTATTTGCAGACTAAGGGTGGGTATACTCCTGTATACCCACCCTTAGTCTGTAATAAGAATCTTGTCACAATAAGAAATATATGTCGCCATACTCAGGCTCACACCATGCAAATTTTCAATCATAATAATTATCTGAATACTAAATGAGTCAACTATACACAGATCAAATAAATGAGTCAATAAATTACAATATAAACGTGAGAGAATGTCAAGCTTGCAATACTAATTAATAGAAATGGAAAAACTTTAATAATTTTAGTAACTTTTTAAACTATTTATTATACCGGCGAAGGTGAGTAATAGGTACATTAGTATACCTCTGCCTAATCCTTATGGGAAATACAGTCGTGAAGGTATGTATTTCCGAACGGGGACTTGCGTATCATAGCTCTGACAACCTCTATTTTAAAGGTCATCACTCATTTCAGACTCAAAATGTAAACACACAGAGCTGGGGTATTTTGGTTTTTGTGTTTGGCTCTAAAAAGAGCGTCAAGTGGGTAGTAGTAAATATGATACGAGCAGGTGGGGCTACATAGACAACACAAAGACGGCCTGTCAATGTGGTTCTAGCCCCCTAATCATGTCGCATCTACATAGATGGAGAATAATTCTCCTGCTCTTTGTGACCCACCTGCACTTCGAGAGACCTTTGCTCTGTCACTGAAAACGCCGTGAATGCGGCGACATTCAGGTCTCATCAAATTTAATTATAAAGTACTTGTTCCATCGACAAGAAGAAGAGGAAGAATGTAAAACTCAGCATCATGTGCTGACGTCATTGTACACCCAACAACAAAGCCCCACAAAGACCTTTGAACTTTTGAATAAACTTTTACAACTTCGAGATAAAGAAAGCCATACTCGGAACATCGTCGGCTCATACAACACATTTATTATAATACAATTTTTATCACGGGGCTGTTTATAGCACGGCCGAGAACCACCTAATAGGGAAATGTCAAAAGGTCAATATTTTATATATACTTAATTTTTTTAGGTTATAGTAGGTATTAGGTATTCCTAACACTGTTATTCTATTTATATTAATCCATCATTGGCATAAAACTACGTTTAAGGGGAACAAACTAGGAGAGCAGTGCAACAGCTGCCTGTATAGAGATTATTGTAAATTACTCTTATTGTCCATAAGTATAACTGGTAGGTTTGCAATCTCTATTATGAATAAAGTTATTATTTTTACTTTTTTTTTTATATCACGGCATATCTCCCGTGAGGAAGACATTTGGTCCTTTGGCAGCCTTGCGCGGGGACACAGGTCTAACGCGTAGAGGCCCCTTAGAGAGCTTTTATTTAAATATGGGAATTCATAATATTCAAATATTTTTATTATTACTATTAAACTGGCTCCTGTAATACAGTTATTGCTAGCAGAAGAGTCAGGGAATTCTTTAAATGTATTTTTGAGCTGCTACTGGGAATTTCATAGAAATATCCAACAACATTGTACTCTTAAAAATATCACATCACTTTGCTCGATCGATGCGTAGCGACAGTTTACTAGAAATATTCTGTATTAGAAATACTAGCTACTTCAAGAGATACCTAAGGTTTGGTAGGGGGAGGGAGCACTAAGTGTTCACAGATATACATAATTATGTAAATATGATTTACATGGCACTAAATCTGTGGTCTTAATTTCCGTTTTATAATCCTTCATGTCTCGAGCAATCGGTTTCAAGCAGCTAATGGTTGCGGCGGGGTTGTTTTAATCCCTAAGTGACTGTCTAAACTATGAATTGTAGCTCCATACTATATGTTCGCTATAAATTTTGGCGCTATATATTATACTAGCTATTGCTCAGGATATCACCCGAACCCCAATGGGCTTTTTGCGATAAAAGGTAGCCTACATCCTTCTTCAAGATCTAATCTATCTCTGTGCCAAATTTCATCAAAATCGGTTTAGCTATTTACCAACCACCAGAGTTATGGAGAAGTGGTGGTGAAATAAAGGGTTTTAAATCTGTCGCTAGTGTATTCCTCAGTTTTGATGAAATCACCATGAACATGGTGCGGGGAATACAGGTGTCCTGGTCACCTGTATTCCCCGCAGTAATAAGTAGAGGTGTACATTTACAGGCATGTTTAGGTCGTCGTCAGTCGCCCATGGCGACCCTGCAAGGCCATGAGCCATTGGCCCTCGGGGAGGGTCGGACACTGGACGTCCGCCTTGGGATTGCGGATCATGCGTGAGCGATTCCCGTGGTCCCACCACTTGCATTAGGCGGAAGCTGGAAGTGGTGTTCGTTTTAGTCGGTATGCTCTGGCCACTAGGTCGGAGAGCCCGCGTCCCCGAGCGGGGTGGCATGAATAAGGCGCATTTCCCCACCCGAAAAAAAATACGTGTTTAAATCGTACTCAAGTCGAAGTGATAATTAGAGATGTACCTCTACTTTAAGACTTCCGGGAATACCGGTGTACTGGTATGTTTTGATTATTTCATCAAATCCGGGAACTACACTACAGCAGATTTAATATTAACTATTACGTAACCTCTTTAGCGTGGCCTTTTTTCCTCTTCTGGAAACAAACAAAACGGCTCAATATCGAAGGTATTGGAAATCACGAGTACTATTCAGCGAGGACATTGATAGTGAACGATTGGAGCGCTGTTAACGATCTGCATTATGGAAGCTGGATTATGAACGAAATACCGACGTATTTTGATGTTGAACTAAAAGCAGGGCCGGATTAAGGGGAGACTTTTGTTTTAAGAGAGGTAGGGCATAGTGGGGGTAATTTCACTCAAATTGGAGCTGCCCGGCTGGCAAGTACTGTCTTGCAGAAAATAGAAGTGAAATAACACTGCTTTGAGCTGTGTTGTGTTCCTTACGGTGAGCAAGGTTGCCAGTGCTCCACGAAGAAACGGTGTGTTGGCAGTTGGGGGACTTTGACCCTTATACTGCCCACCCAACTATTCCTCTTTCGTTTTACAGGGTCGGCAACGCGCAAGTGATACCCCTGGTGCTACAAGCGTCTATAGGCTACGGTAATCGCTTACCATCAGTTGGGTCGTATGCTAGTTTGCCACCAGAGTATTATAAAAAAAAAATAAGGTAAGGGGAGGAGGTTGACCGGTTTCATCTCACTCAGAACCTACCCCTCAGTAGCCCAGAAAAAACGACATACCATTATTTCTTTCTCCTCGCCTTTTCCCAATTATTGGGGTCGGCTTCCAGTCTAACCAGATGCGGCTGAATATCAGTATTTTACACGAAGCCACTGCCATCAGACTTCCGCATCCAATTTCTAGGTAATAGGGCAATCCTGATAGACTGGTTGTCAGGCTTTCTGGGCTTCTGACTAACACTAACAATTGTCATAGGTATGCGTATGGCAGCCGGGACCGACAGCTAGACACGGAAGGGTCTCGATGTGTTAAGTGGATCTATCCACAGACTGACCGTGGCTAGTGCAGTTTAACCTTGCAGATCAGTTGATCAGCTTAGTTATTAGTTAGCAACGAGCGCCATACAAACAGTAACGCAACTATAACGCCTGTATTTCCCGAAAGTTATCCCGCAGAGGTGTATGTACACAGTTTACCGGTATATTTAAGAATGAATGAATGAATGAATGAATGAATGAATGAATGAATGAATGAATGAATGATATTTTGAATGAATGATATTTATTTGCGAGAAATGTGGATAAAATAAGGTGTTACAAATATAATTTTAGCGCAGCACATTTCACCATTCCGGTATGCAAAATGCAGTAAATGATAATAAAACTAATTTTAAAGTACACATGCAGTAACTCAAATACTATGCTTAATTTATACATGGCAAAAAAAAGAGTAATAACCAATACATGGCGTTCTAAAGGATTACAATTCAAAAAAATCTCTAATACTATAGAACGTGTGTTCTGTTAGCCATAATTTTAGTACTCTTTTCATTCTACCTATTGGTAACTCTCTGATAGATTTAGGCACTTTATTAAATACTTTAATACACATCACATAACAATTATTTTGGAATAGTGATGACTTACAGGTAGGCATGAGTAATCTAGTAGGATCTCTTTTGCCAATAATGGAATTGTCACGAGCATTTATAAACTGATATGAAAACTTTTTTATATGGACACAGATTTCGAAAATATACAATAGGCCATGTAATAGGGACTACTAGCCATTAACAAGGCACAAATCTCAGCTGCTAGTGAGAATTTCATAGAAATAGTCAATAATACTTTGCTCGACCTGGGAAGACCTGGTGCGGTGACCTGGGTACTCAGGACCAGAGCATTATCGGCGCTATGCTACGTATGTATACATATAATATTTTTGTTATTATACTAAAATTCCATAATATATAATAATAAATAAATATTCTTGGACAATTTCACACGGCACCATCTAATCCCAAACTAAGCAGAGCTTGTACGCACTATGGGCACTAGACAATGGATATATGTAAATACTTATATACTTTTTTTTTTGTAAATACATACACAAAATACATAACAAACACCCAGAAAAACACAAACACTTAATTTTCATCACATAAATATTTGTGTTCTGTGGAAATCGAACCCACGACCTCGTAATAGTCGGACATTCGGACCAGAACCACAGACAACGAATTTGTGTCTCTTTTGCAAAGATTAAACTGTTTTTCCCTCTTCTCTTTGACTATACGTATTTCCACGTAACTTTGACCTCATTCAGTTTTACGAGCGTAAACAATAGAAACAATTGGTAACAACACACATAAACACTGCAATAATCTTTGTCGATAAATCTAATCTCTGCCTAGTTTTTGATGTTCAATAAAGAATATACTCTATCTATACGTACATAAATTGTATTTTAATAGAGGTATGACTTTCATTAATCCGTGACAAAGTAGGTATACATGGAAAAAAAACAACTTTAATTGAATCCATTCACCTCCAAAAACTAAATTTCACTTGAAAATTTGACTATTAAGTCTCGTGGCCTTGTTCATTTTCCTTTGGTGGACCTGAAGACTTACGACCTGAACTTCAAAAAACGAGCTATTTTACGGAATAGGTCGAATCGGCAACGCATTCGGGTCATCCCTGATGTTGGAGATGTGGATAACGTGAACCGCTTACTATATCAATTATGAACGTCAATCTTCTTCGTAAGTAAAATAGCAGGAACAGACAGACACAAAGCCACCCTTGCTTATTTTGAGCTCCACTGTTCAAACGTAATGAATTAATAGTACTTAAGTTTTTTAATTTGTAAACATTTGTATAGAAATACTTATTCTATTTGGAATAAGCACTAAAATCTTATGCCAACATTGTTTTTCTTGTCCTTTAAAGTAATAAAAAAGGTGCACAAAGAAAAGGTTGACTCATTTTTCTTTATTTCAGTATTGCCAATAGTTGTTCCCTATGACAGCAAAGTACACATTTTATCCATTTATTGGCAGAAGTAAAGTGGGAGCCTCACCGCAACAAATGCGAACCATGCACTTGACTGTCAAAGAAATATCGAACGTTGAAAGGCAATTGAAACCAGGGCTGTCAATTCTTCAGAAATATTGAACGTTGAAAGGCAATTGAAACCAGGGCTGTCAATTCTTCAGAAATATTGAACGTTGAAAGGCAATTGAAACCAGGGCTGTCAATTCTTCAATTCGAACCATTCTATTTTAATATAAACTTTTTTATGGATATTTTACTCAGCACCGTTTAGTCCCAAAGTATGCAGAACTTGTACTATGGGTACTAAACAATGGATATAATACTTTATACTTTTTTTTTGTAATTATTGTTTATTTCTGATAACAATAATTCTTTATAATTAACAAGTGATGCCGTTAAAAAAAAACTATTTACATAATGTACAGAGGCCAGCACATCAAGCTACCACAATCTGTGAAATTTCTTTAATAGATTTTCAACTTTAATACAAAAGAATAAGGTTCATATTCAATTGGGAAGTCTGTACAAAAAAAAGGAAAATAAAAAGAACTAACTATACATTTTCACGTCTAAGCTTCAAGTCAAGCTTACTGATAATACATAAGAAACACCCAAAGAAACACAAAAACAGTTTTCAATTATCAGTAAGTACCTACCTATATTTTATATTTATATTATATTTATATTTTTGGGACACTTTTTACACAACACCATCTAGTCCCAAACTAAGCAGAGCTTGTACTATGGGTACTAGACCATGGATATAATACTTATATACTTTTTTTTTGTAAATACATACTTATAATATAATTATAAGAAAAATAAATCACAGTCAAAGTCTAATATTTTATTTCAATTAGACCATTAAAATAGCACTTTCGAAAAGTCGAAACTAGTTGCACGGTTCCAAAAAGTGGAACTTATGGAGAAGAACCGGCAAAAAACGAAAAGTTATCTCATAATTAAAATGATTAAGAAAAATAAAATTTTATATTAAAAACAAAAACTAACATACAGTTCATACATTTATATTTTGCGATATTACTGGACTATATTACTGAATTTATTGACTTCTAAGTTTGTCAAAGTACAAGTGTATAGATAGATAGCTGCAATCTGGATAGATAGGTACGACGCAACAATTTGTGTGCGATGCACTTGACTGTGAAAGCGTATGGCCCACGCTGAAAGGCGATAGAGGTCAGGGCTGTCAAGCCGGCTGCTCAATCCACACAATTTAAAATTAGAACGGAGTATGTTCAGTCAAAGCTCATCCCTAGCTTACGTTACGTTTATTTACTTATTAACCATCATGCAGGCCAGGGGCCAGCATCAAGCTACCCCAATCTGTGAAATTTCTCTAATAGATTTTCAACTTGAATACAAAACAATAAGATTCATATTCGATTGGGAATGGTTGACAGTTTTGGATAGCTTGACCTGCTGCCGTCTGTATGAGATGAGGTGTAAAATATAACATACTATCATGCCTGTCTCAAGCGTAAAGCAGAGGTGTACTAATATTTTTTTTTATACCACTAAGGTGTCAAACAAGCATATGGCCCACCTGATGGTAAGCGGTTACCGCAGCCTATAGACGCTTGTAACACCAGGGGTATCACTTGCGCGTTGCCGACCCTGTAAAACGAAAGAGGCATAGTTCTGTTGGCAGTATAAGCATCCAAGTACCCCCACTGCCAACACAACGTTTCTTTCGGAGCACTGGCGACCTATATCACCGTAAGGAACACAACACAGCTCAAAACAGTGTTATTTCACTTCGATTTTCTGCACGGCGGAGGTACTTTCCTAGTCGATCAGCTCCAATTTGAGTGAAATTACTCCCAGTATGCTCTTAATTATTTGTCAAAACATGTGTATAAGCACAGATGTCAGTAGGTCAAGCTATCCAAAACTGTCAAATTTTCCCAATTGAAAATGAACCTTATTGTTTTATGTTAAAGTTGAAAATCTATCAAAGAAATTTGACAGATTCGGGTTCTTTGTACATACTGACTGTATAGTAAGGGATGCCAGTGTGGTATACAGATTCGTTATATTAGGTAACCCAGTTATTTAATGTTGATCAAATAAAGTACTTGTGTTGGAACTAATATTTTAGTTAGGTGTTATCTTATCAACGACTTCTGGCATAAATCATTTAATTATTTAGCCCAGTAGGTTACCAGGATGGTTGATAGGATCTAGCCTAATTATGATATTAATTAAATAGTTTTAATATTCATAAGTTGCACACCTTTAATAGACGATTGTACAAAGATGGTCGTGGCAAATGACATATGTCAAATGACATGTGTCAAATCACGAATCGCATGGTATCGTTGACTATACATAATATATATATATATGGCATGTGTCACGTGACAAATGTTGAATTATTATTTTGATTTTATTTAGCTATATATTTATGTACTTAATTAATGTAATAATTTTCAATTTCAATTGCGTGTAATAATTTGATTTTAATTGTATGATCCAAAGTTGGTTGAAATAAATAAAAACTTGAGAGGTGGACACCCGGATGGAACGAAGTTCCTTTCATTAAAATTTAATAATTAAAAATAAAAAAACCTGTATACACAACAATTCACAACGCGCGAAATTCAAATATTGTCATTCACTCAATAATTCGAAATTCAAATATTGTTGACAAGAAAAAAGTGTCGTGACAACTTTTCGTAAGATTTTTTTCCGTCTAGCCCCCTTTCACAACGCGCGATAAGGAACTTCGTTCCAATGAATAATAATAATAATATATTGTGATTTAAGTGTTTGTGGCGGTAGAGCAGCATAAATTATTTTTAGAATGTCAAGTTACCGCACTACCGCCACCCTCAGTCTAAAATACTTGAAGAAACGTTGTGTTTAATTTTTTATATTAGTAATTGTTTCTTTTAAATAAACTTTGACACAACAGCTTCTGTACCATTAACATTTAATAATAAAAAAATAATATAAATAATAAAAAAAGCAGTGATAGTCTAGTGGTATGACCACTGGACTGCCAAGTCGAAGGTCTCGAGTTCGAACCCAAGGCACGCACCTCTGACTTTTAAAATTCATGTGCGTATTAATAATGAATTATCACTCGCTTAAACGGTGAAGGAAAACATTGTGAGGAAACCTGCATACCTTGGAGATTTTCTCGACGGTTTGTGAAGTCTGCCAACCCGCACTAGGCCAGCGTGGTGGACTATAGCCTAATCCCTCTCAATATGAGAGGAGACCCGTGCCCAGCAGTGGGACAGTAAGTATATGGGTTGATGGTGATGAATAAAAAAATGGTAGAATGTCGACCACCGTGCGACCAATAGTTACTATTATTACAACAACCAAACAACGATCGTGTTCTAAATATCTTACACAACTTCCTGGAATGAGAATGTCATTTTATTTGTATAACAGCAATTTTTAGTGACAACCCTAAGATAAGATAGGGCGGAACACATTGAACTGTCATGAGTTGAATCGCACAGTACATTAAAGTACTGTAGCCTGATATATTTTATGTGTGTGTATGTTGTGCACTTCACTCCAAGCCTTTTCCCAGTTATATTTGGGTCGACTTCCAGTCAAACCAGATGTTGAATAATATTTCTTTAAAGTTATTTTAGCGAAGGAAAATATTCGACCGCGGGCAGAATTCGAACCTGCGTCTTCTGGTTAGGTACACCAGACGCTATGACCATTAAGCCACCGCGAGTCCCACCCGGCAGGTCGAAATTTGACGTCACCATAAAGACGTAAATTCAGAATATCGGCGGTCGAATTTTTCCTTCGCTAAAATAGCTTACAAAATACAAAAAGATAATATTTCTTTATTACACTTTTAAACGGTATACATTTTAGATAAAGAAAAAATCGATCTCAGGCAGTGTTTGAACCTGCCTGACAGAGGTGTACCAATGTCCACCCACAGTTCGTCGGCTTGTTTAAGTCTTATGTAATAGAAGGCGATTATTATTATTTTTATTGCCATTAACCGGGCTCAAATCCAAACTAGAAGCTGCTACTGAGAACCTCATAGAAAAACCCAAAAACACTGCTAGAAAATCGAACTCACGCGCAAGACCCGCGTCTGCGATCACTAAACGAATGATAAGTGGTGTATCAAAAAAAAATAAGTCACAAATTATCCCAATTAACATACCAACAGCTGATAACGACTGACGTATCAAACATCAAATATATCCGACCCAAATACTTTAAATTCCATTATAATGTAAACCTATCGTATCCACAAGCGTTCAATATCCATCTTAATAATGTGGACATTTGAAATGTTACGCAATTGGCTGTCAACTGTCTCTAAGGAGAATATTTTGTTACAGCGCCATCTATAAATCAGGGTGGGAGATAAACAGCTTTATAGCAATACCAGCTTCTGTCCGCGACTGCGTCCGCGTGGAAAAGTTACTTTTAATTTATTATCGTTGTAATTTAGCCAATTAACTCAAAATCACTTAACTTAATCAATTAACTATAAATTTAAGCCTATATGTTATTCTTATGTAAAAATAATAATACTGTAAAGTTTCATCAAAATTCGTTCAGTAGTTTTAGTGTGAAAGAGTAACAAACATCCAACCGACCATCCATCCATCCTCACAAACTTTCACATTTATAATAATATACTATATGTATTTATAAGTTATAAGTAATAGTAATGTAATCATAATAATGTATTTATTGTTTCACATATATGTTTACATAATAGTAGATATCAGTACAAATAGAGTTTAAAGTAGGATTGATTATTTAAATAAAACAACTTTTTACGGATTTTATAGCGTTTTATTGATATTATTAATCCCGACGTTTCGGACCCTGTACAGCGTACATGGTCATGGGTAGACCGAGAGAAATGATCACGGGTAGACTCTACCCGTGGCCATGGACGCTGTAGGATTAACATAGAGACAAATTAAACTTAAATTAGAAATCAAATTAGATTCTATCTTGAAATATCTGACCTAAATACTTTAAATGTCACTACAATATAAAGCTATCTAATCCATGAGTGTTATATATCAATCTTAACACCATGGCCTTTGCAAACGTTACGAAATTCTCTGTCAAAGTCACCAAGAAGGTGTGATAATATTTCGTGACGGCGCCATCTATAAATCACCGGCCGAAAGAATGTTTGGTAAAGACGGTCGGATCTTTTTTAGGGTTCCGTAACCAAAGGGTAAAAACGGGACCCTATTACTAAGACACCGCTGTCCGTCCATCCGTCAGTCACCAAGCTGTATCTCATGAACCGTGTTAGCTAG
Organism: Acronicta alni; assembly: GCA_964056405.1. NCBI lineage: Eukaryota > Metazoa > Arthropoda > Insecta > Lepidoptera > Noctuidae > Acronicta > Acronicta alni. Next base: position 8,371,129 of record OZ043936.1, read on the forward strand.
AAATTTTCAGTTGAAAATTTCACAAATGATGTATTTCTGTTGCCCCTATAACAACAAATACTAAAAACAGAATAAAATAAATATTTAAGGGGGGCTCCCATACAACAAACGTGATCTTTTTTGCCGTTTTTGGCTCGATATTAACCTTTTGACCGCATGTCAATAACGAAAAGCTGTGTTCTCTACGCCAAGCGACAAATCCTAATATCTAATAATAGGTTAAAAAAACTAAATATATTTTTGTATATTTATTTTGAACAAAAAACGTTGTATTTTTGACGTGCTATGCCGTCGTTGGCGTCGTGAGCAAGTTTTAATTTGACGTCTATTCACGTCCGTGGCGGTCAAAAGGTTAATAACGGATGCCAATATTTGGAATGTTTTACCCTTAGTGCGCGAGTACGACTCGGACTTGGCCGGTTTTTTTTAGTACGGAAAATTCTCATGGATCCTCCGCCACCCGGGGAGGTGGCAGGGTATGTTGAACTCGTACCGACTAAAAACCGCACTTGCCTACACTTGTCCTATAGTCAGTCATGCCAGGAGTGGGATTAATTCCACTCAAATTGGAGCTGCCCGACTGGGGACGAACAGACGCCAGCACATCAAGCTACCACAATCTGTCAAATTTCTTTGATTGATTTTCCACTTTATTACAAAGTGATAAGGTTCATATTCAATTGGGAAAATTTGACAGTTTTGGATAGGTTGACCTGCTGGCGTCTGTACCTCCGCCTTGCAGAAAATCTAAGTGAAATAACACAGATTTGAGCTGTGTTGTGTTCCTTACGGTGAGCAAGGTTGCTGGAGCTCCGCGAGGAAACGTTGTGTTAGCAGTGGAGGGACTTTGACCCTTATAGTGCCAACCCAAGAGAGGTAGGGCATAGTGGGGGTAATTCCACTCAAATTGGAGCTGCCCGACTGAGGCAGTACCTCCGCCTTGCAGAAAATCTAAGTGAAATAACACAGATATGAGCTGTGTTGTGTTCCTTACGGTGAGCAAGGTTGCCAGTGCTGCGCAACGAGACGTTGTGTTAGCAGTGGAGGGACTTTGACCCTTATAGTGCCAACCCAACTATTCCTCTTTCGTTTTACAGGGTCGGCAAGTGATACCCTTGGTGTCGCAAGCGTCATTATGCTACGGTAATCGCTTACCATCAGGTGGGCCGTATTCTTGGTTGCCACAAGTAAAAAAAATGCCAGTGGGAATCCAGGTAATATTTTTACGCATCTTAAATCAACATAATCCTTCGAGCCTTTTGGACTTCCATTCTAACCAAATGCAGCTGAATATCAGTATTTTACACGTAGCGATTGCTTAAAAAATTCCGCAACCCTGAGCAATGCCGAATTGCTGATATCCTAAGGGAAAACCTGGCTTGTATCGGCTTCTGACTATAAGTAATAATGGTTATATGTGTTACCAACGGCGTTACGTGCTCCGATGGGTGTGTTAATAATGGTAACCCATCCACTGATTGGATGCGACAGATCATTTAATCAGCGTAATTATTACTAAGCCAGTAAGCTATTTTAAGAATGGTATGGCATAGTGGGAGTAATTCCACTCAAATTGGAGCTGCCCGACTAGGGAAGTACCTCCGCCTTGCAAAAAATCGAAGAAAAATAACACTGCTTTGAAAACTGTGTTGTGTTCCTTACGGTGAGCAAGGTTGCCAAGCTCCACGAGAAAATGTTATGTTGGCAGTGGGGGGACTTTGAACCTTATACTACCAACCCAACTATTCCTCTTTCAATACAGGGTCGGCAACGTGCAAGTGATACTCCTGGTGTTGCAAGCGTCTATAGGCTACGGTAACCGCTTACCATCAGGTGGGCCGTATGCATGTTTGCCAACTTAGTAGAATAACAAATATAATAATAAGCCACGAACATCTTTTATTCAACAAGAGGGTAAAAAAACTGTAAAAACCGTCATTAAAGTATCTTCTGTGCCGTCAATTAAGTGTCTTCTAAAGCCAAGCCCTAAGATTAAGGAGTGTTGCGTAAAACAGTACAAATCTAGTGATTGATCGACATCGGCGCATGCCACTAGCTCTAAACGTAGTTTATTTACGTTCGATACGGTTCCACGCCGGCAAAATTTAGCTACATTTATAGCAAACTAGATTTATGTGCCGTGATATTGTGAAAATTGGATAGATTCTATTGTTTACGTATGTGTGTACAGTCGACAGAAGAGTTGGGTACGCAGGCAGCGAACGACATCTGCGTCTGGTTCGTGATAGACAGTGTGATTTGAAATGGGTACTACGATTGTTGTATTATTGATGTCATTTAGTAATTCATCTAACTTAACTAACTAGATTTAAGTATTTAATAGGTAACTTACAACTTTTTTGCTTGGCGTAAGATAGATAAAATCAAGACTATTTTTATTACTACTTAGCATCATAGCATTATAAGTTCATCAACATTCAAAGCAAAATTTAAATTATTTCCATTTCTATTGACGCGTTAAAAATAATGATCCACCAAAGGATTTGGTATCTATAATGATAACTCATTATATGATGATGTAAATCATCATTACATAAATCTGTCAAAACATAGATGTCGTTAAATGCCCTGTATAACTATTTCTTATGTCGACTGTACTTGTAGTAAGTAATCGATCCTGGTGTAATATCAAAAATCCATGTGTTACGTTTGTTACGTTTTCACACCTAAACCTATTTTGATGACCTTGGAGTAGGATATAGGCTACATTTTATGACAAACTGTAAGCAATAGTACTATTGCCTATAACAATAATAATATAATTAAAAATAATATAATTGCCTAATAACGACCTCTGTGGTCTAGAGGTTCGAGTGCCGGACTGCCGATCATGGGGTCGTGGGTTCGATTCCCACAGGACACAAATATTTGTGTGGGTAAAACATCAGTATTTGTGTTTGTCTGGGTGTTTCTTATGTATTATAAGTATGTATTTACAAAAGTAAAAGTATATAAGTATTATATCCATTGTCTAGTACCCATAGTACAAGCTCTGCTTAGTTTGGGACTAGACGGTGTTGAGGAACATGGCCAAAAAAATATATATATTTCTTTCGACAAAATTGCAATCTTTACATCCCGTTCCTTACACAGACGTAAGTGTGGGCAAAATGCCTAAAACTGTTAGACCTAAGCTGAAACAATGCTATCGTTAGACAATGTATCCGCCACACTATAAATACGTTAATTTTGAGATCGTTCATTCATTGGTTCAATGTCTTGAACTTGAACATTGAAGAACGATTTGAAATAAAATTGTTCTCGCGTTCAGCCAGTCAATGCTCTCACCACTATTGTTAGTTTAAACCTTGGTTTATACGTTTAACTATTTTATTATCAATGGATGTAAGTGACTTATTGGTGTAGTGATATCAAGCGCGGGTGCTGAGAATGACTTTGTAGGTTCGATTCGATCGATTCTCAGGTCGAGGAAAGTGCTATTGTGTTTAATAATATATAAAATAATCGTTGATAATCAACTAAATTTTTATTTTCGTCAATTTTCGAAGTAGGTACATGTCTTAATTAATGACTGTGATATTTTATTGTAACACAAGAGTAAGAAATGATTTATTTGTTTATTTCGTGTTTACAGTTCATCACATTTTTTGTCACATATTTGTGTCGTTGGCGTACAGAGCACGTGCTCCGTGTCCGGTATTTGTGACAATGGCGTTCAAAAGGTTAGCAAATAAATCTATTTCATTTCAAACGCACGCACCCTCAATACAGGGTAAAAACCTAGTGTGTGGTACCGTCTTTAAAAAAGAAAACAAAACTCTAAGTAGGTTTACTTTTCAAACGTGGAACATAAAAATTTCATTCTCTCTAACTTAGTTTTTCTTTCAATCCGATTCCGGAACAACTTTAAAAAGTAAATGTGCAGTATTTTTATGTTATTCAAGAAATGCAGGAATTCTGTTTCAAAAGAAAATTTTATATCGTACAGAAACTGCATTAGAAGTTGTGCCTTTTAAACTCTGTGGTCTGACTGGAAATATCAAGCTACATTTCTAGTTAAGTTTAAATAACTAAATAAATATTCTTGAACAATTTTACACAGCATAATCTAGTCTCAAATAAATCAGAGCTTGTACAGACGCCAACAGGTCAAGCTATCCAAAAGAGTCAAATTTCCTCGATTGAATATGAACCTTATTATTATGTATTAAAGTTGAAAATCATTCAAAGAAATTTGACAGATTGTGGTAGCTTGATGTGCTGGCTCTGTACTATGGACAATGTATATAATAATAATATACTTTTTTTGTAAACACTTACACAACACACCCAGACACAAACAACACTGGTTTTAATCACAAAAATATGTGTGTCCTGTGGGAATTAAATCAACGACACGACGCGCGAACCACTAAACCACAGAGGTTGTCTTGTCATATATACATACGATACCTAATAAGACCCTTAAGGATCGGACAGGGTTTTTGATACACGCTGTATAATAGTTGTTATGATACCTCTGTTCATATCATTTTTTTCCGGTTTTAGGTATAAAACAAGAGTTCGTAGCAGCGACCTCCAAATATGTAAAGAAGCCAAAGGGCCTAAAAGAGCCACATTGAGAATTGAGCAATAAGGTGTTACACCCTTTTTTGACAACTGTTTTAGGTTTATAGAAACTTTATTCCTAAAAACATAATGTCACTTACTTGAGAACAATACTAAAATCTTAAAACTACCATAAGTTTGTCGTCGTCAGTTACAAATTAGATTAAGTAATTACCCATCCATTTCCATTTTCCATTCCATTTTAAATCAATCTTGAGGTTATAATGAACCTGTAGAATTTCTATTTCAATTATATAAAACCAAAAAATTGTATAAAGACAATTTTTTATTTTTGAATTTGTATTTTCGTGCGGAAACGCTAGCCGCCATGGTGTTTCGGCTCGTGACGTCACTCCATTAATAAACAATAACACAACGCGACAAATATCTATTTTATTTACTATCAGTATGACGTCACGTCGCAACCCAATATGGCGAATGGCATTTTAGACATTTGAAGAACAGATTAAAAAAGTCGATTTTTAAAATTGAATTATAAAATATACATTGCATTTTTATAAATCGATGTTTCTCGTTTAGGTACAGACGCCAGCAGGTCAATCTATACAAAACTGTCAAATTTTCCCAATTGAAAATGAACCTTATGTCTTTGTGTTAAAGTTGAAAATCTTTCAAAGAAATTTGACAGATTGTGGTAGCTTGATGTGCTGGCCTCTGTACTTTCTACGAAATGTATCATAAGCATGCATTTTTATATTTTTTCTTACATAGTGTAAAATACCCTATTCAGAACGTGTCCTTTTGAGGCCCTCTGAAGTTCGTCAGGATTACATGGAACCTAAACATACCGGCTAACTGCGTGTGTGTAACTTCCGCGTTAGTCTAGTGTCCTGGGTTTGATCCCAGTTTGAGCCAGTGTTATTGGGTTTTTCTATGAAATTTTCAGTGCCTAGTTAAAACAATAGGCTTACCCCTATTACATGGGAGCTTAACATACCGGTGAATTGTGAGTGTACAGTCTGGGGCCATAAGTCCTCATATTCGCTCGCACGGTACTGCGCGTATACACACATGTGTGAGTGATTTCAATGCAAACATTTACCGGTCAAATAGTATAAAAACTACGAGGTGATAGTGTGTGGTTTGTCACTAAGGCAAATGATCATTATACCGCACTCTTTCTGTCTAGATAATGATGAAAGAGTGAGATATACGAGATCGTGTATGTGTGCAAAATGTTTGTTACAGAAAAAGGTCGTAAGTGCGACTTGTTTTGATGCGATAGATTTATGAAACTGCTTCTGGACTTACGACCCCGATCGTACATTAGGATATATCTGCTAACCCTTCGAGGAATACAAGCGTGATGATATCTTCAGATAATTTTATTCCAAGCTTCATCTACTGACAACGTAACCGTTAAAACAAATGACGTATACCAAAACAATTGCGAAACCTTAACTTTTAATGGGTGCTGCCAACAAGGAAACAAAAAACAACATTCTTAAACGGTCTCATTCAACCTCGATATCTTCCGTGTACGTCAAACTTCCCCCACCCCTTGTACCCCGTCAAAGCCATTGGGGTGTAAAGTTTTTATGACGCACTACGCGTAACGTTTTATCTTGACAGCTAAGCGTCATTCTCGGGAATTTTTGGTTGTATCTATATCTTATCAGCTCTTAAAGTACCTCCGCCTTGCAGGATATCAAAGTGAAATAACACTGTTTTGAGCTGTGTTGTGTTCCTTACGGTGAGCAAGGTTGCCAGTGCTCCACGAGGAAACGTGTTGGCATTGGCGGGGACTTTCACCCTTATACTGCCAACCCAACTATTCCTCTTTCGTTTTACAGGTGATACGTGATACCCCTGGTGTTACACGCGTCTATAGGCTACGGTAACCGCTTACCATCAGGTGGGCCGTATGCTTGTTGCCATCTTAGTGGTATAAAAAAAAGCTTAAAAAAGATAGATCTCCTTTCAGCCACCAGTCCGATCACTAATATCTATTGCAATAGGACTGCCCCCCCCCACTATTCTATGGGACGTAAAACATATCGGCAAACAGCAGGCGAGCTACGGTTGCCAGTACAGTCAGTTTCCATACGTATGGTTGAATAAAAAAAAACATAGCATACATAAAAAAAATGCATTAACGCATGCTAAATATTTTACGTCCCTCTGGTTAAGTACACTGAACGCTTGCCAACTAAGCTATTAGCAGCTTAATTTATATAAATACTTTTAAATTTTTACAAATTTATATATTTATTACAGAGGCCAGTACATCAAGCTACTCCAGTCTGTCAAATTTCTTTGATAGATTTTCAACTGTAATGCATTATAATAAGGTTCATATTCATTTGGGAAAATTTGACAGTTTTGGATAGCTTGACCTGCTGGCGTCTGTACCTACAATAACTTAGAACATAGTTCTAAGTAATAGGCTATTTGACAATGCGAAAAATAAAGTGTCAATTACCTACTGTTATCAGTATATTATGAGTAAAAAAAAAAACAAATTTATTTAAAAATCCGTAAATAAAAATGCATTTTTAAAACGTTTGTCACGTGACACAAAACGCTGCTGATTGGTCGAGTTTATGATGACGTCACATGCTTGTAAACCTCGTTTGCGTACTTGTGATATATTAGCTTTCTAAACTGTTTTAATAAGATTTTCCTATATTATCCATGGTTTTTGTATGATTTATTTACAATATTTTACAAATTCAGTCAAGTACTTTTACCATGGACAACGATTTCGTAAAAGCAGACAGCAGAAACCTGCCCCAAGTCGACGCAATGATACTTAGTCGGATTATTTTTCAAAAATAATTCAGAGTTTTATACTTCGGAGCTAAAAAATGTGAAAACAGCAGAGTAAGTATACTAAAATTTTAGTGGTAACTTAAATTAGAATAAGAAAGTGAATTATTGATGAACTTCCACATCAAGAAAGAACTTTTATAGGTTAAAACCTATAACCTCAAATCAATAACGAAAATATTTACATTCTGAATGTAATTAATTATTACAAAATATAAATATTATGTATACTTACACCGAAATGGTCTTCACAAAAGAAAATATTTGTACTATTCGTTATGTCATTAGGATCACTCCGAGAAAGTTCCAACCACTTTCGGCGCACTTCGACATTCTTTGAAACACTTTCAAATAGTTTTACGGAGTTTTTAACGACGTATTTGTACATTTCGGAACTGCACACCATTTATTGTACTACTTATGTACTCCTTATGTACTCCTTATGTACTCCTTATGTACTCCTTATGTACTCCTTATGTACTCCTTATGTACTCCTTATGTACTCCTTATGTACTCCTTATGTACTCCTTATGTACTCCTTATGTACTCCTTATGTACTCCTTATGTACTCCTTATGTACTCCTTATGTACTCCTTATGTACTCCTTATGTACTCCTTATGTACTCCTTATGTACTCCTTATGTACTCCTTATGTACTCCTTATGTACTCCTTATGTACTCCTTATGTACTCCTTATGTACTCCTTATGTACTCCTTATGTACTCCTTATGTACTCCTTACGTACTCCTTACGTACTCCTTACGTACTCCTTACGGACTCCTTACGTACTCCTTATGTACTCCTTATGTACTCCTTATGTACTCCTTATGTACTCCTTATGTACTCCTTATGTACTCCTTATGTACTCCTTATGTACTCCTTATGTACTCCTTATGTACTCCTTATGTACTCCTTATGTACTCCTTATGTACTCCTTATGTACTCCTTATGTACTCCTTATGTACTCCTTATGTACTCCTTATGTACTCCTTATGTACTCCTTATGTACTCCACACTATTGTACAGACGCCAGCAGGTCAAGCCATACAAAACTGTCAAATTTTCGCAATTTAAAATGAACATTATTGTGTTTTGACAGATTGTGGTAGCTTGATGTGCTGACCTCTGTACTAACACACTATGTTGCTTGAAAATAAAAGATTTTTATTTTTATATTTAGTTATTTATAAAAAAGTCTTCACGTAACATGCACACATCGTCCACATATATCTTATATTTATTTCACTTCCAATACACTCAACAATATTTCTCCCATCTTAATAACCATTCATGACACCCATGGGAGTCCCCAGGGTTCATCCTATGAGCAAACAGTAGGTACGCCAACTCTCCCGAAATTATACCTTGATCGTTTCCCAAATCTCCCAAGGGAAGGTAACTACATCGCTACACAATCTCAAAAACAAGTACGAGAATATGAAGCAAGGGTTTATACCACTTTGATCATCATTTGTTCAATACAGTAGACTTCTTGGTTTCCTCATTTCACCTTGGAAGAATTTCACCTAGGTGATAATTATCTTCCAGCTGAAATAATTCGACATAAGTGGAGGCCTCTATTCACCTCGGCATTGATTTACCCAGGTGAACTAAAGCATTTTTTTTATTAATAATGTGAACTTTTATCACCAACATAAAGCCTGTTAGTGATAAAAGTAGTTTAATGTTCATTACACATTCGTGTACATCATTATCAACTTATATACTGTCCCACTGCTGGGCACGGGACTCCTCTCAGAATGAGAAGGATAGGCTGCTACAATCCACCACGTTGAGCTAAGTAATGCGGTTTGGCAGACTTCACAAGCCGTTGAGAACATCTCGAAAAGCATGAAGGTTTCCTCACGATGTTTTCCTTCACCGTTTAAGTGAGTGATAATTTTGATACGTCCGTGATTTCGAAAAGTCAGAGATGCTTACCTTGGATTCGATCTGGAAACCTTTGACTTAGCAGTGGTCATATCACTAGGCTCCCTGTTTTATTTTTTATTTTTACCTATATTCAATATAATGGTATTATAGAAGCATTTCTTTAAAGGTACGATACAAATTTTCCTAACCTAATAAATATATGAAATGGCTATTCATTACGTAATGTACCAATATGATATCCAATAAGTTATTACATCGGTTTATTGGAAATCAGAATAAATGTAACTCATCATTCTACCCTATTCCCAAATATGTTTGGGTAGGGTCCCATACTAACAAGGTTTTTTTTATACCACTAAGGTGGCAAACAAGCATACGGCCTGATGGTAAGCGGTTACCATAGCCTATAGACGCTTGGAACCCCAACCACGGGTATAAATTGCGCGTTGCCGACCTTGTAAAACGAAAGAGGAATAGTTGGGTTGGCAGTATAAGGGTCAAAGTCCCCCCACTGCCAACACAACGATTCCTCGTGGAGCACTGAAAGGTGCGGCTGAATATCAGAACTCAATACGAAAATATTGCCATTGAAATATTAATTTAATAATCACAATAATATTTAATAATAATTGAAAATTTACTGTTAAATAAATTACAATTTATTTTATAGTTTTATAAGAAATAAGTTCCTTAATCCGATTTTTTTTTATTGAAATATTTTAATGATAAAATACTGAAAATAATAATGATTTGATACATTACAATTTTGTTATATTAATATCTCTGGCATGTTGTGTTACCATTAAACATAAATAACATAGACATAGCATCTGAAGCCTGTCCCCGAAAAAGTAGGCAGATGTCCACTGGTGCACAATAAAATTGTACACCCATAGTTAGCCAGTATGTTTTATTTCCCACGTGATAAGGCACATCTTGACTCCGACTCCGCTCACATAATATGAGAACATCCTAACAAAAATAAAACATTCTGACTTGGGAATCAAACTCAGTGCCTTAGGAGCAGCAGCCGCGCTTGCGACTACTAGATGCATTTAAAATCAATACTGTAATTAAATCCTTACTTACGAATATTCATGACTGAAAATTAAAATCCAAATTTTGCTAACCAAACCGTAGCTTTCAATGGATAATGAAAAAAAATTAATGACGTCATATATCCAAATTCAAACTCATTCTATAGACAAAAGCATAATGTACCTACACACCTAATAAATTACATTCTCGTTCCATACGACTTAATTTCGCCCGTATCGCACAGCGAACTTATCAGTAGATAAAATTATCGATTGATACCTAACACGTGAAAGCTAACAGTATTTTAGGACGCTTCCAATGAAATTACAAAGCCATAATAATGAGCTCGAACAAAGTGAATGTGTTTCTACTAAGCTTATGATGCCCTGGTACAGTCAACAAAAGAAATTGGTATACAGGTAACGAACGAAATCTGCATCTATCTTTACACAGATTGTGATTGAAATAATTAACCCGTCAATGGGTTTGATGTGTAGCAGCTTACAATACCTGCGTTTTGACACATATTGCGTGTACTTATTAGGTACACAATTTTTAACAAAACACAGATGTTTAATTAGCTGCCTGTATACTTATCTCTTTTGTCGACCGTATTTGAAAATTTTACTAGTAATTTTTTAAAATTATTATTATTTTATGCTCTTGATAATAGATTTTTATGAGATTGAATATTTAGTCTTAGTGGTCGTAAGAGGGACAGCTAGTTACATAGTTCTAGGTTCGATTCCCAGGTCGAGCGTTATTGGGTCAAAAATACCCAGTTCGGGGGGTAGACCCCCTGAACTGGGTATTAGGGAGTAGACTCCCTAAGCACGAAGTCCGTAGTTTCGACCTTCGTTACGGGCGTTTCCTACTCCGTATCACCTAGGGACGGATGATTCGTTCTTGTTTTATCGGACTCCCGAAGTTTCGGAGAACTGTCGAACGGCTCGTAACTTCGTTGACGGAGATAGGGAGTAGATCCTCAGCTCAGCTTAGATCGTAGTTTGGATTTACATACATACATCCACGCCTTTTTCCCATAGGGGTAGGTAGGTAGTTTTGATTTGTGCCCGTTTACCCTTTTGACCGCCACGTCAATAACGAAAATCCGTGTTTTAAGCCAAGCGACAAATTCTAGTATCTAATAATAGGTAAAAAATACAAAAAAAGATTGTATAGGTATTTATTTTGAACTGTAAAAAAGTGGTATTTAATTTTTTTAAGTGCCATGCCGTCGTTGGCGTCGTGAGCAAGTTTTAATTTGACGTTTATAGATGTCCGTGGCGGTCAAAGGGTTAAATGACAATAGGCTGTATGGATAGGTCTTTAGGGGTGAGTGACCTTAGTACATAGGACCTACCCCTACGGACAGTGGGTGGACATAAGTACACTTCTGTCTAATCTTTCCGGTGAACAGAGATCATAATATTATAAATAGCTTCTGCCCGCGTCTTCGTCCGCGTGGAAAAGTTACTTTTAATTATCCTTGTAATTTGGCTAATTAACTCAAAACCGTCATAAATGATAGCCTATATGTAATTCTGATCTATAAATAATAATACTGTAAATTTTCATCAAAATCCGTTCAATCCATCCATCGAATGGATGGAATGAACTGTCAGCATTATTTTCGGACCAATATGACCTTCAAACCTTCAAGAAAAGAGCGTACTCCCTTTTAAAGGCCGGCAACGCGCTTGTGACTCCTCCGGTGTTACGGGCGGCGGAAATCGCCTACCATGAGGCGATCCGTCTGCTCGCTTGCCCTTTATACGATGAAAAAAAAACCATTCTCACAAACTTTCACATTTATAATATTATAGTAGGATAGGATACGATACGATCTCACTGCTGCACTGAAAGAATGAGAGCCAAGTAAACAAGCTTTAACGATAGCCAGAAAACAAACAGCAACAAGAAGAAAGAAAACTAGGAAGGAGTTAAAGAGAGGAGAGCAGTGGGAGTAATTCCACTCAAATTGGAGCTGCCCGACTAGGGAAGTACCTTCGCCTTGCAGGAAATCGAAAGTGAAATACACTGCTTTGAGCTATGCTGTGTTCCTTACGGCGAGCAAGGTCAGTGCTCCGCGAGGAAACGTTGTGTTGGCAGTGGGGGGACTTTGAGCCTTATACTGCCAACCCAACTATTGCTCTTTCTTCTTATAGGGTCGATAACGCGCAAGTGATACCTACCCCTGGTTTTAAAGCGTGTATAGGCTACAACAACCGCTTACCATCAGGTGGGCCGTATGCTTGTTTCCTACCCCTGGTGTTACAAGCGTTTATAGGCTACGGTAACCGCTTACCATCAGGTGGGCCATATGCCTGTTTGCTACCTCTGGTGTTACAAGCGTGTATAGGCTATGGTAACCGCTTACCATCAGATGGGCCGTCTGCTTGTTTACCACTTTAGTGGTATAAAAAAAAAGAATGAAGCTTACCTTACTGCTTAAATAAAGAACTTGACTGATGGCAAACAAGCTAACCAAAGGCCCAGCTCAAGCATTACTTTTTTTCTTTAAACGATGACCTGCAAAAGTTCCTAAGTACAGCCCCAGTGTTATCAAGCAAAAACTTATAAAGGACAGTTTCCACAAAAGAGGAACAGTTGGCAACTTCTTAAGTGTCGAACAAGAAACCTGAACACAACTTTGCACTTGTTTACAACATGAAAACATAATAAATCGAGTTTCCTATTACCTACATACCTATAATACATAAAAAAGTATACAATGGAAGGGACATCGACGCGCAACGACTTACCATGACTTCAGTACATGATTCTGGACCCCCCTGCGTTGGAATTTTTTGTCGGCTTTTTCTTAAATTTTACGTTTTTTTTTGCAGTTTTTTCAACTTTAAACTGTATAAAATCATTATTTCTATCTAACCCAATAAGGATTTTAATTAAAAAATCATTAATTCACTTTTTTCACTAAAAACAGCATTGTAAATGAAACTCGAAAGATCGTCTGGTCAGCTGTTTCCTTAGAGTTCACTTGCGAGTGAAAAATCCGACGAAAAATTCCATCGCAGGGGGGTCCAGAATCATGTACTGAAGTCATGGTAAGCCGTTGCGAGTCGATGTCCCTTCCACCCTGTATATTGACACATAACGGAGTGATAGCCTAAAATATGACCACTGAACTGGCAAGTCAAAGGTCTCGAGTTCGAATCCAAGGCACATACCACTTACTTTTCGAAATCATAATAGTTAATAATATTATAATTATTATTAATATAATTATTAATAATAATAATTAATTATCACACGCTTAAACGGTGAAGGAAAACATCTTGAGAAAACATGATTGTCTTAGAGAATTTTCTCGACGGCGTGTGAAGTCTGCTAACACACCCTAGGCCAGCGTAGTGGAGTATAGCCAAATCCCTCTCATTCTGAGAGCAGACACGTGCCCAGCAGTGGGACAGTATATGGGTTGATGATGATGATAAATATACATACCTACTTTCCTCAAAATCATTGTATGACGTATAGAACTGTGGGTTAACGATTTTACCTTTCATCAGGAATGAAAAGGCAGAAAAAAATTGCGAAATATAGGAAAAAATGTTACTGGCAGCATAGTCCGTGACGTCACTGTAAAATAAAAACAAAACACAATCTCGTTGCGTCACGAGCCGTGTCGGTGCGATGTTTTGCAGCGTTAGTTTTTCTAGGAAACATGCTAAAGAGCACCACGCTACGGTAAAAAAATCAGAAAATGAATCTTTCATTTTAAAAATACAACTTCAAAGGTAGAAAATATTGCACTGCTTCTGAGCGTGACTTCTTGGCGTCGATTCCTGGATGAGGGGGCAAAGTGCTATTACGACCACCAAGCTGTCATAGTGTGGGTTGACAGATTTCACACGCCGCTTCACACGCCGCTGCCATCAGAAAAATCTCTCAGACATGCACGTTTCCTCACGATGTTTTTTGATGTTGTTTGGCGAGTATAAATAAATTATTATTCAATACTTAATAATTAATTGTATTCCAAAAAAAAAAAAAATTATATTATTATAATGTTTTATAAAGGTGGTCATTTTGGTGGCGGATATTTTGATAGATAAGGACCCTGTCGGGCACAAAAAGCAGAGAGGAAGAGATTGTCAATTTGATATTATTAAGTTCATGATTTTGAAAAGTCAGAGGATTCGAACTCGAGACCTTCGATTGAAATAAAACTACTTTTTACGGATTTTATCGCGTTGTATTCAGACAGTAGACAGACTGTAGACAGTCTACCCGTGCCCATGGACGCTGTAAAGGGTCCGAAACGTCGGGATTAATAATATCAATATAACGCGATAAAATCCGTAAAAAGTAGTTTTATTTCAATGTATAATATTCGCGTAAATGTCAGAAATCAATATCGAGACCTTTGACTTAGTAGGCCAATGATAAAATCACTAAGCTATCACTGCTTGTATGAATCACTCGAGTATCGCCTTTATTTGCCTTTCGAGAAAAATATGGAGAGGTTCTTCAAAAAGGTCAGGTTCGTAGTACTCGCAACCGGACGTGTGACATGACAAGATGTATGAATGTGGACGAAGCGAAAGAAATATGCAAGAATCGTAGCATGTGGCGTTCTTTAGTTTCTGCCTATCCCTATAGAAAAAAAGCTTGAGTGTATACGTGTTTTTAGTATATATACAGCACCATTTAGTCCCAAACTAAGCAGAGCTTACACTATGGGTACTAGACAATGGATATAATAGCTATATAACAAACACCCAGACAAACACAGACATTAAATAAATATTTGTGTTTTCTGTGAATAGAGCCACTGATCTCGGGATTAGCCGTTCGTCACTCGAACCATACCACAGACGTTTTAAAAAAAAAGTATGAATGTAAATGAAAATATTGAAACATGGAATCCTACAGTACAGACGTCAGCAGGTCATGCTATTCAAAACTGTCAAAGGAGGTCATCAAAAGTCCATACAACTCAGCCCAAATTTGTACCTGAGGTACATGACAGCTGTCAAATTGACAGTTTTTACTATGAAACCACTATGAAACTGTTATTAATGTGCCAAAATGGTGTGCGTTTGACATTTCAAAACTGACACTGAGAGCAGATAGCTATCAAGTTGACAGTTTTTTATTAAAAAAATACTATGAAACTGCTAAAAGTGTGTTAAAATGGCGCGCATTTTTTCAAATTTAAAGCATAAAAAAAATATGACGAGTTTTAACCAGCGTAACACAGGGTATTTTTTCCAATAAGTGTTCCCTCGGTACATCATGTGGGCAGATTTTGGTGACATCCTTTTCCCAATAGAACATGAACCTTATTATTTTGTATTAAAATTGAAAATCTATCAAAGAGAAATTTGACAGGGGTAGCTTGATGTGCTGATTTCTGTACAATACTGTTTCTAATAATATGTAAATCTTATAGGTCACGACACGTGCAGCTTCTTAACTCTGTCCGTGCTTGCGTTGCAAAATCTGCCTTGTTTGTGAGCATACCGGGCTAAAAAACGCCACATACATTATATGTAATCTAATAAAATAATATTAAGTTTATAAGGGTACGATTGCTCTTTTACTTTTTAAAGACATTGCCAAGCGCTTGAAGGACGCTTCACGTAACCCAAAGACTGGCCTCTACTTCGGCCAAAGAATAAGCATTGCCATTCACCGTGGCAATGTAGCCAGCCTCTTGGGTACGCTACCAGGCGATGGCGATACGGATGGCGAGCGTTTTGATGCTCTTTTTTAGTCGAGTTTTAGTTTAGTTTATATTATAGTATTTTTTTTATTTTAGTTTGTTAGTAGTGTAGATAAGTTTAAAGGACTATTTTTTTAATTTATTGCTTCATGCACCAAACAAAATTGCTGTACACAGCACATCAAGCTACTCCAATCTGTCAAACTTCTTTGATAGATTTTCATAACGTTCTTTTTCAATTGGGAAAACTTGAAGGTTTTGGATAGCTTGATCTGCTGGCGTCTGGACAAAGGTGGATCTAATGCCATTAGGCCTTTACCAGTCAACCTTAAATATACAACATTATTATTAGTATATGCGAAACCTGAAACACGTGTCTAGTATTTTTATGTAAATAATCTATGTACAAAATTTCAAAACTTGTATCATGAAAAATCACAAAGTTATAAGCTTGTTAAGTTACCTGGTTGTCCGTACAAAAACATGCTCATCACGCGCAGGCGCCGCGCCGCCCCGCGCCCGCGTTGTCGCGGCGCTCATTGATAATAATGTGGCAGTAGGTACCTAACCGTACGGCGATTTCCGATTGCATTGTATTTAACTGATGATACATCACACTTTCCACATTTTCCATCACACTTCCAGTCTTTGAACTGTCGTAATGGTCAAGTGTAGGTAGACATTAATAAGTACTTTATTTGTAAATGCAGCCGTAAGTGATTAAATGTAGTCAATGCGATATGTTGCACCTTATACCAAACACTGTATGTTCAAAATGGATGAAAAGTGTTAAACATCGCACTACTTAACCACAACAGGCTGTAGGTACAAATAAAAACGTGTGTTCATGTGTGTGACGATACTTTAATGTCAGATAGCTCCTCGTGCCGCACTGCCAGGAATACGTTATCACTTATCACCACAAACCGCTAGTATCCGTACCATTTCATATACGAACACTATGCTTTTTACATACGATAGGTACACGTCAACCGAAACACAACTGCCGCGCGCTCGCGTTATCACCACAAACCGCTACTGTACGTACCATTTCTTAAACGAACACTACCTATGCTTTTTACATACGATAGGTACAGATCAACCGAAATGCTTGCGCTCGCGGTCGCGCTCTCGTTTTGTACCTACTTATCTGAACGGGAGCGACATACGTGCACACTTCCCTATAGCTGCCGGGCGACTGAAGTGGTTGCCTGGTTGGTTCACCCCCGGGCCCCGCCCGCCCTACTGCGCCCGCGCTGACCGCTCAGTGTCAGTGACCTGTGTTGCGCGCATTTGATTGCGGATAGGTACTTAGTGTCGCTCGGTGTCCTACTCGTAACATTTTTTAAATGTTTTTGGGACAAAATATAACATGATGTAAAAATTATTGGAATCGATTCAGTTACTGATTCTGAACAAACTATATTCAGGTTTCGCATATACTAATAATAATGTTGTATACGAGTCTAATTGACTATTTCTTAATTCAACGTTGTAACAATTCCTATGAAGTGCACTCTTGTAAAACAAAATGGCCGGCGGCAACCATCAGTTATTAAATAAGGAACTGTATACTATCTAATTAAATTAACAAGAAATTGCAAATGGCTTTCAATTTCAAGTTACGAATTTCAATTATTGTCCTTAAAATACCAATTATTATAAAGTTCATTCTATCAAAACAACTGTGTAATATGATTAAGAATTGGATTTCGGAAGCTACTTGTAGGTAGGTAGGTATATTGGCCCCTTTGAATTAACCCTACAGAGACCCTAGTTGACCTCGGCCTGCCAATTCGACCCGGCACTCCGTTGCTTAATAATATAATTACGTTTCGCAGCCAGGGTGCGTTATATACCGACACAATAGTACTAGGTCAGCAGTAGATTGATGGATTACTGTACGATGTAGATTTCGGCTTTCGGCCCTTGCTTTACTGGTATTTGAACAACACTGGCCTCTTTTTGCCGAATGTTGTAAGGTTGCATGTTTCGCTGTTACAAGTTAGCAAGCAGCGTATTGTAATAGCAAGCTCCGCTTAGTTTAGTACTGTGTAACAATGTTTCAAGAATATTATTATCCATTATTTAACCAGAAATTGAATCTATTCTAAAATATAAATAGGTATCATTATGAAACTTGTAGGTACATTTTTACCTATCAATCACAAAAGAGGTCATTTTTTGTTCCCATTATTTTACCAACTCAAGGATCCTGCTGACACTCCTATACTCTTAACTTCAAAGATAAAAGGTCAGCAATCCTGTCCACTTAATTAGGAAGGCTTTAAGAGCAATCCAGAGTCATCCACGGCACCTGAACCCGCAACTATAGCGCAAACGACACTTTACCTTACAGAGAGCCATTAATGAGCATTTGCGGCCTTTGGATGGTACTTTAGTGCCGAAGGATGGTACCTGCGGTGTCAGGGGCTCTTGACCTGGTTGAGGGTGTCTGTTTTAATGTTTTTTTTTTATTCTTAAACATGTTTGGAGCAGTTGCATGCTTTACAATATTTAATTTTGATTACAATATAAAATTCATGTTTTTCACGGTATATTCTTTGTGTTTGTTATAATAGAGATTTTTCCATTGAGGGCTCATAGCTAAATAACAAAGAGGTTAAGCTGCGCATTCTTAACACATCGAGACCCCTCTATGCTTCGGAGAACACGTAATGCCGTCGGTCCCGGTTGTCATACGAACACCTATGACAATGGTTAGTGGTAGTCAGAAACCCAAAAATCCTGACTGGTTGTCAGGATTTAGTCTATCCCCAGGATATGGCAGTCGTTTCGTACAAAAAACACTGAGATTAAGCCGCATCTTAGGATGGAAGCCACAAATGTAGTTGAGAAAAGGCTCGAGAGTAAGCAAGACAACTAAATAATATAAACCTTTTTGGTTTTCAGTACACCGCTGTATCAGTGCCCTCTGTGAAATAACCGAAATCCGATACTTTTTCTGACATTAAATCCCCGACAATGGATGTTCAAATAATGGAGTTCCCATTCAAGTAGACTACGATATTGTCCAGAACGAAATATTATCTAGAACGTAATTATTTTACTATATCAGAGAGAATGTAGACCTTCAATACTATAATTGTTGTTTTTGATTGTTACAATTGATTATTTTTATTAATTATTATTTTATTCTTCTCTTTATTATTTATTTTCTCAATCTGAGCGGAGACAGACCCGTGCCCAGCAGTGGGACAGATGTTGGGGTTGATGATAATTATTTATTATTAAGTACTTTAATTTAAGAATGAAATGGCATTTCATTCTTAATTCGTGAATTTATTTATTACTTTGTTTTTCTCAATGACACGAAGCGACTGGCATCAAACCTACGCAACCAATTTCTGGGTCAATGGTCAACCACTGAATAAAGAATAGGTAAGGGTAGTAGGTAATACTGAGATCCTAAGGATAAACTGGTTTTTAGGCTTTTCGAGATTTTTATTATTACTAACAAGCGACAAGACCCGGTTTTGCACGGGTGCAACATGTATGATTTTATATAGCCTATGACACTCACAAATAATGAGGCAGGTAAAGGTCGGTCGGTAAAAGAATTTTCAACCGTGAAAAGAATTTTCAACCGTACTTATACCGGTAAAAGAATTTTCAACCGTACTTATACCGGTAAAAGAATTTTCAACCGTACTTATACCGGTAAAAGAATTTTCAACCGTACTTATACCGGTAAACGAATTTTCAACCGTACTTATACCGCTCGAAAACGTGTCCATATAGAGATGAGTGCATGCACACATTCCGTATTAGAGACAGAACGAAAGTGTGCAATATTCAGTATGAGTGAACGAGACAATAACAGATTCGATACTTCCGATGTGAACCAGTTTACTTACGGACACGTGACCATTATTTGACGCGGTAGGGCGCATCTAACGATATAAATCTTTGTATGCGAATACATGTACAGACGCCAGCAGGTCAAGCTATCTAAAACTGTCAAATTTTCCCAATTAAATATGAACCCTATTACTTTGTATTAAAGTTGAAAATCAATAAAAGAAATTTGACAGATTGTGGTAACTTGATGTGCCGGCCACTGTACCTAGGCGAGTCGTTCGAAACACGGCAGTACGGAGAGGTCTCGATGTTCTCAGAAATTGTTACCTATCTATACCGCATCAAGCAAAACTTAACCTTACTGATCAAGCCATAGACACAATTTTTCCTTAGCCACGAGCCCCTCCCAGTGAGTCTTACGATTACATTATACCTACTTCCCTACTGATACTATAAAGGCGAAAGTAACTTTGACTACCTGTCTGTCTGTTACGCTTTCACATCTAAACCGCAGAACCGATTTTGATGAAATGTGGTACAGAGGTAGAATAGACCTTGGAGAAGGATATAGGCTGCCTTTTGTCTCAAAAAGCCCATTGGGAAGTGGGTAAAACCGAGTAGTAGCTAGTATATTATTACTTACTTAAACACATGTGTATCCTGCCCGTTCTGGTCACTGACAGAACAGCAGAAGACCAAACTTAAAGTTTGTCAGCAAGCAATGGAGCGCAGTATTTTGGGTGTAAAGAGGACGGACCACGTCCGAAATAGCACCCTCCGTTCCAAAACGCGCATTGTAGATGTGGGTGTCCAAGTTGAAAGGTTAAAGTGGCGATGGGCTGGCCACAGTCGCATGCAACCGGACAGGTGGGCGAGAGTAGCTACAGAGTGGGTCCCTTGCAATGCTATTCGTGGACGAGGTCGGCCGAGGAGACGTTGGCGAGATGATTTTGATCACTATTTGCCAACGTGGTGTGAAGAAGCTCAGGATAGAGAGTCCTCGACTAAGATAGGGGAGGCCTTTGCCCTGCAGTGGGAAACAAAAGAGGTTACATAAAAACTACATAAAAAAATAAAAACACATCCCGAAACGAAATGTATGCTATCTCCAAAACATGAGCCGGTATTATATTTACCAACGCAAAAAGCTATTGAGAATCACATAAAACTGTTTCTCCAAATGCCGTCGGCCCGATTTACGGAGAATTGCTTACGATCTACAATAAATCGAATCTGTCACTTAGGAGCCCGCCATCGACGTAAACCTCGAGAAAAGCCATGGTGTTTATTCAAATGGAAACATAATTTTGCACAAAGAAGTGTTACAAATCATTGTCATAAGCAGACACAGTAAGTGGCGAGTCGAGTTTATGGAATACTAACTTCTGTCCGCAACTTCGTCCGCGTGGAAAAGTTACTTTTAATTATCGTTGTAATTTGGCAAATTAACTCAAAATCGTTATAAATTATAGCCTATATGTTATTCTGATGTGTAAATAATAATACTGTAAAGTTTCATCAAAATCCGTACAGTGGTTTTAGCGTGAAAGACGAACAAACATCCATCCATCCATCCATTTTTCGTTACAAACATTCACATTTATAATATTAATAGGAAGAACGAGTTCACATGAAGTTTTGTAGTGACAAGACTATTGGACTGCCAAGTGAAAAGCCTCACGTCACATCTGACTTTTCGAAATCACGTGCTTATTAATCTTTAATTATTACTCGCTTAAACTGTGAAGGAAAACATCGTGAGGAAACCTGCATGCCTTACAGATTTGTGTGTATAATTCTACCAACCCGCACTAGATCAGCGCAGTGGACTAAAGCTTAATCCCTCTCATATTAGGTCTCCTCTCAGAATGAAATGGCTGAGTTTATAGCCAACAGTTGGCAGACATGCAGGTTTCCTCTAGAGTTCTGCAGTTCAGTTCATGGCATATGTCTATTAAGAAAACGTCATGAATATCACGAGACGATCAATTGTATGTACCTACATACTATAATTATAATAGTCACACGGTGGTCGAAATGCGACTTTTTTAAGTTTAAAAAGGGGTAGGTACAAAGTTTTCGCTTCTCGTATTAATAAAATATAATGTACAGCGGCCAGCACATCGAGTTACCCCAATCTGTCAAAATTCTTTGATAGATTTTCAACTTTAATATAAAGCAATAAGGTTCATGTTTGATTAGGAAAATTTGACAGTTTTGGATAGCTTGACCTGCTGGCGTCTGTACCTATCCACTATCCACTCCAAAGTCCACCTTGTAAAACAACCTAGAAGTGTAACATTACTGTCACAATGTGTCGTAGTCTGAACATTACTATTTTTATTATCTGGCTTTGCAAATATGTTGTCGGTTTAGTAACTATATGCTAATGTGGAAACTGGCAAGCTCTTCAGACGCACTGACCGCCGACTCATCTGGATCATCGACCTCCGGTCTCGGGGGGGAGTGATGTAGCGACATCTACCGCGCTACATAGAACTACGAAGGCCTGAATCGCGCAAGCAACATTCGCAACGAAAAGTTGCATATATACAACCGCCCGACATCAACCGTCGGGCCGTGGCCCGCCAGGCAAAACACCCGCCTGGTTGGAGGATCCTCCCTTTGGTTGGAGGGGCAACACACCTCGCCTCTCCACACTGGTGACCCCGACGTGATGACAGTGTTTCCACACTAATATAAGTTGTATAAGCTATGCTATTTATTTATTTATATTTTACTTATTTTATGTATACATACATGGGCGATGTTAATGCCTTAGGCATTTTTTACCAGAAAACATTTCGGTGATGCAGAGACAGTCACGGTAGATGCACCATCATAATCACCATCATTCTGTTGGAGACGCGTAGTTGTTCACTATTTCATTGGTTTCAATTTTGTTTTCGCGGAACTTTATTTTTGTTTCTAAAATAAAAGTAGGATAAGTTAATCCCTAAGTTACTCCCTATAACATCAGCTCTCTGCTAGTGAAAGTCACGTTAAAATCGGTCCAGCCGTTTCAGAGATTAACCGGAACAAAAAGACAGACAGACAAATATTTTAAAAATTTATTTATATAATGTAAGTACCGTTTATACTTTTTATATGCATTAAGTGAAAAGCTGGTAATTTGGAATTACAAACTGACACTTTCAATTTTATATTTGTGTATCTATAAATAAACGAAAACACAAAAACATAAAAAAAGTATTTAGGTATACAGTTTGTAGCACGTTTATTATTTTAGCCACCGTTTATTAATTTAGAACGTTTATTAATATACCATTTACAAAATGATCAGCACTCGCCCTTATTTACCGTAATATTATGTATAATTCTATCTATATTGACAAATTCTGGCAACCGCTTCAAAATGAGGTCTATGAATAATTCCTTTTGAAATATCCCCCCCCTGTTACACTCAGATTATATATTATTATGCCGAATAGATATTGTAATTAGAATTTATTGGAATGAAGCCATTTATATTTAAAATTGAATTTACTTTAATCTACAATTCAATAACATTATTCAGGAGAACTGGATACTGCACATTGGAAAGCATTTTTTTATTTTCGCGCCAATTTTAAAATAGGAACGTCGACAAGTAAGGAGTCCAAATTACGAAAAAGGTTTGTATTAAACATAGTGTCGTATGCACAGTGGCACAACAAGCTACACAATGACATAATAAAATGCACTTTGGACCGCCCGGCGACAGTATTACATCGTCAATAGAGATGATATTTGTAATACAACAGCATAGCATTATCTGTTGTCATGTGTACCTTCCAAACCGCCCTCGTTATACTTAAATGCGTTTAGAAAAAATTTGAACGTAGAAGAGTAGTTCATAGTATGAACTGCTAATAATATTTTTGATTTCTGACATTTACGCGAATATTTGTCAGTATACCCGTGACCATGGACGCTGTAAAGGGTCCGAAACGTCGGTATTAATAATATCAATATACGCGATAAAATCCGTAAAAGTAGTTTTATTTCAATGCTTATAAATAATATTGTCATTGTGGATGATGTAAAGGTTAAAAAACGGTATGAATGTTTATGTGTGGCCTGTGTTCCCGTAAGGGTTAGGTAGAGCAGGTATTAATTGTTTAGGCGCCGTGTATTAAGGGGCGAGTCTATTGCCATTAACCGGCACAAATCCAAAGTACGAGCTACCACTGAGATTTCATAGAAAAACCCAAAAACATTCTGCTCCTGGGAATTCAACCTACTGCAAACTGAGGGCTTAGACAAGTGGCAAACGCTCCGTATCTATTCTATGTCGGAAAACGCTTACCCCTTAGAGATACCGATTAGCTATGTGTCATTCGTTCAATTTTAGAGATCCGGGTCAATAGTGAACCGTTTATAAAATGACCCGGTTCTTTCGACCCGTTCATTTGATCGATTGGGTCACTAAAGGATTTTGTACTGGGTAGTCTCGATACGCATTACGCAAACTAACTCACGATCCAAGCCATTTGGTTCCTTGGTTCGTGAGCTAGTTGCATAGTCGTAATATTGTGTAGGTACTAGATACAACCAAACGGGTCGTGTTTATTTAATATCTAAATAAACACGACCCGTTACTACACGACACGTAGGTACGTAATAGAAAAAAAACATCACAAAAAAGTTAAAACTTGTATCAATAAAAGTTCACTACAAAACATTTTAATAAGTAGATAATTATTTTAATAAATAATAAAGTTCCGAAAATTCAATCTAAGTGAGTTACTTTTAGTTAGATACAATACTTCCTTACAATAATTAAATAATAGTCTAACGCTTAGTATTAGGAATAACGCTTAGTAGGTATTGAATAACAGTATGAACGAACTATTAAAATTCGATTGTTAGATTGATTCGTTCGCGAGATCGACTGATCGATCCACGACCCGTCTAACTAAATCTACGAATGAGAACCGCAATGGTTCTCATTCATAGATTTCGATAATGGGTCGTGGGTCGATCAGTCGATCTAACGGACGAACGAATCATATCTTTCAAAATGACCCGATCATTCGCACGGATCTTGCGACCCGGGTCATTTGATTCGTTCGTTCACGATCGACACATGCCTAATACCGATGAGAGATCCTTCTCTAGCGTAGCAGTCGTGCAAGATGAGTCAGTTTTGTATTGGCCAAACAATTTTTTTCATTGTTTTTTTTTATCTAACCTATGTGATCCCACTGCTGAGCAAATTTCTCCCCCATCTCCTTCCACTGATCTCTGTTCAGTGATATGCGAGTTTTTTTCATTAACGAAGAAAAAAAAATGGTGGACTGCATCGACGTGATCATGTTATAAACCGTCGGTTAACGATAATGTTATTAAGACAGATTGCTATGTAAGCGACGCTACCCACTCAACTGTCATAATCTCATAATCTTATCCACGCACAGGCGAGGGTCTCTTTTTGGAGGGAAACATGACACTTTTTTATATTTTTTTAAATTGGTACCGTAGCTTGATCAGCGTAAATCAGTTTCAGAACGAAAAAAAAATTGGTACACAGATATTTTCTTTTAACCATGCTCTTTTCTTCTCATGTGACATTCAAATAAAATATTTTGTCAATGTTAAGTTAATTATCGATCCATATAAAATCCTATCCTATCCTACTTTAATATTATAAATGTGAAAGTTTGTGAGGAGGGATGAATGGATGTTTGTTACTCTATCACGCTAAAACTACTGAACGGATTTTGATGAAACTTTACAGTATTATTATTTATACATCGGAATAACATATAGGCTATATTTTATAAAGATTTTGAGTTAATTAGCCAAATTACAACGATAAATAAAGTAACTTTTCCACGTGCTTGAAGTGGCGGGCAGAAGCTAGTAAATTATATAAAAGTACTAGCTGACCCCGCAAACGTTGTTTTGCCATAAAAAAAAAAATTAGGGGTATGAAAAATAGATGTTGGCCTATTCTCAGACCTCCCCGATAAGCACAAAAAATTTCATCAAAATCGGTCAAGCCGTTTCGGAGGAGTATGGCAACGAAAACTGTGACACGAGAATTTTATATATTAGATTAAAAAATGTTTGATGACAATACTGCCTCGGTAGTTTAGTGGTCCTAATGGCGACTACTACGCTGGATGCTACGGTTCTATTCCCAGAACGAGCAAAGTGTAATTGAGTTTTTCTGTGAAATCAAAAGCAGCTCGGAGTTTGGATTTGTTCTCCGTTAATGGCAATAGGCTCGCCCCGCATTAAATAGGACCTAACATAAAGATGAACTGTGGGTGTACAGAGGTCAGTACACTTGATGTACTACCACAATCTGTCAAATTTCTTTGATTGATTTTCAACTTTAATACCAATAGATAAGGTTCATAATCAATTGGGAAAATTTGTCAGTTTTTGAATAGCTTGACCTGCTGTCTGTACATTGGTACACCTGTGTTCAGAGAATATAGGCGTAATGCTGACGACACGTTTGGCTGAGCGATCGGCTTCTGTAGCCCGATTCACGTAATTAAAACCGTACCGATGTCGCAGCGACTTAATCGTTGAAACAGTTTTCCTATTCACATCCGTCAATCGCAGCGATTTAGAAGTTGTTCTATTGAAAAATAACTGTACTAATACTGAACTGTATCACACAGTTCAACGATTTGAAAACGATTCGATCATGGATGTGAATAGGAAAACTGTTTCAACGATTAAGTCGCTGCGACATCACTACGGTTTTAATTTAAAAAAAAAGTATATAAGTATTATATCCATTGTCTTAGTACCCATAGTACAAGCTCTGCTTATTTTGGGACTAGATTGTGTTGTGTAAAAATGTCCCAAAAATATTATTATTATTAAATTACGTGAATCGGGCTACTGTGCTTGTGGGTTCAATCCCCGCACGGAACAAATATTTGTATGGTCTTACAGGTAGTTGTCTATCGGGTGTTTGTGCATGTGAAAGTTTGTGTTTGTAACGCACCCACGATACAGGAGAAAATCATAGTGTGGGGCAACGTTTAAAAAAAGAAGGCTCCAACCCCTAGTACGGGAAACTGATTACTATCATAAGTCAACGCAACTTATTGTAATAGCAATATGTATGGTGCTCACTACACACACCAACTGACAACTTGATTTGTTGCGTGAATATATATTTGTGACTAGCTTCAACCAATTTTGTTATTTATGTTTATTTATTTTGTTATTTTTTTTAGTTATTCGTTTATTTCAGGCATCCATGGCCCATAGATAAATACCTTACAAACTAACATAATATACATACATTAAATACAAATGTGTTAGTATATAAAACTTAAACCTATATTAGTAGCACTTCACTGTGCACTAATTGTCTTTGTGCCGTCCTGTGGTACTTGTCCGCGGAAGCGACGGAACACCACGCCCTGCGGCCAAAAGTCTTCTTCCATGACGAGAGGCAGGAAGCAATTTGGTATTCGCACCACGAACGCCTTAAAGTTTACGTTGCGGCGCGACTCCAGCAGCACCACTCTCGGCATGTACCTCGTCTTTTGGCGCACGTACTCTGCGATGTCATCCGCCTTTGTGGTGTAGTGCAGGCGGGAAATGTACACCGGAGTGTTCGGCTTCGCGGCACGAAGACTCACGTTGGGCTCCGTAGGAGCTTTGCCGCAGCGGTTCTTATTATTTTGGGTACGGCGCTTCCTCCTCTGCCTCTCCTTTATGTCTTTAAGTCTGATATAGCATTGACGACGTCTGTGATCCAGTGGTTCGAGTATCGGGCTGCTGATCACGAGGACGATCTCGTGCTCAGGTTCAATTCCCACAAGACATAAATAATAGGGGTTGAAGTATGAAATTGCCGTTTTATTGTAATAGGTACATCGAATTGACATAGACCCTTCATGGCTCGAGATTTTTGAGTGAAACTTTTTTCACATGGTACAGAGGCCAGCACTTCAACCTACCACAATCTGTCAAATTTTTCTTAGATTTTCAACTTTAATACAACAGAATAAGATTCATTTTTAATTAGGAAAATTTGACAGTTTTGGATACCTTGACCTGCTGGCGACTGTACCTATGATGTTCTTTTTTTAAAAAATGTGCAAAATTCGATTATCGACTTTCATTTGTTTTTTTATTCAGTTTAGACGAGAAAGATGGATACTTCGAAAATTCGAGTGATTTTTGAATTAATTATCAATGTTGCGTTTGGAGAGGGGACTGCTAATGAACGATTTTTGATGGAAACTTTGATTTGAAGAACGCACCACGTGGAAGACCAGATACAGATGAATAACAATGAATTTAAATAGATGGTGAAAGCCGATCCGAGCCAAACTACCGAGGAATTAGCGGCATAATTTAACGTTACCTTACCAACAATATTGACTTATTTACGTCAAATCAATAATATAAAAAAAAAATCTTTATTATACAATACAAATATTACTGTATTCATCGATACGCATTCGCATTTATAAATTAATAATGTCTCACAATGTTGACAGTCTATGTTTTTATTTCTTTTGCATATAAAAGTACTAGCAAATATTTGAAAAAATAACATAGCTCGAAAAAGTATTATTAAAGCATGATTTTAACGAGAATATTATTTTAATCGTTTGCAAAAGGGATCTTCAAATAAATCCTACTAACAACTTGCTCTCTAACATTTTATGCTAGGACTAAATCTGTAAGTATTATTTAATCTGTGCTAAAACGGAGATTAAAAACGAAAATCAACACGCAGCCGCCGAGTGCCATAGCTAATTTATTACCTAACTCTTCGCGTCACGGCCTTAGATTTTATTCTGTAGAACGTGACATTGACGTCACAGCTACCTGTGGCTCCCCCGGAATGTGGGCGCAGTTGAGCGTGGAAGTTAAAGCTATGTTCACATTACACTCACAAAATCTTTCAGACAGCGGCTGATTTGCAGAGACATTACGTCAGAAGGGTAATTCTGTTCGATATTTAAAATTTCATAAATGTTAAATGGTACCACTAAACGTCAAACGCGAATAAGTTACATTGTGATATTTCTGACATTTAGAAGTTTAGACTTTTTTTTTGACAATATTTACTTTTAGTAAGAAACTTAACACCCAGATAACAATAAACACAGATAGATAAAGATTGATCTATGACCGACAGTTATTGTTTTATTGGACGTCTAAGCTTCGCAATATTACTTAATTTAAAATCTAGAAACGCTTTCTTTTTTAATTTACGGTGCTGGCAGGTGTGATACCTTCTATTCCAAAAGTAAATAATTTATAAAATCCAATTTGATTAAATTTTAGTTTTATTCGAGAAATACACAATTGCCTTCCTTTGAAGGCGTGTAGTTTATTTAATATTTAATCTGTGAATATAAGACAAAGTGTACTCATAATTTCACCGAAGCAAAGTGATACAAACGTTTTGACAACCTTGAAAGTGTTTTAATTCGGAGTAGAGAGGCCCTTGTTCGATATTTTAAATTGTAATATTTACCTAGGTAAATCTGATTTAAATAATATAAAGAGGTAGGGCATAGTGGGAGTAATTTCTATCAAATTGGAGATGTCCGGCTGGGGATTCTAGACTCCGAGCTGCTACTGAGAATTCCATAGAAAAACCTTTGCATACCTTTGCAAGAAATAACACTTTGCTCGACCTGGGGATCACACCCAGGACCTCTAGCGTAGCAGTCGCGCTTAAGACCACTAGACTAAAGAGGCAGTCAAGTATGTTACGTTGAATAATATACTTGTAGATACATCGACCGCTCTACATAGAACTACGAAATCCTGAATCGCGCAAACAACATTTGCAACACAAGTTGCATACATACAACCACCCGACATCAATTGATCAATCGTCGGACCGTGGCCCGCCAGGCATAACACCCGCCTGGTTGGAGGATCCTCCCTTTTCGTTGGAGGGGCAATACACCTCGCCTCTCCACATACTTGTGTAAACATCAAAAATTATCTTATGTAAAGAAATTGTTCCCTATTTACTAGAAAATACATATTTATCGAACTAATACGTCAATCTACCGTCTGAATAATATTTTCAATATTGGAAAATAATAAAATATCCATGAAAATAGAAAATAGATCCGATCATTCAAACATGACAAGCCATTCAGCCCTTAAACGTTTTCTGTCTTAGAAAAAAAAAGGTTTTATATCAAAATATTTCGCTAAATAGACCTATAGATATTTTAATAAGAAATTTCTTTAGAAGCTTAATTATTGTAGAAACATTAATTAATGTCAAAATAAATAACAGCTGAGAAACGATAAATCAAACGTATCAAAAAGTAGGTAGACCAGTTTTGAGTAGAATATAAAAAAAAAAAACTTATTGTTAGTCTACTGGTGTTAAGCACGACTGCTACGCTAGAGGTACTAATTTCGATACCCAGGTCGAGTAGTAGACGTCACCATTACCTTTACAACAAATTACATAAACATGTAAAACTGCAGAAGTCCATATATGTACATACTTTTAAAAAAGCACTAAAAAAACATATTTTAAGCGGATTTCGAATTGTAAAACTTAAATGTCACAAAATGTTCTAATTATCTTAACTTTATATACCTAAGTAGGTAATTAAGCTTCAAGTAAGTAATTTCGGCATAACCTGACTCGTCGCCCTAATTTTAACTTATTTATAAATGTTATTTTTCTCATGTAAGTGAATATAATTCTTTTTGAGAAATAAAGTTCTTAAACCTGTCTGGAACATCGCCGCAAAGTCGCTAGCTTGTCAGTTTTTTATCGGATGCATTTCGGAGAGTGTGCATCAGATCTCCATGATCTTATACCCCCTTGCCCTTTCTACTATCGGACGACCAGAAGCACGAAAAAGCGTCATCGATTCATGGTGGACATCCCAAAAGCCCGAACGAAACGCTTTAAATCAAGTTTCATCATGCGTACCGCTGAAATGTGGAATGAGCTTCCTGAGTGGGTCTTCCCTAATAACTATAATCTGTGTGTCTTTAAATCTCGAGTGAATCGGTTTCTTCTAGGCAAGCGCGCTCCACCGTAGATCGCAGTGTCGCTTAACATCAGGCGAACTAGGGGTCAAGCGTAGGCCTATCGTGAATAAAAAAAAAAAAAAACCTTAAACCGTAAAGACGTAAATTCAGAATGTGAAGATTTTCGACCTAGCGGGTGGGGCTCGCGGTGGCTTAGTGGTCATAGCGTGTGGTGTACGGTCAACAAAAGAGTTAGGTATAGAGACAGCTAATTAATGATCTGTGTTTTGATAAAGATAGTGTAATAATGTATCACGCAATATGTGTCAAAACGTAGGTATTGTAAGCAGCTACATACCTAACCCTCTGGCGCGTAATTATTTATGTCGAAATCTGTATAAAAATGCATATTTCGTTTGCTATCTGTATACTTAACTCTTTTGTTGACTGTAGCAGAAGTAACCAGAAGTTGCAGGTTCAAACCTGCCTGTAGTCGAAATTTTCCTTTGCTAAAATAAGAGCTGCTGGGTTTTTCTAAGAAATTCTCAATAGCAGCTCAGAGTTTGGTTTATGCCCGGTTACTGGCAATAGGCTCGCCCCCTATTACATGGGACCTAAACATACCAGCGAACTGTATATGTATATTGGTACTCCACTGCCTAACCCTACGGAGAATACAAGCGTATGTGAAAAAAATAACTTCCGTAAACAAAAAATGTTTTGTCCAAATACTTTGTAAACTTGCGATGAAACAATTCATGCAACTATTTAGTACCTAACAGTAATCGCATACGTCAAAGTTTACGTCAATTGCAATAAAATCGGTAAATTTAGACATTCTATTCCTATTACCGGTCGTTTATTAGTGGCGCTATTAAGGTTACAATTGAACTGATTGGTAGTGAAATGTAAACAGATGGTAATTTTTGTTGGAGCCCTAATTTAGGGCTTTACCTCTGAGGAGCCTAACTCATTAGCTTTGTAGTCATACTACGCTAGACGTCTCGGGTTTTTTATTGAATTCTCAGTAGCAACTTGGAGTTTGGGTTTGTGGCCCATTAATAGCAATAGGCTCGCCCTCTATCTATTACATGGTAGTTAAATTATTATTTTTTATAAAGGTCTATTAGGTATTATTATTAGGTATATTTGTCACTAAGTTGGCAAACAAGTATATACGGCCCAACTGATGGTAAGCAGTTAGCCTATAGACACTTGCAACCAGGGTATCACTTGCGCGTTGCCAACCCTGTAAAACGAAAGATGAATAGTTGCGTTGGCAGTGTATAAGGGTCAAAGTCCACCCACTGCCAACACAACATTTCCTCGCGGAGCACTAGCAACCTTGCTCACCGCTCAAAACAACACAGCTCTCAAAACAGTGTTACTTCAATTTTCTGCAAGGCGGAGGTTCTTCCCCGTTAGCTCAAATTTGAGTGGAATTACTCCCACTATGCCTACCTCTCTTAAAATAGTTCCTAAGATTAACTTTCAAATAAACAAACGAACTCTTTAGCATTATAATATTGGTATAAACGCACGACTAATTAAAACTAAATACTGCAAAATTATATCGATACCGATATCATTTTATAATGAGCTGAGGTAGAAGTTATGCTGTGGATTAACTTTTAATATCCACCACATAATAGTTTCCACACTGAAACGTAATTGGCCTAGATATTTCAAAAGCTACTACCCTTTAAAGTTTATACTGAAACATATCTAGTAATATGACCTCACTACTGCTTATCAAAATAATATTTGGCAATGCATACCATTTCTTTTGTAACGGACTCCACCTTTAAAGGGATCTTTTTTATCAGAAACTCCTCATACAAAAGAACTTTCCGATTAAAACCACACAGATGTTTCACCTCGCCACTTTTTGCTGCGGTACTCCACGACATACCAACCAACCCAGACCAGCAAATTGTTGCCATACTATTCATTATCATAACATCTTAAGTGCCTAATTCATTAGTACGGTTTTAGGTCCCATGTAAAAGCAGACATGGCTATTGTCATTCTTAGGCACAATTTTCGATTTGCCACTGGGAATTTCCTAACAGAAAATCTCAACAGCACTTTTCCATAACTTAAAATCAAACCCAGGACCTGCGTACCGAAACACTACAGCAAAAGGCAATTTATAAAATGGAGCTGATGAATAATTTATAAATGCTAAACCTAGATCGGCAGAGGCTTTAAACCTATTCAGTATCATTCACAAAGACCGATGGTATCTTTTGAAAATTTCATCAATCAAACTTGTCAATCTCTCCCGTGGGTGATGAAAAACTAAAAGGCGAATAATGGATTATGACGGGACCCATTATTTATAACTTGGCGGTATTCTCTGAGGTGCTATTTACAAAATTGTGCGATCATAAATTCGTTTATTAGACCACTTTATAACGAGAGAATTGTCCTAATTTAGTTATTCATGTAGAAGATAGAAAGTGATTTTAGGGAAAGTGGTAAGTACCTACATTTAGAAAGAAGGAGAAAGATAAGAAAATAGAAAGAAATGAAGTCTTCCTCCGAGCCTTTTTCCTATATTGTGGTCGGTTTCCAGTCTAACCAGATGCGGCTGAATATTAGAATTTCACACGAAGCGACTGCCATCAGACCGCAATCTTTTTTTTCGTTGACGGGTTTGGAAATGCTTTATGCACTACCACTCCGGGGAGAGCGGTGGGGTGTGTCGGACACCGCTCCGAAAACAGCTGTAAAACGAGAGAGGAATAGTTGGGTTGGCAGGGTTAAAATCCCCCCACTGCTAACACAGCGTTTCCTCGTGGAGCACTGGCAACCTTGCTCACCGTAAGAGCTCTGCCTCACTAGGCCGCCATGGCGACGTCGCCGGCGGCGCAAGTCTGGCTACTTCTGGCAACCGATGGTCGCCATGTCGAGTGGCCATGGCGTCTCGACAGTCATTCGTTTACCGTCGTCAGGAATGGACGTAGAAGAAATTGCACTATTTTGTTATGTACGTCGCAGAAAAATGGAAAAAGAAAAAAAGAAAACTATGGGTGCATCTCTTTAATTTTTAAGTTACGATCGGCATAATCATTTGATGAACTATCCCACAAACAAGGACGGTTTTGAATATCTATAATGAATCTTTCACTATCTAAACTCATTTTTTTCAATATCAAATACAAATAAATATTTGAACGGGCGTCCAAAATGGCGGCTGGCCAGCGACTGAGTGAGGGAGGTGCAGTTTACACGTGTACATTATAGTGGCAACGTCGTCAGGCCGCCAGAGTAGCCAGAAGCCACCTAGGGAGCTGTCGCTAGTGGCAACGCTTCCAAATTGGCGACGTTTCCAAACCGTCGCCAAGTGAGTTAGGTATCATACATTTCAATATTAACTGCTTTGATACGTAGCCGGCGACGTCGCCATGGCGGCCTAGTGAGGCAGAGCTCTAAGAAACACAACACAGCACAGCACAAAGCAATGTTATTTCACTTCGATTTTCTGCAAGGCGGGCGTACTTCCCCAGTCGGGCAACTCCAATTTGAGTGGAATTACTCCCACTATACCTCTCTTAAGGTTGTCATGCTTTATAGGCTTCTGACTACCACTTACGAATGTCATAGATGTTTAAATGACAACCAAGAAATCACTGTCACTTTGAAGCATTCAGAAGTGTATTCACAGTTCTCTTATATATTTTAATTGCCATGCCCATTAATTGGAAAAACTTCATTACATTGCACCCGACCTGGGAACCTAGGACCCTTAGCAGCCCCAGGGAAGTGCCTTAATAAGCGTTGCACACGGTTCTGGGGTGGTCTATTAAGAGGACACTTTCATGTGGTAACCACCGGGGTGGTTTTAGTGGGTAAGAATCCCACACTCCCCGGTCTAACCCCCGTAGACCGGCAGCCTTTTAAAGGTTTCCCCCGTAAACAAAAAAAAGGACTCTTAGCAACGCTGTGCACCACAAAGATCAATGAGGCAGTTCGTTCGCGAATATTTAATTTTCATTAAACAAAATCTGCCAGAGATTATAAATTACGTCGGCTATAATATAAAACGGCTAATTAGCCTCTTAATTAGCAATATGACGACAGCGTTGAGCACAAAGGGTGCACCTGTAGCCGCCATGATTGGGAATAAATTAGTTATTACCGTCTTCTTGTAATCAGGCCCAATGGGGCGTTTCAGTGAAATTCGGAGAAATAATAAAATTAGGGAGGTGAAAAGTATATAGATTTTTTTTATATCGATTACTGTCATCAAATTTGTCCGATGCTGTTAATAGCAATAAGCTCGCCTGGTCAACTCAAAACTGCTATGGCTCTTTCTTCAAAAGGTCCTGGATTTGTCTACATTGTAAAACACATCTAATAAACATTGCATATTGTTACTGTCTGGACTTTAAAAGAGACCATGATTCTCCGAGTTTGTTTCGGCGTTTCTTCTCAGAGGTCGTCAGCTAGGAAATGCCGGTGCCATCTAGTATTAATTAAATATTGACTTGTAAAAGTGTCTGTAAAAGATCTTTTTACAAAAATAAATATCATTTATCAATTTGAAATATCGAACACGGGCCTCCCTACTTCGAATTAATTCACTTTCAATGGTGTCAAAACGTCTGTACCACTTCGCTTCGGCGAAATTATGAGCACACTTTGTTTTATATTCACAGATTAAATATTAAACTACACGCCGTCAAAGGAAAGCAATTGTGTATTTCTCAAACAAACAAAAATTTCAAATCAAATTTGATTTTGTAAATTATTTAATAGAAATAGAAAGATGCCAGCACCGTAAATTAAAAAAAGAGACCGTTTCCATATTTGAAATGAAGTAATCTTGCAAAGCTTAAACTTCCAATAAAACAATAATTGTCGATGATAGATCAATACTTATCAATCTATGCTTGTATTTATCTGGGTGTTTCTTACGTATTAAAAGTAAATATTGACAAAAAAAGTATACAAGTTACATCCATGGTCTACTACACATAGTACAGACGTCAGCAGGTCAACCTATCCAAAACTGTAAATTTTTCCAATTGGATATGAACCTTATCGTTTTTAATGTTGAAAATAAATCAAAGAAATTTTACAGATATTCTTAGTTCTTAGTTCGGTACTGTACCGCCTGTGTAAAAATATAAAAAATGTCTATTAGGTACCTCTTATTGTCATGGCGAGCAAGCGAAGCAGAAAGTGTATAAATATTAAAATGAATCAAATAAAAAATATTTTAAATCTGATATTTTCCAAATTTTCAGTCATTTATGTCAAAATAATTTTATATTAAAAGTAAAATTTCACAGACACCAAATCCCTTTGCTTACAAAAATAGGTTCTTTTCAAAAAGATCACAATAGACTCCTCTGCAAAGGGCTTACGGAAAAAAAGGTTATCCTAAAAGGATCAAGAAAGTTTGTTTATCTTTTAGGAAATCTACTTAGCCGATAAAAAGATTTCGTTAGATCAAAAAAAAAATACAAAATCCATCTCAGCTGTTGATATTCCCGCGCTTTTAAATTATTTGAAAATGGAAAGGTTAATTTTACGAATTTAGGTTTTTAAATGTTGTAGGTAATAAACCTTTTTTATAGGGTGCTTCATTAGTCGAGTGGGACAGCAACATTCCCACGTCGAACAGTGTTATTGGGTTTTCCTATTCTAAATTCTTAGTAACCGCTCGGGGTTTCGATTTGTGTCCAGTTAATAGGCTCGCCCTCTATGACATGGGACCTAAATATACGGCGGTAGATGTACTTTAGTACACCTCTGCCTAACTCTGCGGGGAATACTGCTGTGTACATTTAAGTTGTGTATAAGAACATATAGATTTATGAGTAAGTAATAAACCATGTTTCAAAACAATTCTCAGTATCGATAGTGTTATCTATAAAATTTTCCGGCATCGATATTTTGAGGAAACAGGCTCGGCTTGGAAATCCCACCAACGAACCTACGCAATAATAATGATGGGCTTAAAATTATCAAGGATTTGTTCCAAATAAATTACGTGTTTCCTTTTTGCACGCGGTTTCACCCGAATTCTAAAGGGCTGTACGAGACAAATGATAGCCTATCCTTCTCCAGAGTCTAATCTATATCTGTACCAAATTTCATCATAATCGGTTCAAAGGCTTAAGTACGCGTGAAAGCGTAACAGACAGACAGACAGGTACATTCGCATTAATAATAATATGTTAATCGTTGTTATGGACTTAATTACTAAAATGAATTTTAATTTATATTTAATTTGTAAGGAATAAGTACCGAATAACTAAGTGGATCAACCGATCTGCAAGGTTAAGCTGCGCTTTTCGAAGTCAGTCTGTGGATGGGTGATCATACTTAACACATCAAGACCCCTCCGTGCATCGAGAGATCATGTAAAGCCGTCCCGGTAGTCATAAGAACACCTATGACAATCGTCAGTGGTAGCCAGAAGCCCAAAAAGCCTGACAACCAGATATTGGAACGAAGTTCCTTATCGCGCGTTGTGGAAGGGGGCTAGACGGAAAAAATTCTTACGAAAAGTTGTCACGACACTTTTTTCGAAATTCAAATATTGTTGACAAGCATTCAAATATTATTGAGTGAATGACAATATTTGAATTTCGCGCGTTGTGAATTGTTAAGTGTACCTATACAGGTTTTTTTATTTTTAATTATTAAATTTTAATGAAAGGAACTTCGTTCCATCCGGGTGTCCCTTGACACCTCTCAAGTTTTTTTTTTTTTTTTATTTATTCGGGAAAATAAACAGTTGTACATTAAAATCTTATACTAAGTTATAAACATATTATAATTATAACCTACGACATTTTCCACAACATATTAAAAAGTAATATCAACAGTGCGCTATTTTAAGCTGTTAAAACAGAAAAACAGTTACATGTGATAACATCGACATGCATGCTAACGACAGATGAAGAGAGAGGGAGAAACAATGAGTAAATAATAAAAAAAAAACTAACTAATATAATCCAAAATTTTCTTGTCGATAAGACTTCTAAATTTTTGAGTAGAGACAGTAAAGAAGTCAATGTCTTCAAAGATCTTATTGTATTGATTGGTAAGGCGGCGTAGGGGGGCTCGACAGCCTGCATTTGTACGACAAGAACGTACTGCAAATAAAGGTCTTGCACGCTAGCAAGTTATGCTTAGGAAGACGTCTGTGGTTTAGTGGTTCGAGTACCGGACTGCTGGTCATAAGGTCTTGGGTTCGATCCCCACAGGCTCCAAATATTTGTTTGGGTAAAACATGAGTAT
This sequence comes from Acronicta alni, assembly GCA_964056405.1. Lineage (NCBI taxonomy): Eukaryota > Metazoa > Arthropoda > Insecta > Lepidoptera > Noctuidae > Acronicta > Acronicta alni. Next base: position 8,409,164 of record OZ043936.1, read on the forward strand.
TTGTGTGTCTGGGTGTTTCTTTTGTATTACTAGCGACCCGTCCCCGCTTCACACGGGTGCAATGTACTAATAACATACATGTATTAAACATATAACCCTTCCTTTTGAATCACTCTAAAAAAACCGCATCAAAATCCGTTGCGTATTTTAAAGGATCTAAGCCGATAGGGACTGACAGACAGCGGGAAGCTACTTTGTTTTATACTATGTTCAAGTGATATGTATTTACAACAAAAAAATATATTTTTCCCCCAAAGCATTATATCCATGCCATTATATCATAGTAGTACCCATAGTAAAAAGAGACTATGATTCTCTGAGTTTGTTTCGGCGTTTCTCCTCAGACGTCGTTAGCTAGGAAATGCCGGAGCCATCTAGCTTAAAAAAAAAAAGTGTAAAATATTGACTTGTAAAAGTGTCTTTAAAAGATCTATTTACAGAAATAAATATCATTTCATTTCATTTCAGTACTAACTCTACTTAGTTTGGGACTAGATGGTGCTGTGTAAAAGTGTCCCAAAAAAATGACGGTACTACCCAGGAAATTGGGTTGGTGTTGATGGCAGTCACCTCGTGTAAAATGATATTCAGCCGCATCTGGTTAGACTGAAAGTCGACCCCAATATAGTTGGGGAAAGTTTCGGAGGATGCTGACTTGTATTTATACAACGTGTTACAAAATATCCCGTAAACAATATAATTAATTATCAAAGCCAAAAATGTTGACAGCTGTCATTTCAGGGAACCAGATTATTACTACGTACCTATTTTACCTAAGAATTGTCTACTTTAACCTTTTGACCGCCACATTAATAACGACAAAGCCAAACGACAAATTCTAGTATTTAATAACAGGTAAAAAAAACAACACATTTTTTATACAAAAATGTGTTATGTATGTGCTGAGTGACACGCGAACCTGCCGGCGTTGTGAGGAGGCGGACGAAACGCCACTTCATCTCCTGGGAGAATGCGGTTCTCTAATACACAAGCCCAGTGTTCATCTAGGGAAACATATCGTAAGCCCAGATGAAATAAAAGAGCTCAACCCTAAGCAAATCCTGCAGTTTATAGTAGCCGCAGGGTTTAGCGGTGAGCTCTAATGCAACAAGTGGCGATCACAATAGACCGACTGCGGTCGCAGTGATACTTAAGCCGCTATATAATAATAAAAAAAAAATAAAAAAAAATGTTATTTGATCTAAAAAAAAGTGGTATATTTGACGTGCCATGCCGTCTTTGGCGTCGTGAGCAAGTTTTCATTTGACGTCTATACACGTCTGTGGCGGTCAAAAGGTTAATAGAAAAACTATTAGTTTTACTATTTTTCATTCATAAATGTTGTTGTTTTCCTTTTTTTGGAGTATGTTATACAGCGTTACTACGGTTCTTAAATATTGTAAATGGACTCGTTACAAGGCCCCATTTAACTTCCTTTCGGCTTTACGGGTTGTTTTTTAACACCCTGTAAAAAACGACAGTTGAATAAATGAAAGCGAAGACACTTATCCAATTACCGGCCATGCTGCCAATGATCTGCATGAACTGACAATGTGATCCGCAAATTGTAAGAGCATAACCAAATGCCTATATCACTTGTCATTTTTCATTGAATTAATTCCATTGCCTCACTATTACCAAAATGATTCGAGATCAGGCGAACTAGTGCTCCCTGTCATGGTCGTGACTAATTTCGCGGATCCCATGGCCATGACAATAGGGCAGGTGAAGGCAAGTGCGGTTTTTAGTCGGTACGAGTACGACATACCCTGCCACCTCCCCGGGTAACGGAGGATCAATGAGGAATTTCCGTACTATAAAAAAAGGCGAACAAATGCTCTAGCGTAGGCCTATCCTGAATAAAAAAATAACATTATAGGCAAATACCTATTTTACTTAAACTTACTCTAAACAGAGGCGCAGCGGCTGAGCAATTGGCTTCTGCGACACGGGTTGTGGGTTCGATCCCCGCACAGAAAAATTTTATGACCTACAGGTAGTTGTTCCGGGTCTGGGTGTTTGTGTTCGTGATAATTTGTGTTTGTAAACGCACCCACGATACAGGAGAAAACGATAGTGCGGGGTGGCAACGTTTCCTTAAAAATAGATAATTATAAGTACTTACATAAATATAATTATTATAAATATATTACGTACTGCTGTAAAGGGTCCGAAACGTCGGGATTAATAATATCAATATAACGCGATAAAATCCGTAAAAAGTAGTTTTATTTCAATGTATAATATTCGCGTAAATGTCAGAAATACTTATAATATAATTTTGAAAATACTATGTTCGGAACACCATACAATATCAGTCAATGCTTTAAATGATAAATAAATGATAAATGATATTTATTTCTGTAAATAGATTTTTTCATTATTTAACATTTTTTTTAAGCTCTAAGATGGCTCCGGCTTTTCATAACTGACGACCTCTGAGAAGAAACGCCGAAACAAACTCAGAGATAGTCTCTTTTAAAGTCCAGACATAGTAGGTATAATAACAAATATGTGTCTTACAATGTAGGGCAAAGTCTGAAATGGCTTTTTGAAGAAAGAGCCATAGCGGCTTTGAGTAGACCAGTCCCAACCGACGACACGCATGCAGCAGTCATTGTGTAGCTCAACCATAATTTAGGGAGCTCAACAACCCGTCGCACGACGATACCAGATCAGAGGAACATTTGCGTAGGCCACTAAAAAGGCTCAACTTAAAAGCTCACTTAAAAGAAAATAACTTTAGAATTTCGCTAAGTGTATACATATTGATGCTCTGTATGTACGTACAGAGCCAGCACATCAAGCTACCACAATCTGTCAAATTTCTTTGCTTGATTTCAGTTTAAGTATAAAATTTTATTTCTCATAAAAACATACATACTGGTAGGTTCACTTATAATGAGATACAAATAATTATTAAGTTATAGTTTACCTCTAGTATCGGAACTTTAATTCAAAAGGATTAGATTTATATTCAATTGGGAAAAATTTACAGCTTTGGATACCTAGCCCTGCTGACAATGAATACCCACCTCTGTCTAACCCTGCAGGGAATACAGGCGTGATGGTATGTTATGTGATATACGATATTTCCCAATTTCTTCGCCCTAAAAATATACTGAAGTCGTGTCCGGTTGCCAGTACAGTCACTTACTAATCCATTACTGAAGTTTAACGACTCCCATTGACATAAAACCCTAGTGAAGACATAAAATCGCCCCCTGCTTACTAATCAAACACCATAAAACCATATTCTGTCCCACTGCTGGGCGGGAGGAGACCCGTCCTCCCAGATTAAGAGAGATTAGTCCACCACGCTGGCTTAGTGCGGGTTGGCAGACTTCACACGCCGCCGAGATAATCTCTAAGGCTGCAGGTTTCCTCACGATGTTTCTCTTCACAGTTTAATATCATCAACCCATATACTGTCCCACTGCTGGGCTCGGGTCTCCTCTCATATTGAGAGGGATTAGGCTATAGTCCACCACGCTGGCCTAGTGCAGGTTGGCAGACTTCACAAACCGTCGAGAAAAATCTCTAAGGTATGCAGGTTTCCTCACGATGTTTTCCTTCACCGTTTAAGCGAGTGATAAATTAATTATTAATACGCACATGAATTCGAAAAGTCTAGAGGTGCGTGCCTTGTATTAAATTCGAAACCTTTGACTTGGCAGTCCAATGATCACAGCACTAGGTTGCTTAGACTGCTTCTCAATCAAATCATACACTGAATTTTAATATTAGCCTCTGATTTTTTTTTTAAATACGTCAGGGGAAAAACAAGCGGGAGGTTCACTTGATGTTTTTTTTTTTGTAAACCTTGTCCACACTAAGATTTCCTCCTGTGTCGTCACACATTATCACATAGACAACCACCCAGACCTGGCACAACTTCCTATAAGTCATACAAATATTTGTTAATCTTTTTGTGTTGGATAGTTCATTTATCGAGAAAGGTTATAAGCTTTATACATCACGCTACGACCAGAAGGAGCCGAGTAAAAAGGAAAAAAGGCGAGTGACACCGCGGGGAGCAGCTAGTTGCTATTATAAATTTATCTTTTTTTATTTATGCCATTATCATTATTTTATTATTATTATTATATCATTATTAGCCAACAACTTTAATCTATCACACAAAACGTTCCTACACTTAGAAGGTATTGTTTTTTATATACCTACTTATTGTTTTATATATTTAATTATGTACATATTTACAGTACCTGAGTATTTATTTTGGTGTTTTTCTTTTGCGTTGAGACCCGCAAAATATGCTTATATTTTAATATTTCTACAAATCTTTTGTCTACATAAACTTTGCTGTAAGGGTCTTCTTTTAATCAGAGCCTCCAAAATTGAATTCCATTCTTTTACGAAAATAAGATAGGTACCTACTTTTCTACCTAAGGACCAACAAAAATATAAATGAACGAACGTAGACAAAACTGGTTCTGCGTCAAGTCTATTAAAAATATTAATACTTTTTATAAAAACATTTAAAAAAATATATATAGTGCCCTTAAAAAAGTATTACTTTTTTATTATTAATTATTTGACTGCGTTTAGCAGCACCTAACCTGATGGTAAGTGACGATGCTGCCGAGGATGTAGCACGCAAACTCAAATAATGCTTATTCACTCTCACCTTCAAGGTTCCTAAACTAAGTAGGTACTTAGGTATTATGATGTGTAAAGATAACGATAATATCCACGCGGACCCTAAAAATACTTAATAAAAATAAATGGATCAATATATCTGGAACCCTACCTACATTACGCTAAAATTAAAAAAGTTACACGCAATAAACCACAGATAAACAACAAAATTCAACAACAAAACAATAAATCATTTTGTTTTACAGTTTTTTTAATGGATTGTCTTGAATCCCAGAATTCTATGTTGCCATCCGAAAATCAACAGGTACCTCCGGAATATTAAGAAAATATCAATACGGATAACTAAAACTAGTACTCACCCATAAATAAATCCAATAACTATCAACAGTAACTCACAATAAACACAGTAATTTAACACAATATTTATGAATTTGCACACAATAATATTTTGGCGGGCACGGGTAGCGCGATACACGACCGTTACACGCAACGATCCGGGACCGACTGTCGGTCGGTGTCGACTGACTGGGGGAAATTTATAGAAAATTATGATGCGAAAACAAGAGCCGAATCCTTTTGATTTTCAGGTTGTTGAGGGTATTTGGTATCCGACGCGCGTCTCGAGACGTGGCTTGAAGATTAATCAATCGTAATTAATTATTACGCTGATTTTATTATACAATGTTTTATCTGTTATTAATTTGGAGCTTCCTTATTGTTTAAGCGGAAATGGAATGGAACGCTGTAAATTCAAATTGCATTCGAATGCCAGTATTGCCAATAATCAATACCAATCTGTGTTTATTCGCGTTTTCGTGACTTTATGATGTCGATTATGTAACGTTGAATAAACAATTATTGAACAACTATGTCTGTCCCATCTATTTTAAATTAATAACAACACCTCGTATCCAAGAAGGGTTCGATGTAAAGCTCGGTGGTACGTTTAAGGTCCCTGTAATTGGGGGTGAACTTTTTGCTATTAACCGCAGGCACTGACCCAAACTCCTGCTCGCTGACCAGCGAGAGACCAAGACCTCGTTCACCAGAGTCAGTTGCAACCACTAGACCAATTAGATACTCTCCCTAGAATACCTAATTGGGTTAATGGGTAATTAAAGGTTGAGCGGCCAAGAATTTGAATGGTTGAGCAATAAATCATTTAATGTCCAATTTCAGTATTTACTATTTTACACAAACAATTTTCTGCAACGTACCTACCTAATTTTCTTATACTACCTACTAAGGTTGCAAACAAGCATACGGCCCACCTCCTAGTAAGCGGTTACCGTAGCCTATAGACGCTTGCAACACCAGGAGTATCACTTGCGCGTTGCCGACCCTGTAAAACGAAACATGAATACTTGGGTTGGCAGTATAAGGGTCAAAGTCCCTCCACTGCCAACACAACGTTTCCTCGCGGAGCAACCTTGCTCACCGTAAGAAACACAACACAGCTCAAAGCTGTGTTAATTCACTTCGATTTTCTGCAAGGCGGAGGTCCTTATCCAGTCGGTCAGCTCTAATTTGAGTTGAATAACTCCCACTATGCCCCACCTCCCTCAAAAATTTCTTGCCAAAATATCTTCTCTACACTCCTAAACTTTACTTTATATTACTGCCCATTAGTTTAGTAACCAAAAGCGCTGCTGGTTCTGGGTTGTCCCAGCAGGTTATATAATATTTCTTTAATTGTATTTAGCTTAGGTATTATAAATAGTTCGATAATGGTGCGATGATGGTATGGTTAAATACATTTTAGGTACCTATCTATACTGTTTATAAAATATATTGTTTATCTTGACCCAGTTCACTGAAAAACGAATTAATCATTTCTTTATCATTATTTTCCAGTGAGCAGTATCAAGGTGATGATGATGAATTGATGAACAATATTGATATTTAATCAATGTATAATTTAGTCATAATCATTATCATATCATAACATACTATTGTTAGGGTGAAACTTATATGATTCTGAACACAAGATGGATATTTGTACGCGTCGGTAGACCGTATTTATTTAATACTTTTGGAGAACCGACAGCCTTACAATTTTGCAACCAACGTACACAACAGATAACCAATTATAGGTCTTCACAGATAAGTAACATATTAAAGTATATACGTAACATAACATACTATGACGCCTGTATTCCCTGAAGGGGTAGCAGAGGTGTATATCCCACAATTCGTCAGTTTGTTTATGTCCGAAACTCCGACTTGCTACAAATAAATTCATAGAAAAACCCAATACACTGCTCGAACTTGGAATTGGACAAGTGACCTCGAGTGTAAGTTTTTTTTTATTGTACTAAGGTGGCAAACAAACATACGGCACACCTGATGGTAAGCGGTTACCGTAGCCTATAGACGCTTGCAACACCAGGAGTATCACTTGCGCGTTGCCGACCCTGTATTTAAAGAGGAATAGTTGGGTTGGCAGTATACCTAAGGGTCAGTCCCCCCACTGCCAACACAACGTTTCCTAGTGGAGCACTGGCAACCTTGCTCACCATAAGAAACACAACACAGCTCAAAGCAGTGTTATTTTACTTCGATTTTCTGCAAGGTACCTACTTCCACAGTCGGGCAGCTCCAATTTGAGTGGAATTACTCCCACCATGCCCGGGTAGGGCGGGCTCTTAAACAAATAACAAGTAAAATACCTACTATAGATACATAAATACGATTAGAATTAGGGATGTGGTAGTGGCGAAATCACAGTATACTATCGACGGTCAAATTGTGGTAGCTAAATTATGTAAACAATAAACTAAGCACTAATATACACGAAGAGTCGGCGTCGTGTGTCGCGCGGTGTCCGGTAGCCGGCCTCGGAAACGCCGGAACACTACCCCTTTTGGTCAAAATTCCTCTTTCATGAAGGTCGACAGATGTTCAGTCGGCACTCTCACCACAAAGGAATTAAAAACAACACTATGACGAGACTCCCAACTGTTCGACCCTCAAGGTATATTCGGTCTTGATGCGGATGTACTCTACAATCTCCTCGGCCTTTGTAGAATAATGGGGGAGACCTTTGTCCAGTGGGACAGTATAGGTTAACAAAAAAAAATACTCTATCGCCTGCTTAGCACCTTACCGAATTGACGTAAAAACATTAACGTAAAAACAATACTGCCAATAAGTGTCAAAAGTCACGTCGTGGTACGAATTGAATGAACTTTTAGAGATGACGTCACCAAAACCGCTAAGAAAATAGTACCTACTGTTGCAACAATACAATAATCTTGTTTTAAAATAATAAAATTTATTTTCAGACCAGGTCCATAGATTTAGATTAAGATTACATTATTAAAAGTCAGCAGTCGGCACACAACAATTAACTTATACATATTCACAATTATTAGGTACAATAAAAGAAACAAGCAGGCTCATCTGTCCCCCTTGACTTGAAGCTCTGTGAACCTACCCAGTAATTGCGGTGTCAATCCTAACACCAACTATTCTCAGCACACTGTTTTAAGGACGTCATGGTACGAAAATTCAAAGTAAGATCCATAATAATACTGCTATAAGAGCTTGTGGTTGGCCCCCAGGTTGGCGAGTTTGTAACAAATAATGCGTTCGTTGCCCTAGAAATTTCATTTTTCACTAGGATTAGCCATTAATCCAAAAGTACATAATGTTACGGTTCATAAAAACAATTATTAAAATAACCATACCTTGCCTAGTTGCAGCCCTGATGCACTTCAATTAAATAGGACGATTACCTACTTGTAGAAATAAATGTTTTAATATTCACTACAAACTCACGAATGATGTGGGTTTATAGTCAACTTTGAGCTGATGCACTGGATAGCAGTTACTGATTCACAATTTATAGAAACGATGTAATACATTCTTAAGTCTATCCTTAAATAGACATTTTTTTGAAATACCCTCATTTTGAAAATCGATTTTTGAGCATTACGTTGTATGAACGGGGTCCCAGTGTGCGACGGTGCCTATGAATGATCCCTTACTTAGGTAAGGGGTACCTACAAAACACAAATTTTACCTACAAGTGAACAATAAGTTCTAAAGAAATTTCATAGTTCAATTTGATAACTAACCGCCGAGAGGTGACGCCCTAGAAAAACTTATACCGACCTTATTGGTGAGGGTACCGGTCGCAATGTGGTCGAAGCGAAAGAAATATGCAAGAATCGTAGCAAGTGGCGTTCTTTAGTTTCTGTCTACCCCTATGGGAAAAAGGCGTGAGTGTACGCGGGAGATTATTATACGTAGGCACTGTCGACATTATAATTCTTTTGTACGTGTGTATTGTCACTGAACTCCTAAACGGCTGGACCGATTTTGATGTTTTTTTTTTTGAGTCCTTTGATGGTTTAGATTCACAATTGGACCCGGTAGGTGGCGCTACAATCGGGTGGCAGGACATCATCCTGGCGAGCCCGCTAGTTACGTTTAAAATGGTGGGTTGCCTTATTGCAGAGGGAAGGAGGAACCCCCAAAACTCCCCCAGCCATGTTATCTTGGTACAACTCAAATACCTAGTACAACTTCTATTTCAAATTAAAATCTTACAGAAAAGTAACTTTACTTACCCAAAGAAAAGATCATGAAAGCATGAGATAAAGTTCATGAATCTTAACGAAGTTTAGCCAAGTTTAGCTTTACCGACGCGACGTCCTAACTACCAGTTAAATAGTGCCTAACTACCTGCGGGCGACTAGGGTTAACTTACCTATTAATTAACGACAAAGTTAGTGCCTAAAACATGGACTACGCTTTTAACTCCTATTTGACCCGATCTTAAGATCGGGCATGGATATACTCAATATTTTATTGTATTCCGTAATGAAATAGAACTTTCGGGAATACAGCCGTGATGGTATGTTATACCTACTATAGGTACCTACTTACTTTTTTAATTACCCAAAAACAGAAATAAATGTACACATCCTAAAGAAACGTACTTACAAACAAACAACATTTATCTTTTTGTATTTATTTTTTTTGTCATTTTCCATGCATTTTTTAATATATTTTTTATATTTTGTCATTTTAAAGTTATTTAGCGAAGGAAAAATTCGACCGCGGGCAGGATTCGAACCTGCGTCTTCTGGTTAGCAATTGAAATCCCATTGAAAAGCAAGCTTTTCAATAGGTGTTACTGACGTCACCATAAAGACGTAAATTCTGAATGTGAAAGCAAAATTCGTCAAGGCGGGTGGGACTCGCGGTGGCTTAGCGGTCATAGCGTCTGGTGTACCTAACCAGAAGACGCAGGTTCGAATCCTGCCCGCGGTCGAATTTTTCCTTCGCTAAATAACTTTAAAACAACATTTAATTAATGTTGTTTGTTTGTAAGTACATCGATTGAGAACGGCTGGTTCGATTTGGTATTTTTTACTATGTTCACAAAAGTCCGAATGAAATTTTTAGGTTAATAAAAACTGTAAAAGTTACCTACCCGCAGAATTGTAAAAATCGTGAAAAACTTTTGTAACAATGGTCGCGAACTACTGCGAATAAATGTCACTCATTCATTCATTCATAAGCCTTAAGTCCCCACACTACGACGAAGTAACATCGCAGATCGATCTACCTTCTCAGCTTACCTCAAGGTTATTTCGCCACGTGCTCGTAAAAGTAAAACACGCAAACATTTTCCCCGCAATATTTTTCATAAACAAACTCAATGTAATGAGCGTACAAACGCTGATGTCAAAAGCTTCGCGTTGGAGGGTGCGCCAAAAGAACGGCTTTGAACGCCGCGCCAAAAGAACGGCTTTCAACGCGGCGCCGAGAGCTCCTCAAGCGTATTGAAATTAATGAAAGGACACGAGCTTAAAACTTTTATAAAGGCAGGTTTATTATAACGAATGTAAAGGTATACCTATTTAATTCAACTTGAGCTCGTGTGAAAACGTGGTTTTAGCGTAAACTATTCAGCGCTAAAAATATCTTAGAGAATTTCAGACAATGTCAGTTCTAATTTGTATAAAATAACCGATTTTTCGACGCAACGACATCAAGACATAACTATTACGAACCAAAATAAAAACAAAACTAAATATTCAAAGGTAGATATAGATAGACATCCAGTGTTATAGGTTCCTGATAAAAAAACGCAAGTAACTCAACGAAACGATTTTTTTTTTGTTTTGTTTTGCAAAGTATTGTTTTAAGTGTACATTATACAATGTTATTGCTAGTATCTAAACTAGGCCGAGCCTGTATCTTAGATACTAGTCTCTTCCAAAAAAACTTACGGGGTACACACTTTGTTGTTTTACTTATGTGTTTAGTTTAATATTGATGATGATTAGGAGCACTTACTGTTCTTTTTTTTATTTATTTTTTTTCAGTATTAGTTTACCATTATTTGTTTTATTATTTTCTTACTTGTAGCAACGCTGAGCCACTGATCAGTTTTCAAAACTCCTCCAATGTCTACAGAATGTGCAAAATTAAATGTAATATGGGTAAAGGAAAACGAAGTGTCGTAATATTTACTTTTTCTTATAATTCATTCACAATTATTATCTTAAAAGTAACTTATTTCTAAATTCAATACATTATGTACTTAAAAACTTTGAAAAAATGTGATTGCTATATTATGAGCAACTCATTTGGAGAAGTACAGTCAGGTTCACAAATACGTTGAAATCATTATATTTATTTGCTTTCATTTTGTCGATGGTACGAATTAATAATTATTCATTTTATTAATATTTACTTATTTTAGACAGTTTCAGTGAACAACAGATTTTTCAATCATCAGATAGCTTAAACATTTATTTGACGCTTTGGCAAATTTTAATGCTAACTTGTGTTGGTTTGGTCTCTCACTCTCTCAATCCTTACTCGTTTCGTTCAAAAACCATTTTTAACATTAAAAAGTTTTTACACACAGGTAGAAATCTTTTGCCAAATTGTCAATGTCGATTAAAAAACACCCTAAAAATTTATGTAGAGGCCATCACAGCAAGCTACCACAATCTTTCAAATTTCTTTGATTGCTTTTCAACTTTGATACAAAACAATAAGGTTCATATTCAATTGGGGAAATTTGACAATTTTGGATAGCTTGACCTACTGGCGTCTGTACCTATCTATCTAGGAATCTAGTAACTACTGATATATACGTATATTGCTGAACCCGGCTAAGAATATGAAGGAAGGGCTTTACTGCTGAAATTGTCTGAGTAGGTACCTACTATTGCATTATCAAGCATTGTGAGCAATAGTGAGCTAACATTATGACTACATGTTATGTAAACACATTACCATCCTTTGCGTCGAGCAGTAAAGTAAAAAAAGACTTAAGCGCGGATTCTGATTGTGAGGATCTGAGTTCAATTTCCAGGTCGATAAGTGTGGGTTTTGGAGGCTTTTCTATTAATACATACTCAGTATCGACTCTCAATTTGGATGCATGTCCGGTTAATGGCAATAGGCTGTGCCCGTATTAAATGGGACCTAAAACATACCGCCTAACTGCGGGCGTACATCAGCACACCTTTGCCCAAATTCTTCGGGTATATAGATTACAGACTAAATACCTATTTCCTTAATAATTACAGTAATTGGAAGACAGTAACTCTGTAAAAAGCAGAAGCTTCCCATGCCTTACCATCTTCAATTCCAAAGGGTTTTGTGAGACAAAAGGTAGCGTATGTCCTTTTCCAAAGTTTTATCTATCTCTGTACCAAATTTCATCAAAATCGGTTCAGTGATTTAGACGTTAAAGCGTAACAGACAGACAGACTGAGTTACTTTCGCATTTATAATATTAAATAAGGATTAAAAAAACAAATACACTCATACGAAATCTGACTTAGCTTAAATGGAATAATTACATCTAGATACTGGCTATCATCATTAACACATATAGGTACTGTCCCACTGCTGGGCACGGGTCTCCTCTCAGAATGAGAGGGATTAGGCTATAGTCCGCCACGCTGGCCTAGTGCGGGTTGGCAGACTTCAAACACCGTCGAATCTCTTAAGCAAGCTGAGGGTCTACTCCCTATTTCCGTCAACGAAGTTACGAGCCGTTCGAAAGTTCTCCGAAACTTCGGAGTCCGATAAAACAAGTGTGAAATTCAATTTTTCTAACGGGTAAAATCACATCGGGAGTAGGGACAACTGTCAAATTGTGTTGTCATTCGCTCTTAGTTCGGGCCCCGAACGAATCATCCATCCGTAGGTGATACGGAGTAGGAAACGCCCGTAAGGTCGAAACTACGGACTTCGTGCTTAGGGAGTAGACCCCCTGGTTACGGGCACTTACGCTTCTGACATCATCACCGGAGTGTGACTTGTTTGCAATGAGATGGTTGGGTGTTTGTCGTGAATGTTTATAATTATGTAAGAGGATGGATAAGAGGTAAAAAAAGGATTATAGTATCTTATCTACTACATATTTGTATTAATTTTTTATTGTATTGTAACGTAGGTATTGGTTTTATTACGGTAAAGTTGTGTAAGCCTGTAAATAAATAAATAAATAAATAGTACTCCTATATTTTTTTTTTACCTTTTGACCGCCACGTCAATAACTAAAATCCGTGTTCTCTACGCCAAGCGACAAATTCTAGTATCTAATAATAGGTAAAAAACAAAACAATTTTTTTTTGTATAGGTATTGTTTTTGAACTAAAAAAAGTGGTATTTTTGACGTGCCATGCCGTCGTTGGCGTCGTGAGCAAGTTTTAATTTGACGTCTATACACGTCTGTGGCAGTCAAAAGGTTAAACACCACATGTTTCCCCTAATAAAAATATAAATAGAAAAATTTTACATTGTGCAATGTAAAACCATGCTTTATTTTTAAATAATATTTGTTTTTCACACATTACCTTGTCAACCAAAAAAGTCCACTTTATTGGCCTCCTTTTCAATAATGGAAATCATACTTTAAAAGTAAATGTCAACATATCAACGACTGACTGTACTTCTATATAAAAATTACTTTGTACACCGTACACACATCACTAAAGGCATTCGCGTCACTATAATGTCATTATTAGGGTCAGATCAGACTGGCGGAGACAAGATACAATTTACACATTTCTATAGATTATGGAAAAAATCTCATTCTATTCAACTTTGTAACACTGAAGGTTCCGCACGAAATACTCATCTTACTTTGAAAATATTAAAGAAAAAATATACAACAACAACGCTCGCAACACCAGGGGTAACACTTACGCGTTGACCCGTCCCTATAAAACAAAAAAGGAACAGGTATGTAGTATAAGGATCTAAATCCCCCCACTGCCAACACAACGTTTCCTTGCAGAGCAAAGCAACCTTTCTCGACGTCAGCACACACACACACACAGCTCAAAGCAGTGTTATTTAACTTCGATTTTCTGCAAGGCGGATTCCCCAGTCGGGCACCTCCAATTTGTCTGCAATTACTCCCACTATGCTTTATCTTTTACAAAAAGTAAGTAAAAGAAGTGTCTCTTGTATATTCTATGAAGTTCAATTTCTTTGATCAAAGTGGTAACCAAGAGTGGCAACCATCTTTATTAATGATTTTTCCAGATATTTTCCACATCTCTCTGTGTATAATTCCAAGTAACATAGACTGATTTCGCAGTCTATACAATTCAAAGTTATGTATGATCTCACCATCTCGTCTTGCCAGTATGATTTGGCCCTTAGTATAGTTCTCATACTCCTGCTATGAGGCCTGGTTTCCGTCCAGGCCAGGCTTCTTTGGCGTACTTCTTCTTTCGAGGCTCGTTTGATGGACCGGCCTCTTCCGGTGCTGAAAATGGGGTACATTATTAATTATACGATTCTGACGGATTCGCGGCAATTAGGCGTAAGCAAGCAACATTGCTGCTGCAAAGAGTGCGTGACAGCCCGAACCGCCTCCTCAATGTCGGGCAAATTCGACTGCCCTATAACTAATTATTTATCTAAATTAAAAATAAATATTTAATGTTTTTCTTAGACAATTTTACACAGTACCATCTCGTCCCAAACTAAGCAGAGCTTGTACAATGGGTATTAGATAATGGATATAATACTTATATACTTTTTTTCTCTAAATACATACTTATAATACATAAGAAACACCCAGACAAACACACTTATGTTAATCACATAAATAATTGTGTTCTGTGGGAATCGAACCCACGAGCTCGTGTTCAGCAGTCAGAAACGCGAACCGTTAGACCACGGACGTCGTCAAATTAATGTACTAACATAGATATTAAGTTGCTCTGTATACTAACAGTTTATGGATTAATTTCTACAAAGTATTTATAACTATATTATTACGGTCTTATAAAAAATATAAACCACCTTATAAATCCCGTATTGCTTAAATTAATGTTTTGACCTGCAATATTTTATTACAGAGAAAAGAAGACAAAATACATATTAGCAAATAGATATGATAGAAAGAAAGAATATCAGGTTTTCATTGTCAGAGGATTGTTACCTGTATGTGGCAAAGGTGGATGTATATTGAGGTGGGGCTCAGGACCTTCCAGTTCAACATCAGGTGCTGGGTTGGGTAGTGACAAACCAAGTCTGAAACAACACAATTTGACAATTTATTCTTTCATACAACGTCACACGCGTCTATGTAATAACTACGCCGATCAATCGACATGCAAGGTTAAGCTTCGCTTACCGCGGTGAGTCTATGGATGGGTGAGCATTTTTAACATATCAAGACGCCTTCGCGCCTCGGAGTATGATTGTCATACAAACACCTATGACAATCGTTAGTGTCAACCTGTCCATCTTTAGGATATTAAGAATTGTCCAGAAATGGTGTTACGAAGATCCAACGGCAGTCGCTTCGTGTAAAATACTTAAATTCAGCCACATATGGGTAGACTGGAAGCCGACCCAAACAAGGCGCACCTAATGATTTTGTAATACAACAAGAATAATCAAGATACATTTTCCTGTGATTGCTTTAAAATCATCAACTCATCTGTCAACTGGTTTACCAACAGATCGTTTTGTTCCTTCAAGTATATTATCGAGATGAAGATAAATGATATTTATTTCTGCAAATAGATCTTTTAAAGACACTTACAAGTCAACGTTTTTTTTTAAGCTAAATGAATCCGGCATTTCCTAACTGGCGAGCTTGAGAAGAAACACCGAAACAAACTGACAATCATAGTCTCCATTCGGTTTAAAGACATTTGAGAAATGTACGAACGTAAAACTGAGTATCTCTGTGATCGAGAAAATAAATAAATTAATTAAGTTATGGTTACAAAAAAAAATATTTTCCCAAAAATATTTTTAAAGACCCTTTTTGAATTTAAGTAAGCTATCACTTTTAAATTAAATTCTTTGGATACAAACTGGCGTGCGTTGTCTGATACCAGTGTGTACGGTGATCCAAATGTGCAAAATAACTCCTTAAACTTAGCAACTTAACTCGTTGTGGAGAAAACTTCAACCCACTTTGTGAATGCATCTACGACTATGAGAAGTTGGTGACCTAGAACAGGTCCTGCAAAATCTATATGTAGAATGAAAAGAGTACTAAAATTATGGCTAACAGAACACACGTTCTATAGTATCAGAGATTTTTTTTAATTGTAATCCTTTAGAACGCCATGTATTGGTTATTACTCTTTTTTTTTGCCATGTATAAATTAAGCATAGTATTTGAGTTACTGCATGTGTAGTTTAAAAATAGTTTTATTATCATTTACTGCATTTTGCATACCGGAATGGTGAAATGTGCTGCGCTAAAATTATATTTGTAACACCTTATTTTATCCACATTTCTCGCAAATAAATATATCATTTATCATTATTTATGAATTCGTTGCCAGGTCCAGACAAAGGATATTAGCAAACATGAGAGTGTTACAATGCAGGTCAATGTCTGAATTGGCCCTTTGAAGAAATAGCCACAGAGGCTTTGAGTAGACCAGTCTCAACCGACGGCAAGCATGCAGTCACTATGTAGCTCGACCATAACTTAGGGAGCTCAACAACAGATGTATGGAAGAAAGAGCCCCAAGTGGGATGGAATGTGATGATGATAAAGAATTCATTAGAAAGGGACACTCACCTGGCTCCTATTAGACTTAAATGTGAGCTAGGCGCCGGCAAGTCGGAGTATAAGTTGCTGCCTCTTGAAATCTCCTGCAGTCTTAGGGAATGATGGTGGTGATCTGCAACAGAGGATGGAAGTTACTCGTATGCTAATTCTTCTCATCTTTTTATATTTTCCGGCCTTTTGCCATGCTAAGATTTTAAAGATATTTTGGCGAAGGAAAACTCGACTGTGGGCAGGATTGGAACCTGTCGTCTGGTTATGTACACCAGACGATATGACCAATAAGCTAATTCTCCCGCAGTTACTCGCGGGTACTTAGTGGTTATAGCGTCTGGAGTGCCTAACCAGATGACGCAGATTCGAATCGAACCCATAACCCTATGACCAGCAGTCAGACACTTTAACACACAGTCATTGTCAATTATTTTAATATTACTGATCAGGTTGGACTATAGCCTAATCCCTCTCAATCTGACAATTTGGGCATGGGTCTCGTGCCCAGTAGTGGGACAGTATATGGATGGGTTGATGATGATTGATCAGGTTATGAGCCAGTTTTTCCAACTGCTACAGTATGGTTGGTTATAATTACTACTTACTCTCATCAGCACTCTGTAACTTGAGTTTCCTAGGAGCACTGTTAGGGTTGGGTACTATAGTTGACTTGACCAGGTTCCTGAACCTGCCGATTGTTGGGTCAATGTCTTCAGGGTTAATGATGTCCACCTCTTCGTTGAAGGACACGTTGCGCTTCTGCTTTTTTGCAATACCGCCGGGCATTGTGGCTGAACGTTTTGTACCGGTTTGGGGCTGAAAATATTATTTTTATCTATATTTTTTCGCCCAGCACAACGAAAAGTGGAAGCAAAGAAGGGAGGCGCGCCTATGCCATGCACTGGGACAGCATAGGCTAACATTAATAATAATAATGTTTATAATATTAAGTATGCTTTAAGATCTTTAAAGGAAGTAATAAATAATATTTAATGAAATTTAGAGACTAAACATTGGCAAACTGAACATTGACGTCACATTTTTATACACACTATGCTCACCGTGTAGGGATAATATTAAGAAACATAAAATTAAAATACTTATAACTTCATTATTTCTGAACCAATTTTATTTTTTTATTTTTTAGCTTAGATTTTTTTCATGGGATCAAAAAAAAGGCTAGACTCTAATATCGGTACATTTACCTAGGATGTTGTAATTTTTATTGTAAGTTCCTACTATTATAAGAAAACTATTTGCCAAATTTCAACCGTCGGAAATGAATAGTTTCGGAGATATTAATTGTAGAAGTATTGATGAATTGTATTGAAAAAGACGACATTTCACAACACACCACAGACAATTTTCATTTGTTTAGGTAATACGACTATTTAAGCATAAAGTGTCATAAAACGTACTAAAAACGCGTATTAAAAAGAAAGCGGCCTTTTGTAAAGGAATATAATAAACTACGCATCAAAAATACTGATTGAGCAGCAAAATACAGATATCGGTTACGTTAGGTTAGAACTGTGACCACACAACGAGCCGAGCGAGCGTAGCGAGCGGTGCCGCGGCAGCGGCCGGCGAGTGCCAGAACCAAATTGATTTTTTTGAGTGTATATAACAATATTTGGGGTGACTATTTTGCTGTGCAAATTTGCCTGTGAATTTGAAAGGCGAAGGGTCTGCTATTCCCGCAGCGCCGGCGACAAGGCATAAGTACTGGTTCTTACTCCCCTAACCTTTGAAAAATTATAACTCCAACTGAAATTACAAGGCTGGGGGGTGCTAGGTACTCCTTTCTTCTCTGCCCCCATATGCAGGTGTCCCGTATGTATACAATTACCGATTTTAAAGCTTTTATTAGGTATAAAACAACAAAAAAAAACATTTTTATTTTAATCTTTAAAAAAAGCTATGCATTTCCGGCCAACCCTTCCCTTCCCCCGCTCCCCAACCCTCCTACCAACATGTACCGATATTAGAGTACTTCCAAAAAAAATATCATGTACAGAGTCCTCAGAGTGCTAAGAACAGATTTTTAGATTATTTTTAAAAAATATCTGTTCTTAGTATTGTAGGTTGTTGCGAGATTGTTTACCTTCATAACATCACTGCCATCATCAGTTGATATACCCAACATTGAAATCCTTCTGTTGTGAGCTGTGTTGAATTCTGTTAGATTCTGAAATTGGTAGAACATAATTCCAACATAAATTAAACTTTTACTTTTGTAAAACTTGGGAAATTTTTAATCTAGTCCCAAACTAAACATAGTACTTTTTTTGTAATTACATATAAATATATACTTATAATATATGTAAATAAAAAACACCCAGGCAAACTCAAGTACATTTGACGACCTCTGTGGTCTAGCGGTTCGAGTGCCGGACTGCTGATCATGGGGTTGTGGGTTCGATTCCCACAGGACAAATATTTGTGTGGATAAAACATGAGTATTTGTGTTTGTCTGGGTGTTTCTTATGTATTATAAGTAAGTATGTATTTACAAAAAAAAAGTATATAAGTATTATATCCATTGTCTAGTACCCATAGTACAAGCTCTGCTTAGTTTGGGACTAGATGGTGTTGTGTAAAAAATGTCCCAAAAAATTATAAGTATTAACCCTTTGACCGCCACAGACGTCTATAGACGTCAAATTAAAACTTGCTCACGACGCCAACCGACGGCATGGCACGACAAAAATACCACTTTTTTATAGAGCTTGGCGTAGAGAACACAGATATTCATTATTGACGTGGCAGTCAAAAGGTTAAATATTATTAAATATTATATTATATGCTCATTTAGATTTCTGACATTTACGCGAATATTATACATTGAAATAAAACTACTTTTTACGGATTTTATCGCGTATATTGATATTATTAATCTACCCGTGACCATGGACGCTGTAAAGGGTCCGAAACGTCGGGATTAATAATATCAATATACGCGATAAAATCCGTAAAAAGTAGTTTTATTTCAATTATATGCTCATTGTTATTTATATCACCAATATTTTTATGCCCAATGTGAATGAAAGCCACAACCTCGTGATCAGCAATTTGATACTTGAACAACTAGACCACAGACTATGGGGTTTTCTTCATAATATATTCAAAATGAAATCAAAGTTCTTGGAGATCTATTCTGATATTGATAGTGTATAGTGGCTATTCATAATAAGGGAAAGATATACTGTTGGTATATTTTTTTTTCAATAATGTCTTGATAGATAGATTTGGTAATGAAAAAGCATAAACAAGATCTAGTAAGGAACACACATTCTAAAATTAAGTTCTTCCTAGCATGTGTTTTATGTTTTTAATGGTCCTACCACAAGCATACTTGTAACTTCCACAAGCTTGGGTAATAATAAAAGAAGTAATCATCATCAACCCATATACTGTCCCACTGCTGGGCACGGGTCTCCTCTCATATTGAGAGGGATTAGGCTATAGTCCACCACGCTGGCCTAGTGCGCGTTGGCAGACTTCACAAACCGTCAATTAAAATCTCTAAGGTATGCAGGTTTCCTCACAATGTTTTTTCTTCACCGTTTAAGCGAGTGATAATTAATTATTAATACGCACATTGGGTTCGAACTCAATACCTTTGACTTGGCAGTCCAATGGTCATACCACTAGGCTATCACTGCTTTTTAATAAGAAGTAATACTTACATCTAATTCAGTTTGTGTTTCTGGCAGGCCTAATAAGGCCCCTTCTTGTTCAGTATTCGGCAGATCCTCCATAATGCCACGAGAATTGCCTGTAGGACGCTCCCTGCCATGAAAAAATATGTTTAGACTACAATGAGGAAGACATTTTTATTTCATACCATGCAATCAGTCACTGGGCTATGGACATGAGTTAGAGAGCAGAAGGTATTAGCATAGTACAGTCAAAAAAAGAGTTAAGTATACAGGCAGCTAATTAAACATCGTGTTTTTTTAAAGATTGTGTAATTATGTATCACGCAATATGTGTCAAAACGCAGGTATTGTAAGCTGCTACACATCCTTTGACGGGTAATTATTTAAATCACAATCTGTGTAAAGATGCAGATTTCGTTCGCTACCTGTATACCAAACTCTTTTGTTGACTGTACCAGAACCCCATGGGATCTATATCTTTATTCAGTATAAAAATATTAATCTCTTTTCTAAATATAGTGATAGTGATATCCATAATATTAATACTAGGAATAAAGATAGGTTTGTTGTTCCTTCGACCAGGCTCCAGAAAATCAGTAATTCGTTTAAATGTCAATGTATACGCTTTTACAATAAAATCCCAAGTCAAGTGCAAAAATTGAGTTGCAATAAATTTAAGACATTTATTAAACAAAGACTTTTTAAAAAGGGTTACTATAAAGTTAACGACTACATAGAAGATAAAAATGCTTGGGATTGAGCTGCTCTAATGAACCGGGTTATTAATGTATTACAATTAAATTTAAGTATTTTAGTCAGTTGCACATAGATTGATAAAGTAACCTTAATTGACATCTTCTTTAATTATGTATGTTGACATATTTATTTGTGATTTTGATATTGACATCTATACATTTGACATGGAGCAATATTTATTAACTGACATTTTTTTAAAAATAATTTATTTCATATAAAGTATGAGAGTCGTGCAGCCATTGATGTTGCATATATTGAAATGCATTATATGACTTAAAATTACATTGTGCCCTTCAGTTGCCTAGCAGTCTGAGCTTGTCATGCTCACTAAAATGTCCTGCTGATGGTGGCGTAGTGTGTCGGGTCGTTTTATTCCCTGCAACATGGTCGAGTCAAACGACGCCGATACACACGTCATACTCGTGAACGGGTGCCGTCTGTCGGGGCTGGTCGGCTCTTACTGTCAATGGCAATCTCTTTAATTATTATTATTATTTTTCCTTTTCTGTTTAGTAGACTAGATTAATTCAATAGTACGCATCAAGCTGCATTGCTCTCTTGTACGTCTGACATAACAATGATTTATATTAATTTGATATCAGCAGACATTACTGAAATTATTACCGTGATTTTATATTTTTTTTTCTTACTATTTAATAATTTTCAACTATGACTGACTAACTGTAAATGTGAGTACTTTGTAGGCTAAATTTACATACTCAGCTTTGAACAGTCTGGTGGCTTTGAGCCTTTTTTTATGTGGCCTACGCAAATGTGCCTCTGATCTGGTATCGTCGTGCGACGGGTTGTTGAGCTCCCTAAATTATGGTTGAGCTACACAATGACTGATGCATGCGTGCCGTCAGTTGGGACTGGTCTACTCAAAGCCGCTATGGCTCTTTCTTCAAAAGGCCATTTCAGACTTTGCCCTACATTGTAAGACACATATTTGTTACTATTCTATGTCTGGACTTTAAAAGAGACTATGATTCTCTGAGTTTGTTTCGGCGTTTCTTCTCAGAGGTCGTCAGCTAGGAAATGCCATGCCGGAGCCATCTAGCTTAAAAAAAAAGTGTAAAATATTGACTTGTAAAAGTGTCTTTAAAAGATCTATTTACAGAAATAAATATCATTTCATCATTTCATTTCATTTCAGTGTTTTTTTTTATCTTTTATCATGGATTATTTGCATGTGACCACAATCTGTCTTCAGCATTTTTTTTTGTAATATTGGAGTCACTAGGAGATCCACAATGTTGAATGCTATAAGCCCATACTGGCTTTAGAGGACCCAACAACCAGGAGAGTTGCAGATACCTATGGTTGAGCTCATCCCTTTTGGAGAGGAAGGAAAGTAAAACTTTAATACATTTTGATAGAACATACTCTTTCTTTGAATATCAACATCTACCACTTAATATGCTGTAATAAGCAACTCATGGTTTCAGATTAATTTCTTTAGTTCATGGTTCAGATAAATATTACAAGACGTCACCATAAAGATATAAATTCTGAATGTGAAGGCAAAATTTGTCATGGCGGGTGGGACTCGCGGTGGCTTAGTGGTCATAGCATCTGGTCTACCTAACCAGAAGAAGCAGGTTCAAATCCTGCCCGCGGTCAAATTTTTCCTTTGTTAAATAATTACATTACAGGATGTTTTGGTTTTGGAATACCTACCTTATAATGTAATTCCTTGTAGAAGCTCCAAAATGGAAGTTAGAGTCTATGGGTAGCTGCGTGGGTTTATTTGCCTCCAAACGCATTTGGCCGATAAATGTTCCATGAGCTAAAATTTGTGAATATATAACCACAATTCAGTTTAGCCCTCTTTAAAATATATAGCAAACTGACTCGATTTTACTTCATACTTACTACTGCCTAAGTCAACCAAGAATGCCCTGTTTAAATGTTTATGATAAACAAATGCAGCATGCACCCTGGAACAACTCGCATGGTCGATGCAAAAATCATTCATTTGCGGATTGCGACCGAACAAGTAGCATTTTTTCTCGTCAATCATCAGTTTTTGTATCAATTTATCCCCTTTTAGCACGTCCAAGTGAAGCCCAGTCGGAGGTTTTCCAGCCCTAAAATAAAATAAGTTTATAAAACCGGCGAACTCCACCTTCCGAAAAACGTGTGCAGTTTCCACAAGAAACACTATTTCCCTTACCAATTGGGCACCTCATAATGATTAGCCATAACTAAAATTAGGTGCTCTAAAGTAATAAGACACAGATAAACAGCATCACAATGATATAAATTTTATAATTTTTATTTCAACATCAAGCGAACGACAACGCTTGATCCAAGATCGTTCGTTGTCAAAGTTGACAATTCATTACTGTCATTTTTCATTTTGATTTTCAATTTTGAATTTTCAATTTATTTTTTTTATAATTTATGTGTCTAAGCCACTGGCTTGGTTACAAGACTTTTAAGCCAAGTCTTTAATAGAAAAGTCTTAATTTGGCATTAAAAGAGGCGTTTGAACGCACTTTATGCACTACACACTTCCAAAACTGTTTATAAATTTTCTATTTCTTGACGATACAACAACAGTATAAAAATATTAAAAAAACTTCGGGTAATTACGGTTTCATAACATAAATGTCTAAAATAATATATTTTGTGACGACTAAACGTCTGTTTTATTAAGCGAAAATAAACTCTTTAATTTAATTTAGTAAATTATTTTATTAATTCCCCTAAAAGCCATAGAGAAAAATTTTTTTTTTTTTTTTTCTCCTTGATGGCAATTGAGTCGTTGTCGACTATTCTGCCAGCGTCAAGTGTGATGTGGTAATTGTAAAATTCTGCTCTTCGAACACTGTTACCTTCGTGGTAGGTTTTAGTACATCATTGAGATAATTTATAACATAAATTTTCTTCTACAGTTTAAGGTCATTATCATTTAAAAATTTAGATAAAATTTTAACTAAATAAGGGGAGAAGTGGCATAAAAGGGATTTAAAGTTAATGGGGAGAGGAATTTTTAATTTGTAAAGTGTTGAATATAGATTAAGGGAGTTGGAATTCAGAGGACATTCAAAGAATATATGGTCCAGAGTGCCTTCATCTAAACCACATTCGCAAAGGGAGCTATCACGGACATGGATCTTCTTAAGAAATACTGGGCTGCAGCAGTGACCAATTCTGAGTCTACATAGGGAAGAAACAGCTCTTTTTGATAGTTTCGGACATTTAAAAAAGGCTTTCGTTGTAGATGAGGCTGTATGTTGGCATAGTATTTTCCTTTTAATTTGGAGCTTTCCATCCATATTGATGACCATGAGGAAAATAATTTCTCTTTGGTACCATTTCTCAAATCGTAGCTGTGAACAACAAAGTGTCTCCTATCTACATGGTTACTCGTAGCAAATTTTGCTAGGGAATCAGCACATTCGTTGCCCACAACTCCGGAGTGCCCAGGAACCCATGCCATTTCAATATCCAAACCCTTCTTATGGCAATTAAATAACACATTTTTGATCTCTACAATTACTTTGCTGTGGATTTTCGACTTTAATTGGTTCTGTTTTATAGCTTGGACAGAACTCATGGAATCAGAAAATATAACAGATTTTTCAATATTGGTATGATGATAGGGAGTAAACTTTTGATAAGAAACGGTCTGCCAAGTATTGTCTCCTTAGGGATAAAGGAGGTTCTGCGCATTCCACTTGAAGGACATTAACTGGGGAGGATTTCATGGCTCCAATTATAATCCTAAGGCATTTGGCTTGTATAGAGTCCAACTTGTGAAGAGATTCCTTATTACAAGGTTCCAACAGGAAACTGCAATAATCCATAACACTTCTGACTATGGCATTATATACTAACTTAAGGGTATAAGGGTGAGCTCCCCACCAAACCCCGGATAGAGCCCTGAGGATTGAAACCGAACGTTCACATTTTTTTATGACACTATTGATGTGATCAACCCCCGATAGTTTCGAATCCAAGGTAACTCCCAGAAATTTAGCTTGTCTTTTAATTGGAATAGCTTGTTCATCAATATTAATACTTATCTGTGGAATCGAGCGTTTACGGGTGAATATAACCGCTGAACTTTTCGGAGCACTTAGAGTTAAACCGTGGTCAAGAAGCCACTGGTTTAATGAGGACAAAGAGACATTCATGGACAGAGCGGCATCTTGGATTGAACTGCCAGAGACCAATAATGCAATATCGTCAGCATACTGAAGTATTTTACAGTTAAAATTTAAACAGGAAGGAAGGTCTGATGTATAGATATTGTAAAGGAGGGGACTAAGGACTGAGCCCTGGGGTAATCCTCTCCAAACAGTTCTCTGTTCCGGAGTCCCCCCAGGGATTCTCAACTGAACAACACGTTCAGAGAAGATACTGCAAATGATTTGACATATCCTAGCCGGGATTCTCAGCTTTAGCATTTTCTGCCTGAGAAGTGGGAGGAGGACAGAATCATAGGCAGCTGATATATCCAGGAAAACAGCCACCACAGACTCATTCCTGCTAAGGGCCAGTCTGGTCTCGGATGTGAGTATACCTACACTATCCGATGTACCTAGACCCTTCCTGAAGCCAAACTGAGTCCACGGTAGCAGTTGCCTGTTTTCTATGAACCATTCTAAGCGATTTTTAATTAAGTGTTCTAAAAGTTTTAATAGTATGGACGACAGGGCTATTGGTCTATATGAGCAATAGTCACTCGGATCTTTACCGGGTTTCAATAAGGGGATGACAACCTGAACCTTCCAAGCTTCGGGAACATAACCGGATGTAAAACAAAAATTAACTAAGTCTAGGAAGTATTGGTGACTTTTAGGGCCACCTTTTACGATAAAAGAGTAAGGGAATCCATCTACTCCAGGTGCAGAATCCTTAACATGTGAGAGTACAGTTTTAAGTTCTTCTGTTGAGAATGGTACATCAAGTGGATCATCAGATGTAGTAATATCCAAGTTAGTAAGAACGCATTCATCAACATTCGGTACATATGGTGGAGCAATTTTGATGAAAAATCGGTATCCTAATTCCCCGGACAGCGAATTAGATGCGGTTGGTAGATAACTGTTCCTAAAACATTTCAACTTTTTCCACACTAGGGATGATGGAGTAGATGGACTCAATGACATACAAAAGTTTACCCAACCTACTCTCTTCTTTTTTCGAAATAACCTCCTAGACTTAGCCAACTTCTGCTTGAAGGCAATGAGATTATCCTGGTTCATATTAGAGTTAAAAGTCTCTTCAGCCTCATTCCTGGACCTGATCATTTTAGTACATTCACCATCCCACCATGGCGGAGAGGGGATTTTCCTGGATGTGGTATTTTTTGTAGGGAAGCAATCATCAGCTGTAGTAGAAATGGTAGTGGAAAAATACTGGAAGCAGTCTTGGGCGTTATTACATTCGATTGGAGATAGGGGGGTGACCCTTAAATCCAATATTTTGCTATATAGATCCCAGTCAGCTGAGTGAAGTTGGTATTTTAATAGGGGAGATTGGGGTTTGTCGGGAAGGGATTTGGATGGTAACCTGACCATGATAGGATAGTGATCACTTCCGTAGGTCAAGTTCAAACGACTCCAAGTAAGAAGGCTAGCTATACTTGATGAGCAAAATGTCAAATCCACACAGCTGCGATTCTGTCCAATGGCTTGATAACTACGTGTGGCGCTGCCATCATTAATGACACATAAGTTAAGCTCATCCAACACATCTACCAACCCAATTCCAAAACTATCACATGTTTCTGATCCCCAACGATAGTGGTGACAATTAAAATCCCCCATGACTAATATAGGACTA
This sequence comes from Acronicta alni, assembly GCA_964056405.1. Taxonomy (NCBI): domain Eukaryota; kingdom Metazoa; phylum Arthropoda; class Insecta; order Lepidoptera; family Noctuidae; genus Acronicta; species Acronicta alni. The sequence continues at coordinate 8,436,029 of OZ043936.1, forward strand.
TTCACATGGATTAATAATTTTTTTATTCTTATGAGGTCATCAACATGTGGATGGGCAATATAAAAGGAATAAATTATTATATCCTCAGCCTTAACAGCGACTACATTAATATTGTCACCAACCGAGGGTAAAGGAACAGGGGAAAATGACACCATGCTATTAATGAGCAAGGCGCAACCTCCATATCCATCAGATCTATCATCGCGTACATTGCTAAACCCTGGGACCCTGAAATTACTTTCAGGAGAAAGCCAGGTCTCTGCAATGCTACAGATGGATGGTTTATATTTATTTAGCAAATGTATAAGGTCTTGTTTCCTAGGGGTAATACTCCTCACGTTCCATTGAAGAAATGTAAGGGGATGGAACATTATTAATAAATTTTAAGATTGATGACAGTTTTAATGCAACGTGGTCAGGTATAGATTGTATTGGGTTGGACAAAACAGAAGTTAACATATTGGATAATGTATTCAGGATATTTGTTGGATTTTGCATACTTTTTATATTGGACTCTGTATTTTCCACTGGAAAAGCACACCCATTTCTTGAGGGGGAGAAGGAGTAGTTATGAGTTAGAGCATCATGGGCTTGTTTGTCGTAGCTCGGTGATAGTGGGACGTGTGGTTTGGGATTAAGAAAGACCGTTTTATGGTATGATTTAGTTGGACTAGTGTGTTGGGATAGGTTAATAATAGGTTTAGGAGTCATGGACTGCCGGGAAACATCCGCATATGATTTTGAGACTGGGGGGAAAACTTGGCTAGCTTCAGCATAGGATATTGATTTATCTGCCATCAAAGCTTTAATACCCTTTTGACGGCCTAATTCAGGGCAGTTTTTATCATTTGCAAAATGGTTACCAGAGCAGAGCATACATACAGCTTCATCAGGAGAAATATCACAACCACTGCCTGGGTGGTCTCGACTGCATTTATAACAGCGGGGCTTAGAGCGACATATAGTACGTGTATGGCCAAAACGGCAGCAGTTGAAACATTGGATTGTCGGGTACATATATCTCTCCACAGGCAATGCTGAATAAAAACAGAAAACCCGTGTTGGTAGGACCTGTCCATCAAAAGTTAATACAACTGTTTGTGTCGGTTTCCATTCAATTGTGCCAAGTGAGTTAACTTTTCGACTTAGTCTCCTAGCTTTAATAATGTGACCACACCCAGAAGGAACTTTAATATTTTCAATAATTTCTTCTTCGGTCCATTCCGTTGGAACATCCCTGACAATCCCCATCCTGGTGATGTTAAATTGGGGGATGGAAGTATCATAATTTTGTTGTAAAAGTACACCATTAACAAGGAAACTATTTGCATCTTGGTATGATTTGAATTGGACAGATATTCGGTTTCTACCAAGACGTTTAATACCATCAGGGAGAATATTACTGATATTGTTTTTCATTAAGAACATACCAAACTTCACAGGGTGAAGAGTGGTGCCTGAAGTTTCCTGATCTTTTTGCGAAACATGGACAATATATGGTGGATTATCCCTGGCAGTGTATGCTTGTCTGCCAATGAGTTGTTTAATCACTTTAGGCGGCTTATTTATAGATATTGGAGGGGAAAGGGCTGGTCTTTTTCTGTTAGTACTATCATTAATGTTTGTCTCATTATGTTCACTGGGTAAGGAGACAGTAAGAACAGGAGTAAATTCAAATAAATCTCCATCAGGAGGATCAGGAGGCTTTTTAGAATTCATTATAGATTTATCATAAAAATTTTTGTTCCCAGTTCTTGTCTTACTGTTAATTAGGAGTGAGACGTATATACTGGAATAGGTTTTCGGAATAGGTTTTTAGCTGGACGCGTAAAGACTTATTCCGTGCTCACTACATAAACGCGTCTTAAGTATTTAGGCGCACGGCGACTTTGCGACTCACACACTCACAAGCTCGGTCGGTCTGTTCCGGACCCGGTGACATTCGATTCGTCGGCACTCGGAGACGTTCGGTTCGACACTGGATGTTTGCGAGTCGATATATTTGTTTTGCGTTTCTAAACCTAATGACCATACAGTTAGAATCACTATTACTTTGGTAAAGCTTCTAAATACGCCAGCTTTTCTGGTGGTGCGTATATATCAAATACAACTTTTTTTTTTATTTCCGTGTTTCTATTAATATCATATTTATAAAATAAGATGACAGTCCTAAGCCTGTAAAGTATGAAGGGAAGTTTTCAATAAGATTTAATTTAAAGTATTTTATAATGAAAAAAGATACGAACTAGATCACGAACCAAGTCTAGTAGACGTTAATAATCCATAAACCAAAAATACTCCATTACTCGATCTTGATTTTACGAGGACACGCTAGTTATGGAAGCGTCATTAAACTTGAGACGCCTAAATACTCGTAGACCTAGTTTTTGGAATAAGTCTTTAGACGGACGCGTACTTCTAAGACTCAGTACGCATTTTCTCTAGTACATCTCATCTCTACTGTTAATCAAATTCAATGAATGCAGACAGAATGATCCGGGTTCAAATTGTTCTGTGCTTCCCGCTTCAACCGTTCAAGCACCAAATTCTTAGTTATCAAAACAATCAATCGAAGTTTTTCCAAACAAAACTTGCTTCAATCCCAAAGTAGTCTTATTTCAAGATTTTCACGTAACTCAACTTCGGAAGTAAAAGCAATCACAAAAAATCTCGGATAACTCAGTATTGATTTCAAACCAATATTTTATCAATTCAATTTATTTTTGGATATGCCTCGGCAGCAGCTTATATTAAACAAATCAAAACAAACACTTTATTCTTTGATAAATTTGACGCATCATATAGAGAAAAATAAGCGCCAACTTGTAGGTATAATAAAGTCAGTACTGTCAATGTCATTTGTCATTATTTATTACGAAAATTCCAATCTAAAACAGAAAACACAACAAACTAAATATTTGAGCGTGTTTCTGTAGTGATAAAGCCGTTTTTTCTTTCTTTGATGAATTAAAAGCGTCACGAACAATAATGGTTTCAAGCGAAGAAGAGACAGATGTAAAAACCAAGGATCCATTACAATGGGATGTCGATATGGAAATTCAATTGTTTTACGCTATGGCCAACCACAAGCCGGTTGGTATAAACAAACATTTTCACATGGCTTGCATTTGGGAGAAACTCTCTAACTCCATAACCAAAGAGATATCCACAAAAGACATATGGAAACACCTAGAAAGCTTGTACGATCTAGCATTGCTTGAAGATACTGAACCAATACCATTTCCTAATCATGAAATCCCGTTCAGTTTACCAGATAGTGAATTTGGTGCACTTATGAAACAAAAATGTAAGGAGGCTATACTAGCGGATGACAGTGAAGGTAATTTCTGTGCTCTACATTTTTATAATCTCTTTTTACGAATTTTTGATAGTATGCCAGTGGCATTATCTCATTGACTCATATGGCTTATAATGCATTATAATTTTACAATTTAGATGGGAGGAGCCCTTCACCTAAGCCTTCAACACCTAGAAGCAGTTCTAGGGGCACTGCATCTAAAGATAGTACACCCAAAGGTAGAACTTGTCTATTATCTTTTATTTTTTGTTGTTGTGCTACTTCTTTTTAGGCATGTGTCATTGACGGTTTTTTGGTTAATGTAATTTAACTGTTATTCATCAATGGTCAACAGTTTAAAAAAAACTGTTAAATTAATAACAGCTTTTGAATGTTCAACGGTAGCGTTTAGCATTAATTTATGTCAACGTTTTCAATCATTGACAATTAGAGTTGATTCTCAGAAATGTTGTTAAATAAAATTTTAATGAAATAAGCCATTGACGAAAATTAACAGATTAAATTTTCAACCTGTTTTTTCATTGATGAATAACAGTTATCTCGTTGACGAATGATAAGTCGTTAAAAAAAACAGTTTATTGATTCAACGACCACCTCTACTTCTTTTTCATCCATTAGGACAAGACAACATTGTATCTTACACAAAATTAACTCTAAAGAATAAATCAATTCATAAAAGAACCTATTTAAATGCTAACACATAAATACTTGATTCAGTTTCAATCTAAGTAAACCTTTTATACTTTGTGCAGCCACCATAGAAAATTGAATCTGACAATACCTACTTAAACAATGATTTATAATTTGTAATGGCAATGTTTCCATTTTTGTGCTATAGCAATTTTGAAAAAAGAAAAAGATTTTGCACCTTAAGAAACTTTAACCTTTTGACCGCCACGTCTATAATAAATATCTGTGTTCTCTATGCCAAGCACTATAAAAAAGTGATATTTTTGTCGTGCCATGCTGTCGTTTGGCGTCGTGAGCAAGTTTTAATTTGATGTCTATGCTGTTGTAGATTACAGTTACAGTATTCTATTAATTTATGTTAATAAATAAAATACTTACTACTTAAATAATATATTCAGAGTATGTGGTATGGTATTCAATATATACTCAATACAGATTTAAAAATTGCTTACTTGACCAGGCAGCCGTAAGGACAGTGTGAGTGCACTGGCCACTAAGACCCGCAAGGAGAGTGGCAGTTCTCATGCTTCCACTGACACACCCAGCATCAAGTCTGAGAAAGATTATGGTAAGTAAATCTTATCTGGTTCTTATTATAGAAACAACTTTGTGGAGAAAATGCACATAATTATCTCAAAACACATTCACTATTTGTCTGATCTCACATTACTGTTACAGGAGAAAATCTTGGGAACAAATGCCTGTAGAGTATCAAACTGTGAAAACTTTGTTATGTTTAATTATTCAATTCACAAAATTTAAATAATTCTAGACCGCAGGAGAGACTCTCGCGACTCCAATGCATCGGGTCCACGGGATGGCTCAAGCAGTAGAAAGTCAACATCACAGAGAGAAAAGGTGTCAAAATCGAGAGTTAGCTCAATTGCAGGTAAAAAATTTCTTAAAATAATTATTGTTATAATCATATTTATAGTAATGTAATAAACCAAAAGTGGTTGTGACAACCACTTTTGGTTATGTTGTAGTTATGGTTACACATTACCAGTATAAGCTGACCCACATGCGGGCTCACCAGCGACAATAGTCCATAAAGTGGTTGCCGTGACCGAAACCGGTCGGACCCGAATCATCAAGGAAAGTATAAATGCAAGCTCAGCTTATAGTGGTAATGTAAATTTATAACTGTGTGTACTGCACTGTAGATTTCCTTGTTTGTTTTGGCGTAGCCCTGTCATTTCTAACAAATTCTTCCCTGCAGCATGGGACTCTCCCGTGATAGATGAAGATGGCGGGTCGCGGCGCGGGCGCAGACGAGCAAACACGTCAACGCCTCCTGCAACAACACCTGCTAAGCGCAGGCGCACCTGACGCACACAGGCTCACTCATACCACCGTTTCTTCTGACATAAACCAATGCTTGCCCAGTGGGGATGCAGACTCCACACAGGCCAGCTAAGAAGAATCTGTGCTGTAAACATTTTTTTTTCGTAAATAGTGGTTTTACGTGTGTAAATAGGCTACCATGTCTATTAAATGCATTTTTGAACTAAGTGAACTGGTGATTATTGGAACTACTGATTTGGAATAACTGTATTTGTGTAGTCTAATAATAGTTCTAAGGAAATAAATGATTTATAAAATGGATCCATTGGTATTGTTTTATTTTGTTTGCTATTTTTATATGTATAAAGATTAATTAAATTCTGCACAGTGCAAGATAAAAGTTTATGAAATTTTCTAACTACGACGAAACTACGAGTTACGAAATAACTAGAGTTATTAGATGCAACTTTGGAGTCTGGGCCTCGTTTTCGAGTTCTGTTTTTGCTTAGACACTTCATTGTAATGGAAATCGTTTGGAATCTGGTGGGGGAATTAGCAAAATAAATTATTTTAAATTGTGATCAAGAATCACAACTTCAAAGAGATACTACGTATTCAAGGATCCATTTGCCGTTATGTTTAGTCCCAAACCTCGAGCTGAATTTCATAGAAAGCTCTAAATAACACTACTCGACCTGCGAATCAGTCGCTCTTGCGACTAATTTTATTAATGAGACAGTTAATTTATTTTTTAGTTGAATTGTATCGTATTATTGTATTGTAATCTATTTTAGTGTACTTTTGATTAGATAAGATGCTATTAAAGAATTCGTTGATGCCCTATGTGTCATACCCTCATGTATTATAGTTAGTATCATTCGTCTATGCACACAAAATAATTTTGTTTTGTCTATGATTGACAATTTGACATTTGACATTGACAGTGAGACAAATAAAACATGTTTCGATTTATTTAAAGATCAGTGAAAAACAATCACATTTACTAGTGTATAATTTTATCGGAAGTGTATCAACGACCGGGAATAACCATGGCCTTACCGACGGCCCAACCTGCGGAAGTTCTTCGAGCTTGGCAGAAAGACGATCTCTACGAAAAACAACTGGCTGAATCAGTAGCTAAATTGATGTCCGCAAGACACGCTTCCAAGGCCATACCACTATCTTCTGTAATCTACAGGTCTCTCACAACATTAAAGGACCTTCAAACTTTAGGAGAAGAGTACTCCGGTATCGTGCAAGTGGATGAAAGTTATAATAAGTTACCAACATACTGCAGTCGGTTATTGAGCGTAATTTTTTCGACATTCGGAGAGAATATCACGAGACAAATCCTCCTATGCCTAAAAAAACGCGTGGAACGAAATCCATCCCTAACTGTAGAAGCACAGAATGTATTTTTAGTTATACTGAAAACTTTGAGCAACATAGTACCCCAGATTCAAAATATACACCGTGGATTGGCATATATCAATGGAGGACCACTACAGATAGGTAAAACCGTGACTGGGATAGATTATGTTCATGTGAGACCAGCAGCAGCAGCTTTTTACGCTCATTTGAGACTCCTTGGTGTTGTGACTCTCTTACATGCATTTGTGTCTTGTGGCCAGAGCTTATACAGAGCAAAAACTCATATGGATCAAATGAGAGAGATTCCAAATGAGGTTGACAGCAGTAAATCATGTGTGGCCTGCCTGGAAGAGATTGTCCACCCTTGTGTTTTACCTTGTGGCCATATATTTTGTATGCAATGCTCATATGGGGCGCTTGAAAGCTGTGCATTATGCCGGACACCATTTACAAAGAATTTAGTTGTTCCATTGATGAATTACTTTCCAGAGGAATCATAAACATCTTTTCTGTTAGGAATATGTGCAAAGGGTATTTCACAACAATTGTTATACTGTGATCAAATAAGTGTTAGGGTTAAAAATGATGATTTTCTATTAGGGTTAAGGGAAATTGTTATTTTTTATTTTTATTTTACCAAAGAGGTTGTATACCTGTTAGAAAGATTGTAATTTATTTCCAGTAATAATTTTATTTTATAAATGTCCTAAAACACATTTCAGCCATAAGCAATAATTATATTGATAATTGCTACATCTGTGATAAAATAACTGTTTTAAACATTTTGCAGATAATGTTGATGGTGGTGGGAGGGCTAAATGAATAAAATTATATATTCTGTTAAATAAAATCTTTAATTACATACAATATCAATTAATTAACAATTTAAGCAAAAGAGAAGATTATACTAATGATTTTATTTAAAGTAATATAGTTGTTTTCATTTCACAAGTGTGTATCATCTGAATTCTAAAGACACTTTATAATAAAGTTAAAATTATTCTTGCGCCTTCATAAAATGCAGAAACTGTTTCGAATTTTTATGCTATTCTATGCAAATTACATTTAGATTAATAAGTACATTATAGTAAAACATTTTATTTTTCTGAGAGATGTGCAAGAGCAAAAATAAATGAATTTTAATTTTGTAAATCTTTTCAACTTTAAAGTTTAACTGACAGTTACTTTGGTATATCTGTCTCCCAAAAAAGGAGGTTCTCAAAATAATGCTATTAATCAGTAATCACTGACCATTTTCTGTCTAATACAGTAGGTACTTCTGAAATGGTCCCATATGGAATTCCCAGAATACAAGAAGTCAGTTCGTTTTTTAGAACTATCTCAGGACAATTTTTACACGGGATGTTGCGTGAGGCCCTGGGCGGTTACCCTGCTCGCCACCTTTTGAAGTACTCCTCTTGTTACCTGCCTTCCTACGAAATAATCGTTATTTTGGTGTGGGCTTTGTAAAAGAATGGCCCTTAGGCAGTTGCCTACTTTACCTTAAGGTTAATCCGAGTATGGGCACTCAAACTAAGAATTTAGAGGCACTAGCAAGAAATAATAATATAGCACAGGCATATATTCTGTTTCATGGTTAACCAATATACAAAAAAAAAGATTATTACAAGATTGCTTAAAATGACTGTTAAAATAAACATTTAGTATAAGAAAATTATGGACAAGACAGTAGTAGACATAATTATATATTATAAATGCCTAGTAGTATTAATAAAAAATACATTTTATGTAAACTTCATAACATTTATACATCATGCTTACTAATAAACATTGTGTTTAGTTCAAACACTGACATTCATACGAAAAAAAAAACAAAAATGAAATTTTAGATGACAAAAACCAATACCTATTAACCCTTTGACCGCCACGGACGTCTATAGACGTCAAATTAAAACTTGCTCACGACGCCAAACGACGGCATGGCACGTCAAAAATATCACTTTTTTTTAGTGCTTGGCGTAGAGAACACAGATATATATTCATTATTGACGTGGCGGCCAAAAGGTAAAAAAATATCATACCTCCCATATTTTTCTGTCTGTCAATGAATTTCACTAAAAGACTCCATTTGGCCAGATTAACAATTGGTAATAACTAACTGGTCTCAAATCTAATTCATTATTATAAACTCAGAGCTACTACTGAGAAAAATAGTGTAAAGTATACATAGCATAAACAATGTCTATTAGTAAGGTCTTTTGAGATTTCAGAGATTTTCGATTCTCCTAATGCTTGATTGTACAGAGCACAGCACATCAAGCTACCTGCGAAATTTCTTTGATTTTTAATTTTAATACAAAATAATAAGGTTCATTTTCAATTGGGAAAATTTGACAGTTTTGGATAGCTTGACCAGCTGGTGTCTGTACTTTACTGTTACAATGCCAGAATGCTCATTACAATCCATAAACATAAACCTTGATCATAAGAAAATTTAGCATTTTTTTCTGATCATCACTCAATGCATAGCTAGTACATAATATCCACTTGGATGTGTGTATCATAATTAGATAATAGAATTACTGTATAATACCTTCATCACCAAACCAAACTGCTATCCAGCCTGCACATTCCACCACCGAAAGAGCATTCTTGAAAACTAGCAAACTACGCTTAAATAATCCTTACAGACCAAGTATTTGTACGCAGACGATCATATAAAAACATCACAGGTAAGTCGCTAAACCAATACCGTTATAAACGATTATTATAAACATTTAATGAGAATTTCTCCAACAATATTTATGAAACACATAAAGACATCTACCAAACTTAAATATTAGCTTTAACAGGCTGCTTAGTAGTTAGTACACGCTATTCAACTCGTATTAGTTCAACATCAAATAATAATGTTGCATTAGGTGGGATAATTCCAGGGTGACCTCTAGATCCATAACCATAGTCTGGAGAACAGGTTAATATTGATCGCTCACCAACGGACATCTGTAAACGATTTGCATCATATCAAACAAAAAGGTTATTAAGTTTTCACTACTTGTAATAGATTTTTTCTAATGTGAACAGTTGCAAAAAGTTTACACCAGACTAATAATATTATTATAAGTGCATAGGCCCTATGCACATAGGCATAGGCACTTGTAACCATAGGCATAGGCACTTGTAACCATTACATAAACACCTGCCTATTTTAAGAAATAAGTTTTAGCACTTACTCTACATAAGCCTTCATCCCATCCTTGAATAACATCACCTCTTCCCAGAGTAAACTTGAATGGTTGACCTCTATCCCTTGAAGAATCGAACTTTGTGCCATCTTGTAACGTCCCAGTGTAGTGAACCACTACAGTTTGACCTGGCTTTGGGTATGTGGTGCCTATAAATAAAATAATTTTCAATAAAAACGACTGCATAGGTTATAAAAATATAGCTAGTTAGGTATGTTTTAAACAAAATCGTACCGTCTCCGGGTGTAATGATTTCTATTTCTACTCCCATAATAGCAAATTATTGGTGCTATCTAGAGAACTTATAAATAATTTGTTTGAAAAATAATGAAAGTATACCGTCACGAACTCACGACCGACAAACGTCAACCTCACGTCAGTCAGTCAAGTAACTTACTTTTTTACCAACCAGAACCAATAGGTATGGGCAAAAAATATCGATATTTTTCCTTACAATATTATTATCGACATAAATCGTCGTGTTTAGTGTTACTATACTCCATTTGGTTAGGTACTTAACTAAAGGTAAACAATAAAAATGGCGGCGTTCAGGGCTGTTCAACCTTTTATTACAATTGTATCTTATGAATTGGGAGTGAAATGAATATACATTTTAATTATCTTTCTAACAATCTTTGGACCATGTTTTCTCGACATATTTATATAAGATTATAAAATTGTACATTTGTCCCTTTGATTATATACTTGTCTAGATGCCACATTGACACGCACAGAACGGCCCAAATAAAGTCTACTAAAATTGGTAGACTCTCTTCTCACTTACGTCAGTGTCATTTGGATCACTTCAGGGTGTGGAGTTCTCGAAAAATAATTAATTATGTCGGTATGTGCTGTCAAATTGTGTCGCAATTATGTGGGAAAACCGTATAATTACACTAAGATCACATTACATCGGTAAGTTTTGTTATTTAACCTCTATTATTTTATGAAAACATGATTTTTCAATTCGATAATTTGTAGGTTCGACAGATTAGCCGGTGTTGTCAATTTATTACAAGGGAGATTTGGCGAAACTATGGGAGATAAAATGCAAATATCAGTCATCATCTTTCGATCAGGAGAAAATTTTATTATTTTAACACTTACATAATTTCTTTGATCAGTAAATAATAAAAAAATGAAATGTGAAGTGAATGCCTTCACAAAATAAATGAAGTCATTCACTAAATAGTATTTTTGTTAGTTCTTTCTAATATTTTGGGTTTCAGATTTCTTAAGACTGGAGAGACATTATACAGCGGACACAAAATGAAATTTAAAAAAAAAACTATTTCGAAAACAAATACAAAGAGATGGATTTTGATCTATAAATTGCTGTATATATTTTTTCATTGTATTTTTTGTTTTTATTAAAATAAATGAAACACTAATCTACAAAATAATTACTTTATTCAGCCTATTTCGTTTAACTGTCATCCCATTAAATAATGGAGAAAAGGTAAGTTAATAATTTGGAGCAGGCATCCCTAAACACGCACACCTTGACAGTTTGACTACAATAAGTACACAAGCGGTACTCACACATGTCACGCAATTTGGCCCCAGTTTTCGCGTGTCGTTTGTTTGCATTGCTCCATCTAGACAAGTATATAATCATAGATTTGTCCAATGGCGAAAGAACTTAACGTATTTGCTTTGGTGATCGAAATGTAAGCAAGGCTCGGGAGCACTCATTTTAACAATTAAAATTAATAACAATCAAACAAAACAACGAACAAACGGAATAATAACTAATTAATACAATTTACGGCAAAAGAAACACAAAAACGAACGAAAATAAAGTCAACACAAACTGTCACGAATGGCGTCTGGTTACCCGACTTAGGTGTAATATTGGTTAAATATTTTGCAGCGCTTCCTCGCAGTACTAATTCACTACTACTTCTCAATTTTTTCAGTTATCAAAATTCTACTACAATTTTTTTAGCTTATTCATGTTTGTTCATCTGCTGATCTGTGTCGAGAATATCATAAACTTGTCTATGGGTATTGACGCTGACCAATCACAGCTGTGTAATTTATAAACAATCAAAATGGCTGTCGCTCACCTGAATTGACTTAAAAAACAGTTGAAATTGAATTTTGTCGCATTACGACAAAAGTTTTTTTAACTTTTTACTAGTTTTATTGATAACATTTTAAAATATTCAGTCGTGCATTTTTGTCTCAAGTTTAAATTTGCCATTACTGTTTTCATCAAGATATTTTTCATTTAGACTTTCATAAAAACCTGTATGACATGGCTATGGAAGTCGACGCGAGCGAAAATTACAGTAATCCATCTGACGGTGGAAAGTTCTGTAACCTGAAAGCATTTGTGACTGCTGCACGTGAATTCGAAGCAACACACAGTGAATCTGCTGTGAATTTGATGACGAGATATCTCGGGGTTAGTGCAGTTCTTTGTTTACCAACCCTATTTTAAGTTACCTTTTTGTTGGCTTTTGATTAGATCAAAGAAAGTTTAAAAAGCGATAAATAATATTGTAATATACATGAACCTCCACGTTCATACTGATTTGTAAGAATCTCATTCATTAATCAGTTCGTTTTTTTTCAAATCGGAAGCAATAGCAACTATGAAAAAGAGCCGGGCATTTCAGGCTGTTATAATTGATAATGAATGAAACCTCATTTCACAGTTAAAACACAATGTAGCTGCCTTCTTACCTGCTAATACGTAGTTCTACTATTACTTTTCAGTTAATAGCCTCATCATGCGATTTATCAATATTCTCGCCGGGTCGTTCAGAAGTGTGCGCGTTCTTCAGCTCCCTGTGGCGCGTGATGTGTGATGGGCGTGGGCCACACTGGGCTGGCGTGGCTGTGCTGGCGAGAGCCGCTATCGAACCCAGTGCTAGACATGCGCTTACACATACTTACAAGTAAGTTTTATCATAACATACCATACAATCATACACATATTCCCAAAATTTTTAGGTGTACTCATCCCATTGTTATGGTCTACGTCCCATGTAATAACCTAACCCATCCAAAATCTATATCTCTCATCTAAATATTACTGATAATTACAAAAATATATTAACACTGGTCCGGACCTAGGAATTGAACCCAGGACCTTTAGTGCAGCAGTCACACTTAAAACCAGACTAATGAGACAGTTTATCATATCAGAAGTGTAATCGTTTAAGCAAGAGCAATGTATTGAACCACCAGTGCAACGGAATGATATCTTTTCTATTGAGACTAATTATTATTACTTAATAAATATTTTATTTGGGACATTTTACACAGCACCATCTAGTCCCAAACTAAGCAGAGCTTGTACTATGGGTACTAGACAATGGATATAATACATATATACTTTTTTTTTTTTGTAAGTACATACTTATAATACATAAGAAACACTCAGACAAACACAAATACTCATGTTTTATCCACACAAATATTTGTGTCCTGTGGGAATCGAACCCACGACCCCATGATCAGCAGTCCGGCACTCGAATTGCTAGACCACAGAGGTCGTCGTACTTGACAGGTTAATGAGGATGGTTTCTGTTTTCAGGTTCATGCCAATCCTGGCTCGCTTGTTATCTGACTCAATATCAAATGACAAGAAAATTAAACTTCTTTCTGTGATGCAGGTGAGATTATGATATATTTCTACTAGTATTATATAAGCAAAAGTATTTCCATATGTTATACTTTCAAACCTAACAGACATGGGCGTTTTAGGAATAACAATGTTCGGCATTGATGCCGCCTAGACCTCACATGTCTAACACCTAAATTGATGTGAAATATTATGAAATGAAATGATGAAAACCTTGGAGAAGGACATGGTCTTGCCTTTGTTTCTAAAAGCCCTATGGGACCCACAGGCAAGAGCTAGTAATAAATTTTGGGTAAAAAATTTTTGGGATTAAAGAATGTTAAAGAACTTAAAGAGTTTTCATATTGAGGGACATTGATAATTTAAATGACAGCATAGTCCTATTTTATTTTTTATAAGTAAATAAATAGATGTGTAATCCAATATTAATTTCAGGAAATATCCTACGGAATCAAAATCAGTTGGCAAGAGTCTTTTCTGTCCGGTCTTATGAAGCAGCTCACTGAATGGATCACACAGCCCATGACTGAACCCCAGCATCGTACCATTGGCCACAAGTCTTTAACGGTCCTAGTCAACGTGTGCTATGGGAACCTTCCAGCAATATACACACTGATGAGGACGGTGGACACCAAGGATTTTGTTGTATATCTTATTAGTTTGAAGGTATATGTTATTGGATTTTAATATGACGTTGTTAGCAGCTCAGAGTATAGATAAGGGCACAGTTGGCTCGCATCGCGCGATTACTATGTCTATTGAAATAAAACTACTTTTAACGGATTTTATCGCGTATATTGATATTATTAATCCCGACGTTTCGGACCCTTTACAGCGTCCATGGTCATGGGTAGACTGCAGTCTACCCGTGACCGTGAATATTCGCGTAAATGTCAGAAATCAATATACTATTTCTATGTATTGTATCCGAGTATTGCCATTAACTGGGCTTAACTCTTATTTTAAAATTTCTTTAGTTACCAACAAACTGTGGGCCTCTGTCTAACCTGTGGTGTTCTAAGCCTTTCCAGGTTAACATGAAATAATTTTGTTGTTGTTTATCTTATTCCCAAAGTATGGCAAAAGATGAGAGAATGTGAAGACAAAATTATCTCATGGCATGCATGTTCCTCTGATTTTATTTTATGAAAATATAATGCCATTATTCTAGGATGGTGGTTATGGTGGTGTAGAGGTATGCAGACTGCTGTTATGTCTGTCTGGAGCGACGAGGGGTGCGGCCGCGACCCGTCAGCCAGATGTACACAGCTATTTATGTTGTACAATGCGCACATTCAGCAAAGCAGTGAGGTGAGGTGACTTCATTTGTTATTAATGAATTATGTAGTAAATTGCCTGTAAAATGTCTGTTACATATAGGAATCACTACATAGTATAAAACAAAAAATTGTGTCCGTGTATACTCAGGAAGCCAGTTGGGGGCCTGGTTGGTGTTTCCCCCGTACTATGATGGTATTGTCGCTTTAGAAAAGCATTACTTTAAGTAAAAGGTATTCTAAATGGCTTGCTGTTGTAGTACTGTGTCTGTTCGAAAGTCTGGCGATATTTATATATGTGCTATGCTAAACAAAGTCGCTTTCTCTGTCCCTATATCCCTATGTATGCTTAAATCTTTACAACTACGAAACGGATTTTGATGCGGTTTTTTTAATAGATAGAGTGATTAAAGAGGAAGGTTTATATAGTGTATAATACATGTATATTGCACCCGTGCGCAGCGGGGGCGGGTCGCTAGTATACATATAATAGTTTATAACTTACTAGTTTTCCGCCCACGGCTTCGCCCGCGTCGAGTTCGGTTATATCGCGTTTCCAAGAGAACTCTTCAAAAGTCCGAGATAAAAACTATCCTATGTTCTTTCTCAAGGTCAACTCTATCTCTGTACCAAATTTCATTAAAATCAGTTCAGTGATTTAGACGTGAAAGTGTAACAGACAGACAGAGTTACTTTCACATTTATAATATTAGTAGGGATTAGTTTGCTAGTCATACAGATAATTATATCTGTATCACTAGCATATAAGAAAGGGTATTCATCTACACATAGTATAAAACAAAGGCGCTTCCCATTGTCTATCCCTCTGTATGCTGAAATATTTTAAACTGTACTACCATATAGATAATACCGGTAGGTTTATATGTATAATACATGCATGTTATTAGTAAATTGCACCCATGCGAAGCCGCGACGGGTCGCTAGTTATTTTTTGGGATATTTTTACACAGCATCATCTAGTCCCAAACTAAGCAGAGCTTGTACTATGGGTACTAGATAATGGATATAATACTTATATACTTTTTATTTTGTAAATACATACTAATAATACATAAGAAACACCCAGACAAACACAAATACTCATGTTTTACCCACACAAATATTTGTTTCCTGTGGGAATCGAACGCACCACCCCATGATCAGCAGTCCGGCACTCGAACCACTAGACCACAGACGTCGTCAATATAAAAAGTTATAGTTCTAGGGGGTCGTTACATTAGCTTTTTTGGAGATACCACGTCTTTTTGAAGGGTAGGCTATGAAATATTATTAGTATTCTCCTTTTTTATTTGTTTACTAGTTGACCCCACAAACGTTGTTTTGCCATAAAAAAAAAATTTAGGGGTATGAAAAATAGATGTTGGCCTATTCTCAGACCTTCCCGATATGCTCACAAAATTTCATGAGAATCGGTCAAGCCGTTTCGGAGGAGTATGGCAACAAAAACTGTGACACGAGAATTTTATATATTAGATATTTGATTTCTGAATAGTAGTCCATGTATAATTAACAATAATGTAACTCTGAACTGCCTCCTTGCCTTATGACCACAATTCTCAGTAGCAACTTGGAGTGTGGATATACATAAATTGAGCCTGGTTAATGGCAATAGGTATGCTCCTTATTATATGCGACTTGAGCATTGATAGCCTAGTGGTATGACCATTGGACTGCCAAGTCGAAGGTCTCGAGTTCGAACCCAAGGCACGCACCTCTGACTTTTCGAATTCATGTGCGTATTAATAGTTAATTATCACTCACTTAAACGGTGAAGGAAAACATCGTGAGGAAACCTGCATACCTTAGAGATTTTTCTCGACGGTTTGTGAAGTCTGCCAACCCGCATTAGGCCAGCGTGGTGGACTATAGCCTAATCCCTCTCAATATGAGAGGAGACCCGTGCCCAGCAGTGGGACAGTATATGGGATGATGATGATGATGATATGCGACTTAAACATACTGGTGAACTGTAAGTGTGTGTTAGGTACACCTCGAATACATGCATGTTGGCATGTTATGTGTTAATGGAAATCTTAGTTCTTTTACATAGGGATTCCTCCTAAAGTATATGCGATCTCCATATCCGAGGCAATATACCATGTTTCCTTACATTTTCAGTGAAAGAGATGCGACCCAGCTGCTCCACGCATATACATTTATTAACGACCTGTGTACTGACAACAATTTACGAAGCTACGTGCTCACATACCCCCATTTTGCAACTGCACTCGGTGAAGGATTGAAGGTAAGGTTTAGCGCTTTACAAATAAATAATAATACATGATGATACATAATGTAGGGACACTGCTGACGCATTCGATTTGTATACAGGCGCATTACTGTATTAGCGCGGCGCAGCAGTCGTCTCCCCGAACCCAGTCAGTTAGGTCGTACATAGTTATAATATGTATTTATAGTAAGTGTAACTGGCCAGTAAAATATTTATATAAAAATGTGACCGACCATTAATTTAACATCTCCTTCATTTATAAACCCCACACATAATAATACATGGGCCATTTTACACAGGAACATCTAGTTTCAAATTAAGCAGAGCTTGTACTATGGGTACTAGGCAATGGATATAATACTTAATATAGTTTTTGTTTGTGCAGACAAACACTGACACTGAGACATCATAAAAAATTATATGTTCATCATATAAATATTTACGTTGTGTGGGAATCGAACTCACGACCTCGTCATCAGCAGTCAGTCGTCAATACAAGCTTTAAACAAGCGATTGGGTTCGGAACAAATATTTGTGGGGTATTTTAAACGGCAATGATAGCCGCAGGAAAGGAGAGTCCTAGTGTTTCCATGAAAACTATTACCGTTTAACATTTTTTACTTTTTTTAGGATGTGAGAGAGCTATGTAGATCAGCGCCGGATGACACAGGGGAACCGGAGAATGCGACCAGCTGTCTCCGCAATGTGCTCAAGTTTTTGACAGTGCTGGTTAGCTTGGGTATGTTTTACATTATAATTGTTTTGTCTTTCAACAAATCCGCACCGCCGTGATGGACTACGATCTAGTCCACAAATCTAAATTTTTTTTATTGAACTATGATTATTCTTAGTTCCTACTAGTGATGTTGATAATCGATTATTGATAATGGATCTGTGGAGAGGCGAGGTGTGTTGCCCCTCCGATGAAAAGGGAGGATCCTCCAACCAGGCGGGTGTTATGCCTGGCGGGCCACGGCCCGACGGTTGATGTCGGGCGGTTGTATATTTGCAACTTTTCGTTGCGAATGTTGCTTGCGCGATTCAGGGCTTCGTAGTTCTATGTAGCGCGGTAGATGTCGCTACAGATCGATACAGGTAAAATTATCTTAATTATCTCAAAGGTATATATCTCACTCAAATAATCAATAATCATGATATTATTAATTATACACTTTGGGATTCTTCTATCAGACCTTTCAAGTGACAATGGATAGTAATTTGAATACACTATATGAATTGGATGATACTGAAATTGCAAATTCCACTTTGGGTGACATTGAACAGATATCCATGACTTTAAAACTTGAAAATTCGTACTTGACAGTTCTGACGCAAAACATAAGGAGCATCTATAGTAATTTCGACGACTTACAGATAAACATAGCATTAATGAAATTCAATGTAGATGTACTGATTCTGACTGAGTGTAGATTAAATAAAAACAAACATATACCTCAACTAATTAATTACACCTCATATTTCACTTCACATCAGCTTAATCAAAATGATGGCGTTGTGGCTTACGTAAGAAACAATCATATGCCCGTGGTGACAGAAGTAAATATAACCCATGCTTCTGCACTTCAAATCACGGTTTCTAATTTTACTATAATAGGAATTTACCGGTCTCCATCTAGACTCTGTGCTGAAAACTTCATTAACTCATTAAATAACCATCTTGAATCTTGTAGTTTCCTCAAAAATATGATTGTCACAGGCGATATCAACATTAATATAGTGGAAAAATCCACTGAAATGGCACAACAAAGACGTAATAGGTTAACATACTTGAATATGCTGTCGGTTCATGGCCTACTTCCAGGACATTCTCTACCCACTAGAGAGCAGAACTGCCTTGATCATATGTTTCTAAAACTTGACAAAATCAAAAACTCTGCATCTGTGGCGGTACTAAATACAACAATCACAGATCATGCTATGGTCCTCTTAAGCATAACTAGCTCAAACAAATCACAGAAACAGTTATTCAGGAACGTCAGCATCACAGACTTTGAAAAGGCTTATAAATGTCTTATTAGTATAGATATATCTATTTTCGATACATATACACTGCCTGATAGCTTTGCTGGTAAATTGGTGGAAGTGATCAGGGCCTCTCTTCTTTCCAACTCTAAAAGTAAATCCGTTTCTTGCTGCAAAAAAACACTAAGGCCCTGGATTACTACAGGTGCGCTGCGTTGTATAAGACTAAGAAATAAAATGCAACGTCGGACAAGAGTAGATCTTTTCAATGTAATTTTAGTTATTACATATAAGCGCTTCCGTAACTTTTGCTCAAATTTGATTAGAAAGCTTAAGAAACAGTATTACAGGAAACAAATAGAAGACTCTGCAAAAAATCCGAGACATCTTTGGTCGACAATTAACGAACTTACACAGTTTAAAACACCCAAAGCTTCTAACACCCATCTTCTCAATATTACTCCTCACCCTCTTAATTCGCTAAATCGTGTCAACCTATTCTTTATCACCATCGGTAAATGTCTAGCTGAAAATATTTTAACTCAAACTGGATTGCAAGCTGTGACCAGTGGCTGTAGTAATTCTTGGGCTTCTTCGTTTGTCTTATTGGACACCGATCCACAAGAAGTGGATGGTATCCTAATGAGTCTTGACTCTGATAGTGCACCTGGATGGGACGATATACCTACTAAATACTTGAAAATGGCCAGGGATTTTGTAGTTCCCCTGATAAGCCAGTTAGCTAACTTATGTCTTAATACCGGAACATTCCCAAAAGACTTGAAGCGATCCGTAGTTACTCCAGTACACAAGGGTGGGGACGTAAACGATGTCAATAATTATCGACCTATATCTGTGTTGACGTCTATTTCAAAAATATTAGAAAAGTTGATCAATAAGAGGCTGAAAAACTACCTAGATAGATACAACATTTTATCTGATGCACAATATGGATTTAGGAGAGGACGTTCAACGCAAGACGCAATTACAGCACTGACATCTAAGATCGTCAACCGAGTGGATAAGGGTCATAAATGCTTAACAGTATTCTTAGATGTCAAGAAAGCTTTTGACACCGTTTCCGTCCCAATCCTTCTTAAACGTCTGGAAAGCATAGGTATAAGAGGTAAAGCTCTGTCTCTTTTTGAAAGCTATCTCAAAGATAGAAAACAGATGGTTAAAATCAATAACATATTAAGTACTGAGGAATATGTAACTTACGGAGTCCCACAAGGCAGTGTTTTGGGCCCAACCCTCTTCTTAATATACATAAACAATCTCTGTAACATGCAGATTAACGATGGGCAAATTATCTCCTACGCAGATGACACTGCGGTTGTATTCTCAGGAACATCATGGGATGATGTGAAGACTGCTGCTGAGAGAGGCTTGGCAAGGATGGCTGGCTGGCTTAGGGAGAACCTTTTAACCCTTAATACCACTAAATCTAATTATATTTGCTTTTCTCCTAACCAAAGGTCTCAACCTGGGGCAGATTTTGAAATACTTATCCACGTCTGTGAAAACAGCACCATCCAAAACTGTAACTGTGACTGCCAAACCATACAGAAAGTTTTCTCTACAAAGTATTTGGGCGTTATTGTAGACCAAAGACTGTCATGGCACCCCCACATTGAGACTCTCATGAAAAGAATCAGAAAGTTTATTTGGATATTTAAAACCTTACGCCATTTTATGACCGCGCAACTAATTAATAAAATCTATATTGCTCTGGTACAATCCTTAATAACGTATTGTATTCCCATATGGGGTGGAGCCACAAAAATTAAATTCCTTGACCTAGAAAGAGCTCAGCGATCTCTAGTCAAGGTTATGTACTTCAAACCATTTAGGTTCCCTACAACCGAACTCTATAGTGTAAGCAATTTGCTTTCAATTAGGAAGCTTTATATCCTTTTCGTGGTACTATCCCTCCATAAGTCTCTTCCTTTCCACCCAACCACTCAGAACAGAAGGCGCGTAGACATAGTAGCACACACCCCTAGGATTCGAACAGACTTTGCTAGACGACAATATGACACGCAATCCACCTACATATACAACAAATTGAACAGAAGACTATATATATATTCCCTTCTGTTGTATGAATGTAAAAAAACAATTACCAATTGGATAAAAGCTCTAAGTTACGAAGAGACAGAAAATATCTTGGTCAGAATATGCTAAAACACACTACACCTACTCTACCTACATTCTCACGAACACAAGCTCACATATACATATACTCACACACACCTCCCTTGTTATCTACATCCTTACACAGGCGTCACCAACAATCCTACATACATAATTATACATAATACTTCAAACACACACAAACTCTCACAAACCACACTAGAGCTGCTAAACCATTTTTCATTTTTCCATTTTTATTTTCCTATCTTGATTTTATAATTTTTGATTTTGATTTCTTAATTTTAATTTTATTGTAACAAAACTAGTCTCATCATTGTTTAGCTACCATAAATGGGAAGTAGCGAGACAGCTCCAACACAAGTGCATATGTAACTTAAAGGGGCTGCCTCAACCAATGTAAAAATAACAATGTTTTAGAAATGAAATAAATATTTTTGTATTTTGTATTTTTTTTTTTTTTGTATGAATGAATGAAGCTAAATATTTATTTACTTTTGTTTCTTGTCATCTCAATGCTGTGATAGTGATGTTGATAATCGATTATCAACATCAATAGTTCCTACTCAAGTTTTCAGTATTACATAGGAAATTGGAAAAGCTTAAAACGTTTTAAAAATTGAATCATGTTCAGCTTCTTTCATTGCTGACTATACCATTGAAGGACAATAATTCTGATACAAATAACAGGCTTGGGCTTGGTTTATCTGTCAGGCAGAATGACGAGAGTTCCACTCTGGGATCATTCCAAAATTAGCTCGAAACGGCACTAAAAAGCTTTGCGCAATGTTTCCGAAAATTAAAGAATATTGTTAAGATTATAAAAAGAATCAGAAAATTTTAAGAATATCTTTAAAATTATAAAAAAAAAACAAATTGGCCGTACACCAGAATACTCTTACTTTAGAACTGAACAGAAGGGAACAGAAAAGAAGAGAAGAGAGGAAACTGCCAAAATAGCCATCTGACTAAAAAGCACTCAAGTACTTTTGACTTATGACGACTTCTTGGTCTAGCGGTTCGAGTGCCGGACTGCTGATCATGGGGTCGTGGGTTCGATTCCCATAGGACACAAATATTTGTGTGGATAAAACATGAGTATTTGTGTTTGTCTGGGTGTTTCTTATGTATTATAAGTAAGTATTTACAAAAAAGAAAGTATATAAGTATTATATCCATTGTCTAGTACCCATAGTACAAGCTCTGCTTAGTTTGGGATTAGATGGTGTTGTGTAAAATGTCCCAAAAAAAAAAAAAAAAATTATTATATTACTTTATACGGGACCGGCGAAGTTTCAAGGCGGATTTCTTGATTTCCTAAAAAAATAAGTAATTAAACCTTTAAAAAAAAGTGTTTCAACTGTTTTCAGATCTCTATTCCTTGCGATGTCACCACAGTGCGTTGGTGTGTCTGTGCATGAAGGCAAGTCGGCTATGTCTACCGGAGTCGCTAGAACTATTCGCCGCTATCGTTTCTCAATATAGAGGTAATGTGTTTAGTTTATATAATATTGATTTATCGAAATTTTATTACTTACATTCTAATTTACTTTTAAAATTGTATGCGTATGAAAATGTTACATTCTGGTTTTAATATAAATGTCCAGAATGTAACGTTTCATACCATGTTTACTGCAAATAAAGAGTTATCATATCTAATCCAAATTTTTGAATTTTAAGTACTGTAGATCTGTTTTTTTATTTACTTTTATTATTGAAGAAAGAAAGAAGAAAACATTACAACTATTTGCTTTTCCAAAACATTATTTTTAATCTCATTCATTCCCTCGTCAGTCTCATTAGCCTAGTGATTGTAAGGGCGACTGCTACGTTAGAAGTTCTGGGTGCGATTCCCAAGTCAACCAAAATCTTATTGGGTTTTTCTCTGAAATTCTCAGTAGTAGCTCGGACTTTGGCTTTGTGCCCGGATCTCGTCCTCTATAACATGAGCTATGGTATCACTGCAACCTAAGCTAAGACTGCCTCATTAGTCTAGTGGTCCGAGGTTGGTCAGAGGTCCTGGGTTCGATCCCCAGGTCAAAATTCTAATTGAAAATTTATTTATTAGTGTGATTTTTGGTACATTTTACATGAGATCTTTATATTAAATAATTAGTTCCTCAAAAATCTACCTTAAAGGTGTACACTCTTTCACATAATTATTATAAGCAATAGTTGAGCAATCGTAGGGGTCGAGCAAAGTATTATTGGGTTTTTCTATGAAATTCTCAGTAGTAACTCTGAGTCTGGATTTGTGCCCGGTTAATGGCAATAGGCTCGCCCCTATTACATGGGACCTAAAACATACCGGCGAACTGTGGGTGTACATTCGTACACCCATGCCTAACCTATCGGGATATACAGGCGTATGTGTGTATATATGACCGCTAAACCCTGTGGCTACTATGAACTGCAGGATTTGATAAATCAAATCAAATCATTTATTCTTGATAAAGACAGTTTTACAAAACTGAGCCTATCAAGATATTACATTGTGCCATATTTTACTTGTAGATGAAGGTCGTCTACCTCAGGAGCTGATATCAGTGATCAGTGATGGTCTACCTGGACTGTTGGTGCCACCTTCATTGGAACCGGGAAAAGCTGGGTTGCAGTGGGTGAGTAATATTCGTTAACGTTTTGACCGCCACGTCAATAACGAAAATCCGTGTTCTCTGCGCCAAGCGACAAATAATAATTCTAGTATAATCCAATGAGTAAAAAAAAAAACAAGTTTTCTAAAAAAAAGTGGTATTTTTGACTTGCCATGCCGTCGTTGGCGTCGTGAGCAAGTTTTCATTTGACGTCTATACACGTCCGTGGCGGTCAAAAGGTTAATATAGAGAAAAAACGGCAAGCATGCTATTCTATTCTTTAAATTATCGTTAGTTTCTAATCCTACCCGCAGTAAATTTTTTCCTTTCGCTAAAATAAATACTTTTTATTAATAATTAATTATCACTCGCTTATACGGTGAAGGAAAACATCGTGAGGAAACCTGCGTACATTAGAAATTTTTCTCGACAGTTTGTGAAGTCTGTCAACCCACACTAGGCTAGCGTGGTGGACTATAGCCTAATCCCTCTCAATATGAGAGGAGACCTGTGCCCAGCAGTGGGACATTATATGGGTTGATGATGATGATGAAAATAACTATAATCCTAAATAAAGTTATTAAGCAAAGGAAAAAGTGGTCATAGCGTCTGGTGTACCTAATCGTTCGAATCCTGCCCGCGGTCGAATTTTTCCTTTGCTTAATAACTTTAAAATCTTAGCATGGAAAATGCCAAAAAAATACAAAAAGACACTAAGAAGGAGTTTACAAAAAAAGTATTGTCAAAAAATATTTAGTTATTTAACTTTTTTCCACAGTTACAAGTGGTGGGCGCGCTGTGCGAGTCTGCTGAGACACAAGAGCGAGTTCTACAGGAAGTGACGCCGGACGCCTTCGAGGATACACTGTACAGTGTCCTGCAGTACACCTCACAGGTACTGACACTGATATCAGGACTAGGTGTTGGTGCAGGATTGCTCCCGGTTCTTTCTAATTGACTACAAATGACTTCACTTCGTTTAATACTGTTTCATACGTTTATTTTGTAAATTTAATGTTCTTACAATAATATTATGCAGACATATGTACATCTTATGTATTATAAGTATGTATTTACAAAAAAAAGTACTTATATAAGTATTATATCCATTGTCTAGTACCCATAGTACAAGCTCTGCTTAGTTTGGGACTAGATGGTGTAGTGTAAAATGTCCCAAAAATATTATTATTATTTTAACGAATGGTGTCCGGCGGTAAAAGGAAGTAAGTTCTTTAGACAGCTAATAAAACGCCCAATCAGAAGGCAATAGTGTCAAGTTACAGTTCGTAGAAACTAGATGGCGTTAATTGTCACGGTGTCACAAAATTCACTGCTACACTGAGTTATTGACATAGTGCTACGTTGTATTCACGTACTAACAGATGGCGCTGTCCTGAAGACTAGGTTTTAGCCTCGAGTTTGTCCAACTACGTAATAATTGATGAGCCACTTTTCCGCGGTTAACGGGAGATGATATAGTCAT
Source organism: Acronicta alni (assembly GCA_964056405.1). Lineage (NCBI taxonomy): Eukaryota > Metazoa > Arthropoda > Insecta > Lepidoptera > Noctuidae > Acronicta > Acronicta alni. Next base: position 8,461,236 of record OZ043936.1, read on the forward strand.
CACTCGGGATGAAAAGTAAATTAATTAATTATTAATTATTAAAAAAAAAATTATAATAAATATTTGGGATCTTTTAAACAGCACCAATCTAGTCCCAAATAAAGCAAGCTTGTAATGTTGGTATAGGGAATAGATATAATATTTATATCTCTATTTTTTTTGTAAATATATTCTTATAACACCCAGACAAACAAAATTACTTATGTTCATCACATATTCAATCACATCAGTATTTGTATCCTGTTGGAATGATCTCACGACCTCATGATCGGCAGTCCAACACTCGAACTGATAGACCACAGACATTGTCCTCATTACCTACCTTGTGCTCGTATTTTCCGTACTTTTTGACCTTTGGAAAGGCGTTAGGCTAAGCAGATCCGATTCATATCTCGTTAAGAATCAATTAGAAGACCCTAGTAAACAATTGTTTTAAACAGCTCATTAATGGTAAAAAAAATAATGATTTACTGTAAAGTAATCTCATTTGATGGTACGTATATGTTACAGAACGGCGTAGTTGGAGCGGAGGCCTCCCAGCAGGCCGTTGTGGTGGGATGCCGTACGGCGCTGACGTTGGCCCCCGTGGACCGCCACTGGGAGGCCGCACTCGCGCGCATGCTGGCGCACCATCAGGTACGCTCATGTATTGTAGCAAGCATCCCAGCGGCTGTGTCATGGGAGGCCGCACGGCGCTGACGCTGGCCCCCGTGGGCCGCCACTGGGAGTCGCACTCTCGCGCATGCTGGCGCACTGATATACGGTATACGGACAGAAATACGGTATTTTATCACCGTATCAACAAAAAAAAACTTGGATGCATAAAACAACTGACCAAATTAACACAATATAAAAACATATTTTTCGCCCCTGGAGGTTCTCTCTGTTTGCGCCATTTGTTCTCTTTTATTTATTTACTTTTATTTAAATTAATTAATTAAAAATTAAAATGTTTGTGCAGGTTAGAAAACTATTGTGCGTGGGTCTGACGAGTAGCAACGGACCGCGGCGGCGACAAATACTGCAACTAGTCAAACATCACTACTTTCCATCAGACCAAATGAATCAGGTATTTTATTACGATATTATCTCTATAGACACACCAAATATTACAAAAAAAAAACTCCTCTTCGCAACCCAATTTTTGGGTAATACCGATACCCTGAGGATAGACTGGTTGTCAGCGACTGCAACCAGACTTCATTTTCTTTAAATGAAGCAACTCCAATTTAAACATCTAAAGCGAAGACTATTTGACCAATGCGTGTTACAGGCTATGGTTCATACAAGGATAGACTATGGACCATGGTATACTAGGGTCCAGACAAGGATAGACTATGGACCATGGTATACTAGGGTCCAGACAAGGATAGACTATGGACCATGGTATACTAGGGTCCAGACAAGGATAGACTATGGACCATGGTATACTGGGGTCCAGACAAGGATAGACTATGGACCATGGTATACTGGGGTCCAGACGCTTACCACGCAAAGTGCACACGAATTACCAAGCAAATGCTCAAAAATCAATGGAGGGCTTGATGCTCGGTGCCCTTAGAAATAGCATGACCAACGCAGAAATCGGAAGGCGAACTGAAATAAGTCGAGATGGGTATGTATGTCGTAGAGAGGATGGAAGGTGGAGCTGTAAGATTCTCGATTGGCAAACGGTATAAGAATTGTCGGTCGACCCCCGGCTAGATGCAATGGTCTAGTAAAGGTGGGGGAAAAGGGACAAGAGTAGCCCAGAGCAGAAAGTATGGAAGATGCATGAAAAGGTCTTGATTCAACAGTGGATAGCATCGGGCCAGTGAAGAGAATACCTGGTGTTATTCTACCATGGTAATATTCTACTATCGTATTATTCTACCATGGTATTTAGTAGCCGACCGTTACTACGTGTCAAAAGTGTCATTGCAAGTTTTAAAATCGTAAATCTCTTTACAGGTATTCGGTGAGTCTCTCCAAGGTATATCGGAGTCTACGTCGGAGGTGTCATTACGGGAGCAGAGCAGCAATATGGCGGGTGGGAGTGTGGGGAGTGTGGGGAGTGTGGGGAGTGTGGCGCAGTGCGCGGAGGGCGCGTGGTGCGGGGGGCGGCTGGCGCCCGCACAGGAACATGCCCTCGACACGCTCGTCACCGCGCTCACCGACAAACTCAGAGACGGAAAGGTAACATTACATCAGGGACACAGCTCCTGCTTTTACTATGTATCAGAATCAGAGCCGGACCGTGAGTTTAGGGGGCCTTGGGCTAATACTACTTAGTGGCCCACCTAATTACTCAAAGTATAGAAAAAAATGAAACTGTAAAATATTTGATTTATATGTATTTTTTGTACAGCAAGAATTCGGTATATTTTTATCATTTTAGTCACCCGTCATTAACAGAAAGGCCTACGTACCTATTTTACCTAATAATTGTCTACTTTAATCGTTTTTCTATTTTTCATTCATAAATGTTGTTGTTTTCCTTTTTTGGGGGTATGTTATACAGCGTTACTACGGTTCTTAAATATTGTGAATGGACTCGTTATAGGGTCCCATTTTTAACCTCCTTTCGGCTTTACGGGTAGTTTTGTAACACTCTGTATTTTAATGTAATATTAACAAAAAAAAAAATTTTTAACTGGCAATTTAATGACATAATAACAAGTACATTGCGAAGTCGGGGCGGGGGGTCTAGTGTGGATTTAAAACGGCCTATTATAATCATTTTATACTTTCATTAAACCGTCGTATTTTATTTTTTTCAGATATCCGACATCGCAACGTCGAGCGTAATGGAGCTCTACGGGTATAAGATGACGTGCTTAGAACAAAGGCTCCACTCACACTCCGTAGCCTTACAGGTATATGTAATATGTAATAAACTAAGCTGATCAAACAATCTGCAAGATTAAGCTGCGCTAGCCGCGGGCTGGCTGTGGATGGGTGACCATGCTTAACACATTGAGACCCCTCCGTGCCTCGGAGAAGAGCATGTAAAGCTGGTTGTCATACGAACACCCAAAGCCAAAAAGCCTGACAACCAGTCTATTCTCATGGTATCGGTATTACCCAAAAGTTGGGTTACGAAGGTCTGATGGCAGTCGCTTCGTGTAAAATACTGATATTCAGCCGCATCAGGTTAGACTGGAAGCCGACCCCAATATAGTTGAGAAAAAGCAATGAGAAAGAAGATCGAGACCCCTCCGTGTCTCTCAAAGCACATATAACCGTCGATCCCGGTTGCCATACGAACATAAATATGGCAATTAAAATATAACTTGTAGTTGTCTTGCATAAAGTGTCCCTTAAGTATTTTAAGTAAATTTAAAGTCTGTTACTAACCGTGAAAACCTGTACTTGGCTTTGACACTTAAAGTTTTTCTTTCTTATTCCATTTTATAGCTGTTGGTTTTCCAAAATAAAATAAATAAATAAATTCTGAGTACCACTTCACAAGCCCAAAAAGTCTGACAACAAGTCTATACTCAGGATGTTGGCATTTTCGAGAATTTCATTACAGAGATCTACAGGAGCCACATCTGAGGGTCTACTCCCTATGTCCGTCAACGAAGTTACGAGCCGTTCGAAAGTTCTCCGGAATTTCGGAGTCCGATAATACAAGTGTCAAATTCATTTTTTCTAACGGGTAAAAACACATCGGGAGTAGAGACAACTGTGAAATTGTGTTGTCATTCATTCTTAGTTCGGGCCCCGAACGAATCATCCATCCGTAGGTGATACGGAGTAGGAAACGTCCGTAACTTAAGTCGAAACTACGGAATTCGTGCTTAGGGAGTACACCCCCTGGTTAGACTGGAAACCGACCCCAACAAAAAAATATTATTTTACCTAATTTACTGTAAATAAGTCATTGGGATTGCATAAATAAATAAATAAAATATAAACACGTATTTAAATAAATTTCATGTAAGTAAAAAGATTGGGCCACCGAAATATCGAACATAGTGGCCTGGAAAGAGGGAGTCGTTTGCCCAGCAGTGGGACAAACTGGGCTAGAAAAATAAATAAATAAAATTATATTGATTTCTGACCATGGACCCTGTAAAGGGTCCGAAACGGATTAATAATATCAATATAACGCGATAAAATCCGTAAAAAGTAGTTTTATTTCAACATAAAATATTATTTAAATTGTTACTAACATTAAAATATGGATTGCCTGAAATAAATGATTATTATTATTATTACAGGGTGCCAGCGAGCATATGGCGTCGCTACAACATGCGCTCGCCATGCTACAAGCGACCAACTCATCGCAACAAGATGTACTGTACACTACACAGATGCAAAACGAAAGGTGCGCATTGGGTACAGTCACGAGCATAAATATGTATATACCCTTAGCGAAATTCTAAAGCGAAGTATTCAATTCCTCAAAGATTCCATCGTCATTTTGCGAAAAAATCATTTTCGAAAATTGTTTCAACGATTAAGACACCGCTACGGTTTTAATTACGTGAATTGGGCTACTGAACGATCGCACGTAGCAATAAAAATGTAATCGATGTGACGTAACAGGTGAATGTACTCAATAGCGTCCGTTATCTTTTCTTACAAAATATCGGTCAATGATCGGAATAGAACGCAAAATTTTACCAGCAATGTATGAGCATCGGTGGTTCAGTGGTAGAATGCTCGCCTGCCACGCGGGCGGCCCGGGTTCGATTCCCGGCCGATGCATATACTTTTTGCATTTTTTTAAATATTTTCTATTATTTTTATGTATTTTTCTTTGGTTTTAACCGACTTTGAAAAAGTAGGAGGTTCTCAATTCGAGTATGTTTTTTGTGTGTGTACAACCTAATCTTCGTGATTTCGATTGGAATTCGCTATTTCTTTATTTTATTTGATAGAATATTATTTCCTAGTTTGTCCAATATACATTTTTGGTGGGTTTGAAAGTTTCTGAAGATAAATGACGAAATATCAGTCAAGTCAGTCTTCGTTTTTATTTTTTATTGAAAACTAGCTTCTGCCCGCGACTTTGTCCGCGTGAAAAGTTACTTTTAATTCCGTTGTAATTTGGCTAATTAACTCAAAATCGTTAAAAATTATAGCCTATACGTTATTCTGATCTATAAATAATAATACTGTAAAGTTTCATCAAAATCCGTTCAGTAGTTTGTGTGAAAGGGTAACAAACATCCATCCATCCTCACAAACTTTCACGTTTATGATATTTGTAGGAAAGGAATTCGTAGGATAGGAAGTAGGATTCTGTCGAAGCTTTAGTGCACACTTGGTGACTATGCCAGCCTCATAAGGTCCCTCTTATGCTAAGTTATCTAAACATACGCAAATATTCCGCCGATCTGGTATCGTCGTGCGACGGGTTGTTGAGCTCCCTCTAATATCTATGGTCGATCCACACAATGACTGATGCCTGCGTGCCGTCGGCTGGAATTAGCCTACTCAAAGCCGCTGTGGCTCTTTCTTCAAAAGGCCATTTCAGACATTACCCTACATTATGAAACTCACATATTTGATATTATTATGTCTGGACTTTAAAAGAGACCATGATTCTCTGAGTTTGTTTCGGTGTTTCTTCTCAGAGGTCGTCAGTTAGGAAATGCCGGCGCCTTCTAGCATAAAAAAAATCAAAGCATTGACTTGTAAAAGTGTCTTTAAAAGATCTATTTACAGAAAATAATAATATCATTTCATTTCATATCATTTCATAAATGTTTGGAAAATAATATTCCTCTCGACCAGCCTCTAAATAAAAGACATAGTTTATATTACTATTTTTATTTTTTAACCTTTTGAACGCCACAGACGTCAAACTTGCTCACGACGCCAACGACGGCATGGCACGTCAAAAATACAACTTTTTTTTTTAGTTCAAAATAAATACCTATACAAAAATTTTTTGTTCTTTTTTTTTTACTTATAATTAGACTATACTAGAATTTGTCGCTTGACGTAGAGAACACGGATTTTCGTTATTGACGTGGCGGTCAAAAAGTTAATGCTAGATGTGTAGTTTTTAATTAGTACTAGTTGTCATTGTTAATGAGTATTATAACCTTAAAAAACTAACTTGAACTACGAGAATCTTGACATTTTTCAGGCACAAGAAGACAATAGAGGATCTCCACAAACAACTAGAAGATGCAGAGACAACGTTGCGTGGTTTCAGAGCGAAACTGGCCGCTGAGAAACTAGACAAAGAAAACCAAAAAGAGAATCTGCATAAGGAGTTCCGTGCACAAATGGCGGTATGTATCGCCTTCTCTAATTATCATTTTTTTTTTAATTTTCAGTTTGCAGTTACGGACAACATTTGAAAGAAATAATGTTTAAAAAATAAATGTAAAGAATGGTTCTTTTGTATGATTTTAAAGATAAAGGGGATAGAACCGATATATCGACCCGCCCATTTTGTTTTTTTTTTTTTCAAACAGTAATAATAATAAACAACTTGAGAACTGTTATTTGGATACAGTCTATGGTCACTTAGTAAGGCTATTTTTAATTATTGTCGTTATATGTCGATCATATCATCTTACTGCCATGTTACCGACATTTTTTATATATGTATATTCGTTTATGTGTCCTCTACCCATACATATCACTCTCATTGCGCGACGCGATTTCGAAAAGAAAAAACAGAATGCCGCCGCGTCCGATATGATCTGATATGTTTGTTTTTTTTTTTATATTTTTTTTACTCTTGAAATATTACCTACTTCCGAATGTATCACCCATTACTAAAAATACTCAGATTCTCGAGGTTTCTTTCAGACGTCGTGAGTTACACAATCCGTAAAAATTATTACAATAATTATGTTCGCGGAAGGCCTAGACGAAGATGGCGGGATGAACATGACTTTTTCTGGAAGGATTGGCCCAAAATAGTCTTGAACCGTGAGGAATGGAACGAGGGTAGGGGGCCTTTGCCCTGCAGTGGGACGACAACGGCTAATATAATAATAATAATAATGATTATGTTCGCAGACAAATGATTATATGTATGTTCGCAGGGTCTAGAAACCGAAATGAAATTGCGCGAGAGAGAGTTTGAAGATCGTTTGAAAGCCGCTGAAGTTGAAAACAGAGGAATACAAAAGAAATTAGAACAACAGGTACGTCTTATTAATAAACTAGCGTCCCGCCCCGACTTCGCACGGGTACAAAGTATGAGCCTTTTCCTCAACAAATATTTGTAGTCATGAAACCATATACTGTCCCACTACTGGGCACGGGTCTCCTCTCAAAGAATAAGAGGCATTAGGCCATATTAGGGATCGGTCCACCACTCTGGCCTAGTGCGGGTTGGCAGACTTCACACGCCGTCGAGAAAATCTCTAAGGTATGCAGGTTTCCTCACGATGTTTTCCTTCACCGTTTAAGCGAGTGATCATTAATTATTAATACAACTATGATTTTAAAGTTATTTAGAAAAGGAAAAATACGACCGCGGGCAGGATTCGAACCTGCGTCTTCTGGTTAGGTACACCAGACGCTATGACCACTAAGCCACCGCGATACCTACCCGTCATGTCGAATTTTTCCTTCACATACTGAATTTACGTCTTTATGGTGACGTCAGTAACACCTATTGAAAAGCAAGTTTTTTGCTTTTCAACCGACACGACTTACTTTACAGTTAGTTTAATGTCGAACGATGCCACCTTACCTTCTAACTATCTTTTTGTATATTTTTGGCATTTTCCATGCTAAGACTAACTAAAGTTATTTAGAAAACAACTATGATTTCGAAAAATCAGAGGTGCGTGCCTTGGATTCGACCTTGAGAGCTTCGACTTAGCAGTCCAATGGTCATACCACTAGAATATAACTGTTTCGCTACAATATTTGTAGTGCCCTTGGGAAATCGACGATTCTAAGCTTATTGAAGTGAGAATACCTGACGTTGTTTAATTATTGCTTATTCTTTAGATGAGTAAAAACAGCGAGTTGGCGGGCGTGCTGATAAAGTTTGAGGAGCGAGTGAAGCAACGGGACAAACGACTGGAAGAGGCCGCGAACAACGACGCCTCGCTGCGGAGGGAGATCGAGCAGAGAGACACGGTACATATACAGGAAGAGTTTTTATCACGTTCCAAAATTTTTCTAGTAAATAGGTATCTTTCAGACTACATTTTCGAAAAAAAAAAATTGGTTACCGGTAAAATTTTCAAAATAAAATATTCTATCCGCAACGGTCCTAAGCCCGTGAAAGTCTGATGTTTTTGTTTTTTTTTATTTATGTTTTGATTGTTAATAATGATTGGGGGCGTGGCAAGGCGCGCGAGTGAGTGCGGTCAGTGACGTCAGAGGTCGACGCGCGCATATTGTTACGCGTACCTATTTTGTTATTTTCAATAAAGATCTTACTATTAAAATTTGGAACGTGATAAAAAATTCTTCCTGTATTTGTAGATTTACTTTTGTCCTATACATATATACAGAGGCCACAGATCATGCTACCACAATCTGTAAAATTCCTTTGATTGATTTTGAACTTTAATCCAAAACAATAAGGGTCATATACAGTCATATTCAATTGGGAAGATTTGTCAGTTTTGGTTAGTTTGACCCGCTGCCGTCAATATGTTTTGTACAAACGCTTTTTAAAAACTGACGCAATAGTTGAAATAGTTCTTTGATGTCAGTTCTTCACCTTTTATATAAAATTATTATCCCTACTAATATTATGAATGCAAAAGTAACTCTGTCTGTCTGTTACGCTTTCACGTCTAAACCGCTGATCAGATTTTGATGAAATTTGATACAAAGATAGATTACACATTGGAGAAAGATAGGCTTTTGTTTAAAAAACCTGAAATACGCATGAAGTCGCGTGCACAAGCTAGTAACTAATAAAATCTTTGCAGCATGAAACATTATACAAATTTTATATAATTGAACAGTATTGTAAAATAGATTTTTTACGAAAAACTTTTTCTAAATGGTAATTTTGAAATACTCGATAAAATGTATCTTATTTTTGTAAAAGGCTTGGCTGCATACAAACTTCGCATTATTTTGTAGCCAAAATTTGACCGAAATATGAAAATATAAATATAACCAATATTTGATTACAGACTATAAAGCAACTAGAAAAAACGGTGCTAGAGCGAGAAAATAGGCTGTACCAGCTGACGACACAACTGGAGGAGATGAAACGCGTGCAGGAGATGGTAGCCAAGCTGATGAGCAAGAGCACTTCCAACAGCATGGCGAGCTAACATTAGGTACCTATTTATATAAACTAGTGGTCCCATGGTGGCCGAAATTCGACCTTTTTAGTTTTAATGTTACAGAGGCTCTTTCTTCGTATTTAAAAACCAATTGACGTATTCACATTATTTAAATGTGTTTGACATTGACAGCGCGAACGTAAACAATGAATATTTTATTTTATTGAATTTAAAGAATTTGTAATATTTATTGTATAAAAATTTTAGCTTTCTGCACTTCTTCTCCATGTAATTTTTAACTATGCCAAATCTCACACTCCTCCGTGCGCGCAATATTCTTTAAAAGGGGTACAAAGTTTTCACTTCACGTATTAATATATATAAATAAATAAATATATATTTGAGGCATTTCACACATCATGATAATAAAAGCAGCGATAGCCTAGTGGTATGACCATTGGACTGCCAAGTCGAAGGTCTCGAGTTCGAACCCAAGGCACGCACCTCTGACTTTTCGAATTCATGTGCGTATTAATAATTAATTATCACTCGCTTAAACGGTGAAGGAAAACATCGTGAGGAAACCTGCATACCTTAGATATTTTTCTCGACGGTTTGTGAAGTCTGCCAACCCGCACTAGGCTAGCGTGGTGGACTATAGCCTAATCCCTCTCAATATGACAGGAGACCCGTGCCCAGCAGTGGGACAGTATATGGGTTGATGATGACACATCATGATCTTGTCCCAAACTAAACAGAGCTTGCACTATGTGTATAATACAATGCATATAATACTTATATCCATAATATGAGCTTAGGTGAGCAAGGTTGGCAGTGCTCCGCGAGGAAACGTTGTGTTGGCAGTGCTCCGCGAGGAAACGTTGTGTTGGCAGTGCTTTGATTTTGACCCTTATACTGCCAACCCAACTATTCTTTTTTCGTTTTACAGGGTCAAAAATAACTTTAAAATCTTAGCATGGAAAATGCCAAATAATAGAAAAAGATAGGTGACGCAACTACAAACCTGTATAAATAATTGGAGGAGATTTTAATGATTAAATAACAATTGTATCTTTCAGGTCACCGGTCACAGAGCACAGATCTCAGAGCGCCGCGGCCCTGCATCTTGACTATATTTTATACTGATATTCTCCACATCATGATAGATTTTAATACTATTTTACAAATATATTTTTCATATTGAGTATATGAATGAGCTCATGAATGGAATGTGAATGGAAATTGATAATTTTTATTGTATAGTTTAATTTAGTGTCGGACTAATAAAATTATGAACGTATTACAATGGTGTTTTATTGAAGGATATTTTCTGGTTTTTTTTAGCATTTTCCATGCTAAGATTTTAAAGTTTTTTAGCAAAGAAAATATAAAAAATAGGTGTTACTGACGTCACCATAAAGACGTAAATTCAGAATGTGAAGGCAAGATTCGACATGACGGGTAGGTATCGCGGTGCTTTGTGGTCATAGCGTCTGGTGTACCTAACCAGAAGACGCAGGTTCGAATCCTGCCCGCGATCGGATATTTTGTGGTAGAGATTTTTTACTATACTAAGTTTTTATGAAAAACAAACCTAAAATATAAAATAAATATTCTTGTGCAATGTTACACAGGTAGTCCCAAACTAAGCAAGAGCTTGTAGTATGGGTACTAGACAATGGATATTATACTTATATATTTTTTTTTGTAAATACTTATAATATATAAGAAACACCCAGACAAACACAAACACTTATGTTATAACCACACAAATATTTTTGTCCTGTGGGAATCGAATCCACGATCCCGTGATCAGCAGTGCGACACTCGAACCACTAGACCACAGTCGTCATCAAATATATTTGTAAAGTACTTTTAAAAGTATACTTTTATACTCGTTTATAGTTATATTACCTCTCACATCTACCATTGCAGTGCATCTACCATGATCGTCTCTGCATCACCTAAAGGTTGTCTGGTAGAAAATGCCATTAAGACCGCCTTTGTACACTTTATAAATAAACCTGACTGGATAAAGGAATTGGATTGCGAAGGTATGAAAGCCATCGCTTCGTGTAAAATACTTATATTCAGCCACATCTGGCAAGATAACGCCAACATTTGGCTAGAATGATGATTATTCACTTATAATGAAAATTAATACATAATGGTTGTGTAATTTTTTTTGGGTGCTAATTAAATAGACGCCGTAGAAAAAGTTACGCCGTCCTAATTGGTGGGGTTCTTCAAAAAGGTCAGGTGCGTAGTATTCGCAACCGGCGTGTGTCTATGACAAGATGTATGTATGTGGTCGAAGCAAAAGAAGTATGCAAGAATCGTAGCAAGAGGCGTGAGTGTATATATGTACGTATGTAGCTGTAATGCAACGAATAGCTATCACAATAGACCGACTGCGCAGTGATGCTACAACCGCATTAAAATAATAGTCTCTATCTACCAAATATAATTTAGGATGCATTGTGACGACCTCTGTGGTCTAGCGGTTCGAGTGCCGGACTGCTGATCATGGGGTCGTGGGTTCGATTCCCACAGGACACAAATATTTGTGTGGATAAAACATGAGTATTTGTGTTTGTCTGGGTGTTTCCTATGTATATTTATAAGTATGTATTTACAACAAAAAAAAGTATATAATATATACTTTAATGGACAATGGATATAATACATATTATGTATTATATCCATTGTCTAGTACCCTTATCTTTATCCTTGTCTTGTACATAGTACAAGCTCTGCTTAGTTTGGGACACTAGATGGTGTTGTGTAAAATGTCCCAAAAATATTATATATAAATATATTATATTATATATAAAATATTATTATATATATTATTCGCATGTATGGATTTGTGATGAGATGCATGACCGATTTTAAACGTACTCACACCTACTCGTACATTCATTTATACAAATCTTTGGTTAGATCACAGTTAGAGTACGCTGTAATGGTTTGGAATCCCTTGTACAAAAAATATATAGAAAATATTGAAATCGTTCAACATAAATTCCTTAAAGCTACACATTATCGTTGCTTCCGAAAAAGAACATCCTACGTTAATTTGTTGAAATATTATAAACTGAGTACATTAAGTGACAGACGCACTTTTTTGGAGACTAAGTTTCTTTATGACTTGTGTAATAACAAATATGATTGCTCAGAGCTTACAAACAAATTGTGTTATATAGTTCCTAGAACTGTTATGCGGCGTGGGGTGCGTGGGCGGCCGCTTTTTGCAGTGTCTTCTCATCGCACCAATGCGGGTGCCCGCGCACCTCTACGTCGTCTAGCAACTAATTATAATACCCTTTTTTCCGAATTAGATTTATTTTCTTTGTCAGCTAACAAGATCCGCATTGATCTACATAAAATGATCAACAATGGACAATACTTAACATTAAACTCAAACAACCATTTTTAGTATTATAATAAGAACAAGATTTATTATTTGTTTGATTAGTTAATTAGTAATGTTGCACTCGTGCTCTTCCAAATTCCAATTTGAACATGTAATATGTGGATAACGTAGTTAGTTACGCACTGATATACCTTATTTGTAAGCCATTGTTAATCATATATAGTGTGTAATTGTTGGTTTTCCTTAATAAATAAAATAAAATATTTCTTGTTCAAAAACAAAACAAACTCATTCGTCACAACACTACAGTTAAATGCCTTCAGCAAAACATCACCACACAACTTTCATTATCTCGCTAAAATCGCTGAAAATTAAGTGAAGATTGCGCGCGAATCAGAGTGATGACGTCACAAATGTTCCGGCGGGGGTATTGCGAGCTGACCTTGAACTAGCGAGACGAGCTACAGTGCTTAGGGACGATTCACACTTCCGCTGAGAGACGAAATAATTTGGACGTTTGGATTTTTTATTCCCGAAACAACAGTTACATTTTTCTATACCACTAATGTGGCAAACAAGCATGCGGCCCAACTGATGGTAAGCGGTTACCGTAGCCTATAGACGCTTCTGACACTGCGCGTTGTCAACCCTTTATAACGAAAGAGGAATAGTTAGGTTGGCAGTATAAGCGTCAAAGTCCCCCCACTGCCAACACAACATATCCTAGTGGAGCACTGGCAATCTTGCTCACCGTAAGGAACACAATACAGCTCAAAGCAGTGTTATTTCACTTCGATTTTCTGCAAGGCGGAGGTACTTCTCCAGTCGGGCAGCTCCAATTTGAGTGGAATTACTCCCACTATGCCCTACCTCTCTTATTTGTGCCTGGTTAACCGATTGTTGTGAACCTATTGAGGTTCGCCCCCTATTACATGGAACCTAAACATATTGGCGAACTGTGGGACATTGGTACACCTCTGCCTAACCCTCCAGGGAATACAGGCGTGATGGTATGCTTAAAAATTATACGACAGTGAAATATGAACAGACCTTAACTCAGCCGAATTCAGACAGACGGGGTAGACATGTTCTTTGTTCTGAACAGTCACTACCAAAAATACTTTTTAGAATTTATTTCACATTCCACCACGAGCGATCGAGAATGTACCTAGGTCGAAACCAAATAGAGCGGGCATTGGGATCCCAATTTGTTTTCTCTCTTTGAATATGACAGGGACAGAAAGACTTGGGCAGACTGATTTGTTTCTAGGAAACAAAATTATATATTGAACGCAAATATTATATATTGAAACTAGCGACCCGCCCCCGCTTCGCACGGGTGCAATGTACTAATAAAATACATGTATTATACATATAAACCTTCCTCTTCAATCACTCTATCTATTAATAAAAACCGCATCAAAATCCGTTGCGTAGTTTTAAAGATTTAAGCATACATAGGGATATAGGGACAGAGAAAGCGACTTTGTTTTATACTATGTAGTGATAAAACTACTTCTCTAAGTCGTCGGGATAATAATATCAATATAACGCGAAAAAATCCGTAAAACAATACATAGTTTTATTTCGATTTAGTTCGTATTCAGTATCTTGAGGTGATAATTTCTAAGTCACAATGTGGTGTAGGTTCTACTTGAAAGATACATATGAGACTTATTTTATTTGTAAAAACATTGGTGTAGTACAAAGAACTAACAATACTTGGTGTCAAAAATTGGTATATGGGCCTATGTAGGTAGAAGGATTAGCCAATAGTCCACCACGCTAGATAATGCGATGTTGCCAGACTCGCACGAGGTCAAGACATTTTCTAATGATTTCGAAAAGTCAAAGGAAATTGTTTAAAAATAGGCAAAGAAACGGCAGGGGTAAATCAAAACGCTGAACTAAAAAAAACTGTTCTCACTTATACCTAAACATGATTGTCAACATTCACTCTTTTCCCCGAACACTCTTTCATCGTCCCAGGTCACATAGCTGGTTATTCAGAGAGGCTGTGTCACGGACACCTACGATATAACAGCACACCCTTCACCAAGGTCGCCGGGAATAGCCGCGAGGTCGACCCGTTGAAAGCGAAAGGCTAATTTCGGTCAACATGCTATTGCTATACATTGGTAAAATGTTTTGAAAGGTCTGTTAATTTTAGAGAGATTAGAGGTATTATGTTAATTTCTGACATTTACGCGAATATTGAAGCAGTGATACCCTAATTGTACGACCATTGGACTGCCAAGTGAAAGGTTTCGAGGTCGAATCCAAGGGACGTACCTCTGACTTTTCAAATTCATGTACGTATTAATGATTAATTAACTCGCTTAAACGGTGAAGGAAAACATCGTGAGGAACCCTGCACGCCTTAGAGAATTTTATCAACGGTGTGTGAAGTCTGCCAACCCGCACTAGGCCAGCGTGGTGGTCTATAGCCTAATCCCTCTCAATCAGAGAGGAGACCCGTGCCCAGCAGTGGGACAGTATATTATATGGGTTGATGATAGAATATTAGGCATTGATTTAAACTGTATTTTACGGGTTTTATTGTGTCCATGATCACGGGTAGACTCTTTATATCCTTAGAGGTATTAGTTAAATTGTCATAATATACTTTGTTGTCAGTTGAAAGCGCGACATAGCTGTTAATTACATTATTTATTTATATTCAATCCGTGCCTCAGAGAGCACGTAAAGAGGTCGGCCCCGGTTGTCATACGAACACCTATGACAATCTATTGATTTCTGACATTTACGCGAATGTTATACATTGAAATAAAACTACTTTTTACGGATTTTATCGCGTATATTAATAATATCAATAATGGGATTAATAATATCAATGTACGCCATAAAATCCGTAAAAAGTAGTTTTATTTCTACCTATGACAATCGTAGAAAATTCATCCTCAGGGTATCGGTATTTAAAAATTGGGTTGCGGAGGTCTGATGGCAGTCGCTTCGGAAGACTGGAAGACGATCCCAATATTTTTGGGAAAAGGCTCGAAGAAAGAAGAATCTGTGGGGGACTGCTGAGCAAGAAGATGTGGTTTCGACTCCCGGGTAGAGCAGTGTTATTCGATTTTTCTAAATTCCCCGACAAAAATCCAAACTCCGAGCTGCTGCTCGGAGTTTGGATTTTTGTTTGTCCTATTAATGGAAATGGCTAATGGCTGTTTATATGGTGCAGTAAATTTATAAGTCAATCGACGTTTCATATTTTTTTAATAATTAGTACAATGTAAGTATCTGAATTACTTACCTTCTTTCAGCTTGCCGTCTTCATACACAACACTATGCACTTTAAAACACAAGTAACACTAATGTTCAACTCACTAAATGGCCTAGGAACTATTTGTTAAGAATGAGAAAGAAATTACAATAAACTTACTAAAATAATACTTACATATTTACAAAATATACATACTTACCTATACCAAAACAAAAAATTAAAGAAAAATAAAAACGCTAGAAAGCGTCAAAGTATTCCTCGGCATCGCTGTCGTCCGGCAACGTGCCCAGGAGACTGGCTGCATTACCACGTTGAATGGCAATGCTTATGCGTTCCGCTAGAAACAAGCCAGCCCTCTGTTCACGCGAAGAGTCGACCAGTCTCCTTGATATTTCCTTGAAAAGGAGACGGGCACTCGGGCCCCACGACCCGAGCGTTTCGACCCCAAATGGCTAAAAAATATAGTTACCAGATAGGTTACTATATTTGCGCCGTTTGAGAGTCTCTGCTGCAGCAGCAGCAGCGCCAGCGCAGCCAGCTGAGCTTGGAAGATGGGATGGAGCAAGGGTGTCAACACAAGTTGCATCCCACACCAGAGGCCTACCCATCTTCCAGGACAAAAGCGACATACCATCTGGTCTCTTCCCATCGTCTCGTACCAAGCCGTTAGGTTCTAAAACAGCTGGTACGCCGGCGGTGGCAAGAGCACGACGAAGAATGTCGTTAATGCTGGCATGTCGCGCTATGCGGCCTGCACTCCTGCAGCACGACAGGCCATGATATCCGAGGCTATCAACTGATTCGCCACAATGACAGCGATGCGGAGCAACACAAGGAGCACCCAGACGTAGGCATGTACCGAGCCGAAGAACTAGCCTAGGAACTAGATTATTGATTTACACCAACATTTTACGTCGTTTCGCTTCGACATTATCTTATGTACTGTGTATTGTACGAAAAGTGGGTAGTCGTTTACTTATATTTATTCTTTACTTGGGTAGATACCAACATGTTTCTGACAAGCATGTGATAGAATATGTAGGTAGATATCTCTCGGTTATTTTATTATGTATTTCTGTAATGTTTTACTTTAAAGTATACGTAGGTACTATAAACTTTAAAATTTAACCATTAAATTATGATAACAAACCTTTGTGGTAACTGTGGCTATGCTGCAAGTTCAAAAATAGAATTTGTGTTAATGCGCGCGTTTTGATCACGCTTGTGTTTATCTTTCTTAAATTGAAAAAAAATTAATTTAATTAATTTCTTAAATTAAGGGTTAATTAGGTCATTACTTATTGAATATTATTTTGAATAAAATCTCCATAAATCTTAAAAATAATAACTTCAAAAATTTAAACAAGTATGTGAGTATTTATATTAAATATATAATAATAATAAAAGTATATAAGTACGACTTAGTAAAAGTAAGTATGCACCGAATCTAAGAGAGGAATCTCTAATTTATTTTCAGATATTAAATGTTTATAATAATAATAACCATAATGTCAGTGGAACCGCCGAGAGGGGACGCCCTAGAAAAACTTATACCGACCTTATTGGTGAGGTTCTTCAAAAAGGTCAGGTGCGTAGGTCTCGCAACCGGCGTGATGTATGACAAGATGTATGAACATTCATACATCTTGTCATACTTTCGATAGAAGTATGCAAGTATCGTAGCAAGTGGCGTTCTTTAGTTTCTGCCTACCCCTATGGGAAAAAGTCGTGAGTGTGGCATAGACCTATAGAAAAACTCTCCAGTCGTCTGGCGCTGAGCTCCAATATACCGAATAAGTTTTTATTTATAAGCATATATTTTTATGTCAGTACTCAGTAGCGGTGATACTGATACATTCTTCTCGTTAAGTAGTGATGATGAAAGCTTTGCAAGTATTCCATCTCTGTCTCATACTCTTGATACCACTTTTTCAGATGTGCCAAAGAATTTTAATGTTGTCCACATAAACGCTCAGAGTATTCCGGCTCATTTCCCCGATATGCTGGACAGTTTTGACTGTAAGAATATCCATGCCATCCTTGTCTCGGAGTCGTGGCTAAAACCTTGTCTTCCTTCGTCCTCTTATTCTCTACCAGGCTTTCAGCTCATTAGGAATGATCGTGCGGTTGGTGGTGGTGGTGGTGTGGCCATTTATCTACGTACTTATATTCCTTATACTATTGTAAATATGTCAACACAGCCTCCTCCGCTGAACGCCGGCGAACATCTTTTTCTGGATGTTGAACTCCACCACAAAAAGGTCCTCCTTGGTGTTTATTACTGTCCTTCTTTACGTATTAATTTCTTCTCCTCCTTTGAAAAGATCTTGGAATCTCTACTGCCTTCTTACAGTCACACCATCATCATGGGTGATTTTAACACCTGTCTCCTTAAAGATGATTACCGTTCTTCTTCTTTCCGTCATGTGACTGAATCCTGTAATCTTTCCATCCTTGACCTCGGTGCTTCACATCATTTCCCTAACTCTATTCCTTCACTTCTTGACCTTATCTTGGTTTCATCTTCGCTTCATGTCGCTAAGCATGGTCAATGTGCAGCAGACAACTTTTCCTATCACGACCTGATTTATCTCTCTTACAAAATTCGCCCACCTAAGGCAAAATCTAAAACTCTTCTTCTTCGCAATTTCGGTGGTATGAATCTTGATCGTCTTCGAGACGATGCTAATAACATAGACTGGGCTCCTGTGCTTGCATCCACATCGGTTGGTGAGCAGGTCGACCTGCTTACGGACAATTTGATCAAGCTCTATGATCAGCATGCTCCTATTCGAGCTGTTAAAATTAAACACCTCCCATCACCTTGGCTTACTGATGAAATTAAAACTTTAATGTGTAAGAAAGCTATGGCAAAATCGAGATACAAAACTAGGCCTTCGGATCACAGTTGGGAAAAATTTGTATCCATTAGAAATCACTGCAATAAGGTGTGTAGGAATGCACAACGCCAACATATCCATAAGTCCGTTCAAAACGGTGATCCAGCTAAAGTATGGAAATTTCTCAAATCAGTAGGGGTCGGGAAATCACAGCATGACACTATTCCTAAAGACTTAGATATTAATTCACTTAACAAGCATTTTTCTTCTGCGGCCGACTTTGATCAGACTACTAAAGCTCATACACTTAATTATCTTTCTAATCTCCCGACTCCCGATATTTCGTCTTTTGTCTTTAATCAATTCACCGCTTGTGATGTTAAAAGGAGCATCATTTCGATTACATCCAATGCTGTTGGATGTGACTGTATCAGCCGTAATATGATCATTCCTATCCTTGATGAAATCCTTCCTGTTATCGTCCATATCCTGAATTACTCTGTAACCAGTAGTACCTTTCCAAATGCTTGGAAGGTTGCTCACATCATTCCTCTACCCAAAAAGTCGAATCCCTCATCCTTATCCGATTTTCGTCCCATTTCTATATTACCATTCCTGTCCAAAGTCCTTGAAGGCTTAATTCATCAGCAACTTAGCTATTTCCTCTCCAAAAATGGCCTCCTGAATCCCCTCCAATCTGGTTTCCGTCCGGGACACAGTACCACCTCAGCCCTTGTTAATATTACGGATGATATAAGATCAGGCATGGAGAACGGCAAATTAACAGTTCTTGTACTATTAGATTTTACCAATGCCTTCAATACTGTTGATTTTGATATTTTGATTGGTATACTTCGCTCTTTTAACATATCTCCATCGGTGAATGATTGGTTTCATAGTTACCTGTCTGGTCGCCGACAGCGAATTTGTATCGAAGACTCCTATTCTTCTTGGTGCAACACGTCTGCCGGTGTGCCTCAGGGTGGCGTTCTCTCCCCACTTCTTTTCGCAATTTTTATAAATTCAATCTCTCATACACTAGCTTCCTCTTACCACCTTTATGCTGATGATCTTCAAATTTACAATCAAGCGCCACTTGATAAGTTGTCAGAAGCCATCGACGTCATTAATTTAGATCTTGCTCGCCTAGGTGACTGGAGTACAAAGTTTGGTCTGAAGATCAATCCCTTAAAAACCCAAGTAACCGTTGTTGGAAGTTCCCGGACGGTGTCCAGGATTGATTGGTCGATACTTCCACAGGTCTCTTTTAATAACGTTCCAATTCCTATTACCGATAAAGTCAAGAACTTGGGAATATATATTGATAGGACACTTTCTTGGAATGCGCAACTGCAGGAAGTTAGCCGTAAGATGTTTGCAGCGGTTGGCTCCTTGAGACGCCTTAGAAATTTTCTTCCTATTACCACCAAAATTGCACTTGCTCAATCTCTTCTCCTTCCTATCCTAGACTACGCTGATGCCAGCTATCTTGATCTTACCGAAGAGCAGTTTGATAAACTTGAGTGACTCCAAAACTTATGCATCAGATTTATATTTGGTTTGCGCAAATATGATCACGTTTCTGAATTTCGTGCTAAGCTCAAATGGCTGCCTATCCGCCTTCGCCGGAATGCTCGTATTCTTTCTCTTTTATATAATATTCTTTTTAACCCTTCCACCCCGCTCTATCTAAAAGATCGCTTTGAGTACCTCTGCGACACTCACAATAGATGTTTGAGATCTTCGGACAACTTGAAACTAAAAATTCAAATGCACTCCACCAGCTTTTTTAAGAAATCGTTCACGATTCAAGCGGCTCTGCTGTGGAACGCTTTGCCGATTAACATTAGAGGAGCTCAATCGTTACCTATCTTTAAAAGGCTGGTGAAAGATCATTATCTTTCCCTTAAATCCAAGAATGCTTAACTTGCTACTCGCTTGCACTGTCATCATTAATTTTCCTTAACTTAATATATTATTATATTTAATATTATAAGTATATTTATATATATATATATATATATATATATATATATATATATATATAAATATATATATATATATATTTAATATGTAAGTACCTATATATTTATGAGTATATATTTATTTATTCTTATTTCTTACATACTATATAAAATAATAATTAATTTTCAATTTTAGTACGCCTAAACTACCCAATGTGTTTCCTTTCCTTCAGTCCATCCAAAGGTTGTCTGGAAGAGATCGCCTTGTGCGATAAGACCGCCCATTGTACCAAATCTTTATGTGGCTTTTTTATTTTTGTAATTTTGTTCTGGTGTGCAATAAAGTGTATATAAATAAATAAAAATAAATAAATAAATAAATAAGTTAACTGGAACATCTAGTTTCTTCTTGTCATCTTCATTTATATTTCTTAGTCCGTTACTTATCCCTTCTGAGTACCGTATACTTTCTGAGTCCGTTTTCACATTCCTCATTTCTCGAAAAGAAATTTCTAACGGAGCGTAAAATAAAATAAGGCTTAATAACGATAATATACATCTTATTTGTATATTATTATCTCCTAAATTTATTGTTATTTAATTTAAATTAGCCAAGTGGATGGTGTTCATTAAATTAAAGTTGCCAGTTTTCTTAATATTATAATGCAATAAAATGTAAAAATGGACCTTTTTGTAAATTCATTTTTCTACTGCATATTTATTTATTTATTTATTATTTATTTAATACTTTATGCACAAATAAGTACAAAGGCGGACTTAATGCCTAAGGCATTTTCTATCAGTCGACCTTAGGGTGATGCAGAGATAGAAATTAGTAGGTGCACTAACACGTTTGTTTAAATAAAAAAAAAATGAAAAATATTAAATTTTATAATGTTTGTATCAATAACCAAAACAAAATGTAAGTAAGTATGTAAAGACGAATAAAAGTGATAGGATAAAATTATATTTAAATAAATATATTTTAACATAACTATATATAAATATACTACATACTTTATAAACTTAATACATAATATTATATGAAAATAAATAAATATATATATATATATATATATATAAACATAAAGAAGGAGAGGTTAATACTAAGAATCTGCCAAAGAACTGAGGAGGTGTTTCCGAACTTTTTTTATTATATTTCATATTATTGTAAGGTAAATTATGTCACGGGGCCTTCTAACTAAGCACGCTTCTTACCTAGGTGAATAGGAAAAACAAAAAACTCTAACCTAAAAAGGTTCACAAATTACTCGTTCTGTCAAATAGACGATCTAAATGAGTTCCCCTAAGCCGGGGACCTAGGTACCTTTTAATTTACCGTCTTCAGAAAGCAATTTGTCATTTTCACGGAGAAAATAAGATGAATCGCTTTATATTTTTACAATTTATCTTCTATTATAGTTTGCAAGTTGGAAGATGGTAATTGACAAGAAAAAGTTGAGAAGATTTTTGTATCAAATCTACCTAAGTCTGGAGTTCGATTCTCTTGATGAGCACATTAATTCCCAGTAGGCTTACTTTTGCTTTTTATTACCTACTTAGCTACAAGCTCTTTCTATTATTTTTAGTACGATTTTTTTAAGCTGAGAAGAAGACATACCATAACACCTATATTCTCCGAATGGGTAGGCAGAGGTGTACTGTCGTAATCCACCACAGTTATCGGTATGTTTATGTCCCATGTAATAGGGGGCGAGCCTATTGCCAGCAAGCGCAAATCCAAACTAAGTTACTGAGAATTTTGTAGAAAAAAGCAATACCATATTACTTAACCCGGCAATAGAACCCAGGGCTTCCTACTCAGTAGTCGCGCTAACAACCACTACACAAATGCAAGAAGAAAATCAGGGCAATACACTTCCAACAACATAAATTTTCTGGACAATTCTAGTTGCAACTATTTCAATAACTACTTAGGCACTTTCATCACGATCTAGTCGTGTGGTACATACATTTAGTGACTAGAGTACCGCGTCGTGAAATTGCTTAGTGCACACTAGCGCCGGAAATTGCGCGACTGGCTGCACGAGTCGGTAGTTTATAGAAATGATGTGTAGTACTATGTAGCTGTTAAGTATTAGGTATATAATTATCACACATATAAAGAAAGTTTAAGCAACACGCATCATTTATAGAAACTGCATGTTTTATTAATTGATACTTTATTTTTTTCTAATGAATGTAGATTGGTATATAATCTTTTTGTTCTCGGCAACATTATACTGACTGATTTTAAAAATAGAAACTTTTTGGTTCTGTTTTGTTTCCTATCTAAATGATGCGTGTCTAAATGAGACGATAGACCTTATTTTATAGACGCTAAGCATTATGTATTTTTTTGCTGTTGGTGTACTTTAAAAATAAATAAAATCATTTACAGTAAAACTATGTTTTATTAATTGATATCTACTTTATTTTTTTCATAAGAAAGTAGATTGGTATGCGATCTTTTTGCTCTCGGAAACATTATACTGACTGATTTTAAAAATAGCAACTTTTTGTTTCTGTTTTGTTCTAATAAAATAAAAGCTAATTATTTTTTTCCGATTTGATGTGTTTTCGTTGCTTGATAAGTTTGTTATTTATCTAACTTTTATCATTTTGAGATGATAAAATGGCATGAGGCGCTGCAATTGAATTGCAGGTTGTCTTCCAGGCCAGCTAGTGTTGAATACCAAACAACACACTTGGCGCAGCGGCTGAGCGATCGGCTTGTGCCCCACGGGTTGTGGGTTCGATCCCCACACGGAAAAAATATTTGAACATACATACATACTTACCATCACGCCTGAATTCCATGAAGGGTTAGGCAGAGGTGTACTAATGTACACCCACATTTCACCAGTATGTTTTAGGTCCCATGTCATAGGGGGCGAGTTTATTGCCATTAACCGGACACAAATCCAAACTCCGAGCTGCTACTGAGAATTTCACAGAAAAAAAACCAATAACACTTTGCTCGACCTGGGGATCGAACCCAGGACCTCTAGCGTAGCAGTCGCGCTTAAGACCACTAGACTAATGAGGCAGTCTGTCAGTCGAGAAATATTTGTATGATCTATATTTAGTTGTTCCGGGTCTGGGTGTTTGTGTATGTAAAAGTTTGGGTTTGTAAACGCACCCACGATACAGGAGAAAATCCTAGTGTGAGGCAACGTTTTTAAAAATAATACTTATAAATAAAACCGAATCATATTTATGATATCTATTTATTGATTTCTTAATGCAATAGATAAGTCTCGATGAAGTGAGTGAGTTCATCCGATAGTTACATAACAGTAAGTAAATAAAATTTTCAGCAATAACATACTTAGTAATAGATACACGTGTTTAGTGTCAGTCACCGAACAAATTACCTGCATCCAGCCTCCTTAGTACAGACGAAAGCAGGTCAAGTTATCCAAAACTGTCAAAATTTCCCAATTGAATATGAACCTTATTATATTGTACTAAAGTTGAAAATCGATCAAAGAAATTTGACAGATTGTGGTAGAAGCAGGTATTCTTTGTAGCACGGAGTTTATCTATTTTAAATATTTTACCATATTTTCAACATTTTTCATAAATTTTTCGCTGAAATGGAAATATGACAAATTCGAGTCGACTGGAAAGTATTTAATTGAATTAAGTATTTTCTTTCTGTTCTTTCTTCCGCTTCGCTTTCTACATTTATTGTGAATCTGTGTATTTCTTAGTAGAAGGGTCAATATTTTGCGGAAAGATATAAAATGGGAATGAAGGAAATTACTTTTTTATCTACTTTGGGTGGAGCGGAAACTGAAAATATTCAGAGGATTTTATAGTATTGAAATATAAAGTAAAGAACGGCCATTTTGTTGAAAAAATGAGTCCGTAGTCCAGCAGACCAGTCTGCTGTTAGGGGCACTCAATTTAAAAAAAATCTTTGTCTTGTTGTAAATTGTTTGTATAAATTGTAGGTTTATGACGATAGTGTTTGTCTAAATATTAGGCACGATCGCAGCCAAAAATGGAAGGGATTTCGTTAAAAGTTGAATGTCCAAAATATGATCAATTTTGATCTTTTAATATTAGGTATATGAACTAGCAGTGATAGCCTAGAGGTATGACCATTGGACTGCCAAGTCGAAGGTCTCGAGTTCGAACCCAAGGCACGCACCTCTGACTTTTCGAATTCATGTGCGTATTAATAATTAATTATCACTCGCTTAAACGGTGAAGGAAAACATCGTGAGGAAACCTGCATACCTTAGAGATATTTCTCGACCGTTTTCTGAAGTCTGCCAACCCGCACTAGGCCAGCGTGGTGGACTATAGCCTTATCCCTCTCAATATGAGAGGAGACCCGTGCCCAGCAGTGGGACAATATAAATGGGTTGATGATAACATAATATTAGGTACTTATGTTGACGATTTATTTCGCACACAATTCGGTATCTTGTAATGTTATTAGTGCAATCACTAATGTTTAAATACAATGAACTAGTATACTATCATTTGATTATATATTTAAATATAAATTAGAATATGACAAGCTACGTACTTGAGCCTTAAAAAAATATTAAAAAAAAATAGATCCATTCGCTGACTGACACTACCCACAATTATTAACTTTACAATATTATATTAATAAATAGCTAATAATACTTTGATCTGATCAAATAACTGTAGAACTATAATTAAAAAATAAATTCAATACTGCTATTTCACTAAAATCTTTGGCATCGATTTATAATCAGTTGAAGCAAAATTAAATGGAGATATTGTATAATATAAATTCTAGATTTGAATTATAGTGCGGTGCAGTACGACGCAATTTTAATAGTGATGGGCTTTTAGTGATACTAATTTTGAGTATCACACACGATTAAGTCCCTTTTGAGGGATCTTAAGTATCCCTCAAAAGGGACTTAATCGTGTATCTAGTTAATATTGGGAGACGGACCTAAACGTAATCTTAAGCTAACTTAAGTCACATAGAAGCATTAAGTTTAGATACGTCTCTAAAATAAATATTAGCCTTAAAGCTTTATCTAAAGGCGGATTATTGAAATTAATAATAGTTGCGCCAGTTGAAAGTATCGTAGGGGAAGGTGGGGTAAGACGGGGTAGCGAGGTAAGATGGGGATCATACCAAAACATATGATACAATGTCGCTAGGAAAATTATTTTAATGCTATTTGACGGTATTTAGCAGAAGTTGTTAATGTCGCAAAAAGTTTGGTCGAAAGTGTGCGTTGTGACTTGGTAAGTAATTTCTTTAATTTTAAGTGGTTTTATCAACATGACATTTTTTTTTATTGATGTTTGTTAATTTTACTAATCTAAACTCATTAATTCTTTACGGCTTGCTTAGATTTATAACCTCAAAAAATTAATACAACTTGGGAGTCCAGTTTGGGAAAGATGGCGTACCTACTTGCGGGCAAGCCGGGGTAGTACCCCATCTTACCCAGCTACCAGAAACTACAGCCCGCCGATGTTGGCTTTATGCGGCCTTTTATGATCAGGCTACAGCATGGTTAAGATTATAAATCCTGGAAAAGTAGTGTCTCAATTTCAAGTTTGAAGAAAAAGAACAACAGCTATTACCACTGCTTCTCCTTATAAAATAGAGTTAGAGGAAAGGCAAACCAGTAAGAAACCGAGATCAAAGGCAACAAACAAAAAGACAATGAAAAGAACAAATAAAAGTTACCTATAAAAGATCCAAGAAAGCTGACGAAGGAGCTGAGACATCAGCTGTCAAAGATAAAGAATGTCTGTACCGACTGCCACGGCTTGTATTCTGGGTCTACTAAAGGATGGATCACTGGCCAGACTTGCGGTAACTGGGCTCATTGTGGCTGTGCAGGAGTGGAAGATGACGATGCCGAAGCTGTCCATATCATATTCCCAGTTTATGAAGAAAACGACGGTTAAATATTGTATACCCCATCTTACGCCAGGGGGTACCCCGTCTTACCCTATAGGTGGGGCAAGATGGGGAGATTAGGTTATTTTTTTTAAGTTGATAATTCTAAGAGAACTTTTTTTTTTTGTTTTGAGTGTTTATAATTAAAGAAAGAAAGACTTGTTATTTTCTTAATAAAAGTTCCTACATTGTGCAATCATAAATGGAGGGTTTTATTTATGAAATACCTTAAGGTCCCCGTCTTACCCCACCTTCCCCTACGTATGATAATCATTGGTAATACATCAACAAAATATACATTACAGAAACCAATCTATGAAAATCACTGTACTTATGTGTAAATCTTTTTGGTGATCAGCCGTATATACACTGCATCACACAGGTACTGAGCATCCAGTTATGTCGTGTACATCCACTTTAATTTACAATGACTCGCATTTGTCATGCAAATTGACATCCTACGGTCAATTTTACTAGATCAATCTTCTGGAATCATGCAATTTCTTTGAATGACTTGATCGTGTGTAGACATCATAAGATTTATGCTGTCGTAAAGTATTTATGTCGGTGGCAGTATGTACCGAGCGGTCCATACATCAGAAGACCGCGTAGCTTGGAGACGTGTCGTATGTGGTCGCGATCCTCAGCAATGAGGGAACGACGAAGAAGAAGAAGAAAGTATTTATAGCTGTTTTTTACTATTTTATATTGCATCGTACTGCACTCCTGTTAGAAGAATCATAGTAGAGATTATTTCAATAAAAATATAGCGTCGTATTTTTAATTACTTACTAATTAATTTTACGATATAATGGTTTGAAAAATAACTACATTTAACAACGCGCATGCTCCGAATTAAACAGCTTAAATCTAGTTTTAAAGTTAATAATATTGTAATCACAAAGCGATTGCACCATTGCCTTTTATTTATTTGTATTGCTAAATATACATAAGCAATGTAGAGTTATGTTTGAAAAAAATTAGGACAGGAACGCTCGTATTTGATTTTCTAACTATTTTTATCCAATTATCTACTGGTTGAAATAAAACTACTTTTTACGGATTTTATCGCGTATATTAATATTATTAATCCCGATAAAATCCGTAAAAAGTACTTAGTTTTATTTCAATGTATAATATTCGCGTAAATGTCAGAAATCAATACAATTACTTGTTTTTAAAGTTTGACCTATCTCAATTTCTGAATATTACATGTATAAATCGTTATAACACAATTTATATTTTGGAATCCGAAGTCAATTTTAATGTATTTTTTTAATGAATATTTAGCAATACAAAAAAACTGGTTGCTTATAAACAAAAACGTTAACAGCGAGAACACCGATAAGGCAAAAATCACAATCTGTGCGTTTTATTTTGTGTTACTCGAACGTGCTAGTACATTACTACACTCAACTCATACACTCAAATAAATTAATCGGTATACACACTCAATTATTATGTATTTTGAATATATACATATTCAAATAAATAAATACGTAATTATTTTATTTAACTTAAAAATATTGAAATAAATTAATACGTATTAAATAACTCATATATTATTGTAACCATAATCACTGAATATAAAAACATTTTTCATATTCAGTGACTATAAATTTAACTTATTTTATTTTTTATTACAAATGTCAAAAATCATTTAACAAAAGTAATGAAATTAATTTACGACACAAAATGTACAATCATAAACAAAACCAGATATTTTAACAAAGGAAAAGTACAATCAGGAACAAAACGTAACGAAATTTTACACGAGAATTCATATTTTTTTCGACTTACGTTTGTTCGACTAGAATTATAACCTAATGATGACAAAAATATACATGAATACGTAATCGAATTTTCCATACGAGTCTAATGTACTTACAATAATTACTTACACAGAAACGTACGAGATAAAACGACGCTTTTGGCACTTAGGTCTTTTCCTTTATTCTTTTGAACAATCTTAATCGAGCATTGCTTCATTCAATTGGAACCTTGAGAAGTACGCTGAAAAGATTTTTTTTCTAACGTCGTATGTTTTTATCGTAAAAGTGCGACACTAGAAAAAAATCTTTTACAAGCGGCTTTTAGAGGCTTGTACACAGCCGGATCTACTTCCAAAAATTAAAGAAACCGTGCCCTTGGGTCGTAACATGCTTTTTCTCTACGATACGTTAAGAAATATCAGCCATTGTAAATTGTCTTTCTAAACACCCAATATTTTTCTAATTAAGTGCTTGTTTAAAGGTATCTTAAAAGCTCCCGATATTATGATAGGATCAATTTTAAAAAGTCACGTCAGATCGTTTTGGAACTGGACCTAAAATTTGGTCGTAGATCTGGTAATATGTGCAAGCGCACTCAGGGCCGTATTCTAAAGGTGCTAAAGTATTGACCTATACCTACTCGAAATTTAACAACAGTCATTTCCACAGATATCCTTATGAAATTGTGAAAATTACTGTTAGGATAAGCAATATAATTGCTTAGGGTTAAAAAGCCAGAAATCTTGTTTATCCTTAGAGTAGTGTATGGCTTAGAAATTGAATGAAAATAGCCACTTTTTAAAAAGTAGGATTCTCTTGTATTGTGAGTAAATACTCCGGACCGGAGAAACTACCATACAAATACTTGTATCGTGCGCGAATCTATCCCATGGTCAGGCGTGCCTTCCTCACTCACATCATGGCGTCGAAATTCAAGAATAACCGTAATAGCACCATTTTAGAATATGGACCTGAATTCATACATTTTCATTAATATCTATTGATTACTTCATAATTATATAACGCTTCAAAAATCCTTTTATACAAGTGCTTTTATGGAAGAGTGCTTACTTATAAAAGAGGTATTTTAACTATCAAATTATTGCTATATTAGTTAGGTACATTCCAATAAAACTTTTTTTATTTCAAACTCCACTAAGGTAACTAATGCTCTAAATCTTACTAGTTTTTTCAAAATCTTTACTAATTAGTTTTTTAAACTTTATTTTCTTTAGTAAAATATTTTAACGTACTATTGGTCTTTAATAAAATTTATTATTAAATACTATTAATACTATAAATGAAGTGACTAGAAACATGCAAATCTTGATGAGAGTGAGCAATTTTATACTTAAAGATCAAATGTTTGGATATTTTTCATTAAATAAATGTATTTTACAAAATATATGAAATTAATTATTCAAAATGTTGGATATCTTATTTCTTATCCTTGATATAATATTTTATTATCATTACTTTTTCATATATTTTGTAAAATGCACTAAAAGCGTTACATTATCTAAATGGGAAATATTATATTTAATATTCTGTACAATTATTTGTCATTTAGAAATTACACTTTACCATCATCGTCGTATGCGATTAAACTTAATGATTAAATTATTCACATTGCAAAATATTGCAATAGCGTTTTGTATGATTTATGCGGACTGAATATTTTTCTTAAGCCATGGCCTGGGCAAAAGCAATTTTAGGAAAATTGCCTGGAGGTGAAAATTGTAGACAAAAATACCAAGAAAATATACACTCACATATTTTTGTTCAATTTTACATAATTATATCAAAGAGGTACACGTGAGGTATAATTTATATTATTTTGTGTAAATAATTTCTAAAACTTTGCCCACACACTGTTCAGTGTACATAGTTGAAAAACTTTTTAATTACCGTACATTTACGTTTGAAGTATCACCTGGCAACTTGGCGTTTAACTATTCCATTGCGCAATTTATACAACTATGTGCTACTCAACAAATCTTGTACCTACGTAAATATTTATGTAGGTACTTTGTTTCGTTTCAATAGAAAATAAGGCTATATTTACTAAGGGCCAGCTCACACTTGATACTTTAAGGATCGATGACCAGCGATTTTGCGACTGCATCGATGGTGTATCGCGGTTTGGCGACTTGCCGTGTTTGATCGAGTTATCAAAATGCCTTGTTTTGCCGTATTCCGCACATGTCAGATGCAAAGCCCTATAAGTTGCTGCGACAAGCATCTGAATGATTGCGGAGTGTAGCGTTTACTTGCTACACGCCAAAAATGCGACTTGA
Organism: Acronicta alni; assembly: GCA_964056405.1. Lineage (NCBI taxonomy): Eukaryota > Metazoa > Arthropoda > Insecta > Lepidoptera > Noctuidae > Acronicta > Acronicta alni. The sequence continues at coordinate 8,491,804 of OZ043936.1, forward strand.
CCATGCTAAAAGTAGAAAGTTTGGGCTTTATTATGGCATTTCGTATTTACGTGTCGATTTTCATTGTACCTCGCAACATAATGTCCAAATTAGTTCAATTAGGTGTATATTTCGGATTAACCAGATTAGACTTGTCTACCAAATCGAATGGATAAATATTCAACCAATTAACGACAAATCTTGTGCGTATACAGTTCTTTGTAGGAAGATTTAGCGGTGGCTCAGCAATTTCGTGACAGACTCTCCTTTTAAATTTTAATCCACGAACCGACTAACTCCTATATTTACGACTGATTGCGACCAATTAGCTACAAATTCTTTGTTCAATCAGAATTCAATGAAATAGGTCATGGAAGCCGACCCAGAAAAAGAAACGCTGATTAATATATTAGTAAGTATTAAAAAAATCTGAAAGGACCTGTGTCTGTATATTAAAAATATTTAAAAAAACACAGGTTACAGTATATAAACGTCCCCGAACCCAAAGATGTGATTTTTTGGAATTCTTATCTGTTTTGCTAGCGCAAAAGCTAGTCAATAATTTTAATTTAGTGTTCTCTGTTGGAATACACAGTGCTCCAACTTAAATATTGGGGTACATCTTAAATCAATTAGTTAAATAGAACCTGAGATAGACCTTGACCTTTCTGCTGTATGCAGATCAATAGAAAGAAGAGATCATCACTGTTGGTTAAGTGCTCGTTTAAAACTAGGTAGGTACGTTGACATTTTCCTACAATTACTTTTCCAGGCCACGACGAGAAGCCGTAAACGCGAAAAAAACATGTTAACGCGACCATTTTTCGGGTTTGGAAAAAAGGATGGCTATACGGGTTAAATAGCATCGTCCTTCTCTCACAAACCCAAAAATGGTAGCACTAGCACGTTATATGGCCTCTGAACAAATATACTACCACTTAATTCTCTCAAAATTTGCACTCAACGCAAATTTTATATTATTGTACACCGTGATGTTTAAGTCACTGTTAACCGTTCAGGGGCTGAAGTACTCAAGATTAAAGAAAGAAAAGCTAGAAAGAAAGAAAGAAATAGATTTACTGACACAGAAATGGACAATAACATTAAAAACATAATGAGAGAAAACGAATAAAATAATTGTGTGAGGGGCACACAATTTTTTTATTTGTTTTGCTGTTTGGCTGCGTCGAATAGGCTCCAGTTCATCTAAATGCCAGACCATAGGTGGGCTGCCTGGCGCTCGTTTTCAGCCGTACCTTTATGTCACGAATGCAAACTAGATTATAAACAATATTCTCTAAAGGATTAACCCAGATTAGAAGTCCGAAATGCCCATGGTATGTTGGAAGTTGCACTCCTCTCGACTAAAAACCGGACTTACCCTCTCTCTCCCTACATGTCACAGTCATGCGATTCATGACAATCACAATCCTGTTTCATACACTTGCATCGTGTAAATTATGTATATTTTTGTATACAACAGCCGAATTCATACATTGAAATAAAACCAATTCATATTGACATTATTAATCCCGTACGTTTCAGACCCATAACTGATATTATTTTCGATCAGGGTTGGTTTCACAGTGAAAGTTGTTTATTTAGTGATATTGATAATCGATTATCCATAATCGATTAATCGATTATCAATATTACTATCACAGCATTGAGATGACAGGAAGCAAAGGTAAATAAATCTTTAGCTTCATTCATTCATGATTATTGATTATTTGAGTGAGTTGTGTTTATACCTTTGAGATAATTAAGATAATTTTACCTATTTCAATCCATTATCAATACTCGATTAATCGATTATCAACATCACTATTTATAATCATGAGTAGGTACTTTCATTCTTTGAAAGGGTAACAGTCAATTATAGATCAGCGGGTATATATTTGAACGAACGAACATGAGAATGAATGAAAAGTACCACTAGCTATAACAATTTAACTACTAGATCACAAACTGATTGACTAAAGAGCTATTATATCAATTCCTTTTTTAGTCACTAGATGAAGTATTGCGTTTTATAAGCTAAATGATTTGAGAAGACGCGAGTATCTTACATGCACAGAGGTTTATATTAATGGAAGAAATCGTGTGTTAGTGCAGAAAATAAGACTTAAAATAGTGATTTGTTTAAGAAGTAAGAATTTGTTTGATTTTGTATTAATAAAGTGGGACTAAATAGAAACTGTAGGTCTATTTGGCAACAGCAAAGGTTTTTAAGTATTTTATGTTTCCAGCCTTATTGTTGTTAATTTTCCACTTACGGTTGTTGAAAGTAAAGAATTGTTTGCCAAAGAGATCTCATATACAAGAATTGTTTTCAAACATAGACACCGAACATAGCGGTTCGCTAAAAAATATTGATATATTATTGAAGTCGTCTGAATTCGTTGTTTTATTGTAGTCGTGAAATCAACTGTGATAATTACATTACCATCCCGAATAGGTCTATAGTTTCTCTAATAGCCCACTTAACGATACATATTGAATTTTGAATAGGAATATTAAGAAACTTTGGATATACCGATATGTGTTTTCGTAAAAATTACTGCTGTAAATATACTTAAAAATAGTTGGCGTTATATTTCATTCGAGGTTAAAATTTCGTGTTAAATGTGGTATAAACAATTTCACATAAGTCTATTAGCGATGGTACATACTATCATCATGGCGTATTGGTAAAAAATTGCATGATAACATAAAATTATCATTTATTACTTAGTATATATAGCCGCTCACTTCTCTTTTATAATTTCCTTTTCCTTTAAAATCAGCGGTGTTTTTCCCAAACTAGAAACCGACTAGAAACTTAAATATTTTAGTCTCTCTTCTGTCATCTATTATCAAAATTACTTTATTACAATCAACATGATTCCTAATTTACTGAGGTAATTTAGGCATACTTAAATACAACCCAATCAAATTTTAATAAAACGCCATAAGAATAGTATGTCCGAGTTTTGTCAACGTTCTAATACATTATAATGATACTATGAACGTAGCCAGGGATTGAGGAGTCTTTTGAGCTTTTTTGGTCATTAATACTTATAGAACGCCATGTACATGATCATTGATGAACCCACATAACGTTTACATGATAATGAACTAAGACCTATTAAACCATTTATGTAGATCAAAAAAATATCTAAAATTGTTTCTGCGAAAAATTGAACCAAAGAGGTTGGTTACTAAAATATTTTCAGGGTTATAGGCTCTTCCCTCCTTTCCCGTATTGCTTCGTTCATCTTTTTGATGACATTAAAACCTGTATAATGACTATTATAATGGAGGCAGTACTCGAACGCTTTGGATATGGAGTTAATTGTACTACGGGTTATTTTGACTATCACTACTTTCTCTCTTCAGGTGCTAGCCTCAATTGATTAGATATTACCTGAAAATAATATAAATACGTCAAAAAATATATAATCAATATTCCTTCCTAATTTAGGATGGAAAATAAAATCAAACAGAAGTTATCTTCTTCGAATAAATATTAATAAAAAATATGTGTTAACTTGCAAGAATCTCAAAAAGGCATCAAGCAAGATTATAAAAATAAAATCAGTCAATCTAGTATCTCCGTAATTATCAAGGATTACAAAATAATTAAAAGTTATTGTAGATCCAAATAAATAATCTCAAAGATACTGTTAGACTGCGAAATCAATCAGGTCCTATGATACTTCCTTGATGTACACCTTATAAGGTTTGTTATATTATAACCCTAAGCTTCAATCTTGAAAAAGATTTAACGTACCTCTTGTCGGAGTCATCTGGCTCGGAGTTGTCCTCAACCCGTATTGCTGAACTGTTCAAACATAGATAAGTATTTAATTACATTATTATGAAGTTAATCAAATGCCTGTTTTAAAATATATTGAAAATTCAATTAAGCAACTGAATTTTCAATATAAGATGCACAACAATATAAGATGCAATTAAGGAATTTTAATGTAAATCTTTTAATTACATTAAAATTCCGTTCATTGTACTAGTATTTTAATCTGCATTAAGTTTATTAATGAAGATGCAAAATAAAAGTGCCTTGAAATATTTACAAGAACAGATGTTTAATTTAATTTAGGCCTCGCGCGGATTATACGACGGACCGGATAATGGCAAGCAGCAGTTGTTACTATACGAAGACATACGTATAACTTGCTATTGTGTCGAGAACCGCAAGGCTAATACCTTGCGGGCCCGCTGTCGCCAACATTACATATGAATTCATGTGCTACGACTTGTCGCAGTATTGCTGTCGCATTGTCTGGTCGAGCTTTAGATATATTAAGCTTTGCATTTTAATGATTAATAGAAATGTTAAGTGCAATATCATTTTAAGCCAACTTTAATGTTTTGATAGTAATTAGTTTTAATAAAAGTTTAAAGTATAATGGATAAGAGTTTGGCTCAACATAACAGATAATATGTCTTGTTTATGAACAATATTAATTAAAAATGCAAAACTTTCATTTGCTTTAATGGTGCTAGACAGTGTATCTTGAAGGTGAAGGTGCACAATAAGAACAATTTAATAGAAAAAAGTGAGTTTAATAACGCGATGAGACAATATTAAAAAATCTATGAATGGCTTCGAGAAAATAATGGTTGTCGAGCTCCCTTTAATATGATCGAGCTACATAATGATGCATGCGTGCCGTCGGCTGGAACTGGTCTACTCAAAATTGCTGTGGCTCTTTCTTCAAAAGGCCATTTTAGACATTACCCTGCATTGTGACATTCACATATTGGATACTATTATATGTGGACTTTAAAAGAGACCATGATTCTCTGATTTTGTTTCAGTGTTTCTTCTCAGAGAGTTAGAAAATACCGGCACAATCAAGCATTATTAACATTAAGTAACATTAATTGTAAGTGTCAGTGTCAAGACTTATTAACCTTTTGGCCGCCACATCAATAACGAAAATCTGCGTTCTCTACGTCAAGCGACATATTCATCTAACAATAGATAAAAAAAAACACTAGTGACATTTTTTTAGACGTGCCATGCCGTCGTTGGCGTCGTGAGCAAGTTTTAATTTGACGTCTATAGACATCCGTGGCGATCAAAGGGTTAAGAAGTCTTTAAAAAATCAATTTACATATATAAATATCATTTATCATAACTTGGCAGGGGAATTGCCGTATCCCCAGATGTACGTTACTAAATTCTATGTATGGAAGCTTGATTTTTTGAACATGCATTACAAAGATAAACAAAGTACGTTATGAAAGTTCAATAATAGTAAAGTAAGAATGCCTGCATGCCTGGTGTTTATTTTTAATTATGAACCTACGTAGTGATGTGAGTAATATTTTGCTAAAGTATCGCCGAATAATACTCTAAAGCAACATATTATTGATTGATGCCATGTTATGATTGGATTCAGTTTAAGCCAAAGACATTTAAAGGGTATACAGAGTAGACATCTGGAAAATTTTCATACAAAATCTTTAATCACGATGTGTTTTGAATTCTCTCTTTGTTAGACTGACATGATAACACTTCGACAGAGCGATTTCGTTCGTCTTGAAAACAAATAGTAAATTACCATCATTTGTGATGTCCTGTCTTTGTATTTACATTTAAATGTCTTTGGTTTAAGCAAAATATGATCAATAATAGATTCATCATCCACATTACACACATCTCACCAAGAGCACAACTCCTCGTCCCTCCACGAATCTCAGTCTAGGTTCCCCCCGTTCCGCAATCCCGCCTTGGTCTCGGGAGGGACCTGCTTCCTGAAGCAGTCATCCAGGAAGGCGGACATGGTGCGGTACAGGTGGCGCTTGACGCCTTCCAGGCTATGACCCTCGTCAGGGTAGATCTATGTGGAAATTGAAGATTTTTATATCTATTTGATTTCCATTCTACAGGTTGTTACAAAACTACCCGTAAAGCCGAAAGGAGGTTAAATGGGGCCTTATAACGATTCCATTCACAATATTTAAGAGCCGTAGTAACGCTTTATAACATACCCCAAAAAAAGGAAAACAACAAAATTTATGAATGAAAATTAGAAAAACTATTAAAGTAGACAATTATTAGGTAAAATAGGTACGTAGGCCTTTCTGTTAAATAATCTGGTTCCCTGAAATGACAGCTGACAACATTTTTGGCTTTGATAATTAATTATATTTTTTACGGGGTATTTTGTATTTTGTATTTTATATATCAATGAAAGTTTGAAATACTGCGATAATGTGTTATGAATGTAGTACGTCTTTCTCTGTTGTTAAAACTATGTCGATTGCATAACCTCTGTTGCTTTATGCTGACCTGGTACTGGTATTTTTAATAATACTTATTTTTATCTTTTTATAGGTTGATGATACTCGTAGATTCCACGTATATTGCCTGCCACACTAAAAAATATTTTTCGTTTACAGTTGCTAACTTTATGGCAAGGTATGGGTAACACCAATAAGTAACATAGCAAAAAAAAGTCATGTTGTTGTTTAAAATACAGTCTGTGCCTGAGCCGCAGAAGTTCTTGTTTTGCGACAATATGGAAAAGTAAATCCTACCTGCTGTCGGAACATGCTCCCCTGGTCGGCCAGCGCCCTAGCAAGCGCCATGCTCTGCTGCACGTGCACGTTATTGTCGGCGGTCCCGTGCACGATCAGCAGCATCTTGTCGTGCAGCGCTGCCGCCTGCTTCGTGACGTCAGCGTCTGCGTACCCCCGATAGTTGCCCGTCGCGTTCGGGAAGCCCATGTAGCGTTCCGCGTAGGCAGAAGCTGTTGAACAAAGATCTCTTAAATATTTTTTATTTTCAGATGAAGAATATTCTCTATTCGTCATCAACCCATTTTCTGTTATGGGCTGGCTACGGGTCTCCTGCCTAAATTAGTGAGGTTATAGTCCGCCAGTCACCACATTAGTGCACATTAGAAAAGACGTCTGTGCCTTACATTCGACCTCGAATTAATATAATAACTAGGTTATCAGTGCTCGCCTCATCTTTCAGTTTGCTTCTCATTGCTGTTTGGAAATTTATGACTCAGGCTTATGACCTACATAAATTACTACATATACCAGATATATAATGTTTTTTTATGTGTATGCAATGAAGACAACAATATGCGGGCACACCAAAGCTTCATTGCATTTGCATTGCGAAGTTACCTGACAAAAAAAAAATCAACTAGGTATGTTTTGAAAGCATTGAATGCTGGGCACAGCAAGTAGGTTTTAAAATTTCTCTTTTTTAAATTAATTATGGCTAGGTATTTTAATATCTATCTCAAAGATTATAAAACGCTTCACAATAAAACAAGAGCTTCAAATTCAAGTAGGTACGTAATATTACGTAACTAACGCCTGTCATGGAGCGCTCATTAAAATTACATTAAGCTCGTTAGTTCCCGACTCAATTACTATATTTATACAATAACTATCGTCCTTCGATTACTAGCTCAGTTTATTTCTTGTCTGGCCTCGAAGAAATGTAATTTTATGGCCGGTCCATAAGTTTAATTCGCAGAATTAGACCGTCCCTGGCTTAAGTGGTTTGAAAACGTTTTAAGAAACCCATTCCTTCGCCCCTCTTGTCATAAGCCATCTTTTTGGGTCAATAATCTTATTATTCCAGAATAAACAAAGTATCCCAGTCTTTGATTATATAATATAATCAAAGATCCCAATACTATTATTATTATTTATCCTACTGTCATTTTTTTTTGACATTGACAGAAATCTGTCATTAGATATGATCTGTCAATTTGACATTTAGCAAATGTCCAATAACTAAGTCATATAGGCAATAAGAGGGTTGAGTTAATTATGGTATTGACTAAGGTTTCTGGGAAACCAGGCATATGCTACTATTTATATGATGTGGCAGTATATCAGTGTTCCCTATCCATTACTTACCGTAGTACCGCCAGCGCACGATAGGCGTCAGTGCGATGCCGCAATGGAACACGCTGAGCGGGCTAGCTAACGCGAGCGCGGCTAGGAAGCCGCCGTGTGCCCGGCCCCACACCGCCACTCGACGTGCGTCGATAAAGTGGAGCGAGTCGCGGAGGTACCTGGGCGTCAGGTTAAAAAAATAAGTAATTAATAAGCCGATCAACCGATCTGCAAGGTGCTACGCTTGGAGAAGTCAGTCTATGGCCATTGTTAGCTCCTCTATGTCTCGGAGGGCACGTAAAGCCGTCGGCTCCATTTATCATACGAAAACGTTAGTAGACAAAAGCCCAAAAAGCATGACAACCATCTTAAAGAAACGATTAATTATTAATCAGAGGCCGCACCACAACCTGTTATTGCTATCGTTATACGATTAAGAGAGAGGGATGTCGCTCTATAAATTAAATAGCGCCATCCCTTTCTCACAACCTAAAAATGATCGCATTAACACGTTATGGTACGGCCTCTGGTCACAGTGAAGAACGAAATATTATTTGTGAATTTATCATAACTTACTCGGCTACCTCCAGCTGATCTTGCAGCTCGACGGTGCCGAGCCGTTGGTGCAACGCGTGGTGTGCGCCCAACCCGCGCCCGCCGGCGCCGCGCGCGTCAACTGACGCTAGTATGGCGCCGGCACCAGCGGCTAGCGACCCCCAGTCTAGCGACCACCGCTCTGTGACCAGTTGAGTTCCTGGCGCACCGTGACTGGTAGGAAGAAGAAGAAATTATCTCTTAATAGCAGCATGTGTAGGTATACCGCAGCCTGTCACAAAAAAAAAGCTAAAAGATTTTGTAAGACATCTCATAAAACAAACTTGGACATACCAAGTTTTTTCTAAGATCTTATACATCCTAGAGTGATATTATGGTAGTTTTATATTATAGACTGGGTATTTATTTATTTATTTACACTTATTGTACAGAAAAGTGTACAAAGGCGGTCTTAATGCCTTAGGCATTTTCTACCAGACAACCTTAGGGTGATGCAGAGACGGTCATGGTAGATGCACCAAAGATTAGAGGTGAGAGGTAAGATGCGAAATTACAAACAACTATAAAATATTGCTCAAAAGCATAAACTTACATAAACATTTTGACACAAATATTTATATACATTATATAAATACAGAAAACCAATATATACAAATAAATATATACAATAAATAACGTTAAACGAAAAAGAGAAATCAGTGTCAAAAAGAATCTAATAAGGTTTTGTCCAGCAAATATTTGCGCACACAGGTTTTGAAGGATAGTCGACTGTTAAGCAGTCTGATTTCAGTAGGGAGAGCATTCCACAGTAGAATAGATTGAATGAAGAAGGTAGAATGTACAAAGTCAGAATGATGAGAGGGACATTGAAGAAGACGGTTATTAGATGATCGAAGATGTTTATTGTGAAAGGAAGAAATATACTGAAAAAGAGGAGATAAATAAGATGGAGAATTGGGAGAAAAAAGTATACTATACAGAGTAGTCAGCGCTCTCCAATTTCTGCGTTGGCGAATGGGCAGCCATTTCAGGTTTGATCCATATTCTGAGACATGGTCATATTTACGGAGATTAAATACGAATCGAATGCAATTGTTGAGAAGTCGGTCCAATTTATTGAGTAGATCTGCATTCAGGTCGAAGTAACACACATCCCCATAGTCGATAGTGGGAAAAATTAAGGTCTCCACAAGCATTGCTTTTGTCCGCGGTGGTAGAAAATTTTTCAGACGGCAAAGAGATCGCAGGGTACCCGTTACTTTTCGGCTAACTGATGCAACTTGGGAATGCCAGCTCATAGTAGAGTCAAGGTGTAAGCCAAGATCTTTGACGCTGGAAGTCAACGGAATGTGGATGCCATTGAACATAATAGGTGGTATGTTGTGGATATTGATCACCTTGCAAACATTTCGGTGGCTACCTAAAATGATCGCCTGGCATTTATTGGGGTTCACCGCCAAACCAAACCTATCAGCCCAGTCCCTGATTGTGTCAAGATCTTGGTTCACAGACCTGATCGCGACGGATAGGTCATCGACTCTAGCTTGGGAGTACAGCTGTAGGTCATCGGCATAAAGATGATACGCACACTGAAGCTTTTGGGTAATTAGATTAATGAAAATAGAAAAAAGAAGAGGAGACAATATACCGCCCTGGGGAACGCCAGTTTCCAGGCTACACCACGTTGAAAAGGATTCCTCAACATGGACTGATTGCTGACGGTTCCGAAGATATGATGAAAACCATTCCAGCACTTCAGGTGAGATTTTGAGATGGGAGAGGATGGCCAAAAGGATGTCGTGATTGACGGTATTAAAGGCATTGGAGAAGTCAACCAACACTAACACAGAGACCTTAGTGGCCTCCATGCCGGTCCTAATATCACCAGTAACCTTAAGCAACGCAGACACAGTACTATGTCCCGGCCTAAACCCAGACTGATAAGGACTTAAAAGTTTATTTATATAAATAAAGCGGGAGAATTGTTTATGGACGCAAGCCTCCAGCACTTTGGATAGAAAAGGAAGAATGGAGATTGGACGAAAGTGACTAAGAAGAGAAGGGTTAGGAATCTTAGGCAAAGGCAAAACATAGGCTTTGCGCCATGTGGATGGAAAAGAACAGAATTCAAGAGAAATATTTATTATATGGGTGATTGCAGGAAGGAGATGGTCCATAATTGTGGTTATCATACGCCGGCTGATGTTGTCGCAGCCCACAGCCTTGGATTTAATGGACAGGATTATTTTCTGAATCTCACCCGAGTCAACTGGAGAAAAGTGAAAGGGATTTATGTTGGGCCGCGTTAGACCAGCAATTGAATTAATTGTTTGATATTTGGTTAGATTATCTAGGGGAAAAGAAGTGGAGAAATGGTCGTTGAGATCATCTAAACCAATGCAATTTGGAAGGTCTAACTGTCGCGGTTTGCCAATACCTAGAGTCCCTAAGAACTTCCAAATATCGACAGAAGAGGAAGTAGTGATATTATCTAGAATATGGCGGCGTTTAGCATTACGTATCATCTGGTTACACCGATTCCTAGCTGCCTTAAAGAGGATCCAGTTATCCTCAATACGATCTTTTTTGTATTTCCTAAAGGCGCGATCCCTCCGTCTCATTGCCATCAGAATACCCTTCGTCATCCAAGGCGCAGGTGGTCGTTTAAGCTTAACTTTTTTGATTGGAGCGTGAATGTCATAGAGATTAATTACAGTCTGGCTAAAAATTCGCACTTTATCATCTAAGGTAGGTATTCTGTGATATTATGAGTTAATTTCTTTTTGTAAGAAACGCGGGCGTGTGCATATCAGTCACCGATGTTTCATTGTAATCGGACGAACGACAAACAAATAAACTTTGTGAAACTATTACACATTAAGAAAAGAAGGAAATAATTTTATTGACGCGGTATGAGCACAAATTATAACAAATTTAGTACTAATTCTCATGGATCCTCCGCCACCCGGGGAGGCGGCAGGGTATGTCGGAGTCATACCGACTAAAAACCGCACTTGCCTTCCTTTTCACTATAGTCATGGGGATAGGATTTGTACTACACATAATTTGTATCGAACATCATTGTATAAAACGATAATTTAAAAGAGTAACCATGGAGTTTCTTGCCGGTTTTTCTCCATAGGAAACGACTAATTTGGAACCGTGCACCTAGACTCGCCATTTCATAAAGTACACAACAGAAGAGTAAAGTATAAGAAATCGAATAACGAAATCTGCATCTTACACAGATTGTGATAAAAAATAATTATGGCCCAAACCCATTTGGTATGTCGCAGTTCACAATACTGCGTTTTGACAGATATTGCGTGATACACAATTACACAATTTTTATCAAAACACAGATGTTTAATTAGCTACCTCTGTATACTTTTTTGGTGATAAGTATATGTTACGCTCAAACACCGAAAACAGCTCAAAGCGCGTTGTGGTCAATTATGTTAGTTGAGCTTCAAAATGCAAGGAATTATAAAAACTAAATAATAAAAAAACCCTACTTATTCTACTTAGGTTGTTATTTTTTTTTTCTTTTTATTATATACTTTCAAAACTCGATACCAGTTTAAATTAAAACAAAGCTATCAACTAATTATTAAGCTGCTAGTTTCTAATATAATTGACCACAACGCGTTGTGAGCTGTTTTTTCGTTCAATGAGCATTTTCGATCTTTGAGCGTAACATATACAAAAGATTTACAGAATCGTGCAAAGTACTCAGAAATTTGCACCAGCTGTTCTTGAAAGTAGACGAGACTTAGGTCTAAAACATCAAAACCAGCAGTAGGTATTTACTTCTGGACGACTGTAATAAATTCCCTTACATTACCTATTCGGAATGTTAAGCATCAGAATATTTCAAGGTTCCTTTTGTCCTCATGATTTATATGATATTTCAGGCCATTATAAGCCTTATTACTTTCCCAACAATGACTGTTATGGTACAGATATCGGCTAGGACTAGTCTTATAAAAAGTAAGTGCGGTTATATTTTACATTTAGAATTCTTTCTTTGAATGAATTCGGTTTTCAAGTATTTGTCGGTTTTCTGATCTTTGGATTTTTCCAAAGACAATAATAACTGTTTAAGTTCTTAATAAATTACGATATGGATTGGTGAAAATGTTCTTTTAGATTTATTTTAGTGTATACTTGCCTAGATTTACCTTTTGGCGGTCATTTAGTGAGTTTGGATGTTGGAATCTACCAAATTAGTAGTAAAAGTACATAAAAGGTTTTATGAATTATCAGCCAATACATTAATAGGAATACAAATTTTAAAAAATCATTATAAGCATTTTAAATAACCTATTGCTCGTGTAGATTTAATACTTAGACATCTATGTACTATATTAGTGAAAACGAAGTCAAGCTTATTATTATTAATAAATAATAAAATACATTCGTCATAAAAAGCATTGTACATGTAACAAAATGTAACGTTTTTAAATGGTTACTCGGTTTGGACTATGCTCAAACTGAAGCCTTTCTGAGTATACCAAAATAGACATTACACACGCACACACACATGAACGCACGCACGTAGGCCCATACACACACACTCACTCACACACACACACACACGCGCACGCACACACACACACACACACACACGCACGCACACACACACACACACACACACACACACACACACACTCACACACACGCACGCACACACACACACACACACACACACACACATATCTTTTTTCTATTTCTGTAGTATTATTAATATTCTTAGTTCTATGTCTACTGGACTGAAAGAGACTAGACCCCACGACACAGGGAATCCTAGTGTGGGGTCTAGGGCTTTATCTGTATTTGTATTTCTATTATTTTTGGCACAATAAAGACATTTTATTTTATTTATTATTTATTATTTATTGTTAGTTATAAAGTCTTAAAACTGTGTTGGTATTGATATTTTTACTTATAAAATAAAAATAATATACCTCAAACTATGTATTTATCTTTTCACATGCAATCTTCCTAGCACTGCGGAGTTCTGAGTCTGTTCTATCAGAAATCATCCTTAGGATTCCGTTGATTCCCGAATCCGGCATTAAGTAATGCCTAATGCTTACTTAAGTCATTTCCTAATAGATAAACAAACCTAATAACACTTCACAATTTAGGAATAAAATTCAGAGCTATCTTGCTTGCTTACAAGACCAAACAGGTGGTCTATAATAAGTATGCATTACAGAAAAAAAACCTGTTCTTAAATACCAACAGTACAATAAGAGAGAAGATAAAACAAATGAAGTACTCACACTTTCAAAACGAGCGGGTACTTGGTGACCTCGTCTTCTCGGAGGCCTGGTGGCAGCAGCAGACGCACCCTGGCTGCGTGACCGCTAGACAGCTGCACTGAGAACGTCCGAGGAGTCGGTAATGCTATGGTTGCCAGTCTTTCCTGTATAATATAAAATAGTTTTTCATGGTAGGTACATATTTTTAAGGGGGTTTATTCGATCACGTGATAAGTATCAATTTTGGGCTCAAGTCTTGTATTGTCATCCTCCGGTTTCGAGCCTTTTCTCAACTGTTGGGATCAGCTTCCAGTCTAACCAAATGCGGCTGAATATCAGTATTTTACACGAAGTGACTGCTATAAGACCTTCGCTAGCCAAATTCTGGGTAATACCGATATACTGATGATAGACTGGTTGTCAGGTTCAGGCTTCTGACTACAACTAGCGATTGTCATTGATGTTCGAATGACGACCGGGAGGAACGGCTTTACGTGCTCTTAGAGGCACGAAAGTGCTATTTTATTGTGTCAAAATCGTAGTTAGATGACTTTATAATTCTTGCTTTTGATAGGTTACGAAATCTGTTAGCCTGACATTTAGTACCTACCATTGAACTACCATTGTACTATTGAATTAGTCAAATTGGGCCCTAGTTCAGTCCAACAGAATTTTAGGTACAATAATGTTTATGGGCGCCGCTGGTCAATTAAGCAACTAGGCACCATCAAGTACAATAAATCAAAAATATTGAAATTAAGAAAAAAAAATGACAATCTTCATTAGTTTGCAGAGGAAATGTGAATGTTTGTTTGTTACTCAATCACGAAAAACGGCTGAAACGATTTACATGAAGTTTGGTAAACAAATAGTATGTGACCGGGAATAACAAATAGGCTACATGTTATCACACAGAAACGTGGGAATATCCCGAAAATCCCGAAACCTGATATAGGAGAACAACAGAATTTTAATGAAATTTTGGTACACTCATAGTTTGTGAGCAGCGCTGGCATATTGAATAGGTATTTCCAATCTCGGAAAAAAATGGGGACTACCCGGAAACAGTTTTGTGACCAGATTGAGTACTACTGCTTATCCGTCAACAATATTTCAACAATATTTCAGCCATATAATTGTATGCCAAGCATCTAGGTAATGCGTTTTACTTTAATTAAGGTGATGTGATGTTTTTTGTTTGTTTGTTTTTGTACTCACACCTTAAAGTCATTATTCTAAGTCTATACGTGAGGATTTGTAATTGGCTTTCTGAAGACTATGGTTTTCCTTTGTATTAGTATATTTTTGTTAGCTGTAAGTTCTCCATGCACTAAATAAATAAATAAATAAACAATTGAGTTACAAGTCTACGTGTACAAAGTCGCGGGCAACAGCTGGTTAGTAATAATAGACACAATAATAATTCCATTGTTATAGTACACCAGTTGATATAAATCAAATCAAATCAAATCATTTATTTTGCGAATATGGGTACAGTAATGTGTTGGTTGATAATAAATATTCGTTCCAAAACATATTCTGCCGTTGGGCATACAAATTCTAAAATTACACAACTAAAACTACTTTTTACGGATTTTATCGCGTATATTGATATTATTAATCCCGACGTTTCGGACCCGTGACCATGGACGCTGTAAAGGGTCCGAAACGTCGGGATTAATAATATCAATATACGCGATAAAATCCGTAAAAAGTAGTTTTATTTCAAAGTATAATATTCGCGTAAATGTCAGAAATCAATATTACACAACTAAATAATAAAAATAATATACATTATTTTAAAAAATAAATCCAAAACCCAATTAGAATCATTAATAGCATTCTCTAAAGTATTATCACCATCCATTTTCCGTTGTCTTTCTCCAATTACGGGGAGTATACATAAGGCCATCTCACTTTCTCCATATTGTGTAGTATCGTATGTGACTTTCAAAACATTTATCACTTTGCGAAGTGTAAGGATTGGAGTACACAACGAGAGAAGCGGAATTATATAGCTAAGCTAAGCATTTTAATGTATTGTGAACCGACTTATCCTGAAACGGATCTTCGGATTATGATTTTCGAGGGATTATAAGGGAGAAAGATTAAGGTCGAGTTGAATTATAAACAAGAGAAACTATGCGATGTTTTGTTTAAAATTAATATGCATGGACATTGTTTTGTTTTACTGTAGTAATTTGATACCCGCCCCGGTTCGCACGGATGCTATTAGTACATAATAACATCATCAACCCATATACTATCCCACTGCTGGGCACGGGTCTCCTCTCATATTGAGAGGGATTAGGCTGTAGTCCACCACGCTGGCCTAGTGCGGGTTGGCAGACTTTACACGCCGCGCCGTCCAGAAAATCTCTTCGGCATGCATGTTTTCCTTCACCGTTTAAGCTACGCACATGATTATGAAGAGGTGCGTGCCCTGTATTCGAACTCGAGACCTTCGATTTGGCAATCTAATGATCATACCACTAGGCTACAGCTTTTACTAATAACATGTAACTAATAACATGTATTATATATACGTTTGTGTATATGTTTTATGTCGCTTTTTCTCTAGTGTAAACTAGTTTTCTTTTCACTAAATGCTTTTGTTACAACTATTATAGAATTAACTGCTGTTCAAAAATGAGTAAAAACTAGTTCTAACACAACACAACGAAAGAGGAACAGTTGGGTTGGCAATATAAGGGTCAAAGTTCCCCTACTGCCAACATAACGTTTCCTCGCGGAGCACTGGCGATCTTGTTCACCGTTAGGAACACAACACAGTTCAAAGCAGGTGTTATTTCGCTTCGATTTTTTGCAAGGCGGAGGTAAAAATACTTCCCCAGTTGGGTAGCTCCAATAAGAGAAGAATTACTCCCACTATGCCTACCTCTCTTAAAATCTTATCTTAGCTAGCACTGGACGCTAAGCCTCAACATACTTGTCCGTGATGTATGAGGCCTGAGATAAAATTCGTTAGTAAACTTAGAGGGAAAGTAAACACATATTATCTGAGCTAGCTCAGATATTGTTTGACCTAAAATTATTGTCTTATTTTTATCTAGAAACTAGCATGCCGCCCCGACTTCACACGAGTATGTTCATAGATTTTATGATAGCCTATTACTTGCTGATAATGTAGCTTACTATATGTGAAAGTAATTTTAAAGTCGGTTAAGTATTTTTTGAGTTTATCCATTACAAACAAACAAACATACAAAAATTCAAATCTTTTCTCTTTTAAGTATAGACCGACAACCGTTGCAAAACAATTGGGACGTTTATCCACTGACTCGAAATACAAGCAAAGATTATCCAGGATAATAGCTGAGCTGGATTATCCTCGTGGTCGAAAATCTGAGCAGAAACCACCCATTTTAATTTTTACGCTCATATTTTTATTACGCGCTATTAAATTTCGAGTTCTTTGTTTAAATTTAATTTAACGGCCAGTATAGAAATACGACCCTATAAAAACTCCTTTGGAATATTCAATTTAAATAGCGAACCTGTTAATAAAGTGTAATATGCACCGTTTTATGTTCTTGAGTGCCAGTTTAAAAATAATAAACTTGACGGTCTTCAACTTTCCTGTGTAATGGCAATATTGTTCTTATTTATTAAAAAACGCAGCTTGCTTACACAATAGGTGTTTGTTTATAAAATAAACTAAGCAGAGCTTGAAATATGAGTACTAGACAATGGATAAAATACTTTTTTTTATACAAGCCTACTTTACAAACAAAAACGCAAACAGACCCAGACAAACAAATATTTGTGTCCCGTGGGACTCGAACCTCGCGATAAGCAGTCTGACACTAGACCACAGACGTTGTCAATTATTAAATAAAGACCGTGGAAGAAGAACGAAGATACCATCATCCAAGTCTTACCTTCACAACAGTATTATTCTCCAAGTGTGCCACCAGTCGCGGGTCTGGCAGGGCGGTCTTGTGGAGACTGAAGGTAGGCACTCCGGGGCCTAAGCACTCCAGAACGAAGTACGCCGATGAAGGACTGAAGTGCGCTTCATGGTAGAGACACGGCAAGTTCTGAGGTAGGCCATCTAAACGAAGAAATTGCACATTCAAAATTCGCAGCTAATTAATAATCTGTTTTAATAAAGAAAGTGTAATAATGTATCACATATGTGCCAAAACGTAGGTATTGTAAGCAGCTACATACCTAACCCTTTGGCGCGTAATTATTCATGTCGAAATCTGTATAAAAATGCATATTTCGTTTGCTATCTGTATACTTAACTCTTTTGTTGACTGTACATACAGTCAGCAACAAAAGTCGCTGAACACGTTGCAATCTTCAATACGATTTTTAACATGAAGTTACTGACCTGTGAAGGTTATGCGTAATAATTGCATAATATTTACCTTACTTTCATAATAAAAAAACTCTTGACAAGTTTTGGAGCTGTCATGTTTTCAAAATTTAGCTCTGTGAAGCGACTTTCGTTGCTGACCGTACATATTAAAGAAAGAAAGAAAGAAAGAAAGAAAGAAAGAAAGAAAGAAAGAAAGAAAGAAAGAAAGAAAGAAAGAAAGAAAGAAAGAAAGAAAGAAAGAAAGAAAGAAAGAAAGAAAGAAAAATATTTATTGATACAGTCTTGGACAAATTGTGTGCTCCACGACTGCGTCACATTCTTCATGCGACTTTCAAATATCTGCTAGCCATTACCAGGGTACTTCTTCTTCTTTTTCTTGCTGGGTGACGGCGAGGTGGCTGGTAACTCTTCGTCCCAGTCACTGTCCCCCCACGTGCTGTCACCTGATGACGCTAGGCTGCCGTAGTACTCCAGGTTTATGGATGGTGACGGCTGGAGATGATATATTTATTAGGATACTAGAAAATATTCAATGGCAACGTTAAATTCCTAAAAAATTACATGCTTAGGTATATTAAAAGGTATTATATTATACGGTTTATCATAGCGCGTGGCGTTCTTTAGTTTTTGCCTACCTCCATGGGAAAAAGGCGTGAGTGTATGTATGTATATTAAAAGAAAAACATTTAAGAAACTATTTATAAACCTATTTTTTTTTGCAGACAAGGAAAAACTTAAATAATAATTTCAATAGTATTTTTTTTATTATATTTGGCATTCACGCGTACTAATCATTTTTAAATATATAAATTTTAAAGAAAGAAGTATTCGATCTCGGGCAAGATTTGAACCTGTGTCCCTCCGGTTAAGTACACCCGACGCTTTAGCGAACTAAGTTACCGAGTCGCTGGCTGTTGTTTCTCGGTAAATCATTTCTTCTTATCCTGTGTCTACGCTATCTAAGTTTTTTCAAGTTAAATCTGAGCGCTCTGTGTTGAATAATTTTTTCACAGAGACATAAAATTTAACTAAAAATGTAAAATTTCATTTTTTTCTAAATATCTAAGGATCTATGGAGCATATATATATGGAGGATATATGGCCCAATCATATACCTTTTATTGAATAGGTAATACATAGGCCCTAATAACCCACGCCATTATAGTATTTTCCGCGAGGAAACGTTGTGGCAGTGGAGGGATTTTGACCCCTATACTTCCAACGAAAGAGGAATAGTTTGTATTCCTCTTTCGTTTTACAGGGTCGGCAACGCGCAAGTGATACCCCTGGTGTTACAAGCGTCTATAGGCTCCTGTAACCGTTTACCGTCCGGTGGGCCATATGCTTGTTAGCCACGTTAGTGGTATAAAAAAGTCTATTTTAGGCTCAAAGTGGTTCAAACCTGTGAGTTGCAGGTGACGCAGTAGGGAATCTTCTGCGGGGAGCCCGGTCTCGGCGCCTCGGACGACACTCTGTATAGGTGCTGCTGCCCTGGTTTACCCTCTGGGATGCCCAGGTAGTAGCTGGAAATACACTCTACTTAAAAAACTCGCTCGGATGTTGATACTTGACCTGCTGGCGTCAAGGCGTCGTACATAAATGTAAATCTGTGTTTACGCAAACCAATCGCAATAAAACCTCAGTCGAGCAAGCACTAGTATTTCATTCATACTTTCAATCTGATCCTGCATTGTCGCAGTATCAGCTGTAATGAATAACACAAATAAAAAAGTAAAGTTAAAAATTAAATAAAAATTTTAGACCGGATCAAATTTTCACTTTTTGATAATTTATTTTATTTTTTGCCTAGAG
The DNA here is from genome assembly GCA_964056405.1 of Acronicta alni. NCBI lineage: Eukaryota > Metazoa > Arthropoda > Insecta > Lepidoptera > Noctuidae > Acronicta > Acronicta alni. Next base: position 8,511,640 of record OZ043936.1, read on the forward strand.
CAGTGATAGCTTTGGACTGCCAAGTCAAAGGTTTCATGTTCGAATCCAAGGCACGCAACTTTGGCTTTTCGAAATCATGGGCGTATTAATAATTAATTATCACTTGTTTAAACGGTGAAGGAAAACACCATGAGGAAACCTGCATGCTTTAGAGATTATCCTCGGTGTGTGAAGTCTGCCAACCCGCATTAACTCTGCGCTGTACCATGGTGCGGGTGACAGTTTCAGTAACATTTCATTTCACTGAAATAAAACTACTTTTTACGGATTTTATCGCGTATATTGATATTATTAATCCCGACGTTTCGGACCCTTTACAGCGTCCAATGTCATGGTTAAAATCCGTAAAAAGTAGTTTTATTTCAATGTATAATATTCGCGTAAATGTCAGAAATCAATATTTCATTTCACTCTTGAAAGTTGCCGCGATTTACAAATTATGACTTAGTATTTCAGCTGTACCACATTCGTAATATATTAAATCATTAATAACTGTGTGTGATGCAGTGATAGCCTAGTGGTATGACCATTGGACTGCCAAGACGAAGGTCTCGAGTTCGAACCCAAGGCACGCACCTCTGACTTTTCGAATTCATGTGCGTATTAATAATTAATTATCACTCGCCTAAACGGTGAAGGAAAACATCGTGAGGAAACCTGCATACCTTAGAGGTTTTTCTCGACGGTTTGTGAAGTCTGCCAACCCGCACTAGGCCAGCGTGGTGGACTATAGCGTAATCCCTCTCATTCTGAGAGGAGACCCGTGCCCAGCAGTGGGACAGTGGTTGGGGTGATGATGAATAACTGTAGTAAATTAAACTTATTACATACAATAAGTCATACAAGCAACTGTCACCATCACATCATGCTACAGCGCAAAGAGTGTAGGCCAGCGTGGTGGACTATCGCCTAATCCCTCTCAATCTGACAGGAGACCCGTGCCCAGCAGTGGGACAGTATATGGACTGATGATGATGATGATAATCCTTTACATCGTGCATCGGTTAAAAAGTGACAAACTCTATCGAATAGTATACTCACATGTGTTGATTTGCATGATCCCAAGCCAACAGCTGCACGACATCGAAGCTGCCGTGAGTTAATGGCAGAGTCCTGGGTCCATGAGCGTTGTGTTCCGTCCTCACTATATGACGGAACAGGCCAGCTGGCCCATCTCTCACTGGAGCTAGGGTGACGAGGGCACCGCCACCGGCAGACCAGAGCGGGGATGGAGCTGATTCCACCCAGCTCTCCAATCCTGATGATATCCTGTACACCTGGGAGACAACTGTTTGATTAGAAGGTGAAGATTTGTGCCTGATTTGGCAAAAGAAGTTGCTTTAAGATTTTTTTATTTTGACTGGCACCAGGAGACCGATAGGCCAACCTGTTCATCCTTAGGATATCAGTATTGTCCAGAAACTAGGTTACCGAGGTCTGTTGTTTCGTAAAAAATACCGATATTCTGTTGATATCAGGTAAGTTTGGAAGGCAAAGGAAAAAGCTGTTTGATGATAAGGTGTGATCTCATTTACCTCCTGGCAGTACCACATGGGACTCTTGCAGACTGACACCACAGACAAGTTCTGCATCCTGGTCAGCCAAACCACGCACACTTCTGTGAGGGACACCCACTGCGCACTCGTGAAGTAGTAGTCACTGCAAGAAACATTATTAATCTTAACATTATAAATCATAGGGTATAGTAGGGCATAGTGAGAGTAATTCCACTCAAATTGGAGCTGCCCGACTGGGGAAATACCTCCGCCTTGCAGAAAATCGAAGTAAAATAACACTGCTTTGAGCTGTGTTGTGTTTCTTACGGTGAGCAAGGTTGCCAGGGCTCCAAGAGGAAACGTTGTGTTGGCAGTGGGGGGACTTTGACCCTTAAACTGCCAAACCAACTTTTCCTCTTTCGTTTTACACAGGGTCGCAACGCGCAAGTGATATCCCTAGTATTACAAGCGTCTATAGGCTACGGTAACCGCTTATCATCAGGTGGGCCATATGATTGTTTGTCACCTTAGCAGTATAAAAAAAACCTTTTGTATTTTACTGCTGTTTGCGCATTGGAACAATTTTTTGATAAATACTCTTTGGTCATAGGACGGGTCTCCTCTCAGATTGAGCGGGATTAGGCTAAGTATAATCCACCACGCTGGCATAGTAGGGGTAGGCAGACTTAACACACCGTCGAGAAAAATCGAGCAGGCATGCAGGTTTCCTCGCGGTGTTTTCCTTCACTGTTTAAGCAAGTGATAAATAATTTATTATTAATATAATAATTATATAATAATAATGATACTTACCTACACCCATGAATTCGAAAAGAGGTGATTCAGAGGTGCGTGCCTTAGATTCGAATTCAATCGAATCAAAAAAACCACCGTGAGGAAACGTGCCTGAGATCTTTCTCGACGGCTTGTGAAGTCTGTCAACCCGCACTAGTCCAGCGTTGTGGACTATAGCTTAACCCCTCTTTGCGATTCTGCGGGTTCTAGAAACAAAAAGTATGGAAATGACATAAGCTTTCGACAAATCGGGCGATCATAGATGTCATTCCCATACATTTTGTTTCTATTCGTTCCTCGATTCGATTGTCAGATTGCAACTTGTCTACAGGCGCTGAGAGGAGAACCATGCCCAGCAGTGGGACAGTACATGGGTTGATGATGATAAGTAAGAATATCTGGATAAATGATCCCATATACTTCCTTTCTTTCTTTCTTTCTTTCTTTCTTAAAGGTATGAATCTAAGTACCGACTCGGAAGTAACACAAAACCGTTTACAATCTTTTTTTAAAATATATGTATGTATGTATGTATTACATATAAGTTAGGCCCGCGTGCTACACGCGTTGCCAAAGTTCCCAAATTTTTATTAATACAAAGCTTTTAAAAAAAAAACATTCTAAAACACAAAAAATAAAAACTGCGAAATCAGTGGAGCCGTTCTCAAGTGATCATTTTATGTAAATGTAGTAATTTATTTTTATTTAAATAGATTAAGAAAATTCCTTCAATAACATCTCATTATTATTTGTTAGGATAACTACTCTTCAGTTTTGCTCATACCCCGTCGAAACTCATGACTTGGTTATTCCAACAATCACGTGATACATAAAATATTTTTACCTATTGCCAACAACAAATTCATGGCTACTGAAACAACAAACAAATTGTATCTGCAATTCTCCAATAAACAATAAAACATAAAGACGATCGAGCGCTTTTGCTAGTAAAATCACAATGTAAAATGGAGAAAGTTGAATCTTAAGGATGCAGCCCACTACACCGTATCATACTACACCCGTAATGGTGAACATTATGAATAATATTTATGATGTATATTGATTTCTGTCAATTATGTGAATATTAGACACCAATGTCTTCTGTGCGAAAAAATGTACACGAAGTCCTTCGAACTTATCAACCTCAATAAGTTGTTGATCGATGACTCTAAGTAGCGACACGTGCCGAAATTAGGCGTTAAAATCGACACATCGACATCGTCATTAAAGTTTAATGACGATGAATGAAAGAAATTAATGACAGAAATATTAAGTGTGTATTCAATTACCTATTTTTCAAATCCGTCTCGACCGAGTCCCCTCTTAATAATTAAACATAATAATTGAATACACACTCAACATTTCTGTTAAACCGACGTAAGTTCGGCCAATTTGCAGGCGTAGCTTCGGCATAGTGTGTCGCTACAATATGAACAGTTCAGTGGGCGTTGTCTCATTATTTTACTTGCATGTATCAGTACAGTTACGATCATGGTACGATACAGTGTACAAAGTACCTTAAATATTGAAGTTTTAATATGGAGCCCGCCCACTTTGTAAATTTTATGGGGTTCAGCTCATTTATCTAGCACAGTTTATAGCTTACAGCGCCTTTAACGGTTTAAGGTCATTCAGTCTTCGCTTTATAATGAAGATAAGGTAACTTTGTATATTTTACGATAAACTAGGAGAACTTGCTATAGTAATAGGCGTTTTCGGAGTAGCCTTTGTCCAGCATTGGGCTAGCGTTGGCTGACAATAACTACGTTAAATAATATCTTTTTGTATATTTTTGGCATTTTCCATGCTAAGATTTTAAAGTTATTTAGAAAAGGAAAAATTCGACCGCGGGCAGGATTCGAACCTGCGTCTTCTGGTTAGGTACACCAGACTGACGTCACCATAAAGACGTAAATTCAGTATGTGAAGGAAAAATTCGACATGACGGGTAGGTATCGCGGTGGCTTAGTGGTCATAGCGTCTGGTGTACCTCACCAGACGACGCAGGTTCGAATCCTGCCCGCGGTCGAATTTTTCCTTTTCTAAATAACTTTAAGTTAAATAATATTTATATTTCAATTTTTTTATATTTCACCGGTATGTTTAGGCCCCCTATTACATGGGACCTAAACATACCGGTGAACTGTAGGTGTACATTGGTACACCTCTACCTAACCCTTCGGGGAGTACAGGCGTGAAGGTAATGTAATATAAATATTATATTTTATATTAAATAAATATTTACAGAATTGATATGTATTAAAAAAAACGAAATTTACTATTTACACGTACAAAAAAAAAGTAAAACAGAAGAACATTTTCATGCCTATGTGTCAATCTATTCCTCAACATCGCTGTCATCTGGTAACGTTCCCAGAAGACTGGCCGCATTGCCACGTTGAATGACAATGCTAATTCTTTGACCCAATAATAAAGAATAAATAAATAATAATTATAGATATGTATTTATTTCTGTAAAAAGGTCCTTTAAAAAACAGTACAAGTTTTGTATGGAGTATTTTTATTTATATTAATATCAGCTGCATTTGGATAATTATGTTCTACCTTGAAGACCGTTGTCAGTCTGAGGGGCGACTGTTATTACCTCAATGGATCAATTTGATGGCATTTCATATCTAACGACTTCTAAGATGCTGAACAAGCTTAGAGATCAACACCTCTTTTAAAGCCCACACATCAAAGACACTCTTTGAATGTAGGACAAATTCTAAAGACTCTTTTGAAGAAAAAGCCACTGCATTTTTGAGTTGTCCTGATCACAGCACGCATAAATCATTCATCATCATCAACCTATGGTCTTTACGTGGTCTTTTATGGTATGTCCAGCAAAAGACCACATAGCAAATTAATAATAATAATATTTTGGGGACATTTTTACACAACACCATCTAGTCCCAAACTAAGCAGAGCTTGTACTATGGGTACTAGACAATGGATATAATACTTATATACTTTTTTTTGTAAATACATACTTATAATACATAAGAAACACCCAAAACAAACACAAATACTCGTTTTACCCATACAAATATTTGTGTCCTGTAGGAATCGAATTGTTATGACATACAGATAGACAGACATTGTTATTTCAGTGTTGCCATCGATCTACGGCAATTGCCGTAATATACGGTATTTTGGGCACTATATTTCAGATATACACCTTATCTTTAGTATTTGACGGCATTATTTGCACAATTAAGGACGCAAAATATGACGTGCATTTCTCAATGACTGTATTTTACGACAATTTAGTGTATTTTGTTCATATAATTATGTATACGGTAATTTAAATTCTTTGATACGGCAATTCTTATTTTGCCAATGGTAACACTGATAAAAATCTATACTTAACGCGCTTATCTCAGGAACTACTGGTTCGAATTGAAAAAATATTTTTATGTTGGATAGTCCATTTATCGAGGAAGGCTATAAGGGTATATAATCTCAATCTTAACTGTGAGGGCTGGCATGGCCAGCAACACTTCGACCAAATGTGATCTGTTGTGTTGTCCCCAGCATGTTACATTCCTTACTCTTCAAAGAGGTGGTTCATGAAGGTGGCTAGCCCACTAAGAGGAAGGAACCTGTAGTCTTTTGGCTTCGGGTATCCGTTGCCGCTATGACTCATCCGACCTCATTTGATGTCATTGATGTTCCTATTCTTATTTGAAACGCATTGTACAGAAGCTTGCTCATCAAGCTACCCCAATCTGTCAAATTTCTTTGATAGATTTCAACTTTAATATAAAGTCATAAGGTTCATTTTCAATTGGGAGAATTTGACAGCTGAAAATATGATTATTGTTTCGATGAGACTGGTACAAAGGCTTACCCTTCTTCTAGTATAACTTTGGGTGGTGTCAGGTGCCTCGTTCGGATGTGCTTGGGGTCCGCGATGTCAGCCACCGTGAGCGTCACCGTGGGGTTGTTGGTCCCTGGTTTCGGGTACCGCACGCTTCTGATCTCCGGGTACGTCTGAGCAGAAAGACAACATTTATACATACACTAGTTGAACCAGCAAACGTTGTTTTGCCATATAGGTAATATCACTATTAAAAAAACTTGAGAGGTGTCAAGGGACACCCGGATGGAACGAAGTTCCTTTCATTAAAATTTAATAATTAAAAATAAAAAAACCTGTATACACTCAACAATAAACAACGCGCGAAATTCAAATATTGTAATTTACTCAATAATTCGAAATTCAAATATTGTTGACAAGCAAAAAGTGTCGTGACAACTTTTCGTAAGAATTTTTTCCGTCTAGCCCCCTTTCACAACGCGCGATAAGGAACTTCGTTCCAAAAATGGGGGTTGGTGGTAAAAGTCAATGCTAAATCATAATAAAAAAAATAAAAAAAAAATGTTGCGGTGGATCACTCTTATCATTTAATAATAATAATAAAGCCTTTTTATTCAGACAACAGATATACAATTTTGTTTATTACATTACTACACTGTTACACTATATTATGTTTTACACAATTAAAATCAAATTATTCATGTATTTGGTACTTCCTTACTTTCTGTAAGTCTGTTTGCCAGTTGGCAAAGGCCTCCACCAACCTACTCCATTCTGATCTCTCTCCGGCTACTCTACTCCATGTTATGCCTGCTACTTGCCTGATATCATCGTCCCATCTTTTTTGTTGTCTGCCTTTTTTTCTTTTACCTTCCCTTGGGTACCATTGTGTAATTATTTTGCTCTATTTGTCCTTACCTCTGATCATGTGTCCCGACCATTTCCATTTTAGCCTTTTTATTTTTAGGGTTACGTCTTGTATCTTGGTCTTTTTCCTAATGTTAATGTATCTTATTCTATCCCCCCTCTTTACTCCTAGCATGCTTCTCTCCATTGCTCGTTGACAGATGGCAATCTCTTATCATTTAGGGGTGGGTATGGAAAATAAATGTTGGCCAATTCTCAGACCCTACCTTAGGGTTTTAGTGCGGTATAAATCCCACACACCCCGGCCTGCCCCCCAGCAGACCGACAGCTTTTTAAGGTTACTTCCTCACAACAAAAATAAAAAAAGGGCCTCGATATAGTTGGAATAAGAGCTAGGAGGATGGTATGTCTTACCTTGGCAGGGTCATCAGTATCCAGGGCTGCGCCATACCATGGGTACTTCTGTTCGTGCACCAGGCTGTCGTTGAAGGTCGCGTACAGCACCATGTGACCATCTGCTGACATCCATAGCGCGGTGCGGGAGCTCAGGATTTCTTCTGTAACAAGTAAGCAATCAAAATTACTGTTCTCATGCCGTCACATGTATTTTTTTTAAGACAATCCCGCACTCGGGATGAACCGTGTTGCTGGGAACTTTCCAGCATTTAATCATGGATGAATATAGTAATATTATTTATCCATGTTTTTAATTAGCATAATATACAAAGTACACACAGCCTCGAAATAAATATTTGTGGATCACTAAAATACCCAAAACTACCGCCGCTTTTGGGTTTTTCTATGAAATTCTCAGTAGCAGCTCAGAGTTTAGATTTGTGCCCGGTTAATGGCAACAGGCTCGCTCCCTATAATACAGTTTAGGTTTGAGCCCGTTTGTGATACCAAATAAGTCTTTCACCAAAAATTATTCTATATCTATTAAAATTTCACCAAATAGTCTTGAATTCAAAAAATAGAGCGAAGAAAATACACAACAAAAATTCACGTTAAAATGTTGGTACAAGTTGATGGAAACGCCTGACTTATTGACTAAGGGAATAGTGTAACCGGACTGCATTATTCAATATACAGGAATCGGTGCAGACACCCTACACTTACATAGCCATGCACGTGTACTTATGTACATAGCTATGTATGTGCGTGTGTGACCCTACATCCAGAAGTACACTTGTACAAACTCTTCGGGGAATACAGGCGTGATGGTATTTAAATGTTTATGTGGCTATGAATACTGTTATTGTCTGGAATTTAAAAAATACTATAATTCTCTGTCTGTATCGGCGTTTCTTCTCAGAGGTCGTCCGTCGGCTAGGAACTGCCGGCGCCATCTAGCATCTAGTAGAACTTTCTTTTATGCCTAGCCGTATTTTATATATTTGTAATCTTCGCAACATTCCTAAATTGTTCTCTCATGTAAGTATTCAATTTATAACTATTATTGTATCGAACATCATTGCAAACAACGATAATTTAAAAGAGTAACCATGGAGTTTCTTGCCGGTTCTTCTCCATAGGAAACGACTAATTTGGATATGGTTTATATGAAAATAAAACTATTTTGATTTTGAGTATTAAATATATATACTCGTAAAAGTGTATTTAAAATATCTATTTGCAGAATTATAGAAGTATCGTTTATAATTTATTATTTATCATGTGTGACGTCACAATGGTGCATCGCGTCACCCCTACGTCAGTGCGTGTCGCAGCGTGCCAACCGCGGCCCTTGGCACGTGTATACAGTATGGTACAATAATATAATCAAATGCAGAATGAGAACGGATGAACGGACATTGACAAAAAAAGTATACTTGGTGTGTATGGATGGAAGAGTTGGAAAGCACCGACCTCGGCGAACATACCACAATTAATTTACAGACGTTCTTAAAAAAGCTAGGTTAAGACCACCCTTAACCGGCGATCATGTGTAAGGAGGTTAATTAATGTACCAAGGCCAGCACATGAAGATACCCTAATCTGTCAAATTTCGTTGATGGATTTTCCACTTTAACACAAAAAAATAAGGTTCATATTCAATTAGGAAAATTTGACAGTTTTGTGACAATATTTTTGTATATTTTTGGCATTTTTCATGCTAAGATTTTAAAGTTATTTAGAAAAGGAAAAATTCGACCGCGGGCAGGATTCGAACCTGCGTCTTCTGGTTAGGTACACCAGACGCTATGACCACTAAGCCACCGCGATACCTACCCGTCATGTCGAATTTTTCCTTCACATACTGAATTTACGTCTTTATGGTGACGTCAGTAACACCTATTGAAATGCAAGTTTTTGCTTTTCAACCGACACAACTTACTTTACAGTGGTCGAATTTTGCCTTTTCTAAATAAATTTAAAATCTTAGCATGAAAAATGCCAAAAATATACAAAAAGATAGTTAGAAGGTAAGGTGGCATCGTTCGACATTGAACTAACTGTAAAGTAAGTTGTGTCGGTTGAAAAGCAAAAACTTGCATTTCAATAGGTGTTACTGACGTCACCATATAGACGTAAATTCAGTATGTGAAGGAAAAATTCGACATGACGGGTAGGTATCGCGGTGGCTTAGTGGTCATAGCGTCTGGTGTACCTAACCAGAAGACGCAGGTTCGAATCCTGCCCGCGGTCCAATTTTTCCTTTTCTAAATAGTTTTGTGACAGTTTTGTCCTGCTGGCGTCTGTACATAGATGAAGCAAAAGTGTTGTGCCAGAATCGTAACAAGTTGAAATTTATAAGTCTCTGCCTATCTCAATGGGAGACCTGTATGAAAATATGTATGTACTAGCTTCTACCCGCGACTTCGTGTTCGGAAAAGTTACTTTTAACTATCGATGTAATTTGGCTAATTAACTCAAAATCGTTATAAATTACAGCCTATATGTTATTTTGATGTATAAATAATAATACTGTAAAGTTTCATCAAAATCTGTTCAGTAGTTTAAGCGTGAAAGAGTAACAAACATCCTCCATCCATCCAACCTCACAGGCTTTCACATTTATAATGTTAGTAGGACTGTAGGATGAATTAGTCTTTAATCTTTACTAATCATACTAATATTTATACTAATATTATAAATGTGAATGTTTGTTTGTTTATTTCTTACTCAATCACGCAAAAACGGCTGAACCGATTTGCATGAAATTTGGTATAAGTACTAATAGTATGTGACCGGAAAAAAGTATAGGCTACTTTTTATCCCAGAAAAATGTGGGAATATCCCGTAAATCTCAAAAAACATATATAGGAGAACTACCGTGAGTAGTTCTCCTATATATGGGAAGATCCCGGAAATCCCGAAAAACGAATATCTTGCGGGATTCGAATGAAATTTTATACACACAGTATGTGACCGGGAATAACAAATAGGATATATTTTACCCCAGAAAAATGTGGGAATATCCCGGAAATCCCGAAAAACTAATATATTACGGGATTCGAATGAAATTTCATAGACACATAGTATGTGACCGGGAATAACAAATAGGATACATTTTACCCCAAAATTACGTGGAAATTCCCAGAAAACTTATGTAGGAGACCTACTTACGGGATTTAAATGAAATGTTGGTACACTAATAGTTTGTGATTGGCGCTGGCATATTGAATACTTCTTTTCTCGGAACAAAGCGGGAATTTCCCTAACATTGAGTACTTCTTATCCCATGAATACAATCCGACAAAAATTGTGATACTAAGTCTAGGCTTACGAAGTCGCGGGTAAAAGCTAGTGTATTTATAAAAAGGATAATAAGTAATAAAATGAAAATAAAATGAGTCAATAATTTAGTTCCCATTTTTTTTTTACTGAAAGATATTTCAAAATCATTTTAAGTAAGTAGGTATAATATTTTAAAGCCTTTTTAATTCATTGAAATGAAACTACTTTTTACGGATTTTATCGCGTATATTGATATTATTAATCCCGACGTTTCGGACCCTTGGTCACGGGTAGACTGAGGTGGTGGGCGTCTTGATGATATAATTACTGACAGCTACCCTACATTTTTTATTGTTACATGATCAAAGACATTTATTATTAATTATTAATTAAAACTAGATGGCGCCGGCATTTCCTCGACCTCTGAGAAGAAACGCCGAAACAAACTCAGAGGATCATGGTCTCTTTTAAAGTAACAATATTCAATGATCATGTTTTAGTTGTTAATTATTGGCAATCCGATTCACGCAGAACGAGCTCACAGTATCCTTTTGTCTTGCAGGTGTAGGCCTGGATTTTTGTTTAATAGAATCTATAACAGGATTCCAAGCAGGTGATAAAATCCGTAAAAAGTAGTAATTTCAATGTATAATATTCGCGTAAATGTCAGAAATCAATATGTTAGCCAGTACGGACTGTCTATTGCTTTTTAATTCAATTCAAAATTTTCTTCAAATAATACAATTTTCCGTGGAAAATGTAGTGGGTGTGTATGTATATTTATTATTAAACTTTTACAATATCTTAGTGGTAGTATATTTGTTAAGTTTAATTAATTGTAAGACACTTATATGCAAATATGCTTAATACTGTTTGTTTTACTTAAATAAATAAATAAAAATAGTTCAATACACTAATACAACGTCCTGTGCACTCGCATCTAATAATACCTCACAGATGTGGTGCAACGGTCGCAGTAGCAACACCAAGTCATTGACATTAATTACTTAACCTACATTGAAATTAATATTAATATTCTATATTGCTATGATGGCCTAGTACTTATACGCACTATATAGAGGCTTTCTACCTTGCTGCAGTCAATTTTGTTATTGGTGGTATAATTTTCATTCTTTTTTGAAATCAATAATTCTGATATTCTATGTTGGTATGATACCCTGGTAGTTTTACGAACTTCTCTGATATTTGATTTTAGCTTGGCGCGGTTAATTTTATGATGGTCAAATTGACTTTTACTACATCCTACTTCTTCGTCTATCCTTTATACATGAGGGACACAGAAAAAAGGAAGAAGAATATAAGCAGCGTGGTTGATAGCAAGGCAAACTGTGGGGTACACACTTGACTGCATATTGTCACCTAGAAAAGCTACCTTGGCACCAAGAGTTGTGGTCGATTTCCGATGGGCCCTTGATGATGATGATCCCCTGGTCCAATTTCCATTAGACATCTAAGTTTTTTTTTTTTAAAAGACAATTCCTTCACTAGGACTTAGCACTGTCGCAGTGGATTTTATAAATATACAATAAACGGACACAATACAGACGCCAGCAGGTCAAGCTATCCAAAATTATCAAATTTTCGGAATTGAAAACGAATCTTATTAAGCTGTGTTAAAGTTGAAAATCTATCCAAAAAAATTAACAGATTGTGGTAGCTTGATGTGCTGGCCCCTATACATTCAGAGTCGAAACAAATACCCGTGGATCATGCAAAGATTTGCCTCGGTTGGGAATCGAACTCACTACACCCGGGGTAATGTCAAAGGCGAGGTGATCTTAACCGTTACGCTAACCGTGCAGTCAAAATTATAATTATTCTCTATTTGTCTAATAATTAGTACTAGAAAATGGACTGATTCCTTAGTATCGAAGAACTGTATTTAAAAAGTAACAAATCAAAACTTTACGTCTTAAGCCGGTTGACTTCGAGGCATTAAACAAACCATTGAAATATTAAATTAGATTAATCTCAAAGTTTTTATCAGTGAAAGTTTAAGGCCAAGTAACACTGTTCAAGGATAAAGACGAAGTGAATTATTTATGTTAATGGTTCCTTTTGGCATAAACTTTACTTAAACTTTCGTAAACGAATTTTCTTCCGTTTTATCTGACTACTGTGGTTGGGGTAATGAGACCTTTTTGATAGATTTTTTTTAAATACTAGTTGACGCAAACGTTGTTTTGATATATAATATCACTATTAAACATTTTTAATAGTGATCCCGGTCACTAACATCACCCGCCATTGCGGGTGATGTTAGAATTTAGGGTTGTATGTATTTTTTAATGCCCACATACCTAATAAAAAAACAGAAATAAAAAAAAATTTCATAAAATTAAAAAACAAAATTTAGGAGTGGGTCATCCTTATCGTTTAAAGGTATGAAAAATAGATGTTGCCCGATTCTCAGACCTACCCGACACGCACACAAAATTTCATATAAATCGGTCTAGGCGTTTTCGAGGAGTTTGGTAACAAACACCGCGACACGAGAATTTTATATATTAGATATTATTATCAAAACGAGCAAACCTTTGTCCTGAAGTAGTGATCACCGCCTCCCTTGAACATCTGCAACGCTAGAAGAATAGCCGATGCGTTTGCCAACCATAAAATATATTTGTAATATTATCGTCTTAGCATTACATCTATGTATCTAGCCTAGTGGTATTTTTTTTTATGGGATAGGGGGCAATCGAGCAGACTGATCGCCTGATGGTAAGCGATTTCCGCCGCCCATGGACACCCGCAACACCAGAGGAGTCACAAGTGCGTTGCCGGCCTTTAACAGGGACTACGCTCTTTTCTTGAAGGTTTGAAGGTCATATTGGTCCGGAAATACTATAGGCGACAGTTCATTCCACAGTTTAGTTGTGCGAAGCAGAAAGTTTTTCTAGAGAAACGCGCAGTAGTGGACTGCCAACCATCTAGATGATGTGGATGGAACTGCTGTCGCGTGGAACGATGGCGGAAAGTAGCAGCAGGGATCAATTCGAACAATTCCTCGGAGCATTCCCCATAGTACATGCGATAGAAACATAGCGAGGCCACATCTCTACGCAGCGCCAAGGGGTCATGGTCAAATAGGTCTAGGTCCAATGGTCTGGACTGCCAAGTCAAAGGTTCGAGTTCGAACCCAAGGCACGCACCTCTGACTTTTCGAATTCATGTGCGTATTAATAATTAATTATCACTCGCTTAAACGGTGAAGGAAAACATCGTGAGGAAACCTGCCTTAGAGATTTTCTCGAGGGTGTGTAAAGTCTGCCAACCTGCACTAGGCCACCGTGGTGGATTATAGCCTAATCCCTCTCAATATGAGAGGAGACCCGTGCCCAGCAGTGGGACAGTATATGATGATTATTATATTATATTGGAGGTGGCTTTCAGTCTAACCAGATGCAGTTGAATATCTAATATGAAATATAATATCTGAATATGACGACACGTTTGGCGCAGCGGCTGAGGAATCGGCTTCTGTCTCACGGGTTGTGGGCTCGATTCCCGCACGGAACAAATTTACAGTTAGTCAAACGCAGTGGGACAAATAAACAAAAAAAAAATTGCAAAACTCTTCCGTATTCTGAAATAACACTACTTTTTACGGATTTTATCGCGTATATTGATATTATTAATCCCGACGTTTCGTACCCTTTACAGAGTCCATGGTCCGTATTTCTTGACCTAAAAACCCAATAATATTGCACAACCTTGGATTTCGAGCTCAGCTGCCGGACTTGCGACCGCTAGACCAATGATGAAGTCAAAAATGACCTCTTTATAACATAATTAAAATCGTTCCAGCATTTGAAGCGTTAAAGGTTGAACAAACAATAGATACACGTGAAACACTCTTTTGTTAAGAGCAGTCGTATAAAAAAGATCAGAAAGAAAATTTTGTTCTGAGAAACAAGGAAAAAGTAAGTATCCCTCATTATACCCAAGTATTCTTTTACACATAGCGAGTATGTAAAATAATACCAGAGTTCCTTCATTATACTGAAAATGCCGTAAACTTAGACCATACCAGTGTATGGTTAGCAAAAAGGTGCATTGTTCGCGCCCTAATAATACAGCTCGTGCAAATGCAAAGGCGTATAATTTCAGACGGCCATGTTTTTTTGCAACGCTACCTTTCGTTGCTATATGTAGTAGCGATAGCACAAAAAGTTCCACTTGAATGGGCCGTGTTTTTTAAAAACTAAGGTAACGTCAGGTTAAAAACTTAAGCGACTAGATTAAATATTCATAATCACACCGATTTTAAAGACTATTTCATTTATAACAATGAGCTTTGTTTTCGCTTGAATTTTTTCAAAAAAGAAGGAGTATGTTTTGTGAGAAAGAGAAAGAAACAAAGAAAAAATGTTTATGTTACGCCATTATCTTTGTTGATCGTGAACCGATTTGGATATTTCTTTTTTATCTAATAAATTATACCTACTTCCCACGTTGGTGTCTGACTAATTGACCATTGGCGATAAGACCTAAAATTTATTATTGCTACATTGTTATTTCTATTTTATTCAATTCGTACAACTTTGTTTAATCTCAATAATCTCTTAATTTTATCTTAATAATTTTAATAAGTGAGTTGTAATCATCGAACTAATGATACTGTATAATATAATAATATAAATGTTGGTTGGCCCGTAATTGGCTTGTGTATAAGACGAAGGCCACTAAGTATGTATATATAAAGCTGTGGGAAAACCTTATTAAATAAATAAATAAATAAATTTAGTATTTTTTTCTATTAGGATAATTGTTTCCCTAACATTTTATATGGCAACCCTACATTACATTAAATGGGGACCATAAGATATCCATTTATTCTCATTTAAATTCTACTTGTGTAGGTACTGAAGCTCACCACCGAATGGAAACCACACGACGTTAGACGACGTCGCGTTAGGCCCAGAAGGAGATGGCGGGACGACCTGGACTTATTTTGGAAGAATAGACCGCAGAATGCTTTAAACCGAGTTGAGTGGAATGACGGTAAAGGCCTTGCCCTGCGGGATGATAATGGCTGAATAAAAAAAATGTGTAGGTACCTACACTAAATTCGTTATTATACTTTATTTTAATTATAATTAATAAAACATCATGAGTTTGCCAACCGTACCGGAGTGTTGTAAAGGTCAGCGTGTACTGTTTACTTTGCTCTGAGCGACCATACACGCTAGGGCTACCACAAACATTGCTTAAAACAGCTATATTTGAGCTAACGTGAAAGTAATATAAGATTTTAATGTAATTAGATTGAGAATCATCTTGCATTCTATTAGTAATACACCTTAAAAACCTTTCTATTGTATTAGGCATTAAATTAAGAACTGGTTTTTAGTTCTGAACTCAAAAAATTAAAATTGAGTATTGGCTATGCCTCATGTTTCAGAAATTTCTTAATCGATAATTAGCTAAGTGTTATTGGGTTGTTCTATGAATTCTCAGTAGCAGGGCGGTGGTAACAGGCTCGCCCCCTATTACATGGGATCTAAACATATCGGCGAAATATATCTCCTTGTAATTCCAGACAATGTACAAATTTAATTGTGAACACTTTATTTTAAGAAGCTAATTTGTATTTTTAACTCTGTCATCATTATCCGAGCATTTTCCCAACTATGTTGTGGTCGGCTCCCAGTCTAACCAGATGCGGCTGAA
Organism: Acronicta alni; assembly: GCA_964056405.1. Classification (NCBI taxonomy): domain Eukaryota; kingdom Metazoa; phylum Arthropoda; class Insecta; order Lepidoptera; family Noctuidae; genus Acronicta; species Acronicta alni. The sequence continues at coordinate 8,527,996 of OZ043936.1, forward strand.
TATCAGTATTTTACACGAAGCGACAGCCTTCAGACCTGCGCAACCCAATTTCGGGGCAATACCGATATCCTGAGGATAGACTGGTTGTCAGGCTTTTTGGACTACCACTAACGAGTGTCATATATGTTCGCGTGATATCTGGGACCGACGGCTTTATGTGGTCTTCGAGGTAGGTACCGCGATACCTACCCGCCATGTCGAATTTTCGGGGTGGCTTAGTGGTTTTAGCGTCTGGTGTACCTAACCAGAAAACGCAGGTTCGAATCCTGCCCGCTGTCGAATTTTTCCTTTGCTTAATAACTTTAAAATCTTAGCATGAAAAATGCCAAAATATACAAAAAAAAAAGATAGGGTCTCGATGTGTTTAGAATGAAGATCCGTAGCTTGACCGCGCCTAGCGTAGCTTAACCTTGCAGATCGGTTATACAGCGTATTTATAATAGAAATATAATAGAAATCGGGTTTGGGTTAGAAAAATGTACCTATGTAACCTACTGATAAAATTTCCCAACGGTACCTACGCCAGCCGGTTTAAAAGTACCTAAAGGTCAGTTATACATAACACGTAAATAGGCCTATGTGTGTGCTGTCGTGTTTACTCTGCGCCACCGAGCAGGCTTTCTGCCCTATAATAGGGTGACCACAAACACACGTCTTTATTTAGGATAATGTTGCCTAGTTTCCATTGACAGATAGATTCAATGCTGAATAAGGGCCTCCTTTCAGATTGAAGAGGAATAATCTACATTACGTAAAACCCACAACAAAAAAGACACTCCGCTCAGCGGATCCGCAGATAATTTGTATTTTTGAGGATTATTAATAAATTATAGTATTTATAAGTAGGTATAGATACATTAGCCTGGTGATCTTAAGCGTGACTGCTACGCTAGGGCTATGTAGGTTCGATTCCCAGGTCCAGCAAAATGTTATTGGGTTTTTCTATAGAATCTCAATAGGTACAGAAGATAGACCACAAAATGCCTGAGTACTTAGGTTTTCTTTTTTCCCAGAAAGTTAAAACAATTTGTGAATTAATGATTTCTGGCATCTAAGCGAATATTATACATTGAAATAAAACTACTTTTTACGGATTTTATCGCGTTATATTGATATTATTAATCCCGACGTTTCGGACCCTTTACAGCGTCCATGGTCAGTCTACCCGTGACCATGGACGCTATTTCTATTTATAATTTGTGATTTTATATAATTCCTACTAAGTATATACATATTATAAATGCTGAAGTAACTCTGTCTGTCTGTTACGCTTTCACGCCTAAACCGCTGAATAATTTTGATGAAATTCGCTACAGAGTTAGATTAGACTTTGGAGAAGGACATAGCCTAGCATTTGTCTTAAAAGCCCTTTGGCATACAGGTATAAGCTAGTGTGGCGACATTGTCATGCTGACACAGCTCCTTCAGAGCTATATTAAATAAAGGTTTTTGTCGCAACAACCTCAAGATACTGATGGACTTTTCTACCCTTATTGTATCATTAAATAATCTATTTTATAATAAACTATAAGCATGATATTATCATTATTTGTGGTCCGAGCTGTATATCTATTTCAGTCTAGTAAGCAGGCCTACCCTACCATAGGGGAACTATAAATATTGTTTATCAGTGGGATGCTTTGTATAATGGAGTGGAAAATGTGGCTAGCAAGGGTGGCAAGGCAACATTATGAAGTGGTCTGTTGAAATATTATCATCCTACCATCTAATATATAAAATTCTCGTGTTGCGGTGTTTGTTACCCAACTCCTCCGAAATGGCTGGACCGATTTGTATGAAATTTTGTGTGCATATTGGGTAGGTCTGAGAATCGGCCAACATCTATTTTTCATACCCCTAAATGATAAGGATGACCCACACCCATTTTTTATTTTATTACGATTTAGCATTGAAAAATAAATACAAACCTAAATTTTCACCCTTCTACCACCAACTCCCATTTTTTAATAGTGATATTATATGGAAAAAGCAACGTTAATAAAAATTAATAAAAAAAATAAATAAAATATGTTTATTGATACTTATTAAAAACCTTTACATTTTCTTGACTTATATTAAAAATATTAGGTACTAGCTAACCTACTTGGTTAGCTAGTACCTAATATTTTTAATGTGAAAGTTTGTGAGGATGGATGGATGTTTGTTACTCTTTCACGTTTAAACTACTGAACGGATTTTGATGAAACTTTACAGTATTGTTATTTATACATCAGAATAATATATAGGCTATAATTTATATCGAATTTGAGTAAATTAGCCAAATTACAATGATAATTAAAAGTAACTTTTCCAAGCGGACGAAGTTAGGGCAGAAACTAGTATATAATAAATTTTAGTAAATTGTTTCAGTCTGTTATATCAGTATTGTGACGACACCTTTGGTGCAGCGGCTGAGCGATCCGCTTCAGTACCAAGGGTTGCGGGTTCAATCCCCACACGAAACAAATATTTGTATTATCTAACAGTTTCATTATGGTGGAAAAATTAGACTTATCCCATTCTACTAAAAATCATGGCCATCTTATGAAACACTCGCCGTCGCCAATGTAAGTAAATAAACAATTTATCATGTCGCCACTAGATTGTTCGCTTTTAATATATGTGTACCTACCTAAAACTTACTTATACGAAAACAGAAAAATATATGAACTAAACGTACAAAAGTTCCGATAAATTAAAGAAAGAAAGAAATAAGTCATAAAATCAGCGATAAGTACAAGTAAAATACATTTAAAAGTTGAATTAAAGGCCAAGTACAGCAGCCAGCAGGTCAATCAAACTATCCAAAACTGTCAAATTTTCCCAATTGAAAATGAACCTTATAATTTTGTTTTAAAGTTGAAAATCTATCAAATAAATTTGACATATTGGGGTAGCTTGATATGTTGGCCTCTGTACATTGAGAAAAAAGAAAAATACAAGGGAAGATACGGCATTGTCGCCTATGTTAAGGTCACACCCCCACTAAGAATGACGCGAAAGCGCATTACATCGCTGCAGCGCTGATTTTCAGTAGAAATGCGTATGAACTAAGGTGTGATAAAGCTTAAAGTGGACAGATTATATTATACGGCATTGTCGCCTATGTTAAGGTCCCACCCCCAGTAAGAATGACGCGAAAGCGCATTACATCGCTGCAGCGCTGATTTTCAGTAGAAATGCGTATGAACTAAGGTATGATAAACCTTAAAGTGGACAGATTGTGTATTAACTCTCTTATTTCAATACCTAGGAAAAAACTGAAGATTTTTATAAATCTAGTGCTGTCGCACTTGGGATTGAAACGACAAATTATTTTTAATTGGAATAAAGCTACAAAAATTTTATTGATTCTCTGGATAAAGATTTGTGTTATTAAAAAATGGAATTTTAAAGACAAATGTGAGGTTTGAATTAATGTACTTTATGGTGAATAAAAAGGGTCGGATACTAGACGAGTTTCACAGACTTCAAAAATAACAACTGAATACTCAGAAAATTACTGTTTATTATATAAATAAGTACTAGGCTACCATGAAACTCAAAAGAATATATGCGAGATAAAATAGATTTACATTCAATAATAATAATCTTTAAAAATTATAGGTCTACTACAATTATAATTTATTGCATACTATGAAAGGTGTAAAAAGTTTTAAGTTAAAAAGTTTTAATCATTAAGGTGCGTGTTCATCTCACGAAGCCTCCCGATGACAGTACCGAGATAAGATAAGACGCGAAGACATTTGTGGAATAAATTGTTAGCGGGAGAAGTGATGATGGTTCTGTAGATTTGAAAATGGTATTATCCATACTAATATTACAAATTCGAAAGTGGCAAAAAGAAAGAAAGATGCAAAACACACACATGATGTACGTACACACAGTATTTATTTATTTTAATACTTTATGCACAAACATAGTACGAAGGCGGACTTAATGCCTGAGGCATTTTCTACCAGTCGACCTAAAGGTGATGCAGAGACAGAAATTGGTAGGTGCACTAGCAGTGTTGTTATATAAACAAAAAAAAAACATAATACAATACAATATATATATATATATATTAACATTTATACAAGGAGAGGTTAATGTTAAGAATCTGCCAAAGAACAGAGATGTTTCCGAAGTTTACTTTTAAAGGAGTAGCGACTGGTAGCCATCCTGATCTCCCAGTATTTATTTATTTTCTTTCATGTGTCTACTTAACTGACATTATGGACCGATCTGAAAACCAGCGCTGCGACATTCTAGTTTTTAAATGTTGTAGCAATATTCTGAGATAAGAGCCTTTTTTGGGTTTGTGCAGGTTTTATTTTTAATTTTTATAATGTAAATAGGTACTGTTTGTATATTCATTAATTTCCTGTACGTGTCCAAAGTAAATAATTTTTCTTTCTTTTTTTTATTTCAAAAACTTGCTTTTCAATAGGTGTTAATGACGTCACCATAAAGACGTCAACTCAGAATGTGAAGGTAAAATTCGACATGGCGCGTGGGAGTCGCGGTGACTTAGTGGTCATAGCGTCTGGTGTACCAAACCAGAAGACGTAGGTTCGAATCCTGCTAGCGGTCGAATATTTCCTTCGCTAAAATAAATACATTTCATTCACATTAAATATCAATGGGCCCTTGGTGATCGATTTTATTTCCAAGACGAGTAAAGTGATTTTGGATTTTCTCTTCTTTCTTGGAATTTTCCCGGATAATGGCAATAGGCTCGCTCTCCATTATATGGAAAGTAAAACAATTCATCCAATAGAAATTTAAAATATTTTAGCGTATACTAAAACAAATATAACATTTCCAAGTTTGTAGGCTTGTTATAGTATCAAACTTTAATATACTCCAGTCTCAAAGGAATTCGAAGGCTTGTTGACCTTTCAGCGCTAGTAAAAGGGTAAAGGCCCAAATTTTCGGCGCGTTTGTACAAAAATATCCGTGAAATAGCGGAAGAAAGAGGGAGACGTGCTATCGACGGCTAGTGCCCTGGTAGTTTATTTTTCATATTTAATTTTACGGATAGTTGAGATGCCTTGGCTAGAAATATTTTTGCATAACGATGGCCCGTGGGTATGTAGTGGGATTCTAACATAAATATAGAATATCATTACGCTTATATTCATCCCAGAGATTACCATTAATCCGGCAGAAATCCAAACTTCGAGCTGCTATTGAGAATTTTATTGAAAAAACCCATAACAATTTGTCCGACCTGGGAGTCGAACCTTGGAGCTTAAACGTAGCAGTCGTTCTAGCGACCACTAGGTTAATGAAGTAGGCAGAGCTTAACGGTCACAGGATGAGAATACCTGGCGAAAGCCTTATATTTTAAATCAAAAAAATTAATATTAAAATAAAATCAAAATTTATTTGCAAAAATGTTGGTAGATAAGTCATAATTAGTTACATAAAATAAGTAACCATTGCTGGTTTATAAATATAAATCCCTACTAATATTATAAATGCGAAAGTAACTCTGTCTGTCTGTCTGTTACGCTTTCACGTCTAAATCACTTAACTGAGTTTAATGAAATTTGGTACAGAGATAGAGTTGACCTTGAGAAAGAACACAGGATAGTTTTTATCTCGGACTTTTGAAGAGTTCTCTTGGAAACGCGATATAACCGAACTCGACGCGGGCGAAGCCACGGGCGGAAAACTAGTACCAATATAAATGCGAAAATAACTCTGTCTGTTACGCTTTCCCGCCTAAACCGCTGAACCAATTTTGAAGAAATTTGGTACAGAGGTAGATTAGACTTTGGAGAAGAACGTAGCAGTGATAGCCTGGTGGTATGACCATTGGACTGCCTAGTCGAAGGTCTCGAGTTCCAATCCAAGGCACGCACCTCAGACTTTTCGAATTCATGTGCGTATTAATAATTAATTATCACTCGCTTAAACGGTGAAGGAAAATATCGTGAGGAAACTTGCATACCTTAGAGATTTTTCTCGACGGTTTGTGAAGTCTGCCAACCCGCACTAGGCCAGCGTGGTGGACTATAGCCTAATCCCTCTCAATATGAGAGGAGACCCGTGCCCATCAGTGGCACAGTATATGGGTTGATGATGAAGGACGTAGGCTTCAGATTGTCTCAAAAAGCCACAGACAGCAGCTTGTACATAATATTTCTGAACTTTTATAAAAGGCATTGATCTCAAATACATATTGGTACTAGAGCAAACATCTGCCTGGTCCAAATGTCAAGGTTTTCGTACAGGTCAATTAGCGAAGCGGCGCCGTGCCAGACCAGAATAGCCCACTACAAATCTTTCAGACAGAATAGTGGATAGGGGACTTGAATTTTATACAAAAAAGTATTTCGTATTTTTAGTGTTGCATGAGAAAGACAAGAAAGAGATTTCGAAAATTCTGAGGTGCGTGTCTAGGATTCAAACTCAAGACCTTTGGACTTGGCATTCCAATGGTCACGTCACTCGACTATCACTGTGCTGAAACTAGGCCAAAACTGAATAATGCTAATACTATGTAACTCAAATGAGAGGATTGACACATTTTCGTGCAATCTGAGTGAATTCGCAAGAGTTTTGTTGAATTTTATTTGTTATATTTATTTATTATTTTGAGTAAATTTACAAGGATAATATTTTATGAAATAAGTTATAGAAAATAAGTGGTTTGCTTCACTATTGCATTGGGTCGTACCTGTAATAATAGTTGTAAGCCATGGTTATAATTATATTAATAAATAAATCATTTTCCCTCTCGGAGTCTTTTCCCAACCATATCAGGGTCGGCTTCCAGTCTAGCCAGATGCGGCTGAATATCAGTATTTTACACGAAGCGACTGCCATCAGACCTTCGCAACCCAATTTCGGTACCCTGAGGATAGACTGGTTGTCAGGCTTTTTGGGCTTCTGACTACCACAAACGATTGTCATAGATATCTTTTTATATTTTTTGGCATTTTCCATGCTAAGATTTTAGAGTTATTAAGCAAAGGAAAAATTAGACCGGTTGAGGTGCAAAAACTTGCTTTTCAATAGGTGTTACTGACGTCACCATAAAGACGTAAATTCAGAATGTAAAGGGGTCATATTCAAAAAAATTGTCTCCCAATTGTCGAATAATCACTGCACCACGAAAATCTCGGCACTGTATGATCAACAAAATGGCCGGACGTTTTTGATTCGTCATTTAGTTTATTATTTTATTGACTAATGGTGCCAGTAAAATAATTTTGATAACTACCCTGAAGAGACTAAAAATATAGCATAACAGAAACGAATAACAGAAATTTGTGAAATCAGGACACGCATTAATTAATTAATTAGTAATAACACGTTTTGTATTTTATTAAGTATTTAGTGAATTCATTAGGCTTAAACCATGCTCTTAAGAATTAATAAAACGTTATGATTTGTAACACTAACATTGAATTACAAAGTATTTTTAAAAGTACCGCCAAGAAAGTAGACACAGGTTGCCTCTATGAAACAAAGTGTACTCCTTGGCAGATTTTATTTGAAATTGTTAATTTATTAAGATTTATGGAGTCCTCCATAGATCTTCTTTGTTTTTTTATTTTATTTAAACAAGTGTACAATCTGTTTATTATAGTATTCATTTGTAGTTATGCCTTGTTATAAAAATAAGTCTGTAGGACGATAAAAACTAAAAATTTTTTGAATATGACCCAAAGGCAAAATTCGACATGACGGGTGGGAGTCGCGGTGGCTTAGTGGTCATAGCGTCTTGTGTATCAAACTAGAAGACGCAGGTTCGAATCCTGCCCGCGGTCGAATTTTTTCTTTGCTTAATAACTTTAGATTGACATAGATGTTCGTATGACAACCGGGACCGACGGCTTTACGTGCTCTCAGAGGCCTCGAGAGTCGAGTTACTAAGAATGGTCACCCATCCAAAGACTAGCCGCAGCTAGCGCAGCTTAACCTTGCAGGTTGGTTGATCAGCATAGTTTTTATTTGGGTATGAGCCCCTCACTATGTAACTCAAATATGGAAACTAAAATGTTACAGCCCTAAATAACATTCGTATTACAAGACATTCAAATTCCACACGATCGTACGATCATTTTATTCCGTCAACCCTGTAAACGAGCCTACCTTTATCTTAATGACGGCTTGCACTCGGCTCATTTGCGTGCCAGCCGACAGATTGTGCCAGTTGCTAGCTTGCCACATTCCTTGGCAGTTGCCAGGTTATTTGAGGTTTTGGAGGGAAGAAACGTGCTCTATTCGAAATTTTGATTGTTTGGAATTTAATGACGGATCAAGAAGGATGAACAAGATTTTCATAAAGTTTTTGTTTTGTTTTTAAAGCTTCTGCAATGGGGATTATGCCCTGTGTTGCGGGGGACTTTAAAAACATGTTATTAACGGTTAAAAAGTACACTCAAACTAGAAGCAAATAGGTATCAGTATATCACAAGAGTTTGAGAGTTTTTTTTTTGGTCACAAGATTTGTCTCGAGTTGGAATCGAACCCACGGTACTTGGTGCAACAGTAGTGGCAAGGTGATCACCAAACGTGCAGTCAATAAAGGTTTCCAAATTGTTTTCAGAAGTAGTTATGATAAATTTGATTGTTTTTCTTTAATCTTCTCTGGCCCACAGTCGGGCAAACTTGTTTCATCACCATATTGTCCCTCTGTTGGGCGTACCCAACAGTGTCTTCTCAGTGATCTTCACTCAGAATGAGAGGGGTTTGATTTAAGCAAATTATTTTTTTACTAATTATCATTCCGATGAAGTTAAATAACCTATTTTATAAAAAAAGGCCAAATGAACAACAATAAGAATTATTAAAAAAAATATCGACGTTGGGAACATTCCGGAAAATCGTTGGAGTTGCAAAAGTTATAATGTACTTTCTAATTGAATAATTTACAAGTAGCAACTTTTTCCTGCTAACGAGAACAGGGAATATTATAAGATAAGATACGATTTTATTTTTGTAAAAACATGAGTAGGTATACAATTGTACATGGTCTTATATTTTATTAGAGGAGCTACATGTTTTGCCATTCATGGCGTACAAAAATGTATTTATTTATTAGCCGAGTTTAATCATAAATCCACTGACAATTAAATAATCATCATCAACCCATATACTGTCCCACTGCTGGGCACGGGTCACCTGTCATATTGTGAGGGATTAGACTATAGTTCACCACGCTGGCCTAGTGCGGGTTGGCAGACTTCACAAAACGTCGAGAAAAATCTCTAAGGTATGCAGGTTTCCTCACGATGTTTTCCTTCATCGTTTAAGCGAGTGATAATTAATTATTAATACGCATATGAATTCGAAAAGTCAGAGGTGCATGCCTTGGGTTCGAAGTCGAGACCTTCGACTTGGCAGTCCAATGGTCATACCACTAGCCTATCACTGCTACAATTAAATAATAAAATAACGAGAATATAGAAAAGCTATTGTTCAAATTAGACATTTTGGAAAAGAAAGTGATAGTAATTGAATTAACTGGGCACGGGTCTCCTCTCAGATTGAGAGTGATTAGGCTATAGTCCACCACTCTGGCCTAATGCGGGTTGGCAGACTTCACACACCTTCGAGAAAATCTCTCGAGCATGCAGGTTTCACCGTTTAAGCGAGTGATAATTAATTATTAATACGCATAATTATGATTTCGAAAGGTGCGTTGGTGGCTTCAGAGGTGCGTGCCTTGGATTTGTACTCGAGACTTTTGACTTGCCAGTCTAATGGTCATACCACTAGGTTATCACTATTAGTGTACAATACTGGTTATAATAGCCCCTTACATAGTTGGGAAAAGGCTAGGTTGATGAGAATTCAGCTAATAATATACATTGGGTAAGTCGCCATTTCCTTAATTAGAAAAATCCAATAGTATATACTTGAATAGAGCCCAGGACCTCAAGCTCAGCAGCCGCGCTTGTGCTCAGTAGACCAGGCAGTTAATATAGTATAACATTTTTATTTTTAAAAGTAAATTTCTAAAGACGCTCAGGTACCTCACGGAACTTGTAGAAACTTAGTATAAACTTCAACAAGTTGGACTACACACGAGAACATGTCAAGCTATCAAGTTGCACTGCAAAAATCACCGCTATTGCGACGGAATACGGTGCAAACTGAATTTGATATGTGGTCGGGTGTATGTTTATTTTGTGAGCGGAACAGTTGAAATGCTTATGTGGGGAAATATCGATAAACGATGTGGAAAGTTCTGACGCAGCGAGCGAAATAGCGTCCAACTTTTCATCGATAATAATTTATTTTTGAACAGCACAATTTTTTCAAGATTCAAAGTTTTGATTCTGAATCCAAACTGTTGCATTGGCGTAGAAAAACAAGCTGTTCTCGCATCCGAAAGAGCTTTTTGATACAAAATGTAACCTATATCTTTCTCCAATAGAATAGAATAGTTTATTTCCATCACTTAGTATTACAAATATCTCTTAGTCTAAGTAAAACATACTATCTAACAACAATGGGTCAGTATATTAACAAGAGAATACGTTGACGACCGAGTTGACGAGTATGAACTGTGTCACAGTCGCCAGCGCCTTCCACTCTGATAGTTTCACATCTATACATTGTTTTATATTGCATTTTTTTTATATTCCAATATCTAATCTATTTCTGTACCAAATTTCATGAATATCAGTTCAGGTTATGCATGAAAGCGTAGCAAACAGACAGACAAAGGACTAAGTTACTTTCACTTTTGTAATATCAAGTAGGGATTCTAGGTCTGTGTGCGTATTACAACGTGTAGACGCTATTTTTTGACAGTTTATTGAAGCTATTATTGAAGAAGCATCTGTAAGGTGGATAGGCTCTTCTAAATATAGAAACAGACTGATCCCACGTACGCAACGTATGCAATGTGTTATGATATTTAGATTCTTGATTTTATATAAAAAACGTATGCATCAGAGACATACTTATCGTATGCTTCTTCAGAAGGCCATTTCAGACTTTGCCCTACATTGTAAGACACATACTTGTTGCTATTCTGTACCTGGACTTTAAGAGACTATGATTCTCCGAGTTTGTTTCGGCGTTTCTTATCAGAGGTCGTCAGTTAGGAAATGCCGGAACCATCTAGCTTAAAAAAAAAGTAAAATATTGAATTGTAAAAGTGTCTTTAAAAGATCTATTTACAGAAATAAATATGATTCATCATTTAACGCAATCCTAAGCGCGTGTGTTTCTAATCCGTACATTTTCATATAAAATCAAGAGTCTAGATGTCAATACGTTGCGTACGTGGGATCAGTCTGTTTCTACCTTAATGCTGTCGAATTTTACGGATCACACGGCCATGACTATAATAATAATAATATATAATATAATAATATTTTTCGGACATTTTACACAACACCATCTAGCCCCAAACTAAGCAGAGCTTGTACTATGGGTACTAGACAAGGGATATAATACTTATATACTTTTTTTTTGTAAATACATACTTATAATACATAAGAAACACCCAGACAAACACAAATACTCATGTAATATTTGCGTCCTGTGGGAATCGAATCCACGACCCCATGATCAGCAGTCCGGTACTCGAACCGCTAGACCACAGAGGTTGTCAAATAGGACAAGTAAAGGCAAGTGCGGTTTTTAGTCGGTACGAGTTCGATATACCCTGGCACCTTCCTAGGTAGCTGATAATTGCTTCCTAGGTAGCTAGGTATGTGACAATTATTCGTATACTTTAAAAAAAATACTAATACTATTTTTTTATACCACTAAGGTGGCAAACAAGCATACGGCCCACCTGATGGAAAGCGGTTACCGTAGCCTATAGACGCTTGTAACACCAGAGGTATCAATTCCGCTTTGCCAACCCTGTAAAACGAAAAAGGAATAGTTGGATTGGTAGTATAAGGGTCAAAGTCCCCCGACTACCAACACAACGTTTCCTCGTGGAGCACTGGCAACCTTGCTCACCGTAAGGAACACAACCCAGCTCAAGTGTTATTTTACTTCGATTTTCTGCAAGGCGGAGGTACTTCCCTAGTTGGGCAGCTCCAATTTGAGTGGAATTACTCCCACCATGCCCTACCTCTCTTAAAAGGGTCTCTTAAAAAGGGTGTTCTAATGCTGCTGAGTTCATCTGGAGTGATAACGCATTGCCAAAATATTCTGTCGCTAAGTAATAATATGCTAACATTATTGTGTGTGCGCTGAAAATAAATCGAATGTTATCACCAACATTGAACCACCTTCACCATCGCTATAAAAAATAAATTGAATCGAATTTTCTCGAGAAACAAACGGGAAACATTTCCTTCAATAAACTTTTATTAGAATCACAATATCGATATTGGTTGAATGAGCGGCCGCCATATTGAAAAAGCGAATCATCGATAAATATCGAATTTTATCACAACACTGTTCAAGGAACAGTAGTTTAATTTAATTTTGATATTGGAATTTGTACTTTATGTATACTGATTTTAGATTGTTATTTTATCTGTTGTAGTATCAATTCATACGTTAACAATCATTTTAAAGAACAAAGAGGACTTTAACCGGGCTCAAATCCAAACTTCTAGTTGTTCCTCAAAATTGTTTAATTAAAAGAACAAGAACACTACCAAACCTGAGAATCGAACGCGCCCTCATGTTCCTTAACCTTGCTTGCGAAACCTCTGAACCAATGCGCCAGTATTAAGCCAGTATTAGCCATTATTAAGTAAAGACAGCAGGTCAAGTTATCCAAAACTGTCAAATTTTCTCAATTGAAAATGAACCGTACACCTTTGTGTTAAAGTTGAAAATCTATCAAAGAAAGGCGAACGGCAGACTTCATACCGCATACTTTTTTTGTTGTTCTGTTCTAGAATTTGTACCACTTATTAGGGCAACTAATCCATTTATTTTCATGTAAGTATATTATTTTTAGAACTGCGGATTAATTAATAATATCAATAGAAATATTTTAATAAATAAACGTAATAAAGTCGTAAACTAAACGCAGTTATGTTTTTAGAAGTTGCTATACGTAAAATAACACAAATATCGAAATGATAATTAATTATTTAGAAATAGAAATAACATTTAATATGATCGGGAATAAGATTGTGGAGATTTGATGGACATTCTCCGAAATGTATCCGATAAAAACCGATGGGCTAACAACCCTTTGCGGCGATGTTCCAGACTTCTTCATTATCAACCTGTGCTCTACAAAGTCCACTGCTGGAAATAGGTATCTCCTAATGCACCCCACTGAGTAGGTACGATCCTCCATCTCAATCTACCTACTTAATGGTAAGTAAAACACTACAAAGATAGCAACAAGCAATTTAGAACATTTACTTGTATCACAAAAGCAATGTTTATGTTTATTATAACTTTTACGTCCCAAGTTCTAAAAATCTAAAAAAAAAAAAAAAAGTTTATTGGAACTAGAAGAAAGGTTTACAATTTTATGTACGATAATGACCGCATTAGTTATAGAATAGAATAGCTAAGAATTTAAAAAGAGCTCGTCTATCATATTAACTACCAATTAAAACAAAAAATTGACAGATTGAGGTAGCTTGATTTGTTGGCCTGTGTACATTAAACAAATAAAAAAATAAAATTCAGCGAACTGTCCGCATTTATCCTAGCGATAAAAATAACAGACTTGGAGTACCGAAAATAAAAATTGACTGGTTTCACTGTGACTATACATTTCAGATTTTCCTTCACAAGAACAAACGGTTATGACGTCAGCATTATGCTGTTCGCGTTGCCGACCATGAAATTGAAGTGCCTGTTTGCTTACAGGAAATATTTAAAATGTCTGGTAGGATACCGAAATATTCAGTGTCTTGAAGATAAAATTACTGAAAATGTTTATCTACTGCATTAGTTTTATGTGTTCCTGGTTTCATACAGGTTTCGGAAATTTAGCATACAGGTTTAATTCGGATGACAGTGTATAGTTAGCTAAGTGACGTCACTCTAAATACAATATGGCCGACTCCCAAAGATGGCGGACTCTACAGTTATGTTTTATGCACTCCCGTGATACGCGGTATCGATTTTAAACGATTTGCTGAGAAGAATGCGAAAAATAAAATAACGGCCTACGTCTCTAAATCCAAAGCGTTTGTGGAGAGGCGAGGTGTGTTGCCCCTCTAACGAAAAGGGAGGATCCTCCAACCAGGCGGGTGTTGTGCCTGGCGGGCCACGGCCCGACGGTTGATGTCGGGCGGTTGTATATATGCAACTTGTCGTTGCGAATGTTGCTTGCGCGATTCAGGCCTTCGTAGTTCTATATAGCGCGGTAGATGTCGCTACATCACTCCCCCCCGAGACCGGAGGTCGATGGTCCAGATGAGTCAGCGGTCAGTGCGTCTGAAGAGCTTGCCAGTGCCAGGAGTGCGAGTTCCAGTGAGTCGGAACGGATGCCGCGTAGTCCGCAGTGAGTCGGGACTGTGAGCGGTGAGTGCGATGAGTCCCCAGTGAGTCGGGGCGATGCTTGTTGCTGCGTAGTCCTCAGTGAGTCGAGGTGGTGCAGTGAAGCGTAGCGAAGCGTAGTGGCTGGCTGCTGCGTCGACCAGGAGAGATAGCCTCTGCTTGTTGACCGGCCGAAGTGCAGTGTGCTGTGCCAAGTCGCTGATTTCGGCTGAGGGTTCTGACCAGGCTGCATGTCTGCTGCAGGCATGTGGTCAGGCTGCCCGTTGAAGCCGGAAGAGTGCTGGCTGGCTGTGTGACTCGCTGCTCGATGCTGTTGAAGGCTGCTGTGAGGGGAAGGTGATGACGAAGGTGCTGGTCTCCGGAAGGCTGCGCTGATGTTCTGCTCGGGGTCACCAGTGTGGATACACTGGGATCACGTCGGGGTCACCAGTGTGGAGAGGCGAGGTGTGTTGCCCCTCCAACGAAAAGGGAGGATCCTCCAACCAGGCAGGTGTTGTGCCTGGCGGGCCACGGCCCGACGGTTGATGTCGGGCGGTTGTATATATGCAACTTGTCGTTGCGAATGTTGCTTGCGCGATTCAGGCCTTCGTAGTTCTATATAGCGCGGTAGATGTCGCTACACGTTTAACTATTTTATTTTTATTTATTATGTACTACTGTATTAATTTGAACGAGTTACGCTTGTAATTTGTTTTTTTTTTTATTTTTTATTAATCAACTTTTACTATAGACGTTTACATAAATGTTCAAAAGTAAAAACTTATTAATTACTATTTAATATTTATGATTTGTAAAAACTAACATACCTTCATACAACCAATCCGGTACCCCATTATGGATGGTTCCAGGCACCCCAGATTCTGTGACCCGGTACCCTGTCGAGGAGCGGGGCGCGGGCCTGTAGTATATGTCATAGTCTTTGACGGTGATCAGCCCGTGGCCCTTCGGCGTCCAGGTGGCCAGGAGTAGTGACGGCCCCTCGGTGATGACTCCGCCACCGACTTCGTCTGGCAACGGAGTGAGAGGGTACGACTCGCTGAGAACAGAAGAAGAAGAATTAGAAAGAAAGAAAAAAGGTACAGATGGCCAGCAGGTCAAGCTATCTTAACCTGACACATTTTCTCACTTGAAAATGAACCTTATCAGTTTGTGTTAAAGTTGAAAATCTATCAAATTTCTTTGATAGATTTTTCACTTTATTTTAGACAGAGCTACCACATAGCTTGATGTGCTGGCCTCTGTACATAATAATATATTTACAATTTTAATGCTAAAAATATAAAACCTAATTCTAAAATAATTATTATAATTGTGTTTCACGGCTTTCACGGCCAAATATGCGTGATCATTTATATCATTAACAACCCATATACAGTCCAAATGATGGGCACGAGTCTCTCTCTCTCTTGTAATAAAAAATATCATTTATCATTTATCACGATGCTGACCTAGTGCGGGTTGGTATTGGCAGACTTCACACACCGTTGAGAAAAATCACTCACACATGCAGGTTTCCTCACGATTTTTTCCTTCACCGTTTAAGTGAGTGATAATATAATTAATTTTATATTAATATGCGCATGATTTGCGAGCGTGCGTGCCTTGGATTCGAACTCGTGACCTTTGAGTTAGCAGTCCAGTGGTCATATCACTAGGCTATCACTGCTTTAATTAACTTTTAATATATTTATTAAATAACATATGGAAATTGACAAGCAATTATTATGATGATAAAATCATGAAGTACCAGGCGCACAAGTATGAGAAAAGGTTCTACAAACAAGGTTTCCACTAGGTAGCTTCCAAGACATTAGTCACAAAGCCGTATTTTTCCCGCGCTGGTCGAATATTTTTTTTTATATTTTTCACAATAGTCCCAAGGGAAGTGGCTGTATGCCGAACAAAAGCTTTGTTCCGTTGCCTTCGCGTCTCTTTCACTTTTTTAAATAAACATTACTATGCCATGTCTTTAACACGGCATTGATTTCAGAAAATGTTGGAGGAATTCTGTCTAAATTAAAATGAATAAACTGTTTTCTGTTTGGTTTTTTAAGTTCTTGTCTAAAATATTAAAAAGGTTACAATTTTATGACCTAGATTACTCTGTAGGCAATCCTAGAAAGTGACTTTATTTTGAGGACACCGATCCTCTATACTGAACTGAAAAATACGAAAACATGAAGTCAAGACTTTGAAATATGACGTATGTTAACATATATAAAACCTCTTACGATGTATACTCCAAGATTTGTATATACTACCATACAGCTTCTAAATATACATCCTCAATAAATTTACTACCTTATCTTCACAGTAGATGGTAGAAAATCCCTTACGTGTCTTGTATATTGTAGCGAAACACCTTAGGCGAACGTAGTGTTAAAGGCCCAATTTATGGACATATTAGGTTTTATGCTTGCCTGGTACCTGCGATTACGGCGTTGTACATGTTCGTATATGGTCTGTGTTGTGTGTAAACGTACTTTATGTTATATACGTTTATTGTTAGCTTAAGTAGCAATTACAATCAGGTATCTTATAAAAATCTTTTAAGTATTTATTTAGCGAGTGGACATTTTGATTATTAAAATCGAAATAAAATGTACAATCGGTAGGTAAGCGATTTTCCGATCAAAATCTCGATCGATCAGAAAAAGTTGACAAAGAATATTCTGCCTTCACCAGTGGACTTAAGACCTATACATAAAAGCCCACACAAAACAAAACCGCAGCTCGAACAGGCTTTGCTTACTTTTAAAGCGTATAAACTTCTCTTTGTTGAGGTCGGGTACAATGGTGAACAGTAATACCCAAATTCCAAGGTTTCCAAATTTGGTGCAAAGTTTAAATCAAATTTAAGCAATCTACAATTGAGGTACTACTCTCCTAGAGCAGACCAGATCAAACGACGCTAGAACACTTTATCGTATGGAAGGACCGTTTAGTAACAAAAGTTTTTTGAAAAGCCCTCATAGGTTCACGCCACCTGTTTTACTGACTAAAACATGTTGACCGCATTTGTGTGATCCAGTTAATCGTAGGTACGATATAGGTATTCATGAAACCTATTTAGGTTTCAAGAATACCTATATCGTAAAGTAGGTAACACCAAAGTCGAGGTTTTTATGTATTCTAGCATAATCATCATCATCATCAACTCATATAATTATTGTAGTCCCACTGCTGGGCATGAGCCTCTTCCCAGAATGAGAGGGATTAGGCTATAGTCCATCAGGATGACCGCCTAATGCGGGTTGGCAGACTTCACACGCCTTCTAGAAAATCTCTCAATCATGTAGGTTTCCTCAAGATGTTTTTCTTCACCGTTTAAACGAGTGACAATTAATTATTATTACGCAAATGATGATTCTTTAAAAAGCTTTTATTTAAATAATACAAATACTATGCCATGGTATGCGTTTTTGAATCACCAAAACTTATTCTAATTTATTACGATGTTACAAAGTTGTGGCTTTCACTCTACAAGTCGTGTAGTAAGAACTTGTTTACATGTCGTCTCTAGTAGTTACAACTCAATTCAAACTATTACTCAAATAATAGTCTTTGAGAGCCATCAAGTTGTAGTGACAAACTAACCGACGATCAAGTAGTTGTGGACATTAATAATTACGGTTGAGGTTTGTGTTTGGATCGATTTTGAATCGACTGAACTGTTGTGAATAGGATAGTTGAATGGAGTTTGATTTAAAAGATAAAAATAGGCTTAGTGAACAATATAATAATAATCTATATCTTATACATATATTTTATATATCTCTACAAAAATGAATCTCTATTTCCCTTGGCGTGAACGGATTGAACAATTTCGTTAATTCTTTTTTGTTGTGTTAATTACTGTCAAGAGAGGGTTTCTTATGAAAGAAAAAATTAAAAACATTGTGCAGGAAATTAGAAAATTTTAAAAACTTAACAATTAGATACTTTCAGGGAAAGTCCATGCAGAGGAAGTGGCGGGCAGAAGCTAGTTCATTATAATTTATATGCTAAAAAAAACAAATTGACTATAAATTTTTTAGTTATAAGTGTTTAAAGTTTTAGGTGGGGATTGAGAGGTGATGCTTTATCCTTTTTCCGTAAGACGAGTCTTAGTATAGAATTTGTATAGCTCACGGAATATAATATCATCACGACATGTAGTACGATCTCAGTGTAGCATAAAATTAAATTGCTTACACTTCTTAATTTTTGAACCGATTTCAATGTTGTCTTTGTTAATAAGCCCCATTTATAATCAACGTGTTCGACATTTTACACCGCACCATATTCTAGTCCCAACTAAACAGTTAACAGTTAATAGATAATAAATTATATACGTTTAGTTTTTAATTATAATCCCTTAAATTAAAAAAAAAAACTAAACAGAGCTTTTATTATGGCAATTAGACAATAAAATTGTCTAAAGTATTGATCAATACAGAATACTTATATGTATACATTTTTGTTTGTAAATATTTAAGAAACACCTGGGTGTTTTGTCTGGACAAACACAAACACTTACGTTCATCACATAAATATTTGTGTCCTGTAGGAATCTAACCCACGACCTCATGATCAGCATTCCGGCAATCGAATCACTAGACCACAGCCGTTGTCTTCACAGTAATTTTATGTATTAAACGTATTATTTCTTTTTTTAAAGTACTAAACTCAATTTTAAAAGTTTTCATAGATTTCCAGCAACATGGAGTAAATTTTTCACGTATTTCAATTGTTACTGAACAAAATGGAGGCTATTTGTAACACACTTTCATAAAATTCCGAACGAGATTTATTTATATTCGATATGTTCGATTAGTAAGTGTCGACAATACCTACTGGTCTATAACTATTTCTTTCAATTTTATACCACTAAGGTGGTAAACAAGCATACGGCCCATCTGATGGTAAGCGGTTACCGTAGCCTATGGACGGTTGCAACACCAAGGGTATCACTTGCGCGTTGCCGACACTGTAAAACGAAAGAGGAATAGTAGGGTTGGCAATCAACAATTGCAGTAAATCGAAGTGAAGTGAAATAACACTGCTTTGAGCTGTGTTGTGTTCCTTACGGTGAGCAAGGTTGCCAGTACTCCGCGAGGAAACGTTGTATTAGCAGTGGGGGGACTTTGACCTTTATACTGCCAACCACTCTTTCGTTTTACAGGGTCGGTAACGCGCAAGTGATACCCCTAGGATTGCAAGCGTCTATAGGCTACGGTAACCGCTTACTGTTGGGCCGTATGCTTGTTTGCCAGGTTAGTACTAGGACCACATACATCTGGTTAGACTGGAAGTCGACCCCAACGCAGTTAGGAAAGATTCGGAAGACGATAGTGTAGGTACCTAAAGATACAATTATTAACTTTACCATTTGATTTCCTGGGCCGAATTGACCATTTTTCTAATTACAATTTCCCATCCCTAGATTAACAAGAACAGCTGCCGCTATATAATTCACAGGCGTTGCTTGTAGAAACAAAATTCAAGTCAGAGCTCGGGAACTCTTGAATCTTTAATGAATTATGAAATATTACAAATTTTATTACTGTAGGCGCTGAGAGCAAGAAGTTTTGATAGAAGTATATGAACTTATGAACTAAATAAAGCAGCTGGCAAGTATTTTATATTTTTTTAAGAAAAAGAAAATCGGCCTAAATGTTTTTTTTTTCACCAAACGTTTAGCTATAAAAGAAAGCTTTATTTTATATTTTCTTTTTTTGCATTTTCCCTAGCTAAGATTTTAAAGTTAATTTAGAGTAGGAAAAAATCGATTGCAGGCAGAATTCGAACCTACTTCTTCTGCGTAAATACACCAGACGCTAAGACCACTAAGCCACCGCGAGTCCCACCCGCCAGGTAGAAATTTGCGTTCACATTCTGAATTTACGTCTTTTCAATATGAGTAGATGTCGCTGATGTCACCATTAAACGAGACTCGCGGTGGCTTAGTGGTAGCGTTTGGTGTATTTAACCAGAAGACGTAGTTTCGAATCCTGCCCGCAGTTGAAATTTTCCTTCGCTAAAATAACTTCAAACGTTTATTTATTAAAGAACGAACTATGGTGTTAGTAAATAAATAAAAGCTTTTGTTTAGTTATGCCCCTCAACTACAACAAAAGTAGTATATCTCTCAGTCTATCTCTTAAATTTTTTGCAAAACTAAATTAGCAAGTGTTGTAAAAATATGATGAGCTTTGACCTTTTTTCGCTCACACGATGCACATCTCTCTCATTTAAATAAACTTATGGCTTCTAATAATTTTTATATCGTATCTACTATTTGTTTTTATTTTTGTATAGAATTTACTTATTTTTTATTATGTTGGCACTAGTTTGCCAACTAAGTGTCTAAACTGACATGTTGGCCTTTGGCCCACTAATAATTGTCCTGCGTCGTATTGAGCGAAAATAAAAACTTTTTCTTTCTAAAAAAATATGGTGGCAATGAAACCCTCGATTCTGTTGAAGACTTAAACGCCAAACAAACAATCATATCTCCAAACAAACACTCGCTTAAAATACATAAACAACTTCAATAAAGCGGCCAATTTTACGCTAACGTTAATAAAGGCCCAATGTAAACAAAAAATGAGTCGTCCAAAATACTAATTACACAACTAATTAACGACGCGAGTGTCTCGGGACGACCTTCAGCTTTTGTTAGTCTCGTTAGGTCTTTGTTAATTTTGTTTAATAATTAATTACACTACGATACAGACGTGGAATACTGAATACAGTTTGAGTAGAGATGGGCTTGTCGTTCTGATCGCATTTGCAAAGGAGGTCATCAAAAGTCCATACAACCCAGCCCAAATTTGTACCCGAGGTACGTGACAACTGTCAAGTTGACAGTTTTTCCTATGAAATCACTATGAAACTGTTTCTTTCTTTCTTTCTCTTTCTCTATGGCACTATGAAACTGTTAATAATGTGCCAAAATGGCGTGCGTTTGACATTCCAAAACTGACACTGACAGCAAATAGCTATCAAATTGACAGTTTTTACTATAAAAACATTATGAAACTGATACTAGTGTGTTAAAATAGCGTGCGTTTTTTCAAATTTAAAGTTATTTTTTCTCATACCCTAGTGAGCATAAAGAAAAGTATGACGAGTTTTAATCAGCGTAATACAGGGTATTTTTCCAATAAGTGTACCCTCGGTACATCATTTGGGCAGATTTTGGTGACATCCTTTAAGCTGCTCTTCCCGCGTGCGCATGTGGGTGACCATTTATAACACATCAAGACCACTCCGTGCCTCGGAGAGCACGTGTCTTGGCGTAGAGGCTGAACGATCGGATTCTATGCAACTTGCTGGAGGTTTGGTTCGGTCATATAAAATATTCGTACGATCGATCGTTACGTAGTAGTACGTGGTAGTTGTTCTAGGTTTGGGTGATTATGCAAGGGTGTTGGAAGGAGATAAGGGGTGATCGATGATATGGATCACTAGACGTCATTTATGATGTCATTAAATTACTGTGGTTAGTTCCACTGAAAGGCTGGACTCCCCCACCCGCTCTTGGAAAAATACCTAGCTCTGCCAATGTGTGTATGATTACATAAATGGAAATTTGTCTATACATAATATAGGAGAAAATTTTAATTTTGGGCAACGTTATCGCATACCTATTATATATACGATATACATACATAATCATTATATGCTATATACAGGGTTACTGGAAACATTATTACATATAATTTGCAAACAAATGACTAATAAATTTTATATTTTTTTTAAGTTTGAAAATTTATAAAAAAGAAACAACGCATGAAACATTATTTTATTATTCTTACCTGCTTGATAAGAATAAGAATTCTCTTCAAAAAAAAATTCAAAGTATTCGTAAATGGTTGACATTTGCACAGGATTGTGATTGATTTAATTTGGTTGCAAATGATCTCTCCTACACCCCCTTAACGGATTCCCGTCATATTACCAGTAACCCTGTATAAACTATTGACGGCGTAAAAAGCATACTTACGTGGTCAGTATGTCGTAGACTGTGTACCGTGCGAGGTATGAGTGCGTGTGAATCTTGCGTACGTTTTGTGCGAGGAGCAGGAAGCGGCGGTCAGCGGACACCGAGAACGAGGCTGGCTCCAGTACCCTCTGTAACAAATAAGTAGGTATCAATTTAATGATAGCATTACATACCATCACGCCAGTCGCGAAGGGTTAGGCAGAGGTGTACTAACGTGCAAGTGATACCCTTGGTTTATAAGCTACGGTAACCGCTTACCATCACGTGGACCGTATGCTCGTTGGCCACCTTAGTGGTAAAAAAGAAAGAATGCACGACAGCGTTATAACGTTATTTTATCTATCGTTATAATGGAGTTTATAGCATTTGATATTTACAAAACATTGGACTACTGTATTCTCTACACTGTCTACATCCAACCCTAATTCGCATGTCATTTGACACGCGATCCCCGTATTAGAGTTGTATCGAATTATGCCCGTATTCGATACCAGGAAACGAGAACCGCTACCGTTGCCAATAAAGGCCATCGTAAAACAGGTATCGATGTTATCAAATTGAATGGAATCGATTCACGATATTCGGTAATATTGTAGGTAAAGTTGTTACAGTGTTCATTTGTTTTTACGGCTGTTTTGTTTTAATGAGTTTTGAGTTATTTATCAGTTCCGTTGTAAGATATTTCTCCTAAATACTGGGTACTAGTCTTCTGAAAAGCCAGCCGTGAGACATGCATAAACCATTTCAGTTTTTTTTTTCACCTTATTTAAGTGTTGCATGTTTATGCATTATTTCTTTATGTGTACTCGTAAGGTCTCATCATTATGTTTTGGCCTCGTAAATATTTTTCTTTCTTTCATTTCATTGTTTAAAAATTGTCTTTCAATTACGACGTCTGTTGTCTGTCGATTCTCACAGGACACTAATATTCATATGATTTGACATGTTTGGCGTAGCGGTTGAGTGATCGGCTTCTGCGCCACGGGTTGTGGGTTCGATCCCCACACGGAACAAATATTGTGTATGATCTACATGTAGTTGTTCCGGGTTTGGGTGTTTGTGCATGTGAATGTTTGTGTTTGCGAACGCACCTACGATACAGGAGAAAATTCTAGAGTGGGGCAAATTCTTATTTAAAAATAAAAAAAACAAGTGTTTATGTCTGTCTGTGTGTTTAAGGAGTCGTGTCTTAGAAGGGGCAACCGAAGTGTAGGACGTCCGGCGACCAGGTGGGCTAAAAAGATAGTAGGATCAAACTGGATGAGTGCGGCAAAGGACAGAGATGGTTGGTATAAAAGAAAGGAGGCTTATTATAATACCTAGCTGTGGTTTTATACAAGCTGAGAATGTTGATGACGATGCATAAAAATGGTCATGTTGACTTTGAAGAATCGACTATATATACTTTTTCTTTCTCCGAGCCTTTTTCCAACTATATTAGGGTTGGTTTCCAGTCTAACCAGATGCGGCTGAATATCAGTATTTTACACGAAGCGACTGCCATCAGACCTCCGCAACCCAATTTTTTGGGTAATACTGATACCGTCGATCAACGATTGTCATAGGTGTTCGTATGACAACCGAGACTGACGGCTTACGTGATCTCCGAGTCACGGAGGGGTCTCGATGTGTTAAGAATCCACATCCACAGCCTGACCGCGACTAGCGCAGCTTAACCTTGCAAATCGGTTGATCAGCATAGTTATTTGACGACCTCTGTAGTCTAGCGGTTCGAGTGCCGGACTGGTGATCATGGGGTCGTGGGTTCGATTCCCACTGGACACAAATATTTGTGTAGATAAAACATGAGTATTTGTGTTTGTCTGGGTGTTTCTTATCTATTATAAGTATGTATTTACAAAAAAAAAAGTATATAAGTATTATATCCATTGTCCCATAGTACAAGCTCTGCTTAGTTTGGGACTAGATGGTGCTGTGTAAAAATGTCCCAAATATATTATATATTATATTATATTACATTATATAATATTATATTATAGTTATTACTTAGCCACGAGCCCCATCGAATTTGAAAAATAGACATACATACTTATCTACTGGTCCTGGTGACAGCAGACTGTTCGAAAAAAAAAACCATCGAAGGTAATCTTTTTTTATCCCATCACAGTAAATTTCCGTTAGCTAAATTCTACCAGTTGGCATCCTAATGAAGATTTCTTGTTCAATCGGCTCTGTTACATTGACAATAACAAATCGCCCACCTGCCGGCTCATTAGATGGGAGGAGTCTTGTAGGATGTTCGAGAAAGGTCCTTTTTTATACGTTCTTATTCGCTTCAGTCTTGTGTCTTGGTGTTGTGGTTGTAGGTGCAAGCCCCAACTTCGAGCCGCTACTAAGATTTTTTAGAAAAACTCAATAGCGATCTGGGAATCAAAGTCAAGGTCAAATATTTTATTTCAAACCATTAAAATAGTACTTTTGAGAGGTAAAAAATTGTTGGACGGTTCCAAAAACTCTTATGGAGAAAGGTTTTACAATTTTGTTCTAAATAGTTCATGAGAACAATGCAGTTTGATGTGTACAATAATAATTAATCCAGTATTTATTTAAACAGAAAAATATAATTTAACAGAAAAAAATTGCCATGGACAGTAAGAGCTGACCAGCTCCGTCAAACGGCATGATACCCACCAGGGCCCAGGGGTATCATGCCGTTGCAAGCGTCTATAGGCTACGGTAACAGCTTATCATCAGATGGGCCGTATGCTTGTTTGCCACTTTAGTGGAATGATCATCAACCCATATACTGTCCCACTGCTGGGCACGGGTCTCTTCTCATATTGAGAGGGATTAGGCTATAGTCCACCACGCTAGCCTAGTGCGGGTTGGTAGACTTCACAAACCGTCGAGAACCGTTCGACTTGGCAGTCCATTGGTCATACCACTAGGCTATCACTGCTCTAGTGGAATAAAAAACAAAATAAGGCTCGCCTTCTATTACAGTCGTGAAGGTATGTTTCATTACATTCTTCTCAGAGTTATTGCTTGACAACATCGCCAAAGTGCGAAGCGAAATTAAAAATGTTAACAAACTCCACTTCAGCTTAGAGCCTAAACAAACAGAATATTAAATTAGTAACAAACAAGCCAACTTTTATTACAGAGAAGCTTGTGAACCGTGTCTTTACTGTTTATGAAATAAGTTGAAATTGTTAGAGATGTCAATCATTTTTAGATTCTATTGGATACATAATCATTAAATATTAATAAATGATATTTATTTCTGTAAATAGATCTTTTAAAGACACTTTTACAAGTAATTTGACATTTTACATATTTTTTTAAGCTAGATGGCTCCGGCATTTCCCAGCTGACGACCTCTGAGAAGAAACGCCGAAACAAACTCAGAGAATCATAGTGTCTTTTAAAGTCCAGACATAGTATAGTAACAAATATGTGTCTTACAATGTAGGGCAAAGTCTGAAATGGCCTTTTAAAGAAAGAGCCATAGTGGCTTTGAGTAGACCAGTCCCAGCTGACGGCACGCATGCATCAGTCATTGTGTAACTCAACCATAATTTAGGGAGCTCAACAACCCGTCGCACGACGATACCAGATCAGAGGAACATTTGCGTAGGTCACATAAAAAAGGCTCAAAGCCAACCATACTGTTGAAAGCCGAGTATGTTTATTAGCTACAGATGTTTGCTTTTTCCTCTGGAAAATACGAAAAAGAAAATATGTATGTGTGGCCCTATTGGACAGGCGACCAAAACATACCGGCGAACTGTAGGTGTACAGTCAACAAAAGACATTGGTATACAGGTAGCGAACGAAATCTGCATCTTTACACAAATTGTGATTTAAACAATTACCCGTCAAAGGTTTTGATATGTAGCAGCTTACAATACAGACCTGCGTTTTGACACATATTGCGTGATACATTACACACAATCTTTAACAAAACACAGATGTTAATTAGCTGTCTGTATACTTAACTGTTTTGTCGACCGTACATGAGTAACCCTAATGTCAAATCGGATGTAACAAAATGTCGCGAGTCAAATTATAAGTTTAAATTCTATTTTATTCTACTATGTAAATTTTACAAGTTTTTGTCTGTTAAAAAAAAGTAAAATATTATTCTACAAATAAATTGGAGGGCCTATCTAAAACTGGAGGGAAGCAAGATTATTATAATTTTTAATGGACTTGCGAAAGAATGGGCGGGCGTCAGAAGAAAATTATACGTTTTTAAATGAATTAACAATGATGAAGTGATGGGAAAAGTTTTTTTATCTGTAATGTTTGTTGCCAGTCTTTGCTTAGAAGCTATTTTTATTTATTACGACAAATAAAATGTAATAATATATAATAATAATATAATAATAATATTTTGGGACATTTTTACACAACACCATCTAGTCCCAAACAAACTAAGCAGAGCTTGTACTATGGGTACCAGACAATGGATATATAATACTTATATACTTTTTTTTTTGTAAATACATACTTATAATACATAAGAAACACCCAGACAAACACAAATACTCATGTTTTATCCACACAAATATTTGTGTCCTGTGGGAATGGAACCCAGGACCCCATGATCAGCAGTCCGGCACAGAGGTCGTCAAATTAATAAATTAATATTAATGTATAGTATTTCGTTCGGAAAAGCAGTGACAGCCTAGTGGTATGACCATTGGACTGGCAATTCAAAGGATTCGAGTTCGAATCGAAGGCACGAACCAAGTTCGCTATTATGTTACAGTCTCTTGTAATAGTGGGCGAGCCTATAGCCATCAACCGGGCACAAAGCCCCACTGCCCTACTGAGAATTTCATAGAAAAACCCAATAACAGTAGGTAAAAACGTACCAGTCGCGTTAACTGCTAACTAACAATAGACTACAGTTTAACAGTATTACTATTTATACATGAGAATAACTAGGCTATAATTTATTTAGCGAAGGAAAAATTCGAATTTTGCCTTCACATTGAGAATTTACGTCTTTATGGTGTTTTTTTTTTTTTTATATTACTGACGTCACCATAAAGAGACGTAAATTCTCAATGTGAAGGCAAAATTCGAATTTTTCCTTCGCTAAATAACTTTAAAATCTTAGCATGGAAAATGCCAAAAAAATACAAAAAGATAGGCTATAATTTATAACGATTTTGAGATAATTTGCCAAATTACAACGATAATTAAAAGTAACTTTCCGCGCGGACGAAGTCGCGGGCAGAAGCTAGTAATTAAAAAAAAATACTAGTCAAACTCCAAGGTCACTCGATATCCTAAGTGTCACGGACAGGGCCGCCGAATAAATTGATGTCCGGCCAACAAGTGGGTCCGAGGGGGGGAAGTTTGGTAGGTCTGGGGTGGGGCGGGGTTCCAGTCCATTGGCTCCTTGTGAATTCGATGGAAAACTTATTTTCGCAACGTACGCGCGATTGAGTTAACATATTGAGGTTATGGCGACCGGCTGTTTATTTTTCGGGGCTGTTATTTTTTTTGGCAGAAAGTCGAAATATTGTGGAATAAAAATCATATTTATTTTTTTATTATATACAATGACTATGACTGCCTCATTAGTCTAGGACTGCCTCATTAGTCTAGGACTGCCTCATTAGTCTAGTGGTCCTAAGCGCGACTGCTGCGCTAGAGGTCCTGGGTTCGAGCAAAGTGTTATTGGGTTTTTCAATGAAATTCTCAGTAGCAGCTCGGAGTCTGGATTTGTGCCCGGTTAATGGCAATAGGCTCGCCCCCTATTACATGGGACCTAAACATACCGGCGAAATATGGGTGTACATTAGTACACCTCTGCCTAACCCTTCGGGGAATACAGGCGTGATGGTATATATGTATTATTATATACAATGTTTTACAGGCATACAAGTAATACAACACATTAGGTAGTTATTAAATTAATGATAGATAATTTAATGTAACCTTCTCAAATTCCGCCAACGTATACATAATAATTATATACATATCATAATAATAATTATTATTTTATGTATTTAAACTATTATTATAAAGCGAAAGAGTTTGTTTGTTTCATTGAACGCGCTAATCTCAGGAACTGCTGGCTCGAATCGGAAAAATACTTTTGTTTTGGATAGTCCATTTATCGAGGAAGGATATAGGATATATAACATCACGCTACGACCAATAGGAGCCGACCAACAAGGAAAAAAGATGGCTGAAACCGCGCGCGACAGCAATATATGTATAATATAGCAGATACCTAGTTATTTTATTTTATATAGTTAGTAAAACTTTCTCTTTAGTTCATTGGTCGCAAGCGCAACTACTCTGTTCCCCACAAATCGTATTATTACGTCAAATCGAATCTTCGAAAAGTAAACAATTCTAGAATATTTAAAACAAATGACCCCCTCTCTAAAGTGGCGGCGACCGTATGTACCTGATAACCTACCTTGACGATGACCACTAGAGCAATGGGGGCAGTCTTTGAGTACGTAAAAAAAAACTTTACTTGACTCTGAAAAAAATATTCTTATCAAGAGAGGTAGGGCATAATGGGAGTAATTTTACTCAAATTGAAGCTGTCAGAATGGGAAAGTACCTCCGCATTGCAAAAAATCGAAGTGAAATAACACTGCTTTGAGTTGTGTTGTGTTCTTTACAGTGAGCAAGGTTGCCAGTCCTATACGAGGAAACGTTGTGTTGGCAGTGGGGGGAGCTTCGCAGACAATGGCTCACCTCCCATCTTGCCCCAAATGCCTTGTTAACTACATACGCGAGGATTTGGTGGCCGCATCAGCAAACGCAGTCCGCGTTGCTGAATTCTGGGCTAGACGAATATGAGTCTACAATAGGTATATTATTATTTTTTATTTTTAATCGACACGCCAAGAAGAAGTGCGCGGAAACTTTGTGTTAACAACTTTGACCTAATACTGACAACCCCACTATTCCTCTTTCGTTTTACAGGGTCGGCAACGCGAAAGTGATACCCCTGGTTTTGCAAGCGCCTATAGGCTACAGTAACCGCTTACCATTAGGTGGGCTGTATGCCACCTTAGTGGTATAAAAAGAAACTCACACAAAGCTACAACCGTGCCGCTTTCCACTTAAAACCAGAGACAAATTTTCGCCTCACTTATTCCTCTGTGTAGCGTACTGAAGAAGTAAATTATACCTCTAGGAGCCGCTGAGAATTCACTCAAGCAAATATAGCGCTAGTTACGCGACCAATTTCTGGGTATTTTCGTTTGGGGAAACCTTTATGTAGGGAAATATTGAGGTGTACAGTATTTTCTCTGCAATAAGGTATATAATATGTAATAAGAATAAAAGAGTATTGCTTCTTTAAGTAATGTGTGCTATAACCATCTAGTATTAAAAACGTTGCCTTGTAAATTTGTCTTTCACAGATCTATTGATATAAAACTATTTTTTACGGATTTTATCGAGTTAAATTGATATTATTAATCCCGACGTCCATAAAACATCTGTAAAAAGTAGTTTTATTTGAAAGAAAGAAAGAAAATATTTATAATTTTTTAATATTCGCGTAAATGTCAGAAATCAATATGTTTAACAGATCTATTTATAGAAATAAATATAAATCATTTAACTTGCGATTCAACGAGATTTTAGAACGAAAATGTATGATGATGTCATTTTATAGAACTGATTTTGGAAATTTTTGACGGTACGTTTGTATATTGTAAAATTTTTCAGCCTTACTCTAAATGAAGCCTACAGCCTCCTTAGAGGTTGAAGTTATAGTTTTCTCTATTAAAATTGCAGTCCTTTAATCTGGATTCGGTAACGTGTTGTGTATGCCAGAATATGTGTTTGTAAATGCATCTACGAGAGGCGGTAATCCTAGAGAAATGCCGGTTTAGAAAGATAGAAAGAGAGAAAATATATTTATTTTCGCCCAATACGACGCATATTAGTGGGCCAAAGGCCAACATGTCAGTTTAGACACTAAGTAGATGTCATACTTTCATGTCATTTGCCCATATTGTCCCCTTCGCCACGGATCTTTGTTGCCACAAAGATCACAAATGATATTTCTTTTTAATAGTACCTATTCACTTAGTTATTATTTAAGAAATCTTACAGCCTATTGCGGATTTACAATTTACAGATTTCACTAAATACATGCAAAAGAATATAGGAGGAGTGATGATTTACCAATTACCATACTGTGTGTGTATGTGTGTGTGTGTGTGTGTGAATGTGTCTATGTGAATGTGTGTGTGAATATGTGTGTGTGCATGTTGACCGTTATCAATCGTTAACAATAACTAGTATTTGTTTTCTTATATTTACTAGTATTAAAAATATTTAAGCTCTAAGTAAATAATACTTACGAATGTAGTGTTGGGCATCAGTGTTTTAGTGGTCTGATTGGCTGCAAACATGAGGCTAATGCCACCCCATGTGTCACGAAATATGAATTCATCGCCTGAAACAAAACATAACATTTTTTTTAAAGATGATCATCCTAAGAGACTTTTCCCAACTATGTTGGGGTCGGCTTCCAATCTATCCAGATGCGACTGAATAATATCAGAATCTGGGTAATACCGATATCTATGAGCACATCTCCTTGTATAGGTAATAGAATTATTCATTCAGTAAAATATTCAGAAAAATAAGAGACTAATCGTAAGAGTATTTCAGAACAATTTACCAAACGCGAAAGCAACAAAAACAAATATTGCCAAGTTCAAATTAAACATTTTGGATGTTGGTCTTATTCTAAATATTTTGTCAAAAACTACTTCAGATATTGCTAAAAGAATATGTAGTTTGGTTCGAGTGTGTAATCAGTAATTCCTTTTCCGTAGTATTCACATATTCCTATAAATTGTGATCCTTGTGTTAGTTATTTGGTATAAGGTACAATGGGGTTGACGTATCCATGTGGATAAAAACCCCATTAACTTCAATAAAGACTAAAAAAAAAAAAATTGCCAAGAACAAGCTGTAAGTTTGCACGAAAAATTGTTTCGGGTAACTTTGTTTTGCCAAAAACTTTTGATTTTACAATAAAATAACAATAAATATTTTGTGACATTTGTACACAGCACCAAAATAAACTAAGCAGAGCTTGTACTATGGGTACTAGACAATGGATATAATACTTATATACTTTTTTGTTTATATTGTAGCGACATCTACCGCGCTACATAGAACTACGAAGGCCTGAATCGCGCAAGCAACATTCGCAACGAAAAGTTGCATATATACAACCGCCCGACATCAACCGTCGGGCCGTAGCCCGCCAGGTACAGAGGCCAGCACATCAAGCTACCACAATCTGTCAAATTTCTTTGATCGATATTCAACTTTAATACAAAGCTGTAAGGTTCAGATTCAATTGGGAAAATTTGACAGTTTTGGATAGCTTGACCTGCTGGCGTCTTTACAACACCCGCCTGGTTGGAGGATCCTCCCTTTTCATTGGAGGGGTAATTAAATACACCTCGCCTCTCCACAATATAGTACATAAGAAAAACCCAGCCAAACATAAGCACTTATTATCTTTTTGTATATTTTTGGCATTTTCCATGCTAATTTTTTTTTTTTTTTCTAAATAACTAAAAAATAAGCACTTATGTTCGTCATATAAATATTTATGACCTTTGAGAATCGAACTCACCACCTCATGGTCAGTATTCCGAATTTACGACACTCGAAGACTAGACCACAGACGTCGTTAACCTTTTGACCGCCACGGACGTGTATAGACGTCAAATGAAAACTTGCTCATGACGCCAGCGACTGCATGGCACGTCAAAAATACCACTTTTTTTTTAGTTTAAAATACATATCTATACAAAAATTTGTTGTTTTTTTTTACCAATTATTAAATACTAGAATTTTTCGCTTGGCGTAGAGAACACGGACTTTCGTTATTGACGTGGCGGTCAAATGGTTAATAATTTCTTAATGCAATAGTACTTGTACTACACTCACACTTCGCCTGTATGTTTAGGTCTCATGTAATAGGGGGCGAGTCTGTTGTCGTTAACTGGGCACAAATCCAAACTCCGAGCTGCTATTGAGAATTTCATAGAAAAGCCCTATTACACTGCCCTGGACATTGAATCCAGGACCTCTAACGCAGCAGACGTTTAGGACCACTAAACTAGTTACCATAGACCAGGTGCACATAAACCATTTGGATACAAACATTATGAAACTACGTTGACAATAAATTTACTTTACATAGGTACACTTTGTTACTACACGTGTAGTGTGCAAATGGTTCTGGCTAATGTGCCAGAGAATGGCACTTGAGCCATTTGTTCTAACACTTGTTTCACCTAATGGCCAGAGACGACATTAATTGTTAATAGTACTTTACAAGCGTGCTTATAAATTTTCAACTTACAAGCGGCTTTAGACAAATTGTCGATGACTTATTTGAACATTTCAGGAGAGCGTTACTTAACTATAAATGTGGACAACAAGTCTCTATTATCAGATAGCATGCTAAGCCAGAATCCTTTAGTGTAGTTTGTAGTAGAATGGCCCAAAATGCTGCGCAAGTCGGTCGTCGGTACCGCAAGCCATTTGTGTCTACACCATTCTGACACAAATGGCGGAAAAAAACAACAGCGACAGCGAGCCACGTGCTTCAGGCCCGTTACCAACATTACGCGGAGCGTTAGTACAATCGAACCAAGCTGCATCGCAGAGTAATACGTTATCGAGTTTACAACAAGATGAACCAATAGTAGTACCGACAAGTGTTTCGCCTGAATGTGTGCATCACAACTCAAATACGGATTTAAGTATTGCGGATAAACCTAGCATGGCCGATGCACTACGTAGAGATGGTGAATGGAAAATTACAAAACCGAGTGATGAATGGATTATTAAACAGAGAAAAACAATACGAAATCGTTTTGAGGGGCAGAAGGGTCCGCTAAAGTGCAACCTGCTCAAAAGTTTAAGGCAGCCGATAGTAAAACACCTTTGTTTATTTCAAACGTACACAAAGACACAGCAGAATCTGATATTATTAATTATATACGTGAAAAAACTGATGTAATAGTAAACCTTGAAAAAATACGTATGAAAAGGGATAGGGGATATAATTGCTTTAAAGTATTGGTACCCAAATATAAAGATGAGCTGTTTTTGAATAATAATAATATGTGGCCTTTTCGAAGGTTTGTACATTTTAGATACAGATCAATGAGTGAATTAGACGCCGATGAAGCTATTCGAAATAATCAATAATGGATAGTTCGACTTGAAACATAATAACATTTATTTGTAAAAATGTTAAGCGTTCCATTTATTGCATAAGAAAGCTTTGTTATGATAGTGACATTATCACCTAACAAGAGACCTGGCTGATGAAGCAAGAGTTAGAGAAGAGCTTTTCTTATTCACGGGAACATCATCCGTAGACTTATTGGAAGGAGCGGTCGACCGTAAGGAGGTGCGCTGTTATGGATGGCAAAAGATGGATGATGACGGTGTGATTGGCTGTCACAGGTTAAAATTAAGGTGATATTGAATAATAGGACAATATTAGTTTATATATGATTGAATTTCTATGTGTATGGATACGTGTTATCTGATAAAAAGATATTATTATTATAATTTCCTTTATTCATTAGTTTTCTTATCATTTACATTTTTAAATATTTTTATAAAATAAATTATAAAACAAACATTTAAAAATATAAAAATAGAGGCCCACCGGTATCGGGAACAGGGTCCAAGCTACCGGCGGTCAGGGCTCCAGAGAGAGGAACCTCCTAACAATACGAGCCGTGTCCAGCAGTACTGCTTTCTGAATCAAGCCCTTGACCCAGCCGCCTAACGAGAGCCTCCTAAGATGTAGATCGAGGCTCGTGGCTATTAAGCCATTGGCTGACACGACTATCGGTACAATGATCGCTGTGTCGACATCCCACATGTCGATAACCTCGCGAGCCAAGTCAAGATACTTGATTAATCAATTATTATTATTATTGTGGGGTGTAGTCACAAATGGCTTTGCTACAGGCCGCATCACACATTGCTACAACAAGTCAACCGTTGTTACGATCCGGCACGCTTTGCTACGCCCCATCAAGCGCTGCTACATCTATCGATATGGTGTTATGCAACGTCAAGCATTCTGTGTTACATGTGCCTACAACAAGTCAAAAATTGCTACGGCTAGGCACGCGTTGCTACGCTCATCATAAGCTGCTATGTAGATTTCTACGACAAGTCATTTATAGTACTGTGCTCATGCTGCTGAGTTCTTCTGGGGTGGTACCACCGCATTGCCAAATATTCTGCCGCGAAGCAATAATGTGCTATCATTGTTGTGTTCTGGTTTCAAGGGCAATGTATCATCCAGTGCAATTACTGGATATAAGATGACGCGCTTGTGATACTTGTCTTCTGGTGTTACTGGCGCATGGGCTACATCTACAGCTTGCCATGAGTTGCTACGTAATGCCAGGAATGTGATCGCTCCGAAAAATCAATCACTGCTACGGCTAGCTACGCGTTGCTACGCCGTAACATAAGCTGCTACGTTATGCCAGGAATGTCATTGCTACAAAAAGTCAATCATTGCTACGGCTAGCTACGCGTTGCTACGGCTAGCTACGCGTTGCTACGGCTAGCTACGCGTTGCTACGGCTAGCTACACGTTGCTACGGCTAGTTACGCGTTGCTACGGCTAGCTACGTGTTGCTACGCCATGACATGAGCTACTACGTTGTGCCAGAAATGTCATTGCTACAAAAAGTCAATCATTGCTACAGCTAGCTACGCGTTGCTACGGCTAGCTACGCGTTGCTACGGCTAGCTACACGTTGCTACGGCCAGTTACGCGTTGCTACGGCTAGCTACGTGTTTCTACGTCGTAACATGAGCTGCTACGTTGTGCCAGGAATGTCATTGCTATGAAAAGTCAATCATTGCTGCGGCTAGCTACGCGTTGCTACGCCGTAACATGAGCTGCTACGTTGTGCCAGGAATGGCATTGCTACGAAAAGTCAATCTTTTTTACGGCTAGAAACGCGTTCCTAGCTACGGTCAGAAATGTCTTTTCGTAGCAATGACATTCCTGACATTATGTAGCAGCAGGTAGCAAGCTCATGTTAGCAATGCATTCCTAAGCTTGCTACCTGCTGCTACATAATGTCAGGAATGTCATTACTACAACCAGTCATTCATTGCTACGTACTTCGCGCTACGCTCCACTATGCGGTGCTACGCTTTGCCATTTCGGTGTTACTAGTTACAAAATGATACATGATGCTACACTATGTAAACCAATTCTATTTCATAAATTATAGTCTATAAACTATCCTAAAAATGATAACTATTCGTGAAAATTTATTTTGCTAACTTCATTACA
The DNA here is from genome assembly GCA_964056405.1 of Acronicta alni. Classification (NCBI taxonomy): domain Eukaryota; kingdom Metazoa; phylum Arthropoda; class Insecta; order Lepidoptera; family Noctuidae; genus Acronicta; species Acronicta alni. Next base: position 8,563,713 of record OZ043936.1, read on the forward strand.
AAATATTGAATTTTGTCTACTATAAAAAAAAATTGCGTATCTTAGAAGAAGAAAACGAAATAATCATCGTAGCTTTTGGGGTTCCTTCCAGGTGATAGCCATGCGGAGGAGTTTATTGATGCCCTTTTTTAACTTTCCTGTATTTTTTTTTTCTCATAAAATCCTCGTTTCGTTTCAGTTTAGTTACTTTTTAGTTCAAAAAGCTTTAATTTGTTAGAAGATAATAGATTTAAAAAAAATTAAATTCTACAAAACCATTAATTAACATTAAAAAATAATGTCGAGCTATGTCGCAGTGTAATATAACTGTGGTTTGCTCAGTTTGCCGGTGGGTCGTTCCACCGCGTCACCGACACTCACTCTGGGTTGGATTGTGTAATTACACTCTATTGAGAATCGACCGCTTCTTACACCGAATCGTAACGGGCCTTCGAAGTAATTGGGTGAAAGGGCACGTAATTTTATGATTATTGCCTCTCATTAGGAAACGAGGTAAGGAAAGTCACACGTAGTTTTTCCTTATCATTTATTTCTGTAAGGATTGTCAATACAGGATCTAAGAAAAACTCAAATACTTCGATCTCTTTTTGTGATATGACCAGATATTGATACTATACTCATTATACAGTATACTTACCAAAACAAGGAAGTAAGCAACATAGAGTGGAATATACCTCTCTCTCAAAATAAACTATAGTATAGTTCGGAACCCCGAAAAAATAGATTCTTTGTAACAATAATTTGTTACACATATTTTCCAAATTCCAAAAACCGGAAAGCGCAGCGTGGGACGGCCGCCAACGAGGACGGACGATCTGTTAAAGGTCGCTGGGATTCGTTGGAAGCAGGCGGCTTATAACCGGTCTTTGTGGAAGTCTATGGGGGAGGCCTTTGTTGTAGTGATATGCTTTATGCAATATTAACCATATTGCATAAAGCATTATAAAGTAGCGTGCTTATTATATATAGCATAAAGCAAATGCTATCGCGGTTCGCACTTTATGCTATAAAACTATTTTGATTTATATCGCATAGCACTCTCTCTCTCTCTATTAACTGTCCGTCAGGCGTCGCGTTAACACAACAAGTAGGCATTTATAAAATAAGCATGCTATAATAAAGCACATAAAATTGCTTGCTTAAAAAAAAGCATGTAGCATTAAGCAAGTTATTGTTTTATGAGCATCACTACTTTGTTCAGCAGTGGACCTCCTGTGGCTGATATGATTAAGATGATGATGTATTCCAAATCCAATAGATAATTCGTGATTCTTGAATCCCGAGATGAAAATGTCAAGATAAAGTTATTTCTGTTATAATTTTTAAAAGATTAATTCCCTACTTAGAGTTAAAAGGACTAGTAGAATCAGGAATAGGTGCATGGCAATTATGCAATGCCAATACCTTTTTTGAGATATACTTAAATACATTCAAAACACATTTATCAAAAGGATTTCGGGCCTTCTTAAGTAAGCGAATCTCTATCGCCAATATGGCGCCCGTAATATCCGCATGGATGACGTCGCGTGAAATGGAATATCTGATAACTATTTCACTATTCCCAGCTTTCTATTACAAACCGTAAAATGTGTCTTAAGAAAAAATATAGTCTTTTAGGGTTTCCTTTTAAGCAAAACTAGATTTTCGTTTAATTTCTATTATAAATAACCCTTCATTTGAATGCTTATTGTGGTACATATTTGTTTTTTTTTGTTAACTTTAGTCATATGTAATTGAATTTAGTCAAAACACAAAGTATTACTTTAAGACATTTCATTTAAATTTAGATACGATCCTACTATTAAGAATAGGTTCAGATATTAAAGTCAGCTCCATATTGGTGTCAAAATTTTAATATTTCTATTACTTATATACGTACATTGTATGAGGAAGGAATTGAAGAACAGTAATTATATTTTCAAAAAACAAAATTGGAATTCCATTAGACTACACTAAATACACAACTTGTGTGTTGTATATATTGGTGATCAAAAAGGGGGATTTTAAATACATATTCGTGTTTAACAACCCCAAAGCTTTGCATTAGACATTATAACAACCAATTCATTTTATAGATGTAATTTGTGAAAACAGCCATTCACTCCCAAGCGACCTGACCGCAAATAGAATCAACACAAACTGGCCTCCGATCACACGGCAAACATTAATGCCACCAATAAAATATTATTACGTACTTAGTTCGCCCACAAACGATATTTGTTTATTACAAGGGGCACGCGAGCCAAACGATTAAAATCGATTACGGTGTGACAAGCGGACCGGTGCCAATTTCATATTATTATCGCACCGATCACGGTAATTATTCCACAATTTACGATATTTTGTTTGATTAAAGTCGATTCTGTTTTAATCGATAGCGTTTTAGAGGGATATTTTGTTATTCGGTGCGCGTCACTGGGTACGTGCCGTTTGAATTTGGAAGGTGAATTGGAATATCGAATTTTAGCATTGCGGTTTTGTCGAACTGTTGAAACGTTCCAGTAATTCCAGATACGTTTAGTTATTTACTTGTGTACAGTAATAGCTAAGTTTGTTGATTAAATTTAAATAAAAAGCTGTCATATTTTTTATATGCTGGTTCACTCGTATACCACAAGGACTTTTTAAAGCAAAAGGTCATCATCAACCCATATACTGTCCCAATTTTGGGCACGGGTCTCCTCTCATATTGAGAGGGATTAAGCTATAGTCCACCACGCTGGCCTAGTGCGGGTTGGCAGACTTCACAAACCGTCGAGAAAAATCTCTAATGTATGCAGGTTTCCTCACGATGTTTTCCTTCACCGTTTAAGCGAGTGATAATTAATTATAAATACGCACATGAATTCGAAAAGTCAGAGGTGCGTGCCTTGGGTTTGAACTCGAGACCTTCGACTTGGCAGTCCAATGGTCATACCACTAGGCTATCACTGCTTAAAAAAAGTAATCTCCCTTAATTATCTGAATTACATAAATAAACACGAGTGGCCGGTATTAAGGATAAGCATACACGTCAATTACGTCACTCGTGCTGATAATCGCGACCCTTTTCACTGGTGGACGTGTGTGCCTGCCTTTATTATCTAACATTTGCATTTTATCTTGCATGTCTTAAAATGACTAATTTGGCTAAATAAACAAAAGATAACGAATAAATCATAATAATCCCGACTATGTAATTACCTACTTCCTTTCTACTAAAATTATAAAATGTGAAAGTTTGTGAAGATGGATGGACGGATGTTTGTTAATCTTTCACGATAAAACTATTGACGGATTTTGATGAAACTTTACAGTATTATTATTTATATACCAGAATAACATACAGGGTGGAAGGGACATCGACGCGCAACGGCTTATCATGACTTCAGTACATGATTCTGGACCCCCCTGCGTTGGAATTTTTCGTCGGCTTTTTCTTAAATTTTACAACTCGCAAGTGAACTCTAAGGAAATAGCTGACCAAAAGATCTTTCGAGTTAATTTACAATGCTGTTTTTAGTAAAAAAAGTGAATTAATGACTTTTTAATTAAAATTCTTATTGGGTTAGATAGAAATAATGATTTTATACAGTTTAAAGTTGAAAAAACTGCAAAAAAAAAACATAAAATTTAAGCAAAAATGCTGACGAAAAATTCCAACGCAGGGGGGTCCAGAACCATGTACTGAAGTCATGGTAAGCCGTTGCGCGTCGATGTCTCTTCCAGCCTGTATAGGATATAATTTATAACGATTTTGAGTTATTTAGCCAAATCACAACGATAATTAAAAGAAACTTTTCCACGCGGACGAAGTCGCGGGCAGAAGCTAGTAATAATATAAATTCGAAAGTAATTCTGTCTTTCAATCCTAAACCGATGAAGCGGTTTTGATGTAATTTGTTACAGAAAGTTGCCTCGTTAGTCTTGTGGTCTTAAGCGCGACTGCTACTCTAGAGGTCCTGGGTTCGATTCCCAGGCCCAGCAAAGTGATATTGGGTTATTCTATGAATTTCTCAGTAGCAGCTCGGAGTTTGTATTTGTGCCTGGTTAATGGCAATAGGCTCGCCCAATATTACATGGGACCTAAACATACCGAGGACCTGTGGGTGTCTATTAGTACACGTCTGCTTAACCCTTCGGGGAATACAGGCGTGATGGTATTTTATGTTATACATAACATACATGTTACCTGCCTGTTTTAGTCTAAGAACGCGGACTGACGACACCAAAGCTTTTTCAAACAATAAACATTAAAATTTGCAAGCCTATTTGAGCTAGAATAATTGTAACAAAAATTTTATTAACTTAAAGTAACGTTTCATGTTGGCTTTTGAAGCATGAAATTTAATAATTCCACATTAAAAACCTCTTTTCACAAATAAATACTGTAGATCAAATATATTTGATAAACTATCGTATTTTTACAAAAGATAATGAGTATGTAACACGAACTTATAGCACGCAATCCTAACTTCACGAAGCCCTGATGGAGGAATCACAATTTATTTATTTATTTTACTTTGAATCACACGGTTTAAATCCAATCCGTGCCTCGGAGAGCACGTAAAGCCGTCGGTCCCGGTTGTCATATGAACATCTATGACAGTCGTTAGTCGTAACAACCAGTCTATCGTCAAGATATCGGTATTGCCCAGAAATTGGGTTGCGGAGGTCTGATGGCTGTCGCTTTGTGTAAAATATTGATGTTCAGCCACATCTGGTTAGACTGGAAGCCGAAAAGGCTCGGAGAAGGGCCTTCTCTTCTCCTTCTTAGGCAGAGAAAATACCGGCCTCTTAGTGTACAAGTATTCCTCTGCCTTCCAGGACAACAGTCTTTTTCATCGGGTTCTCCATACATGGGCGAAGGGCAGGCGTTTCTGGAGCTGTCTTAAATGTAAAAATGACGATCTTTTCGTATATTTTTGGCATTTTCCATGCTAAGATTTTTTGTAAAAATGACGTTCAAAAAGTACTACCAATATATTTAATTTTAAAATTGAATTAAGACTTCACACAAAAAATCGCTGTCGAAAAAATGTGTTAGGTATGCAGATTTCCTCACGATGTTTTCTTTCACCGTTTAATAAAAGCGAGTTATAATTAATTCGCACCAATTATATAAAAAAATAAAATAGAAAGATTGCCATAGTCGTAAATTTGAATTGGCAGTCCAATGATAAATGATATTTATTTCTGTAAATAAATCTTTTAAAGACACTTTTACAAGTCAATATTTTACATATTTTTTAAGCTAGATGGCTCCGGCATTTCCTAACTGACGACCTCTGAGACGAAACGCCGAAACAAACTCAGAGAATCATAGTCTCTTTTAAAGTCCAGACATAGAATAGTAACAAATATGTGTCTTACAATGTAGGGCAAAGTCTGAAATGGCCTTTTGAAGAAAGAGCCATAGCGGCTTTTAGTAGACCAGTCCCAGCTGACGGCACGCATGCATCAGTCATTGTGTAGCTCAACCATAATTTAGGGAGCTCAACAACCCGTCGCACGACGATACGAGATCAGAGAAACATTTGCGTAGGCCACTAAAAAGGCTCAAAGCCAACGAGACTGTTCAGAGCTGAGTATGTATATTTAACCTACAGAGTACTCACATTTACATTTTATTGAGTTATAAGTTATTAAATAATAAGAAAAATATAATCACAATAACCATTACAGTAATGTCTGTTAATATCAAATTAATATAAATCATTGTTATGTCCGACTTAGAATGTAAGTCTACAATGTATGTATGTATCACTAGATTATCACTGTTTTGAATTTGAACTATCAAAATAACCCAATTCGACCTACATATATGTTTATTGACGTAATTATTCGAAAGCTTAGCCGAAAACATTTACACGCTTTAATACCTCGAATCAAGATATATTTCAAACTCAAGTAGAAGTGCTTCGTCACGCAATACCTACATTTTAAAATATACTTTTTTTTTTGTAAATAAATACTTATAATATATAAGAAACACCCCAACAAACACAAACAATTCATGTTCGTCACACAGAAATATCAGTGTCCTGCGGGAATCGAACCCACGACCTTATGATCAGCATTAGTGGTGTTCAAAGTTGCTATAAATCAATAAAATGCTTAATGCTATATGCTTAACTTTTTAAGCATGCGATTATTGCATGCTTAATGTATCTGTTATGTTACGGCAAAACAGGCGGGCCGCGCCCGATGGACAGTTGAGCAAAATAGCTTTATAGCATTATAGCATAACGTGCGAACCGTGATATCATTTGCTTTGTGCTATATTTATTAAGCATGCTACTTTATAATGCTATATACTATATTAACCATCACTAATCCACAGAGGACCACAGAGGTCGTCAACATTTTGAAATCGCTTTTAAAGTTTCGTTCAACTGTTTCAGACCCGAACAGTCGCAGATCACATCGCGCCCAGGCATGCGGGTGAAGCTAACTCCTCAAATACCAGTTGAAAGATCAAACACTATAGTCTTTATTCAAAACTGGCGTGGCGTATTCCATTGTGAAGTACCTCACCCGTGTGCTCGGAGTAGCAAGTTTGGAAATCCATTTCGAGTTTCGGAAGGGGAATGTGAGTGCATTTAGTTTTGAGTTTGGAAATCCATTTCTAGTTTGGGGAGGGGAATGTGAGTGCAATGAATACATACAATGTATATCATGTAATATATTTATACAATTAATGTGTACAAAGTGTAGGTTTTTTATTCGCTAGGCTTCGATTAGGCTATAGTCCACCACGCTGAATCAATCTTTTTTTTATTTTATTTTTGATGGGTTTGCGTTTGACCTCAGTCTCACCTGATGGTAAGCGACGATGAGGTCGAAGGTGGAACACGCTTATCCAGAAAATGCCTGTTCACTCTCACCTTAAAGACACAAAGGTTGTATGAGTCCGGGAATACAGACGCAAGGAGAGCATTCCACTCCTTTGCGGTGCGTACAAGAAAAGATGCAACATGAAAATATTAAACAGCTTTTAAGTAAACGAGAGATTAAATTCAATATAAAAACACGGCTGTATCCGAGTTCTTAACGACACGACGACATCACATAAATATATTTTATGGAACATTAAGCAACAGCGACAATTTATCGTGCAGTTGTAAACTCGATCTTGCTTTCATGTTGCGTTTTATTCTTATATGTTCTTATGTTTTCCTGGTAATTCGGATATTGAGCGGCCATCTTTGATGCCCGTTGGTCTAATCGACGTTATTATTTTATGGCTAGTATTTAACTGCAAATCAAAAAATGTTGTTTTGTATAACAAAACAATCCTAAGCAAAAATACTTATTGCACAGCAAAAATACTGTTTGAGCGACAAAATTACTGATTGAGCAGCAAAATACAGATATCGGTTAGGTTAGGTTAGAACTGTGACCACACAACCTAATCTGAATGTTTTGAGTGTATATAATCATAAATTTCCTGCTCAATCAGTAATTTTGCTGCTCAATCAGTAGTTTATTATATTCCTTATTTTATTATTATTTATTTATTTCAGGTAACAAGGCCCATAATACAAATATGGGCCTTATAAAAATTAGTGAAAACCGCATTAAAATCCGCTGCGTAATTTAAAAGATCTAAGCGTACAGAGGGGACAGACAGCGTAAAGTGACTTTGTTTACATGTATCTTAAATTATGTCGGGTTATTAGTATTACATTTCAAATTTTATAACTATGACTTTTTCATATTTGACTGATTCACGAGTATGTGTAAAGTATAATTATTATAAATATTAGTTGGTGAATAAATAAATAAAAGATATAAATATATACTACGTTGAATAAAAAGTTGAATAAAAAGCTGGTAATATTTATTCCTTTCTTTTCTTCAACTGGGTAAATAGAGCAGCTAATACTAAGAGAAGCCTTTACATTTTATTGTATTACATTATTTTTGTAAGAATTTATATAACAATATGGACACAAACATCATTCGGTTAAGTTGCAGAGTTACAAACAAACAAAACTTTTGTTTCAAAAATATTGCCATAACAAAGAGTTCTATAGGTATTGTTTGACTTACAAAACTTTATCGTATTTGTCATAAGTATTTACAACATAAGCTGAGACTTGTGGCTAAAGTTTGGAATTAAGATACTTCTCTTCAAGAGATTGAAAATAGACAGAATGTCAAATACGCTCCATAGTAGTAATGGTAGGAGAATACAGCTAAACATGGGTAGAGACAACACCATTTACTTGTAACAGAACATAGAGCATTCGGTGTTTTTAAATTTCAAACACCACATTTCAAACATGACGCTCGGTGTTTTGTTACAACTTGATTTTAAGAAATAATAAGCGGTTTCGTGTAACACATACAGGAGCAAACGCACCCGCGGGGAACGGAGGAGAGGAATTTTTTTTTTTAAAGAAATATTACAGGCATATGCTCACTCGCCGTGGGCATTACGTCGAACACAGCGTCGACCATTCGCAAGAACACATTGTTACATTACATGGAAATGTTTTTAGAAAACCGAGTATTTGTTTGTATTGTATCATTCGTAAAACGTTACATTACAATGTAGTGCTCTAGCAAATGCTCTATTCTAGTCTAGCCAGGTCTTCCCACAGTGCTATGACGTCACGAATGTTACAATCATTGTTACCATTGCTTGACATCTTCAATAAAATTAAGGAACTTTATAATTCACGATGAATCTATACATAATAATATCGTATTGATATCTTCTCTATGAAATATGCATCATACAGACGTGTCCTGTTCGATTGGTGTGTGTACTGAAAGCACACTTGTTTAAAAGGGTATGTGAACTTGCCTGTGTGATGCATATTACAAATTTACACATAATATTTACACTTTCTTTCTTTTGATTTATGTTTAATTTAAATATTGGCTTCACAGTGTACTATTTGTAGTCTCATAATATTGTTAATGTGGTCAATGTCATGCATACCTGTAATTTGTACAATTGCTAGATACTCCATTTTTACTAGCTATTTTTCTATTACATTTAAGTGATTGTATTGTTGGTGTGCTTGCTTAAAAAAATAAATAAATAATATGAAACAAAGCCGCTTTCCGCCGTCTCTCACTCTGTATGCTGAGAACTTTTTTTACTACAAAGGGTTACTGTTATTACATGGGACCTAAAAATACCGGCGAACTGTGGGTACATTAGTACACCTCTGCCTAACCTTTCGGGGATATATGCGTGATAGTATGTAACTTTTTATTTTATTATTCGAGAAAATAAACAGTTATACATTAAAAGCTAAGTTATAAATATACAAGAATTATAAATGTATAACTTTTTTTTTTTTTTGTTTACGGGGGAAACTCAAAAGGCTACCGGTCTACGGGGGTTAGACCGGGGAGTGTGGGATTCTTACCCACTAAAACCACCCCGGTGGCCACCATCAGCACATGGAGGGGGGCACTGGGTCCTCTTAATAGACCACCCCAGAACCCCCCTGTGCACCGCCTATTAAGGCACATCCCTGAAGAGACTGTAAATGGGACTCCCCTGAATCTGTCCCTGTGTACGGCAGCACGTGACCACTGTGCTACCGTCTTCTCTGGGATCGCATGATGATGGGCGAACAGAGTCCCCTTTCTGAACGCCCGCGACCCCAAAGGCCCGCCTGCTTTAGAATGTGCAGGCGGGGTTTCGGCGTGTTAGGCGCCAAGGCGATTGCCTCCCTGGCGCCTCCTTCTCCTAGCATAATATAACCTACGACATTTCCACAACATATCAAAAGTGATATCAACAGTGTGCTATTTTAAGCTGTGAAAACAGAAAAGCAGTTAATCGTGAGCTTAAACATAGACAAGCAGACGAAGAGGGAGAGACAATGAGTGAATAATAAGTGTTAATAACTATGAATATAATCCAAAATTATCTTGTAGATAAGATTTCTAAATTATTGAGCAGATACAGAACAGTCGATGTCTTCAAAGATAACTCGATAGCCTGCGTTAGTGCGACAAAATGTAATAGAGCTACTATTACAATGTAATGTTATAACATCACCTTTATGTATATGTTACGGTAAATCTGTGTAATTGAAAATTATTAATAATAACCATATGTTTTGGTAAATGTGAATAAACGATCGAAATTTATTACTTTTAGTTTTTGAATATATAAAAAAAACCTAACAACCTAACCTGGCCTAAGTACGACTTTTAATTTTATTTAGTTTTTATAATTCCTTGCATATTGGAGCTCAACTAATATAATTGACCACAACGCGTTGTGAGCTGTTTTTGGTCCTTGGGCGTTATTTATATACATTTATCACTTTAACCTCGACTTTCGGTAATTATTAATAATAATAGATAATTATTAATAATCTTCAATTATTCACTCTTACCGTAACATATACATATATTATGTATTAGTCAAATACATAGCGTGTACATCTCCTGAGGCTGTACTAGAGGAAGTTAGTGCATATTCTATTAGTTTGCTTTTCAGTGGTGCTTGTAGCAACCAATACTCTGTATGGAATATTATTATTTCAGACAGAGTAGTAATAGTAAGTAATTTGATGACGGCTATGGTGCAGTGGATCGTTATTTTTTTATTTGATTCTCCAGCAAAGATTTTATTTATTTAATAAACATATACATACACTCACGCTTTTTTTCCATAGGGGTAGGCAGAAACTAAAAAACGCCACTTGCTACGATTCTTGCATACTTCTTTCGCTTCGACCACATTCATACATCTTGTCATACATACACGCCGGTTGCGAGTACTACGCACCTGACCTTTTTGAAGAACCTCACCAATAAGGTCGGTATAAGTTTTTCTAGGGCGCCCCCTCTCGGCGGTTCCACTGACATTCGCCATATAAATCCTTTTTGTTAGTCGCCTTTCATCCATTCTCTCGACATGCCCAAACCATCTCAGCATATTCTTCTCAATTCTCGTCACTACATCGTCTTTTACTAAATTTAATAAACTATTACTAAAATAAATAGAAACACACAATTATATATCCTTCTCACAAAAACGCAGACACTGACAGTATAAACAGCCATCGCATTGGCGCACAGGAGAGCGTTGAGAGCAGACAGCGAGCGAGGTTTTTGCTACTAGTAGGTAGTGGTAGCTAGTACTTAGTACGCCACGGTGCGACACCAGGCCACGGCAAACAAGGGCTGTTTTCGGTTGCAGACGGTGGTAGACGGTACATTGTAAAATATACATAGTAAAAAGTAAAATACATACATATAAATATACATAGTAAAATAACATTTTCACCATTACGGATTTAAAAAAATGCCTTGGTTGGAAGGAGTACCTATAATTTATTTTATACCTGGACAATATTGACATTTCTTTATTTGTTGCTTGCAATTTCGCGTCAGCTGTTTCGATTGTTCGGGACAATTGTCAAAAGTTATAGTGACATGTCACAAGATGTCAAGATGTGACTGATACAAGTTTTTTATTGCGTTTAGATCGTGTTTTTATCTGTGGTTTTCGCATCCTGCACCCGCTGCGAGCTCTCTTCCTGTTTCCGACATTTTGTTTTGTTGATCGCTGCGTCAATGTATAATTAAAATAAATAACAGTTTTCTTCATTTATGAGCGTTCCGGGCTCTAACTATCCGTCTAATAGCTTTTATTATTTGTTAGTTTAGGAATACCATTTAATCATTTACCTACGATCATGATACTATATCGAAGCTATAATTTGAATATATTTAATTAGCAGAATAGGCTTTTAGTAAGAAAATACAATACAAATTTCAATGGTCAATAAAATTTTATATTGTATTAAATTACTCATAAATAAGAATGCCCTTTGTTATCTCGAAAAGGCGTACAATATAAATACCTACGCAAATTTAATTAAGAACGAGTTTCCGAATTGATTCCGATTGAATTGGAAGAAGCGCGTTCAAATACGCGGAAACATTAACGGGTTCAATTCAATTCAATTATTTGCAGAATTGGAGACCGAATGTATACCTGTATTCCAATGTAAATAAACTTTGGAGAACATACTTTTAATGGGTTCAACCTTGAACTTAATGTTGAAGATTAATTAATGTTCTCTTTTTTTATATTCAACTAATTGAAGGAAAGAAAGAAAGCAGCTTTACAGCAACCCTGTACGAGGCCTAAAAGGACCCTATCTCAGCATAATACTGCGACATTAAAAAACATAACTCCATAGCGCTGGTATTCTGATAGTACAGACAGGTCAAGCTATCCAAAACTATCAAATTTTCCAAATTGAATATGAACCTTATTATAATGTATTGAAGTTGAAAATCGATCGATGTGCTGGCCTCTGTACCATAATCTGTGATACCGAGCAGCTACGTTATTAATTAAACATTGATTGCAAACGTTAATTGCTACATTCCTCTTGTTGTCTCAAGCGCGGCTGCCAAGTGTAACGTCCTGGGTTCGGTTTCCAAGTTGAGTATTGGTACTGGGGTTTTACATTAGACATGAGACGTAGAAAACAAACAGTATGTACACTTAAACATCTCCCAAAAACGTCATTCGTTCAGAGATTCTATATTTTTATTGGTCCCTATCTATACAACAAAGTTAACAAAATTATTAATATATACCCACCCAGCTGCACTCCGAGATACAGGTTTACACCTAGTTCGGATGCAGAAGTTCCTGTGTTACGAAGTACCGCTGGCATAGTAATAAGACGATTATAATGTTAATTAAGCTTTGTAACAGTGTGTACAAACTTTTGGTGAATTAAATAAATTATTAAATTATTAAACATTGGCAAGTTCTCAAGCCTAAGGCCTCTACTCCCGGGAGGCGGCGATGTGTATTTGTTGCTGTTGTTACTGCCGACTGATTAACTGCTAAATAAGTTTTTATATTAATGTACAGACGCCAGCAGGTCAAGCTATCCAAAACTGTCAAATTTTCCCTATTGAATATGAACCTTATTATTTTGTATTAAAGAAAGGTTTCATACAAATCTTAGTTTGTGTAAAATATGTCAGATTGAAATAAAACTATTTTTTACGGGTGTTATCGCGTTATATTGATATTATTAATCCCGACGTTTTGGACCCGGATTTCTAATATCAATATAACGCGATAAAATCCGCAAAAAGTAGTTTTATTTCAATATTCGCGTAAATATCAGAAATCAATATGTGTCTGATTGCCAAGTATTGATAGATTTGAACAACTGTCAAAAACAAAAATCATCAAGTCCAAACTGATTGAATGACAATTTTGACAAAATTCTTTAAACTACGGACTTCAGGCTCTGATAGGTTGACGTGATGTTTCATACAATAACATATAGTCCCATTAATTAAGTACTTATACTTCTGTCGTTACGTATAGGTTCGAATAAAACACGTTTTGTACTCGCATTCTGTGTGACCCAGCCTTAACTTGTTCCCAGTTAAAGGATTTACTGGAATTCATCAGACTTGTCGTTAAGAAAAGAGGTTTCATTGTTTCTGACACGGAAAAGGTATGAATGACTAAACAAAACCAGAGGGCGGAAGGAAAGGGGAAGATTGATCCATCTCAATCAATTGAACGAATTTACTCTGGAGATGGAGAAATATATACGAATCTACATATATATAGATGTTATGGCTCCATTAGAGGCTTTGCAAGCGGAAAATGATTGCTTCAGGCCTTTCTGGATAGTCATTTTCAAGTTTGGTAAGGTTCATGCTGCAGAGTTTGTCTATGATGGTACAATCGCCAGCAGGTTAAGCTATCTAAAACTGTCAAATGTTCCCAATTGAATATGAATCTTATAGTTTGGTATTAAAGTTGAAAATCAATCAAAGAAATTTGACAGATTGTGGTGGTGCTACCACCGTATTGCCAAATAATAAGGCGCTAAGCAATCCTGGACTAACATTAATGTGTTTCCTTTTGAAGAGCAATGTAGCCAGAAAAATTACTGGACTTAACAACTGAGCTCACAAGATAACAACATTTGCTCAACCCTACCTTTTTATTTTTTATTTACGGGGGGAAACCTTCAAAAGGCTACCGGTCTACCGGGGAGTGTGGGATTCTTACCCACTAAAACCACCCCGGTGGCCACCATCAGCACATGGAGGGGGGCACTGTGTCCTCTTAATAGACCACCCCAGAACACCCCTGTGCACCGCCTATTAAGGCACATCCCTAGGGAGATTGTAAACGGGTAGGACCACAAGCGTACCAGTCGCGCTTACAACCACTAGGCTAATGAGGCAATGTTTTGCGAAATAAAATAATATTCTTGGACAATTTTACACAGCACCATCTAGTCCCAAACTAAGCAGAGCTTGTTCTATGGGTACTAGACAATGGATATAATACTATATTTACATACTTATAATACATAAGAAACATCAAGACAAACACAAACACTTATATTCATCACATACATATTTGCGTTCTGTGGGAATCGAACCTTCGTGATGAGCAGTCCGACACTCGAACCACTAGACTACAGACGTTGTCAATGATTTGTATTTGACGCATTGCGTATCAAATATCCGATTATTCTTCTCTGATGTGGATCCAACCCTTAGCAACGAGTTAACGACGCGTGACTCAACCCTCCGCCCGCTAACCACTTTTAATTATTCAACTGGGTTTCGTTAAACATAGCCTGTTTTCTACTGGCAGCCGGAAACATTAATTTTATAATGTTGGTAACGAGCATTTTTAAAGGCTTTGGCCTGTAATTGTGTTATGAAATCATTGCTTAACGTAATATTTTCAGTTGGAACAGGTTTTGATGTACAAAAATCATTTTTTTATGTACTGCCCGCCTGATTGTAAGCGTAGATGTATCTTGTATGTACCGATGTATGCCCACAATTCACCGGTAGTTGAGTGCGAGGTAGTTAGTTCGATTCCCAGGTCGGGTAAAGTGATATTGGATTTTTATCTGAAAAAAATCTCAGCTGGAGTTCGTGGTTTGAGAAAGAAGAAAGAAAGAAATTTACATTTATTCGGATAAGCTCCGTACAACACACAGTTAAAATAATGAAAGAACATTTATTATATAAAAGACCATAAGGATCACTGTATCATGTGCTGTCGGCATGCTTGTTCCGAATGGGTTGCCAGCTCAGCATCATACTGAGCGTAATTTGTAGGCTAAATATACATACTCAGCTTTGAACAGTCTGGTGGCTTTGAGCCTTTTTTATATGGCCTACGCAAATGTTTCTCTGATCTGGTATCGTCGTGCGACGGATTGTTGAGCTCCCTAAATTATGGTTGAGTTACACAATGACTGATGCATGCGTGTCGTCAGTTGGGACTGGTCTACTCAAAGCCGCTATGGCTCTTTCTTCAAAAGGCCATTTCAGACGTTGCCCTACATTGTAAGACACATATTTGTTACCACTACTCTATGTCTGGACTTTAAAAGAGACTATGATTCTCTGAGTTTGTTTCGGCGTTTCTTCTCAGAGGTCGTCAGCTAGGAAATGCCGGAGCCATCTAGCTTTAAAAAAAAATGTTTATTATTGACTTGTAAAAGTGTCTTTAAAAGAACTATTTACAGAAATAAATATCATTTATCATTTATCAATGGTGCTAGGCGTATTTATTACCCAGCGCTGGTTTTCAGTTGGAACCAGAGCAGTTGAGGTGAGGTCAATAGCAATAGTCTTACAGGATCATACTTACTTACTTAAAAACATACCAGCAAAAGTACACTTCTACCTAACCTTACAGGAATATAAGTGTGATGATATGAAAAAAAAAGTAATTTCCCCAGATTAAGGGATAACGATCCTCTCAGAATCTATTAAAACTAATCAGAAAGTAATAAAAACTGGTCAAAACTCATAGTTTGGAGAAAACATTAAAACTCATTTGTGCCTGCCCTTAGTGCCCAGATGTTGATAATAAAAAAAAAACTTAAGCGATAAACTTGAATTTACGAGCCAACTATGTACTACAAATAATGGATAGACTAGTCTAGGGGTGGCACGTGAAAGAATCAATGCGAACGCTCAAATTATTGTGCAAGTCACCGAAATTCTCTTCAGTGTTATTGAATGTACAAATGTCTTTTAGAAAAGGTTGTTTGATTTATTTTTAAAAAAATACTTGTTTTTGTATACCTACTTTTAGTTAAAGTATTATTTTTTAAGTATAACAAAAGCTTAAACAGCTTTGCTGTAAAATTATTATATAGCGTCACCAATTTAAAAAGTTCGTCGGTATCCGTATTAGAGGCCCATCACATCAAGCTACTCCAATCTGTCAAATTTCTATGATAGATTTTCAACTTTAACACAAAATGATAAGGTTCATATTCGATTAGGTAACTTTGACAGTCTTGGAAAGCTTGACCTGCTGGCATTTGTACAATGTAATATTTTTGTATTTATAACATAGTTTTCAAAGTTTTTGGGTCTTGAAATATCCCTGTTGCTTGAACGCCCAACAAGCGTAACGTCTAAAATATTGAAAGGTCTTAATGATGATTTAATCCATAGGTCACTAAACCACCATGTACCATGTAAAAAGGTCTGATCGCCGCGTACGAAGCGAACACCTTTTTTGTAATTTATAATAAAGTGGGAAGATTGAAAATATACTTCTTTATGGATTTTAAGAAATATAATTACTATTTATAAAATGATTAATTAACACTAAAATATGATGATTCTATTTGATTAGGTTGCCCGTCGGATGCGAACTAACACTAATCCATTATGTTGATGCATTTATAAAAATGAGTAAAAGCAAAATTGATGAGCCGTTGCGTTGCTACGAACAGTATTATTGAATTGCCTGAAAATTTTATTAATTAAATGGATTGTCTGACAACCCTATCCTCAGAGGTAGATAGTAACTATGACCGGAACCAGTGCATCCGCTGGATTGCCGCAGCCGTGGAAATTAGTTAGTGGGCTGCGGTTCCGGGTTCGATCGCCAAGTTGGTAACACGCTTAATTAAGTTGTAACCTTGATGAACTGGAATAATATACTTATTCATATGATGATGATGGTTGATACTCATGTAGTTAGAAATTAATATTTTAACGGAATCAAATTGTTATTGGTTTAAATAATAAATGTATATATAAAATCTTTTATTGTCAGTTTTCTTCTAAACTTAATAAGGTTTAATATCTGTATTTTTTATTTTAACGGAAACAATTGCTATTGGGATGAAAAATAACCTATAATAAAATTAAAGAAATAAAATTATTCCACTATGAACTGTGACCGGACGGTGTTATATGTCGGCACTTTAGACCCTATAGAACAACTGAGGCAATCGGCGAATAAACTACTAAATCATGGATGCTATGGACTTTGTCTGAAATAAACGAATTATTATTTCATGAGAACTACTTCGTTAGTCTAGTCTGGCTGTAAATGGGAGTGCTTAGCTATAGGTGCTGTGTTCAATTCCCACGTCGCAACGTGGGAATTGAACACAGCACCTATAGCTAAGCACTCTTCTAAAAAAAAATAACACTTTATTGGAACGAAGTTCCTTATCGCACGTTGTGAAAGGGGGCTAGACGGAAAAAAATCTTACGAAAAGTTGTCACGACACTTTTTGCTTGTCAACAATATTTGAATTTCGAATTATTGAGTGAATGACAATATTTGAATTTCGCGCGTTGTGAATTGTTGAGTGTATACAGGTTTTTTTATTTTTAATTATTAAATTTTATAGAAAGGAACTTCGTTCCATCCGGGTGTCCCTTGACACCTCTCAAGTTTTTTTTTTTTAGAAATTAAATTTGATTATAAAAATTGATTGATTGATTGGGTGAAGTTGTTTAGGTCCAAAAATCCTTTTTCGGCGTAGTTAACGCCAATATTGCAAATTCCATAAACAAAACGTTATAGCAGTTTTCGATAATACGATTATAAACAAATACATATTGGTAGTATACATGATAATAACAGTAGTTCTTGTTTGATAAAATACCTCACCGATTAATACCCATACAAAAAAAAAATACAAAATTGCGGCAACCCTATATTTCAGATAGATAGCAACCATGAGCGAAACAGATGCACTCGATGGGTGGCCGGAATAGTAGATATTAAATTAATGCTACCAAACTCAGTTAGGTGGCGCTACTGTAGTAAGAGCAATTAAAAGAGTAAAGAATGGCATAAAGTATTAAAGATAAAACTGGCCAAGTTTTGAGAGGAAAAATCTATTTGATATTTATTTCTGCTATTTCTGATAGTAGACCTTTTAAAGACACTTTTACTAGTCAATATTTAATTAATAATGCTAGATTGCGCCGGCATTTCCTAGCTGACGACCTCTAAGAAGAAATGCCGAATCAAACTTGGAGTCTGTTTTAAAGTTCAGACAGTAACAGTCTTCAGTGCTTACTATAATGCTATCATATGTGTTTTACACACTTTATGTTCATCCCACAAATATTTGTGTCCAAGGAGCTTGACGAAGCAACTAACACATTTGACAGCAAGAAATACCAACTTAACGGGAAGTTAAGATGACTTATGTCAGAGGTAAAATAATTGTGATCGGCCTGTAGTAGCTATAGACTAATAATTTTTTTATCTCTGTGTTTGAAAAGAATCCATACAAGTAAGTCGACACGAAAAGTACTCTTAATTGTTACTTCTTGCCTTTGTGCCCAGTTGCAAAATTAGAAACGTGGATGTAGAGAATGTGGATAAGCCAGGAAATGTCTAACCGGTACGTTCGATGTTTATAAAACGTAACCTATAACTTTTTTTCTGTACGTGACGTTTATAGAGAAGGGGTCTCAGTTGCGGATCCTAGGAGGGAGGCCTAAGCAAAGGCCCAAAACAAAAGCGTGTCTTTATTAATATTAAACAAAAACTGGCCACAAATCCAAAGTATGAGCTGCTACTGTGTAAATTCATAGAAAAACTCAGTAATACTGAGTTTTTGTAGTACATTTATGTGTATATCACTTGATTCCCAGGTCGAACGATGTTACTGAGTCAGTAACACTCCTTTACCAGGGAATCAAGAAGTTACTAGTGCTCCACGAGGAAACGTTGTGTTGGCAATGGGGGGACTTTGACCCTTATGATGTCAACCCAACTATTCCTCTTTTGTTTTATAGGGTCGGCAACGCGCAAGTGATACCCCTGGTGTTGCAAGCGTCTATAGGCTATGGTAACTGCTTACCATCAGGTAGGCCGTATGCTTGTTTGCCACCTCAGTAGTATAAAAAAAAAGGATAAATTATACATAGATCTTATAAAGACACTTTTACAAGTAAATATTTTATATATTTTTTTTAAGCCAGATGGCTCCGGCATCCTAGCTGATGACCTCTGAGAAGAAACGCCAAAACAAACTCAGAGAATCATAGTCCCTTTTAAAGTCCAGACATAGAAAAGTAACAAATTATGTACCTTGCAATGTAGAGCAAAGTCTGAAATGGCCTTTTGAAGAAAGAGCCATAGCGGCTTTGAATAGACCAGTCCCAACCGACGGCACGCATGCATCAGTCATTGTATAGGTCAACCATAATTTAACGGAGCTCAACAACCTGTCGCACGACGATACCAGATCAGAGGAACATTTTTGTAGGCCATATAAAAAAGACTCAAAGCCACCAGCTCTCTAGCGCAGCAGTGCAGTGTCGTTTACGACCACTGGTTTAATGAGACAGTCACGATATATAATAATAATAATAATATCTTTATTTCAGGTGGAATAGACCCATATAAAACGTCACGTCTCCTGTAGTGTTTCAACATCAGTAGTCTGGCACGGAGCTCTTCTAACACATTCCCAGGATCTCTTGACCGACTTACAATTATACCTAATAAGTTAACTGGAACATCTAGTTTCTTCTTTGTCTATTTAAATCTTTATTATTAGTCATACTTTCTGAGTCACTTTATATACGTCACATATGTGACTACTAGTCACATCTAGTCTAGGCTTCTAGCTCCAAGTGCTAGTCGAACTAATACCGGCTGCGGTCTTATTGACAATCACTGTGTCGATATTACTTTTATTAGCTTCATGCGATTGTGAACTTTCTTGTAAGAGACCAATATGTCGCACGAATGTGGATTTTAATTAAATTGCATTTGGAAGAAATGTTCTGTTTTTTTCTATCTAAGAACTTACCCTAGCGTGCTCAAGGAAGTTATTCTCATAAGATGAAAGGAAACGCAACGATGTTTCCAAGTCTCCTCTCCGAATGCCCTGAATCTCCACCACGCCGGCCTAGTGCAGGTTGACAGGTTTCACACGCCTTTGAGAAAATCTCTCAGACTTCTTTACGATTTTTTTTTAAGATTTCGTCAAGTTTAAAGTTTTAAAGAAACCTCTCTCATTCAATGGGACTGGTCTACTCAAAGCCGCTATGGCTCTTTCTTCAAAAGGCCATTTCAGACTTTGCCCTACATTGTAAGACACATATTTGTTACTATACATTGTCTGGACTTTAAAAGAGACTATGATTCTCTGAGTTTGTTTCGGCGTTTCTTCTCAGAGGTCGTCAGCTAGGAAATGCCGGAGCCATCTAGCTTAAAAAAATATGTAAAATATTGACTAGTAAAAGTGTCTTTAAAATATCTATTTACAGAAATAAATATCATTTAATCAATTTATAATAATTTTATTTCAATCAATCTTTTACAACTGTATATGAAAGTTTGTCGTGGCGAATTTCGCGGTACCCATGGCCATGAATATAGGGCAGGTGAGGGCAAGCGCGGTTTTTAGTCGGTATGAGTCCGACATACCCTGCCACCTCCCCGGGTGGCGGAGGATCCATGAGGATTTTCCGTACTATAAAAAAAAAGGTTAGTTGAACGATTCGATATTATTAAAAGAACTTTGAGAATATACCCGTACGTACGCAATGTCAAAATCCTTCCAGCCTTTTTCCAACTATGGGCCCGCCTTCCTGTCTAACCAAATGAGGTTGTTGAGTATTTTACACAAAACAACTGCCATTAGACCTCCGCAACCCAATCTCTGGGTAATCCTGACGATAGGTAAACAGGTTATCAGGCATTTTGGGATTCTGACAAACGATTGTCACAGGTGTTCGTATGACAACCGGGACCGACGGCTTTACGAGCTCTCCGGCACGGAGGGTTCTCGATGTGTTAAGACTCATCCACAGACTGACCGCGGCTGGCACAGCTTAACCTTGCAGATCGGTTGATTAGCTTAGTTATTACTTAGCAACAAGCCCCTCCCATACCCAGCAATGTAACAGATTATTATTTTATCATTAAAAACTTCTTGATATTGGGCCTCTTTATACAAAATGACGGAAATGTGCAGCGCATAGTTCGTTATTGTGGAGTAGCATCGGCACTCAATGCAGTGGGCAATCGGTCAATTTAATCAGCGACTGTTCCCGGTACGTTTTTGGGTCAACACGACGAAATTTTAGTCAGAATTGATTGCTACACTCACTTCGGATACCTTTTAAAAAGAAGAATACCTACTATTTTATTTATCAGAATAACTGCCAGTTCTCGGAGAACAGTATTTTTTCGTAATTTACCAAAAGTAGGAAACAAGTCTTGTGTCTTGGAGGACTTCACACATACCACCACGACTATATTTCCCGAAGGCTTAGGCAGAGGTGTACTAATGTCCACCCACAGTTCACTGGTGTGTTTAGGTTCCATATAATAGGGGGCGAGCCTATTGCTGGCACAAGTCCAAACTACGAGCTACTGCTTAGAATTTCATAGCAAAATCTAATGACACTTTGCTCGACCTGTAAATAGAATCCATATCCTATTGTGCTTACGATCACTAGACCAGGCTGATTCACAAACATTCAATTAATGGATAAAGTACAATCGAAAATATCCGATCCATAATGTCCTAGAATTGTATTCTACTATACGTCGAATGCGAACAAGTTAGATTGAAATGAAATTGACCCAAAGATGCTTTGTGACATTTATAACACTGAAACTGGACGAGGGTAAACAGGTTCTCGAGTGGAGACCACGCAGCGTAGAATGGACGTCCAACGAGACGGACAGACGACCAGGGCAAACAAGTTTGCTATATTAAGAGAGGTAGGGTATAGTGAGAGTAATTCCACTCAAATTGGAGCTACCCGACTGGGGAAGTATCTCCACCTTGCAAAAAATCAAAGTGACACAACACTGCTTTGAGCCGTGTTGTTTCTTACGGTGATCAAGGTAGCCAGTGCTCCACGAGAAAATGTGTCGGCAGTGGGGGGACTTTGACCCTTATACTGCCACCTCAACTATTTCTCTTTCGCTTGACAGGGTCGGCAACGCGCAAGTGACACCCCTGGTGTTGCAAGCGTCTATAGACCACGGTAACCGCTTACCATCAGGTGGGCCGTATGCCTGTTTGCCACCTTAGTCATGTAAAAAAAAAGATTTGTAACACTGAAACTGGACAGAAATTATATTTTTAACCCACACTCGGAACAAATATCCGTGGAACGTATAAGTCTCTCGAGTGGGAATCGAATCCATAATATGCGGTGTAGCAGTAGCTAGCTTGTCCTATTACCGCTTCCACGTAACCCTAATACACGGAATTACTTTAAAAAGTGCGCACAGAAACGAATTCAACTCTTTAAACGCCGTAATTTCTCTCTTGACCCTGTTTTAGTAAAAACGAACGGAGTGGAAACGTACTGAACTCTCTTATACAGGAAGTTACTCGTAATGCTAAGAGTTGCAGATTACATACATGAGCGAGCATATGCGGTACACGTCAAAAGAATTTTAAGTGAAGCGGAGTATGTGTAGGTGGGGGGGGGGGGTTGGATATGCCCGGCGACTTTGAATTTTAGGGATTTACAGTGGAAGGTAGAAAATCGTTTATCAATTAAACTAAAAAGTAGTTAGTAGCGCTTACCGCGGTCTTTCTTTTGATGGAAACTAAAAATACTTTTTTATCATGTTGTTTTATTATTTTGATTATACCCATCAATCAACCGCCTGTAATAAACTCATCATAATAATTGTAAATCTCGCATAAGATTAAAATTATCTGCAAGTATGTACCAGGCTAACATAAATCCAACGGATCAATCAGAAATATACCTATTTATGTACCAATGAAACGGTTCTTTCAATGTATTTTTAATGTGCTATTTATGTTCATGATATATCACTTTTATAAGTCACTATTAAATACTAAAAATCCAGACACAGTTACAATGTAGGGCAAATTCTGATATAGCTTTCTAAAGAAAGAGTTAAATCAGTTTTGAGTTGACCATTTGATTTCACATAGCCTGTCTTATTGCTAAAAGCGATCTCTTACCTACAACCTTTGGATGGACTCAAGAGAAACGGAAAGGCGATAAGTAAACATATGCTGAATCCTTTAACGTAACAAGCGTAATTGTACATCCAATATTTTTTCATTCACCTTGAAGACACGGTCATAACGCCAAAGAAAACAACAATGAAACTTATATACAAAGAATTTAATAAAAACGAGCCGAGGCGGCTGTCAGCGGCGCCGCTAATTTCCCCTCACTTTTGAACATTAATTTTATTTTGGGCTACGATACGACAGCTTTGCGAATAGTAATGTTTATTAGCTTTTTATTATCATTTATATTTTGCTAGATAATTTGGAAAACGGCTTTAGATATCAGTGTTACCCAGTAATTAAGTTACGGAGGACTAGGCTGATAGAATGGATCTGGTTATACAGAAATCTGACCTCAATGCCGTTGGTGAATTCAGAAAATGGACAGCGATATATTAAATTAACATCACATGCTGTCCCACTGCTTTGGACGGGTCTCCTCTCATACTGAGAGGGATTAGGCTATAGTCCACCACGCTGGCCTAATGCGGGTTGGCAGACTTTACAAACCGTCGAGAAAAATTTGTAAGGTATGTCATAAGTATGTATGGTTTCCTCACGATGTTTTCCTTAACCGGTTAAGCGAGTGATAATTCATTATTAATACGCACATGAATTCAAAAAGTCAGAGGTGCGTGGCTTGGGTTCGCACTTGAGACCTTCGACTTGGCAGGCCAATGGTCATACCACTAGGCTTTAACTGCTTTTTTTATTAAATTAACATATTAACATACTACGGTATAATACCTATAATGGTATAAACTAAAACTAGACTAGAAAAGAGTGTCTAAAACCTCCTCCGCATCGCTGTCGCCTGGTAGCGTACCCAAGAGGCTGGCTGCATTGCCACGTTGAATGGTAATACTTATTTTCTGGCCGAAGTAGAGGCCAGCCTTTGGGTCACGTGAAGCGTCCTTCAGGCTTTTGGTAATATCTTTAAACATTATTATGGCAGATTATTTAGCAATGATGATGGCAGACCCCAAACCCCGAGGTTAAATGGGGCCTTATAACGAGTCGATTCACAGTATTTAAGAACCGTAGTAACGCAGTATAACATACCCCAAAAAAAGGAAAACAACAACATTTGAATGAAAAATAGAAAAACTATTAAAGTAGACAATTATTAGGTAAAATAGGTACGTAGGCCTTTCTGTTAAGTAATCTGGTTCCCTGACAGCTGTCAAAATTTTTGACTGTTAATTAATTATAGTTTTTACGGGGTATTTTGTAATACGTTGTATAAGTATATTTTAAATATATATATACATATATATATATATATATATATATATATATATATATATATATATGTGTAAAATCACGCATTTGTTTTATTTTATTACAAAGATTATGTCGCGGACATAAGACTGCCTCATTAGTCTAGTGGTCCTAGCGCGACTGCTACGCTAGAGGTCCTGGGTTCGATCCCCAGGTCGAGCAAAGTGTTATTGGGTTTTTCTATGAAATTCTCAGTAGCAGCTCGGAGTCTGGATTTGTGCCCGGTTAATGGCAATAGGCTCGCCCCCTATTACATGGGTACATTAGTACACCTCTGCCTAAGCCTTCGGGGAATACAGGCGTGATGGTATGTATAAGTGTGGGTTACATGTTTAACTAGTTTTGTTTTAAAAAAATATGTACTACTTTTCTGAAATATATAACTGTTTTGTGTCCCAATACAGAAAAAAAATCAACAAGAGTTAGTTATTTTTTATTGTATTTCGCGATCTCAATTTTCGATTTCAAGTCGATCCTTTCATTTTTAATTTTCATTTGATTCGATTGACATCGAATTTTTATTTGTATAAAAAATAAATCAAAGAAGTATTTTATCGAAATTAATCCGTTTAATTAAAGCATAAAATTTCAACAGCACGTTATACAAATCGTTTTAACTCTGACCTAATAAAGTACTCATACGCACACAAAAGGTTCGTGACCTCATTCAATGACGTAGTACCGTGCAAACCATATTACCAGACTACTTGAGAAAAAAGTATTTACTTTTGTTACTCTTCAAAAGGACATTTCAGACATTACCTAGCTTTAGCATTTATTTACACACAATCACTTAGTAATCGTAATCTAATTTCTTTTAATTTTTAAACGCCCACTGCGTTTATAAATTAATAGATGAAAGTGTTATTGGGTTTTTCTATGAAATTCTCAGCTTGGAGTCTGGATTTTTGCCCGGTTAATGGCAATAGGCTCGCCCCCACATGGGACCTAAAACATACCGGCGAAATGTGGGTGTACATTAGTACACCTCTGCCTAACCCTTCAGGGAATACAGGCGTGATGGTATGTTATTATGTTACACTGCGTTTATAGTTTAATTTATTTTTATACCACTAAGGTGGCAAACAAGCATACGGCCTACCTGATGGTAAGCGGTTACCGTAGCCTATAGACGCTTGCAAAACCAGGGGTATCACTTGCGCGTTGCTGACTGTATAATGAAGGTGGATTAGTTGGGTTGGCAGTATAAGGGTCAAAGTCCCCCCAAGTTGGGTACAGAGGCGTCTCTAGCTCATATACTTAGCGCCCTTATGCAATCATTACCTTAGCTCTGATTTGTAAGCGCGCGGTCAAAATAGAATGGGCACAAATAACAGCACATTACCACAAATTTTCAAATTTCCCCAATGGATAATAAAGTCTATTGTTTGGAGATTAAATTGAAAGTCCATTGAAGAAATAATATGCTGTTGACTGAATTTTGATTCTATTAGTTTGTCGATTCGAATTTCAAATTGTTACTTGTCTCCAGTAAACATTATTTACACACACCGTACATAGTTAATGTGTGCTCAACAGTACCGCTATTGTAGCCAGGCTTGGGAAATAAAGTTGGAATTCCATTGTTTCCCGCGGTATAGATACGCACGAAAGCGTTCATTCATTCGAATGCATTCGAATGAATGTATGAATGTAATTGTTTTACAAGTCTTTGTATGATCTGAATATATTAATGTTCACGGATTCAACGCGTTTTATTAAAAGCAAGGCAATTGTATATTCTGTAGGAAGTTGGTTTACTGACATAAAATATTTTTTACGTACATACATACCACCACGCCCATATTTCCCAAATGGTTAGGCAGAAAAGTACTAATGTACACTCAAAGTTTCAGGAACGTTTAAGTCCCATCTAAGCGAGTATATTGCCATTTAACCAGGCACAAATCCTGCTACCCTTGTTAGCCTTAGAACTGAGAATATCATAGAAAAACCCAATAACACTTTTCTTGACCTGGAATAGAACACAGAACCTCTACCGTAATAGGCTAGTGAGGCAGTTACTAGACTTTTTTTTTTCAACGTGAATGGTAAGCAAGGGAGGACAAGTGCCTTTTTTTATAGTACAGAAAATCCTCATGGATCCTCCGTATGTCGAACTCGTACCGACTAAAAACCGCACTTGCCTACACTTGCCCTGTCATGGCCATGGGATCCGCGGAATTCGCCAATAATAATACTTTTTACTGGAGCTATTGTCTGGTCGGGCGATACAATGTCCCAATTCAACCGCCCGCAGGCCACAGCTACAGGCGTACCCTACCCGCCCCTCCGGTAACTGATGTCCATGAGGATTTTCTGCATTCCCCAAAAAGAAGGTTTTATTTAATCTTACTCCACTGCGCTGGGACCGCTGGCAAAATTCATATTTCTCTGGAAATTCTCGCTTAAATCTTAATAAACTTTATTACTCTGTTGCAGAATTTATCGACAAAAACGTTTTTTTAAGCGTTTCATGTCCGCTTGACGAGAAGCTATAACAAGCTGTTTTTTATTGTACCTATTGTGTCTGTCATTACTAGCAATTATAATACAATTTATATTTAATGTAATTTCATATCAGGTTACTAGAATTTTATAATCATATTTTCATTATATAGTAGTGGCCTACGCAAATGTTCCTCTGATCTGGTATCGTCGTGCGACGGGTTGTTGAGCTCCCTAAATTATGGTTGAGCTACACAATGACTGATGCATGCGTGCCGTCAGTTGGGACTGGTCTACTCAAAGCCGCTATGGCTCTTTCTTCAAAAGGCCATTTCAGACTATGCCCTACATTGAAAGACACATATTTGTCATTATACCTACTATGTCTGGACTTTAAGAGACTATGATTCTCTGAGTTTGTTTCGGCGTTTCTTCTCAGAGGTCGTCAGTTAGGTAATGCCGGAGCCATCTAGCTTAAAAAAAATGTTAAATATTGACTTGTAAAAGTGTCTTTAAAAGATCTATTTACAGAAATAAATATCATTATATTATATTATTTAATAATTTGTATGCCCAAACGAATAACACAGTAATGTATCAACACATTAGTACAAACACATTAGGTTAGATATACACTGTCTGTTGTATATCTTCAGTGTAAACAAAGCCTAAGAGCGTAATCATGTCGGCTACACGGTAGGCCGGTGACGTCACGCGAAGCAATTTATCATTTTAATTAAAAGTGAATTTCAATATTTACCCCTTTGTTATTTTTCATCGTGTCACCGGCCATGCCATTATGAGCAGCGAATTATAATCATTATAGACTACAGCATTCCGTCCACTGCACCGTATATCATACGTCTCTATTGACTCAAGGGTCAGGCAAAGGTATACGAAGTAGTAAGATGGTGTAGAGAAAACACTATCCCCAATGTTTTGTGGTCTAACGCTATATAAAAAAAATCTATAAACTCCATAGGAAATAACGCTATCCTTATTGTTTTTATTCTACTAGATTGGCAAACAAGGATACGGCCCACCTGATCTTAAGCGGTTACCGTAGACTGTAGACGCTTGCAACACCAAGAGTATCACTTGCGCGTTGCCGACCCTGTATTGAAAGAGGAATAGTTGGTTTGGCAGGTCAAAGTCCCCCCACTGCCAACACAACGTTTCCTCGTCGAGCACTGGCTACCTTGCTCACCGTAAGAAACACAACACAGCTCAAAGCAGTGTTATTTTACTTCGATTTTCTGCAAGGCGGAGGTACTTCCCCAGTCGGGCAGCTCCGTTATTTCACGATCAATTCAAAGATACCTAATCTATTTACCATTTACAAGTAAATTTTACATAAATAGGTACTACCATGTTTAGGTCCGTGTAGTCGGGAGTCAAGCTTATTGCCATTAACCTAAAATAAATCCAAACTCAAAGCTGCAAATGGGAATTTTATGGAAACAGCCAAAACACTGCTCGACCTGGAAATTGAAGACCTCAATCGTAGCAGTCGCAGTCGCAGTTAAAGAGATCTGTTATAGAGTTCTGTAGTAAAGAATTTAAAATGCCAGCGACTCGCTTAAAAAATGAATGTAGATAACTGAAACTCTAGTATGTATTAAAACTACTCTAGACCACAAGAGAGTAGTTTGTGGGAGTACAATAGAATAAAATATCTTCACAATGAAATTCTGTGTGCAGTTATCGACTAGAAACGAAGTTCTTGCATTGCACGTAGTGTTGCTATAAATTATGTACTAACGCTATATGAGATCCTGGTACAGTCAGCGTCAAATAGTTAGTGACACTCAGGGTATTCAAATAAATAGACGCAACCAAAAAGTCAATAATATCGGTACAAACAAAGTTTCCATTTTGTTGTCAACATTATAGTCGCTCAAAAGGTCGAAACGTTTAAAACGTCACATAGATAGGTTCAGTCAAACAGTCATAAATATGGTAACAGTCATCCAGCCAATGGTATCCAAGCATTCTAAGTGTTCAAAAATATGGAACACATTCGAAAAATAAACCAGCATGTTATAGAAATAAACGGTTTCCCAAAGATGAAAACCTCTTTAGGCAATCTAGTGATATTTGCATGTCATTATATTTATCTATCAGTAATATCAATCTCAAGTGCAAAACTAAAGCAAGCTAGAAATATGGCTACGCATTAGTGACACCACAAAACATCGAATTATATATTTGAGGGAGGAAGGTGTCTCCTTATCAGATATTTCAAATGAACTGGGAATATCCTTATGTACCTATCGTTTTAGATGTTACGTGTAGTTACATATCGAATTATACTCATCTCTCTAGATTCTATTTCTATATATTCGCACATATATGTATAAACAAGCACACAGCCCGCCTGATGGTAAGCAGTCGAAAACTAGAGTAAATTGAAAAGATGTAAGCGATTATCGACCGTATTGACATTATTTTATTGCTTATTTTTAGTTATTCATCCACACTATTACCTTGTTTATGTTTAAAATAGCAGTTTTTGAATAATAGTCAATAAGGTTAAAAACTTTGCACCTCTTTTTGCAAGCACTATCGAGTCTAGTTTTGTCGACGTTCATTAATAAAATAAAATGATCATGATATTGAATCATATATTTTAATTATGCACTCTTGCTCTATGAGATAATATATAGTCATACTCATTATCAATGAGGTTTAGGTACATCTATTTTCAGTCAGCTGTATATTGCTAAGTATCGTAAACGGCTCGAAATTCTTTACAAAACAAAAGACATGTCTATGACGTCATGCTTAAAATGAAAAAGACAACAGTAGTTTCTATTCCTTTCATTTTTGTGTATAAATGTTTTCACATTAATTGATGTGAGAAATAATATTTAAAATGTATAGCAGTAAAGTTTATTTTTCTAATGTGTTCCATATTTTTGAACACTTAGAATGCTTGGATACCATTGGCGGGATGACTGTTACCATATTTATGACGGTTTGACTGAACCTATCTATGTGACGTTTTAAACGTTTCGACCTTTTGAGCGACTATAATGTTGACAACATTATGGAAACTTTGTTTGTACCGATATTATTGACTTTTTGGTTGCGTCTATTTATTTGAATACCCTGAGTGTCACTAACTATTTGACGCTGACTGTACTAGTGGGGTAAGATTGAAGAGTTAGCAGTCGTTTTTATTGGCAAGATGCTTATCTTTCTTTTGATTGACTTCCCCACGATTAATATCTGCGCTCGGGTCGGAGATTCGATTACTGGCGGAGCAATAAATTGTCTAAAAATTTAAAAATTGAATACGAATCAAATTAAAACTATATTTCAATACCTTAAAATTACATAAACAGTTATTCTATGTTGTTTTGCCTATTTGATCAAATAAAGTGAAAACTTAATAACTGGAGCGTATACCATTCCGACGCCAGTAGTGTTGCTATAAATAACGTGCTGCGTCGTTATGAGATCCTGGTACTGGCGTGGTATAATTAAAGGATTCATTTTCATAAAACCATAAAATTAAAGAGGAAACCTTTATTAACTCAGTTTATTAACTGCTGTTTTGTATTTATTTTTACATTAATCCTTATTCTGTTTTTTATTACAGCGAGTGAGAAATATGTGAAATTAAAGCATTTTTGCTTAGAAAATTCGACTTAGCGGGAATTGACGTCAGGTTTATTTATTATTTTTTGCACAAGCTAACTTGCAGATTAATGATTGCAAAAGCTACGCAAATAAAACTAATCTTTAAAAAACATCAGTGTTTTTAGAGTTGCCAGATCGACTCGGCATGCCTTGGTATCATAATAATAATGGCATATTTATGTGGTACCATAAAACGTGGTTTCGCAAAATTATTACGAAAAATTTATACTGCTACAACAAAACGAAATATTGGATCAGAATCGTGAGTAAGTGCATTTGAAACAAAACGCAATTTATTTAACAAGATGCACGGCAGTGTATACGCTGAGTTCGTGTGCTACATAGCTTTCATCATCAACCCATATACTGTCCCACTGCTGGGCACGGGTCTCCTCTCATATTGAGAGGGATTAGGCTATAATCCACCACGCTGGCCTAGTGCGGGTTGGCAGACTTCACAAACCGTCGAGAAAAATCTCTAAGGTATGCAGGTTTCCTCACGATGTTTTCCTTCACCGTTTAAGCGTGTGATAATTAATTATTAATACGCACATGAATTCGAAAAGTCAGAGGTGTGTGCTTTGGGTTCGAACTCGAGACCTTCGACTTGGCAGTCCAATGGTCATACCACTAGGCTATCACTGTTTATGCATAGCTTTCATATTATTATTAATTAATCGAATGTGTTTATAAAGAACAATATTTTTTTTTCTATTTAAATATGACACAATCAGTCTTCGCTTTTCGTATGGGTTACATAGACCATATAATGTTAGAGGAAATTATACACCGTGACTTTATAGTCGTTTTGGAACCGAAACGTGGTAACTTAGGATAGTTAGTAATACAAAAAAAAAATATTAAGTTGACTGTACAGCTAATAATAAAAAAGTTGGCATTTCAAAAAAAAAATTCACTTGTTCGAGTTTGTTCATAGTAGTGCACGAATATTTCATTCTAAAACCGCCGCTGTCTCAAGCTTGCTATTTATCAATGATGCGCGGCAGGCGGCGTGGGCGCGGGTCGCGAGTGGCGCGGGTCGCGGGTGGCGCGGGGCGCGGTGGCGCGATCGCGCGGTACGAGTCAGCTCATCAGCTGGTTACCTACCTACAGCAACGCGAGCGACTGACGACGGTCGGATGATCCGTCCGAGTACCTACTACGCGTGATTTAATAGCTAGTAGCTAGACAAATACATTGTATTATTAAAATAAATTGCATTACGATGCAGATAGCGACGTAATTTGATGTTAGGTTAGTACCTAGATCGCAGTTCAAATACTACAAGTATGGCGCCCAGCGAATCAGCTGATGATACGGGACACGAACGTAATACCTACATTCTTACTAAAAAAATTAGAATAAGACTGTGTGTAGGTAGGTTTTATCGTAGTTTTTATTTAAGAAAAAAACCTTGCCTCACACTAGGATTTTCTCCTGTGTCATGGGTGCATTTACAAACATAATTTTTTACATACACAAACACGCAAGCCCAGAACAATCACCTACAAAACATACAAATTGGTTTCGAGCGAGGATCGAACCCGCGATGGCGCAGCAGTCGCTCGCACAGCCGCTGCGCATTGTTGACGATACGATTGCGTGTCGTCAACATTTTCACGCCAACTACGTAAATTGTACCTACTCCAATTTCTCGTTCATACTTTACACGGGATTAGGACCTGCAGAAATACTTTATTTGAATTGAACTTATCTTTATTTACTGTAGGTATCAATAATTAAAAACAGAGAGCCAATGAACTGAGTAGGTACTTAAGGCGTTAGGATTTTTGGAATTTGAGCTATTTACAAAATAAAAAATTTATGTAGGTACATAGCTAAGTACTTACCTATTAACAGTTTATTTACAAATTGTTTACACTTCCCTGTACTGCAACTGCTCGAAAGAAGTCTGCCGCGTTCAATACACAAACGTGCCCGTTTTATGCTAGGTATTGTCTTTTAGCCTATCACTTTTCACTTTATCAAAGACGTCCACTATCGCACTGCGTAACTCGTTAAGACTTTCATGTTCACGGGTATAAACGAGTCTTTTTATTTCCGACCACAAGAAAAAATCCAGGGGCGTTAAGTCCGGGGTGGTGGGCAAGCCACGGGACCGCCGCGCGCCGTGGCATATCCATCGATCACGGAACTGATTGTTTGGGTAAGCACGCACAACACTTGCATAATGAGCCGGGCAGCTGACATAGGGCAATTCTTGCCGGTGCATCATTGTTGTTGATGACGTGAGCTCGACGGAACTTATAGGGATGTTAAGCCATTATTACCGCCATTATAATCGCATTGCTTCGCCGCGGAGCCCGCTCGAAGTACCTACTCCAGAATAGCGTCTTCGTTCTACTGCGAGTCATTCAGGCGCCCTCGACCTTGCGCGTGAGCCGGCACACGGAATTGTCCATGATCGAGAAGGCGCTGGGTTGCAGCCAAGTTGGTAGGGCTTGAAGGTACTTGAGGACTTTCAATCCCTCGTAGCCGCAGCGCCTTTAAATGTTCTGGCCGGGAATACAACCGCCTGGCCTCTTCCAAATTGTAACTGGCAACAGCGTACAGCTGAACCATTGTCAAGTACCTACTCCGCGTTCAAGTATTTATACTGAAGACTCATTTTCGTGGGTTTGTATCGCGTGGCTACGTGAAACGTAAAAAATGCAACTTTATCGCGCGCGAGTTGCAACAGAACTGGCGGGTGCGGCCGTGCGGGGTGGTTAACGGGGAGCGGCGCGGGCGACGCGACGACGCGAGAGCGCTCGCCGCGCCGGCGCCGCGCAGCCTGCTACTAGGGGTAGGTACGTAATACATTACAGTTGTGTGCGTGGATTGTAGGCAGCGGGCGCCGCGCCACATCCAATGGGCGGATAACGTGTCTAGGCATGTTTTACCGCTTAGTGTTGTGTGTGTAACATTGAATGACATCGATCGTAGTGATCGTAGTACGTAACATTGAGTGGAGTTATCATGAGTTCTCATTTTTTGTTCGAATATGACATTATTTTTCATAATCAATAAAATAATATATTTTTATTTAAATTAAATTATATTTTAATAGGTTCCATTACTGATATAGAGTCTAAAATTTTCGGTTCCAAAACGACTACAAAATCATCGTGTATATTTCATAAAAACTCAGACTGAAAAAGCATTTTTTAATTTGTTTTTATCTTAGAGGCAGCTGAAGGCAAAACTTTTTAGATCGCAACCTCGTTATTATACGATTTAAAAGCGTAAAAAATAGGCACTAACAATAATATCCTTTCAATTTATAAATTCATTCCTTTGCAAGTTGATCACGAAAAGAAATCCACAGAGTTTTCCCCTCGTGCAACTTTTTTATGAAACCATTAGTGTTGGTAAACAATAAGTCAGGGAAGATTTTAAAAGCGAAGAGCAAATCGTAGCGTTCGACGATAGACCATTGTATGAATAAATATTGTAATTCGTATTTGCGGCGGAATAGTCAACGACAACCGTTGGTGAATCGAGTTAGTCTGTCGTCTCGATTTCTGTTGAATGGTGGTTGAAGTAATTTACTCGTAGCTAACTAATAACCAAGCTGATCAACTTATCTGCAAGGTTAAGCTGCGCTAGTCACGGCCACTCTGTGGTTGGGTGACCGTTCTTAGTTCTCGTTGAGAGTTCGTCGAGAGTTCTCCTTGCCTCGGAGAACACGTAAACTCAAACGAAAACCCATGAAAAGCGTTAGTAGTAGTCAAAAGCTGTCGAGAACATTTATAAGACATGTAGGTTTCCTGAAGATATTTTCCCTCGCCGTTTAAGATACTCTTATTTAATAATAATACGCACATGATATTGAAAAGTCAGATGTGCCTTGGATTCAAACTCGAGACCTTTTACTGGACAGTGTGAGTAAGCTATATAAATGATGAAGCAAACACTGCTGCAATGTATCTGTGGAAACACTGGCATCACGTCGGGGTCACCAAGTGTGGAAACACTGGCCCCACCTTGGGCGCCACCAGTGTGGAGAAGCGAGGTGTGTTGCCCCTCCGACGAAAAGGGAGGATCCTCCAACCAGGCGGGTGTTTTTGCCTGGCGGGCCACGGCCCGACGGTTGATGTCGGGCGGTTGTATATGTATATGCGACTTTTTCGTTGCGAATGTTGCTTGCGCGATTCAGGACTTCGTAGTTCTATGTAGCGCGGTAGATGTCGCTACATATCAAAGCTGACAAAAGCTAAGAAATATTAATTACAACTTCAACTTCAATCTAAGGGTCAGTACACACGTAGCGTAGCGCGGCACTGGGACATATTCAAATTATCGCAATGAAATGTCTATTCTTTTGTATATGTCCCGGCTCCGCACCTTTTTTTTTACGCCTTGGGTTACATTATTAAAGTTTTAGTTTGACGACATCTGCGGTCTAGTGGTTCGAGTACCGGACTGCTGATCATGGGGTCGTGGGTTCGATTCCCAAAGGACACAAATATTTGTGTTGTGTTGGTCTGGGTGTTTCTTATGTATTATATGTATGTATTTACAAAAAAAAAATGTATACAACATTATTATTAGTATATGCGAAACCTGAAACACGTGTCTAGTATTTTTATGTAAATAATCTATGTACAAAATTTCAAAACTTGTATCATGAAAAATCACAAAGTTATAAGCTTGTTAAGTTACCTGGTTGTCCGTACAAAAACATGCTCATCACGCGCGGGCGCCGCCCCGCGCCCGCGTTGTCGCGGCGCTCATTGATAATAATGTGGCAGTAGGTACCTACCCGTACGGCGATTTCCGATTGCATTGTATTTAACTGATGATACATCACACTTTCCACATTTTCCATCACACTTGCAGTCCTTGAACTGTCGTAATGATCAAGTGTAGGTAGACATTAATAAGTACTTTATTTGTAAATGCAGCCGTAAGTGATTAAATGTAGTCAATGCGATATGTTGCACCTTATACCAAACACTGTAAGTTCAAAATGGATGAAAAGTGTTAAACATCGCACTACTTAACCACAACAGGCTGTAGGTACAAATAAAAACGTGTGTTCATGTGTGTGACGATACTTTAATGTCAGATAGCTCCTCGTGCCGCACTGCCAGGAATACGTTATCACTTATCACCACAAACCGCTAGTATCCGTACCATTTCTTACACGAACACTATGCTTTTTACATACGATAGGTACACGTCAACCGAAACACAACTGCCGCGCGCTCGCGTTATCACCACAAACCGCTACTGTACGTACCATTTCTTAAACGAACACTACCTATGCTTTTTACATACGATAGGTACAGATCAACCGAAATGCTTGCGCTCGCGGTCGCGCTCTCGTTTTGTACCTACTTATCTGAACGGGAGCGACATACGTGCACACTTCCCTATAGCTGCCGGGCGACTGAAGTGGTTGCCTGTTTGGTTCACCCCCGGGCCCCGCCCGCCCCACTGCGCCCGCGCTGACCGCTCAGTGTCAGTGACCTGTGTTGCGCGCATATGATTGCGATTAGGTACTTAGTGTCGCTCGGTGTCCTACTCGTAACATTTTTTAAATGTTTTTGGGACAAAATATAACATGATGTAAAAATTATTGGAATCGATTCAGTTACTGATTCTGAACAAACTATATTCAGGTTTCGCATATACTAATAATAATGTTGTATAAGTATTATATCCATTGTCTAGTACCCATAGTACAAGCTCTGTTTAGTTTGGGACTAGATGGTGCTGTGTAAAAATGTCCCAAACATATTTATTAAGTAGAAATTCCTAATTTTTTCTAGTAATAAATATAGTCTATGTTACTCAGGGATAATGTTCTTCTATTCTACTTATATCAATTTTTCAAATCGATCCAGTAGTTTTTGAGTTTATTCGCTACAAAAATACAAATCTTTCATTTTTATATATAATATTAATGTAGATTAAAAGTTAACAGTTCTATTAACATAATTTAAAAACATATTTTTATAAAACTGTTAAGTTTTTAGGTAATATCACAATATTTAAACGAATGAAGGAAAACATCGTGAGGAAACCTGCATACCTTAGAGATTTTTCTCGACGGTTTGTGAAGTCTGCCAACCCGCACTAGGCCTGCGTGGTGGACTATAGCCTAATCCCTCTCAATATGAAAGGAGACCCGTGCCCAGCAGTGGGACACTACATGCGTTGATGATGATTATAATATGTAGTTAAGTAATATGAGTGTTTGCTTAAGAAACGTTAGTATTTGATAGTCTGTAACTGACCTGCCTGAACCTTGAACTCCCAAAGCATCTCCCCAACCATTACGAAAATAATTAAAATGTAAAATGCAAAAGTTTCAAACTTGAGCAAAGAAACAAGGATGGCACGACACCCCTTTGTACACAAAGTTGGCAGCTTGTATTTGTACCTGGCACGGAGTTTTAGCAATTACATTAACATGAATAAGCTACGTAATTACTAAGTTTATATTGATAGCTTATCTACGTCGAGGTAAAATTGTAATTAGATGTTTTGGATTACATTGCATTAGTAAATAAAGAATACCTATTCTCTATTCTCACTCACACACATACATACACATGTACCCGTACCCATTTTATTTTATTTTTTTATTATTTCTAATTTTTGTGTAAGTAGGTACTTCTATTGTCATCAATGTATACAGTTCATTGAGGGTTCGAAGGGGGCCTGGTAATCTGTTAAACAGGGAAACCTAGTACGGATACCAGTCCTTCACAAAGGAAATATGTACTATCCTAAGCACTGTTCTTATGTAACTATATCTTTAAGTACCTACCTTTGTGAATGAGAAATAAAACTTTTTTATTATTATTATTATAAAAAATTGTTTCATTTTATTTAATGTCCCCAGAATAGTTACTGAGATATTTACTTGATTCTGAATGAAAACGTTTATTACGAATTACTTGTCATCTTTTTTTTTATAGCACTAAGGTGGCAAACAAGCATACGGCCACCTGATGGTAAGCGGTTACCGTAGCCTATAGACGCTTGTACTTGCGCGTTGCCGACCCTGTAAAACGAAAGAGGAATAGTTGGAATGGCATCCGTATCCCCAAAGACAAAGCAGAAGTATATTGATGTACCTACATTTGTATTTTACCGAATTTAGGTCCCATGCAAATTATAGGGGCGAACCAACAGCCAGGCAGAAATCCAACCAATTCAAATTCAAAGTTGTTACTCAGAAGTTCTTAAAGGAAAAACAGTGCTATTTCAACTTGAAAATCAAACCTGGAACCTTTCGCTCAGTAGATACGCTGGCGATCTCTAGACCAATTAACCGATCAATGATTGATTCATAAATACAAACATATCAAAAAATAAATATTGGATCATTTACCCTAAACTTGACCCGCTTTACAATACACGATAATAATTCAAGTGAAAAACGAATGAAGAGAAACCCGAAGTATTTCCTTTAATAAATTGTTCAAAATGTTTACGTTCCACCCGTTAATGTGTGTGCCAAGATAAATGGTCCAAAATTACCGGCGAGATAAATTACCTATGTTCATAAATCATACAGGTAACGCTGACGACGATTAAATTAGATAATAAATGTGTTTAACGTAAAGGTGTGACTAGGATCGCAAGCGTTTGTAGAGGTTCAAACTCCGTGAGACCTTTAAAATTCCGTTAGAAATTTTTAATATTCTTTGTACGGTGATCGATGACAAGTTCGAATCGACAAGAGGTAATTTTTTTTTTACTTATATTTATATCTTAGTCCTCTGCCAAACAAGGGCTATGTTTTTTTACCCCACTGCACGACGCAAAGGTGGGTAATGTGTTTATTAAAAAAAATAAACAGCGCCAATTGTACTCTTGTAACGTTTGCATTTTTTAATTAGCTTCTGCCCGCAATTTCGTCCGGGTGGAAAAGTTACTTTTAATTATTTATCGTTGTAATTGTGCTAATTAACTCAAAATCGTTATAAATTATAGCCTTTATGTTATTCTGATAAATAATAAAACTGTAAAGTTTCATCAACATCCATTCTGTAGTTTTAGCATCCACCCATCCTCACAAACTTTCATATTTATAATATTACTAGCTTACCCGCGACTTCGTAAGCCTAGACTTAGTAACACAATTGTTGTCGGATTGTATTCATGGGATAAGAAGTACTCAATGTTAGGTAAAATCCCGCTTTGTTCCGAGAAAAGAAGTATTCAATATGCAAAGCGCCAATCACAAACTATTAGTGTACCAACATTTCATTCAAATCCCGTAAGTAGGTCTCCTACATAAGTTTTCTGGGAACTCCCATATAATTTTGGCGTAAAATGTATCCTATTTGTTATTCCCGGTCACATACTATGTGTGTATGAAATTTTATTCAAATCCCGCAAGCTATTCGTTTTTCGGGATTTCCGGGATATTCCCATATTTTTCTGAGGTAAAATTTATCCTATTTGTTATTCCCGTCACATACTATGTGTGTATGAAATTTTATTCAAATCCCGCAAGCTACTCGTTTTTCGGGATTTCCGGGATATTCCCACATTTTTCTGGGGTAAAATATATCCTTTTTGTTATTCCCGGTCACATACTATGTGTGTATGAAATTTCATTCAAATCCCGTAAGCTATTCGTTTTTCGGGATCCCCGGGATATTCCCACATTTTTCTGGGGTAAAATATATCCTATTTGTTATTCTCGGTCACATACTATGTGTGTATGAAATTTCATTCTAATCCAGTAAGTAGTTCCCCTACATCAGTTTTTCGGGATTTCCGGGATATTCCGACATTTTTCCGGGATAAAAAGTAGCCTATACTTTATTCCCGGTCACATACTATTAGTTTACCTAATTTCATGCAAATCGGTTCAGCCGTTTTTGCGTGATTGAGTAACAAATAAACAAACAAACATCCAAACATTCACATTTGTAATATTAGTATGATTAAGTAGGAAGTAGGATTTTGACTTGTCCTTTGGTCTACTATAAAGAGTTATCTATCAATCCTGGGGGCTTAGACAAGTGGCAATCTGACAATCGGATCGACGAACGAATAGAAACAAAATGTATGGGAATGACATCTATGATCGCCCGATTTGTCGAAAGCTTATGTCATTTCCATACTTTTTGTTTCTATTCGTTTGTCGATTCGATTGTCAGATTGCCACTTGTCTACAGGAGCTGGGTTAAGTTCCTAGATCAGGAAAAAGCAGAATACGGTTTTCTTGTTAAGAAATTCTCAGTAGCAGCCTCAAGCTTAGATTTATGTAGTCTTATTTAAAAGTCTTGTCAAAGGGCTATGCTGTATTTTCCGTCTTTTGTAAGCAAAAGTCAAAGAATTGGAAACTGCAGACTGACAGACAAAAATGGAAGTGCATCCGTAACAAAATTGAATTTTTCACGAGAGTATTTCGTATTTTATTTAAAATACTTGCTTCTGCCCGTAACTTCGTCTGAATTTCCGAAATTGTTCAATACGTTCACGCGTGATGCGATAACCAAGAGAAATAGAGATTCATTTATATATATATATATATACTACACATATACATATATATATATATTATACACAAAGCAATTTTTAGAATTGTGTTTTTAAACAGGAGAATTGATTTGTGAGCTTTTTACCTCTTCAACCTCCTAGTATTTTTTTCAACTATGTTGGGGTCGGCTTCCAGTCTAACCAGATGCGGCTGAACGTCAGTATTTTACACGAAGCGACTGCCATCAGACCTGTCCGTCTTGACAACCAGTCTATCCTGAGGATAGACTGGTTGTCAGGCTTTTTGGGCTTCTGACTACCACTAACGATTGTCATAGGTGTTCGTATGACAACCGGGACCGACTGCTTTACGTGCTCGCCAAAGCACGGAATGGTCTCGATGTGTTAAGAGGTTGGTCACCCCATCCATAAAGTGACCGCGGCTAGCGCAGCTTAACCTTGCAGATTGATTGATCAGCTTTGTTATTACTTAGCCACAAGCCCCTACTACCTTTCTACTACCGTTCATTATGAGCCTTTACTTGATATACAATTTTATTATGTCATATATGTTATCTCAGTTGTATAGTAGTAATAGTACATTATGGTACAAATGTGTAATGTTGGTGATTACCGCTGAGGCGCCATTGAAACCCGAGCCGTTAGGTAAGGGTTTTAAGAGAGCCGAGGACGGTAATCATCAATACACACGTGTATCATACGACGTTTTTCAACACACTTGAGAAGAAAATAACTAGAATTTCAACTGTGAAAACGAATTGTGAAAAAATTTTCGCAATGGCGGGAAAAATTAATCTGCTGTTTTCCTAAACAATGGCGAATAATGGCGATCGGCCATAGGCTACAATAATGAGGTTTCTTTTTTTTGGCTTTTCGTGGACAGCGTTGTAGCCACATACAAAATGGGGAATTTAAAGTTTTCTTTATTACAGAAGAAACAAAAGTTATATTTGAGTGAAAGTTTTATTTATTAAAAACGTACAAGTTGAAATTATCTATTTAAATACGAAGTTGCATGAAATGAGTAAGCAATAGGTAAATTATTTATTTGTAATATTTATTGAACACGATCTTTTTGTATTGAAACTTTTTTAAGAACAAAGCAACTCAACTAATAAAAAAAACCTATAACTCACTTGTGAATAATAGCAATGAAAAATTCACAGTTTGATAACAGGTGTCATTATGTGCCTAATTGCAGTGAAATTAGAGCCATTTTATCAGCAAGTGTGTTGAAAAAAGTATTTATTCTACTGACTAAAAACTGCCTCAGTAGCCTAGTGTTTTTAAGCGTGACTACTACGCCGCCCATGGACACCCGCAACACCAGAGGAGTCACAAGCGCAAAGTATTGAAAGAACAC
This sequence comes from Acronicta alni, assembly GCA_964056405.1. Taxonomy (NCBI): domain Eukaryota; kingdom Metazoa; phylum Arthropoda; class Insecta; order Lepidoptera; family Noctuidae; genus Acronicta; species Acronicta alni. The sequence continues at coordinate 8,605,212 of OZ043936.1, forward strand.
TCACAAATTGTTTTTAAAAAAATTTAAGGTCTGGCTTTTAAACAAACGTTTTTATACAGTGACTGAATTAATTAATTGTAATGATAAATTATAAATTAATTCTGTGTTGTGACTAATGATATTAATAATGACAATAACATATTCATTATTATATAAATTTGTATCCCTACTATTTGCATGTCAATAATATGACAAAGATGTCCGAGTCTCTTCTACCAATTGTAACACCTTATGTACCTACCACATTTTATTGCAAATAAAGATTATTATTATTATTTGTATAAACAGTTGTGAAAATCGTGAGAAAACTGTCCTAGGAACTAGTTTAACTAAAATCCCATAAATTTTACCGACATCTCATTTTAAATACATCGCTGGCAGCAAATGTCACTTAAGATTTCACCGCAAAGTAACAAAAAAGAATTTTCACCTGCCTCTTCTATTTCAACACCAAAGTCCACTTAAAAGTTCCACGGAGTGCGGACAAGGGGCGCGTACTACTTGCAAGTAGCGCATAGTGCTCGCGAGTGACGCGTAGTGCACTACGCGTAAGCAACAAGACGTTTCTGTGTCAAGAAATGCACATGTCGTGTTTGTACAGTCAGCAACGAAAGTCGTCGAACACGTTGCAATCTTCTATACGATTTTTAATATGAAGTTACTCTTTTGGGGTTTGTGCGAAATCATTGCATAGATGACCATTAAATATTCATAATAAAAAAAATACTTTTCAAGTTTTGGGGCTGTCATCTTTTAAAAATTTACCTTATTTTGTTCAGCGACTTTTGTTGCTGACAGTACCGTACACTACACTAACTTGACTAACATGCTCATTGCTCATAAATAAAGCTTTATTTAGATGATGCGAGAAATATCGTGCCTCTGCCTAACCCTTTTAGGTCTTGACAGTTTTACCAGTTTACCTTAACAATTTTACCTTAACAGTTTTAGTTCTATTTTCACATTAACATACCATTACACATGTATTACCCACATGACGACGTCTGTGGTCTAGTGGTTCGAGTACCGGACTGCTGATCATGGGGTCGTGGGTTCGATTCCCACAGGACACAAATATTTGTGTGGGTAAAACATGAGTATTTGTGTTTGTCTGGGTGTTTCTTATGTATTATAAGTATATATTTACAAAAAAAAAAGTATATAAGTATTATATCCATTGTCTAGTACCTACCCATAGTACAAGCTCTGCTTAGTTTGGGACTAGATGGTGCTGTGTAAAAAATTGTCCCAAAAAAATATTGTCCCAAAATATGTGTGATGGTATGTTAAAATAGAACTAAAACTGTACTGATGTACAGTCATCAAGACTAAATGCAGTGATCTGCATTTAGTCTTGATGAAGTTTTCTCCATAAACCGTATAACGCACACAACATTGTAAGATAAGAATGTTCTTCTCATATTCAAGGCAGAACATAAAGTATTAAGAGCCACCTCGACAGTGTTCAACAATTTAAGAAGATGAAAGATACATACATGTAACAAAAGATTTTATCTAAGAAATGAGCTAGCTTTACACACAGTGCAGAATTATGTTTGACTGTTCAAATAATTAGCAATTTTGTTCGTGATTGTGCACCCGCAGATTATATTATAATCATTAATTATGTTTAGTAATCTCGTCCTCTTTGGATACTATGTAGTTTGCACCTATGCACAAATCGCTGTCACAATTTTTAAAAAATTTTTTAGTTGGTGTCACTTTTGTGGTTCACTCCCACTCCTGATCTGCTTTATGGAATCTATCAATGTCATTGTACTTTTTTGTGCACCGCGCTGCTCACCTACCTGTAAGTATTCCATGAATTAAATAAAAAAAAAACTTGAGAGGTGTCAAGGGACACCCGGATGGAACGAAGTTCCTTTCATTAAAATTTCAACTTTTCGTAAGAATTTTTTCCGTCTAGCCCCCTTTCACAACGCGCGATAAGGAACTTCGTTCCAAAAATAAAAAAATAGCACTTATGAACGGTCAAAACTACTTGCACGGTTCCAAAAAGTGGGTTCCAAAACATATCTATCATAGCCTCGAAGAAAATTTTCACAATAAATAAAATGATGTCGCTTAAATTCCACAGCATCATAAAAAAAAACCACGCGAGCCGCTAATTAATTTTATTCGGCCCTCCATCTTCCATGTTGATTTTCGTTGAAACAAAATTATTCATATAATTTCGGAAGCATAAATATTTATTAATTTACAAACCATTCATTAATTTATTATTGCGTCGCAAAAACTCGACAGCCAAATTATATTATTTAAATTATTTGAGTGATGTTACATTTTGATTTCTGACATTTACGCGAATATTATGTTACATTGAAATAAAACTACTCTTTACGGATTTTATCACGTATATTGAATATTATTAATTCCGACGTTTCGGACCCTTTACAGCGTCCATGGTCACGGGTAGACTGTTACATTGTCATGCATATTGAAATACAAGTAGATGTATAAACCACGCCTGTGTTCCTTGCAAGGTTAAATAGAGGTGTACTAATGTACACCCACATTTAGCTAAAATGTTTAGGTCCCAGGAAATAGGGGGCGGGCCGTTCACAAATCCAAACTCCAAGCTGCTACTGAGAATTTAACTAGGGGACTTTCACCCTTTCGTTTTACAGGGTCGGCAACGCGCAAGTGATACGCCTGGCGTTACAAGTGTCTTACTACGGTAACCGTTTACCATACGGTGAGTCGTTGTTTGACACTTTAATGTTATTAAAAAAAAAACATAGAAATATCCAACACTTCGTCGTTCTGGGAATCGAAGCCGTGTAGTAGACACGCTTAGGACCACTAGAATAATGAGGATGTTATAAATTTATAACATACTAGATTCTGCCCGCGACTTCGTCCGCGTGGAAAAGTTACAATTAATTAGCCTATATGTTATTCTGATGTATAAATAATGATACTGTAAAGTTTCATCAAAATCCGTTTTAGCGTGAAAGAGTAACAAACATACACACTCACAAACTTTCGCCTTTATATTATTAGTGTGATTATTGTGCTACTAGAACTTAAAATTAAGATATATGATATGCATACATAGCTTACCACGCAACCCAACCCTAATCGGCGATCATAGAGTTCAACCATCTACAACGTTTTGTATTTTGTCCTGTGTTGTGGCTATCAGAATAAATTTTCTTTCTTTCTTTTTTCTTTCTTTTTTTCTTTCTTTCTTTCTTTCAAGAAACTAACGATTATCATAGGTGTTCGTATGACAGATAGGACAGCTTATTTTTTTCTGAGACACCGAGGTGTCTCGATCCGTTAAAAATGGTCACACATCCATAGACTGGCCTCGGCAAGCACTTAACCTTACAGATTGCTTGATCAGCGTCATTATTAATTAGCCACGATGCCCTCAATGCACAGAAAAACAATTAAATTTAAATTATAAAAAAAAAATGTTGATCTATCTATATTCTGTATCTAAAGATAATCTCGTTGCATAACTTTTCTTAGAAAAAATAAAGTACTTTATAGTGTATGATGATGTCATAGCCTAGATGTAATAGTACCTATATAATCATTGTATTTAATTAGTATTAAGAGAGTAATAAAAGATACATGTAACCGTCAACACGTATTCATTTCGCTCCCGAGTCAAACCCTTATATGGCGACCCTGCCACTGTCGCTGTGCGCGCGAGTGTACGTATTAGGAATGAGAACTATAAACATTGAGTGGATGGTGCAGTTTTAAAGACTTATTATAATGGCATTTGATTCGAACTCTTCGTTGCCAAGCGGCATATTGTTATTAACTATTCACTTTTGTGCAAAAAGTTACAATTATGGGCAAGCCTCAGTCTAAGGAGCAGGAGGTCATTATAGCCCAAAACGGTGCCGGAAATGCGGCTACGAGTGACCAACTACTAAGTCATGTCAGCACGTCGAACTATATGTTGGGTGCAATTTGCATTGTTTTGTTGGTTGGAGGAATGATATTGTTGCTGAAATTCTATCGAAAATGTCATGGAGATTGGATTCAAAGGAGCATCAATGAGCACGAGCTGCGAAGGGCGATGAGCCTGTACCGTCGGCAGCAACGAGAGGCAATTACTGCTACAGGAGATGCTGCGGTGTGAGTGAATTGAGTTAAAAAATCGTGTGCGGTAACAAGTGCGGTCAAGGTTAACATGCAGTAATTAAGTGTAAGTTAAGTTTAAACTCTAGGAAGTATATTTGTATTTTCATAAGTAATAATGCGTTATACACTTGCATTGATTTAGTTATGATATGATTTATGTAATCAATTAATAATCGTATTTGTATTTCCTTATTAGTCGTCGTCAACCCATTTTCATACGTCATACGTCACAGGCTTTATAGTCCTGTTCTTGTTTAGTACTTGTTGCAGCAGCGGTGAGAGGCTTTGGTTAGCGAGCTGATGGATGATGGGGTGAGGTTTTGAAGTATGTTAAATAAAAAGATGTTTGTCGTGCGAAAGCGAGAAATGTAATAATGGATAAAATCATACAATTTTTAAAGAAACTTAAAGACTACGGACGACATCTAGAAACGCGAATTGAACTAAACGGGCGGTCGAACACATATCACAGTATACAATATAGATCCTTATGTCCATGTATTAGAGGTCATTTTTCTTTTAACGCATCCTGCGATCTGCCGTCTACCGTACAACGTCATCCTTGTCTACAGTCTCGTGATTGGTAGAAACTAACGTGAAGTTAGAACATGCCCCCGGCCTTGGAAGCAGTGGCTTTCAATGGTCTTCAGTTGCAGCATCCTGGTCCACATCTTGAAACAAAGGACAAATCTTGGCGAATGCACGCCTCACCACGCCTGAAGACGTTTGTATGTCTGCCACACGGGATATGCCATCCTTTCCAGGGATAGTGCGTAGGACACGTCCCAAATGCCACTTCAACGGCGGTAGGTTATTGTCCTTAATAACCACTAAGGAGTCTGGTTGTAGGTCGTCCTTATTCGTCCTCCATTTTGTCCGCATCTGCAGCTCGGAGATGTATTCCTTCGCCCACCGATTCCAAAAATGTTGGCGAAGTTGCTCCACCCTTTGGTATCGCCGGAGACGACTGGCAGGAACATCGCGTAAGTCATCGCAGGCTGGCGCAGTCAGTGGTCGGCCAATTAGAAAATGACCGGGAGTGAGCGGAGAAAGGTCCTGAGGATCGGGAGAGAGGGGAGACAAAGGTCGGGAATTAAGTACGGCCTCTATCTGTGCTAATACTGTGCTGTACTCTTCGAAAGTAAGGTGAGCATTACCTATTACGCGACGAAGATGATATTTACTCGACTTTACTCCTGCCTCCCACAGACCACCAAAATGAGGAGAATAAGGGGGAATAAAGTGAAATTTAATATTTTGACTATGTGCAAATTCTAAAATATCTGAACTACAATTGTTTAAAAATTTAGAAAAATCATTCATTACACCTACGAAGTTACGAGCATTATCAGAATAAATTTCTGCAGGCTTACCGCGACGTGAAATGAATCATTTTAACGTTAATAAATATGCTTCGCTGGAAAGGTCACTAACTAACTCCAGGTGAACCGCGCGTGTCACAAAGCAAATAAATAAACAAATGTACCCTTTGATAAGTCTAGCACCCCTACCTTTGCGGTTCAAGATGAGCACTGGCCCAGCGTAATCTACCCCACACTTAACGAATGGAAGACTAGGTGTAACTCGCTCCCTAGGTAAGTTACCCATAATAGGAGTAAGCGTCTTACCTCGAATACGCGTACAAATGACACAGTTGTGTACTACTTGGCGAGCTAAATTCCTGCCTCCTACAGGCCACCAGGATTCACGTAAATGAAACAGTAATGCCTGCGGAGCAGCATGGAGAAGCTGGATGTGCTCATGACGAAACAACAAAGTGGTAAAGTAATGTTTACTAGAAATCACAATGGGATGTTTTTTACTGTAAATAAATTCATCGGAATTGACTAGACGACCACCTACACGCATTATCTTGTAGTCATCTAGAAATACGTTTAATTTAGATAAACAACTTTTATTTTTAATAGTCACGTTATTGCATAATGCCTTATATTCAACCGGATAAGATTCAATTTGGCATAGCCGAGCTAACGTCGTATCAGCAAAATCTATCTCGTCAACACTAAAGTTGTCAACATGCCTATTATTTTTATATCGACTGTTATGAATGAAACGCAACATATAGGCCGCTGCACGCCTCATACGTTTAAATTGGGAAAATCGGTGGAACGGAAACAAAGTCGATTGAGTAGAATCCTGAGTTACAACTGCGGTGACACATGACTTAACCTCGGGTAACTTGTGAATTTTGAAAGAATCTGGACCTTTGTGATCGTCTATTGAAAAGTTAGGATAGCGAAGAAATTCAGGACCCTCCCACCATAAGCTGGAAGATGAAAGTTCTTCCAACCGGACTCCCCGCGACGCCAAGTCAGCAGGATTGTTTTCACTCCCGACATGACGCCACGGGACCTTTAATGTAAGGTCATGAATTTCCGCGACCCTGTTTTGGACAAACGTCTTAAGTTGGTTCGGCCTCATGTGAAGCCACCCTAAGACGATCGTGGAATCTGTCCAAAACACGATTTTATTAAAACTGCAACGTAATGATTCGCGTATCTTGTCATACAGACGGGCGCCTAATAAAGCCCCACAAAGTTCGAGACGAGGAATACTTATAGGTTTTAATGGCGCGACCTTCGATTTAGAAAATAATAACCTAACCGTTACTGTTAGATCACAATTAACTGTACGAATGTAAATACACGCGCCGTACGCCGTCTGAGACGCATCGCTAAAAACATGAAGCTCAATATACCTAGGCTGCGTACCTATAACATGGCGCGGAATGCGAATAGTGTTGAGCGCTTGCAGGGAAATAACAAACCGGTTCCACACGCGCGCCGTGTTATCAGGAACTTTGTCATCCCAATCTATTTTTAGCAGCCATAATTGTTGCAAAAGAACTTTAACAACAATGATAACGGGACTTAGTAAACCGAGGGGGTCAAAAATTTGCGAAACTTTAGATAAAATAGACCTTTTAGTAATCGGTTTGTCATTATCAATTTGAATTTGTGAGTTGAAATAAAAATTGTCACTTAGATTGTGCCAGCCTATACCTAATGTTTTAGAATTGATATTATCACCTAAACTTAACGGTTTAAACTGACTAGACTGACTCTCATCATCGCCCCGAAAATTAAATGTCCATTTCCTGAGTGGGAAACAACCTGACTGCAACGTTTTCTGGGTGTTATCGCATAAATCTAGTAATTGTGATTTGTTATCTAAACCCGTGATAAAATCATCAACATAAAAGTCTTCCCTTATGGCTCGAGCAACACTAGCATCAGGAGATTCAGTAGCTAATTGTTTTAAGCACCTCACACTAAGAAAAGGTGCGGAGGCGGTTCCGTACGTGACTGTATTCAATTTGAAAATACCTAAAGGCTTCGACGGGTGGTCACGCCACAGAATCATTTGCAGACTACGCTGACCCTCATCCATTAGGCACTGCCGGTACATCTTCTCCACGTCGGCGCATGCAACGTACTTATGCTGCCGAAAGCGGAGAAGAATGGCAATGAGATCGCCCTGTATAGGAGGGCCAACCAGCTGCAAATCATTCAGGGACTTGCCGGAGCTGGACGGTGCACTTGCATCAAACACCACGCGCAACTTGGTGGTGGTGCTGAGCTCACGCAACACGCCATGATGTGGCATAAAATAACACGGGGATTCGTAGGAATCTACCTGTGTCATATGGCCTAAGCTGAGGTACTCCTGCATAAAATTGGAGTAAAGATCTTTATAGTCTGAAGAACGCTGCAAGCGCTTTTCTAAGGCTAGAAATCTACGCTCTGCCTGGGTATAAGAGTCTCCCAAGGATTCAGGTGACTGACGAAGTGGAATGTGCACACAGAATCTCCCTTCACTATTGCGAGTAGTAGTGCGAACAAAGTGATTCTCACATTTCCTTTCTTCCTCAGTCTGTACGTCTCTGACCTTGGGTAGGTCCTCAATCTCCCAGAACAGACGAAGTTGCGTATCTAATGAATTAATAATATTGCAATGAATTGGCACATTTTTACGCGTTTGAATAGCGATAGGTCCAGAAATAATCCAGCCTAGTTTGGTGTTCTGTAGAAACGGTCCACTAGACAAACGAATTTTCCCGTCTTCTAACAGATCCCAAAACCTATCTGCACCAATTAAAATATCAATAGTTTTGTAGTCTGAAAATTGTGGATCAGCCAACCGTATGTTATCTGGAATATAGATATTTGCGTCTAATTTACATATGGCAGGCATCGATGCTGTGATCCTAGACAATACAAAACAATGAATCCGTGTAGAAAATGAATTATTGACGCAGGATTTGATAACGATTTCACAAGCTTGCGAACAATGTACTACCGTATCACCTACGCCTCGAACTTCGTTAGTGGACTGTATAAGTGGTGAATTAAGTAATTGACATAATGATTTAGAAATAAAACAGCGCTGGCTGCCATTGTCTAGGATGGCATGCGCTTTATGGTATGTGCCATATGCATCGGCTACTTCAACAATCGCTGTTGACAATAACACAGATTGCACACCTATGGACTTACTAGACTCCGTTTGCATGTGTGCCTTGTTTACTTGAATTGAGGGGGCGGAGTCTGCGGCAGGTGCGGGCACGGGGAGATGCGCCAGCGCACCACTCGCACTCAACGCCTCAGTGTTTGTTGAAGTATGGCATGAGACCGAACTATTAGCAGCATTGTGCAACAATGAGTTATGTTTTTGGTTACAGTGTCTACATGGCCCAAACTTACAATCAGTTACCAAGTGCCCTGAATTTAAACAATTCTCACATAAGGTGTGATAGCGTACAAGTTTAAGTTTACTGTCTAAATTACTTTCTATAAACTTCTTGCACTTATACAAGCGATGATTTGCGTTACATTTTAAACAAGATTTATAGCGTTTTTCGTTCGTTTTGTCAGGCTCGCTAGAAACATTGCAGTGTGACGTGTTATGAGATTTTTTGTGTTGTTTTTTGATCTCAGTGTTTTGTGCGTCTTTTCCATGTGAACGCTGCAATGAATCCAGCACGTCTGCTGTATTTCGAAGAAAATCAATGATATCATTAACTTTTAATCGCGATTTAGAATTGTTCTCATTCAGTTTTGACAATCTAAATTTATGAGCTTCCCATTCTCGCTTGGTAACTTTATCTAATTTAGAAACTATAAGATAAATAGTCACTCTGTCCCAAGTGTCTGCAGGTTCCCCTAGGATAACTAATGCGCGTATATTTTTTAAAACTGTATCAATTAATTTTCTAATTAAAGAAGGGGACTCTTTAGTTATTGGAGGTATAGTAAACAAAGCATCAAGATGATTATCAATTAAAAGATCGGAATTATTGTATCGGTTGAGTAATAACTCCCACGCAACCTGATAATTTTTAGAAGAAAATTCTATGGAATGTATGACTAGTTCTGCGTCACCCTTTAGAGAAGATTTAAGGTAATGAAACTTTTGAATAGTAGAAATATCTTTAGAATCATGAATGAGTGAAGTAAATGTATCTCTGAACTCCAACCAATGCTCATAGGAACCGTCAAATGTAGGCATGGTAATAACAGGCAATTTAACTGAACTCGGGTTATTCTTGCTATTATGACCATGATTTTGACACGACCCGGAGCAGTCAGCAAACTCATCAACGTTCAGCATAGACTCAGCACGAGATATTGAATCGTAGTAACCATCTTCGAATATTTCACGTTGCGATAATTGTGCATCTAATTCACTATCTGCAATTCTTTCTTATATTTTGGTTTGAATACTATTAAATTCAGCAAATAAACTAGCACATCCTTGAATTCTTAACTTTAAATCAATGCGTTTTTGATTTGAAAAGTCGCTTTCTTTTAATAAAGACTCTAAATAATTATTGAATTTAGTAAGCCTGCCCTTTACTATTCCACGTTTCCTAACCAAATCGCGAACTAAATCAGCACTTTCTACACTAAGTAAAATAGGAGATTTATCACGACATTTAGCGGATTCAGTAGACTTTTTGGTGGTCAGTGAAAAGAGGAGTACTCACGGTTTTTGTCGAGCCCTGGTCACACAACGCTGATGCAAGCAACGTCACCAGGTAGTAAGGACTTCGCAAAATCACGATATTCCGAGAATACACTGCAGTAATTCCACTCAAATGTAAATACAGACACAGTATAGCACCAATAGAATAGGAGGTGAAAGAAAAGAGTAAGGATTGGCCCCACCGATTGCGTATGATGATCGATGAAATTCCACCAAAACTGCAGTTCCAATGTGCGCTTGGCCTCCAAATAGTCCTTTTGGCTTCAGTTGTCCTTTTAGGCAGCTTACTTCTCCAAAATCTCGTCCCAATTTGCAGGATTTCAGCGATTTCAACTCGATCCGCCACGTGCAGGAATCCACGGTCCAAAGGTCGCTCGTCGATCTCGTAACGGATTGGCGCAGGTGTGGGCCAAAAGCAGGATACGGCGTCGTCCAAATTAGTATACGGCTGGAAGGTCCAAATTATGTTGCAGCAGCGGTGAGAGGCTTTGGTTAGCGAGCTGATGGATGATGGGGTGAGGTTTTGAAGTATGTTAAATAAAAAGATGTTTGTCGTGCGAAAGCGAGAAATGTAATAATGGATAAAATCATACAATTTTTAAAGAAACTTAAAGACTACGGACGACATCTAGAAACGCGAATTGAACTAAACGGGCGGTCGAACACATATCACAGTATACAATATAGATCCTTATGTCCATGTATTAGAGGTCATTTTTCTTTTAACGCATCCTGCGATCTGCCGTCTACCGTACAACGTCATCCTTGTCTACAGTCTCGTGATTGGTAGAAACTAACGTGAAGTTAGAACAGTACTGTTTCGAATATTGATAATTATGATTGATGGCAAGTGAGGCTAAGGAAATATTTGAAAAACTAAAATATATCAAAGATTACCTTACAAAGTTAGGTCCGAGTAGAAGGTCGCTTAGCGTAAGAGAGGCAAAGTGTGCTGAAGCGAAAATTTTATATAATCAGTTTTGTTCTATACATAAGGTAGTTGAAGTTCAGATTAAAAATAAGGACATTAAAAGTTGTGATATACAGGTTTTTAATGAATTATTAAATAATATTAATAAATTGTACGCAAAAATTGTTCAACTTTGTTCTGATAGTACGGAGGACACGATAAGCACCATGGAGAAATTCGAGTTAAAAACTGCAATTGCTTTGCTACCTATAATGACAGGTGAGGAAGAAATAACAAAACGATTAATCTCAAATATCGAAATGTATGAGTCTATGATTGATGATGGTAGTAAAAAACAGCTTATCCAGTTTGTTTTAAAATCTCGGTTGTCGGAAAGCGCTAAGTTGCGCATGTGTACTAACTACTTGTCTGTTGCAGATTTAATTAAGGATATGCGTTGTATTTTGTTGCCTAAAAAATCTGACACAGCGATTCAAAGTAAATTGCAGCGTACGAGACAAGATAACAGGAGTATCGAGGATTTCGGTAAGGAGATAGAACAATTATTAGTTGATTTGACAATTACTCAGGCCAACGGAAACTCCAATGCATATCAAGTGTTGAAACCAATAAATGAGCGTGTAGCGATAAAGCGCTTTTCTGATGGCCTGCGTAACAGTCGCCTTAGTACGATAATAGCGGCAAGAAATTATGACTCGTTGAAGGACGCAACCCAAGGTGCACTGGACGAGAAACTCTCGAGTGGTGGAGAAGAGCGAGTGATGAATTTTCATCATAGCAGAGGTAGACCCAATCGTGGTCATCAAGGTAATTATAATAATAATTTTAACAGGGGTGCTACTAGATATTTTTCCAATTCTCAAAATTATTATCGTGGTCGTAGTTATAACAATGGTTTTCGCAGTGGACAAAATATTAATACTTCGTCTCATAATCGCGGGCGCGGCGGTTTTCGTGGCCGTACAGCTTTTCGTGGCCATACGAGACAACATCAAATAAACACAGCTGAATTAAATAGTAATGAAAGCGTGAATCAAAATCCTGAAATCGACAATACCACTGAAAATAATAATTGGTTTTTTCGGGCATGAACATTTTTACTGTCAAAATATTAACTCTGTTTATTTAAATGTTTTCCAAGAACCTCGTAGTTGGCTAATTGATACCGGTGCGTCATTGTCCGTAGTTAGGCAGGAGATATTAGAGAACTTAGACATTCCATTCCATATAGAGCGGATTAAAATAAACGGTATAGGTGGTCATGTTTTTTGTGACGGGTTTGTTTATCTTACATTACGTTATGATACGTGTCATGAGTTCATGCATAAATTTTATGTTTTTAAAAATTTCACTTGTAGAACAGATGGCATTCTAGGTCAAGATTTTTTAAGTAGATTTAATTGCGTTTTAGATTTTGAGAAAAACTTTATAACAATTAATCACAATGTTCCTATTAACATACCACTACAAATGGGGCAACTTGGGTATAATAATTATATGTCAATACCACCCAGGTGTGAAGTTACGTATTTAGTACAGACAAATTTAAAAGATGAATGTGTAGTTATGCATAAGCAGTTAAGCGAAGGTGTATTTTTAGCATCTATTATAATTAAGCCTTACAATGGTAAAATTCCGCTTAAATTTTTAAATACTAGAGAGGAACCTATTACTTTAAGTTATTTTACCCCAGATGTAGTACCTTTAAAAGACTATTTTTTATGTTCGTTTGATAGTAATAATTTCAATGCTGAGCGTGTGAAAAAGTTATTTACGGTTTTGAACTTGAAACATTTAAATAAAGAGGAGCAGATTACCATTGAGAACATTTGTGCAAAATACTCGGATGTGTTTTTATTGTCAGGTGACAAATTAGGTGTCACTAATTTATACCAGCAATCTATACAATTAAAAGATAATACACCTCCAGTATATAGTAAACCCTATAGACTTCCTAAAAGTCAAAAAATTGAGATTGATAAGCAAATCGGTGAAATGTTGGATAACGATATTATAGAGGAGAGTAGGAGCGAGTGGTCTAGTCCAGTCCTTCTTGTTCCTAAGAAAACCGACAATAGCGGTAATAAAAAATGGCGTGTTGTAATTGATTATCGGAAATTGAATGACAGTCTTAAAGATGATAAATTTCCTTTGCCAAACATCACTGATATACTCGATTCTTTGTCAGGGGCAGTCTATTTCAGTCATTTAGACCTTAGCCAAGGCTATTTTCAGTTAGAGTTAAGCCCTGAAAGCAGGAAGTACACTGCCTTTACCACTAATAAACAATATCAGATGAAACGACTTCCTATGGGTTTAAAAGTTAGCCCTAGTGCGTTTAGTCGGTTAATGACAGTAGCAATGTCTGGTTTGAGTCATGATAAGTGTTTAATATATTTGGATGACCTGATTTGTATGGGGCGAAATTTGGATACACACAATAAAAACTTAATAGATATTTTTGAACGACTTAGGAAGGTAAATTTAAAAATTAATCCTGAAAAATGTCAGATTTAAAGAAGGAGTTATTATATTTAGGCCATGTTGTTTCTGCTAATGGAGTCTTACCCGACCCTGAAAAAACAAGAGTAATGCAAAATTATCCAATACCGAAAAATAGTGATGAAGTTAGGCGCTTTGTGGCTTTCGCGAATTACTATCGTAAATTTATTCCACATTTTGCAGAAATAACAATACCTTTAAATAAGCTATGTAGGAAAGGTGCTAGGTTTGATTGGACGCCAGAATGTCAAAATTCATTTATGATATTGAAACAATCTTTGGTCAACCCTCCTATTTTACAGTATCCAAATTTTGAAGAGGACAATGAATTTATATTGCACACCGACGCCTCTGGTTTGGCAATTGGTTCCGTATTAAGTAATAAAAATGGGTTACCCATTGCTTATGCAAGCCGACCCCTAAATAAAGCGGAACTTAACTACCCCACAATAGAAAAAGAGCTTCTTGCTATTGTTTGGTCCGTAAAATATTTCAGACCCTACTTATTTGGTACAAAATTCATAATTAAGACAGATCATAGACCGTTAGTTTATTTATTTAGCATCAAAAATCCCTCAAGTAGGCTACTAAAGTTTCGGCTGACTCTAGATGAGTATGATTACGTAGTTGAATATGTTAAAGGAAAGAGTAATGTGGCTGCAGACGCGTTATCTCGTATTATTATTACATCTGACGATTTAAAAAGTATAAATAAGGATGTAATAAATGTTATGACACGGCGAATGGCAAAAAATAATTCAAGTGACAATTCTACGATTTCTAAGAACGAGACAGACAATTGGTCTGATCAACCGAAAGTCGTTGAAATTCTTAGTAAACCGAATAATTGCACTGAATTAATATTTTCTCAATATAAGTTAGGAAATATTACTGATTATGTTCAAGTTGATGACCTGATATATATACCATCTAAAATGTCAATTTTTGTTGATCCACTTTCTCGATCATACTCGGCGCGAGACGCTTTCGTGAGAGATTTGGAATCAATGTGTAAAAAAATAAATATAAATGAAGTTTATATAATAAAAGATGATAAAAATATGAAGTTTATAAGATGGTTAACCAAGTACTATAATAATAAAAATTGGACCGGTCCACGAATTTATATAATAAAGAATGTAACTAGAATAGTAAATGATGATGACAAACGAGTAATATTAAATGACTTTCACCTGCTTCCCAATAGCGGGCACGCAGGTATTAGACGAATGATTAATAATATAAAAAGATATTATTTTTGGCCGAGAATGGCTGAGGATGTGACCAGTTTTGTTAAAAAATGTAGCAAATGTCAGAAACAAAAGCATTCGTTGCATACAAAACAACCTATGGTTATAACGACGACTGCGCAGTCAGCTTTTGATAAGATTTTTTTAGATATAGTTGGGCCCTTAGATAAGGATTACTATTCTTTCTCTTATATACTCACACTACAATGTGAGCTAAGTAAGTATATAGAGGCATATCCATTAGTTAGAAAAGATAGTGTAAGTGTAGCTAGAGCATTGGTGGACAACTTCATTCTCAGGTATGGTATCCCACGCGAGATCGCCACTGACAGGGGAACTGAATTTATCTCCAGTACCATGTCTGAGGTATGTAAGCTATTGAATATTAAACAAACACTTTCTTGTGCCTACCATCATGAATCCATTGGATCACTAGAAAACTCCCATAAATCATTAAATGCATATTTAAGAATACAAACCGATAACAACAGCAGATATTGGAGTGATTGGCTTCCGTACTGGTGCTTTTCTTATAATACTTCCGTACATTCAGAAACAAAATATACACCCTATGAGCTTGTATTCGGAAAAACTTGTAATATTCCTAGTAATTTTAAAAATTGCACCACAGTTGAACCATTATATAATGAAGAAAGTTATCCATTAGAATTAAAATTCAGACTACAAAAAGCGTTATGTGAAGCACGACAGAATTTAATTAAAAGTAAAACACTAAGAAAATGTAAATTTGACAAATATGTTAAACCTGTAATGTATAAAAAAGATGATTTACTATTGGTTAAAAATGAAACTGGAACTAAATTTGATGATGTATACCATGGTCCTTTTGTAGTTGTAGAAGATCTTGACCCTAATGTAAAAATTTTACGCAATAACAAAGAAGAAATTTTACATAAAAATAGAACTAAATTATATATTACTTGAAAAAAATAAAATAAAATTGTAATTTCATTTTTTTTTTTTTGTGTTGGTAGGGCGTATAGTGTATGATGATGTCATAGCCTAGATGTAATAGTACCTATATAATCATTGTATTTAATTAGTATTAAGAGAGTAATAAAAGATACATGTAACCGTCAACACGTATTCATTTCGCTCCCGAGTCAAACCCTTATAACTTATAAAATTCTTCACATTGGTTTTCCGTCAACAAGGAAGTTCTTCAATACCTATTTACCTTTCTTTTTATATTTGTTTTATGAAGAAACTTTTCCGATACCTATTTGAATCGAACTTGTTACAAAAATATCGAAGGTTTCGAGAAAATAACAGGGCTACATGGATTTATTACTTTTTTATGAAAACCTGGCGAACTAATTTTGCTATCTACGTATTTTTTATCGTAGGACCGACCCTTCATTATATTATTCATGCCCTATTTTTCTTAGTGAAATATTTTAAGGGAATATTATATTAACTGCTTATTAGCAATATATCTCCGATCCCATATTTTTTGCTAGAAAATATTTTTGCGAAGGGTAGACTTATTAACACTGTAATGAATTCACAAAAAGAATAGCAAAAAAGTCTAAACGAACTGACAGTTTAAAAAAAAGATGGAAGCCAGAAACATAGACATAATGATAGCCTAGTGAGATGAATATTGGACTGCCAAGTTAAAGGTTCAAATCCAAGGCACGCAATACACTATTAATAATTAATTATCACTCGCTTAAACGGTGAAGGAAAACATCGTGAGGATACCTACATACCTTAGAGGTTTTCTTGACGACGTGTAAAGTCTGCCAACTGAAAATGGCCAGCGTGGTGGACTATAGCCTCATCCCGTTCATTCTGACAGGAGATAGATAGATTCGTCTTGTTTACTACAAAATTACTAACACTTTTTTTGGTTTTAATATTTTTAAACTATTGTGAGTACTATCTACAAACGCTTTCTTTATAAAAAAAATATGGAACCTATGTCTGAAATAAAGATAATCGCTAAGTAACCAAAAGAGAAGACGGCCGATGTGGCTGCGTAGCTTGGTAAGTAACGGGGTAATCCCAAGATTGGAGCCACTCTTCAACGACGGTTCCAATCGACTCGATGTGACGTCAAGAATTGTGAACTACCTTCACATTATCATAACACGTCAAAGAATAATCAAAGAGCCACTCACCAGAAATCCAAGTGCCATTCCACCGAACCGGCGTTAACTCATCCGTCAGTAGGTCCTGGATCCGCAGCCGCCGACCCTTGACTCTGGGCCCCTCGTCAGGCGGCGTCAGTAGCACCACTGACGTCACGATCAGCGCCAGCACTGCCACTATCACCAACAACGCGATCAGGATCCCCCGCCAGTTCCGCTGGTTCGGACTGCCGACAACCAACTTCTGAAAACAATTGGGACATGATTAGATATTTCAGGAAGCTATGGAAGCTAGAAAATTTGTCACTTAACATAACATACCATCACGGCTGTACCCATAAGGGTTAGGCAGAGGTATAATATACACTCACAGTTCGCCGGTATGTTTAGATTACTAATATCAACACATCACGTAAACCATCCGAAAACCGAAACACCACAAATTCAAACAAAGAATAAAAAAAAAATGGCGCGCTATCGATAAGAGACGATACGTCACAGCCGCTGGCTATTCATTGACAGCATCAAAAAGGTTTTATATCGCATCAATCGTACCAACATGATAGATTAAATGTTCCCACAGTACGGTCAAACGGTATAAATTATAAGAACAATTTGTAAGTAATTGGTCGTTTATTAGATTTCAGTTCTAAATATAAGTAGGTACTTAAATAATATTTTACAGTTTCTTTATTTGGAATTTATTGTACCTACACCTAGGCAACCTGCATGCCTTGGAGATTTTTCTCGAGGGTTTGTGAAGTCTAATCCCTATCAATATGAGAGGAGACCCGTGCCCAGTAGTGGGACAGTATATGGGTTGATTATGATGATGATATACCTACACGGCTACATAACCCCTACTTCCCTACTAATAGTATAACAATCTCTTCTGCAAGATTATAAAATTACCATATCTCTAAAATCCAGAGGTCTATCATTAATTAAATAAAAGAAAAATATTCCCACACTCCAGGATATGAGGCGCGTAACCATTTTCCTGCCAAAATGGGCGCCATTACAGCAAGTTAGTGTTGTTACAGCTCTGACGATAACGATTCGGTAGGGAGGTACATATTTAGCTTTACACGCTCCTTTGCAGAAAGCCGTTTTTGCTGCAATTTAGGGAGTATAATGTTGCCATAATTATGTATGTACACGAATTACAATAAAAATTAACAAAGAAATTTCAATATTTATTTTTTATGTAAAAAAAATGATGTCTTTCTTTCTCAGGCTGCAATCCACAGCTTGGACTGTGGAATGCAGCCTGAGAAAGAACATTGAGGAATCATCATCATATATGACAAGAAAGCCGTGCCGTCGGCTGGGACTGGTCTACTCAAAGCCACTATGGCTCTTTCTTCAAAAGGCCATTACAGACATTACCCTGCATTGTAACACTCACATGTATGCTACTACTATTATATCAGGACTTTAAAGGAGACTGATTCTCTGACTTTGTTTCGGTGTTACTTCTCAGTAAAACATTGACTTGTAAACGTTTCTTTAAAAGATCTATTTACAGAAACAAATATCATTCATTAGGTACTGAACAGATACCTTCCCATAGATTTCCACAAGGACCGGCTATATGTCGTCTGTCTTTCGACGACTCCAAGCAACCTTTATACTTTATATTTCAATATAAAACGAAAGAGGAATAGTTGGGTTGAGCAAGGTTCAAAGTCCCCCCACTGCTAACACAACGTTTCCTCGCGGAGCACTGGGAACCTTGCTCACCTTAAAGAACAGAAGACAGCTCAAAGCAGTTATTTCACGTTGATATTCTGCAAGGCTGAGGTACTTCCCCAGTCGGGCAGCTCCAATTTGAGTGGAATTACTCTCATTATACCCTACCTCTCTTAATATAGTAAACTTGATTGCCCTGGTCGTCTGTCCGTCTCGTAGGACGTCCATTCTACGCTGCGTGGTCTCCACTCGAGACCCTGTATGCCCTTATGCACATTGACTTCTTTATTTTGTTGATTGCCCACTTTAATCAACATCTTAAACATAAGCAATTGCTCTAGATTTATGTACCAAACAGGCAAATACCTGGGCTTGGTAACATGACCTCGTTACAGAAAAGTTAAGACCCAACTTAGGTTTTATATCTGGATATAAAACTTAAAGGTGCTGTTACACGGGCCATTGCAAGAAAGTGTTTGCCCGGCAGCAATTGTTGAAGGTAGTGCGTAGCTAAAATAGGTAACGCCCAGAGGAGTACATACGCACAGTGACATTCATTCTTCTTAAAAAAAATACTTTGCCTAATAATTTTATAATCATATCAGCTTATCTGCTTCGATGGTCAAGTGCGGCTGTGATTGATTCCCCGGTCAAACAGGGTAACCTGTTATGTTTTTAAACGGAATTTCAACGAACTTCAATTTTGAACGTCGAATTTCGAACGTCATATTTACTGCATACGTCAAAGGATTCTAAATTCAAGTCTAGAATATAAAAACAATTACTGGGAAATGGTCCCGATATCAAAATTGCTCAAAACTAAATGTAATTTCAAATCCCACTTAAAATCGCACGAAATTCCTTCGAAATCTAGAGGGAGATAGAAAAATATGTTCGAATAATACTGTGATCTTTTCAATTAAACTTTCGGTTTTTGGGATTAAGATTGTAGATTGTGTAATCTTGGGATCTTGCAGACAAGATTGAGTTTCTTAAAGGCCTTTTCCCACGACACTCTGACCTTGACATTTAAAAATTCTGACATTTTTTATGGGCCTTGTTGCCTGATATAAATAAATCATAATAAATAGATACTTTTTATTCATCTCACACTCAATAAAATAATAACTTTTTTATTGGTGGAAAGCAGTGATATGAGCATT
Organism: Acronicta alni; assembly: GCA_964056405.1. Lineage (NCBI taxonomy): Eukaryota > Metazoa > Arthropoda > Insecta > Lepidoptera > Noctuidae > Acronicta > Acronicta alni. Next base: position 8,624,995 of record OZ043936.1, read on the forward strand.
GGACTGCCAAGACCTAAGTCTCGAGTTCTGTCCAAGGCATGCACCTCTGATTTTCGAATGCATGTGCATATTAATAATTAATTATTACTCGCTTAAACGGTGAAGGAAAACATCGTGAGAAAACCTGCATGCCTTAGAGATTTTCCTTCAATGATTTTTTGTCAAATCAAAATTTGGCAGTCTAATGGTTATACACAAGCTAGCTACATTACTGCTTGTTACATCCGTAACTATAAGGCAAGGAAAGGAAAGCTGGAGAATATCCTTAGATATTTTTTTTTTTATAAACTAAGGTATGCGTTATTTATGGTAAGCGGTTACCGTGGCATATAGACGCTAGCAACACTAGGGGTATCGCTTGCGCGTTGCCGACCCTGAAAAACGAAAGATTGCGTTGACAGTATAAGGGTTAAAGTCCCCCCACTGCCAAGTGTCTTCTTGGAGCACTGGTAACCTCGTTCACCGAATAAAACTTTACCTGATTTGGGAAAAGGACCCAAACCAACACTAGCCTACTTTAAGTTCTTTAACAGTGGTGTCTTTTTATACCTTGATTTATTTTTTAATAATCTACTTTTAATAGGTTTTTAAATTTCCATATGTATCCTATAAAGGTTAAGCTTAATAAAAGCTCGCTTCAAGAGTGTTAGCATATCCATTAAGCGTCATTAAGTCGTAGCCTTTAGACGTCACAAGACGTCGTTAACGACGCCACATGTATGAATATCGCGTGGATGAAGATTTTGTATGAGTCTGCTTTAATGACTCCTTTACACAGTGGCCCATGTTGGTTACTCTAGTTAGGATCTTATTGCGGCGTGGAAAGCGGGGTATATGATCACCAATCATCATCGTCATCTACCCTTATACTGTCCCACTGCTTGGTCTTCACTTTTATTGAGAGGAATAAGGCTATAGTCCACCACGCTGGCCTACTGCGGGTTGGCAGACTTCACAAACCGTCGAGAAAAATCTCTAAGGTATGCAGATTCCCTCACGATGTTTTCCTTCACCGTTTAATTAATTATTATGAATACGCACATGAATTTGAAAAGTCAGAGGTGCGTGCTTTGGATTCGAACTCGAGACCTTCGACTTGGCAGTCCAATGGTCATACCACAAGGCTATCACTGCTGTCAAGGCTATCGCTGCCAATCACCATATAAGTATGAAAATAAGAGACATTAGTAAGTAAATTTCTCTACGCGACGGAACAAGAAATGAGGAGATCCGTAGAAGAACCAAAGTTATCGACACAGCTTAAAGGATTAGCAAGCTGAAGTGGTAGTGAACGGGATTCATAGCTCGAAGAATGGAGGGCAAAAGGTTCTCGAGTGGACACCACGCAGCGGAAAACGCAGCGTAGGACGGTCTCCAACGAAATGGACTGACAATCTGGTAAAGATCGCTGGGAATCGTTGGATATAACTGAACCCTGTGGAAGTCTGTGAGGGAGGCTTTTGTTCTGCAGTGGACCTCTTTTGGCCTCGATTCATATCATGGAAAGATACCAGTATCTTTCTATCCTCTGATAGTAACAAACTGCAATATTACCAATTAAATACTGACAACGGCATATTTATTTAAATACTTTATTGTACACCAAGTAATTATAGTTTACAGACATGCATTTTATATGTGAAGACAATAGACATACAATGGGCGGCCTAATCGCGGTTTGCAATTTCATCCAGGCTACCTTTGGAAGGACACAATTGCACTAGACCTAAGTAGGGTTGTTTAGGCATATTCATGGCATATTCATTGTCGAATAGCTGTTAGTGCGGCTATGGAGCATAAGATCCTGGCTTTGATTTTCAATTGTCAGTAACCGCGCGAGGTTTGTATTTGGGCAGGGTACATCTTAGTTTATTATTGTCTGAAACGGTTGTTAATGAACCTATTAAGGATCAATTTCATCAGACTAAATAGTAAGTAAGTAAACGAGCAGACGGATCGCTTGATGGTAAGCGATTACCGCCACCCATGGACACCCGCAACACCAGAGGAATCACAGGCGCGTTGCCTGTGCCGGAATCACAGGCCTTTAAAAGTGAGTACGGTCTTTTCTTGAAGGTCGTATTGGCCCGGAAATACTCCAGGCGACAGTTCATTCCACAGTTTTGTTGAGTGATGCAGAAAGTTTCTAGAGAAACCCACAGAAGTGGACTGCCTTCCATCGAGATGATGGGGATAGGAATCTGGATGGACATTATCTTTAATTAATTATTACAATACTAATAGAATAGAAGGGTTCCTTACTAAGTAATTACTACGTTGATGCGAGATTTAGCTGCGCTAATCGAGGTCAGTCTGTGGATCTGTGACTATTTTTAACAAATCGAGACCCCTCCGTGCTCGGAGAGCGCGTAAAGCAGTTGGTGCTGGTAGCTAAACGATCAGCTATGACAATTTTTAATGGTAGTCAGAACCCAAAAACACTTTCAACCAGTCTATCCTAGGATATCAGTATTGCCCAGAAATTGGGTTGCAGTCAGTTCGTGTAAAATACTGATATTCACCCGCATCTGGTTAGACTGGAAGCCGACCCCAACATAGTTGGGAAAAGACTAGGAGGAAAAATTGGTAGAATAGGTACATTAACGAAAATAAACTCTTGTGAGTAGGACGATAACGATTAACATCAGCATTCAACCCTCAAATGCCAATAGAGGGAAAAAACGTCCTTAAAAAACACTGAAGCGAAAATTCCTAAATTCGTTTACCAACTCGACATTGCTGAGTTTGGACGAATTTCTTGCCATAGTAACAAGGACTTAAGAATGTTAAAATAAGTACTTAATACAATTATGTAAGTGATTGTTCCTTGTTTATTGAATTGCATATATTTAAATTACATTGATGGAGTCGCTGTAGCTACCTTTATATCGGACATTATGCTAATCTAAACTAATATTATAAAGAGGTATAAAGTTGTGGTTAATAGGTAAGGTATAAAGTGAGGTTGTAGGGGGTTATCTTAATTATATTTTAGGTAATCTTAATTTAAAATATCTGGAAGCTTGTTATTAGCATTGTCATTATCAATAATTTTTATTATATATATAAGTATATATATCTTTTTATTTTTATTATATATACGTGACTACTTCAAAACTATTCTAGAAGGTAAAATTGAAGGAAAACGTGGAAGGGGAAGACCTAGACGAAGTTTTGTAGAACAAGTGAAGGAAAGGGTGGGGATCGTGTCGTATCAAGAGGTAAAACGGAAAGCTGAAGATAGAGAACAGTGGCGATTGCTCCACCGACAAGAGCTGAGCTCTTAAATTTTAGAAGAAGAATACGTGTATTTGATCTGAAATAAACTATATAATATTATTATTATGGGTCCTAAAATGTACAATAAAATTCCAAAGAATATCAAACAAATTAAACAATTAAATTCAACTCTCTTTAAGAAAAGGTTAAAAAATAATGCTATCTGTAAAATGTTATTATAGTACAACTGACTTCCTAAATGATAGATTCTGACTTTGTTTAGTTTTTCTCTTCAACTTCTCGCTTAAGTATTTTTTTATTATAAACAAAACATTATAATATTACCTGTACATTAAAATTATAAGCTAAATATATAACTTGTAATATTTGGAAAAAGTAAAAAGTAGTTTTATTTCAATGTATAATTTTCGCGTAAATGTCAGAAATCAACTTGTAATATTTGTACGCCTTTTATGGTATAACATGTAGCTCAAAAACATTTTTTTAACACCATTGCATGCACATCTGTATTGTAATCCACTCATGTTAATGCAAATAAATTTATCTTTATCTACTTTATTTTCCTAAAATAAGTAAATAAATTTCTGGATCTACTGAACCGATTTTGAAAATTCTTTTACCAATAGTGTGCCACATAATTATTAATAATTAATTATCACTCGCTTAAACGGTGAAGGAAAACATCGTGAGGAAACCTGCATACCTTAGAGTTTTTTTTCGACGGTTTGTGAAGTCTGTAAACCCGCACTAGGCTAATGTGGTGGACTATAGCCTAATCCCTCTCAATATGAGAGGAGACCCGTGCCCAACAGTGGGAAAGTATATAGGTTGCCAAGACTGCCAAGTCAAACATCTCGAATTCGGGAGGCACCTCTGACTTTTAAAATTTATGTAATTAATGAGCATTTGGTTATACGGTGAAGGAAAACATCGTGAGAAAACCTACCTTAGAGATTTTTCTTGACGGTGTGTGAAGTCTGCCAACCCGCAGTAGGCCAGCGTGGTGAACTATAGCCTAATCTCTTTCAATCTGGGAGGAGACCCGTGCCCAGCAGTGGGACAGTTGATGATAATGATGTATGGCAATAGGCTCACCTCCTATTACACGAGACCTAAATATACCGGGCGACGAACTGTGTGCCTCACCCTTCGGGGAATATAGGCGGCAGACATAGACATTCCTTATTAAAGGAAGTGCTCCGCGAGGAAACGTTGTGTTGGCAGTGGGAGGATTTTGACCCTTATACTGCCAACGCAACTATTCCTCTTTCTTTATACGGGGTTGGCAACGCGAAAGTGATACCCTGGTGTTACAAGCATTTATAGGCTACGGTAACCGCTTACCATCACCATTAAAAGTTATAGGTAGTTTTCGCCTTCTTTTAAAAAACTTATTTCATTTCTCCCCTAGTGTGAACGTAGCTTTATTAATACACATTTATAGTAGGAAGACGATTAGTTAGATGATTCAGGATACGTTCAATAGGATCGCTTTCAGTCACACCGGCTCCTAATATCGGTATAAAATTTAGCGTGGTCACGTTTGTGTAATAACGGGTTTCAGCGGCGGGTGTAAAATGATCAATTGCTTTTGACAGCGGCTCGGCACGTACAACGTGGTCGCACGTACCTTTACGTACCTAAGCGTTTATAGGGTTAACCACATAATATTTAAATACAGAAGGCTCACTTTAAAAAACTTTGGAAGTAGGCTACGTAAGCTATCTAATAAGTAAAAAAGAAAAAAAGGAGAAAGAAAGAAAATTTTATTGCCATAAAAACAGCGACTTGTACTACATACATAGAAAAAAAAAAAAAGGAAGGTACTGTACGTCGCCGTCGTTCATCGCGATAAGTAACCTTATTGCGATGAATAAAATCGCTGCAGCGCTGATTTTCAATGGGCCCTGATGAAGTGTTACGTCACTCAACGGTGGCATTCAATCACTAATTACTCAAGGTCAATCGATCCATCCGCCTGGTTAAGCTGCGATCACGCAATCAGTCTATGGTTTGCTGAGCATCGTTATTCTAACCATCGAGATCCTTCCAAGCCTTGGATACTCTCCTTAAGATGTCGAGCCTGGTTGTAAAACGAACAGTTCGAGAATCCTTTTTTTATATAGTACGAAAAATCCTCATGGATCCGTCACCTGAGGAGGCAGCTGTATATCTATGTCGGCCTGGTACCGACTAAAAACTGTGCTTGCTTTCACTTGCCCTATAGTCATGGCCATGGTGATTGTGACATTCGCCACATGTAGTCCACCCGTCGCTGGACCCCCTCAATGGACTTATTCTCGCACATCTCTGGTAGAAACGCACGCGCAAACCTTCTGCGATCAGCTTGTTTCATGGCACCTTATGTACCTATGTTACAGGGCAACCTGAGCAATAGATTTGAGGATAATAGCCAGTAATCTGTTACGGCTATCTAGGCTCAGGCAAACTGATGAGCTCGGTACGGCTAAAATATGTACTTAGACTGATATGAATAGATAATCTGGCTTACTAGAGTTTTTGAAAGGCGGTTGGAGATTGGGCCTTTTTATTATGTAAGTATGAACGAGGATAGCCAATTCATCACAAGTGGTGAATTACTTATGGAGTTTTTTGCCAGATTAGCTCCAAAAACTTATGGAGAACACCATAGGATCAACTTTTTGGAACTAATCCGTCAACTGATTACTTAATCAACTCTTATTTCAAATAAGCTTTCACATTTTCGAGTCTAGTTCGTTCCATAATATTGATCCTATGGTCTTCTCCATAGGATAAACTTTTTGGAACTAATCCATCAATTACTTAATCAACTCTTATTTCAAATAAGCTTTTAAATTTTTGAGTCTAGTTCGTTCCATAAAGTTCATCCTATGGTCTTCTCCATAAGACCATAGGATCAATATTATGGAACGAACTAGACTCGAAAATGTGAAAGCTTACTTATTTAGAATAAGAGTTAATTAAGTAATTAATTGATGACCTTAGATGTTAACCGGGCACCCACACTAACTCCGAACTACTGCTGATTTGAAGAAGCTAATATACCTGATCCTGGTTTCCTTTCCCAAGTCGAACAAGGCGTTATTGGGATTGTGATCAATTAAATGACAGTAAAGAAAGTGGGAATATCCTGAAAACGACAAGAAACATCAACATTCCTTAATTCCGTCTTCTGTGTCGTTCGGCGCCATTACACATAATCAAAAGGGTCATTCCCATTCCCTTACTCTGGCAATCGTGTCAGATGTCACGTTACCCAATTGATCTAACTACCTTATCCTTTAAGCGGTCCTCTGACGATTAATTAGCAAATTGTTCGCTCAACACTGTGGTGCGATCCCATAGCCATGAATATAGGGGATGCGAAGGCAAAGGCAGTTTTAGTCGGTACGAGTGAAACTGCCTACCTACTTCTTTACCTGCCTCCTCGCCTGGTGGTGAAATAAAGAATTTTCGTACTATAAAATAAGGTACCTACTAGGTATGTCAGGTCGAAGGAGTCCGATAGAACCCTCCGCCTTTCCTTCTGAGAGACAAAACAGATTCATGAGGGATTCCTTCATCATCCTCTTTCCCTTATGCCAATTTATGGCGCAGTACATCCTTTTCTTCCATACACCTTTCTTTTGTAGGCATATCATCTCTCACACAGTCCATCCATGTCTTCTTTATCTCCCTCTCCCCCTATTCATCCAAACTCATGTTGGTGACAAGCTCTTCACTCCTACGTATCACAAGTCCATACCATCCATGAAGAATTTCACACGGTAAAAAATTATAAAGCGCCATCGCTTTATAATTTTTATAGTACTAACCTACCTTATATGGGGCTCGTGGCTAAGCAATAACTAAGCTGATCAACCGATCTCCAAGGTTAAGCTGCGCTAGCTATGGTCAGTTTGAATGAGTGGTTCTTCACACATCAACCCTTACGACCCTTCCGTGCCTCGCAGAGTACCTATGTAAAGTTAAAAAACTAACACCGTTGTTGTCAGAAGCCCGTCTGAGATCCAGTTAATCCAGTCATTAACATTAGGTAGATAATATCATGGTGGAAGAGCAGTAATGCACTTAAACCGAGGTGGATAATCCTTAAGATATTGGTTTTGCCCAGAAATTCAGTTGTGGAATTCATGGCAGTCGCTTCGTGTAACATAATGATATTTCGGCCGTATCTCGTTAGACTTGAAGCCAAACCAATGAAATGATATTTATTTTCTGTAAATAGATCTTTTAAAGACACTTTTACAAGTCAATGCTTTGATTTTTTTTATGCTAGAAGGCGCCGCCATTTCCTAACTGACGACCTCTGAGAAGAAACACCGAAACAAACTCAGAGAATCATGGTCTCTTTTAAAGTCCAGACATAATAATATCAAATATGTGAGTTTCATAATGTAGGGTAATGTCTGAAATGGCCTTTTGAAGAAAGAGCCACAGCGGCTTTGAGTAATCCCAATGTAGTTGGAAAAAGCTGGTGGTGATGATGACTACCTCATATATAATATCCATATCATCATCAACCACCATGCACTACAAATGACCTCGAAATCCATATGTAGTCAACATAAATCGTAGCACCAGAAACGAAACAGTGTCAATACCCCGTAACTGACTCCTTGGCCGTAATAGCCACTTTGGCGTTAATGGGTCGTCATCTTAACAAGTGCCTGCTCCGGTGACAACCTATTACATCCCCCTTCAGTTTATCTTCAAGAATCAAAGCCTTTAAATAGGCCAAAAGTCAAATATATGAGGTTTGTTGAAAAAATCGGATCTGATCAAAGTTATACAATTTTTTAAATGGTTTTGGGTACAAAATATAAGGAAGAAATATCAATAAATATCTTTTTTTGCAGAGTATCAGAGTATTAAAAAGTACCAGGAAGTCATTACTTACAAAGAGTTTATGATAATTGGATGTTCATGAACGTGTATTATAACAATTTCTATAAGCCCGGTGATTTAAAATTGGTAGATTAATTCCGACCACTGAATCGTAATCGAGCCTCAAAATGAAATTGAAACAAAAAATAAGATTAGAATAATAATTCAATTGAAGGTAAATGATAGATTGATTGATACTTTCCAAACGAGAATTAGTTTACAAATAGACACCCCACTCCACCAACCGCATTTATCCTCCTTTCAACAATTTCTATTAACTGAATAACAGGATATCATAAAAGACACAGCCATTAACAATAAAATCAATTTCCTTCACAAACTCACCACTTAGATATGAAAATAAACAGATAGCGACTTCCCTCCGAACAATAAACATTTACCAAAGCCTAAGCAAATTGACGTGGCTAAGCAATACGTACAAAAAGTTGATCGTATCGCCAATTTCTATGTGGCATCGTAAAGGAAACACTATGGCTCGTACCCAGCGCCATTTCCCCCTAATGCCGCTCTAGTATCGTTGTTGACACAAACATTGGCTGTGAGATGAAAACATCCTGCGAAGTCTGACGCCCTAGTACACCTATGAATAATTTAGTAGTGGACTGGTGACGATTTACTTTCTTACAAAAAAACTTCATGGATTTATTTATTATTTTTTATACATAACCAGCTGCCCCCGCAAACGTTGTTTTGCCATAAAAAAAAATTTAGGGGTATGAAAAATAGATGTTGGCCTATTCTCAGACCTCCCCGATAAGCACAAAAATTTTCATCAAAATCGGTCAAGCCGTTTCGGAGGAGTATGGCAACGAAAACTGTGACACGAGAATTTTATATATTAGATAATAATATATTAAACAGGAATGAACTCTTTGGAAAAGTAAATAAAAAACACCCTTGCCAAGCTCTCAACTAAATCCTTACTTACTTTTAGTTAAATTCACTTGATAAGTGAAGTTGACACCAAAATAGATAACTCAGAAGAGATTCACATTCAACTTCAGATAAAAAGAACACGGTTCTTTTGAGGCATTATAATGCACATATCTGTCACATGAGTGTTGTTGCCTCATGGAAACACGAAGTGTCTAAAAAGGTGCTTTCAATTCAAATAAATAATAATTATTTTGGAATCTGCACTTCATGGGACGCTGGTACTCACTCGTCTTAGAAGTGAAGGTAACAAGCCAGGAATCACTAGACCTTGTCACAAAGCGATTTTGGTAACTTTTAGCACAAGATTTTTCCCAGTGTGCAGGGAACTATTATTCTCCCACGTGCGAAACCAACTATGACACAAAAACGCGCGCGATTCTAGAATCCTGACATTAGTAGCCATCTCTAAACCTCACACCAAGACTGTAAAACCTCAAGAACATTTAAACTTCCGGCCCTACATGAACTTATACACGTGACTGAACTAAAAATGAACCAAGACAGTCACTTGGTAGTTTTTTACAAAAAACTTTTACAGTCGTCCGGCTCTATTCGTTCGTTAGTCTGCACAGTGAGTCGAGCAATCTAAATCAACATGGCTGTCGTGGATGGTGCAGTAGCTATGGGTATGTGGGGAGCGCTGGTGTTGGTCCTGTGTGCGTGTGCAGTGAATGGGAAGATCGAGGATGAAGATGACCAGGGTTCCTCGGGTATGTATACTGAATGATGCATCATGATCAAAGCATATATTTTGTGTCACGTAAAAAGATTAGCCAGTCAATCGTCAATTTTATTCATCAATCTTCTATCGTTCATCGTCAGTCTTGATTATTATTGTATTCTTTAATTTATTTACATAATTTTATACTTACACATAATATAATCTGCATCATGGTCGGCAGTGTTATTGGTTTTTTCAATGAAATTTTGAAATAGCAGATCGAAGTTCGGATATGTACCCGGTTATTGGCTATATGCCCACCTCCTTTTGCACGGGACCCAAACAAAACTGTGGGTCTACATTTGTACCCCTCTACCTAACACTTCAGGGCGTACAAGTATGATTAACTATTGACAGTCTTTTATATCTAGAAGGATAAAGTTTGGTGTGTTTGTAAAAAAATATTTGAAGACCTTTCATTTTATGTAATCCCTGTAGAGTAGAATATTATTATTCCTAATACTTAAATATTTATTATAAATGCGAAAGTAACTCTGTCTGTCTGTTTGCTGGTTTCACGCCTAAACCGCTGAACCGATTTTGATGAAATTTTGTACAGGGATAGGTTAGACCTTGGAGAAGGACTTTACTTAGGCTACCTTTTATCTCAAAAATGCGAAGAATGCGAGTGAATCCGCGGCCAACAGCTGGTACTACATAAGTCGATAATATTCTGTATAGCACTAGTAACCGGTCGTGTTTCGCCTCACAATATCGAAAAGTGTTTGAGAGAGTTTGCAATAACATGTGGAGCAAGTTCAAACAAGTCCACCCACTTGATTTCAACGTCACCTCATTTTCGTTCAGGTTTATTTGTAAAACTTTGCCGTACAAGCGAGTTCATAGTCTTGACTTTCTTACGGTTTCACAACTCTACAAACTACTTAAGTCGAAACAATGCAGCACATCTTCTGTGATTGTGATGACGTCCTGGCGACGAAACGGATGAGTCAACACGGCAACGGATACCCGAAGCCAAAAGACTACAGGTTCCTCTTAGTGGGTTTGCCGCCTTCATGAACCACGTCTTTGAAGAGTAAGGAATATACTATGCTGGGGTCAACACAACAGATCACATTTGGTCGAAGTGTTGCTGCCCACAGTTAAGATAGAAGCTAATAAAACGAAGCGAAGAAATAGATTCTCATTAATACCATTGATCATCGATTGCTACGCTAGAGGCCCTGAATTTTAGTGCCAGTTCAAGCAGTGTTGTTGGGTTTTAGAAGGCTCGGAGCAAGAAGAATCAAGAGTTAGCAAACGATAGACGCAAGTTCCCCTGGAATTATTTTTGGATGTCACCAAATTTTTGTAAGACGCCTGTTTATTAGAGGATGAATAAATGAAACTGTAGACTCCAATAACTTGCATGCAATAATCAAGATACAAAAGAAGACATGATTATATGCATTTTTACAAATATGGGAATATAAAAAAAAATAGAGCTGTCAACAGAATGCCGGAAATTTACCATAGACTAAAATTGAGTAGTTGCGTTGCGCATCGTTCGACTTGTGTTGCGCCTGAACAACGCCTTTATTTTTTAGGAAAATTCTCCAGAAACACTGGCATGTAGCTGACTAAACTACAAGCTTGTTGTAACATTAATTATCCTAATAAAGTGGAGACTTGTACTGAACTCTTTGAAAACTTCGTGAAGTTTGACAGGCACTTACAATGGTTTAGTTAAAAAGATTTTGAAGCAAACTCTTGATTGATGTACAGAACTGTAGACGGTCATCTGAAGGGGTTAACTTTTTAAATTACTCGCTTTTTGTTTTAATTTGAACGAATATTTATCGACGTCTTCAATTAAGAACTGATTCATCTTCTTTCAAAACCAGACTCCAATATTTAGAAAGACTAATAGAGTTTTATACTTTTGAAATAGCCCTTGGACGTTTGGATAATCAAAACAGCGAGTTGTTACTGAGAATATTCTAATGAAAAAACTCAATAATACATTTCTAAAGCTCCTTCTTATCATGTCATTGGTTAAATTAAGAGAAGCGGGAATAATTCCACTCAAATTGGAGCTGCCCGATTATGAAAGTACCTCCGCTTTATAGAAAATCGAAGTGAAATAACACTGCTTTGAGCTTCGTAGCGTTGAGTGCTTCGTAGGCAAGGCTTAGAGGGCAACAAGAAAATAAATTGTGTTGGTAGAACGGTATAAAACGAGAGGTCTACCTCAAAAGTTTAAGAGAGGTAGAGCATAGTAGGAGTAATTCCACTCAAATTGGAGCTGCCCGACTGGGGAAGTACCTCCGCCTTGCAGAAAATCGAAGTGAAACAACACTGCTTTGAGCTATGTTGTGTTCCTTATGGTGAGCAAGATTGCCACTGATTGGTAACCGCCAGGTGGTACCATCAGGTGGGCCGTATGCTTTTGCCACCTAAGTTGTAATAAAAAAAGATCTACTGAGATCTACGTAGAAAAAAGCATTAAAACCTGAAATTATAGATAAAGATAATTCGCAACTTTCGGACACCTCGGTCCAAATTGCGGTCAAACTTCCGTCCAAACTTTATTCAGAGAGCGAAAAAAATTCGGACAATTTCACCACTTATTTGGTCGGTTCTCCCACTTTAGGGGGAATTCGCAGCGTTTATCAAACAATGTACCCCGAGTTTTTGGTGTTCCAAACAGCTGTTGCGACCACGAATAATGTGAAGTTAAGAAAACTACTACTTCCATGTACTCTGGCCGTCTGTTTCAAATTTTACGCTGAATGAAATTGTTACGGACTTGTTGGAGTTTTTTTGCGGATGTTGGTAGTTGTCGGAGGCAGTGTTTGGGTGCAAAGGGAATTAAATATGGAAGCTTCGAAAATATTTTAGTTGCTTTAACTCAGTTTTGTGTTAGGTCGATAAGTTCAACTCTGTAGTTTGCATTTGTTATTGTTTTTTTTAGCGAAGGACTTTATATTTGGAACGTAGAAGTAGTTTGGTGTAGCGGTTATGGTTTTCACATCGCCACTACCATTGCGCCGCGTGTTGTGGATTCGATTCCCACCCGAGGCAAATATATATGTGATCCACATAAATTTGCTCGTGTCTCGGTATACTCTGTGTCCGTTAATTGAGTTTTTGAAGTACCCGCGACAACTTTTTCTCTAGGTTCTGTTATTTTGAACAAAGAAAAAAAATGATTAGAATTGTCCTCAAGACACTTTCAATTTCTTCTGTTTCATTATCTTGAAAAAAATACCCCTTCCAACACCTTATTTACAAAATTACCATTTCCATTAAATCCGCAATAAATATTACCTACTATTTGCATACATTTACATTGTATGAATACACATACATGGCTAGAAGTTCCATTCATGTGAATGAACATTGGCTTACACAACCGACTTAGTCAATCGCCAATCACGCAAGTAATCTATTTAGGCACCAAATTCACTTCTCTATCTACATGTTAGCCTAGTACCTCCAAAGGTGACGGTAGACATTTACAATGTTAGATGTCAAACAGGTTAGCGAACGAAGTCTGTAAATTTCTAGATTTTAGAACGTTTTTGATGTGTTTTTTTTTATTTATTTTTTTAACAGAAATAAATCCTAAAGTTTGTCTGATTAATTCCGGATAGGTAGGCATCCGTTAAAAAAGTTTATTTCAAAATTCCAACGGGATCAGGGCTGGCAAAACGAGATCAACGAAATAACGAACGATCAATAAAATATTGCATTAAACTAAAATATCAAGTCAATTTTTTTTACGAGGAAACGTTGTGTTAGCAGTGGGTGGACTTTGACTCTTATACTCCCAACCCAATTATTCCTCTTTCATTTTACAGGGCCGGTAACGTGCAAGTGAGGTATTACTTGCACGTTGCCGACCCTGTGTTGCAAGCGTCGATAGGCTGCGGTAAGCTCAAGCATCACGCTTGATTTCCCCGAAGGGTTAGGTAGGTGTACTAATGTACACCCACAGTGCGCCGATATGTTTAAAATCCAATTATTAATATTATATTCCTAATTTGCATCAACTGCACGTTTGGTGTAACCTCATCACAACCGTTGCGTCGCATGTCGAAGTTTCGAATCCGACTCGAGGCAAAATTTTTGTTGTCCACGAATATTTCGAGTCTGGGTGTAGTTTGTGTTTATAATTTGTATAGAATTTCATAGAGAAAACCAATAACACTGTCAAGACCTGTGAATCGAACACTGGATCTCAACCTTACAAACACATCTTACACTATGTCAGGGTGAGGTGCGTAGTACTCGCAACCGGCGTGTGTGTATTACAAGATGTATGAATGTGGACGAAGCGAAAGAATTATGCAAGGATCGTAGCAAGTCGCGTTCTTTAGTTTCTGCCTATCCCCATGCGAAAAAGGCATGAGTGTATGTATGTACATGTACCTACTTTTTTTATACCAAACAAGCATACAGCCCATCTGATGCGGTTACCGTAACCTATAGACGCTTGAAACACTAGGAGTATCACTTGCGCGTTGCCGACCTTGTAAAACGAAAGAGGAGTAGTTGTTGGGTTGTCAGTATAAGGATCAAAGTCCCCTCCACTGGCAACACAACGTTTCCTCGTGGAGCACACTATTCTACTCATCAACATCAACCCATACACCGTCCCACTTGCTGAGTACGGGTCTCCTCTCAGAATGAGAGGGATTAGGTTATATAGTCCACCACGCTGGCCTACTGCGGGTTGGCAGAATTCAGAAAACAGTCGAGAAATATCTCTAAGGCATGAAGGTTTCCTCACAATGTTTTCCTGCACCGTTTAAACGAGTGATAGTTAATTATTCTATTATGATCATATAATCTTTCCATTAAACAGCTTCATAGTACTAGGGCTTCAGCAGTGATAAAGAGTTATGCTAACCGATTAGTTCTAACTATTATTATGGAGGATCCCCTTATCTGTTACTGCAGACGGGGCTTGAGTGACTGATAAGCTATAAACTATGAGGCTAAACTTAGGCAATGCTGGTGCGATTAAAATTGGTTGAGGATATTATAAGCGACTTCAAAAAATGATGAGGTTCTCAAAACTACTGTATTTTTATGTTTGTTACCTCAGAACTTTCGACTGGGTGGATCGAGTTTGATGATTCTTTTTTTTATTTGAAAGCTGGCGCTTTCCGTGTGGTTCCATTCCATTGGTCCAGTTCTGACAATGACGTCCATGAGAAAACCATATCAGATTTATTATTTTACACAATTCTTGAAGTCGGTTTTCTTTTCCTAAAAAGTTCATCATCAACCCATATGTTGTCCCACTGTTGGGCACGGGTCTCCTCTCATATTGAGAGGGATTAGGCTATAGTCCACCACGCTGGCCTAGTGCGGGTTGGCAGACTTCACAAACCGTCGAGAAAAATCTCTAAGGTATGCAGGTTTCCTCACGATGTTTTCCTTCACCGTTAACTCCTAAAAAGTTATTAGTCTATATATTGCCTCGTTACTCTAGCGACTGCTATGCTACCGATCCAAGGTTCGATTCCCGGGCCGATTCTATGAAATTCTCCGTAGCAGGTCGGAGTTTATATTTGTGCCCGGTTAATGGGAATAGGCTCGCCCCTTACTACATGGGACCCAAATATACCGGAGAACTGTGGGTGTACATTGGTACACCTCTGCCTAACCCTTCAGGGAATACAGGCAGTCAAGTTCCTTATTTATGTACACTAACTCACATCAGTGAGTTAGTCACACACACTCACTCAATTAGAATTATGATGATCACATCATAATTCTAATTGAGTGAGTGAGTGTGTTTTTTTTTTCAACAGACACAACGGTAATTTTAACAGACAAACAAATTTCAAATTTAGAACACAATTAGTGTTTAGCTTATAAAGCAGGGAAAAACTAAAACGTAACGCAATTTCAGTCACTTTTTTAATCACTTTTAGACTAGATAATATATGAGCTGCATAAGTAGAGACAATTCACTTCTATGTCTACATGTTAGCCTAGTACCTCCAAAGGTGACGGCAGACATTTACAATGTTAGATGTCACACAGGTTAGAATGTCTGTAAATTTCTTTTCTATTTTAGAACGTTTTTGATGTTTGATTACCAATTTTTTTGAACAGGAATAAATCCTAAAATTTGTCTGGTTAATTCCTGATAGGTAGGCATCTGTAGAAAAACTAAAACGTAACGCAATTTCAGTCAATTTTAATCACTTTTAGACTAGATATATGAGTTGCCTAATGTGACGATAGATAGTCCCAAACTAAGCAGAGCTTGTACTATCAATGGGTACTAGACAATGGATATAATACTTATATACTTTTTTTTGTAAATACATACTTATAATACATAGTTGGAATTTTATTTCTTAAATTACTACTTTGAACATTTTTTTGTTTGACTTTTGAACAATAGATTTTAGTATTGCTTTACTGGTGGTCCCAGTTGCAGGAAGAAAAATATTAAAAAAAATGGATCCGGCGACTGGGACCGCGGTTCGAGTTAATTGCGGTAGGTCGCCGGAATCCTCAAGAAACACCCAGACAAACACAAATACTCATGTTTTATCCACACAAATATTTACAATAATAGTTATATTTTTAATAGGATTTTATATTTATTTAGCGAAGGAAAAATTCGACCGCGGGCAGGATACGAACGAATCCTGCCCGCGGTCGAATTTTTCCTTCGCTAAATAACTTTAAAATCTTAGCATGGAAAATGACAAAATACAAAAAGATAGGATTTTATATTTTAAATGGTGACTTGTTATTAGCAACCTAGCCATTATTTTGCTTTATGTATGTATATTATTAGTCTTTAAGTCATCCCAATATATGTAAAATAAAATAAAATAATAAAATATGTGATATATGATGTTTATATGTCATTCTCAGTAGCAACTCGTAGTTTGAATTTGTGCCCGGTTAATGGCAATAGGCTCGTCGTTATTACATGGGACCTAAACAGATACCAAATTTACATGTCAGTACACTTCTCTGCCTTACCCTCTTAATAATACAGGCTAGATTCGTAAAGAAAAAAATATTAACAAAATATTTTTCGTACCAGGGGACAATAACATGGACGATAGTATGGAGAGGATTGGAGCGACCGTGACGCAGGTGTACCAGCATCCATATGCGGCGGCGCTCATCAAGAATGACACTTACTATATCTGCAGCGCCGTCGTACTCAACACATACTGGCTACTCACCCTCTCCAAGTGCTTTGATTCGTGAGTTCATGCTTTTTTTATGACAATATTTATTTATCATCATCATCAACCCATATACTGTCCTACTGCTGGGCACGGGTCTCCTTAACCAGAAGGGGGAGGTTCAAATCCTAACCGCAGTCGAATTTTTCCTTCGCTAAAATAATTTTATAATTTTAGAAAGGAAAATACAATTATATTTTTATTATTAATCCCGATGTTTCGGATCTTTGACAGCGTCCATGGACTTTACATAGTCTACCCGTGGACATGGACTCTGTAAAGGGTCCGAAACGTCGGGATTAATAATATCAATATGACGCGATAAAATCCGTAAAAAGTAATTTTATTTCAACCTCTATAGGAATTTTACATCTAAATATATCAAATTATAGAGATACGTACTCAAATCCTAGATAAGCTGCCGGTTTTTTCAGATCCTCAATTTGTCAGCAGTACCAATTCAATTGTCTCCAATTAGAAATGTTTCAAACAACCAATTAAAATGTTTATCTTACCTATTAATGTACAAATTAGGGATACTGTTTACATTAAATTAAAATTAAAACCAGATTGCGAATCCCTTAGTCAATTTGTAAATGCTCATTTATTTACTTTACGGTTTGAGGGCTGTCTCACTCACACATTTGAAGTTCAATAGGGGAAAAAGAGATGAAAATAACAACTGAGCTTCAAGTTACGCATTGTTTAGGCTTTGTTTTCGTACGTTATGTTGTTTACAAATCTAACTGGGATTTTTGGTGTGCGGAGATTTGGAATTGAGTATTAAGTTAGCTGTCAGTAATTATACCATCAAGACGCCCACTATTTCAGTCTACCCGTGACCATGGACGCTGTAAAGGGTCCGAAACGTCGAGATTAATAATATCAATATATCGCGATAAAATCTGTAAAAAGTAGTTTTATTTTAATGTCAAATAATCGCGTGTCAGAAATCAATATGTTGAGTATTAACTTTTATTGCAAACCGTTTCCATAAAAATAATTATCATAACACCATCACCGTCATCATCAACCCTTATACAGGGGCCTGTATAAGGGTCCCGTAATCCCCCGTATCGTTATCCCGTAATCCCGGGTAATCGGGGACCCGTCTCAGAATGAGAGATCTTCAGTCCACCACGCTAGCTTGTGAGTTGGCAGACCTCACACACACGCCGTCAAGAAGATCTCTCAGCAGGTTGCCTCATGATTTTTTCCTTCCCAGTTTTAAGCGAGTGATAATAATGATTAATTCGCACACGTGCGTGCCTTGAAGAATTGGAACTCTAGTCCTTTGACTTGGCAATTCAACTATTAGGCTATGAATGCTTTTTTCGCATCATAAATCTTGCCGGTATTCCCGGAAGCACAGATGTACTATTGTACACACACAGTTCGATATGTTTAGGTCCCATGTGGTGGGTGGCGAGCGGACACAAATCGAAACTCCAAGCTACTAATGAGAATTTAATAGAAAATCCCAATAACATTTCTGGGATTTGAATCCTTTAACGTAGTCATCGCAATCTATACTTTAAAGTTTTATAAATTTCACCTTTTTATTCACCGTTTTCAGAAACATTTATACCCTAATTAAGTTTTTAAGTTCAAAGATTTTCAAGTTTCTAATCCTATATGTCAAAATCTTATTCTTTCTTTCTGATTTTTCCTACTAGAGATAGGAATTTGACATAAGCTTCATACAAAATTGTGTCAAAATTCAATTTGTAATCGGGAAAACCAGATCGGTTATTGAAACCGGCCGTAAATCTTTTTATATGTGGCATTCCTAACTTGACAACCAACACATCCTAAAAATGCTTGCAAACGATCAGCAAACGATCATCAACGTCGAGAAATGGAAATTCTTTAACATAAAATCCAACTCCGGAAAATAAACGTCACATGATACATAAATCACACAATTTTAGTGTTATAGTAAACATGATGGTTTATGTAGAGCTCCCTAATATCCGAGCGAGGACCAAAAACGAACAGGAGATACGCGGTGGTCCTTTTGTACGATGTAGGGTTGTCAAATATCATCGCGGAGTGAGGAGGTAAATGCAATACACGGGGCATTTTTTTATTTTTTTATTGTTAGTTTGCGGCTATAGTACTGCGACCGTAGCCGGTCTATTGTGATCACCACACGTTGAGTTAGATTTCACCGCTAAACCCTGCGGCTACTATAAACTGCAGGATTTGCTTAGGGATACCGTCCTTTATTTTGTCCGGGGTTAGTGTATAGTGTAATATTCGGGGTAATGAAAATTTAATTTCAAATATTTTGACGACAAGTTTGGCGCAGCGGCTGAGCGATCGGCTTCTGCGCCACGGGTTGTGGGTTCGATCCCTACACGGAACAAACATTTGTATGATCTATAGGTAGTTGTTCCGGGTCTGGGTGTTTCTGTATGTTAAAGTTTGTGTTTATAAACACACCCACGATACAGGATAAAATTCTAGTGCGGCAACGTCAAAAACGTACTCCCGAAAAACCTTTCCTTCGTATAATCGAGTAAGAACGACGTTATTCAATATTTCGTTCCTTGATTAAGGATAGAGCATAAAGAAAAATAACATTTTTATCAAATAATAAGTAAATCTTTTCAGGTAGAAATGTTATCAGAAAAGGACACGAAAAACAACGTGAAAGCTTCGTGAAATTACTCTCACTATCATAGGATTATGTTTTCTTCTTTTGTAGATATCACAAAATTATGGGCGTGTTACGTATAAATAAAATAGGTATTAATATCCCGGGTATTAGGATCCCTTCTACGTAAAATATTATCTTTTATGTTGATAGTAAAAGTAAGCTTAAGCTTATAATATACAGACAACCAGTCTATCCTCATCATAAAGCAGTGATAGCCTAGTGGTATGACCATTGGACTGCCAAGTCGAAGGTCTCGAGTTCGAACCCAAGGCACGCACCTCTGACTTTTCGAATTCATGTGCGTATTAATAGTTAATTATCACTCGCTTAAACGGTGAAGGAAAACATCGTGAGGAAACCTGCATACCTTAGAGATTTTTCTCAACGGTTTGTGAAGTCTGCCAATCCGCACTAGGCCAGCGTGGACTATAGCCTAATCCCTCTCAATATGAGAGGAGACCCGTGCCAAGCAGTGGACAGTATATGGGTTGATGGTGATGAGTCTATCCTCAGGATACCAGTATTACCTAATGTAAATAATTTTCCCAACCATATTGGGTTCACATTCCAGTCTAACCAGATGCGGCTGAACGTCAGTATTTTACAAGAAGCGACTGCCATCAGACCTCCCAACCGATTTAGATAATACCGATATCCTGAGGAGAGAATGTTTGTCAGGAAATGAAATGAAATGAAATGATGAAATGATATTTATTTCTGTAAATAGATCTTTTAAAGACACTTTTACAAGTCAATATTTTACACTTTTTTTTTTTAAGCTAGATGGCTCCGGCATTTCCTAGCTGACGACCTCTGAGAAGAAACGCCGAAACAAACTCAGAGAATCATAGTCTCTTTTAAAGTCCAGACATAGAATAGTAACAAATATGTGTCTTACAATGTAGGGCAAAGTCTGAAATGGCCTTTTGAAGAAAGAGCCATAGCGGCTTTGAGTAGACCAGTCCCAACTGACGGCACGCATGCATCAGTCATTGTGTAGCTCAACCATAATTTAGGGAGCTCAACAACCCGTCGCACGACGATACCAGATCAGAGGCACATTTGCGTAGGCCACATAAAAAAAGGCTCAAAGCCACCAGACTGTTCAAAGCTGAGTATGTAAATTTAGCCTACAAAGTACTCACATTTACAGTTAGTCAGTTATACTTGAAAATTATTAAATAGTAAGAAAAAAAAATATAAAATCACGGTAATAATTTCAGTAATGTCTGCTGATATCAAATTAATATAAATCATTGTTATGTCAGACGTACAAGAGAGCAATGCAGCTTGATGCGTACTATTGAATTAATCTAGTCTACTAAACAGAAAAGGAAAAATAATAATAATAATTAAAGAGATTGCCATTGACAGTAAGAGCCGACCAGCCCCGACAGACGGCACCCGTTCACGACACAGGCTATTTGGGTTTCTGACTACCACTAACGATTGTCATAGGTGTTTGTATGATAAACGGGACCGACGGATTTACGTGTTGAAATTTATAATGGCTTTAATTTATGAACATATCCGCGAAGTAGAGGCGGGTAGTACTCTAGTACAACAAAAGAGTTAAGTATACAGATAGCAAACGAAATATGCATTTTTATACAGATTTCGACATAAACCATTAGCGCCAAAGGGTTAGGTATGTAGCTGCTTACAATACCTACGTTTTGACACACATTGCGTGATACATTATTAAACTATCTTTATCAAACACAGATTAATCTTAATTTTTGATATTTTTGTGCCCGTTTTAAATTTTTTCTCATAATTCAATCAATATCTACTATATTTTATTCAAATTCAATTAATAATTAATATAAATCTAATGTAATCTACGTAATCAATTAAAATTTAAAATTTAATCAGATGTTAATTTTCTATAATATAGTGTTAAATTACTTATTCATGTATTTAAAGTTCTAATTTCAATAATTTATAAATATGTTATGTAAAGCCGCTTTCTGTGCATGTGGTGTTGACCTGTTATTAATTGTTGCACTTGTAAATGTTACCCTAGTCACTAAATCAGAAATTTTATAGTGTAAACAACTGTTGGTCAACTTAAATAAATAAATAAATAGATTATTAATTAGCTGCCTGTATAGGTACCTAACTGTTTGTTGACCGTACTAGTACACTATATAAAGTCGACAGAAATGTGTCATGGTGTTAAAGAAAAATGCTAGGGATGTCGTGGACTTGGTTCCCAATCAATCTGTCCATAACGCAGGAGTCCTGCGCTATGCTTAAGAGCTTTAAAGGTGGTACATTCTGCTCATATTGTAGTTACTTTGAATATTTGTGTGATGCACAAATATTTCGAGTTTCGAGTCAGTTTTGTAAAGTCACTGAGACACAGGGCTTGACTGGTGTGAGAAAAAATATATGTGTATAAACGTGTTAAGGGATATTGTTTCATTCACAGAGGCATCATAACGTCGTATGTGACGCATAAGAATCTCAGCAATTTCACTGTGAGGGCAGGAAGTTCATACAACAACAAGGGAGGGGCTCTCTATCAGGTAAAGTTTATTTTCATGTCTAAATGTCCTGCAGAATTTGATTAATTTTGCCAGCAAATTAATAAATATAATTGATTTCCTTTTTCCCGCGCTTTTTAGCTGGTTTTTTGCACTAGACTAGAGGTAATGGGTGCGATTGCCAGGTCGAGCAGTATTATTGGGTTTTCCTTTAAAATTCTCAGTGGCAGCTCGGAATTTGGTCATGTGCCATTAAATCGGATACAAATCGAAATTCCGAGCTGCTACTGAGAATTTGACACACAATTAATTATTCTAAAAACTACAATTTTAATAATAAGGTAAGGGCCAATTTTTCTTTCGGACAGTTGTTCTTCGTCAAGTAAATTAGTCAGTTTGACAGTAGTGATTATGGTCATTGTCACCCTATTGGAAAATGTCCCTTAAAACAATATACATTATGGTATTTTTTCATTACAAAGGCTCGAATCTGTATCATCAAAATAAAATACCGTTACCAAATGAGCGTTGATATCAAGTGTTTTTATTTCGCGCGTAAAATGTTTATGGAGTCACCCGAGGGGCTGGTAATGAGTCGGTTACTGGCTTTACTGTCATATTCGGCATGAGCATCTTTCGACGTGAGAATGTTCAAATGACTGTATTTGGGGGAATGTGTAGTGGACTTTGTTGATACCAGGTGGGGAGTTTTATTTCAGATTTGGTGGATTATTTGTAGTAAATTATGCTCATTTCGCAACGGGTTTCACGCACTTTTCTATATTGAAGCATATTATATTGCAGGTTTTTAGTAATAAATTAAAAAATAACAATACATTTAGTAGGGCTCCACTGTAAAGTGGAGCCCGATAGGCGACCTTGTGGCAGATCAAAAAACAGATTGCGTGATGACCTTTGATACTTTTAATCCAGATTGGATTCGGCTAGCAGAAGATCCAGATAGATGAAGGCAATTTAAGTAATAATATATGATGGGGAGGCCCTTGCCTAGCAGTGGGACACACCAGTGTAATCATAGTCAGAAAAATAATTTCTTTCGCAAATCTAAAGACAGTTTGGTACGTAGCTTGCAGTATGCATCTCGTCTATGAGTGTGCCAAGTACCATCTCGTTCGTCTATGAGAATACTTCAAGTGATAGATCTGATTGTACCGGGAGAACATGAATAGACAAAAGCTTCCATTTGTGCAATGGTCATATTTTATTTACGTTGAACTGTCGCGTCTGCGTACTAGCACTAATCCGGCTGGCAGGCGCTGTGATTGAACATTCAACGCTGTAGTACAGAATCGTTTGTGTTAGTAGTAGTGTAGTAGTGACACACACAGGTGACACATGTATTCCTAGTTCAATGGGCGTACAGGTTGTTCGAAATATGAACCCGCGTGAAGATGAAAATACAAATAAATGTCCCAACATTGGTACCTACCTATTCGGTATAAATTATTTTGTCAAAAGCATGCGACCAGTACCCAGGTGTTGGATCGTAAATAAATCGATGATAAAAATGAGGGCTGCGACAATTTTGTTATTGAATTTGATGCGAGAAAAAGACACTTGGTTTTTCTTCTTATTCATTAATTTGAGTTTTTTTTTTCGAATTGAAACTACCTACATGGTTATATTTTTCACATTTCAGATAAAAATGTTGATAAACAACTTCGATCTCCGAGTATCGGCAGCTAAGCTAGAATCACCGATGGTGTTCAGTTCTCAAGTGCAGAACGTGAGACTGCCGGACGCAGACGACGAGATCACGCTGGGATTCTTAGCCTCTATCATCGCATGGACTCCTAGTGGGGTGAGCGAATATTTAATGTATTGTATTACTAGTTGCGCATGAGGGGAAGGCTTTTGCCCAGCAGTGGGACACGCCAGGCTAATCGTAATCATAATTACCTACTAGCCAGTGGTTTTACTGGGGCAATTAATGAGAATCTGTTATTTTTTTCAGCAAATGCTAATTAATGCCTTCTTCTCAATTCATTATATCTCTATTGAATTCAAATTTCTACATATTATTGAAACTTTAATTGTCTTTGGGTTGTCCAAAGCAGGCTTTGTAGTAAAACTTTCTAAAGATTTTAAAATAGTAAATAAAGATTTCATCGCATTGAAACTCCTGAAGTCCTAGCAAAATATTTGCCGTCACTGTATACACATTTATACGGTCGTCAAATAAAAAATATGTAGAGAAAAGTTGGTCGTGGCAGAATAGAGCGGAAAAACTTAGGCATATGAAATTCCGGAGAAAGAACAATGTGGCTTAGTTTTAATACAAGTGAAATGAAAAATGAAACTTTTTTTATTTAGAGGACTGCTTTACATACGTAAGCGATTCTTTTAAACTAATAGGTGATTTGTGTTTTTGACTGAAAATATTAGAACGAGAAAGTATTTAATAAAATAATATAATATGTATATGTTCGGTTCGAGGGGGATTATGACCCCTGTGTATTATTTGTATTATTGTACCCATCTAGAGTCAGACACCTAGGTCCCACAAAAAAACGAACTTAAGTATATTTATTTACTAGTAAATGTATTAGAAAATGAGCCAATTGTGATCCTCCAAAAAATGTTACAAGAAATCGCCACAGATCCTTGCCTGATCCGGGAATCAAACCCAGGGCCTTAAACTCTGCAACCACGCTGGTGAGTCCTACCAATGCATTTTTTTAATATATTTTTTTATTGCAGCATATGCGAGTAGTTAACGCCCCAGTCATCGACCCTTCCATATGCGAGATGAACACTAAAATGCTACCAGGACACTATGTATGCGTAGGAGGTGTACAGGATCCCAACAGACACTTCTGCAGGGTATGTTAATATTTTCTATGTACTTTATTCTATCTTTTTTCAATTCTGACTTCATCATACATCAGACATCTTATAACGGGTTTTGGTAGACTTTTTAGTAAGTCATTCAACTCTTTAAGTGTCAACCTACCTTTTAGATAGTTAAACTATTACATACCAGGAAATAGACAATACATAATTGATTCCCAAAAAAATATAAATGACCACAGCAGTAGTAGGAAGGTACAGCCTGACAAAGAAAGTAAAAAAAAGCTTGTAGTATTCTAAAACCCGCTCTAAATCCTTTTGACAAGCCCTAACTTCGCCGAAAAAGCAAAAAAAATAGAAATATATTATTATTTTTATCTATAACATTCTTATCTCAATCGCCTCTTAATCCTACCCAGTAAAAAAAATTCGGAAGTCTATTTATTTTACTCAATCTCGAAGTAACGAGCGATAAATTTCTCTATAAGGAAGCCTACGTCACGGAAAAGACGGTATTTTTTTATACTGAGCTTCAACCTCGTTCCCTTGGGGTTTAGAATGAAATATGATTCCTGCTTCTAGATAATCACTCACGGGTCAACACGTTTGGAAAAAAAATATAGAATCAGAAAGGCTCTGCACATGCTGCAGAGTTCGTCTAGGGTAGTACAGAGGTCAGCACATCAAGCTACCACAATCTGTCAAATTTCTTTGATTGATTTTCAACTTTAATGTAAAACAATAAGGTTCATATTCAATTGGGAAAATTTTACAGTTTTGTATAGGTTGACCTGCTGGCGTCTGTACTCTTGCATTACATTCTGCCTCTAAGGGGCTGTCTCAACATTATCTCGTCTCGATATTATCTATAGTGATACTTTAGCCGCGAATCAACAATATAATACAAAGTACCTTAATGCACCTCTGCCTAATCCTTTGGGGAATACAGGCGTGATGGTATATTATATTTTAATAGTCACAGTAAATTCAACCTACACGGTATGCGGTATGCAAAGACGCCGAAAACATAAATCATTTGGACCTCGATCCGGTATGTTTGACGAGATCGTTTATAAATGTCATTCGTATAAACAATGCAGTAAAATCGAATGTAATATTTATGAGTTTTATCACTAGTTATCATTGAAGAGAAATGCGATAGCCCCAGTTTCAGGTTTTTTGGTGTTACGTAAACAAGACTTGAGACGTCCATCCGTTCATGAGGACCAATTGTGTTGACCAACTGTTCAATTTAAGAGCTCAGCTCTTGTCGGTTTTAGCTCTTGACACGACTCGATCCCCACCCTTTCCTTCACTTGATCCACAAAACTTGTCTAGGTCTTCCACTTTCTCGTTGTCCTTCTACTTACTATAATTTTAGAATAGTCAAGAGTCAAGAATTAGTCAAGAAGTAAAACCGACAGACTCTGTGCTGCACAAATTAATTTAATATAAAATTATAATAAGCTAATTCTGCATTGAAAATACCTGACGTTTTTTGTATTTAACACAGCACCATCTAGTCCCAAATTGAGCAGAACTTGTAATATGGGTACTAGAAAATGGATATAATACTTATAACATTTTTTATCAATACTTATAACTAGTATAAAACAAAGTCGCTTCCTACTGTCCATCTGTACGCTGAGTTTTTTTTTCTATTTTTTTATACCACTAAGGTGGCAAACAAGCATACGGCCTACCTCATGGTTAGCGGTTACCGTAGCCTATAGACGCTAGCAACACCAGAGGTATCACTTGTGCGTTGCTGACCCTGTAAAACGAAAGAGGAATAGTTGTGTTGGTGGTATAAGGGTCAAAGTCCCCCCACTGCCAACACAACGTTTCCTCGTGGAGCACTGGCAACCTTGCTCACCGTAAGGAACACAACACAGCTCAAAGCAGTGTTATTTCACTTCGATATTCTGCAAGGCGTTGGTACTTCCTCAGTTGGGCTGCTCCAATTTGTGTGGAATTACTCCCACCATGCCCTACCTCTCTTAAAAATGTTATTATAGATCACAGATAAGTTAAATTCAAACGCATAATATGAATGTATAAATTAAACACATCACGGTGTATTAAAATACGGAGGATTAATTTAATGACATTTAACATAAACGACACCATTGAGCTATATTCCACGTTGAAACACAGCGTCCATGGTCACGGGTAGACTGTACGCTGTAAAGGGTCCGAAACGTCGGGATTAATAATATCATTATAACGCGATAAAAACCGTAAAAAGTAGTTTTATTTCAACGTATAATATTCGCGTAAATGTCAGAAATCAATATATTGCACGTTTTGAACTACCTGAATTGCCCTCCAGAACTGGTCTTTGCATACCGTGTGACATTTGGCCGACCTCAATATCAAAATATCATTTCATACGAATTTTGTAGCACAGTTACAGTGAACAGTGTGTTGCAACTAATATATACATACGTTCACGCCTGTTTGAGGTAGGCAGAGACTAGACTGTTATGGTCGTGGCGAATTTCACGGATCAGACGTCCATGACTATAAGGCAAATGAAGGCAAGTGCGGTTTTTAGTCGGTAGGAGTCCTACATACCCTCCCACCTCCCCGGACGTCGGAGGATGAGGATTTTCCGTAGGTACTACAAAAAAAACAAATACTTACTGGGAATCGAACCCATGATATGATATGCTTACAACTACTAGGTTAATGAGGCAGTGGAATATAGAATATTATAATTATATTTAAATATAATAACGCAAATTATTTTTAAGTACTAAGTATATAATATTTACAAAAGTAACATTAGTTAGTAGAAATTTTCCTGAAACTATATTCATCATACTGTTTAACAGTAAGGTAGAGGTGTATGTTTTGAAACACCAACAAACTCCGAAGTACTACTGTTTTTTTTTTACGAAACCAGTAATTCTAGGTTGAACCTCACGCTCAGGCTTGCCTCGCAACGCAGCGCTTGCAACCATTGCACCAATAAGACAGTTACCTTCCAGAATTAGTAAAATATGCGCCTACACAAGAACCCAAATAATTATTGAACATCCCTAGTTAACTTTCTACAAACCCAACTAAAAACAGATATTTTTAGTCATTGATAAACAGACACTCCTTTTGCAGAGAGACAACGGCGGCGCAGTCATCCAGAACAATACTTTGATAGCTATATCATCATTCATCAACACCTGCGCCCTCTATTCGAAGACGCATGCCTTCCCGAAGGTCGCCAGCTTCGTGCGATGGTTAGACTCCATAATCTGGGACGAAGACATCAGGCCAACAACGACAGAGCCGTCAAGCACTACCTCTACATCACAAATACCATCAAACCCAACCAAAGGGCCTAACAATCAACCCTACTATGCTGACCCTGCGAAGTTCATGTTGACACTACCATTCGACCCTATAAACGTGCCATTAGAGCCCGCAGAAGACAACTCCGTACTGCCCGGAATGAGTCTCTACGAGTCGTATTTACAGAGTATTGCCCGAGCCAAGACTTCAACAACAGAGGGGACAATTACTCCAGAACCTAAGACAGAGGGTAACCAGCCTTTCAACAAACCAATGATGATTCCCCGACACATATATAGAAGTATGCCTAAGAGATACGATCGCTATGATTATCATTAATATTCTGATTAGTTTTTAATGTAAATAATTGTTAATATAAGTACAAAATAAATCGTCACGCACTATAGTTTTTCTTTTTGTAACTGGAGAGTTGTTTGAGAAACGACAGAAGACACGGCTTGGCTTGAAAAGGTTTGTGTTAAGGTAATATCTTTCAGGAGCTGGGTGGGAGAAAATAAAATGTTGAATTGTATTGTATTGTAAGTACAATAAGATGCCTGTCAACTAAGATTTTAAAGATCATGATTATATTATATCATTCAAGCTGCATTGAATACACTTCATTATTCAAGGTAATGAAAAAATATGAATTTCGGCAACCAAAACGCACCTCGGACTTTTCGAAATCATGTGCGCATTAAAAATGTTAATCATCGTTCACTACAGTTAAGGAAAAAATCGTGAGTAAACCGGCATGCCTGAGAGATTTTCTTGTAGGCGTGTGAAGTCTGCCAACGCTTAGGCCAGCGTGGTGGACTATAGCCTAATCCTTCTCATTCTGAGAGGAGACCCGTGCCCAGCAATGGGATGGGCACACTTGGGTGATGAGAATGAATAGATAGATTATTCTTTATTGCATACCAAAAACTGCTTCTACTTTTCTCATGAGTATCGCTAAAGAGTGGCATTCCTTGACGGAGTCTGTGTTTCCACCCATTTGAAATCGAGGAGTCTTCAACTCTCGAGTGAATAGGTTACTTCTAGACAAGCGTTCTACATCGTCGACCGCATCATCACTCAATATCAGGTGAGATAGTCAAATAGTGGAATATTGGTCAAATGCAAGCTTGTTCTGCATAACAACTAAAGCCGACTACATACAGCAGAATAGCAGCAGTAGACCTCGTGTCATTGCGATATGTCGCAGCGACACGTCGCAGCGTCATATCGCTGCAGTCATGATTCTGAACCCAACTGCAGATGGCTGCAACAAATCAGTATTTATTCCTTGGATTTGGAAAAACTCATTTTTGAGAAAGATTCAGCGTGTCGTCGCTCCAACGTCGGTGGCACTACTGATCTGAGGTAAGGCGACATCGTCTGCGGTCGTGCGATTAGTCGGGTGACGTGTAATTACTAGCTCAAGGTAGGAAGGTATTTCATAGAAATACATAGAATCCACTAGTGTCGGAGTGACACATCATCTGCTGCTACTACCGGACCATGGATTCCGTTACCACAATCATCGAAGACTTACGTACAGACGCCAGCAGGTCAAGCTATCCAAAACTGTCAAATTTTCCTAATTGAAAATGAACCTTATCATTTTGGATTAAAGTTGAAAATCAATCAAAGAAATTTGACAGATTGTGGTAGCTTGATGCGCTGTCCTCTGTACATAATATACATATAACGTGTTACAAAATACACCATAAAAAATATAATTAAATATCAAAGCCAAAAATTTTGTCAGCTGTCATGTCAGGGAACCAGATTATTTAACAGAAAGGCCTACGTACCTATTTTACCTTTAACTGTCTACTTTAATAGTTTTTCTATTTTTCATTCATAAATTTTGTTGTTTTCCTTTTTTTGGGGTATGTTATACAGTGTTACTAAGGTTCTTACATATTGTGAATAGAATCGTTATAAGGGCCCATTTAACCTTCTTTTGGCTTTACGGGTAGTTTTGTAACACCCTGTATGCTACTGCTTCTACTTACAAAAATATTTTTCAAAGAGAGAGGAGACAGAAGTTATGCTGTTGTCTTACTCACTCCTACTAGTACTGACAGACGAATTTTTGCACATCGATCCACCTCTCTCATGGGACCGAGGCCATTTCCACATATTCTGGCTGCAGATCAATATTTAATATCGCAGATGTTTATTTGAGTTCGCTCCCAAAAGCCCCAGGTGTATCAAGCTCATTAATATCTGGGAATAACGAACGCAACTTCACTTGCCAAAACTGACATTTCAGTGTGTGTATTTTGGAAATCAAAATTTTAAGAGAGATAGTATTTCCACTCAAATTGGAGCTGCTCGACCGGGGAAGTACCTCCGCCTTACAGAAAATCTAAGTGAAATAACACTGGTTTGAGCTGTGTTGTGTTCCTTACAGTGAGCAAGGTTGCCAATACTCCCATAAGAAACTTGTTGCTAATCGGTCACGCTCGACAATTTTTTTTTGCTTAACGTGTGGAAAATCCCTCATGGACTTCCGCCGCCCGGGGAGGCGGCGGGGCGTGTCGGACTCCACCCAGAGTGGGCGACCTACCGACTAAAAACCACACGGTGTTTCTTCTCGCACCTGCTGTGTCGGGGGCTACGGGAACATAGCATTCTTCCCCGGCCCCCGACTGGTGATAGCCCGCCGCAGCGGGCCCCGTCTTTACGCTTGATAAATAAACCAACCTTTTCATTTTCATAACAATTTGAAAGGCTTGAAATAATATTGATTCATTTGCGGTACAATTATATTACAACGTGAAGGTCGATAAAAATTACAAAGCTATTACAATTTGTTGTCTTGTCAACCATTAAAACATAAAAGAAATCATATAAATTATTCCGATACCACGGTGGTAATATAAAATCGATAAGATACTTATCGGTCAGCATAAAGGTGCTTGTCCAGCGGCGTGGCGAGGCAAGAATAAAATAATGTGTGGCATAACTTATTTTTTTAACAACAAAGGTGGCAAACAAGCATACGGCCACCTGATTGTAAGCGGTTACCGTAGCCTATAGACGCTTGCAACATCAGGGGTATCACTTCCGCGTTGCCGACCCAGTAAAACGAAAGAGGAATAAGTAGTTGGGGGTCAAAGTCTCCCCACTGCAAAAATAATGTTTCCTCGCGGCGCTTCAACTTCAATTCTTTCCGCATTTTCGGTAAATATGGTTTCCATGGATATGAGAATTGAAATATTTATTTGTATAATATTGAACTATGGTGTAGTGTACAGTGGCCAGCATATCGAGCTACCCCAATCTGTCAATTTTCTTCAATAGATTTTCAACTTTAAAACAAAGTAATAAGGTTTTGAATACAAACAAAAAGTTGGGAAAATTTGTCAGTTGGATTTGAATAGCTTGCCGTCTGTACATAGCCTACTCCCACTAATCTGAGAGGAGATCCGTGCCCAGCAGTGGGACAGTATATGGTGATGGGTGGATATTGAACAGTTCACTGTTTATAAACTGACTGGCACGCTGTCTCGCGATGGCAATAGCTATTTTTGGGGGACATTTCAATTCTCTTCGATCTAAGCCTCGCCTCGCCTTGCTGGTGGATAAGCACCTTTAGGTTGTTGTATCTGGTACTGTGTTCAACCGGAATTTAGGAAAATAAGGTCAGTAAGTCGGCGAAACAAGTAATCGTTGAAATTCGACTCGAATTCGAAAGTAATTAAAATTAGTACCTATGTCTAGCTGGCAGGCGTTGCAATACCTTTATCTTGTCTTTAACCGACTTAAAAAAAAGAGATTCTCAGTTTCACCTGTATGTATGTATGTTTGTCTGCGATTATCTCACGTTTGGCTGAACTGATTTTGATGCGGTTTTCAGAAAAGTATTTGTTATATTCTGGAGAAGGTTTTGGTATGTACAATAAATGGATGCCCCGTGACGTCATCCGCGTGGATCCATTATTAAGCGAATATTAGTTCAACTCGACCCGTTCATTTTTTTTACACACAATGCTTGAGTCGGTTTTCTTTTCCTAAAGAGTTATTTTGAAACAGATTCTTTTGCGGCTCACTCAGTGGTACGCGGGACCTATAGATTTTAACATCTTCGTACGACATGTATTATATAGGTTGAAGTAGTAAGCAGGTACCTCATTTAAAGCCACAACCTTTTTTCAGCTGTGGATTGTGGTTGGCGAAGTTGGTTGTTTTAACTCAGAGGTAAACCCGCTTAAATCTTTTAATTCCAGTACACAGGAATATGTTACATAATACGTATTCAGCATTGATAGGGCTGCCGTTCAACCAATTTTTCCAGATTTGCTTTAGTTTTGGGATATCAACATACATCACGCCCGTATTCCCCGAAGAGTTAGGCAGAGGTGAACTAATGTACGTTGCACACTTAGGTCCGGTTAGTGGCGATTGGACGAGCCAATTGCCATTAACCGGGCATAAATAAGTTTGTATTAATAGTTATTAAGAAAAAGTTTTTTTAAGAAAGAGAATTTCATAGTAAACTCTTTTATTTTTTTATTCACGATAGGCCTACGCTTGACCACTAGTTCGCCTGATGTTAAGCGACACTGTGATCTACGGTGGAGAGCGCTTGCCTAAAAGAAACCGATTCACTCGAGATTTAAAGACACACACATTATAATTATTGGGGAAGACCCACTCAGGAAGCTCATTCCACATTTCAGCGGTACGCATAATAACGCTCGACCTCGAAATCGAACCAAGGACCTACCGTATCAGTCGCGCTTAGAACCGCTATACTAACGAGACAGTTCAACTTATGACAATAATAAAAAAAAACAAAGAGTAAATGTATGGAAGTGTCAAGCTTTTAATAATTTTAATAAAGTATTCATAGATGTCGTTTCCATTTTGTAGTTTCGATTCTTTCGTCGATTCTAAGGTAAGGTATATTGCTATTTGTCGTCAGGCCCTGAGGCCCTAGTATGTCTATTCTTCATCATCTCGATTTTACTCATCGAACACGTCCTGCGTGCCCATTGGTTGCTCCGTGCTCTTCAGTCTCTTCACCAATAGGAACGTAGAACGTGATCAATGAGATAATGAAAACAATTTTACACTAGGGCTTCTGGTAGCAACCCGAAGTATAGATAATGTTGAGCTCATTAACATTTAGTATAACGCGCGGCCCGCTGGCCAACGTCCAAACCGGAGTTCAAATGCTTATATTTGTCAATTAAAATAACCACTACAGCTCGCATTTAACTGTTATTAAGGGCTCCAGTTGAGTCCAAAACTAGTTGGCCACCCAATAAAAGCTAAGCGAGCCAAGCAATTTGCAAGTGCAGGCACTGATCGTGAGATCCTGGGTTCCGGGCAGGGTAAAGTGGTTTTGAATTGTTCTGGAAAAATTTCAGCAGCACCCCGGAGTTTAGAATTGGGTTTGGTACTATTTATTCCGTCGCTTTCATTATTATTACAACACCCCGAAAATGTTAGCTTAACAAACACTACCAAAGCAAAAGGTCAAAATATTTCAACATACATGTTTACTTTATTAGTGGCGACGATCAAATATTAACGAACTGACTCGGTAATGGACATATTAATAAAGGGCTTCGTTTGAACTCTGCCAGGTCAACGAATTAGGTTAATGTTTGGCGTTCGTAATTATTCATTGTTAGTTTCTCTTTTCGGCTTATGTTTGCCTAGTACTTGCGTTTGTTGTTTGGCTTGACCTAGCGCGACCTTGTTTTGGGATTGTGATATAAAATGACCTTATGATAAACAAACATTAAAAAAGCGCGCCTGCTGGGTTCGATTCCCAAGTCAAGCAAAGTGTAATTTGGGTTCTTTCTTCTTCTTTCTCCGGGCCTTTTCCTGATGCGGCTGAATATCAGTATTTTACACGAAGCGACTGCCATCAGACCTTCGCAACCCAATTTTTGGGTAATACTGATACCCTGAGGATAAACTGGTTGTAAGGCTTTTTGGGCTTCTGATTACCACTAACGATTGTCATAGGTGTTCGTATGACAACCGGGATCGACGGCTTTACGGGTCCGACGCTCCAAAGGAGGCCCGAAGGAGTCTCGATGTTTTAAGAATGGTGACCCATCCACGTACTGACCGTGACTAGCTCAGCTTAACCTTGCAGATCGGTTGACCAGCTTAGTTATTACTTAGCTAGAAGGCAGTGGCAGCTGGAAGGCTAGACTTAGACCTGTGCCCGCCGTAAACATACCGTCGAACTGTGATTGTAAAAATAGATACCCTCTGCCTTACCCTTCGGGAATTATAGGCGTGGTATGTTATATTATTTTGTAAATATATGGAAAAAAAATATACGGTTTTCCAACGAGGCTCAGACATTTTCTGACAGAAAATTTGGATAGTGTGCGCCTAGGCTAAATCTTCCTAATTCTGCTTATCTATGTGTCCCATCCATCAGATCAGCATATAAACTTTCAGAAACAAGCAGTATATTTTCCTTTTCGACACGTCTTCTTGTGAAAGTTTGTGATAAATACGCTCGCAAAGTCGTGACGTATACTGGACTTAAACATAGTAAACTAATGTTAGTTTCGATAAATATATGAATATAACTTTGTATGTGCTTATCAATATTACTTATTATGTACGAGTATGTTACGCTCATTGAGCGAAAAAAACAACACATAACGCGTACAGTCAGATGGGGTGAATAGGGACGCAGGGGTAAATCGAGACAAAACTTTGAAAAGGATTGTCAGGTTTAATTATTATAGTTTTATGCAACAAGGTTTCCTAATGATTTATGATAATTTAAGAAAAATATTAGAATCCCTTTTTCCAACAAACTATAATAATTACATCTGAAAATACCATTCAAAGTTTGTCTTGATTCACCCCTGCATCTCTATTCACCCCGTTTGACGGTAGTGGTCAATTATATGATTATTAAAAAGTAGAAGCAGCAGCTGTTAGCTTTGTTTTAATTTAAACTGGCATCGAGTTTTTGTATTTATTAAAAAAATCCTAACAAACTAACCCAGCCAAAGTAGTGTTTTTTTATTTAGTTTTTATAATTCCTTGTATTTTGAAACTCATCTAATATAATTTCCACAACGCGTTGCGGCGTTTTCGATCTTTGAGCGTAACATAATTATATATATTTGGATATAACCTACTAAGTACTAAGAAAGGCTCGTGACTAATGAATACTACATTGATCTGTCTGTGGATGGGTAACCACTTTAACACATTGAGACCCCTCCGGACCTCCGTGCCTCGGAGAGCACATAAAGCCATCGGTTCCAGTTGTCATGCAAACACCTATGACAATCGTTAGTGGTAGTCAGAAGCCCAATAACCCTGACAACTAATCCAGTCTCGGGATATCGGTGTTGCCCAAAATTGGGTTGCGGAGGCATGATGACAGTCGCTTCGTGTAAAATACTGACATTCAGCCGCATCTGATTAGATTGGCAGCGACCCCATTATAGTTGGGAAGAGGCGAGGAGGATATATATTTATTTGACGAATGTCAGTGGAAGCACCTGGAGGCGATGCCCTTGAAAGACAATACATAATGCATGTGCGTAGTACTCGTAACTGACGTGTGTGTATGATAAGATGTATTGAATGTGGACGAGGCGAAGGAAAGATGCAAGAATCGTAGCGTGGCGTTCTTTAGTTTTTGCCTAAATCCCAATCGAAAAAGGTGTGTGAAGTGTAAGTATGTATAAATATTATATTTGATCTATCTACCGATAAAATCTGTAAAAAAGACGTATTTAATGCTGAATTCTGATCTGTTTTCAGGAGTCAAATATTTGTTCGGTTGTTATGACACGTATTTGTTTATCGTTGATTTTACGGGTATGCTAAAGTTTTTGTAACCCAACCCAGCTGTTTAGTGCCTCATTTTTTTTTCAAATTAATTAAATGGTTTCACCCTGTAAGCGTTTTATTTCTAAATCTCCTATTCTCATTGGCACTATCTCCTAATGGTCATGATTTCCTGGTGATTACCAACTCAAGTCATGTGCCAGAAAAACCGGCTGTAAAACAATCGTAAACTTAATTTCGATCGGAATTCTCCAACGTTTATTCCGGACGCGGGTTTAAATCGGACAATTGGCGTGAAGTTAATTTCAATACTAATAGAGTTTCCTTTCTCAATTTGTTATTTGATTGCCTTGAATTTAAATGGTATTTGAGAAAGTGTATTATTTTGTAAGGTTATTGATTGGCCTCTAGCTTAAAAACTAATTAAGGGTTGTGTGTGGAAAACTAGTTAAATTTGAAGTATTTTCATTATTTAACTTTATCTTCTAAAGAAATTAAACGCACCTCTCGGCTTTTCGAAATCATATGCGTATTCATAATTAATTATCACTCGCAGGAAAACATAGTGAGGAAACCTGCATGCTTTAGAAATTTTCTCGACGACGTGTGAAGTCTGCCAACCCATAGGCCAGCGTGGTGGACTATAGCCCAATCCCGCTCATTATGAGTGGAGACCCGAGCCTAGCAGTACGATTTGTTGATGAATAGGTTTTTCTATAAAATTCTCAGTACCTAGGGTAGCTCGGAGTTTGGATTTGTGCCCGGTTAATGGCAATAGTCTCGCCCACTATTACATGGGACCTAAACATACCGGCGATCTGTAGGTACACATTCAGTACCTGCACCTCTGCCAAACCCTTCCGGGAATACAGGCGTGATAGTATTTTATGGAAATGTTCCTTAAACAAATAAAAATTCAATTTTGTTCGTTGCGCACTTGAGAGAACAGCTGAACAGATTTGGCCCTATTACCTGAACCTATACTCTGGCTTAAAATGTCCGAATTTTTTGTTTGGTAAGAAATACTACTTGTAATTGGCCAGATTATTGCAAAAAATATACAACCGAGCTATCACACTCCTGAATTATATAACTCCCAAGAACCGTCGTAAAAAAACCTGTCCTATGTAAATGAGACGCATGCTGTCTCCCTACAGCAATATGGCCGACTCGCACAATCCGTAAGGTTCAAATTACTCAGTATGCAAATGAGTACAAGAACCGCCATTCCTCGGATCCCAGAGGATACCTATTAGGTATTCCGCATATTGATATCGACTTAGTATTGAGTACGGTGCTAGAGGATAGTGGTTTGTGGCCTACATGATCTCGACTAAGCTGATTATACAGGGGTAGCATGAATCTTGAAAGCTTAAAAAAATACTTGGCGTTTAACTATAGTAAGTAATGTTATAATCGAACTTAAAACAAAACGTATTATCTTTTTGTATTTTTTGGCATTTTCCATAAAAATTCGACCGCGGGCAGGATTCGAACCTGCGTCTTCTGGTTAGGTACACCAGACGCTATGACCACTAAGCCACTGACGTCACCATAAAGACGTATATTCAGAATGTGAAGGCAAAATTCGTCATGGCGGGTGGGACTCGGACATGACGATTCCAGTGCAAAATGGTGGAAATGATTTGGTTTTCAAGATACGCAGCGTCACTAATATGCTCGGTCTATCAATGTCTGTCTAGTTCTAAGATTAAAGCTTTCCTTACGCGTCGGATCTAGAGTAAAAGCATATCACTGTACAGATAAGGTTAAGAAGGTACACTAATGATGACGTCACGAGGCTGTTAATGATGCAGAGTTTTCAAGGTCACGATTGTCGCACGTAAATATTTTGGGGTCGTGGCTTAGGCCCACAGGGGTCAACGCACTTTTATTCAAAGCGATTTTTATTCAAATGTACTGGCAGGCAGAAAAATGTTTTGCTAAACGAGTTTTTTGTATGATTAGGATTTGCCATTGACCTCTGTGGTCTAATGGTTCGAGTGTCGGAATGCTGAACACGAGGTTGTGGATGCGATTCTTACAGTATACAAATAAAAAGCTGTTAAGTTGTACATGTTTAAATAAAGTATTTCTGTGTTTTTTGAAGAAATCGACCAGTTTAGTCAAAAAGTTTGGTCAAAATTATGAAAATAGTAACAATTAGCTGATTTAAAAACGATTGAAGATAATTGTCATTTCATGGTTGATTACTACGGATTAAAGTAGTAAGTAAAGTAAAGTAAGCAAGCAAATAGGAATTATAAAAAAAACATGCGTTGGTGAGAATCTCTTCAAAAACATAAAATTTCAAATTACTCGAAAATGGTTGACTTTTGCACAGAGGTCATAGGGAGTCTTTTGGTTGTAAATCTCTCCTACACCCCCTTAACGGATTTAACGGATTGCCGACATATGACCAGTAACCCTATATTTTTTTTTTTTATTTTTTTTATTTGCTTTGCATTGACTAATTAAAAATTTTACATTACATGGTATACTCGCCAAACGTAATTGTTTAACGGCGAGAAGCGCTCTTATCATTATTACATAATAAACTTACATTTATTAACAACAGCAAACAAAAATATTTTA
The DNA here is from genome assembly GCA_964056405.1 of Acronicta alni. NCBI lineage: Eukaryota > Metazoa > Arthropoda > Insecta > Lepidoptera > Noctuidae > Acronicta > Acronicta alni. Next base: position 8,663,605 of record OZ043936.1, read on the forward strand.
AATAACTATCATGGTCTAACTATTACTATTACAAGTGGTATCCAACAGAGTATTCTTCAGTTTCTTCTTTAATGTACTAATATTAATTTTAGGGGTTTGTCTTAAGACATCTAAAATGTTTACCTTTTATTCGTTTTTAATGTACAAGAATCTAAGTAGTACTTCTGCTCATCAACCGTAGTATTCCCCACAATACTAAGTTTCGTCAGAGCAACAGCATTATACCATTAACACACTTACTAAGTAGGATAACCATATTTTATTTCCTTTGCCAGACACTGTCACGTGGCCTTAAAGGATAGATTTACGTCGAAGGAGGATTTTCGGAGCACTATCTAGAAAATAGTCACAAAACGAATGACAAGATGGATCGCTGTCAAATTTTAATGTGAGCCGCTTGTTATTTTTGGATGAGAAAGATTACGTAAGTACGTCCTACTAATATTATAAAATGTGAAAGTTTGTGAGGATGGATGGATGAATGAATGATTCTTTCACGATAAAACAATCTTCGCTACTACTTATAAGTAGATCATCCGTATTGTCACGGCGAAGAACCAACAACATTTTTGTTTTCTAGATACCCACCTTTTAGTTTATAATATTTTGTAGATAATGTTAATTTGAATGTATATTCAGTACGCTCACTATAATTTAATGTTAAAATTTTTGTTTCTCAATAAGTGATTTTTTTTTGTAAATTCTTGTGAGAAATAAAGTTCTTAAACCATAATTATAAAACTATTGAACGGATTTTCATGAAAATTTACAGTAATATTATTTATACATCAGAATAACATATAGGCTATAATCTTTTTGTATTTTTTTGGTATATTCCTTGCTAAGATTTAAAGCTAAAATATAGGCTATAATTTATAACGATTTTGAGTTAATTAGCCAAATTACAACGATAGTTAAAAGTAACTTTTCCACGCGGACGAAGTCACGGGCAGAAGCTAGTATGATATAAAATTGTGGGTGAAAATTGAAGACGGTTTATTCAACTGGTTTGTGTTGATAGTAAGCTAAGTTCATCCGAGTTGGTACGCATTGCCAATTACTATGCCGCTAAGCACTCATGTGTTAAAATTATCGTATTCCGATTTGAAAGGAAATTATTGGGTACAGAGCTGGATTAACCTTAAGGCAAAGTAGGCAAGACTTAGGGGGCAACAAGAAAATAACTTTTGTTTTGTAGAAAGGTAGCAAACGAGAGGTCTACCTCGAAAGTTTAAGAGAGGTAGAGCATAGTGGGAGTAATTCCACTCAAATTGGAGCTGCCCGATTGGGGAAGTACGTCCGCCTTGCAGAAAATCGAAGTGAATCAACACTGCTTTGAGCTGTGTTGTGTTCCTTATGGTGAGCAAGGTTGCCAGTGCTCCGCGATGAAACGTTGTGTTGGCATTGGGGGGCTTTGACCCTTACACTGCCAACCCAACTATTCCTCTTTCGTTTTACAGGGTCTATAAGCTACGGTAACCGCTTATCATCAGGTGGGCCGTATGCATGTTTGCCAACCTTAGTGGTATAAAAAAAAACGTTTGTTTGGTAGAAAGGTAGAAAACGAAAGGTCTACTTCAAAAGTTGTGTTACTTCTAGACCATCGCTTAATCTGGCCTCGACTAGAGATATGAAGCCTAGCATTGTTTGCTGCAATAATGCTTGAAATTTACGATGATTCTTACCAGGTTGGACTTGGGATGAATATGAATTAGACGGATGATAACGTTGTTGAGGATAAACAATCTCTGTCATGGTCGTGGCGAATTTCGTAGATCATATGCCTATGATAAAGTGTAAAATCTTTTAATAATTTACCATCAAACTTAGACATAGACTTTTTTTAACATAAATATCATATCATTGTATAACTTCTTTTCTTTCCTACGCATTTGTTATAGGTGCTAATTGCTTATATAAATGTGGAAGCTTGTCATTAGCAACTGCCATTGATAATATTCTGTATCCATATTTGTTATTAGTCTGTAAGCTTTCTGTAAAATAAAAAATAAATAAAAACCGCACTTGCCTACACTTGCCCTATATATATATAGTCATACCTGACTATAGGGCAAGTGTAGGCAAGTGCGGTTTTTAGTCGGAACGAGTCAGACATACTACCCTGGCACCTCCCCGGGTAGCGGAGGATCCAGGATTTTCCGTACCATAAAAAAAAAACAATCTAGTGTCAAAAAGATAATGCGCTGTGGTGCTGGCGAATTTCTTTATACTGAAGGGCTCGTGGCTACGTAATAACTAAGCTGATCAACCGATCTGCAAGGTTAAGCTGCGCTAGCCGCGGTCAGTCTGTGGATGGGTGACCATTATTAACATATCGAGACCCCTCCGTGCCTCTAAGAGCACGTAAATTCGTAGGTCCCGGTTGTCATACGAATACCTATGACAATCGTCAATCATTTCCTAACTGACGACCTCTGAGAAGAAACGCCGAAACAAACTCAGAGAATCATAGTCTCTTTTAAAGTTCAGACATAGTGTAGAGATACATAAGTACATAAGTACATAAATACATAAGTACATAAGTACATAAGTACATAAGTACATAAGTACATAAGTACATAAGTACATAAGTACATAAGTACATAAGTACATAAGTACATAAGTACATAAGTACATAAGTACATAAGTACATAAGTACATAAGTACATAAGTACATAAGTACATAAGTACATAAGTACATAAGTACATAAGTACATAAGTACATAAGTACATAAGTACATAAGTACATAAGTACATAAGTACATAAGTACATAAGTACATAAGTACATAAGTACATAAGTACATAAGTACATAAGTACATAAGTACATAAGTACATAAGTACATAAGTACATAAGTACATAAGTACATAAGTACATAAGTACATAAGTACATAAGTACATAAGTACATAAGTACATAAGTACATAAGTACATAAGTACATAAGTACATAAGTACATAAGTACATAAGTACATAAGTACATAAGTACATAAGTACATAAGTACATAAGTACATAAGTACATAAGTACATAAGTACATAAGTACATAAGTACATAAGTACATAAGTACATAAGTACATAAGTACATAAGTACATAAGTACATAAGTACATAAGTACATAAGTACATAAGTACATAAGTACATAAGTACATAAGTACATAAGTACATAAGTACATAAGTACATAAGTACATAAGTACATAAGTACATAAGTACATAAGTACATAAGTACATAAGTACATAAGTACATAAGTACATAAGTACATAAGTACATAAGTACATAAGTACATAAGTACATAAGTACATAAGTACATAAGTACATAAGTACATAAGTACATAAGTACATAAGTACATAAGTACATAAGTACATAAGTACATAAGTACATAAGTACATAAGTACATAAGTACATAAGTACATAAGTACATAAGTACATAAGTACATAAGTACATAAGTACATAAGTACATAAGTACATAAGTACATAAGTACATAAGTACATAAGTACATAAGTACATAAGTACATAAGTACATAAGTACATAAGTACATAAGTACATAAGTACATAAGTACATAAGTACATAAGTACATAAGTACATAAGTACATAAGTACATAAGTACATAAGTACATAAGTTCTACAACCCGTCGCACGACGATACCAGATCAGAGGAACATTTGCGTAGGTCACATAATAAAAGGCTTAAAGCCACCAGACTGTTCAAAGCTGAGTATGTAAATTTAGCCTAAAAAGTACTCATATTTACATTTTATTGAGTTAAATAATAAGAAAAAATATAATCACAGTAACGATTTCAGTAATATCTGTCAAATTAATAAAAATCATTGTTATATTATCAGACTTACATGAAAGCAATGCAATGAGATGATGAGATATGTTACGTTTATCACAGTTACAATATATTTGTTTACATTGCGCATTATGATTACGCGCAGAACGTGCGAAAATACTCTCAACTGCTTAGCAACAGAATCTCAAACACAACTCGTTAAATTTAACGAAACAATAACAGAACATCAGTTAAATGTATGTATATACGGCGTATGCCAGTTTAATTGTACGCTGTAATGAATGGAAATTAGAAATACCTGCATGTAACATGCCATTACTCATATTTAGGGTTGGCAGGTAGATGCATTATTAATAATTAATTTATCACTCGCTTATCGGTAAAGGAAAACATCGTGAGGAAATCTGCATGCTTTAGAGATTTTTCTCGACGATGTTTTAAGTCTACCAACTTGCACTAGGCCAGCGTAGTGGATTGTAGGCTAATCCCTCTCAATCTGAGGTAGGCCCGTGCCCAGCAGTGGGACAGTTTATGGGCTAATGATAAGGTAGATGCAAGAATATGCTTATTATAACTGCATATTAGACATTGAAATAATACTACTTTTTACGGATTTTATCGCGTTTTAAGTATAGATATTACAAATCCCGATGTTTAGGTCTCTTTACAGCGTCCATGGTCACGAGTAGATGGTAGAAGGGTTAGGTAGAAATGCTCTCATGTGCCTACACCCATTTCGCCATGACAAAATATTTTTTTTATAAGTACCTCTTAGGTGGCAAACACGCATACGGCTGGCCTGATGGTAAGAAGTTACCGTAGCCTATGGACGCTTGCCATAGGTATCGCCAAGGGTATTACTCTAGCATTCTCTTTTTATGCCTACATAATAACGTATTTGAGATTAACAAAAAAGCATAAAAAAAAACATGATTCGGCGTTTTTCAAACTGTTGTCAGCCCTAATGTTCGGTATGGTGTGCGAAAATTAATAACATCGGAAGCGCCATGCGCCGTGTTCCACCTTTGTTATGTTCATCATTAATGGAGTTAATGGCAATTTCCACGCTTCACCATCAGTGGATAACGTGGTCCATTGAAGAATTAAAGCTTCGTAATTTTATGGTATGAGGTATAGACAAGTTTACTTTTGCTCGACTTTTTGAGACAAAATGTAAGCCTACTATATCCATCCTCATGATCATATCGGTATTACCCAAAGAAATTGGGTTGCGGAAGTCTGATGGCAGTCGCTTCGTGTAAAATACTGATATTCAGCGACATGGTTAGACTAGAAACCGACCCCAACATAGTAATCTTATCAATTTTGTTTTTCTCTTTATTAAAAAACTTTTATTACATCCCATTCAGAATAAATTTTCAATATTTAGTCTCTTCTATAGAAACCAAAAGCAGCTTCCATACTAATTTATCCTTCAGTAAGATTATGTTATGGCACCCATAAAAACAGCAAGCCACACCATAAAACTCCCCGCCTACCAAGACAACATGAACGAAGAAGCGAAAGTAAACCGTGGTGGATAAGGATTTATCCGCGTACGTGTTCCGCCTACGACGGATTTACAGAAAACCTCTTACGGCCGCATGTCAGCCTAGTAGCTGGAAAAACTATTTTATTCGACGTAGGATGAAAATATATTCCTTTCTTTTTATATTTATGATCTTCGCGTGTCTGGAACGATAGAAGACTAATAATTGATACTTTATTATTTATTAAAAGAGGTTTTATTGTTTTTGTTTATGATTTTGACTTGCACGAACGTCGACAACCCAAGCTTTAGTACGATTTAGTTCTATTTGATTTGCAATTCATAAATTGAAGCGGCGAAGTTAGAGGACCAACTAACTATACTATTTGCATTATATCGCCATGGCGATAAATTTGCATCACATTGCTCCTTTGAAATCATGTATTGTACATAACTCTCGAAATCAAGATATCAGGCTTTTTGAAATCATATAATGGGCACTAACTTAGTACTCGTAGCTATTACGCTACATTTCCATACCTGAGTTGATTTTTCAACGGGTTTTTCAATGTAGTAGACTGAACCCATTCTAAGAGGAGCAGTAGCATAAAACTACAAGCCCAAAACAGATCAAATCAAAAATTACAAAAAAATAACTTCTTTATAAAGCAACAGCGTACAAACGTTTTGATACGTACTTTTACGGACACAGTTACAGTACAGTCAAACGGATGCAGGGGTGAATCGAAACAAAAATTTGAAAGGGATATTCAGGCTTAATTAACATAACAAACTATAACAATTAAAGTTGAAAATCCCTTTCAAAGTTTCGTCTCAATTCAAACCCTGCGCCCACTGACGGTACGACAACTAATATTATGTTATAAAATCACAACGATACAAATTGAAACTACTCGACAGAACGCTTGACAATAACATTGACACTATTTCTTTCCTATTTTGGTCTGGAGTCTCGGCTACGAGGGTGTGGTCTGAGTATTAGCGGACTACCTGACTTATTTATTTTTTTATTGCCTTGCTCAATCTTTACAAACGGAGCACATCCTCCGTTTGTTATGATTAAAATACGTCGTAAATGTCGTATAAATTTGTATTTTGTTAATAAGTAAGTAGTAACATTTTACGTCCCACTGCACTGCTGAGAAAATGTCTCCTCTATTTCCTTCAACTCTTTGCTTTGTGCAAGTTCTGGCCATGCCGGAGCCGCAAACACATTTAGTTCTTCGCGCCACTGTTACGGCCTGTGAAAACTGTGTCACCAATATCCATCATCAGACGTCCAATGGGTGACAATGTTTGCCTATCTACCTTCTGATGCATCTATTTACCTTCTGATACATTCTAGTGACAAGGCCTGCCCTGGTTCCACCTAAGATCTGCTGTTTTTTTAAGTAACGTAATGTAGGCATTCTGATAGTGATTATACTGCGATACCTACTTATTTAAAAACGTAGTATCGGCTTGATTATACCTAACCTCATCGTGAACCTTATCGTATCTCTTACTCGCTATGTTAATCCTAAAAATTAATTCTTTAAAAATTTTAATCGCTTTCACTGGAACCTCTCCAGTACACGCCACGTCTACGTAATTGGGAATAGTCCGACTAAAACCAATTAGAACTAACCATTTATTGATAGTGTCTTGTTTTTTTATTCTGTTAGCGCAAGGGAATGGGACGATCACGGGTCATTGGTGAAGGATTAAGTGAGCTAAGCGTGAGCTGTTCTATTTTTAAATGGTTTTACTTTTAAGCAGAAGAGCGGGTTGTTCTATTTTCACGGTTTTAATTCCACAGCAAAAAGTATGCAAGGAACATGTATGTTGTTTATGTAATGTAAAGAATCATCTAAACGGGCAAGGCAACGAATTAAAACACCAAAAAGTTTCTTTTCCCACACAATAATGTTAACACGACGGTCGAATATATACAAGTTAATGTTTCGGTTACAAATTAAATAAGTACCTCGTTCATCATTAACGAACATCGGTTTTATCGTTAAATTGGCGCCTGCCAGAAATTTCATTAAGTACCTACCTACATTGTATGCCAAGCGTGGACTTGGCAGCTCATTGCAAAAGAGATTTAGTCGCTTTACCATTTCTAAAGCCCTTAGTAACGTTTGTTAATTGTATTTCCAAACAATTAATAGTGTTGGCTAAAAGAAAACTTAGTATGGATGGTTTGTTTGAATGGAGAATAATGGCTATTATAAAAGAAGCTTTAATATTTTGATAATTATGATTTGGAAGTACATTAACGTTGGCTAGTATTGAATAAGTCGGAACAGATAACGGATTTAAGAAATCGTCATTTTTCAATAATCCTTTTTGGAACATGTCCATTTCGGAAATTAAGAATTATATTCTCAACAAATAACTAATTAAAAACTCCTTTTACGGTTCAAATAAAATGTGTTAATAATAATTATTATTGTAGTTTCCAACCCTAGAACTATACGGCATTTAGGGTTGTCAAATGCTGCTGATATCGGCTGTCGCAAGGCTTAATAAATTTTCACAGTGAAAGTGATGATTGGAGCTATAAAACAGTTTTAATAAATCATATCATAATTTTAAGTGTTAGTTATAACAGCACTGATATATATTATATGTACATACAAATTAAGGGACAGAAGCATAATCATTACATGTACAGCTACTACACATTGTTTATTATATAATTGTAGTAATTCTGTAGTGTTAAGAGGCATATAGAATTCTTATATCAATATGAACGGATATCTCATTTTAGCCAACCCTAACGAACGTCCAGGGTTGCCAAGAATTCATTACGTGCTCATTATGAGCGGGGAACTTGCCAGCGCACTACAATGGTGCAATAGCCCAGAACGCGAAAAGAACGATCCAAAGAAATACTTCAACGAAAACGTTTTTCAAAGAAACTCCTGCTTTCTTTGGAAATGGAATTGGTTTTCTTTGATTCATTGGTTTTTGTTACATTTTAAAAATAACTCTCTTATATTCTGTATACCTAATAAAAAAGCAGTGATAGCCTAGTGGTATGACCATTGGACTGGCAAGTCAAAAGTCTCGAGTTCGAATCCAAGGCGGCACCTCTGACTAGTCGAAATCAACTGCGTATTTAGAATTAATTATCACTCAATTCAACGGTGAAGGAAAACATCGTGACAAAACCTGCATGCCTTTTTTTCTCGAAGTCTTATGAAGTCTGCCAACCCGCATTAGACCTGGGGACGTGGCGTGGTGGCCCTTTCACCTTGAGAGGAGACCCGTGCGAAGCAATGGCACAATATATGGGTTGATGATTCTGTATAATTAGCTCATGGAGGCCGAAGGTCTGTTTGCACCCTCCAGCGCTCGGTACATCAACTACGGATCGAGAGAGAGGTGTACAATTCTCTATACCCTGTTGCCTCCCCAGATGGCGGATGATCCATGAGGACTTTTCGTACTATAAAAAAGCAGTAGAATGTTTCACAATGGGATGGTACCACCCCAAATGAGCTCAAAGCAATTCCTAAAGAGAGTACCTAATAAATTAGCATAATAAAATCTCAATTATCCAGATCAAATAAAACGGGGACATTCTGTTTAATCGAAACTACGGATAATCGATTTCTAAGTCAAATCAAATAATATTTAAATTTTAGATTTCCGACATAAACTGTCGTCTTAAAAAAAAAAGTCCATCAGTTTTTGTTTTTAAAAAGCGTTGCCCCACTAAGATTTTCTACTGTATCGTTTACAAACACAAACTTATACAAACACCCAGACCCAGAACAACTACCTGTATGTCATACAAATTATTTATTTGTTTATTGTTTTTTTTATTATTGAGCTATTTTTACGCTTATATGTGTTTTTTTTAACTTAGTAACACTCATGGGCTTTCTTCTTTTTTTGTATATTGTTTCTACCAGTGGAGACTTTTAATAGCATAAAACTTAAATACTGTTTTTTAGTTAATTAGCTGATAGTCTTCCTAAAAGTTATAAATAAAATATTTGTTCCGTGCGGGGATCGAACCCACAACTCGTGGCACTAAATACGAATGCTCAGCCGATGTGCCAAACGTGTCGTTAGTTTAACGCTCTGAAAGAAAATGAAATAATAACAAACACTATAATCGCGGGAATAAACTTGTCATAGAATATCTCGTTGCGCGGTCAAAACATTTTTAATAAATCAGGATAATCGGATGTTCGGATAATCGATATTCGGATAATCGATATTCGGACAATCGATATTCGGATAATCGGGATTTTACTGTAATGAATCCTTGGAACCTACATAAAAGGCTTCTAGGATTAAACTTAAATTCAAATTCTTAGGACGCAATTAGTACGTTAATTTTCAAAGAATCCACTACAAAAATCCAATACGAACATGACCGGGATTACATTTTTTAATTAAGTGAATTTCCTCTGGCTTTGGATTTAAGTAAGCTGCAATCGTGCAGATTGCGAACATTAATTAATATTCTTCGATAAGCCAACGAAATACTGCCCAAGAAAACTAAGTAATATTATATATAGTATATTATTCTGTATTTTCCTAAATAATTTGTTATTTTATTTATGTTTTGTACTTTCCTAATTTTATTGACTAGAACATGTCTTTTTTTAACCCAACATTTTACTGATAAAGATTTCCATTAACAGCATTACGGTATTAAGTTGGCTTATGTAATATCACTGAGCATTAAAGAATATATATATATATATATATTTATATACATATAGTTTAAGTAGGTATCAGCGGTATAGTCGTAAATAAAGCACAAATGCAGATCAACACGTTGGATATTATTATTTACAGTTAATTTCATCGTATAATTCCCAAATATACCCTAAACCCAAAAATAAATAACCCGAAACCAAACTACGATCAGAATCACCCACTAAAAAATCCTACTCTCGATGCGTAAAATATAGGAGATTCTCCTCCGCAATTTTTTCCTGAAACCGGAGCGATCAAAATACAGTTATTTGAGGGTTAGAAAAAAGTATCGCTAAATAACAGACTGGTATTACGAACCGGGGATTTATACGAAAAGGGTTTTTGCTGAAAGGGATTTTAGTAGTAGATACGGTAATTTATTGGTTGGCGAATTACTTTATAGGGATTCGTGTACACGTTTGGTGTAGCAACTAAAGTAGCCACGTTAGTGACGCACGAATTTCCAAAAAAAAATTCGAAGGAACATAAATTGAAATTGCAAACATTCGATTGTCAATTAATTGGTCTCCATGATAAGTCATTCGAATGAAAATCGACATTCGAATGACTTTTCATGGAGACGAATGAATGAAATGAAAGTGCTTTCCAATTTTTTAATTATAAAAACATCTGCACTATGCTTGAATTAAGTAGGTACTGTAGGAATATTTATTATTAAATCGAATATACAAACGGCAGCGATATGGAATGCAACGTAAAATATTTGATTCATTCATCCATTGCAGTGCGGCAGAATTACTAAATTACTAATCAGTAAAACGCGTGCTGACCGCTTAATAACAATCGACCAATATTCGATTAATTCTTATTCGATAGAACCGAACATTCACAAACAATGATTCGATTAATTTTAGTAATAATCGCCCACCGCTAAGTCACTTCGCCACTACCCATTGTGTACCGCGGTTTCGACTCCCACCCAAGATAGATTGTGTTATCCGCAGATATTTGTTTCGAATGCGTACTTTGTGTCTGTTCATTGTGTGTTTCTAGAGTTCCCCGCGACAAATGGCTTTGTTTCCTAGGGCGGGAACTAATTATTTTTATATAATGATGATTTAACTTTAGTTCAACATTATCTTCAGCTGAAAATAATTACTCTACAAAGGCCGAGGAGTAAACATCTGCATCAAGACCAAATTTATCTTGAGGGTGGAATGGTCGGAGTCTCTGGGATGTGGATATTAATTCCTTTGTGGTGAGAGTGCCGGCTGAACATCTGTCGACCTTCTTGGAAGAGGAATTTTGGCCAAATGGCATAGGTTTTCAGCGTGACAGAGAAGGCTGGCAGTAAAGAAAGGAGTCTTATACCCAGTGATAATACAAGCTGAGAATGATGATGATCATTAAGACTCAAAGGAGAATGGCAGGCTTGTATGGGGCTTTCGTACCGGTAATAAAATTTCGTGTTTTGTGATATTTTTTGTTTTAATTGGTAGTTAATATGATAGACGAGCCCATTTTAAATTCTTAGATTTTTAGAACTTGGGACGTAAAAGTTATAACCAGTTTTATTTTTTAAGGTTATGTACTAGTGTCCCAATATAGATTGTTAATAGGTACATAAACATTGCTTTTGTGATACAAGTAAATGTTCTAAATTGCTTGTTGCTGTCTTTGTAGTGTTTTACTTACCATTAAGTAGGTAGATTGAGATGGAGGATCGTATCTACTCAGTGCATTAGGAGATACCTATTTCCAGCAGTGGACTTTGTAGAGCACAGGTTGATAATGAAGAAGTCTGGAACATCGTCGCAAAGGGTTGTTAGCTTATCGGTTTTTATCGGATACATTTCGGAGAATGTCCATCAAATCTCCATGATCTTATTCCCGATCTTAATTAATGTTATTTCTAGTTCTAAATAATTAATTAACATTTCGATATATATATCATCTTATAGCAACTTCTAAAAACATAACTGCGTTTAGTTTACGATTTTGTTACGTTTATTTATTAAAATATTTCTATTGATATTATTAATTAATCCGAAGTTCTAAAAATAATATACTTACATGAAAATAAATGGCTTAGTTGCCCTAATAAGTGGTACAAATTCTATAACAGAACAACAAAAAAAGTATGCGGTACGAAATCTGCCGTTCGCCTTTAGTTGTGTTTTTAGGTGACTTCGACAATGTTTTCGACTCTAATTCGACTGACTTCGACAATGTTTTCGACTCTAATTCGACTGACTTCGACAATGTTTTCGACTCTAATTCGACTATATTTATTTATTATGCAAAATCCGAGGCGATCGTGAACCGATATCGATGTTTCTTTTTTATCTGACGACACGTTTGGTGCAGCGGCTGAGCGATCGCCTTCTGCGCCACGGGTTGTGGGTTCGATCCCGACACGGAACAAATATTTAAATGACCTACAGGTAGTTGTTCCGGGTATGTGAAAATTTGTGTTTGTAAACGCACCCACGATACAGGAAGAAATCCTAGTGTGGACAATATCAAAAAAAACCGACAGAAGACTTAGTTGGTTCCATAAAAATTTAGTTTTTGTCTGGACATTCGGTTCAAAAGATACACCAGAAGTCGGTTTCCTTCTTGTCTTAAAAAGTTATTCTGGAAGAAGTTGTGATCAAAATCGAAATACACGCTAAATTCAAACATATTTCTGCCATAAACCAAAATAAAACTCACTAAACCAAAGTTAGAACGGAAAAATATTGCGAAATAAAAAGCGCGCGAACTCCAACAGACGCGGTACGGTGCCAATATACTTTTAATTGGTGTAGGCAAACGCGAATGTATTGCCATATGAAAAATGATTTAATTTTAAAGTGTAAAAGAGTTCTATTAACGGTTCGTTGAATTTCGATGGACTTAATCATTTTAAATTTTGATTTGAATTTTATGTTGGAATGGAATCCATTTTTTTTTAAATTTCATGTGAAGGCAAAAAATGCAATTCTTAAAGAAGACTGTCTCATCATTGGTGCCTGCTGATCCTGCACCTACTTTGCAGGATAAGTAAGTACTAAGTAGTAGCTCGGAATTTGGATATTTGCCCGGTTAATGGCAATAGTTTCGCCCCTATTACCTAACTTCGACCTAAACAAACCGACGAACTGTAGATTTCCATAAAATCACTTCGAAGATTTTAAAAATAGATTATATTAGAGTAGAGCTTTTATCGTATAATTTTATTTTAGACTAGCTGTTGCCCGCGGTTTCGGCTGTATTGCAAAAGGCTTTTTGAGATAAAGAGTATGTCTTTCTCCAAATTCTAATCTGTGTACCAGATTTCATCAAAATAAAAAAATACTGATATAATTATTTAGAAAAGGAAAAATTGGACCGCGGGCAGGATTCGAACCTGCGTCTTCTGGTTAGGTACACCAGACGCTATGACCACTAAGCCACCGCGACTCCTACCCGTCATGTCGAATTTTTCCTTCCCATACTGAATTTACGTCTTTATGGTGACGTCAGTAACACCTATTGAAATGCAAGTTTTTGCTTTTCAACCGACACAACTTACTTTACAGTTAGTTAAATGTCGAACGATGCCACCTTACCTTGTAACTATCTTTTTGTATATTTTTGGCATTTTCCATGATAAGATTTTAAAGTTATTTAGAAAAGGAAAAATTGGACCGCGGGCAGGATTCGAACCTGCGTCTTCTGGTTAGGTACACCAGACGCTATGACCACTAAGCCACCGCGACTCCTACCCGTCATGTCGAATTTTTCCTTCCCATACTGAATTTACGTCTTTATGGTGACGTCAGTAACACCTATTGAAATGCAAGTTTTTGCTTTTCAACCGACACAACTTACTTTACAGTTAGTTAAATGTCGAACGATGCCACCTTACCTTGTAACTATCTTTTTGTATATTTTTGCCATTTTCCATGCTAAGATTTTAAAGTTATTTAGAAAAGGAAAAATTGGACCGAGGGCAGGATTCGTACCTGCGTCTTCTGGTTAGGTACACCAGACGCTATGACCACTAAGCCACCGCGACTCCTACCCGTCATGTCGAATTTTTCCTTCCCATACTGAATTTACGTCTTTATGGTGACGTCAGTAACACTTATTGAAATGCAAGTTTTTGCTTTTCAACCGACACAACTTACTTTACAGTTAGTTAAATGTCGAACGATGCCACCTTACCTTGTAACTATCTTTTTGTATATTTTTGGCATTTTCCATGCTAAGATTTTAAAGTTATTTAGAAAAGGAAAAATTGGACCGCGGGCAGGATTCGAACCTGCGTCTTCTGGTTAGGTACACCAGACGCTATGACCACTAAGCCATATCATATATATATCATAGCGTCTGGTGTACCTAACCAGAAGACGCAGGTTCGAATCCTGCCCGCGGTCCAATTTTTCCTTTTCTAAATAACTTTAAAATCTTAGCATGGAAAATGCCAAAAATATACAAAAAAAAAACTGATATAATTATTAAAAAAGAGGGGTTGGTGGTAGAAGGATGAAAATTTAAGTATTGTTTTATACCAAGTCAGAAAAAAAAAATGACCAAAAATTAAAAATAAAATTGGGGTGGACCACAAAGCACGTTCTAGTCCCAAACTAAGCAGAGCTTGTACTATGGGTACTAAACAATGGATAATATAAGAAACCCTGAAAAACACAAAATACTTATATTCCTCACATAATATATGAGTCCTTTGTGAATCGTCCTCGTGGTTAACAGTCCTACAGTCCTGGAACCACTACACCACAGACATTGTCAAACTGCTAACAATGTACCTAAACGTTAGCCAGAAGCTGAATAACATACATAGTTAAATGAAAGCTTAGGAATGCTTATCGAGTATGTAATTAATGTAAGGAGCAATTAGTCTTAACCTTTAATTAAGGGAATATCAATGAACTGTCAAATGCAACTATGTAACAGTAACAGCAAATCTTTGTATATTATGTTCACAATCACTAATATGATTCATTAAAATTACTTAGTAAGGCGCGTCCCCGTGCAAAACGCAGCGCTTGCCGTTTTTTGTGCAGTTTTTAGGAGCTATCTACTCTTTATCCCAAAGAAATACCAACTAATAAAAAATACATTAAATTTCTACATAATCTTGACTCCAAAATAGTAGAATTATTTTTTTGTTTGAGTAGTAAAATGATTAATTAATCTCCTCACAACAAAAAAAAAATTATTATTGATAACAGGCATCTTCTCGTAAAGTAACTAATATTTTGATTTGTTACTTATGCTAATGGACAAACAAATCAACAATGAACCTAGATTTTTTTAGAAAAATCTAGGTATTGTACACCTACAGTTCAGTGGTATCATTAGGTACCATTGTAATAGGCGGGCAGCCTACTACCATTAACTGGGCAACAAAGCTCCAAGCTGCCACTGAAGAGACCACAGAATTACCTGAAAAATCCTACTACTATTTGGCCGACCTGTATATTTTTTTTTTTTAATATTTTTGGGACATTTTACACAACACCATCTAGTCCCAAACTAAGCAGAGCTTGTACTATGGGTACTAGACAATGGATATAATACATATATACTTTTTTTTTTGTAAATACATACTTATAATACATAGGAATTACCCAGACAAACACAAATACCTACTCATGTTTTATCCACACAAATATTTGCGTCCTGTGGGAATCGAACCCACGACCCCATGATCAGCAGTCCGGCACTCGAACCGCAAGACCACAGAGGTCGTCATATTGGATCCAGGACTTCTGGCGTAGAAGTCATATACATAATTCTTTATTTAAAATTTCATATTCAAAATTGGAATCGTGCCCAATAAATAGCTAGAGATGGAATAACATGGTACAATTTAAATTTTGAATTCAGAACTGCATTACAACTAGCAGAAACTAGTTGACAGGTTAATCTAACTTAAAATAACAGACGTGTTGCAGTGTTTCCGTAGTAATATGAAGGTAATATTACTGTATAAGATAATATAATACACTAGGTGACCCGGCAGACGTTGTCCTGCTAACCAATTGCAGCGCCACCTACTGGGTTCAATCATAAATTAAACCACTCACGCAAAACAAAATAAATTTATTTATTTTCGGTGAATTTTCGGTGTCGATACGAAGAATCATAACTTGAAAATATTATTGCAGGTATTTTTTACACTGATGTGCACAATCCAACCGCGCTGGTCAGAGAACAGACAAGACATTTTTCTTTACCGCGCTGATCAATAATATATTTGCAACGCCTGAAAAAGGTGCTAAGCTGTACACAACATTATATTTAAGAACCTTACTAACCTTATTACTCAAATAAATAGTTTGAGTTTGAGACATTTTTCTTTACCGTGCTGGCCAGAATACGGACAAGACATTTTTCTTTGCCATACGGACAAGTGAAAACATCTTTAACATTAATCAAAATAGATAAGGAGTGTCTCACACATATTGATGACACTGTTTTATGTTTTTGTTCTAATAAATAATTATTTTTATTATTCCCTTTATTTATGCTAAATAACACATATTTTATTTATTTTAAATCCTTTACCAATATCTATAAAAAAACATAATTATGAAAAATTTAAAAATATGAAAACACTGGCATCGGTAGCAGGGCTTTTTTTCTTTTAATTATTGTACTGATAGTAAATAACCTCCATACCTCCATATCATGGTCCCACACTATCAAAAAAAAAAGTCCCCAATGTCATTTAATTTTTTTTTTTTAATGATTATAATTTCTATACCTCTGAGGACAACACAATCATATATCTATTATTGAATAGGTAATAGGACCTACTACCCTAAGTTTCTTTTTAGACCAGTCGGTCTGGGACAGCCTGTATATATATATACTATGGTCTGAGGATAATGATGTTATGACTACTAAAAAAATGTCATCAATTTTGACCTTATAGACTGATCCAAAGTGGCTAAGCTGGTCCTAAATAAAAGTCCCAAACTTAAGCTTAACACACGTCACAGAACTCATTTAGCCCCTTAGCCATATTGCCCCCTATTTTCCATTTACATAAAACTAAAAGGTACCATACCTCGTCATCGAACGCGTCGGGGTCGGCCATCTTGTTACGACACAAGCACTACGTCACTAGGCTGCAAGCTGCGCACGCGCACTCAAGTCACACGTCACTTAGGATCATTGTATTCACACGGCACTAAGGTTCCTGAAACAAAGAAATATCAAATTAAGGTATCGGCTACACTGATATAATTAATTATTTGAAATACTTTCTGTGATTCTGGAATAATTTCTTTGATTTTATATATTCGACCTTTACGTACATCATCGACCCATATACTTTCCCACTGCTGGGCACGGGTCTCCTCTCAGATTGCGAGGGATTAGGCTATAGTCCACCACGGTGGCCTAGTGCGGGTTGGCAGACTTCACACCGTCGAGAAAAATCTCTAAGGCATGCAAGTTTCTTCACCATGTTTTCCTTCACGACGAAACTACGAAACTCGACGAAAACGAGTTATAAACTAATTATTAATACGCCCATGAATACGAAAAGTCAGACAGTTGAAAATATTTAAAAAAAGAAGTGGGTTAGAGTACGTTAAATAAACGTACTCGAATCCAAAATAGTGGTTTTTGGAAATTCTACTATTCTATTTTCTGTTAGGGGTTGGCGCAAAACTAATGAATACATTTTATCTCAATTACTTGAATAGAATCTTCCTTGAACAGAGAGAAAGCTTGACCTCTCTGTTGTATGCAGATCAATAGAAAAAATAAATCATTACTGTTGGTTTTTTCTAATTTAATGAAAGCAAAACCACGGTCAAAAGCTAGTTAAAGATAAAATTTCGAAATACATTAAAATAACAAATAAACAATATATTTGGAAATCCATCGTTTATCAACCATTATTCCGTAAAAATATTTCTTTGATATAAAAAGTACCTACTCCTTACAAACATTCCAAAGGAACAGGTATCTCTTTGACACAAAAACTCAAGGCCCAGAAACTCTACTAACTATACCCTTTATTTAAAAAAAGTATATAAAAAAAATATATATTATTTTCTTTCATTTTACTTCAAACTACGGAACAACTTTGTCATTTGAGTATTTCTCAACATTTCTTTGTGTAAAAAATATTTATTGGTCTACAGATAAATTTCTTCGCTTGATTAAGTAAGTAGGTATATATATTTGTGACTTTAATAAATACTAAGAATTATATACATAAATGATCTTTTCAATGAAGATGTTAAAAACAAACCAAGTAGGTTAGAGTACTTATACATAATTAAAATGTCCACAAAGCCGAAAATGTTATTTTTAGAATTCTTGTCTAAAACTATTGAATTGATTTTAATTTTCCACTCACTGTTGAAATACACATGCTTCAACTTAAAAACTGGGGTACATCTTATCTCATTTTTTTTTTTTATAGAAGATTTGAGTGCGTTTGACCGCACCTCACCTGATGGTAAGTGACGATGCTGCCGAGGATGTAGCACGCAAACTCAAATAGTGCCTGTTCACTCTCACCTTGAAGGTGAGAGTGAACAGGCACTAGGCACACGGCAGAGAATTCCACTCCTTGGCCGTTCGCATGATAAATGATGAAGCAAAACGCTTCGTGCGTATAGGTGGAATATCAACTACAAAGGGGTGGAATCCCTCCCTGCGTCTGGTCGTCCGATGATGGAATGGAGAGGGAGGAATGACGTTGTGCAGTTCCTGGGCACACTCACCGAAATGAATCCTATAAAACACAGATAAACAGGCGACTTTGCGGCGATGCTCAATAAAAAAAATAGTTAAAAAGAACCAAAAATATAGCTTGACCTCTCTGATACAACACAGCTCAGAAATACAACACTCTCACTATGCCCTAACTCTCTTAAAATCCCAGATTTTCGCCACAGCCATGACATGTGATGTTACGAACGCATCGGTAACAAATTATCAACAATTCAATTCAATTCAAGTCGCAAGTGAATAGGTATCTTCTAGGTAAGCGTGCTACATGTTAGACCACATCGTCACTTACCATCAGGTGAGATTGTGGTCAAAGGCTAAAATATCTCTTATAAAAAAAATGCAAATTAGCGAACGATTGTGGAATGCAATAAAAATATTGAGTATTGAGAACGTTTCCATAAGAGGTTGCCATAGACAAACCCCTTACATACATAAATTCTTTTTACCAGTGATCCAACTTTTTAACTTTTTTATGAATTTAACGATCATAATCATACAAAAACTCAACCATTTCCTTTCTGTCAAGCTTTCAAACCGATTTATTACAATTTCTGTCGTACCAGTGCCATTTAATTGATATTCTACGCCATCCAAAGAATATACAAGTGAATAGCCACCTTCACCAGCCGCCCTCGACTTTAAAACCAACGTCGCAGTCAATGGTAATCTTATTTAACTTTTTTATAATCCAATTTTTAAATACAAAAGCACTTAATTTGTCCAAAGCGGATAAATTAACAAAAGGTTTAAATTATTTCAAAGGAAAGAGCACTTTGTTCAGTTTAAGCGGCCATTTTTATTTTTATTATTTTCCATTGTTTAGTGAAAGTTTGATAAAGTGGCATTTTAATTTGTTAAATGCTTTAATTTTACTTAAATATTTAATTAAATACAATATGAAAAAATTGCGTTACTCAGAAGTCCAAATATAGCTCAGAAATTGGGTTGCAGAGGTCTGACGGCAGTTGCTTCGTATAAAATATCTACAGATAATTCATATTATATTATATTGTAGTTCAGAGGATAATCATAATATACCGACACGCCTGTATTAGACAGAGAAGTACTAATGTACAGTACAGTTCACATGTACGTTTGGATCCCATGTAATAGAGGGCGAGCCTAAAAATCGAATTAAATAAAAACTCCGTAGAAGCAAGCCACAGCAACAGTTGGGGCGATAGGTGGCGCTTAAGTTTCAAGTGACACTAGCTTGTTAATGAAGAAAACACTTGAAGTGAAATGCACTCGAACCTTATTGACTAGATCAGAAGATGGCCTAGTCAATGAGGACGGTTGAAATTGAAATGACCTCGGGTAGAACAGCTTAACCTTGCAGATTGGTTGATCAGCGAACTTATAACTTAACCAAGAGCTTAGCGTGATGTTATATTATTATTATTATACACTGGCTGTTCGTGTCCAAGTTAAAAAAAAACATGACCTTGTACAGTCAGTAACGAAAGTCGCTGAACATGTTAGAATCTTCAATATAATTTTTAATAAGTATGAAGTTACTGACCTGTGAAGTTTATACGAAATAATTTCAAATATGACTATTAAATATTTAGGTTACCTTAATAGAAAAAACCTTTTGACAAGTTTTGAAGCTGATGTTTTCAAAATTTAACCATGGCAGCGACTTTCGTTGCTGACCGTACCACCTTCCATTTTCCTTTATCGGTCTACCAGACAGAAGGGCTTTCCAAATGTGGTCGAATTTCCATCACTACACACGACGCGGTATGCTGCGTCTTTTCTTGTTCGCACCGCAAAGGAGTGGATTGCTCTCCCTGCGTCTGTATTCCCGGACTCATGTTACCTTGGTGTCTTTGGTGAGAGTGAACATTTTCTGGGTAAGCGTGTTCCACCTTCGACTTCATCGTCGCTTACCATCAGGTGAGACTGAGCTCAAACCCACCAACAATGAAAAACACACTATAAAAAATAAGGTCTCAAAACTATAATATATGGCAAGTGCGGTTTTTGGACTGCCAAGTCAAAGGTTTCAATTTCGAATCCAAGACCTCTAACTTTTCGATTTCATGTGCGTATTATTAATATTAATTAGAAGGAAAACATAGTGAGGAAACCTGCATGCTTTAAAATTTTTTCTCGACGGTGTGTGAAATCTGCCAAACCGCATTAGGCCAGTGTGGTGGACTATAGCCTAATCCTTCTCAATAAGAGAGGAGACCAGTGCTGTCCCACTACTGGTAGTGGGACAGTATATGGGTTGATGATGGTAAGTGCGGTTGTTAATCTTCCCCAGGTGTCATACAATCCATAAGAATGATTAAGCTTCGGACCAATATACACGGTAGACCAGACGGCTCTAGCTTACCTTGTAAAAACGCGAGCAGGTCAAGCTATCCAAAACTGTCCAATTTTCCCAATTGAATATGAACTTTATTGTATTGAATTAAAGTTGAAAATCAATCAAAGAAATTTGTCAGAATGTGGTGTATCTTGATGCTATCCTCTGTACATTGGTCCGAAGTTTAATTTTAGTATTTTAAGAACCGCTACGCTACATAGAGGTTGTCTACCGCTTTGTAAATGAGTTAACTATTACGCAGATTAAACTGATTGACATAACTCATCCAATTAAATCAAGCGACTAATTTCAGTGTTACAATCATGTTTCAACTGGCTGAGTAATTTCCAATCACGTCATTTGACATATTAGAGTAGGCGCCCACTGGCGGTATAGTATAGAGGACAGCACATTAAGTTACACCAATTGGACAAATTTCTTTGATAGACTTTGAATGAAAGAAAGAAAGAAAAAGTTTATTCTGATAGTCACAACAGGACAAAATACAAAATAAAAACTTGAGAGGTGTCAAGGGACACCCGGATGGAACGAAGTTCCTTTCATTAAAATTTAATAATTAAAAATAAAAGAACCTGTATACACTCAACAATTCACAACGCGCGAAATTCAAATATTGTCATTCACTCAATAATATTTGAATGCTTGTCAACAATATTTGAATTTCGAAAAAAGAGTCGTGACAACTTTTTCGTAAGATTTTTTTCCGTCTAGCCCCCTTTCACAACGCGCGATAAGGAACTTCGTTCCAACAAACTTAAAACTAAGGAAGTACGTTATCCTGTGCGATGTCAGAAATGTCAGAATAGGTCCCTATCTCAGCACTGTGCTGCAGCAAGCAAATCAATCAAGCTGCAGCGCTGACTTTCAACTTTACATACATACACTCACGCCTTTTTCCCATGGGGGTATATAGGCAGAAACTAAAGAACGCCACTTGCTACGATTCTAACATACTTCTTTTGCTTCGACTACATTCATACATCTTGTCATACATACACGCCGGTTGCGAGTACTACGCACCTGACCTTTTTGAAGAACCTTACCAATAAGGTCAGTGCAAGTTTTTCTAGGGCGTCCCGTCTCGGCGGTTCCACTGACATTCAACTTTAATACAAACTCAATAAGGTTCATGTTCAATTGGGAAAGTTTGACAGTTTTGGATAGCTTGACCTGCTGGCGTTTGCACAAGGGAATTAAATAAAGAATTATAAATACCTTCACCTGTCAAGGAGCAATTATATGACCCATGTAATAGGGGACGAGCCTATTATCATGAACCGGGCACAAATTCATACTCCGAGTTGGTACTGAGAATTTAATAGAAACACCCAATAACACTGCCGTTCTTTAATTAATTAATATCAAGACATCATAGTTCGTTTCTATACCGTAGTCTTAAAAACAATAACATTTTAGAAAAGGAAAACCAACTTCAAGCATAGTGTGTAAAAAAGGACTTATATGGTATTCTCGTGGACGCCATTGTCAGAGATGGACTAATTGGGAGCACACGGGAAGCACCAGCTTTCAAATAAAAAAAGAATCATCAAAATCGTTTCACCAGTCGAAAGTTCTGAGGTCATCATCAACCCATATACTGTCCCACTGCTGGGCACGGGTCTCCTCTCATATTGAGAGGGATTAGGCTATAGTTCACCACGCTGGCCTAGTGCGGGTTGGCAGACTTCACAAACCATCGAGAAAAATCTCTAAGGTGCAGGTTTCCTCACGATGTTTTTCCTTCACCGTTTAAGCGAGTGATAATTAATTATAAATACGCACATGAATTCGAAAAGTCAGAGGTGCGTGCCTTGACTTCTATTATCCTAGGCTATCACTGCTGTCGAAAGTTCTGTGGTAACAAACATAAAAAAATAAATACAGTCGAATTGAGAACCTCCTCCTTTTGTAGTCGGTTAAACAGAAATAAAACCCTGCAACCATTGTATTTGAAATTTCAACTAAAAAGTCATACTGTTACGTTACGTTATTGTTCGTCACCATAAAAGTCATTTGCCGTGCCGATCCGCAAGTGTGCGCCTGGCCCTAACTGTCAGTTGTTATTAAGTTACACTTTAGTGATGTGACATGCTGTGTCAATTGCATTTGCCAGTGTGATTAATGTATTGAATGAATTAGGGTAAAATCGTATCTAAATGTAGCTAATTTCACGCATTTTCTGAAAACCTTGGAAATATTTAAGTACTTATTCTGGTACTCTCATATTCAGAGACCTTACGCTTCACTATGTCAAATTTCAATACAAATAAGTTGACGCTTAACACACATTTTTTGAGAGGTATAGGCCTTGACTATAGGTTGAGTGAAGGAAAGTGCGGTTTTTAGGCGGTACGAGTCCAAAATACCCCTGTCGCCTCCCCAAGTGGCGGAGGATCCATGAGGAATTTCGGTACTATAAAAAAGGACCGATGTAATATTGAGGGGAGGAGAGGAACGTATTAACAAACAGGCAAATTGAAATAAAAATACTTTTTACGGATTTTATCGCGTATATTGATATTATTAATCCAGACGTTTCGGACCCTTTACAGCGTCCATGGTCACGGGTAGACCACTACTGTGCGTTTCTCTAGAAACTTTCTGCCTCGCACAACTAAACTGTGGAATGAACTGTCGCCTGCAGTATTTCCGGACCAATATGACCTTCAAACCTTTAAGAAAAGAGCGTACTCCCTTTTAAAGGCCGGCAACGTGCTTGTGACCCCTCTGGTGTTGCGGGTGTCCATGGGCGGCGGAAATCGCTTACCATCAGGCGATCCGCTGCTCGATTGCCCTCTATCCCATAAAAAAAAAAAACATAAGATTCCCTAATCTTTTCTAGCAATAAATATAGTCTATGTTACTCAGGGTGAATGTAGCTTTTAAATGGTTTTTGAAATCGGCACAGTAGTTTTTGAATTTATTCATTACAAACATACACACAAAAATACAAATCTTACCTCTTTATAATAGTAGTGTAGATGGCCCACTTCAACCAAACCAAGGGCACACGTAAAACAAAAAGTACAGTCGGGCACATAAATTAGTAGCATAAACCAGTACAAGGCGCACAACCATCGCACTTAGCGATAGGGTATCCTTAAGTCTTTTTAATTAAATTTCTCTGTATTTAATCCGGGCTTTGAGCCAGTCTTAAAATTAATTTTGTCCCGATTTGTACGGTGTGGTGCGGTGAGCAACGTTGTTTTGATTGGGTAATGAAGTTTAATTTTACTTTATGGTGGCATGAGAACGCGTGTCGCGTGTGAAGTGGGTTAAACTTTTTTTCGAAGAAACAATTCGTCCTTTTTTAATGTGTCAGTAAAAAGTTTTATTACAACTTAATTCAGCATTTCGTTTAAAGCCCCCAGGGTCGAAGAAAAATAGATTTTGCATTGTGTCTGTATTTTTTTTAAGTATTTTTTTAGGCGACAGGGTATTTCGGACTCGTCAGTGTGTGAATGGGTGATAATTCTTAACTCATCAAGACCCCTCCATGCTTCGGAGAGAAGTCATAGTGAAACGCCCAAAAACCTGACAACTAGTTTAACTATTTATATAAATAAAATAAAAAAAAAACTATGGAATATCGAAAGATTACATTTTAGGTTGCAGAGGTTTTTTTTTTGTATACTAAGGCGGCAAACAAGCATACGGCCCACCTGATGGTAAACAGTTACCGTAGCCTATAGACGCTTGCAACACCAGGAGTATCGCTTGCGTTTTCCAACCCTGTATTGAAAGAGGAATAGGTCTGATGGGAGTCGCTTCTTATATTCGCTTCTTACTAATATTCAGCCGCAACTGATTTATACTGATTTATACCCCAACATAGTTGGAAACATTACCCTACTTCGGCAGTCAGTTAAAAAGGCTAGGAAGAAAGTGATGACGCAGGGTCTCGTCACGATGTTTTCCTTCAGCGTAAATGCTGAGGTTTAAACGAGTAGTCACTATATCAGTAGAACACTGCAGAACAAAGGCCTCCCACATAGATTTCCACAAGGACAGCATAAGCCACCTGCATCAAAAATTAATACGCACAGGATATTGGAAAAGGCAATATATTTCTTCTGACGATTTTTCTTTTCCACATAAAATTGTATAATAATATAGCTCTCATGTAGAAAGGAACTTTTAAGCGATATATCACGTGGTGACAAGTTGAAATCCTTCAGTACAAACAATGCAGCTTTTCCTCATACCCAACTAGCTCTATTTAAACCAAAAATACTTTATCATCAAGATTGGACCATGTAATTCTCACAGAATTTACCTGCAATTTCCTAACATTTATGTTATCCTGGTATCTTGGACTTTATATTTATACGAGATGGGTCATGTAAATACGCGGATAGACTTTACATATTTTTGCATAATTCATACAATGCAAGAATCAACTTAAAACATTATTAAAGTTGTAGTTTTGTCTAAAGTGCATTTTGACGTAAATTTATGACGT
This sequence comes from Acronicta alni, assembly GCA_964056405.1. Lineage (NCBI taxonomy): Eukaryota > Metazoa > Arthropoda > Insecta > Lepidoptera > Noctuidae > Acronicta > Acronicta alni. Next base: position 8,689,128 of record OZ043936.1, read on the forward strand.
TTATTATTAACTAGCTTTTACCCGCGACTTTGTACGCCTAGATAAATGTGTTACTAATAACACAATTGTTGTCGGATTGTATTCATGGGATAAGAAGTACTCAATGTTAGGTAAAATTCCGCTTTGTTCCGAGAAAAGAAGTATTCAATATGCCAAGCGCCAATCACAAACTATTAGTGCACCAACATTTCATTCAAATCCCGTAAGTAGGTCTCCTACATAAGTTTTCTGGGAATTCCCATATAATTTTGGGGTAAAATGTATCCTATTTGTTATTCCCGGTCACATACTGTGTCTGTATGAAATTTAATTAAAAAATGTGGGAATATCCCGGAAATCCCGTAAGATATTAGTTTTTCGGGATTTCCGGGTTATTCCCACATTTTTCTGGGGTAAAATATATCCTATTTGTTATTCCCGGTCACATACTACATGTGTATGAAATTTCATTCAAATCCCGTAACAGTTTTTCGGGATTTCCGGGATATTCCGACATTTTTCCGGGATAAAAAGTAGCCTATACTTTATTCCCGGTCACATACTATTGGTATACCAAATTTCATGCAAATCGGTTCAGCCATTTTTGCGTGATGGAGTAACAAATAAACAAACAAACATCCATACATTCACATTTATAATATTAGTATGATTGAATCCATTAAAAATTAGATTAGAATAAACAAAGCAAAATAACACTTCGGATAATATGAAAGCAGCTTTCACAAATGTTTGCTACCAACAACTTCATGTATGAGGAAGTTTAGAACGATACATCACGCTCTGAGTTGACAGGTTGACAGGCTTTCAATACAAGCACCGCGGCCATTGCTCACAGTCAACTTCACACAACCAGTTTGAATTTCCTAACGCTTCTGATATCTTGGTACTTCCCAACTCTGTACAAGAGAAAAAAAATCCTACGCCACTTGTAAACTTTGTTGATACATTCATCAGCAAATCTAGTTTCATCATTATTATTGTGTACAGAGGCCAGCACATCAAGCTACCCCAATCTGTCAAAGTTCTTTGATAGATTTTCAACTTTAAAGCAAAGCAATAAAGTTCATTTTCAATTGGAAAAAATTGACAGTTATTGACAGTCTTGACTTGCCGGCAGCGTCTGTACATTTTATTATACTCAGGTCAGTTTAAATATAGTTTTCTTTAACCATAGCTCAAGTTTAATCTTACTGTTATAATCTTTTCAATATTTCTTTCTTCAACTACCTTCAAAGAGAGTCGATTCAATTCCACAATATCTCGATATAAAGATACCATCGACAAGAACACGGATACTAGTTGGAAAACTATTAGCTCGCGGCAAACTTCTGTCCGATTATACCAAATTTAAACTACAACAATATCCACCTTAACATTATAGAGATAGAGTTCAATTTCTCTTGTGCCAAGTGAAGGGGAGTAGGTGCCAAGTTTATATGAAATAATGTCGGTGAGCACCTTTCTAGAGAATCTTTGGAGTCAAATAGGTGTTTTTATGAATATTAAAAGAACTAAAACTGCTGGACTTTCACAGATATTTGCGGTTTCAATTATTTTTTTATAAAATACTAGGCCCAAAACCTTTTACTTTCTGTAGGTAGAGTCAGGTACAAATGTCAAACACTATTAAAAAAAAAACAATAAACATTCCTTATAGTTGTTACCCGTAGTTTCGCCCGAATCCCAAGAGGCTTTGTGAAACAAAAGGTAGCATATGTCCATCTCCAAGATTTAATCTATCTCTGTACCAAATTTCATCAAAATTAGTTCAGCGGTTTAGGCGTGAAAGCGTAACAGACAGACATACTTTCGCGTTTATAATAATAAAAGCGTAACCGACACACAGAGTAACTTTCGCATTTATAATATTAGTAGGGATAAACACAATCCCGCGCATTTATTTGGAACATACGATTGTTCTGATTCGGGATTCGAGCCCGGAACTCTCATTCACACACTTGGCCCCTCGCCAATATGTCATGTGAGCCAGGGAGAGACCTGCAATCGACAAGATCAAAAACAACATGTTTTTGATGTCAGAAACCACTCGAAGACTAACAAACAATCGGAGCTATAATTGTATGAGGCTATGCGACCGACCGGCATTCCTTTAATAAGATCAAATAAGCAAGTACAATACTTTAAGGAAAATTTCGCAAAAACAACAGCGGCACTTAAAAATGAACGTAAGGGGAGATGAAGTGCTAAAATGTTATAAAACATTTACAAGTGTTAGAAAGAGAAAGCAAAATCTTATTATGTATGATTATAGGTACTATACTACTCAATAGATTACTAGGTATTCATAGAAGCAGTAATACACAATACACCATGACCGTTGGACTGACAAGTCAAAGGTCTCGAGTTCGAATCCAACTCAAACACAAGTAGTACCTCTGACTTTTCGGCTTCATTAACAATAAGATTTTTTTATTCTCAAGAAATAAAACTGATCGTATGTGAAGATTTCACAGTCGGAAAGCATACAATGTTACCAGGCTAACATAACGCCTAAGAGTAGAACATGCCAATCGAACAGGTAACAAACTCTTCGCTACTAACACAATACACGAACTCAGACAAAGACAGTTTCGAAATAAATTTACCTCATCACTGGTATCGTAGTTTGGCGCTGCAAACTTGGTGCTCGATCACAATAGAACCTAGCTGAACTTCTGCCGAGTCCTCATTATACGAACGACATTGTTCAAGACTTCGAAACACCAAGAACTGGCCATTCTTAGTTCTTCCTAAAGTTGGGTCTTGCGTAAACAATTAAAAAGTTTGTTTTATTAGACGAACAATTATTTCGTTTGTTCCAGGTACTGCTTGACCTGTGTTAAACGTAATAATTTAGAAAAAACAAAATTAATTAATTAGTATATGACGTATAGGTACACTAATTAATTAATTTTATTTTTTCTGAAGCAAAGCATCTATTAATGACACAACCATGATTTATCGACATCTTTACGAAACTGCCCACAGGCTATGTTTTCCTGGTACAAAGGGATTTGTTTTGATGGCAAATTCTTGATAAAAAACCAAACAACTAACCGTGCTAAAAAGTAATAAAAGAAAACGTGATAAAATCATGTTTTTTTTTATTGTAAATCACGGACAGTTAAAAGGTAAAGGACGTCGCTTTTACCCCCTCTGCGTCATTACAAAACGCTAAGAGACGGCTAGTAAGGATAACTTTAGTTTTCCTTACATTTTATTAACTGTCCTTGATAAGTTCATTAGTTATTATTTACAACATTATTTTACATGGAGTTAACTTACAAACTTATTTATAATACTCTCTCGTTCACTCTCAATCCTTAACAGACTATCGAAACACTCGAAGTACCCGACATTCTCGCTAAGCAATTACGTCACTACTTCGAGCGGGACTTGTCAACTATGCCCTAATGAAGTCGCGTCAGTTATATGGGGCGGAAGACGATAATGGCGGGCACGCAACATTACATTGCTGTTCCTATCCGATTATGTTAAGCGCAATTTGTGCTAGGGTACGCAATGAAAACAAAAAGCTGTCACTATTCGACTGTCATTCACGATTTGACGGAAAAGATAATTTCACCCATTAAAAACAATCTCTTCTACCGCAAAAAGTGGTGAGATCTAATGTAAAACCAAGTTTTCGGTCCTACATTTTATAGTGACCGTATCATTATTATTTCTTTAATAAATAGAATGACTTGTACAATACGATATTATCACTATTTAAAAGGAAAATAATCAGGAGCCCATAAACATTTCATTCAATATTCTAAACTCCATACAGTACTTGCAGAAATTTCAAAGGAAAATCATTAACCCTATGAACAAGGCACCAATGAGGTTGTCAAACAGTGTAATGATCGGTTACTAATCTATCGTGAACCTCGAGTAAACGATAGCGATTTTCTTTACAATAACTTTTACTAAATATCTAGGCCTGCTTACTTGGATCACGTAATAATAAATGAATGATGTTGACACAACATGATTTATCGACGAGCAGACGTCGCTATAATATTGTCCTTACGAAGCTACCTACAGGCTATGTTTGCCTGGTACATAGCTATCTGTTTTTTTAGCGTTAATTTTGTCCACGCTCCCAATTAAGGACGATTACTTAGATTAAAGCAAAAAAAAACTTTGATTATATTTAAGTGCACGGCAAATATTATATTCGTTGGGTGATTACATCTTGCCCATGTATATTGTCAATTATTAACATTCTCTTACATAGGTAGGTACTCGTAACTGAAAGGCAATTCTTTCTAATTATAATTACGATAAGTACATAACATATATTATTTAGTTTTATATCCCTCTCAATCTGCTGGGCACTGGTCTCAGTGCCCAGCAGTGAGACATTATTTGGGTTAATTAATGATGATGATAGCACAAAACCATGTTGAAAGAAACCAAGAAGAAAAACGCATCAACCGGCTTTGCTTTCGCATCTGCATGACTAAATTCAACTGATTACTTAAATTACAAAAGTTATTACGCCTCGCCACGCATTCGGTTCGCTGTATATTTGACAAAAATCCTAAAAGGCCTTTTCAAAACGCGTTCTTTACGGAGTTACGCTCAACTGAAACCGGGTTGACGCGTTGGTTGTTTTGTTTCGCATTCGCATCTGCTTCTGTTCGCCGCGTACCTATTTGACAAGCTCCTTACTACGATGATTTCTCGCGATTGTTCAACCAACAACTGTCTAACATGGCTATAAACCAAACCTAAAATAGTTTACAATCCACCAAACGGTTTGCAGTAAATCACTTTGTCAAAACAATCAACATCGTATTTCCACTTTAACTATTAAACAGTCGTTTGGTATCACAAACGACCGCGATAATCGAATGGGAACGAAATTGAACGAAGTTGGAACGAACTGGCACTGTTCTAGTTCACTCAGACCATTCATTTTATGGGCACGTAACTTTTATTAGTGTGTAGTTCCTCCATCTTGGATCGGTTAGCTATCTTTGATAGGTAAGATGCGACGTGTGATGTTTTCAAGTGTTCGTTTTCGAGAATCTCCTCCAGTCATAAGAATATTTCGTTTTTATACAACGAACACGTAATACATACTCTCTGCTTTTTTTAATCTCTGATGGGTGAGGCATAACTGTACTGATATACAGAGGCACATCAAGCTACCACAATCTGTCAACTTTCTTTGATCGATTTACAACTTTAATGCAAAAGTATAAGAATTAATATTCAATTGGGAAAATTTGACAGTCTTGGATAGCTTGACCAGCTAGCGTCTGTACATCCGCATTTCGCCAGCATGTATTAATTAGATTCCATGTAATAAGGGGCGACCCTATTGCTATTAACCGGGCAAAAATCTAAACTTTGATCTGCTCTTCCGAATTTTATTTTTCGTAATCGAATGATTAATCAATTAAAGAAACGATGATCGAAGGGTTACAAAACTAAGATACATTTACTTATTCCATATTTAATTCTTCATTTAATTACAATAAAACTTACGTCGCTTTCATAACCCCACAAACGGAAATTAAATTTAAATGTCTTAAACTAGTGTGCTAATCCACTGCCGTGCAATTTAATAGACCGCCCGTACATAGTGGTTGCAATTGGGTGAACTTATCTGGCCAAGAGTGTATAAGTTTTAAACTGTGCCCAAGTTGGGAGCCATTAAATTAGCTGGTATCTGGTGGCAATTAGTTCTTGAAGATACGGTAGCCAGGAGATGCTGTTTTGGGTTGAAACTTTTTTTTTAACGTAATATGCATGACCTATTTATTTCATATAATGTTTGGTATATTTGGTGTGTGCATAAGCTATGACAGCCTAGTGATATGTCCATTGAACTGCCTATTCAAAGGTCTCGAGTATCAAAGGCACGCACCTCTGATAAATAATTAATTATCACGCTTATATGGTGAAGAAAAACATCGTGAGGAAACCTGTATGCTTTGAGATTTTATCGACAGGGTGTGAAGTCTGCGAACCCGCGCATTAGGCCAGCGTTATAGACTATACCATTATCCCTATCATTCAGAGAACAGATTCGTGCCCAGCATACAATATGGGTTCATGATGATATAAAATTTGATGTACCTACTTAGAATCTGAAAAAGTGAATCTATACTAATATTAAAAATGCAAAAGTAACTCATCATCATCAACCCATATACTATCCCACTGCTGGGCACGGGTCTCCTCTCATATTGAGAGGGATTAGGCTATAGTCCACCACGCTAGCCTACTGCGGGTTGTGCAGACTTCACAAACCGTCGAGAAAAATCTCTAAGGTATGCAGGTTTCATCACAATGTTTTCCTTCACCGTTTAAGCGAGTGATAATTAATTATTAATACGTAAAAGTAAAAGTAACTCTATCCTCCAATTTTGATGAATATTCATATACAGATAGAACGGACCTGGGAGAAGGACAACGCAACCTAATTGAGAACTTTTTGAAACAAATAAATCATCATCATCAATATTTTTTAACATCTTTGTAAACTGTGTTATGCAAATAAATTGATTTTGAAATCTCAAAAAGTTCTTTCACACAAAAAGTTCTTTAACACAAAAAGTTCTTTGACACAAAAAGTTCTTAGACACAAAAAGTTCTTTGCCACAAAAAGTTCTTTAACACAAAAAGTTCTTTCACACAAAAAGTTATTTGACACAAAAAAATCTTTGACACAAAAAGTTCTTTAACGCAAAAAGTTCTTAGACAAAAAATCTTTGACAGAGTTACTTTCGCACATTACTACTAGGGAAGTAAGGATCAAAAATCTCCTTATTTGTATTGCAGATGTGTCAGTTCACGGCAACACGTGATATTCGCGACGTACTTGCGAATCATCGGGGAAAAATAATACCTAGCGTACCTAAGCTTTATTTTTATACCATGGACCACTCAAAGGAGGCTGCTGTCACATTATTCACGAGGGCGGTAGAAAATCCACTTTCATTTTAGTTTACATACTCAAATAGATTTTGAGCGGCTGCAGAAAAGCGAGCGAGAAAATAATGGTATTAGAATTAAGTGAACGGTTTTATAATATGAGTGGAACGGATTGACATCACTCAGTCAAGCCCTCGAGTGCTTGAAGCTAAGAACCATTTGATATCTTTTAGAACATTTATAGAACATTTTTCTTTAATTATTAGGTATTTTTTGAAAATTATACACGATAAAATAACGCGATAAAATCCGTAAAAGTTGTTTTATTTCAAAACTATATTCGTAAGTTTTAAATCGTCGACCAAAAGGTCTAAATCCAAATTACCATTTCGAAATAACCTCATAAGTGGCTCATTACTTATGTATTATAAGTATGTATTTACAAAAAAAAAAAAAGTATATAAGTATTATATCAATTGTCTAGTACCCATAGTACAAGCTCTGCTTAGTTTGGGACTAGATGGTGTTGTGTAAAAAATGTCCCAAAAATATTATATTATATTATTACTTGCTAATTACACGTCTATTGTACTTACTCGCAAAATTTCATTCGATTTAGTGTAATAACTTTGTGAAGAGAAGAGAGGTTTCCATGACTAATGTAGAGATTTAAATAAAAAACAACTATTCCTCTTTCGTTTGATATCCCTGGTGTTGCAAGCGTCTATAGGCTACCGGTAACCGCTTACCGTCAGGTGGATATGCTTATTTGCATTGGCCACCTTAGCGGTATATAAAAAAAAGTCTCAGAAAGAGGTAAATCATTCAGTTATTATATCAACAGGCTCTAAGATGGAGCCTTAAGGCCCAATAGGCCTAACAAAACGTATTCCTTGATTTGAATTACTTGAATTCCTTGTCAATACGAATGTCGTGTTTGTCTTTAATTAAACAGAGACAATTATGGTCATATTTTGTTTGTAATTGTTATTTTAGGACTTAATTACATATACGTGTTTATACAATACTGTTTCAGTGTGTGTTAGCCTACTTCGGATTAATTGATGTCTACTGGGCATCGAATTCCTATACTCGTCATCAGCATCATGAACCCATATACTGTCTCACTGGTGGGCACGGGTCTACTCTCAGATTAAGGGGGAATAGGTATACTTTAAAAGAGGTAGGGCATAGTGGGAGTAATTCCACTAAAATGTGGTATGTTTCTTACGGTGAACAAGGTTGCCAGTGCTCCACGAGGAAACGTTGTGTTGGCAGTGGGGGGACTTTGACCCTTATACTGCCAAGTATTCCTCTTTCAACTTCCCCTGAGTTCCCCAGTCGGGCAGCTCTAATTTGAGTGGAATTACTCCCACTATGCCCTACTTCGCTTGACACAAAACATATTATGTAGACATTCTATATGAAAACCAGCCAATAGAAGCTTGTTACTAAAACCAAGCTATTCTCAAGGCCTTCCACGAAATATACCAACACCCATCGTTCAAGTGCCCATAAAAAACGTAATTAATTATATTAAATCTTCTCATTAGTTGCTTGCCCACCTGCGCGTTTTCATTTCAACGTAAAATAACTAACACAACACAACATCCAATGTAAAAGAAACCTTTCATTGGAATAATAAAGTAACATTTTGTTTGGCACGAACTGCTAGGGTGGAATTAAAGCCGGCTAATTAATAATTCGGTTTTCGTCGACGGAAGAAAAACTCAACTGTTTTAGCTGCGTGGCAAATGTTTGGACCAATATTTGTCCAAGCTTGACTGCTTCTTGGCTGAACCATATTTATAATAACCGATACCATAAACGTGACAGCCTTTCATGATGATTTAAGTTATATGTATAGGTGTTACATACATATTTGTTTACTTAATTTCTGTAAGAGTTCAATCAAAGTTTTATTTCTTTATTTTTTTTGTACCACTAATGTGGCAATCAAACATACGGCCCACCTGATGGCAAGCGGTTACCGAAGCTTATAGACGCTTGTAACACCAGGGGTATACACTTAACTAATATATCTTCGGGATATCGGTATTGCCCAGAACTTGAATACGGAGGTCTGATGGTAGTCGCTTTGTGTCAAATACTGATATTCAGCCGCATCTGGTTAGACTGGAAGCCGACCACAACACAGTTGGGGAAAACGTTCGGAGGATGATCGATTTGAGATTTATCAAAAGTGGCAATTCTGCTGACAGGTCATAGCCATGCCACCCAGACCTGTGGGTGTAACCTTGCCTTTTCCGCAGTCGGGTAAAGAGGCTTGAATGTAATATGTTACCCTCAAAGGTCGAAAACGAAGCTGAGCGAAAAAACAGCTCACAAAGCAATGTGATCAATTATATTAGAAAGTAGCAGCTTTCTTTTTGTATTTTTTGGCATTTTCCATGAAAAGATTTTAAAGTTATTTAGCGAAGGAAAAATTCGACCGCGGGCAGGATTCGAACCTGCGTCTTCTGGTTACGTACACCAGACGCTATGACCGCTAAGCCACCGCGATTCCTACCCGTCATGTCGAATTTTGCCTTCACATTCAGCTTGTTATCTTTGTTTTAATTTAAAATGGTATCGAGATTTTCTATTTATTAAAAAAAATCAGACAACCTAACCAGATTTTTCTTATTATTAATTTTTATAGTTCCTTGCATTTTGAAGCTTAAGTAATATAATTGACTACAACGCGTTGTGAGCTGTTTCCAATATTTGAGCGTAACATATATTATATCAAATACACTATAACACTTCCCATTTTTCCCCACACTGGTATGTGACGTGTCTGACAATATTTATGTTTTGTGTCCAATATTTTGCTGGCATCGAGCCTATCTTGCAGCCTATTTTCCGTAGAGAATAACTTACTTTTAAATATTAAGACTTTTGCTTTTGGAAGCATTTATTTTTACCTGAGTTACTTCTAAACAAGTAATAAGGTAATTTCTATGCACGCTCCATAGTCGAATGCATTGTCGTTTAACAAGAGAAATAGAAAATAGTTAATGCCAAATCTAAAAAAAATATAAACAAGTAGATAGATCTACATCGTTATTCAATAGATATCGCTGACATCAGCGTGGGGGGGTTCTGGGGTGGTCTATTAAGAGGACACAGTGCCCCCCTCCATGTGCTGATGGTGGCCACCGGGGTGGTTTTAGTGCGTAAGAATCCCACACTCCCTGATCTAATCCCCGCAGACTGGTAGCCTTTTGAAGGTTTCCCTCCGTAAACAAAAAAAGCGCTATCGTTCTTCAATAGATGTCGCTGACGTAGAAATTTCGACATCACAGTGAAGTAGCTTAACTTTCAAAATAAAAATATCCTACATTGGTAGTAACAGGCATATTAGGTTAAAGTCAATTAATAATTGATTAATTAACAACTTCTAAAAACTTAAAAGTTTTCATCTTTCCATTTCTATAGACGATTATTTCGTCCGTTTTGTACATAGGAAGTTTGAAAATTATTTTCAAATTACCAGTCTTGCTATAAAATTAATGTAATTAAGGTTAATGTAATATTACTACATTAATAAGTATTAACCGTAATAAGTTTTATTTTACTGTATATATATATATATAACTATACAACTATATAACAGCCTCATTAGCCTTGTGGTCGCAAACACAACCGCTAGGCTTGAGGTCTTGAGAACGATATCCAGGTCGAGCAAAATTTAATTCAGTTTTTCTATGAAATTCTTAATAGAAGCTCAAAGTTCGGATTTGTGCGTTTTTTTTTATTAATCAATTGAGTGCGTTTGGCAGCTCCTCGCCTGATGGTAAGCGACGATGCTGCCGAGGATGTAGCAACTCAAATAATGCCTATTCACTGTCACCTTGAAGGTTCCTAAATCATATGTATCGGGAAACACAGCAGTTTAATTGCAATAGGTCGCCCTTATTACATGGGACCTAAAGATTATTAGAGTTTGCATATGTATGCACTGGCTTGTGTGTTTAATCATATTTACAACATGCCTGTCACCGTTTCTAAATAAGCTTAGTTACGGCTTGTTTATGTTCTCCTTGTCACTTGCTTGTAAAATATTGAACCACTTAAGATTATAATTACTACCGGACCACTGCTGTTCATATTATTTTACACCTTTAAGCCCAAGCCAATAAAGATACCAGTAGATTGTGAGTGGAGTTGGAGATCAATTAGTGTCCACCTCTGCTAACCCTTTAGGGAATACAGGCGTGACGGTATGTATATTTAAATGTTTAATCACGTAAGTGAAAGAAATCAGATTGTAAGCTTTTATTATATTGGACTTACGAGGTTGGCGCCAATGTCCTAACTGTCAGTCCAATATTAAAAAAGTAACACAATTACCGCGGCCCACCCACCGAGTTTCAATTACGTTCAGGTTCTAACAATATGGCGTGTTCCGATTCATTGTTTTTAAATAATTCAAGCACATTTTTAACCGACTTTTAAAAAGGAGGAGGTTCTCAATGCGACTGTTTTTACCTCAGAACTTTCGACTGGGTGAACCGATTTTGATAAATCTTTTTTATTCTGCTTCCCGGGTGGTCCCATTTCAATTTGGTCCAGTTCATCAAAAACACCAAAATCATATAAGTCTTATTTACACACAATGCTTGAAGTCGGTTTAATTTTCCTAAAAAGTTATCTTAATTATTTAAAGACCGATCGAAGTAGTTTTAAGAGCCGGAAGAGTTTACTTTGCTGCACAAAGGCCATTCAGGACCACCCACCTAATGTGAGGAGTGAGTTGTGGAAAGTACAGCATCCATCACCACACGACTATGTTCAATCCAAGGAGCACCTGCCACTGGGACGTGATCTGCAGTAAATTGAGTGCTCTCAACTCAACCGGCTGCGTACTCAAGTAGGCCGCTGTAAACACATCTTGGCGAAAAATGAGATCATAGATCCCGTCGTCACAGAGTGCGAATGCGGTGGCCCTGACCAGACCAGAGGTTGCCAGTGCTTAACGAAGACGTTGTGTTAGCAGTAGGTGGACTTTGACCCTTATACTGCCAACCCAACTATTCCTCTTTCAATACAGGATCGGCAATGGGCAAGTGTTACTGGTGTTGCAAGCGTCTATAGGCTACGGTACCTACCATCAGGTGGACCGTGTGCTTGTTTGCCACCTTAGTAGAATAAAGCCCATGCTACATTTCCTGGAGTACCCAAAATGTCCGTACACCTGCATCTTTGAGGACTGGAAAAACGCCTCTGATGCCGCAATTAACGTGCATTTTAGGCACTTTTGCACATTTGGGGCAACCCTCTCGCACTCTGTGACGAGTGTGGGAGCATCTAGGTCTGGTGCTGAGAACAAGAAAAGTTTGATCCTAGAACAGGTAATTTCTTTTCTTTCATATAATGTATAGAGGCCAGCACATCAAGCTATCCCAATCTGTCAAATTTCTTTGATAGATTTTCAACTAATAAGGTTTATTTTCAATTGGGAACATTTGACTGTTTTGGATAGCTTGACCTGCTGGCCTCTGGCTACAACTTTGGGTTGCCGAGGTCTGATGGCTGTCGCTTCGTGTAAAATATCGATTCTCACAGGACACAAATATTTATGTGATAATTACGTCCTTGGCCGTTGGATAAGAGTTTTAAAAAAGGCAATTTTGTCCTTTTACAAATTTAATTAATAAATAAATAAATTGTTTATTGACAAAATATACATAGTACACATTAAAGGAACTCTTGACTTCCAAACTAAGTAAACACTTGTAATATGGAAGCCAAGGAGTGCAGGCATTGACACTTACAAATAAACTATGTGAACACGGTGTAAATAAACTTTTTACAAAAAAAGAAAATAAAAAATATTGTTATACTTGAGGTTGGGACTTGTGTGAGTGAAGAGTTGATGTGTGTTGTGAGAGTGAAGAGTAAATGTGTATTGTGAGAGAGAAGAGATTATGTGTATTCGGTAGGTGTAATTATTTGTAAGATTAGTGAGTGTGTGAAGTGGATCGGTTTGTATGAGGGAGAGTGACGTATTTAGTATGTGTAAGTTAAATTAACTTATTACAAATAGTACTTATATTTAATTAACCTATGTGTACAACCTCTAGCTACAGCGATTGAGCGAGATCGACTAACTGTTGAACGTTCGATTGTCCCACGGTAGTCCGTTTTAGCTGCAGTCAGCATTTCGTATGTTCTCACGGATTAATATGACACTTCACTGTAACTAACTACAGGTGGGTTTACGCATATGGGCAGATGTCCATAGGTAACATGATGAACATAAGTGTTTGTGTGGGTGTTTCTATGTATTATTATTATTGTATATTTACAAAAAAAAGAGTATCCATAGAACAAGTTTTGCTTAGTTTGGGACTAGGTGGTGCTGTGTGAAATTGTTCAAGATATTAATTAATTTATTAGCGATATACTATTTTTTTTTAATGTATAGCTCATGTTGCACTGTAGTTTTTTTTTTTTTATTTACTGAGAAAACAAATTACAGGGCTCATAAAATTACATCTGCCAAACTGCAAGGCAGTTTGTCAGCAGCAAGTTCTCTTGTGTTTTGCATACATTTTGTAAATTATACATACACTTTTTAGTCAGACTAAGATACAAATACATATAAAGATTATGTTGACCTTGGTGCCGATTCCGTTACCTAGACTCATCTAATTTGATTGTAGCAACGTATTTTAATACATCGGAATCGGCACCATGATCAGCTATGGACATATTGATAAATAATGTTTCCTTAGTAATATTTTTAATGCTGTCTTTTTTCCCTCAATATTACTAATTATGTCTTTCGGTAATTCATTAATGAGTGTTGGTATAATCCATCTTCTCGTACGTTTTCCATAATAATTTTCCATAAAATAATGTCTAACTTTCTCACATACAAGTACCAATCACTCTGTTCCCCCTGCCCATCATGAATGCTTGAAGAGATAGCTTTGTCAGGATATATTACGCTCCGAAGTCGGTCTCGGGCACAAATCATAAATATTTGCTACGGAACCCACTTTACATAATCCAGCATCGATAGATCACCCGGCAAACGCGATTTTGAATATATTACAGTAAAATGAAGTCTAAAATATATAATGGGAAATATTTGTTGGTATCACGTCACAAATCGCGGTATTGTATATAGGCTTATCCTTTTTTCGGTTTTGGAGTATTATCATAAGTTATTTGGATGATACGTTAAATTTTGTAGTGGAACAAATTGTATGTAACTCGTAAAATGTATTGAAAATGTGAACTAGAAATATTTTTCACAGAAAAATGTTTTGGGTTTGAAGCGTAGCGATGCTACGCCGTAGCTAGAGTCTGTGCTACAAGCTTTCGCTACGGCGTAGCGTTGCTACGGTAAACGCAAGAGGCTAGGCTATTTGCCTATTCTCTTGCGTTACTTAGTTCCCAAACTTTTCAGTTCGCAGCGCACTTTCAGGTTTAGTATTTTGTCATGTTAGTTTCCTAAGAGTGGTAAACAGAAGCGATCGTTTGTTACTCTCTATGGCGCAGAAGGGAGACTAGGCGAACTCTTTGGGAATCCTTAGGCTAGATGACTTTTTTTTTTACATCACTTGAAAGAGTTGACCATAAATAAAGCCGATCAACAAAATAATTATAATCAAATTGTAAGTATTCAGTATTGTAATTTTATGCTACACAGAGAGTGTACTTACTATACCGAGAGATGACGTCAAGTCTTCGTACAGAGGCCCGCACATCAAGCTACCACAATCTGTCAAAATTCTTTTATTGAATTTCAACTTTAAGACAAAACTGTAAGGTTCCTATTCAATTGAGAAAATTTGACAGTTTTGGATAGCTTGACCTGCTGGCGTCTTTACAAAGTTTATACTAATACTCTTCAAGGAAAGGCACAGAATCAAAACAATCAATCCCTGCCAATAACTTAGGACTTAACTAGTCGATTTAAATTATTCGTTCAGACTACAGTATACTAATATTTAACTATAAAGCCTGTTATTTCTAAACAGCTATCAACTAATCTATTACTAAATTTCGTTAAGAGCTACCTATATAAAATTATTAAATCTAGGTCATTGCATGCGTCTGCAGGAAAACCAGATCACCGCAGTAAAATAAAATATATACCAAATCAGTTTTTAAACGTAAACGTCAGAAAAAAACGGTCCAAACCACACCAACACTCCGTACCGGTTTTATAAAAAATCTTACGATAACATTGTTCGCACGAAGTGCGTGTGACATACTTACAGTTTCTTTTATTATTTACTAGCTTCTACACGCGGTTTCGCCCACATGCAAAAGAACTTTTTGAGACATACATCAAAAAAGGTTTGCGATCACTTTGAAAAATCGAAATCTTTTTTGTTTCATCGAAATCTGTTTCTGAATTTTATAGTATTTTTTAATTTCAATAGAATAGAAATACCCTGATTTATATTTAAAGAAAACACACAACAAAGATTTTTTCTTGATAAAGTTCAATTTAAAAAATTATATCAGCTTATGCTAGGTATCGCAAACCTTTTTTTGATGTGTATGTTAAGAGAGGTAGGGCATCATGAGCTGCAACCCGACTTTCTTTTTTTATACCACTAAGGTGGTAAACTGTCCGTCAGTTCCTTTTAGACATATTATGCGTTCACCTAGGCATTGTTTAGAAAGCTCTTAATATGGGTGTTAGCGACGCGCTCATTATTTATTAATATTATTTTGTTGTTAGGCAAACAAACATACGGCTCACCTGATGGTAAGTGGTTACCGTAGCCTATAGACGCCTACAACACCATGGGTATCACTTGCGCGTTGCCGACCCTGTAAAACGAAAGAGGAATAGTTGGGGTGGCAGTATAAGGGTCAAAGCCACTGCCAACACTATGTTTCCTCGCGGAGCACTGAAAACCTTGCTCATCGTTACCAACACCAACACAGTTAAAGTCAGTGTTATTTCACTTCACTTTTCTGTAAGGCGGAGGTACTTCCCCAGTCGAGCAGTTCCAATTTGAACGCGATTGCTATAATATTTAATAAAGGTCCTGGGTTCGATTTCCAGTTCGAGCAGTATTACTACTTTTTTGTGAGGTTAGATTTATGCCCGGTTAATGGAATTAGGCTCACCCCTATACATAGGATGGAAACATACCGGCGAACTGTGGTAACTACGCCTCTGTCTAACCCTTCGGGGAATACGGGCGTGATGGTATATACAAAATATACAAAAAAATATTTTAACCTAAGCTGTTTGTCCTTGTATGACCTATGTGTGAAGCGATTCTTTAAGGGCGTTTAGGTCATATCGCCAATATCAACAAATATGTAAATATTCCTAATCGTCTTATTTATCTGATGGTAGCCAGCATGGCGCGACGTGACTTTGTTTGTAGAATCGAACACCAGACGAAACTGAAGTATTTTTCAACCGACTTCAAAAAATATGGAGCTTCTCAATTCTTTTTTTTATACCACTAAGGTGGCAAACTAGCATACGGCCCACCCGAAGGTAAGCTGGTAAGCGGTTACCGTAACCCTTGACGCTTGTAACATCAAGGGTATCACTTGCGCGTTGGGTTGGCAGTATACCCCTATACTGCCAACCCAACGCGCAAAGTCCCCCCCCCCCCACTGCCAACACAACGTTTCCTCGCGGAACACAGGCAACCTTTCTCAACAATAGGAATACAACATAGCTCAAAGCTGTGTTATTTACTTCGATTCGCAAAGCTCCAATTTGAATAGAATAGCTCTCACTATGCCCTGTGTGTACCTGTCTATAAGAGTGTACTTTTGGTACATAGTTCCTTAACGCGGCTTGCGGTACCAAAGCCCCGTCAATTGAGCCAGCAACAGCTGGAACACAGGCTATCATGGCCGTGGCGAATTTCACGGATTCCATGGCCACCCGGTGTGGTGAAGGCAAGTGCGGTTTTTGTCGATATGAGTCCGACATACCCTGGACATACGGAAAAACCTCATGGATTTTCCGTACTATAAAAAAAGGAGTTGCTTGATAGATGTCGTCACGTAAGGAAAAAGCGTCATGCCCTCGAGACGTTCGGTTCCGTCCGTCATAGTTCGGATATTATCGTCAAGTTCTGGCAGCCATACTTGTTTACATCGAGTGTAAGTTGAATGTGCCTCTTGTCTGATGGCTAGAGTATACTTACTCCCTTTTAAAATTGGTTTTCATTAACAACAATTTTATTAAAACTTTTTCTATATCTATTTAGTATTTTTGGAGGAACTTCGTTCCTGACGGGGCCCGGGGGTGACCACACTTTCTTTTATTGTATATTTTTACGCTATGTCTTCGTTGAATGTGAACTGATTTCGATGTTCAGGAAGTATATTAGAAGTCATGCCATGCCATGGGAGCCATACTCACAGTCGCCACAATCCCAAAGGCTTTACCTCAACACTCCAAGTCGTCCAACCAAGTCGTCACCTCTTTGACTTTGTAAGTAATAATGTGGTTGACTTGTACACGAGCCTACGTCACAACTAATGCCCTGATTAGGGAAAAGAGAATATTATAGTATGCTGTAACGTTAACTATTCAATTTCAGTGTGATTACTCAGTAGAAAATGGTGGCAGTGAAAAATAAGGGCGACTAATTGTTATGTGAATGACGACACCATAAAAAATACGTAAAATCATCATCGTCAACGTTATGCTGCCCTTTTTTTTTTTTGACGGGGTTGGAAATGCTTTATTCACTACCCACCACTCCGGGAAGAGCGGTGGGGTGTTTCGGACTCCGCTCTGATAAGAGCGATCTACCGACTAAAACCAACCCCTACGCGTAAGGGGAGAGAGGCATAATGTTCTCCCTCCCCTTCTTCCACCGATCCGCTGAGCGGGACGCGGAAACTGCAAACCGCGTCACCTGCTCGGGCCTTGTGAGTGGGCGGTCGGACTTCCCCAAGTCCGCCGCCCGTGGCCGTTTATGGTGATTGGAACAGGGCATTGTCTGCCCTGTTCCTACGCGGATCGGCAGGGTGGAGGCACTCTCTCTCACCCTCTCTGCTTCTTCCTTCTGCGAGAGAACCTCCTCGCAGAAGGCGACCGTTGCCTGCCAGGCTTAGGCGCCGCCGACCATATTAGATATTACGGCCGGCAGCGCAAGGTCCATCGCAATAACGTTATGCTGCCCTAGTCCAACATTATTTGGTCGTCAGCAAAAAAAAAATTTATAGTCTAATAACGGTTACCGTATTTTATTTACCATTCTGAAATTTCACTTTATGAAGTTTCTTCTGTCCATTATTTTGAATCAGAATAATAATTATAGCACTCTTCTACGTTCCAGCAATAAATATAGTTCACCCAAAACAGCTGTCTAAAAGAAAAGAACAATGAGCCAAGGCAGTTTTTTCTACTTTCAAAAAAGCATGTTCCCCTAGTAAAAAAAAAACTAGAATTGATAGCAACTCAGCAATGCTTTTAACTCCTATTTCAAGAGCTATAAATATCCAATCGACCGACATCTACAAACAATCTATCAAATAAAAGAACGTCTAAATTATATTTCGAACAGAAGTTTCATAAAACATCTTAATGGCTTCTCGAATATATTTAAAAAAAGAATTCATAAAATAACGCTCGATTCATCAATTGAATAAAACGCTGAGTAAACGATAAACGTTGAGTTTACATGAGAATTTGATCGTTTCGACTTATGAATTACGCAGAAATCGTTCTCAGTATTTTATGTGAAATCATTTAATGAGTTCTCCTAATTCATTCTGGGATCCTGGTAGTCGAGTTTGAATGTAGCTATGGTGGAATTTGGAATTTATTAGGGAAATCAAATTCTTTATAAAATACAATAAATATAATAATCACTAGCTTTTGCCCGCGGTTTCGCTCACGTGGATGTAGAATCAATATAAGAATCAGAAATAAAAAAAGAAGAAAATACACACAAACTCACTTTCACAGTTTCATTTAGCTTCCGGCCTCTTCTACACTACTATTATAAAGAGGAAAGATTTGTATATATAATAATTATATACAATACAATATCAGTCACTATGTGTTAATATTATTATTTATTAATTTAGTATCGCATTGCAATACATTACTGTCCCACTGCTGGACATGAATCTCTTTTACGAGTTACTCAGGCCACAGTTCACAATGTTGGCCAGATAAGCACTACATTTTCCATTACATTTTTTTGTAAACTGCATGCGCAATAAATAAATAAAATATATAACATTTTAAATCTTATGTTGGATTTTACAACAATTATTTCAGCAACTATTATGAAAAATGTATGCTACTAACAATATTTCCTCGGTATGTTCGTCCATGTTTCATAATGCAAAGCTCCAGGTAAACAAGAAGCTTTGTTTTCATTAACCCTCCCCTAACCGGCTTTAAAACACAACTATATAATGCTAAAGTACATAAAATGGTTACGTAATTCCCAGTTTTTCTTTATGGAAAACGTAGGTATGCGTCTCAGTTACCCTGTATTAGAGATTTAGATTCAAATCAAATAATTTACTTGCCAAATTACTGTCCCAGTATTGGGCACGTGTTTCCTCTCAGAGTGAGATCTTCAGAAGTGGCCGTATTTTACGCGAAGTGACTGCTTCCGCAATCCAATTTCTAGACAAGTTGGATATCCAAGTGATAGACTTGTTGTCAGGCTTTTTGGGCGTATGATTACCAGTAACTAATTGTCATAGGTGTATATATGACAACCGGGATTGATGGCTTTGCGTGGTCTCCGAGGCAAAAATGGGGGTCTCGATGAGCTAAGAACGATTACCCATCCACAGACCGAAAACATGCATGTATATACTAGAAGTTGTATTATTTGTTAAGACACATATGTACCTATACGAAAACTTAAATAGCAGAAGACGTACCTACAACATAGCCTATCCTGGAAATAAAACAGCACTGTTAAACAAAAATTTATTTTGCATGGCCCCGCGTATCTATAATCACTTGCCTAAAACAATACTAGAGATTTCATATATTAATCTATTCAAAAATAAAATAAAATCATTATTAATTAAAAATCTTACTACTCAATTATTGAATATTTAAGTAATGGAATATTGTACTCTGATCCTTGACATTTCTTTATAATTTAATCATGGCAAGTATTGTAATCATTTTTTTATTTTTTTATTTTTTTTAACGTATGGAAATCCTCATGGACTATCCACCGCCCGGGGAAGGCGGTGGGGTGTGTCGGACTCCACCCATAGGGGGTGACCTACCGACTAAAACCATAGGGGTGTTTCGCCTCACCACTTTTTGCTGCACCATCTCTCCTCTTTCCCGCACCTCCTTGCGCCATGTATAGAGTGACGCAAGGACCCGGGCGTCCACGTCCCAAGGGAGAGAACCCGCCAGTGCGCATGCCGCCTCCGCCGAGATCGTGCGATATCCACGGATAACCCGTATGGATATCGCACGCTGTGGCCGCCGCAACAAAGTAGCGCCGCGACTCGTCAACTCGGTAGCCCAAACAGGGGCACCGTAGAGGGCTATTGAGCGAATGACCCCCAAATAGAGCCGCCTGCAGCTGCTCTTTGGGCCACCGAAAGTATTGTAATCATAGGTTAACATTTAATAACTTGAATAATTTAAAATTAACTTGACAATATTATCTGGACATTTATTTTATTTTTTAATATTAACTTGACATTTCTTTTAACTAATTTATTTTTATTTTTAAAAGGGTTTAGTGATGGAATAACTATTTATTATGATCATTCACATAATTGATATTTTTATTTTGAAAGTATTTCTAATTTTGCATGCCGCTTGATGGTTGAATATGGTGATACTCTGTACCTATTCTTAAGAACTATGTCTACAGGTGAAAATGGGCGTACCTCAGGGTTCCATTCTAGGTCCATTCTTATTTCTTGTATATATAAATGATTTACCTTACATGCTTGAGGATCAATCGAAAATTGTGTTATTTGCAGATGATACTTCTTTAATTTTTAAGCTAAACAGACGCATACCAAATACTGACGATGTAAATAACGCACTTCTTAAGGTCCATGAGTGGTTTACAGTTAATAATTTAGTGTTAAATGGGCAGAAAACCAAATGCATAAAGTTTGCTCTACCGAATGTAAGATCTATGGAATGTGACGTTATACTAAATAATGATAAACTTGAATTTGTCGACCAAACGGTTTTCCTGGGAATCAGGATAGACTCAAAGCTTCAGTGGGGTCCACACATTAGAACTTTAGCAGGACGCCTGAGTTCAGCTGCCTATGCTGTTAGAAAAATCAGACTACTTACAGATGTCGCAACCGCAAGACTAGTCTACTTTAGTTACTTTCATAGCATAATGTCTTACGGAATATTGCTATGGGGCCGCGCTGCGGACATAGAATCGGTTTTTATATTGCAGAAAAGAGCTGTTAGAGCCATTTATAACCTACGTAGTCGAGATTCACTCAGGGAAATCTTTAAAGAAATAAATATAATGACAGTACCTTCTCAGTACATTTATGAGAATATTATATATGTAAGAAAAAATCTGCACCAGTACGTCAAAAAATGTGAACTGCATGATTATAATACTAGATATAAATCAAAATTAATGCAGCCACAATTCCGTCTAGCTAAAGTTCATACTTCTTTTAGGGGCTACTGCGTAAGATTTTATAATAAAATTCCGAACGCAATTTTAGATCTTCCAGAAAATAAATTCAAAAAAGTCATTAAGTCTACCCTGTCCAGGCAAGCTTACTATAAATTGGAAGATTATCTTCTGGATAAAAATGTTTGGCGTAGTGCTGGTCCAGCTCCACAAGATGATATTCGCATAATTGAGTAATTTTACTTTAATCTGACATATGCAATTGTTAATAAACCCATATATGTATTCGATGACATTTAGTACCTTTTTATCGACTTATGTAATTATTTATACACTTACTTATTATAAATATTTTTGTTTTATTATTATTTTATTTTATTTTGTTTAAACTCATGTTGTATTGAACTTTGTAAAGTATGAGAGTCGTGCAGCCATTGGTGTTGCATATACCTAGTGCCTGTATTTATAAATGACATTAAATTCTATTGTGCCTTTCGATTGCCTTGCGTTCTGAGTTTGTCATGCTTACTAAAATGTCCTGCTGATGGTGGCGTTGTGTGTCGGGTCGTTTTATTCCCTGCAACATGGTTGAGTCGAACGACGCCGATACACACGTCATACTCGTGAACGGGTGCCGTCTGTCGGGGCTGGTCAGCTCTTACTGTCAATGGCAATCTTTTTCTTTTATTTATTTATATTGTTTTTTATTCTGGATTAATTTGTTAGTAGGTACACATCAAACTGCATTGTTCTCATTAACTATTCTTATCAAACTTGTAAATCAAGATTAACATTGTAATCATGTTGTTTTTAAAAAAGAGTGTCTATGGAGTTTCTTGCCGGTTCTTCTCCATATGACCCACTTTTTGGAACCGTGCAACTAGTTTTGACTAATTGAAATAAAACATTTGACTTTGACTTTGACTTTGACTTACAATACCCATATGTCGCAAAATAAATTATTTGAATTTGAAAGCGGCAAGCGCAGCTTATCCTTGCAGTTTATTTGATCCTTTATCACAGACGAACTCAGTAAAGAACTGATGTAATCAGTGTTATAAGCCATTGCAATATGGTAACCCTTACTCTGAAAGAACACGCCTGACTTGAATTAATTGAATCTTTTATGTATGCAAAGCAGAGCCAACGGATACACGGAGTAGTGAACAAATGGAGTGCTTGCAGATTACAATATAACATTGAAATAAAACTACTTTTTACGGATTTTATCGCGTATATTGATATTATTAATCCATTAATTTATTTATTTTTGGGATTAATAATATAATATACGCGATAAAATCCGTAAAAAGTAGTTTTATTTCAATGTATAATATTCGCGTAAATGTCAGAAATCAATATACAATATAACATAGCATTACGTCTGTATTCCCATAAGGATTTGGCAGAAATGTACTAATGTACACCCACAGTTCGCCGGTACGTTGAGGTCCCATAGAAAAGGGGCGAGGCACAAGTCCAAAATCCGAGCTGCTATTAGAAATATCATAGAAAAACCCTATATCTTGCAGCGGCAGCGGTAGATTTCAGATTTTAGTTCGAACTAATTATTTTCCTTTTTTTTTCTTCTACATTTTAAGTATTTTCCTTATTAAAAACAGGGTATATCAATTTGACACTATGACGTTTTAATGCTTCAATAACTGAATTAAGCGCTTTGTTTGCTATCGTTATCAGTCATTATTTATTCCTAACTTTTGCCATTTTCACGACACAAGATTAGTATCGTGAAAAGTCCTTTCGCAAATAATTCCCGCACACATTTTCAAATTGAATTCCTTAGATACTTGGCACTCCATTATTTTGATACTCTTTGACAACACATAACATACATATTACATAATACGAATATCAATACACTCCGGCTTGCGGCATAGTCCTGATCGACAAAAGGCGATCTTTTCTTACAGTATTTAAATTGATTAATATGCCTCGGCAGGATAAAGTCGAGTTAGCTTTCTGAATTCAATATTATTCATCCCGATATCGTAGTTTCAAAAATAGAACGCGAAAATTCTTTTTCGGAATGAGTACGAAAAAAGAGGGTTGATGGGTTGATGGGTTGATGAAGAAAGTAGTAGTCTGTAGTTTATGCTACCCTAGTAGGTACCTGACAGGTGATGCAAATCTTTTCCGATAAATGAATTTAAACATGTGTATGTTGTGTGTGTATTTTCACAACTTGATTTGTAAGTTAGGTCGTTTCCAAAAAACCAGATGCGGCTTAAAATCATTATTTTAAAACTTCCAAACTACTCATTAAACGGCGACTATAGTAGGTATTATAATAATGTTCCTGAAACAAATAATTTACAATATAATTATAAGTCACAATAGAAAAGTAGCCACTTGATATTAATTAATAAACACAAAAATAATTTAAAACAATGTCTACACAAAAAACATCTAACTTTTAATGAAAACACTGAATAAAACATTTGAAAAATTATAATGGCTATGACAAGTCTGCACCGAATCACAATACATGAATTATTCGTGCACCGTCCCTCTCTAACTTTAACAACCTGCATATTGTTGTCGCCTCGCTCGCTCTTATTGCTCAAAATATAGACTCGTTTAAATTTTCAAATGGTTTTGGACATGTTTTAGGTTAGGGTATGAAATATGTCCCAATAAAATTAAAACTTTAGTCGTTAGCAAAGTAAAAAATAAACTATGTTAAATATACTTCAAAGTCGTTATTACTTTTTACTATAATAATTTGGCGCATGCTACACACCAACTCATGTTAGCCGGAGGAACGCAGTATTGAATCCTGCCTGAGATCGAATTCTGTTTCGCTAGAATTAATATCTTTGAAAATTTAAGAAGTTTTTTAATATCATTATCATTGTCACTGAATATCCATTATAATACTTTATGCTACTATATTATAAACTACTAAGTATCCCAAGTTCTGTAAAAACTTCAAAAAAGTTTTGAAGTTAAAATTTTTCTAATAAATTCTCAATGGCAGCTCTAATTTAGAATTTTTAGTCCAGTTAGTGGCAATAGACTCGCCCCTTGTTACATGGGACTTAAAACATACTGGAGAACTCTGGGTGTACATTAGTACACTTTTGCCTAACCGTTCAGGGAATACAGGCCTGACAATATGTATGTACACCTCTGTACATACATATTGTCAGGCCTGTATTCCCTGAACGGTGTAGTAGTGCAGCATATCAAGCTACCCCAATCTGTCAAATTTCTTTGATAAATTTTCAACTTTAATAAACAAACAATAAGGTTCATGTTCAATTGGGAAAATTGGACAGTTTTGGATAACTTGACCTGCTGCGTCTGTACCATACTGGCGTGGCATTAGTTTGAGCCTGTTTCTGATTGAAATGAAAAATAAAAATATATATATTTATTTTCTGTAAAGCTAGATCTTTTAAAAACACTTTTACAAGTCAATGTTTTGATTTTTTTGGCATTTCCTGACTGACGACCTCTGAGAAGAAACACCGAAACAAACTCAGAGAATCATGGTCTCTTTTAAAGTCCAGACATAATAATATCAAATATGTGAGTGTCATAATGTCTGAAATGGCCTTTTTGAAGAAAGAGCCACAGCGGCTTTGAGTAAACCAATCCCAGCCGACGGCACGCATGCATCAGTCATTGTGTAGCTCGACTATATTAGAAGGAACTCTATTATGACATACTGGGAATCGAGGTTATGGCTAAGTAGGATAAAACCCGGATTGTTGCTTCAGTCGGATACATGCCCCGGTTTGAATACACTACGAATATGTTAAGGATGATGAAGATGACAAAACGCATAGAAATCTGTTTAGGTCTATTACTTGATCGTCTACGTAAGAAAAAGCTATATACTTATAGGTGGTGGAAGCTACTCATGCTGCAGAGGACGTCAGGGGTGGTACAGACGCCAGCAGGTCAAGCTATCCAAAACTGTAAAATTTTCCCAATTAAAAATGAACCTTATTACGTTGTAGCAAAGTTGAAAATCAATCATAGAAATTTGACAGATTGTGGTAGGTTGATGTGCTGGCCTCTGTACAGTCAGCAACGAAAGTCGCTGAACGTGTTGCAATCTTCAATACGATTTTTAACAAGTATGAAGTTACTGATCTGTGAAGCTTATGCGAAATAATTGCAGAGATAACCACTAAATATTTAGGTTACCTTTATAGAAAAAACCTCTTGACAAATTTTAGACCTGTGATGTTTTCCTAATTTAGCTGTGTTTAGCAACTTTCGTTGCTGACCGTACCACAGTGTTGCCAAATATTGAAAACCAATATCTAGTGAAATTACTGAGCATTATTTACCAACAGAAGTTTCAAGATCACAAAGCAACCCATACGAAACCTCCTGGTCAAATGTTTGCATAATATCATATTACAATAAAAAAAACTGGAACTCGGAACGAGAATGCTCCCTGATTGAGACACATAGTTTAAGAACCCTAGATTAAGAACTCTCAGGATCTAGATAAACTTGTCTAGATAGCCTAACAGTTTTCTTGATTGATTAACACAGAAACGGCGTGAGGCTTAAACATGAATAAGTAGCTACGTAAAATGTTTCATGTTATTTATGTGGCATGGATGATTCATAACTTCAAACAGACTTGAAAAAAAGAACAAGGTTCTCAATTTTTCTTATACCGACCTTATTGGTGAGGTTCTTCAAAAAGGTCAGGTGCGTAGTACTCGCAACCGGCGTGTATGTATGAATGTGGTCGAAGCGAAAGAAGTATGCAAGAATCGTAGCAAGTGGCGTTCTTTAATTACTGCCTACCCCTATGGGAAAAAGGCGTGAGTGTATGTATGTATTTTTCTGTTATTTTTATCAGTACCCAGGACCTCTAGCGTAGCAGTCGCGCTTAGGACCACTAGACTAATGAGGCAGTCAGTGGGTTCGATCCCCAGGTCGAGCAAAGTGTTATTGGGTTTTTCTATGAAATTCTCAGTAGCAGCTCGGAGTCTGGATTAATTGTGCCCGGTTAATGGCAATAGGCTCGCCCCCTATTACATGGGACCTAAACATACCGGCGAAATGTGGGTGTACATTAGTACACCTCTGCCTAACCCTTCGGGGAATACAGGCGTGATGGTATGTATGTATTTTATCAGTACCTCGGAGGGCACAGTTGACCTCTCCGCCTTCTTAGACTTCCACAAGGGCTTATTATATGCCGTCGGCATGTGACTTCCAGCGGTCTTTACCAGGTCGTGTATCCAATTCGTTGGAGGCTAGTTGTGCTTTCCAATACGTGGTCTCCACTATGGAAACTTTCTGCCCTATCAGTCATCAGTTCTATGAGCTAAATGCCAGCGATCTTTACCAAATTGTCTTTCCATCTCGTTGGAGACCCGCTGTGTTTTCCAGTGCCTGGTATCCACTCTCGAACCTTTCCGTCCCAACGGCAATCACTTCTACGTGCTATGTGCCCCGCCCATTCTACTTAAGCTTGCTAATACTTTCAGCTATATCGTCATCTTTGAATCTTCTATAGATCTCTTTTCTAATTCAGACCAGCGATCTTTACCAAATTGTCTTTCCATCTCGTTGGAGACCCGCTGTGTTTTCCAGTGCCTGGTACCCACTCTCGAACCTTTCCGTCCCAACGGCAATTACTTCTACGTGCTATGTGCC
Organism: Acronicta alni; assembly: GCA_964056405.1. Lineage (NCBI taxonomy): Eukaryota > Metazoa > Arthropoda > Insecta > Lepidoptera > Noctuidae > Acronicta > Acronicta alni. Next base: position 8,716,244 of record OZ043936.1, read on the forward strand.
CCGCCCATTTCCACTTAAGCTTGCTAATACTTTCAGCTACATCGACATCTTTGAATCTTCTCTAGAACTCTTTTCTAATTCAGACCAGCGATCTTTACCAAATTGTCTTTCCATCTCGTTGGAGGCCCGCTGTGTTTTCCAGTGCCTGGTATCCACTCTCGAACCTTTCTGTCCCAACGGCAATCACTTCTACGTGCTATGTGTCCCGCCCATTGCCACTTAAGCTTGCTAATACTTTTAGCTATATCAACATCTTTGATTCTTCTATAGAACTATTTTCTAATTCAGACCAGCGATCATTACTAAGTCGGCCCGCTGTATTTTCCAGTGCATGGTCTCCACTCTCGAATCTTTCTGCCCCAACGGCAATCAGTTCTTACTGTTACTTAAGCACTTTTATCTCCTCTCCTCATTTCAAATTCTGAGAGAATTATGATGAAGCATACCTCTCTCTATAGCTTGTTGAGTAACCTTGACCTTTCTTATGAGACTCATGGTAAGCGACTGTTACAACAGGAGAAGACAAATCAATTTCTGATTCCCCCCTAAATCTTATTGGCGATCCATCGATCCCTGTAAGTACGTACAAATCTCCAGAGGTTCTCAAACCTATTTGTTGGCACAATTTACGACGTCTCAAGAGCATCAAACGACCAATTTATCGTCTATAAGTTGGGTACACTATCCTATTGAGAATTTTGTCTATTGTCTATAGTGTGTATTTGTGTATTGTATAGAGTAAGACTGCCCTTTGTAATAAATATGAGATCAGTGGATCTGTCTTGGCGACGCTGTTTGCGTTTGTAAAGGGTTGCCATGATACATAGACGAGATATTACCATGTTAAAAATAGTAACAAAAAAAAGACACTCATCTGAGTCTGAGCCTGATGCTAAACTGACGGGACTTCAAAATCTGATATTCCATTCGAAAATAGAATCGTAATGTATGGAATGATATTTATAAATAAGCTTATGTCATTTCCAGACATTTTAATTGCATTCATTCGTCGTTCGTACTAGATTGTAAACTGTTTACAGGCCCTCATGAGGCACTGTTGTCACTAGCATCTAATATGTTATGATAAGCCAGCCAGTGGAATGTATACATTTTACCACTGATGTGTAAAAACCATCGCAATGAAAATAGAATAACGAGTATTGAAATTTCTTCAGTGGTTTTTTTGTCTTGTAAATTAAACCCAGAGCTCTATTTCGAGACCGGGCAAAGCGATATAGGTTTTTCCCTGAGGAAATTCTTAGTAGCAGACCATTTGGATTAGTGCCCGATAAAAAGCCTAAAAAATCCTTTTAAAGTAACCCGAAACTTTAACCTGAACTTTGAAAAATTATTTCACTTTTCAACCCTGCAAAAACTGCAAATTTTATATCGATTTATAAGAAGTCCAACTTTTACAACATTTTTGTAAGACGGAAAAATTCATGACATTTTTATTGAAAAGAAGTTTTAAAGACATATATATAACTATTAAGCAGTGATAGCCTAGTGGGATGACCATTGAACTGCCAAGTCGAAGGTCTCGAGTTCGAACCCATGGCACGCACCTCTGACTTTTCGAATTCATGTGCGTATTAATAATTAATTATCACTCGCCTAAACGTTGAAGGAAAAACATCGTGAGGAAACCTGCATACCTTAGAGATTTTTCTCGACGGTTTGTGAAGTCTGCCAACCCGCACTAGGCCAGCGTGGTGGACTATAGCCTAATCCCTCTCAATATGAGAAGAGACCCGTGCCCAGCAGTGGGACAGTATATGGGTTGATGATGATGATATAACTATAAAACGAGAGCGATAAGGTAAGAAAAAATATTATAGAATCAATCTTAAAATTTATTGAAACTTTTTTTTTGTCCTAGTTTGTGTCTTCCAAACCGCTCTACCTTGGACGATGTCCGGCCGTGCCTGGCCGGAAAACATAATTTTGATTACATTGACATACAATGTAACATATTTCTTGCAATACATGTAGAATAATTTATAAACTGACTAACTGTTACCCATAGTTTCAATCGCATTCCAAAAGAATTTTAGAGACTAAAAGTAGCCTATGTCCTTCTCCAAAGTCTAATCTATCTCTGTACCAAATTTCATCAAAATCAGTTCAGCGGTTTAGGCGTGAAAGTGTAACAAACAGAAAAACAAAGTCACAATAATATTAAATAGAGATAGATTGCTATCTATCCCTATTTAATATTATGTCTTGAGTTGGAATCCAAGTTTGAATAGTTTAAAGAGTTTAATCTTACCTTGAAAGTTGAAATAACCATTTAATAACCTCGTTCGGGAACACCACGGCAAATTCGTTAGGGACAAAGTGATTCTGCGGTCACATTCAATAAAACAGTTACAGCCCAACGGTCCACTGAACCATGAAAGAAGAAATATCGTCCATTTTATGTCACGCGGCGTTCTGAAATGAACGTCATAAAAATATTGTTTACCTTTGCTGGCAGTCTTATTATCTTAGTTTAGGAGATACCTATTAAGCTTGAATCGCCTTTGCTACATGCTATCCTAGTATTATTTTGCTATTTTGTGATTAATTTACTCTTGAAATAGTTTTATATTGTGATAAGTAAGATGACAAACAAGTATACGGGCCTAAAGGGCGTCACACAAGGCGAAGATACTATAATATTTTATATTAAGATAAAATATCGCTTACAGTCTTTATAAAAAGTAGTGATAATGAAGTAGTGATTATTGATCCATTATCAATAATCGCTTAATCGATTATTGATAATGGATTGGATTGGAATGGATTGAAACAGGTAAAATAATTATCTCAAACTCACTCAAATAATCAATAATCATGAATAAATGAAGCTAAAGATTTATTTACATTTGCTTCCTGTCATCTCAATGCTGTGATAGTAATGTTGATAATCGATTATGGATAATCGATTGTCAACATCACTAATAAAAATTAAAAAGTAATGTATGTGAAAATGAATGACATTTTGATCACGTGGTAAGTGCTAATCGCATGATTTGTGAAACGTCAACGCCAAACAATGTCACGTATTTGAAGTTCAAAAAACTCACATAATGCTGACAACAATTCCAATCGATGGAAAATTACTACATATAAGTATTCCTATATAATTATATTGTAATAGTATCATTACTAAAAGTTGAGTATTGAGTACCTATCTCTAATGAGACTGACATATTTTTAAGGGTACTTGAGTTTTCACCTTCGCATTTCATTCTAATAGAAATCTAATTATGATTCAAATTTCAAATCATATTTGATTTTTCGATATTCGATTTTCAAATTTCCAAGTACCCTTACAAACTGTCATTATGTTGCACAATAATTCTACTAAATATTTATAAACTTATAAAACCCGTCACAGACTATCAGACTTAATATTACTCTAAACAACCTTCCAGTTTGTAGAATCAAACTGACATGCAATTTTCATAATAAGCGCTCCTTACATAGAACTTAAATTCAGTTGAATTATGGAAACTCATTCCAAGAATTCACCTATTTAACTGACAGCTAATTAAAGGTGAGTGTTTCAATCGGTAAATAACTTTTTATCAATTTATTTTTGCATCTTACCTGACAGTAGCAGAATTATCGAGAATATACCAATAACGCAAAAAAATCTTTTGATCAAGTTAAACGAAAATGTGTCACAATATTTTTGCTTCCGATAAAGGTCATTCAATCTTATTTATGACGCGATATAAAATTGAACCAAGTAAAAAAAAATAGCAACATTTTTTTTTTCTACTGAGATGACAGTTGACAAGGGATGATGATGACGATGACAGCGGCAACGTCAGCCTAGACATCAGCAAGACCAAGGCAAGAGCGCACAAGATACAACGCACGAGTGATCATTCCCGCGTTGTCATCTTTAGGCCTCAGTTGTTATAGACTTCAGTGACTGGGAAAGAATACTAATTCCGCCTTATATGCTATAATGTTATACAGACCAGCACATCAAGCTACCCCAATCTATCAAATGTCTTTGATAGATTTTCAACTTTAATAAAAAACAATAAGATTCATATTCAATTCGGAAAATTTGTAAATTTTGGATAGCTTGACCTACTGGCGTCTGTACATAAGAGTGGTTACATTAACAACAATAATGTTTGCACATCTTTGCTTGGCAGGAGCATATTTGGCAATGTCACTTTGTTTTTTTTTTTCTAGCAACATTTTCAAATGACCTAAGTCCCCTTTGCAAGTCATGATGCTCTCTGACCGGAACTGGATAATGTAGAGTAACTTAGCACCTTTCATATTCATAAAGCTAGCATTACACTTGTAAATAAGCGCTTAGGTAAAGTGTAGGCGCGGCATTATGCGCCACCAAACGCATTGTCAATTTCTTTATGGCTAGTATTTAACTGCAAATCAAAAAATGTCGTTTTGTATAACAAAATAATTCCCAATCCTAAGCAAAAATACTTATTGCACAGCAAAATAGTCACCTCAAAGTATTGTTATTATTGTATACACTTTCTTGGTCTTCAGAATCGGTATCATTCAGATTTGGTTCTGGCGATGTGTGGTCACAGTTCTAACCTAACCTAACCGATATCTGTATTTTGCTGCTCAATCAGTAATTTTGTCGCTCAATCAGTATTTTTGATGCGCTGTTTATTATATTCCTTTCTTTATTCTCTATTGCAAATCACTTACGGATTAGAAAATATATTATTATCGGATTTAAAAAAGGATGTTCTCAATTCGACAGTTTTTTTTTTTTTGTATCCATATGAAAAATAAATCGATCTATCTATTTTAGCAATCGAATGGTGCCGTCTGTTACTCGCCCGAAACAAAGGCTACATCTGCTATCGCTCGGGACCTCAGCTCCTCATCTCGTCTATATCATATTCAGTTATTACATTAATATTTCTTGAGCATTTTCTCTAGTCTAAACCAAACTTCTGTCTGACAGAGAGAGCTATTTTACCACATAAAATTACATTTAGAAACTACATTTTTGTGTCAGCAAGTCAGACTTTACTTATTTACTTACTTAAAAAACCTCGAATTGGTACAGCACTATACAATAATTACGACATATATTCAAATCAAAAATGGAATGCAAAGGAAAATGCTCCAAACTCGTTGACGTTTAAGTTCAGCTGGCTTAATTACATCTCCCTCGAATTTATGGCAGCTTGGTAGCAACAGGGTGAAGAGAGGTCGTTCTTCACACGCCGAGTTTCCCAACAGGAAGCAATTACGCTCGCACACCGTACTCCGTTGACGAGCACGCTTTGAGCTGTGCTTTAAGATCTCATGATTTCTGCCACCCTGGTAAGTACTTGTGTTTCTTTAGCGAATTACCTTCCAAACTAACCCTATGTTTGCTATGCAGAGAAATCGCCTTTGTTTACAGATCCGAATATTTAGTAAAAAGGAGGTAGGTATCACTTAAAATAATTATAAGATAGCAAACAGGGTTCAGAATGACAGTCACTCTATTATATTATTACCAACTGGTTTTAACTTTATATTAGCTTTAACATCTGGCGGTTTTAAACAAGCTCCTAAGGAGGTACAGAGGCCGGCAGATCAAGTTACCCCTATCCGTCAAATTTATTTGATAGATTTTCAACTTTAAGGCAAAGTGACAAGGTTCATTTTCAATTGGGAAAATTAGACAGTTTTGGATAGCTTGACCTGCTGGCGTCTGTCTGTACTTATCTCAGTAGGTACATAAAACATTTAAAATTAACTCAATTATGTTCCTACACAACATCTTCGATGTGTATCTTAAATTTAAATACGTCTTAAGAGATTAAATAAAAATTTACTGCAACAATGTAATTAATGCTTATTGCGTGTAGCAGAAATATACATAGGTACCTACTTAGTTGATAAACCAATAAATAAATAAAATTCTGATTCCCATTTGTTTTCTGTTCATGAAAACTTGTTACCTTCTGGTAAGAGGCTTTGTTTGTTTCATAGAATTATGCAGCATTTTCAAATACGATTCAACGTTCAATATTAAAACATATAAGGTAGATACATTGTGTATGTTTTTACTTAGGCAAAAATAATTTTAAAATTAAATAGGTTAACGTAAAAGTTATTGGAACTTGCTAATGTAATTTATTGTGTTTAAATTCAAATAGGAAATTAAATTTATTTACTAATCTGAAAGGAATTATTTATGCCGATAAAAATGAATAAAAAATGCGACAGTCGAATTCAAAAAGCGAACATAATTTGTTCGCTTATTTACTTACCCTGCAAAAAATTGACGTCACGCTGTAAGGGCACGGTCCCGAGGCAATTTGTTCGCAGCTACAAGAAAAAGCTTCTATAAATAATAAATGAGAACTCACCTGCTTTCACCCTCACAACAACAGTGTGAAAACAGCCTATTTTTAATAATATCCCTGTTTCACTAGTGAATCCTGTGCACTCTAACAACCTAGTTTTAGTTTAATTTTATAAATGGAACACGGTACACAATACAACTGTCACTGTTGAAATATTTGAAAATAGAATGTTATTTTATTGATGTTGTGTGAGGTTATTGTGGATTCAGTGTTCGATAATAATTCGATTGTTCCGATTCTAGTGATCGATGGCTCGGGCCCGAGTGGCGAGGCCGAGCTCCCGCGACCGACTGAAGTACGCTCGACCAAGCTCCCGATTCCCGGTGGTTTTCTTTCAGCACGGTGTTGCTAGTATTACAAAATTATTTAGCAATATTTGTTATTATATTGTATTATTATATTTTTACTGTATTTCCCGAAGGTGAACTTTGTTTTGGTGTTTAAGTAATAGGGAGTGACCTTCATTATGTGTCTTTGTGACAAATGATACTTGTGACATCACTGTATATTGTGGTATAAAAAAGTTGATTAAATTAACAATTCTCTTTATTTCTAATGATAGGCGTACAATCTGCCTGGCCCTACTGCGGTGATAAAGCCTCAACAGGGAATTTCTGTTTGATATTAGCAGTGATAACCTAGTGAATAGCAGTGATAGTATAGTGATATGACTACTGGACTTTTAAGTCAAACTTCAAAGATCTCGTGTTTGAATCCAAGGCACGCACCTCAGACTTTTCGAATTCATATGCGTGTTAATAATAAACGGTGAAGGAAAACATCGTGAGGAAAGGTTTCTTAGAGATTATTACTAGGCCAGCGTGGAGCTAAATCAACCTCAATCTGAAAGGAGACCTGTGCCCAGCAGTGGGACAGTATATGGGTTGATGATGATGGTGAAATAAATAAAAAAATCTATTTCAATCTTGTTCAGCATACAGGATAGAAAAACCATGTTTCGGCTCTCTGAAGGGTAATCAATCAGAGAACCTTTCCATCAGTGACATTTATACATCAATAAGTAAGTAGTATTAGTATGTTCTGTAGTATAGACTGTCCCTTTAACCTAGTGTACAACCACTAGGTTAAAGGGACAGTCTATGTCTCAGTCTCATCTTTTTTAAACATTTATGGTCAGATGAGTAGGTACCTAATGATTATTTTCTTATTGATTTCTGACATTTACGCGAATATTATAATCGATAAGAAAATAATCGAAATAAAACTACTTTTTACGGATTTTATCGCGTTATATTGATAATATTAATCCCGATATTTCGGACTCTTTACAGCATCCATGGTCACGGGTAGACTGAGACCCGATAAAATCCGTAAAAAGTAGTTTTATTTCGATTATTTTCATTTTAAATACTAGGTTAAGGAAACAAATAAAATTGCAATATGAGATGCTGCTTTAGATAAACCATAACGGTTTCCAAAAGCAGTTTTGTGAACATATCATTTGTTGTAATTGTTTGGAATAATAAAAAAAAATAAAACGACTACTGAACTAGAGGTCCTGGATCTGATTCTCAGGTCGAGCCTAGACCTAATAACTGTTTGTTATTGAGTTTTTGCTTCACATTTATAATATTATAGCAGGATAAATTATTTCTCCCACAATTCGGGGTAATTCTCCCACGTTAGCCTCGTGACCCCGTATCCTTTGTGCGATCCACAAACTGCTCGCATGCCTTCAATGCTCTATTGTTTTCCGTCACCGTCGCTCGCGTTCTACTTATATATCTTTGTCTCGCTCGCTCGATAGAAGTTGTTAAACAAATGAAGTGTATTACCCTGATTTATATGACCGTTATTATGTACCGTGATTACTGTAGGGTACATAATTTTATCATATAAGCCTATTAGAAACATATAAAAGAAAATACATTCTTCGAATGAGGGTAGGCAGAAAGTAAACTAACCTCTAAAATAAATTAACTGAACTCGATTATAGGAAAATAATATTATAAACTGGCGCCAATTCAATTATTTTTTGTATCCAATTCCTATGGGTTAACAATAATTTTGTATTTTTTGCCATTTTCCATGCTAAGATTTTAGCGAAGGAAATATTCGACCGGTGGCAGGATTCGAACCTGCGTCTTCTGGTTAGGTACACCAGGCGCTATGACCACTAAGCCACCGCGAGTCCCACCCGCCATGACGAATTTTGTCTTCACATTCAGAATTTACGTCTTTATGGTGACGTCAGTAACACCTATTGAAAAGCAATTTTTTGCTTTTCAACCGACATGACTTACTTTACAGTTAGTTCAATGTCGAACGATACCACCTTACAACTGTAAAGTAAGGCATGTCGGTTGAAAAGCAAAAACTTGCATTTATTTATATATTTATTTTATTTATTTACTTATAGGAAAGCTTACAGTCTAATAAAAACATATGGATAACTCTGTAACTAAAAATGTTTCTAATAACAAGCTCTCACAAATAATCTTACAAGCACATGTTACTTAGACTAGACTACATAGAGAGATGAAGATTAAAAATACAGTCTTATTACAATTAAACTAAACAAAAGAAATGTGAAATAAAAAGATTACAAGAAGAAGAGAATTTTACAAGAAGCGAAAAAGCTGCATCAGACTTCCGCAACTCAATTTCTGGATAATACCTATATCCTGAGGATAGACTGGTTGTCAGACTTTCTGGATTTTCTGACTACCTACCACTAACGATTGTCATAGGTGTTCGTATGACAACCGGGATCGACGGCTTTACGTGTTCTCCAAGACACGGAAGAACCGCGATGTGTTAAGAATGGTCTCTCATCCACATACTGACCGCGGCTAGCGCAGCTTAACCTTGCAGATCGGTTGATCTACGTAGTTATTACTTAGCAACTTGAGACGTGCATCCGAACTGTACTGAGTTTTTTTTAATACCTGAGCAAACGACGCTATACGAAGCAAACTGAAAAACAAAATTACGTAAATACCATCAGGACTGTATATCCCGAAGGGTTCGGCAGAAGTTACTAATATACAGCCAGGTAGGTTAAGGCCCCGGTAGGTTAAGTCCCATATCATAGGGAGCGAGCCAATTCCCATCGGGCACCAGTCAAAACTCCGAGCTGCCACTGAGAGTTTCATAAAAAAACCCAATAACACTTGGTTCCAGCTGAGAATCAAGCCCAGCACTGCCGGGTCTGCGGACGAATGCTACAGCGCTCCCGTAGTCCCGGCACTAAAGTGGTGACGCGAAACGCCGAGATTGGTTTTAGTCGGTAGATCGCTCTTTTCAGAGCGGAATCCGTCATACTCCAGTTAGTACATAAATCAATTCCAACCCCGTCAACAAAAAAAAAAAGGAATCAAGAGTAGTAGTCGCGCTAAGGACCACTAGACTAACGAGTCAGACAAACAAAATTAATTAAGTAAATATGATGTTTTAATCAAACGATTAAAATACATGCATTTATAATTAACGTATTAATAGTTATTGATTTGCTAATTTAACCATTAAATCGAATGATAGGATTAGTAAGAAATTAATAGGTAATTTAAATTAATCACTCACTGCCGGAGTGGCGTTCCAATAGGTACTTAATAATCTTGATGCATTGAATTATAACTATTGAAATCGCTTCGCATGCGTTCATGCTTAAAATAGTTAAGCAGAATTCGCAAGACTATGAATTCTGTTACGTGTAAGTTTTTATTTTTTGTTTCTCCTAATCTTATGGGAATTGCCCGTCTATGAGTGTGCCTACATCGTATATGGTGTCAAAGAGGATTGCCCAAATTCGTTCACATTTAAATAAAAGATACACCAAATTTTCTTTTGCATTCACAATACTTTTGAGAAGTCATATAAAGGAGTTTTCATTCAAAATTTTCTTTTTCATAAATAATACTTTTAAAAAGCTTCTTTTGATTAGTCAAACAGTTGTTGCATGAATTCAAAAAGTGCATCTAGCAAAAAGTGGGTTTTATGGAGAAGAACCGGTGACAACCACTCATCTGATGTTTAATTTAATGTTATTTTATCTACTTTCTTTTTATTTTATTTTCCATCTTCTCTTTATTTCTATTTTTATTCTGTTCTCTCTTTTTTATCTTTTGCTTCCCGTAACACTAAACCTCTGTTCCAGTGATTTCGTGTTTACTAATGCTCCATTTAACATACTCAAAACCATCAAGTTACTCTCTAACACCTACCTATCTCTTTGCCAACTCCAACTACTGCGTTGAAACATGCAAAGATCTGAACTTAAGAAAGCGCAAGCGCATAATAACAGATCTCCTTAAAAAAATATTGCCGCTACAATATGTGCTGCACTCCCGATACCCAAAATGGTCCTCAATGCTCGATAGTAGAAGAAGTATCGACTTCAATGAATTCAGAGAAGAGATGATAGAATATTTTTGTGAATGTGGAACCAATAAGCGCTTTGTGGAAACGAAAGTCCAAACAGGACACGGAACTGGATATCTAAGGTAATGTAAGAAAGCCTAAGAAACAGCTTATCGAACACCAAATGCACAGCAAGTCCACAATTTATCCTTTATTTCCGTATTAGCGTAGTTTCCGGCTTCGCAAAGGTGCAATATACTCAAAATATACATGTATTATACATATGAACCTTCCTCTTGAATCACTCCATCTTTTAAAAAAACCGCATCAAAATCCGTTGCGTAGTTTTAAATATCTAAGCATACGTTACGGACAGACAGGCGGGAAGCGACTTTGTTTTATACTATGTAGTGATAAAGAATTCAGTAAAACCATCCTCCTGGCCTTTTCCCTACCAAGGTCGGAGTTCAGTATGACTAGACTGACTGACATTATCTTGCACACATTATTTTACACGAAGCGACTGCCTTCAGACCTCGGCAACCCAATATTGCAACACCGATGTTCGAAGGATAGACTGGTTGTCAGGCTTTTTGGGCTTCTAATTATCACTAAAGATTGTCGTAGTTTTTGTATGACAACTCTGACCGAGCGACGGCTTAACCAGCTCTCTGAGGTACAGAGTGGTGGTTAAAACTTGTCACCTCGCCGATAGACTGATCGGCGCAAGCGAAGCTTTAGCGTACGGATCGATTAGTCGACGTGGTTATTACCTATCCACGAACCCCTTGATTGCATATTTCATGATTTTATTTTTTAGGTCGACTATTGCACCATTGACAGAAGATCCTGAAGATATACCGTCCAAGCTAGTACAACTGACAAAAGAATGCACTAAGCTTGCGAAATGCAAACACCGCAAGTGGTGATTTTTTTGCATGTACGCACATATATCTAGTATAAACTAATCTCTCATTGTACGGAAAGCTTATAGAATAAGAGCTCAGCATATAATGGTAATTAATATATTGATTTATGGCCGTGTGTACGCAGGATAATACGTCAAGCTAAAGGGCGCAGACTGACGAAAGACTGCGTGAATTCCCGGAAACAATTATCAAAAACTGATCCAAACTCTGTACGGCTTCAGTGGGCTGATCATGCTTTCACCTAGCGGTTGCATTTTTACGATTTTTAACCTTGTTGCCTAAGAAATACGGATATTCGGGCAAAAGTCATCAGTCCTCGCCAATACAGAACTTATACTGCAAAAATCACCGCTACTGCAGCGGAATACGAGGGTCCTAAAGGTAAATTGTATACCAATTGCTTGATATGTCGTCGTGTACGCACGAGCCTATGAGATAGTCTTCGTATTTTAGAAGTGCCAATAACAGAAATAAATCTTTTCATCTACAGAAATAAACTTTTGTTTCCTTCACCTATTTGCCAACCAATTCTGAATTAAAGAAAAAAATAAAGAATTTTTTTGGAAACAAAACAAAACTGTTGGGTTGGCTGTTAGTCGACCTCAACATAGTTAGGAAAAGGGTAGGTGGCTGGTTCAGAATCTCGTTGGTCGAAACTAAGATAGTATGAAGTATCTACTATCCAATAACACAAAGGGTTTCACATAAATTAACATATAAATTACTTCCGTTTGCAACGCAATCATCTCCGGGTTTAATTTCAAAGTTTTATGAGGTATTACTAGTAATTATTATTCGTTGCGAAATGTCACGATTTTGATAAATTCTGTTTGAATTTATTAGTGTGGGAGGAGTCAGTTATAGCTGTCACAATTTATGATTACGCGTTGTATGACTTCTAAAGACACTAGTGTAATGTTCAAGTTCAAATGATTCACGAGCATTAATAGTTTGCAAGAAATATACGAGATGCTTCTAGAACGTTTCTGTGTAGGTGGGTAATAAGCTTGAAGTAAGTATAAGTATTTAGTAACTTTAAACCTTTCATAAAAATATATTTAGCAAAGTTTTTACAACAAGAAGATGGAGCTGGAATTTTTAGCTAACAATTGAAAATCTTAAAGCTATCCAATGATGGTCTGTCCAAAGGTGTCGAGTTCGAATCTAAGGCACTCTCCACAGTGTTCGAAATCACGTGAAACAGTGAACGAAAATATCGTAAGAACTTGCATGCATAAGATATTTTCACGATAGTGTGAAATCTGTCAACTCTACAGCGTGGTTAAATTCTCTCCAGTGTGGTTAAATCTCTACTCAAGTCTCACTTCTGAGCACGGGTCTCTTCAAGGAATGCCTAGAGGAAGAAGTACGACCGTTTTATAACGAAGTCACAATTCTGAGAAGAAACGCCGAAACACAAAGATTATAGGCCATTTTAAAGTCCAGACGACATGGTATAAAACTTATTTGTAGGGCGATGTTTAAAATAGACTTTTGAAGAAAGATTCATAACAGCTTTGAGGTTACCTGTTCAAACTGACAGCACGTATCAAATCAGTCATCGTGTATCACAATGTTTGGAGACATAATCATTATGGTTTATCAAATTATCCGCGTAATCCAAAATCCATACATAGTACCTTTTTTATAGTACGGAAAATCCTCATGGAGCCTCCGCATCCCGGGGAGATGGCAGGAATATGTTGGAATCGTACCGACTAAAAACCGCACTTGCCTTATTGTCATGGCCATGGGATCCGCGAAATTCGCCACGACCATGACAGGCTGTGGTCCAGCAGCAGCTGGACCCCGACGATTAGCGAGGCCTTTTCTCGCATACTGATTTTAAGATACGCTTCGTCACAAGCTTGCCGCTTACTGGGGCCATTGTCTAGTCAGGCCGTGAAATCCCCCAATTTTAAGCCTTATAGTTACGTCAGTTTTTTTCTCAAAATATGCAGCTGGAATAAATCTACCACGCGGTCTTTAAAACTCAGATTTTGTCTGACGTTTGTGTATTTATACAACTTATGTTTGTGTGTATGTCTGACATCAATACGAATGCAGAATGTAACGCGATGGTCCCTCCTTGACGCCATCGCCACATCGTTACACACGTCAATGCATATTAATTTATTGAAAACGTGCGCTGTCTCAAGCTCCCCTTTATATTCGAAGCTGACGATGAATATATTTGACAGTTATTTAAATATACTGAAGAATAATTACAAATACTGTTTATACTGACTAGTCTTAAAATATATTTTGTGATCTATCTTTAAGAATATGCAATGCTAGTTTCTGTCCGCGATTTCGTTCGCGTGGTGTAAAATCGCGAAATTGCGGACATTTGATTAAATTTTTCATCAATTCAAAAATGTTATCCACGTATTTTATATTTATCCTATATCCCTCACTCTTCACATCATCAACCCATATAATATACTGTCCCACTGTTGAATTAGATAGATTGAGAAAGAGTAGGCTAGTCAACCACGCTGGCCTAATGCGGGTTGGCAGATTTCACACACCGTCGACAAGGATCTCTAAGGCATGCAGCTTTCCTCAAGATGTTTTTCCTTCACCGTTTATGCGAATCATAATTAATGATAACCTAGTGGTATGACCATTGGACTACCAAGTGAAAGGTCTCGAATTCGAATCCAAGGCACGTACTTCTGACTTTTTTTTTGTGAAGGGAGATATTTTTTTTCATCCTGGAGATCAGATTAATTTGAAACGGGAATTATATTTTTAATTCCTAAATTTAATAATTAATTCTGCGTAACTTTTAAATTTCCGTAATTATCAGCAATCAGGATTCTCTTCAGATCCTTTACGATGATTCGTAGAAACGTCCAAGAACCTTCCTCAAATTGAATTAGCATACCGAAACAAAGGAATGCTCCAATGTGTTGAAATAAAGCGGGCTCGCATTGTGTAAAGTTTTCGAATGTTGGCTTAACATGTCAGCCCTTTTCGGGCCTTATCGTCAGTCCAAGGCCTGAAAACGCGCGGCAGTGGAAAGATTAGAATTTTTGGTCTGGCCGACAAAGGTAGTAAAATAATTGTCTTTGGAGAGTTCATCTAAAATCAATTTAAATCCAAAGAAACTACTTTTTACGGATATTATAGCGTTATATTGATATTATTAATCCCGGCGGTGGCGTCTCGGACCCTTTACAGCGTGCATGGTCGCTTAGTTTTATTTCAATTGTCTAATATTCACGTATATGTAATATTAAATCCAAAGAGTTAAAAAGTCTTTGTGTGACTCCAATTCGATTACATTGTCTCACTTCTAGCTATAAAAATTCTAATATTTACTTTTTTTCTTCTTTCATTCAATTTCAGCAGGTTTATACTGACCAACGCCAGATATTTATTTTTGATAAATATCATATATCATATAATAATGGAGATTTTAGGCAGTTGTTGAGGATTTCCTATGGTGACTCTAGAAAAATTGTGTGCCAATTCTAGACACCGAAAGCTATGTCAATCGCGTTCTTCCAGGCCACCACGTAACCTCATTTTCGCAAATGCATCACGTCTCATCACCTGTCCTCCTGTCTCACCCTGTTCTCCTGGTAACCTTGGTAACCCTCGGACGAATATTTGCATATAAATTAGACCGCCGGCTAAACCAACTACGGTTTTACCAAAAAGATTTTAGTTTTATGTGCAAAAAGACAGACAATAATTAGTTAACTAACCTCTTAATCATAGTTCAATCTGCATAACCCAAAATTGTGGTTTACGTCCTTAACAATAATCAAATACCCATTCATCATTATATTCCATTTTTGAAATGTTCATCACTGTAAAAACAAGGGCGGGAAAATTAAAAAAACTTAAAGCGAAAAGTTGTTGAATATCGTGATAAATATACCTACATGCACTACATACATACATATTAGGTTAGATTAATATTTTGTTAAATTTACATTCACAACGTTGGGTAAGACGCTAAATCTTGCGGTTACACAGGGCTAATTCAGCGAACTAATTTATATGCTAATATGAACAGAGTACTAGGAGAACAGGCGATGTTAGAAACAAACCACTGGACTTGGAGATATGGGCGAGGCTTCGTCAAAAAATAAATTAATGTCATTGCCAGATTTCAATTTCAGAATCTACAAAATCTGCGCAGCTGATAAGGCTTCATATCTCGACCATCATCAAAGGACGAGATAGGTATTGGCATACTTACAAAAAAACGTAGTAACAAACAACAAAAAAAAAACTACAAACTCGACTTTATATAACATAGTGTGTCTAAAAAAGAAATGAAAATTCTATGGCTTTCCGCATTATAAACTATTTTTTTCCTGCAGTGCGAGTTTTATGGCAAATCTCAGGTATTAGACACAAACGATATAAATAAATCAGATCATATAAAAGTTATAACAGAAGGATTTTGCCCTGAACGAATGTGCTACCAAACGTTTTCATTTAAATCTATTTCCATTATGCCCCTACTATTAGTGCGTTTAAGTAGAATTGAGTAACGTAATATTAATAGTGACAAAAAATAACATATAATTTTTTTTTTAAATGCCTACCTCCTTAGTCAAGAGGCCGTAAGTGCGACTGCTGATCCAGAGGTCTTGGGTTCGATTCCTAAGTTGTGCAAACACTTTGCACAACTTAGGAATCAAATTATATTGGGTTTTTCTATGAATTTCTGACTAAGTAGCAGCTCGGAATTTGTATTTGTCTGACAATTGGGTCGCGCTCTATGACATAGGACCTACACATACCAGCGAAATGTAGGTGCACATTAATACACCTTAGCCTAACCCTTTGGGGAATACAGGCGTCATGGTTTGCTTTCTTATGTTCGCATGCAACAAAATAAAATTAAATAATTGTTACATAAAGTGGAGTACACTACAGTAGTTTCTATTAAAGGAATGAAGGCTTCAGTGTATGTATCTAATAATATCACGTATTAAACTCGTCACTTCTTCAAATTTACATCTAGATGGCGCTACTTATCCTAGATTCAAAGAGAGTTCTTCAGTACAAATACATAGTAGGGGTAAGATTTAAGCATGAGAGGGCATTTTCCTAGCGCTTGATTGAATAGTCCCTTCAGAGTCTATCCATCATCCCAGTATCGGCGCCGAGGGTTTATTCAGCCGTTATTCAGTATTAATGTTATAGATATCCCCTTTTTAAGCCGTAAATAAAACCTTCGTATTGATTAAAATCGAATGAATTCGAATTTTTGGCGCGAAAAGTTTGGGTCTACTATTTATGGATGGATTTATGGACGTTTGTTTTATGCACGTTTTTATGCTTTTAATTTAGCTTAAGTATGGTTATAAAATTTATTAACATTATGTACAGAAATTTTGTCTTAAGTACATATTTTATCTCATAAATTTAATAATAAAAAAAACAGATAAGGAAAAGATAGATTTTTTAGGCTGCGGCCGGTACTATTAGTTATGGTGCGGCCTCAGAAAACATTAATTTACGTGTACATGAGCTCTATCCCCTTTACCGTAAAGACAAATTCCGATTATAGTTTTCTTGTACCTACATCCATGATACACCAATCATACTTCCTACCCTACTAATATTAGTTTGGGGGATGGATGGATAGAAGCATGGATGTTTGTTACACTTTCACGCTAAAACTACGGAACGGATTTTGATGAAACTTTACAGTATTATTTATACATCAGAATAACATAATAGGCTTTATTTTATAACAATTTTGAGTTAATTAGCCAAATTACAACGATAATTAAAATAAACTTTTCCATGGGGACGAAATCGCGAGCTGAAGCTAGTAATAATTTAATAATATTATTTAGTATTACTTTATTTTATTATTTGTGTATACATCATAGTAACTTGTTGATGTACAAGTGGCTATATAAGCCAAAAGTTATTATAATTTATAGCAGTAGATTGGTTGCTTTAGGAAAAAATAACTAAATTATGTTCGTTTTTTTTGTTTTTATGTAAGATCGTCTTTAAGATAACCTGTCTCCTGTAACTAGGAAAAACTTGCAGCCGTTTTACTATTAAATATAGTGTCAAAATATACAAACAAAGAAGAAATATATAAGATTAATACATAATCTTTTATATTTTCTTATAAATCACATTTTACCAGCTAATCCCCCTCAATGTTTGCTTTTAATTCGCAACCTTGAAACTTGCAAACCAATCAATTCTGTTGCAAATCAATCGCAAACAGGGCGACTGATCAATCAATCTCAGGCCGCATTGTGAGCACTGCCGAAATCACGTTCAATCGCCATTTTTCGAGGTCTTGGCGGGAATTCGGAGAGAACGTTAAGCGCCATTTTGGCCCGACAGAACACAATACCTAAGTTCAGTTCACGAATTGCTTTTTTTAGGTTTTGGATGCCAATAACACATACATACACATAATGTGTATTAATGAGCAAGTCCACTATAAGTAATTTGTGACATTAAACTGTACTTTTTTTATAAAAAACTAGCGACCTGCTCTGGTTTCACACGGGTGCAACAATAGACTAATAACTTTTTTTTAATATATTTATATTTTTTATGTATGATCACGCATAGCTTTTTACAGAGTACCTAGTTTTTTATTGAATAAGGTATACTTATATACCTCGAAGTTAGTCCCATATAAATTTGGAAAAAAAATCGTACCCTAAGATTAGGGAGATTTATTGTTCACTCACAGATTTTAATGCTGAGTTGTGGTTTACAATTAAATTAAAAGTAATAAAAAATTTAGCATATACTTAGTAATTAGTAGATTATAGCCACAAAAAATATAAAATAAAATCTTTTAAGAAAAAAATTAAACCACCGAAATAAATTATAAACCTGTTTTATTTAACTAAGCTCATAAACTAATGTCAATACCTAAGTAATTTTGAGTCGGCGCCAAACAATCGCCAAAATTACCTTAAATTTAAAGAAATAACCAAATTAAATTAACATCCAAAAAATTTGGTTCAGTTTCCAATTTTTTTTCCTTTTTGCTCGGTTCCTATTGGTTGTAGCGTGGTGTTAGTATAATATCTTTTCAACACACTTGCTCATAAAATGGCTCTAATTTCACCGCAACTAAGCATATAATGACACCTGTTATCAAACTGTGACTTTTTCATTGCTATTATTTCACAAGTGAGTTAGAGGGTTTTTTTTTATTTTATTAGTTGAGTTACTTTGTTCTTAAAAAAGTTTCGATACAAAAAAGATCGTGCTCAATAAATAGTACAAATAAATTAATGTACCTATTGCTTGCTCATTTCATGCAACTTCGTATTTAAATAGATAATTGCAACTTGTACGTTTTTAATAAATAAAACTTTCACTCAAATATTACTTTTGTTTTCTCTGTAATAAAGAAAACTTTGAATTCCCCATTTTGTATGTGGCTAAAACGCTATCCGCGAAAAGTAAAAAAAAAGTAACCTCATTCTTTTAGCCTATGGCCGATCGCCATTGCTTAAGAAAACAGCTGATTAATTTTTCCCGCCATTGCGAAAAAATGTTCATAATTAGTTTTCACAGTTGAAATTCTAGTTATTTTCTTCACAATCACAAGAGTGTTGAAAAACGTCGTATGATACACGTGTGTATTGATGATTACCGTCCTCGGCTCTCTTAAAACCCTCACATAACGACTCTAGTTTCAATGGCGCCTCAGCGGTAATCACCAACATTCCACACTTGTACCATAATGTACTATTATCCTTCCTAGATAAATGGACTACCTTGGACTTTTTCATTGCGAAGTAGTAAGTTCCTGAGACTGGCACGTTCAACCAAACAAACAAAGAAACTCTTCGGCTTTATAATATAACTATAGATAGCTTAGTTACAACTTTGAAGAAAGAATCGTGAGGAAATCTAAGAACAGGCCTAAGGATTCTCTCAACACCAAGCGTGTGAAGTCCGTCGACCAGTCAACCCGCAGCAGCTAGGCCAGCGTCGTGGACTATGATCAGCTAACATCTCTCATTCTCAAAAGAGACCCGCGTTTTTATACCACTAAGGTAAGCATACGGGCCACCTGATGGTAAGCGGTTACCGTAGCCTATAGACGCTTGCAACACCAGGGGTATCACTTGCACGTTGCCGTCCCTGTAAAACTAAAGAGGAGTTGGGTTAGCAGTTTAGGGGTCAAAGTCCCCCCACTGTCAACACGTTTCCCCGTGGAATACAACACATGCATGTTTAAAAAAAACAGCTACTGAAATAAATATCTTGTAATTAAAAAAGTAATATAATGGGCTCTTAATTTTAGTTTGTTAAATTCTTGGCTAATAAGTTTGTTCTGTGTGAGTTCATAGATGGCGCTGTTTGCAATTGCATTTTCCAAGTTATTACTTAATTATTTTTAAAATGAAATTTTTATATCGTGTAGAATCGGTATTTCATAAAACGAAGTTTTTATTGAATCTTACAGCTTTTTCCATTAATATGATGTCCCCTCAGTATTTATAATTATCTATGTCAATAATTTTGTCATTTCCTTTACTATTCGTAGCTACTAGCGACATCTAGCGCCCTTGCAAGCCTAAATAAAAATAACCCGCAGAAATTGCCCATGTTAAATAAGCTGGTAGCGTTCCCAGTCTATCTGTACTAGTATAATATTATTAATTACGATATCTTATACGATATATATATACTTGAGTTATGCAATTTATTAAAATTAACAGCAATATTTTGAGTAATGTGTACCAATCTTTCCTATGCCGCAATAAATTAACCAATTAATAATGTCTATGGCCTTGTCACTAAAATGTCTAAGATTGTCTATGGTAAAATATGACATCCTCATCAAACGGTTTCCTGTTTTTTTTTATGAAAATATATTATATGTTATTTTAAAATATTTAATTTAAGTATAATTAAAAATTGCACATAATGTAGTTAATTAGTTTCTTAGTATATTAAAAATGAATACGTGGAATGGAGTCATTACCGGAAGTCATAGTGAACTAGCGACATGCTGTCAGCAGCGCCACCCTGACAGCTAAAATCTTTATCTATAAAGTGACGATTTGACGAAGTGACGCTACATCCGTTGCGCAGTTGCCTCCATTTTGTACGTTCGTCTCTTGTCTATAATTTGGAATAGATCGTCTTTATGGGCATGGTCCGTAGATAATTTTTACTCTTTGGATACCTTATTGTGGTCTCTGATTACTATTTACTAACTGTCAAAACAATGAATTTATTTAATGATTTTAATAATATTTCCAGGTGTTCCTGGTTGGATAATAATGCGCGTCTATTGAAATGGATACGTGGTCCGATCTTTGCCGCTGTTGTTTGTCTGCCAATTGTGAAGTGTCACTCCTAGATTCGGATCAGAATGTAAATGAGAAATTTCTTGAAGTTACTACGATCGAGGTTCGTATAATTCCTATGCTAAATGCTTATTTCGGAATAAAAGCCGCGTCTATATCGCTATAATGTCATGTAAGTATGTCAATCTGTTAATTATTGACATGGAACATAACCTCAATTTTAGTGCATAAACCCCGCGCAAACGCTAATGTTTCAAGCGATTGTCAACTCTATGACCTAGAAATAATAGGGGTAACAGGTCGGTTTTGCTTTGAATGTTGGGACGCTATTTTTTTTGCTAGAGTAAGGTCTAGTAAAGGCGGCAAAATCGTCTCTGATTCTACCAAAGTTATGAATGTTTTAGCAGTTCTAGTCTGTATTCCCCATAAAAACATTGGAATCCGAGGGATGCCCATTGTATTTGCAATTTTATTTTTATTATGTGTCAAACAAAAATCCTATACAAAACAAACTAGGACCTACAAGTCCAATAACTGCATCCTAACACACTGCAGAAGCATACCATTAACCTGGGTTAATGATGTCTGCGGGTGGATGGCTGAGATATTATACATCCTATAATTGTTTCTAATGTAGTCGCTTAAAAATGTTGTATTAGATTTTCATAACTTCAATTATTGTATTGGTCTACTGAAGTAAATAAATAATGGTATATTTTGCAATCTGACCTAGACATACACCCGAAGTTCAGCAGTTGAGATCTAAAAATAGAATTGGACTTTTAACTAAAGGTTGACTTAATGTTGTAACAAGTAATTTACTGTTTCTGATAATGTTATGTGAAACTGTGACACATTCAACCTACAACCCTATAGTGGTTGTAATATTCTCAGAAAGAAGTTTTAACTTTTTGAATTGGACTTACCATTTCATAATGGTATAAATAACTGATAACTAGGTACACAAATCATTTAAATAAATGATTTTTCTATGTATATGTCATTGGCAATTTTTTATTTCTTGAAAATTCGTTCAGTATTTTAATATGTTTTCAGTATATTTTATCCGTTTTTTTGAATATGCAACTATGCAATAAATAATCTATAATTTTCAAAACAAGGTATTCATAAAGCAAGGTGTTAAAGATGAAGAAGGTTGTATCAATTTTCATCAAGTTGGGCACTGTTTGCAGACATCAGTCTATCTTTATCTTGAGCTGGCATCGAAGTTCTTTTATATTTTATATATTATAGTTGACCCAAACTGGAGCGAGATTGTTGATTATTATTTGGGTATTCAAATACATAGTTTTTTTATTTAATTTCAGGTGAAAGAGGATGATGGTCTGCCACAAAAGCTGTGCTCCAATTGCTATGCTACCATGAACTCTGCATACCAATTCCGCAAACAGTGTATCAAAATGGACAGTGAATTAAAACTACAACTTAACTTGCTAGACACAGATAAATGTGATAAAATGTTAACTAACTTGTCAAATGATATAAGTGATGATGATATTGGAAATGATCCCATGAAACAACTTGAAGCTATCATAAAGAAAGAACCAACGGATAGTGATGATGATTATTATTATGTCTTGGTGATCGATGACCCTAAGGATAAAGTAAAAGAAGAACAACCACCAATACCAAATATTAAAATAGAAGAAATCGAACATGAGCAACATGTAGAGATAAACACATACACACAAGAAACAACTCAAAGTTCACAGTTTGAAGATTCTATTGAATCATTCCTTATGTCTAACACTAAGGTGTCAGCTAACGTACCAGCTACTATCCTCGAAAATGAGGAAGAAAGCCATGAAACTGATGATATGGCTATGAACATTGATGAAAATCAGGATATGGTTGAGAATCAGGGTCTAGAGATGGAAGACCCTCAGGACAACGAAATCATTGAAACAATTTCTACTGATGCTATCAAAGACTTGCCAAATGCCAAAAATTTTATCAAAATACTGACTACCTCTGACTCCGATGGTACTATCCTTTTGAAAAGTAACGATGGGATACAATATTTGACCGATTCTCAGTTAGTCACAAATGAAGATGAGGATGGTGATGCATTGTCCCAAGAAGTTATCTTTTGCGAAGGGGATGACTCTTCCCAGTTTCAAATCTTAAAATATGATGGTTCAGAATTGGTAATAGAATATGCTGATGACAGCCAGATCGCTACGGTACTCCAACAAGAGGATGGTACTTTCTTGTGCGACTGCGGAGAGCAGTTTGAAGATTTGGCTGAATATGAGAAGCATCAGTACAAGCACAATCCTGCCGGCGAACATTTGTGCAACTTATGCGGTAAAGGTTTTGAGTCTGCGGAGATTTTAACAGGACACATGCTTCTCCATAGCAGTACGGGACTCCTGATCACTTGTCCATTCTGTAACCAACTTATCAGACGAAATGCTTTAACGCAACATATCAAGTATGGTCACAACAATATAAAACCGCGCTGCAATATCTGCTTCAAGACTTTTGCCAACCCTAACAACTTGAAACGTCACATGATGATCCACAGTGGGATCAGAGAGTTTGAATGCGACATCTGTTTCAAGAGATTCCATCAGAAAATCACAATGCAAACTCATAGGTTAACTCATATGAATCCTTTTTCTTGCAATCAGTGCGATAGGACATTTGAGAACAAGACTGATTTGGCCAATCACAAAGAATCTGAAGAATGTTCAAAGTCAAAAGTTATTAAGGTCAAAGAAGAACTTATGAAGACTGTCAAACAAGAAATAACAACCAATCTTGGTAAACTGCTTGGTTATGCTTGTTCGCTGTGCAAGAAAATGTTTTCAGTTGAGTCGGCTCTGGAGCAGCATATTGAGAGCACACACATAGTCGATCCAACAGAATTATTGTGTTCAGAATGCGGCGAAGTGCTACCATCGAAGAAAGATATGCAAACGCACATACTCACACATAAGAACTTAAAAGTAAAGAATGCAAAAAGGTTTGAATGCAGCATCTGTGGTAAGGGCTGCTCAAGTCAAGCTATGCTGTTAATGCACGAACGTGTTCATACAAACGAGAGGCCGTTTCCTTGCCAGCTGTGCTCTTTACGTTTCAAAACGAAAACCCATTTACGGACTCATCAATTGACTCATACAAGGGAAAAGAAGTTTGGGTGTTCGGTTTGTATGAAGTTCTTTGCCCTCAAAGGGAATTTAGTTGTTCATTTAAGAACCCATACAGGTGAACGGCCGTATGTCTGCTCAATATGTGGCGAAGCTTTCATAGACTCAAAATATTTGAAGAAACATAAACTAAAGAAGCATTCTATTGACAATGTTCCGTGGAATCAATACTAGGTGCTCATGTCGTCCTTGTATAAAATACGAAGATGCATTTTAAGTGCAAGAAAGATTAATATGATTTGACTTAGTTCACATCTTCTTATTGAAGTGTGCAAAAAGGCAAAATAACACTTTAGGATTGAAAGCTCCTCTACTATTAAAATTATGTAAAGGAATTGCCCCCTTCTTAGACAATAAGATGAAAATATAATGGGATTCACTTTTACTCACTATTCAACGACCTAGAAAGTGTCAATATACATTTTGGGCTACTCATTCTCATTAATTATTAGCTTTCACATCTCCTAAAGTATTATTTATTATTAAAATATTTTATAAAAAACTGCATAATAATTTAAATACATACATTATCTTGAATTAAGATGCAGTTTTTTACCATCAGTAGTTTTTCTACTACCATAGACGTATCTGACCGCTTAATCGGACATTTTGGTTTGTTTCTATTATCTATAATGCAAAAAAAAAAACAAATCAATTTTATTCAGTGCCAAAAACTACTGTACTTGTCTCTCTGGAATTTGATGGAGGCTATTCTTGTTCTTTCCTTGTATAGTACTTAACTATTGTCTAATTTGTGACCAGGCTAAAAAAACGATTTTTTTAATGAATCATTACCCTTCTAGGTAACACACATACAGTAGAATAAAATATTATGTTAATTCTACGAATATTGATTTCTAACAAGCGAATATCATCGAAAATTCTGCTTATCAATAAGCATAATGTAGCATGACACAAAGTAGGTACAAATTTTCTAAAGCAATAACAATAAATTTGTGTTATTTAAGTTTTTGTTTGTGCAGTTATAATATTTTGCATGCATATGTAGGATGTTGTATTTAATATTAATTTCCTTATGAAGGCAAGCTTCACAATTGGTAGACAAGCAGGTAGGATTATGTTCATTGATGTCTCTCTGTGCCCCTCTGAAGTTGTACGCAAGTTGCTGCGCATGCGTAGTGATCAATTTTACGATAAAAACTGTACCTACAAAGACAGTTCGAGTCGTAAAATGTATCGCATTTGTGATTCTTTTCCTTAAAACGTTTGAGAGTTAAAATAAAATCACAATAACACTTGAGAGTACTTGTACTTGCGCGACCAAATAGAAAGGCTACCTTCAGAGTGGGACATGTATATCGCTGGTAAATGTGTGACCCCAATATGCTTTTTGGTACGTCAAGCCAGTCAACACTACACGATATTATATTTCTACCATAACTCAGTTATTCTATACCGAAGAAAATCTAACAGATACCTACTGCGAATATTAGATAGTGAAATTGAAATGGATCTAAATTTACAGTTGTTTTAGAAGTAAGGTGTTTTTATAATAACCATTTGCAGCCATGGAAGCATTCTCCCTGAACCTGCGAACAGTGTACGTCAATAACCTTTTTTTTTAAACAGGTCCAATGTAAAACATTGACCGAAATGATGGATTTGTAAATATCTAGGTACTCTCTTTTTTTCATGAATCTTCAGATTCATATTTTAAATACCTAAGTTACGTTATTTATCACACGAACATTAAGTGTAATTATTTAAAAATGTAAATATAATTAGTAATAATTCCGTCAAGTTTTAGCCTTGTATAGATAGGCGGTTTTTTTACCAAAAAATCAAATAAAGCGCCAGTTATCTGCATTTCAAAATTAGCATAAATTGCGCACACGCTAGTGTTTTTCAAACAGGATGTAGTCTCTATATCATGACCGCCTATCTATACGACAAGTACAGATGTAAACTGATTTCATAACTATCAACGGTTTTTTTGGTAAAAGAAAATGTACAAAATGATCTTCACAATCACCTGAAATTTGTGTTAAGTTGTCAAATTCGATTATAACTCGAGACACATTGTTTTTTTTTAATTTATGGGATTTTGACAATGAAATAAATGAATATCAATTTTACCTGTTAGTTTTGTTTTATTGACTGCAAAATCATCCTCCTACCCTTATCCCAAATTACTAATATCAGCCTTCATAGCATTCACTTTCGTTGTGCTTTGTAGCCTTATAATCTTCTAATAAATATTATTGAAAATATACAGTATATAGGTACCTACTTAGGTACTGCACAATTGATAAAATTCTAAATAAGTACTGTCCTACCTCCTGGTAAAATCTTTTCGGTTGTCTCTTGACTCGTGTTGATGATAAAGCTTAGCATAAAAAATGTAATGTAAGTACAACATTATACCCACGGAATAGATTATACCTTTGACATTCTATAATGGCTCTGAAGTGCGTGTTTTTGGTGTTTTTACTACCGGTCACTAGATGTCTACAGCGCCAATTGATAGATATAGATATTCAAATATTGATGAAATTATTTATTTTCTAATCAATTATACCTAAATTATAAATAAATAATTGAAATGGGCAGGGCACCTATATAATCTAGACAAAACCATGGGATTTATATTGAAATTATAGGTTATCGTCCGATCATTGGAGTTGCTGGAAAAGTGCACTGCGGCAGCATGATGTTGATTCTGTCTGTTACTCGGCCAACAGACTTATGCTCGCCTAGTACCCACACTGTGTAAAACGACAATTGTGGTGCGAGCATGGAACTAACGTATCTGTCTGTTGTTTTGATTATTGACATTGATTGTAACTACTTTAATGGCGATATCGTAAATCGTCGGCGGATTTTCTGACATTGCTTTTAAGAGACGTAGGCATGGTGGGAGTAATTCCACTCAAATTGGTGCTGCCCGACTGGGGAAGTACCGGCCTTACAGAAAATCGAAGTAAAATAACAGTGCTTTGAGCTGTGCTGTGTTTCTTACAGTGAGCAAGGTTTCCAGTGCTCCACGAGGAAACGTGTTGACAGTGGGGGGGACTTTGACCCTTATACTGCCAACCCAACTATTCCTCTTTCAATACAGGGTCGGCAACGCGCAAGTGATACTGCTGGTGTTGCAAGCGTCTATAGGCTACGGTAACCACTAATTATTTGAGTGCGTTTGGCAGCACCTCACCTGATGGTAATAGACGATGCTGCCGTGGATGTAGCACGTAAACTCAAATAATGCATATTCACTCTAACCTTGAAGTTTCCTAAATCATTTATGACTGTATCGGGAAACAGCAGCCGGCAGAGAATTCCACTCCTTGGCCGTTGACTGGCTAAATTAACCTGCGGCAAACTGTTAATCAAGGCCCTTTATAATAGGTAAAGAAAATTTTAATAACTTGGGTAACATTGATGCCATGTCTCATCAAGTATGAATGTCTCTGAACAAAAATATCTATTTTTACTGCCATTGCCAAATTTATTGGTAGTTTAGTTGCTAAGTAAGGGCACAATATTAAAAACATTCAGCAGATATATAGTATTAGTATTATATTTAGTATTTATTTATTGAATTGAATTTAGTAAGTAAACGAATAATATTAATTATTAATGACCGCTAACAATGTTATGCTCGCCTAGTACTCTTACAGTGGAAATATGACTTACTGTGGGATAGTTGGCGCTTACTGGCCGCTGCCATGCGACGCGGCGGCCGGTGAAAAATGTCTGCTACTTAAAAGATCATGATTGCCTGGTATTGGAATATTGTATCGACGAAAACGTTGGGGTAAGATGGTCCATCTTGCGGTCTTGCGTCATAGGGACGGCGGCGACCGATCGATAAAATAATAATCAACAAAAAAAGATCTCTAGATGAATTATTATGTAGGTTTAATAAAGCTTAGCATTTTTTGTGGCCATCTTACCCCAACGTTTTCGATAATACAATTGCTGAGTACTAGGCAATCATAACCGTTTAGAATTAAAATGAGATATAAAAAGATCATCGTCATCGATCCGATCGATACATGGAATAAAATTACCTACGGGGTCACAAAAACGACAATTTTGAAAATTATGTTGTCAACAACAAATAATATAATAATTACCGTGTTGAATGGGTGACCGCCTGGGAACACCGCGTGACGTTGATTTTTATTAAGTATTCCAAATAAAAATTTTATTTTGTTTTTTTTTTTGTAGTTTTTTTTACAAACATGAAATTATGTAAAGTTGTAGTTTGAAAGTTTTGAAACTACTCATAAGCACTATAATAATTTGCAATACCTATTGCTTGTTCATTTCATTCAACTTCGTATTTAAATAGATAATTTCAACTTGTACATTTTTAATAAGTACTTAAATAAAACTTTCACTCAAATATAACTTTTCTTTTCTCTGTAATAAAGAAAACTTTGAATTCCCCATTTTGTATGGGGCTAAAACGCTATCCGCGAAAAGCCAAAAAGAAAAGAAACTTTATTCTTTTAGTCCATGGCCGATCGCCATTCATTATTCGTCATTGTTAGATCGCGCATAGGAAAACTGATTAATTTTTCTTGTGTATTGAAAAACGTCGTATGATTACCGTCCTCGGCTCTCTTAAAACCCCTAATGGCTCGGGTTTCAATGGCGCCTCAGCGGTAATCACCAACATTACACACTTGTACCATAATGTACTATTATATCATTATTCATCCAAACAATTAATTACTTACTCATTATTTATTACATACAAATCACAGTAGTAATAATTGTGTATATCTAACGTATGTGTACTAAGTAGATACATGAGTACTGTATTCTTTCGTATTTATGTATTTAAATTCCAATAAAATTACTACATTATTTTGAATTGATCTCAAACTCTCAACGTCAACTATTTAGGTAATAAACTTTTTTATTTTTAAATTATGTTTACCGCGGCGTGCCGCGGTGTTTCGTATTTTGATTACTTACTATTTTGTCTGTTATTAATAACTCAAGCCCAAGCTAAATCTATCTATGAATCGGCCATGTCATTCGTACCTACAAACAAACTTGCTCAATAAATTATTTAAAAAAGATAGAGAATAACGAATAACGTAGACTCTGGTCATTCTCACTGGTTATGTTACATAGGTAATAATATAAATAAATAAGTTTGCTCAATGTGACCTTTTTACACGCTTTTAAATAACTTCTTTATTAGAACTCATGTTAAATTAAAAGTAAAAACTGTGTTTGGTTTTTTAATAATAAGTAATGTAAGTATGTTAGTTAACTATATAAGTAATATTATAGGTTTGGGAAGAAAGGAATAGTTTTATATATGGTGCATCCACACAGCAGTAACTTTTTGTGGAACAATGTTTCCGAGTGTTATTGGGCAACAGCCGATAACAAAAAGTTATTTGTTTGTTAGTAGGTACATGTTGCCGTGAAAGTTGAATGTTAGTTACCTAATGTTATCGTGTTGCATTCTGTTGCTCCACAAAAGTAAGGCTGTGTGGATGCACCATTAGAATAAGAAACCACACTTGGTTTTTAGACTAAGACGCTGTGTGCGAAACTCGTATAGGTTTACTATACAATCCGAATCATGTCTCCCTGGTGGTATATATAGAAATAATACGGGGTAAATCGGAACGAGTACAACCCGTTCGATTCGTCGTTTCATAGTTCTTACGATAGATGTCGCTATGGACTCCTTCCTAGGAAATGCTTACTCGCGCCAATCATCCTCAGTCTTGTTTTTCCCAACTATGTTGAGGTCAGCTTCCAGTTTAATATTTTACAAGAATCAAGACCTAACCCAATTTCTACTGTAAGGCAATATCGATATCCTGAGGATAGATTGGTTATCAGGTTGCTTCCGACTACCACTGCCATAAATGTTCATAAATATGAGAACCGGAATAGCGGTCCATATTTTGTGATTTACAAAAACTTTAAAAAAATGATTCGCAATCGCAAGCATGACATACTGTGTGTCTCTGTCTGGTAGGTTCATTCTATAAGTCGATACCCAATCTTGGATCTGAACTTTGGTAAAACTTACTAGTTTTTACGATAGATGTCGCTATGAATGCAAATAATTCCGCGAGGCAATAATTAAATTGTAGTACCAAAATAAATAATACGTAATAATTATAGTCATTTAATTAATCATCAATTAAATTAATAATACCTTATTTAAAAAAATCTACATTTAATTCGGTAACCTCTAGAATTTCATGCCAGCCTAGTACTACTGTCAAATGTGACGGGGTGGATTGAACAGTTGGTTGATTGACCCGACCACACCAATAATAATTATTATTATTTAATTATAAAGTAAGTTTAAAGCAATGATTTAAATCTTTGTAAGTATATTTTATGGATACAAAAGTCTCTTTCTCTTTCTCCAAAGTATAGAAAGATAAGAAGAATATTTAATATGATAACACAGATGAAGCAGTTAGCACAGTTAGATCACAGAATAATAATTCCTATTCCTATTCTGTGGTTAGGTACACAGTAGAAATATTTATACGGTGGTTAATAAAATACCTCATTAAATAATAAATTAATAACACACAGTTTAAAAATAGTAACAAAATATAAGCAAAAAAATATACTTACTACATTCCTGCGAAAACCAGAGCGATTCGTTGTTGATTCGTAATCTGTGTTTTATTGATTTGAATACCAAACATTGTCATTTTTAAATGTTCATACAAAAATTAACTTTGAATATTTTGAAATAAAACTACTTTTTACGGATTTTATCGCGTATATTGATATTATTAATCCCGACGTTTTGAATATTTTCATTATAACGTGTTAATCATTATATTATTTATTAAAGTATTATTATTTCGTTCGGCCCTTACTACCTTCTCCTCGTTCATGCCCCCGTGTGGGATGCACATTCAACTGATGCAACTTTGACACCCGCTGCTGCTCAACTATGTTTGCGAGGCGTTTGAGGTCAAAACGCTCAGCTCAGGTCGTGGGGTCCGATTTCTGTCTGATTGCTCATCTCTTTGTTAAGGAAATCATTGCCAACGTGGCCAATGCTGCTAGTTTTCTGGGTATGTGGAGATCTGACATTTATCAACTATTCCAAATAATTCAATTATTAGAATCCTAGAATATAAAATTAATGCTTATAAATTTATCTACTAATTAATAATTTCAATTATTAGGTTGTCAACGTCCATACCATGTTGAAAACACCGGTTCTCGTCCGATCACCGAAGTTAAGCAACATCGGGCGCAGTCAGTACTTGGATGGGTGACCGCCTGGGAACACTGCGTGACGTTGATTTTTTATGATTTTGTTTTTTGTAACGTTTTTCACAAACTAAAACTATTCAAATATTATTATTGTCAAATGTCAAATTAATAGGAACAGATTAACGGACACATGAGTTGCTGGAGCGCACCGTGCGTCGCTCGGCGTCGCGCGTCATCCGTAAATAATATGGACGCAAGACGGACCATCTTACCCCAACGTTTTCGTCAATATAATATTCGAATACCAGGCGATCATAATCGTTTTGAGCTGTTAAAAAACATTTTCTTACCGCGTCGCTGCGTCGCGTGGAAGCGGCCAGTAAGCGCCAACTATCCCATACAGTAAGTAAGTCATTTTTCTCTTTAAGAATACTAGGCGAGCATAACATTGCTAGCGGATTCAAAGTCATTGTGGGTCGTTTACTGTCATGTTTCTGATGTTTCAGGAATTATTGAAACATTTTTGTCGGAATGAGGCCAACACACTGCTGCCTCCTAATGTGTGAATGTGGACGTAGCGAAAAAAGTATGCAAGAATCATAGTAAGAGGCGTTCTTTAGTTTCTGCCTACCCACAGGGGGAAAAGTTGTGAGTATTGTATGTATGTTTTAAATCGGTGTGTAGTATTCGCACGGGAACGGGACTTCATCTAGTGTTATGTGTTATTCGTCCACTGCTGCCTTACGAATGCATACGCATTCTCAATGTCCTAGGTACCATCGACGCGAAGGAGAACCAATACTCTGTCACCAGATATCCCTTCATCCATCTTTTCTTTGTTAGAACTCAAAAAACCACGCACAAGTCACAGGTCAGCCAGAAACACACATCAAGTAAAAGTTTACGTGAGTAAGTTACCTACTTCTGTATATTTTGACTGCGATACGATTTAATTACTCATTAAATCTATTATTAAAAAATATTAAAGGTGCTAATTTTGTGTAAAATTGCTGGCGTTTTCGGAATATTCCGAGAGCTAAAATCTCTTCCACCATTAGAGATTTAAAAAAACTCTGCAATCGTAAGTGATGATTGATGATTTGGAAGATAGAAAGAAAGAAAAAACGTTTATTTGCCATAGACAAAACACACTATATGTACGCTATATAAGTAAATAAAAATGAAAGATAAATAAACAAATAAAATAAAAAACAACGGAAATAAAAAAAACTGATTTTAAACGTTAGGTGTGTGTCTCGCTGCAGCAAATAGGTATCCAGCTCAGCATGTGTCAAACTATCTGGCGCTGGTATTCTAAGATAGCCTGGGCGACGAATTAGTGCAGTTCGCTGTAATGCTCAATTCTGATGTGGCACAGCAAGAATCATGAGGCTCTGGAACTGCAGGTTTAAAACAAGCTTTTGATCAATCTTGATAAATTTATACAATCTTGTTTCCCGAACATTGAAATTGTTTTGCGTATTTATTTGTCTCTCATGATCACCAACTGCAGTGGAGAACGGTATTTCTAAACTAAACTAAAAAATGTTAAAAATTTATTGAGGAACACGATGAGCCAACTACGTCATAATAAACTCACTTTAATGAATATTGATAATATGATTTACTCCGATAAGTCGATATTAACAGTATTATTTATACATTTCCTCAAATTTTGTTTTATTTAATATCATAAACTTGATAACCTAAAACAATCCAACTTTATCCCCTTGATAGAGTTTGCTACAGGTCCCGCGCTTGCTTAATCCGGGGAGAATAATATATACTTCTCTAGTAGGATATTTGCCTACTAATTTTTAATTCTATTCGTTGGCTCAAATTACATGTCGTAAGCTAGTTAGTGTCAAATTGCATACATTGAGAATTCTATTTGATTAGCGTTCATTGCCACTTACTTGTTTATCCAAGCCCTCTCTCTCTCTCTGTACGGATTTACCCCGTCAGATTTGTCCACGGATACGATGAGTACTAGGCGACCATGATAAGATTGGAGATGCAAGGTTGATATCAGTAGCGCACCCGCAGACAGAAAGAATTGCATGACGCTAAAGTGTGGAGTGGAACGCTAGCAAGCGAATTTGTTTGTCAAAAGTGCCACTTGGCTAGGATTTCTAGGGAGAATAATGTACTTCTCTAGCGTTTCGTTTAAACGAAGACTAAATGGACATTATTTTGGCTACCAATTTTTAATTCTATTCGTTGGCTCAAATTACATTTCGTAAGCAAGTGTCATACATTGAGAATTCTATTATATTCGGTTAGCATTCATGCCGTTTGTCTACTAAGCCCTCTCTCTGTACGGATTTACCCCGTCACATTCGTCCACGGATACGATGAGTACTAGGCAACCATGATAAGATTGGAGATGCAAGGTTTGATATCAGTAGCGCACCCGCAGACAGAAAGAATTGCATGACGATAGTGTGGTGTGGAACGCTAGCAAGCGAATTCGTTAGTCAAAAGTGTCACATGGCTAAGATTTCTAGGGAGAATAATGTACTTTTCTAGCGTTTCGTTTAAACGAAGACTAAATGGACATTATTTTGGCTACCAATTTTTAATTCTATTCGTTGGCTCAAATTACATTTCGTAAGCAGGTGTCATACATTGAGAATTCTATTCTATTCGGTTAGCATTCATGCCACTTGTCTACTAAGCCCTCTCTCTGTACGGATTTACCCCGTCCCATTCGTCCACGGATACGATGAGTACTAGGCGACCATGATGAGATTGGAGATGCAAGGTCGATATCAGTAGCGCACCCGCAGACAGGAAGACTTGTATGACGCTAAGTGCCGAACGCTCTGTGACGCTTGCAAGCGAATTCGTTTCTCAAAAGTGCCACTTGGCTAAGTTATCTAGGGAGAATAATGTACATACTTCTCTAGCGTTAGATTAAATTGACAATTTGGCTACCAAATTTTAATTCTATTCGTTGGCTCAAAGCTAAGCTAAGCTAGTTGTCATTATTCCCATACATTGAGAATTCTATTCTATTCGATTAGCGTTCATACCACTTGTCTAAGCCGTACGGATTTACCCCGTCACATTCGCCCACGGATACGATGAGTACTAGGCGTTCATAATAAGATTGGAGATGAAAAGTCGTTATCAAAAGCGCACCCGCAGACAGGAACATTTGCATATTATAAAATATACTTACTGTGTTTAGGGTTGGGAGCAGGACAATATAATACAAAAACATACTAACAGAATTGTATATTTATCGAATTCCGCATTCGCGTTAGCTGTAGGACGTCTCTTCCTAAAATAGGCATTGACAGTTATAACCAGGTTTTAAATTTAAGTATTTTGTAAAATACCAATACGGAATAAACTAATAATTTCAATACTTTGTCTCTAAAAATATTTATGCATATTAATCTACATTAATTGTTTTCAAATCATGTTCTATAATCATGTGCTATCCGCACTAGCGACATCTATTGCGATATAAGCGATACACTACACAAGTTTCATTCGCACTGGTTATATCAATCTTGGATATTGCTAGGCCGACCAAGCTGCCTCAACTTGTGAAGTAGACGAGTTTTCTTACTAGAGGGTGCTGAATCTTTTATCAATTCTACGTTTATTATTACTTTATGATCACCTTGTTGTAGTGTTTTGAATTTTTGGCACCAACACTGTTTTTGGCTAATATATTTCTTATGTGTATACTTCAGTCTGTATGTTCCAGTCTAATTTCAATAAAGGTATAAAGATAAACTTTTCCTTTAAAAAGATCTAGATAGACAATGAATAAGTATCATAAATAAAAACTATTTTATTAATCATAGTCATTTTATTTATATTTATATTTTTTCCTGAAGTTTTAACCCTAAAGTTGGTAGAGAATGCGTTATGGCATTAAGTCTTTATGTACAACTATGGCCATAAAAGTACTTATAGTAAATAAATATTTAAAAAACCTAAAAGATGTGGCTGGTGTTGCTGACTATAAATATAATGTGTTCTCATTATCTATCCATAACAAACATTGTAAACCAAGATTAACATTGTAATCATGTTGATTTCAAAAAGAGTGTCTATGGAGTTTCCTGCCGGTTCTTCTCCATAAGACCCACTTTTTCGAACCGTGCAAGTAGTTTTGACTTTTCAAAAGTGCTATTTTAATGGTCTAATTGAAATAAAACATTTGACTTTAACTTTGAATAAGTCGTAATAGTTAATTAAGTAATTAAATTCCAAAAAGTACACAGCAGATTTTGGTTAGACAACGATGGTTATATTCATTTATATTATAGTAAAATAATATAATAGATCGGCAAGAAGAAATTTGGACCTGAATAGAAAATCCTGGGGTGAATTACGTGGGCATTTACACAGCAGAGTCACAAAAGAAGCTACATCAAAAAATCTCTCAGGTAAATTACCTATTTATTGCATTAAGAACTTATTCATATTTGTATCCCTACTTTTTATAAATGCGAAATTAACTACCGACTGTGTTTATGTCTGTTACGCTTTCAAGCCTATACCACTGAACCGATTTTGATGAAATTTGGTACAGAGATAGATTAGACCTTGGCGAAGGACATAGGCTATCTTTTGTGTCAAAAAGCCGTTTGGGATGCGAGTGGAACTGCGGGCATCAGCTGGTTATAAATAAAAGCGGGAAAGTTCATACGCTTCGTGTTTATCAGGTCCTCTAAATGCTCCATAGTCCGTCCATAACTCCATACACACGCCATGTGTAAGCGTCGACATCAACATGTATAATGTATGTGTGCATGAGTGTGTGTGTGGTATACACAATAATATACGGGACGATCTCGAAACGGCGCGCGGTGGCGATGGCTGGCGGGCCGCCTGCCGCCGCTCGCTGCGCCTCCGGTGAATCATTGGGTAATGTAGCGATACACCATTCGAATAATCTTGATCATTGACATTTCTATATACATAAGCGTTGCGTTAAGTGATGTGTGATGAACTGATTACCTGAGTGTTTATGTGCGAATTTGTGCTTGTAAATGACCCACAATATAGGAAAATAGGATAGATTATTTTTTTATTTGTTGTAAGAATGAAGAACTTTCAACCAGAAAAAAAAAGTTAAGAAAAGAAAATTAGTCTACCAGTGCGTTATTCCCGATCTAGCTAAACTGTTTAAAATGATAATTTAAAATATACTAAAGTATCAAGTCACTCCGATCGTGGTTTGTACAAGGTGAGTGGCATAGGCGCTCGGTTGCTTTGTTCCCGGGCAGGCCACGCTTGGTATCGTACATAAACTGTATATAAAATACAAAGTGCTATGTAGATATTGGCTTTAGCCGTAGATATAATAGTAGTAGATATTCATGAATATAGGATCATGTGGCCCTTCTCGTTGAGAAATGCACAACTTAATTTTCTTAACTGATGATTTAAGCAGGATTTAAATGAGTTTTTAACGTTTTCCTGCAGTGTATGAGAGTGTAAATAGTGTTAATGATTAATAATGTTATAGGAAGTTTTTTTATTTAAAAATTGTTTAAAGGGTCAATTTTGAAACGATAAAAAGATGAAATAAATATTTTATTAATAAAGGATGTGTTTTATGTACTTATTTCGATGATGATCTGCTGGTAAATTGTTTGCTGGGTTTTTGTTGCCAAGACAGAGGTTAGCTGAGGTGTGTATAAATATAAATTTACCTAACTTAGCTTTTTTATGAACAAAAACATCTACTAAGAGTGATAATGATCAGATTATAGTCTCATTCTGACTTTCTTATCTTTAATAACTTTACGCCTACCTGAAAGGAGAGTCCTTTTAATAAATAGAAATATAACATTAATTAAATATATAAAGTATCAATGTGGCTCGGTCGCAGTTCGCACGCGGTGAGTGGCGCTGGCGCGCGGCTGCTTTGTTCCCGGGCTGGCGGGCGACGCGCGCTCCGCCTCGCAAATGTCCCAGGGCTGCCTGATGCTTATCGGATAATACTCTAATATTTTAAAACTATTTTAGCGAAGGAAAAATTCGAGCGCGGGCAGGATTCGAACCTGCGTCTTCTGGTTAGGTACATCAGACGCTATAACCACAAAGCCACTGCGACTGGTGGCACCAGACACTATGACCGTGGTCATATCTCCATAAAAAATATTTAAGGACTGGAAACTCCTTGAGCCTTTCATAATTATGTGACATAATAAAATAAATATACCTATGTAGATAGATTTGGGGTTGTAACCCTGTCAGGCGTAACCCTATCATAATCTGGGAGAAGGCCAGTTATTTCTAATTATGGGTATTATGAAAAAAAAAAACAAGATACATTTGCCATAATAAAGGAACGCAATATACTCAGGGAAATTGGTTTAGTGATTGAATTAATATATACATATAGGCGATCGATAGATACCTGTTAGAAAATTGTTTTTTTATCCCGTTCAAAATGTAATAGACATTATGCACCCATATATTTATATGAACATTTAATCAATATTTTTTTTATAGTAAAATGAAAATTGCGACGCTTTGCATTAACACAATGAATAAATTTATTATTCTCATTAAATACTAAAAAACATAACAATATTTAACTATAAAATAATAAAACTATTATAATAACTGTTTGGCAGCCCTACCGCAACCGGGGCGGGCCGATAACAATATCGCTGAGTGCGCGCGTCGACTCGCGCCGAGCCGAGTATCCGCCGCCTAATTTACTCCTGCCGCGTTCTGCCACCCTGGTACTTGCGACACGACAGCGCTCGCTTTCTTGCATTCAGTGCGGAAAAACACACACCTCGCGTGTTGTGTTTGTTATATCAGTACGGCCGGGGCGCGCGGCCCACGTAGAACTTATACAAAGTTTTTGACTGCGCGTGCCACACTGCCAACACTGTTTACTAGTGATGGTTTAATGAATAGTGCTACTCTGTAAACAGACACATATTATGTATAAAATTAATGTAATGAAATTATTTTTAACCAGTCAATTCTCAAGCTAATAGCGAAGTTGTTTATAAATATTAAAACAATATTAAAAAAAAAACATTAGGACATTATAAAAAATACAATTTATATATTTTATCGATATGATAATTTTATGTTTTTATAATCAATTAATCAAGAAACCATGTAAAACGAATAAACGATAAACCACTAATTTTATAATCTAAAAAATAAACGAAAATTATTTTCAAACCCGCACCTAAGCATTTTAATCTCTTTAGAAACTATTATTATTAGCTACATATCAATCGCAGTATTTTATATTCGTTCTAGTCTTATTTAAATGTCATACTTCTCTATTTTCGTCAAACAACACAGAAACGAGGACTCTCAAGTTCTCAATTCGTATTTGGAATAGAGAGTAGTGTACCAACCTTAAAAAAGTGTACTCTACGATTACGAATGTCATTTGACTTAATATAAGAAAGCAGGAATATACAGAGTCAAAGTTAAGTCTCACAGACACTAATTAGGTGAGTTGGTAGGCGTGAATTTTTTAATTAAACGCTTATAGTAAGCCGCAAGGCGTGGGGTGGGATTTAGGTCAAAGGATGTCGAGCATTTTTATATCGAGATATACATATTATATATCTATGTGGTAGATAGGATCGTGGCTAAGTTATAAGTAGGTACGCTAATTAACAGATCTGTTAAGCTGCGTTAGCCGCGGTCAGTTTGCGGATGGGTGACCCATTCTTAACATATCGAGACCCTTCTGTTCATCGGAGAGCACGTAAAGCCGTTGGTCCCGGTTGTCATGCGAAGTTGCGAACACCCTATGACAATTGTTAGTGGTATTCAAAATCCCAAATATCCTGACAACCAGTCTAACCATAGGGTATCGAGTGCAAGAAATTGGGTTGCAAAGGTCTCTCTCTGTCTGTCTGTTACGTTTTCACGCCGAAACCGCTGAACCGAGTTTCATGAACGCACATCAAGCTAGAAAGAAAGAAAGAATATTTATTCTGACAGCAACAACAGGACCAAATAACAAAACCGTTTAATAAGGCTTAAAACTCAGGAAGTACGTTATCCTGTGCGATGTCAGAATAGGTCCCTATATATCTCAGCACTGTGCTGCAGAAAAAAGCAAATCAAGCTGCTGCGCTGATATTCTGATAGGGTGTTGATGAAGCCATGGACAGCCTGTATAATTTAACAAAATAAATAATACCACAATCTGTCAAATTTCTTTGATAGATTTTCAACTTTAAAGCAACAAAATAAGGTTCATTTTCAATTAGGAAAATTGGCAGTTTTGGATAGGTGACCTGCTGGCGTCTGTACCTACAGAGATAAATTATACCTTGGAGGACATGATATTATCTATTTCTTGTCTTAAAAAAGCCTTTGGAATGCGGGTAAAACCGCTCGCAAGCTAGTGTAGTATATTTAAATAATCAGTAACTTACCTAGTATTTTAGACAATATTGTTTTTTCTTCTTAAAAAAAAAAGTTTTACCCTATAATCTGCAATGATGTAATTAGCCATACCATTAACTTTTTTCCCTATTCTACATAGAATTGCACCAAAGTGTAGCATTTCTTTCCTGATATTTTCATGCAAAGCTGAAAACAAATATTTTCATCCTAACTTCAACTTTTACTTAACAAAATTACTAGGCGTTCAAGCCAGGCTTGGAGTAC
Source organism: Acronicta alni (assembly GCA_964056405.1). Classification (NCBI taxonomy): domain Eukaryota; kingdom Metazoa; phylum Arthropoda; class Insecta; order Lepidoptera; family Noctuidae; genus Acronicta; species Acronicta alni. The sequence continues at coordinate 8,756,125 of OZ043936.1, forward strand.
TGTGGATACCTACAGAAAAACTGTCGAGTGGCGAGATGAAATATATCTGGCGGACGGGCTTCCGCGTCAGATAAGCCGCGGGCCGTAGGGAGGCTCGTGGAAAGGGGAAGGAGTACCGATCAAACCGCGACACTGGCTCGGCCAGTTAAGTAGGTGTCGTTAGGGATGGGAACTTTTTGCAAATTACAGCTTATCGATACAGAGATTATGTATATTTTTATTCTTTTTTTATTATGGGATAGAGGGCAAACGAGCAGACGGATCGCCTGTTCTTAAAAGATTTGGACACCCGCAACACCAGAGGAGTCACAAGCGCGTTGCCGGACTTTAAAAGGGAGTCGGTACGCTCTTTTCTTGAAGGTCATATTGGTCCGGAAATACTGCAGGTGACAGTCCAGTCCATTCCACAGTTTAGTTGTGCGAGGCAGAAAGTTTTTAGAGATACATTATATTTTTTTCTAGCCCGTCCCACGGATGGGAAAGGCCTCCCTTTCCTCATACCAGATTACTCGGTCCACTGTTTTAGCGGCCCAATCTCTCTCAGAAGAGTATATCTCGTTGCAGCACCTCCGTCTCTGAGCCGACCACGCTATCGCATCGCTCCAAGTTGTGGTAGCTTATATCCATAGTTCTTCTGGTATGAGACAAACGTATCCCGCCTCTTAAGACATCTTAATCCCAATTAAGATGTCTGTCTTTGCGCGTGATATTAGCGACTTGAGTTTTAGTATTGTATTCTATGCGGGATAAAAATTATGGTAGTTACAGTCTATCCACACGTATCAGGGCCACCCGGCCGTACCCGGTACGTGGTCGTGCTCCGTCAGGGAATCAAAATAATATCATTAGCGTCTTCTTCACCCCCGTCCGTCTCCGGGCCGGCGACGTAGCTTCAGTGCCAAGTCACAGCCCTGTTACGTCCTGGACCCGGTCTTAGTATGTGTGGAAGACTACAACGGGAAACTTGACGACATTGTGGTCTTGTGGCTCGAGTGTTGGACTGCTTCCGTCGTCGGGATTAATCAATATCAATATAACCAAAGATTTAAATCGTCAGATGCGCCCTACCACGTCAAATAATGGTCACGTTTATGTAAACTGTCGTAAGTATCGAATCTGTTATTGTCTCGTTCACTCATACTGAATATTGCACACTGTTGTTCTCTGTCTCTACATGGAATGTGTGCATGCACTCATCTCTATATGGACATGTTTTCGAGGGGTATAAGTACGGTGAGGGCAAATGTAACGATTTACATCTTTGAATTTAAGGCGATAAAATCCGTAAAAAGTAGTTTTATTAAAATTTCTAATACTTATTCGTGTGTCAGAAGTCATTAGGCATGTTAATTCTTTCATATAAGTACTGCAGCTTTCCTGACTACCTCATTAGTGGTCTCAAGCGCAATTGCTATTCTAAAGGTCCTGGGTTCGATTCTCAGGTGCGTTATTGGGTTTTTCTATGAAATCTCAGAGTCAGTAGCCGCTCGGAGTTTGAATTTGTGCCCGGTTAATGGCCATATGCCTCCCTCTATTACACATACCGGCTTAAACATAATGATGACATACCGGCAAACTGTTGATTACATTACTGTACACAACTGCCTAACCATTCGTGGAATACCGCCGTAATGGTAAGTTATGGTTCTGGATTACGTCAATGCTCTCAATCCCTACTTCCCTACTAATATTTTAAATGCGAAAGTAACTCTGTCTGTCTGTCTGTAACGCTTTCACGTCTAAATCACTGAACTGATTTTAATGAAATTTGGTACAGAGATAGAGTTGACCTTGAGAAAGAACATAGGATAGTTTTTATCTCGGACTTTTGAAGAGTTCTCTTGGAAACGCGATATAACCGAACTCGACGCGGGCGAAGCCGCGGGCGGAAAACTACATTATAAAAACTGCTTTGTAAAGTACCCAATCCTGAAGCTAATTCAGAAGTCAAAAAAACACGGAACAAAATGATACAAACGTCAAAATTTAAACCACATGTATACTGTGATTGGATTAGTGGATTCTCATCTCGAGACGGCAAAAATTATATCATCATCAAAGAGTCGACAGAATGTCTGTTGAACTGATCACGTCATCCTTTTACTCTTAAAATTGTTGCATCGCCTTTATACCAGGATCACATAAGATAAATGGATGCAGAAAACAATTGCGATATATTTATGTGGTACAAATTCGAGAAGCCGCGCGGTAAAGACATCTGTCACGTGGAGCTAAAACCTGCGGCCGTGCATCAGCGCGAGCGAACGTGAGAAAATAAAGTAAGTAGGTATGTATAGAGGCCAGCACATCAAGCTACCGAAATCTGTCAAATTTCTTTGATAGATTTTTAACTTTAATACAAATGTAATAACTATAAGGTTAATTTTCTATTCAGAATATTTGTCAGTTTTGGATAGCTTGACCTGCTGGCGTCTGTACCTATTAGGCAGGCACAAATACCCCCAATTTATTTTGCTATGTAACTACAGAACCATCTAGTCCCTACCTAAGTATACTGTTTATTTTTATAATATTTATTTACAAAAAAATAGGTAGATATATTAAAATTAGTACCACCTACCTATATTATTCATTTGGATGTCACATTTCAGGTAGGTAAGTAGATGGCTACTTACCTAAGTAAGCTTCAATAATTTCAATATGTATAATTAAGTATATTATTACACTTAAGTACCTAAATCCTCTTTAGTTTTTTGATGCTCTTTTCTAGTACCTATATTTTTAGTTTAGTTTACTTTGTAGGTACCTACCTAGTTTTTTTAATTTTAGTTTGATAATAATAGTGGTTTTTATAAAATATTAAGTACCTATCTTCTATTATTCTCCTTATAATATACAGTATTTATTTACAATAAAAAGTTAAGTGATACATTTACGTTACTTTAATGAAATATTTATGTCATTTTTATGCGATATACTTACACTTATCAAATCTGTTGGATGGTGGGGACACTTTTTCCCATTGTCCTTTAAATAGTTTAGTTTTCTTTACATTTATGTAGATCTAGTAATATTTAATCTCATTCCTTTAGCACAGCTGGAGGGATTAGTGTAACTCCACTAATATTATGTTGTCCTAGTAAATCGGGCTACTACAAAACTCGCAATATGTCTCTTGACACTGTGCTGATGCCGACTGTGGGAGAGCAAGCGAGCAGTAAGTTTTAAATTTTACATCTCCCGTCTCTGTTAACTTTAAGCAGTTAAAAAAGGACCTGCGATGATAAACAGAGAGGGAGAGGAATTACACGAAATTGTTGATTGCATTACAATGAAAGCTCTAAAAATTTCATGGAAACAAGCATGTAATGTTTTAGAGTTTCTTTAGAAACAGTAGTACTAGGAACTCATAGCATACGCTGTACTTATAACAATAAGACGCGTTGGGCGCCAAATTTATTTGAAGCCGCCTCTGCCACAGAATAACTAATAGTTCTTGCCTACTCATGGTTCCTTAGTAATACAGCAACCGAGTAAAATCAAAACCTCGTAAGTCCATTCAGCTTCCGAATTTCATTTGGCCCTATACATAACCTAACCAACTAACTGACTTTAAATAAATATAGAGAGTTTCTCAGCTTGATTAGTTAAAAAATATGCTGAGCTTAGTAGGATATTTTTTCTAAGGGACCTTATTTAATTGTTAATTGGGCTGAGATGGTTTTGGTATTTGTTTATTTATAAGTATCAGAAGAACACGTTAGTTTTAATTTATTCAATAATTTTAAAATACTTAGCTTACATCATAAATATGGCGGGACTTCATGGTTTTATTTTCAAATGCTTAATTATGCAGAAAACGTTAAATAAAGTATTGCTGGAATAAAAAAGCGTCAAACGCACCAACCTACTAATAATTTTTTTTTTTTTTTTTAAGAAAATTGTACGATTACAATATTAATTAGGTACTTATCTTCTTAAATCCACTTAATTTTTTTATTTGACCGAGTTGAGTGAAATGGAACAACAGTTTTTTTTTTTGCGATTTCAAATTATATTAGATGGATGTATAAACGAATAATGCCATCTATTGGATTTTATCAACACTAGAATGATTTCAATTTTGTTCAATAGATGAATTTTAAACCGATATCCATCGTTTTATGTGAGCCTAGTATAAATTCGTTCAATGAAGCAACATCAATTCTTCTTACTGACTGACAACCAAACTAACTGTCCTGTGACTTGGTTGACCCCGGATCAATAAATACAACTAACTATGTTCACACACATACAGTAAAAAATATACTCCATCTATACTTTTTTTATGTAACCTAATTAAAAAATAGGTACATACATAATTATTTTAATTTAAAAAAATAAGTACTACTACTAAATTTAATAGACCTGATTAGTTCCATCTAAGATGATTGAATTTTCAAAATATTTGGTTCAGGTTAATTAGTACCTGTTTTTTTTTAAGTAGTTTGTTCATATTTATGAACAAATTACTTCGGTTGTATGTATAGTAAATAAATACGTTGAGTAGAGATTGTCCATAACCAATACATACATCAATCAAATCAATAAAAAAATAATGATCAAAAATCATGGCTAACGTGTTCATCAACTTCACAGGGCTACATAGAACGATAGAACCAAAGATTTTTTCTTAAAGCAAACAACCATTTTGGCAACGAAGAACCTGTCTTGGCTAGCGGCCCAAGCAATTATGGAACATGACTGATGAACATAGAGACTATTTTTATTTGTTGTTAAAGTAGAGGGGAAGGTAACAAGTCTAAAAGTGCCTGCGCGTGCGCAGGTCACGCCCGCCTCCACGCTGCCGCGCGCCGCCGCCAAGGTGGTCTTGCTGCTAGGCTCTTCTCATTTTATGTTCGCCTAGTAACATGCGCACATTTCGCGCAAGAGTGCGGGCTCGTGCGCACCAGATTCGTGCGCGATGCGCGCGCATCTGGTTACTCAGGGTTTAAAAACATCAGAAATGTTATTGCAGTTTGATCTAATTTGATTTGTAAGAGCTCATACTTAAGGTTCAAATTCTCATTGAAGTCCAACGTATGAAATGACTAACTGGAAGTCATAGTTAATGCGCGACGCGCGTGCGCTCGGGCGCGCTTGCGCGTCAAGCAACAGGCGGGCGGTCGCGCTTGACATTACCGTACGTTCACACCATACGACACTAGCTACTTTACAGGACGACTATAATGTGTTTTTGCCAGGGCACACGATCGGATCGGAACGTCTGCTATCTGGGAAGATGGCTGCCGTGGCAGGGTCGACCTCGTATCCCGTACTCGTACGTTATGCAAGTAATCAATTTAGTGATGTACTTACAAAAATTTTAAGAATGACTTCGAATCAACGAAAAAGGCAATCAACATTTTTAATAAGTATATCTATTTTAAATAATAATAAAAACATCTTTCGCCGAGCGAGTGTGGTTCTTTCTGGGTTCGATTTCCACAATCGGCCAAAAAAGTATTTAAGTATTGGTTATTTGGTTGGTTGGTTTAAATTTGCTAGGAATTCATAGTCTAATTAGCGGTCGCGTAGACAAATTTAGTCTTCTATCTACTCATCTATATCCTAATTAATCCCGAGTTGCAAACCGTCTTTGCGCGTACATCTTTAGTTGTGCAAAACTCTCTATTTGTATTCACAGGAACAATGAAACTATATTGAATCGCGCCAAACAATAAATGACCCGACCCACTACAAACGGCGCGCGGCGCTACAGAGACAATCCCCCCATACATAATACAGTCGATGCAGCCGCGTTGCGACGGGCCGTATCGCGTGTTGAAGAGTAGAAGTTATCTATCGAACAATAGCCGCGGCGCGTTATCTCGCGAAGGACGGGCAAGTGCGAGCATTATCGCGGGCGCCCTGCGGCCGACGATCGGCCCGATTGTTTTGCGGGCAATTAGCGCCGGGCCCGTCCCGCACGTGCCGCTCCCGGCGCCCGGCCCGCGCGCGCCAGTACTCCGCGCGCGCTGTCCGCGAGCGGCCGCCACAGTAGGTCTGTGTCGCTCCGCTTCTCGCACGCCGCGAACTACGCACGGGCCGCTAGCCCCACGGAACGCATCCGGTACTTTTTTGTTTTGCCATATTTTTATTTCTAACTTCTGGACTGACACCTGTTGGATTGACTTTGACAATTTGTTTACTAACATCGTAAAGTCCAATTGGAAATTTCGGACTTTAAATATTAATTCAATTGCCGCCATTCGAGGGTTAAAAACGCATAGGAAATAAATGATAGCAACTTAGAGGCTTTTGAGAATCGGAAGCGAAAATCGCAGTTATCAGAAATAGTAAAAAGGCGAGTGAAACCCCTCCGTGGTCCAATCGCCTCCCGCCGGGAAAAGTTTTCCTTCTGCGAAGTCCTTATAGGTCGATGCGAACTTCGCAGTCAAAAGTTCGCGTTCCCGAAGTTATACGCACAAGTCTTGGAAACTTTTCAGTTCGGCAACTTTACTTGAAAACAATTTCCGAAACGTTCTGAGCACTAGGGGTTGCGTTTGCGTTCCGTCCTGATGGAATAAAAAACTACCCTCACGGCGATGATGTAGGAGTGATTGTTTAATTCAAAGATTAATTGAACTGTGATCCAGACTATGGTGAACCTGAACTTTAAGGTACTTACCTAGTGCTAATAAAAACTTATTTACGATGGCAGCAGCAATGATCAGTGACCGGGGACTCCGTAAAAAGTTAACGCAAGAAGCTATACCGGAGAAAACTCCGAGAAAACCTTCAAAGCGCAAATCTACGGCTGGCAGCTCTAAAACAGATAAGAAAAACGAACAAAACAACAATAAGAGAGCAAAAGTACAAACTGGGGATCCAAAATTAGACCTGTTCGCCACGTACCAACCGTGGGTTATACAGACATACGGTGATTTGGCTAAAACTAAGACCATCACTTTGAAGAAGTACGCGCGGATTTTACGCACGTTAAGAGGCGAGGAATGCAACAGTTCCGATAGCTCCAAGTTCCGTTTCTGGGTAAAGGCGAAGGGTTTCCATGTTGGGAAGCCGCCTGGCTACGATGCGAAGGCGGCCGACGGCATCGTGTGCAGGTACAGCGTGTTGGATGCCGAACGCTGCGCTGTGGGGGCCGAGGGTCAAGAAGTATACACTGGCTCCCATAATGATCCACCGCTGTACATACCAACTCCGCCAGTTAAGGTGAGAAAGATTTACTTATAAATTTTCAGTATATTATTTAGGTATACTTATATTATTAATTCTGGTGTAGCTATGTGTGCCTAACTATTACAGATTTCAGGTACCTATGTACCTTTTTTTTTGTTTACGGGGGGAAACCTTCAAAAGGCTTCAACTGGTCTACGGGGGTTAGACCGGGGAGTGTAGAATTCTTACCCACTAAAATCACCCCGGTGGTTACCATCAGCACATGGCGGGGGGCACTGTGTCCTCTTAATAGACCACCTCAGAACCCCCCTGTGCAACGCCTATTATCCCAGGGGAGACTGGAGTACCTAGCTACTTAAATTTTAAAGATTTGACTACATCAACATTAGCTTTTAAAATAAAGCGATTACACTACAAATTAGATAAAGAGAATTCACATTATACAGAATGTTACAAAACTACCCGTAAAGCTGAAAGGAGGTTAAATAGGCCCTTATAACGAGTCCATTCACAATATTTAAGAACCGTCGTAACGCTGTATAACATACCCCAAAAAAATGGAAAACAACAACATTTATGAATGAAAAATAGAAAAACTAAATTATTAGGTTAAATAGGTACGTAGGCCTTTCTGTTAAATAATCTGGTTCGCTGACAAAATTTTTGCCTTTGTTATTTAATTATATTTTTACGGGGTATTTTGTAACACGTTGTATAATATTGAATGTATCACCTGATCATGTACCCTACATAATAATTTTACGATTTATTATTTCGAATGGAAGAAATGCAGGATTGCTAATTAGCAATATAATTCGTCATGATTGTGACGATTTCACGGATCCCAGATGCCATGGCCATGACTATAGGGCAGGTGAAGGCAAGTGCTGTTTTTAGTCGGCACGAGTCCGACACACCCCTGCCTCTTCCCGGGTGGCGGAGGATCCATGTGGATTTTCCGTAGTTACTATAAAAAAACTTGAGAGGTGTCAAGGGACATCCGGATGGAACGAAGTTCCTTTCATTAAAATTTAATAATTAAAAATAAAAAAACCTGTATACACTCAACAATTGAAATATTAATATTGAATCGAAATTAAAATATTGTCATTCACTCAATAATATTTGAATGCTTGTCAACAATATTTGAATTTCGAAAAAAGTGTCGTGACAACTTTTTCGTAAGAATTTTTTCCGTCTAGCCCCCTTTCACAACGCGCGGTAAGGAACTTCGTTCCAAAAAGTTAGGTAAGATAATTAGTACAGGTAGGTAGGTACGTAAGTAGGTCGAATTTAGGAATGAAAATTCGTGTACCCAGTCAACTACCCCCCCGGTAAGGATTACTCTTTTTACAGAAGTTTTGATTTGTTATCTTATTGACTGATTTATTAACTTATTGACAAAGATTTAAATCGTTAGATATCACCCACCGTACTTATACTCGCAAACGTGTCCACACAGCGATAGTGTGCAATATTCAGTATTGAACGAGACAATAACAGATTCGATACTTCGGACGTCAACCAGTTTACTTACGGAAACGTGACCATTATTTGACGCGGTAGGGTGCATCTAACGATTTAAATCTTTGCCTATTGAGATATCTGATTGTTCCAAAACCACCAATTTACCATCTGATACCACCTGTATTCTACGCAAATAAATGATTTCTTTCTTTCTTTATTTAGGTACGGTCTACATATTGCATTTCATTTTTTAATTAATATATTTAAACAAAACAAAAATGAAAAAAAAAAATTAACATAACATCGGTAAGTTGTACATACTTTCATGTAGGTACATTTAATTTAACTTTTTTTATTGTATGTGTAACCTTTGAAACAAAATCAGTCGATTACAATTTGACTCAATCAATTTGATGAGGTATTCCATGAAGCACACCCAAACGAAGCACACCCAGACGAAGCACACCTAAAGTATTCCACTTAGCACACCCGTAGGTGGGCTTCAAATAAAAAAATATAATAATTAATTTCCTATTCCACGAAGCACACCTACGAATATCACTCGCATAGTGCGGAGACTAAGAAATAAAAATGTCGATAGAAGAAAATATTTATTATTTGAAAGACTAACTTAAATATCTAACATCTTTCAGTTTCATTATAATAATGTGATACAATACTTGTAATTTTCATATATAAATCCCATAGATAAGATAAGATACGTTTCCGGAACTTGTTTACATGCTTAGTTCTCATTACACTATCGCGACGTCACGGGCTGAGTGTATGCAATTGTGCGCCGATCTTGTTCTTGTTATTTTTTCTGTATTTCGTGCAATTTATTCAAACAAAATAATGGAGCCAATGGCAGGTCCAAGTAGTAGAAATTTTAACCCATCTATTAATTAAGTTCTTGGCCGGAAAGGGACACAAGTGTTAGTGTATAATAACAAACAATTTATAGTAAACACAAGATTTATAAAAAGGGTAATGCCTTGTGGCGGTGTATTAAAAAAGGGTGTAATGGCTAACTCAAATTAAGTACCAAGTAAGGAAGAAGTTGTTAAAATAAAGTAACATAAATGTGCCTCAAACGTTTTGGAGACCCAAATTAAGGAAGCAATGCATGAACTCGAGCAGCAAGTAGTTTCCACAATGGAGCCCATTCCTACAATCTACAAGCAAAAAGTTAATGATACATTGGATCGAGGATTAAATTTAATCAGTGATATGCCACAATTTAAAAATGTTAAGTCCGGCCTCTGCAATAAGAGAAACAAATCTCTCGGTGTAAATAGATTGTTTGCGAAGTCACCAATAGATGCACAAGTAAGTAGAGTTAATATTTCCTTAGAATATTATCAAAATATTGAGACATGGAATCTTTGTATTTATTTTTAATTTGAACGTTATTGTAATAAAATAAAACTCTTGTAAGAGTTTGCTAATATTTTAGCAAAGAAATTCGTGCATGCCATTTTCAATAATATTTGATTTCACTTTGAAAAGACTTTTGTTTTGTTAATGTCCAGTTTTTCAGTGGCAGATATTGAACGATTTATGGAGTAACTATCTAACATGGCTGCTAGTCATTTGTTTTACCTTACTTTCTTCAATATGTGCACATCCTATGTATATATTTGTGACAATAAACAATTATTATTTTGATTTATTTTAGTACAAATGATTTGAGAGAAGTATTTATTTGATATCCAGGTACCTCAACCGTTTCAAGATTTTGTACTTGCTGACTATAACGACGGAAAAACGAGAATACTTTTATTTTCTACACAGAAGAGTAGACAGGATCTTGAAAGCTGCAATCATATATACTGCGACGGAACTTTTAAAGCGCGCCTAAACCATTTCTTCAAATTTACAGCATCCACGGTGAGGTTGAAAATATCGTTAAACCTTTAGCCTATGCTTTATAACATAACAAAAAAATCGACCTATAAAATATTATTTCAATTATTAAAAACAACAATACCCAAAATGCAGGTCAATGTTTCACAAGCGATTTTGAGGAAGCTGCCGTCAGGAGTTTTACAGCAGTATTTCCTAACGCACATGCTAAGATGTAAGATTACAAAAATGACAAATATTGTGTCACATTATTATAATGAAATGAATGATTTTAGAAATTTGAGTTAGTCTTTTAAATAATAAATATTTTCTTCTATCGACATTTTTATTTCTTAGTCTCCGCACTATGCGAATGATTTGCGTAGGTGTGCTTCGTGGAATAGAAAATTAATTGTTTTAATTTTTTATTTGAAGCCCACCTACGGGCATGCTAAGTGGAATACTTTAGGTGTGCTTCGTCCGGGTGGGCTTCGTTTGGGTGTGCTTCGTGGAATACCTCAATTTGATCACTCACTTCAACTTACAATCTACCACGGATCATCCATCCTTCTGCGCGTATGCAGCGTAAGTAGTTACTAGGTATGTCAAAAACGTTTATTAGGCGAGTACCTACCACTTGTTACATTGTAAGCTTGTTTCATAAACAAGAACAGGTGATTTTTTGTCTCTAATGTACTAAGGGAACATAAATCTCCAAGATCAGTATGCTGGGAGCATTAGGGTTATTAATATTAAATACAAGTAAGCGATGATGGTTTATTTTTAAATATTTGGTATACTAGTACGTATGTGGGAAAGTACTATTAATTATTTACATTTGAAACAAATCAATCGATATAATAATTATGTAGATTATTGTTTCTCTGAGATCTGTTATAATGAACTTAATTCACAAACGCTGTCTTAGAGGCGTACATACAACATGAGAGTAGTACCTAGCAACCGATGCACCACCACTTGTTTTTTAGTAAATAATTATTTTTCCATCTGATTCATAAACAAGAACAGGTGATTTTCGTCTCTAATGTACCAAGCAAACATAAATCACAAAGATCAGACTGTTGCGGGTCATTGCGATGTTCATTCAAATCCAGTGCGGCCTTTATTTTGCAATGAACTTCAAAATAAGTTTGTTATTAGAAAGAGATAGATAGACAGATGCTCTTTTATTTATCAACATTGCTTATCACTTTTATCATGAATGAACTTTAGAAGTCATCGACCCAATCTACATTGACCAAGAAGATTGGAGGCGAGAATGATCATGAAAGTAGAACAAGCAAAATAACAGGTGATCTGTGCCACCTCGGTACCAGGTTCTCATATATTTTGAAGAGGTGACATTATAGTTAGGTATGTGCAATGCACAACTAGTCTAGCGCTTTATTTAATATTTACGCGTTTCTTCGAAGTTGTAATCTTTAGGCACAGAGTAAATAATAACACTATGCAGCAAAGTAAAAAAAAATTTTTTCACTGGGTTCACAGTATGTAATTGTGTTTTGCCACCTTAAAACTATGTGAAATATCGAAATAAAATTGTTCTATCACGTCAAGTTTAATAGTGAAACACATTTATTTATTTTACTTAAAATTGCCTACATGAATTGGGGACATAAATTGTTATTCTACATTAAAAACAATTTTTTTCGAACGATGGGCTTTTCTCTTTTCTTGATGGAGGCTCCAACAGTAGTCTGCAAGCATGCCTGGCTCCCATCTACCCTGGTAACGCTTCTCGTATTATGCAATTTCATGATGAAATCTTTCACCGTGTTCATCACTTACTGAATCCATTTTATCGTGAAAGAAACTTAAATGGGAGTGTAAAAAATGAATTTTCAATGACATATTGCATCCTAATTTCTGATACGCATCCAGCATCCGATTAATTATTTCATGGAAATCCGGTGATTTGTGAGTGCCTAGAATTTTTTTTTGTTACGGCGACAAAAGTCAACCATGCATTTTTTTCAATAGGTCTGAGGCTCAATAAAAAAAGGATCCTTGACCATGGTTAGTCTTGATTTTTAATGGCAATTTTAAAATAACCTTCATAACATTTCTCAAACAGAGGCGAAATTGGCTTTTTTCACAAAAGTGATAATTCTGTGTTATGTTTGTGTAGCTAGGAGAATTAACACACACACGCGGCATTTTGCAGATTTATGAATAACATACATGTTTTGATGACTTTTGAACACATGAATGATATAATTTTATAACTACCCTCAACTGTAGCGGAAAGTAAAATTAAAATCTTACGTTACGAAAATTACCGTTATTTTTGCTCTGGGACGTGATAATATCTAAATATAAATTAGTTTTCTGTTGTTTACTAAGCATATCTAATACGAATCACCACCCGGGATATCAGTGATTTTTTTGATGTTGCATAGTGTAATTTATCTTCTGTGAGACAAAATTATACTAGCAAACGCAGTACTTAACTAGTACCTATATTGAAATAAAACTACTTTTTACGGATTTTATCGTTTTATTTCAATGTATAATATTCGCGTAAATGTCAGAAATCAATAGTACCTATATGTTCCTGGCCAGCGTGGTTTCTACTACTGACAACCACCCTCCCCCACCTCTCTGATAGATGTAATAACAATTAAAAAACCGAATTTCTACAGTATTTGGTGTAGAATTACGATTTTATTGGTTCAGAATCTCAAAGCTGAACACACTTTATTAGAATTTATACATATTAACTTAATACGTACTTAATTATGTTTCTACATAATAATGCACTGAGACGAGATTTTTATGATAAATATGAATATATGTATATGACTGACTAATTAAAAGCTTTGACCAAATTGGCTTGAATACTCAAGTAACTACGTCGTAGATTTTGGACACTTTCGCGAATAATAATAATAGACTGAAACTACTTTTTAAGGATTTTATCGCAGCTATCAAGTCCACGATAAAATCCTTAACGGAATACGCGCTATTGACAAGTATTCCAAATATGTTACATATATCAATCCATATACCACTATAAAATCCAATGAAGGGCAATTTAGCCAGTGAAATTACTAGTCATTTATAAAACTTAACAACTCACGCCTCAAGATGTCAACGCGCGAGTGATAGCATTGGTGTTGCTGTCGTCTATGGCTGCGGTTGTCGCTTACCACCAGGCGGCCCGTATGTTCGTTTAAAGAATTGAAAGAAAGAGGTTAAGAACCTCTTTCTTTCAATCGCAACAGAGTACACTTTGACAGATAAACAATATACATTACGTTATCTGTTTATCGCAGACAGATTCTTAATACAAAATGAAAATTGCGCCGCCAACTGTCAAAATGAGCGGTTATTCTAAACGCGTGCCAAATTAATAGGCCGCGAATCTCAACATCAGTCGTAAACGCACCTTGTGCGAGTGTCGATATACTTACATAAATACTGACATTGTTAATCAAGAAGCCAATCAACTATTGCTTATCACAAGTGAAAAGCATGTACAATGGAGCAAGTTTAATAGATTTTGGTTAATTAAAATGAGTTTTCTAATATTGGTTTCAGGGGCATTTTAGAAAAATATCTCGTGTACTTACATAAATTATCGCTTTATTTTGCAATCAGTTGGGAACGAAATGCTTTGTCTTAGGCTGGTGTTCATAGACGAGTGTTACATACGCATCCATCACGCCTGTATTCCCAGAAGGGACGGCAGAGTTGTACACCCACTGTTCGCCGGTATGTTTAGGTCCCATGTTATAGAAGCTTATTGCCAAACTTCAAGCTGCTATTGAGAATATTGTAGAAAAATTGAATATCACTGCTCGACCTGGGAATAAACCCAGGACCTCAAGCGTAGCATTGGCGGAGGCTAAACTTATGCTTATTATTACTCTAAGTTTACTTTACGTTTGAATGAGCCTTGGGAGCGCGAGAATAGTTTTAGTAACTAGTAAGTCGGTGGAGGGGTGGCTGGAAAAATGCTATGCCAAGTTGCCTAGAGCTTGCGGCTGATGATGCTGATTTCGAGACGGCTGTTTTGGGTAGATCCTGTTTTGTCGTCGTTTATCTCCTCCTGAAAGTATGGCTGAAGACGAGATGTTGCCACAATAAAATTATTTCGTGTTACTTATCAGATTGTAGTGACATCTATCATCTTCTTCTTCCTCCGAGCCCTTTCCCAATAATGTTGTGGTCGGCTTCTAAACAGATACGGCTGAATATCAATATTTTACACGAATCAACTGCCATTAGACCTCCGCAACCCAATTTCTGAGTAATGCCGATACCCTGGGGATAGACTGATTCTCAGACTTTTTGGTCTTCTAACTACCACTAACGATAGTCATAGATATTCGTATGACAACCGGGAGCGACGGCTTGATCTGTCGTGCTACTATACTACGTTAAGAGCAATCAACATTCTCAACGCAAGTTGCTTGAACATATTATGTATACAGACTCCCAACATCAACCATCGGGCCGTGGCCCGCCAGGCAAAACACCAGCTTGGTTGGAGGGTCCTCTCTTTGGATGGAGGGATAACACACCTCGTCCCACCAAAATATCATCAAATATCTAATCATTCCATTGCTTTATAGACACCCTTCTCCCAGCCTAGTGTGCGCCGCACACCTGTTAGAGTATTAATTAGTTGCTTTATTGTCATTTACTGTCCCAGTACTGGACATGAGGAGAAGGATACTGTCGATCTCACTGGCTGTGACGCTGGTCTAGTGCGGGTTGGCAAACTTTGTTTTTATTGTGTTAAGATGACAAAATAAGCATACGGATCCTCAGACCTCAGTTGATAAGCATCATATGCCCAGTCATTTCACTGGCTACATTGCCTTTCAAACCAATATTGCTTAGCAGGTGGGAGAATATCGCCCGAGACAAACTCATCTCTTTGTTCTTTCTAGTTTCGGTTTTCCGATTCGACTTTTAAACTTCCCAAAAACCCTTGCACCAGTCATTAGCATCCTCCTATTTCCCAGACAGACCCTGACTTTATTCAACAGGGTTTCATAACGCAAGTACCATTAGTTATAAGACGTAGTTATGGCGGAGTTATACGCAACTCCTCGCTCCCTTGCGCGCCGGGTGTTCAGACGTGCCGAACGGGCCGCGCTCGCTCATTTATTATTAGCGGCCCAGCCTGCTCTGCCTCATGTTTATTAAAGAGTCAGCTATCCCGCGAGCCAGGTCTCACCTGAACTCACTGCGGCCCACAGATCCGTTTATTATTAATATTTCGTTCGACTATCTTGTTATTACGAGTAAAACTATGTCATGCTACTCACAAACGTAATTAAAACGTAAACCGAACGTAGCGAGCATAAAGTTACGTAGGCACGTTATTATTTACGAGGCTATTTCTCTCTTCTGTATGCACAGTTTCAATAGGGAAGGCGGCCTATGCAAAACCGGAGCGTTGCGGGACATTTCCCCGATATCTATGCGCACATGACAATGTGGACGCGGTGTGAAATTTTAAACAAACGTTCGCATTCAATTTATATTCGCCAGGCGCTTCGGGCGCACGGTTTAGCAAAAACGCGGAGAACAATGGATGGCGACCGCGACCACACATAGGCAGCACCGGCCGATATGTGGGCGATAACAGCGATCGATTCATTTATGCTTGTTCGACTTGATAGCACGAACCTCCTGTCACGTTATGTCGCCTTGATCATTCTTATCGACTGTATCGATGAATTGTCGCGATTGTGATGACATTTTTTTTCGAGTCCGCGTTCATCGTCATGTCACTCTTTCTTGTTCAATAAAAATATGAATTGAAATATCGTTCAGACGTGGAACTCCAATGACATACGACCGATATAATGTCAAATATCTATAATCATGTATTCCGAATTACATCACGCAGAATAAATAGTATTGTTTAAATCGTTTATAATAAACTCGTTTATGGACCTTATCACAAATAAATACTTACTTAGAACATAGACAAAAAATGACAATATTGAATATATTCGCGTCGCATTGCCAGCTTTAATAAAACAAACCTGTGGTAATATATTTCATCAGGCAATCGGGGCTTGACACACTTGATTAAAATGAATGCTGGACCAACCCTGAGCCCACCTCGTTTTTACCTGCGCGGAATTAAACGCTTATTAGTAAGCTGGAATGGGGTCCTTTTAAATTCCTATAATTTATGGCTTTCCTAATCCTTTTGCTAATAAGATTAAGCCTCTGTCTTCTACAGCGGTTCCGCTTGATATGCGTTTTGATCGGCAGAGAATTAAAGTTTTTTAGAATTAAAAGAATTAAATATTTACTTGCCGCTTAATGGTAATTACATGGGATTGGGACCTAAACATACCAGCGAACGGTGGGAGTATATTAGTGTACACCTCTGCCTAACCCTTCGGGGAATATAGGAGTGATGGTATGTATGTAATTGTTACCTACTTGGATTGATATCGATAGTATAGATAGA
This sequence comes from Acronicta alni, assembly GCA_964056405.1. NCBI lineage: Eukaryota > Metazoa > Arthropoda > Insecta > Lepidoptera > Noctuidae > Acronicta > Acronicta alni. The sequence continues at coordinate 8,773,043 of OZ043936.1, forward strand.
ATAATCTTTATTGTGTACAGACGCCAGCAGGTCAAGCTATCCAAAACTGTCAAATTTTCCCAATTGAATATGAACTTTATTGTTTTATAATAAAGTTGAAAATCAATCAAAGAAATTTGACAGATTGTGGTAGCTTGATGTGCTGGCCTCTGTACCATAATAAGCAACAATTTTAATATCTCTTAAATTAAAGGTATAATGGCGGTCTAATCGATAGTAGCGATATTTAGCAAATCACCTTTGAATGAACAGAGAAAAATTAAAAATAAAATGTGGGTAGTCTGTGATGTACTAAAATATGTTATTTTAAAAATATTCTACCAAAAATTGACAGCCTACAATAATGATCTAACGCTTTTCATAAAATAAATATTCCCGACAACACTGCCTCGCAACACGTCAAAAAAAAGTATAAAAAAACGACCGTCAAGCAATGGGGGCTGTAGTAGTGTGGTGCGCAGCAATTAAATTATTTCGCGTCATCACACACGACACGGCACGGCCGGGGGTTGGTTGAAGCACAGGCTACGAATCGCTTACCTTTGCATTACAAAAAAAAGTTGGATGAGTCGATGGTTTCCAGGCGGATTAATTTTTGAAGTCGTGGTAAGTTAGACGACAAAATAATATCGTACGACATTTTGCGCACTAACATTATTTAGATTTCTTCATTTGCTCAATAGAAAAAGAAATATAGTATTTTTACCATAAATTTAATTGATGTACGCTGATCTGCAAGGTTAAGCTGCGCTGCCCCACGGCCCGTCTGTCAATGGGTGAGCATTCTAAACACATCGAGACCCGTGCCTCGTTAGTGGTAGTCAGAAGCCCAAAAAGCCTGACACCCAGTCAATCCTCAGGATATCGGTATTGCCTAGAAATTGGGTTGTGGAGGTCTGATAGCAGTGGCTTCGTGTGAAATACTGATATTCAGCCCCGTCTGGTTAGACTGGAAGCCAACCCCAACTTACGTAGTTGGGGAAAGTGCTCGGAGGATGAGTCGACAACCTTGTATGGGAAGTTGATCATTTCATAGTCATTAGTTATTTTCTCAAGAAATAAATTGTTATTCTTTTGTTTTTGTTATCATTGCCATTACTTATTTGAAAATGCTTCGTTATACTAGTTAAGGCGGAGTCATATTTGTCTGACGTGACGTGTATACTTGTGATGGTTTCTGACGAGTTGGCGTTCACATCCACAGCTACATATCGACGGCTATACTCCTATATCACGTAAGTGACACTCTGTGTAAGGCCTAATTTCCAATGTTATTTAATACAAAGTTAGGCCTTATAGCAGTCTTACTTACGTGGTATTGGAGTATCGCCGACGATATATTTGTATACAGAAATTCAGTTTTGTACTACATATTTCTATCTGGTCGTCCATACCTTTGAATTTAATATTTTATTAGAAAAAGTATAGATACTCTTAAGCGTCACAACTAGTGTTGCCATCCGTTAGGGTTTCCCCGGATTTGTTTTAGTTTAGAGAGCGTCCGGGGAGCGTCCGCGCGGGGTTTCATTTGTAGTCCGGGCTTAAAATTTTCAAGTCATCGGTCGCCAACGGGTGGCCGCCCGCTTTGCTGCGAGCAATGACTCGTTGGGCGTTTTTGGGCTTCTTGTCTAGGTTGCCGTATTTTAGAGATGGCAACACTAGTCACAACACAACTCAGGCGCGTTCATATTTTTCTGACATGGCCGCTCGTCCTCCTTCGTCTTTCCCACCCCCGATAATCTGACGCGGATCGGGATCCCTTCTGATACGACAACACATTCCATCACAACATATTGCGTCAGACAAATATAAAGGTAGGAACAGACTTGTAACACAGCACACCACGTGACGCGAATGTAACGTGTCCATTCGCCAGATTGTATGTTGTGTTCCTAGATTTCAGCAATCGGCCACATCGGGTGTTATAAATGTGCCTGCTCCTATAATCTCACCATACTAAATATATGAAAACCATACCATTCTGTCACATCACAACACGACACGTCAGACAAATATAAATCCGCCTTAAGTATAGGCTGTGGTTTTATTTTATGTCTCCACTCTGTATAGTTCGCATGTTAATAGATGATCACAGAGCGAATTTCTGTATTTCGTTCCCACTGCCATATGACTACGGCTCAGTAGGGACATACACTTTTAGTACTTATGTAGAATACTGTTTTCCTCGGTATCCCTGCCAACACCACATGGGACCCGTAAAGAAAATACACATATATATGTTCAAAATAAAACCGCACAGATGGTACACAGTTTCACACACCACGTAAAATTTTCACACCGAAAAACGGTGTCTTGTATGTACAGATGAAAATTACGATAGTTTCAAGCCATTGAGGTATAAAGTATATTATCGTGATAGAGAATTGCGAAGCTCACGCGGTGTGGATTCTGAAATGAGGCGTGTGAGGCGTGTGCTTAGCGTTGGGGAGGGACCGTAAAGGCTGAATTATTAATATTAATTATGTACGTACTAGAGCAGCCATTACATAATATGCACTGTGGAATACAAATAATTATTTAACACTTATCGATGGAAATTAGGTAGTCACATGATATAATTATGTATAATCTTCTTGATGTAATACTTTTTAATTACTTTACATAATGTAAGACAGTTATATTCCTCATAATTATTTTAATAGATAATATTATATATTTCAATTACGTTGCCCTAGTTAGCATTAAAAGCAACTAAGTGAGTTGTCGTTGTAGCTTGGAGCATAATCCGTGGAACGCGGACGCAACCATGCTAGCATCATAATAGCTCAATGGCTCCAACTAGCTTTGTTCTGAGAACAACTAACCAACTCTAGTTTAGAGGTGATCATAGTGCAGGCGGCGTCAGATGCGGCTGATGCTGCAATTTACTCCATAATTGGTACAGTAAGCATACAGTGTCCAAGTTTTAAGCTAACGTTAAATATGTTTGGAGTTACCCTTCTGTGTAGGGTGACAATGAAAACGGGAAACCTACGCTATGGCTCTTTCTTCAAAAGGCCATTTCAGAGTTTGCCCTAAATTGTAAGACACAATATTTGTTACTATTCTATGTCTGGACTTTAAAAGAGACTATGATTCTCTGAGTTTGTTACGGCGTTTCTTCTCAGAGGTCGTCAGCTAGGAAATGACGGAGCCATCTAGCTTAAAAAAATATGTAAAATATTGACTTGTAAAAGTGTATTTAAAAGATCTATTTACATAAATAAATATAATTTATCTACTTAAAAATATGGTTTATGTAGTAGATAGTAGTATTCGTGATTATATATTTTCTTTTTTTTTATTTACTTATTAAATTTTTTCTATTTTACATTTACAGCATGAACACTTTTATTAAGTGTTTCATTTTAAAATGTAAAACATATATAATAAGTATGTATAATAATACATACATTTAATCTTTCTGCACTCCTGCTCCATATGTATTTAACTATGACAAATGTCACACTCCTCCGTGCACGCAATATGCTGAAAAAGGAGTAAATTTTCTCGTTCATATAGATTTGCAGTGTCTTGAAATGTACTGTGCCGCAGTACATTTCAAGACACTGCAAATACAATACATATTATTATGTAGATCAATTTAGGCAGTACTAAAAGCGTCATCGATTCATGGTGGACATCCCAAAAGCCCGAACGAAACGCTTTAAATCAAGTTTCATCATGCGTACCGCTGAAATGTGGAATGAGCTTCCTGAGTGGGTCTTCCCTAATAACTATAATCTGTGTGTTTTTAAATCTCGAGTGAATCGGTTTCTTCTAGGCCAGCGCGCTCCACCGTAGATCGCAGTGTCGCTTAACATCAGGCGAACTAGTGATCAAGCGTAGGCCTATCGTGAATAAAAAAAAAAAAAAAAAAAAAACTACTGCCTAAATTGATCTACATATAACATACAAAAACATAGCAACCCGACTACGTAGCGTAGTTTTAACCATACCACGGCGGTTTTCTCATAAGGGTTAGGCAGAGGTGTATTAATATGTACCCACCGATCGCCAGTATGTTTAGGTCCAATGGATTTAAACATAATATGTATATCTATCTCATAGTATCCTATTGCCACATTCAAACTTCAAGCTGCTTGCTACCGAAAATTTCATAGAAAAACCCCTATAACACTTCCCTCGACCTGGGACACCAGGAAACCAGAATCTCTAACGCAGCAGTTCCGATTAAGAAGTTGTTTTTAAGTTAAATATAAGTACCTAGATTTTCTCATCGGCGCCGGGGCGCGCGGCGTGTGAAACCTGACAACCCGCACTAGGCTAGCGTGGTGGACTATGGCGTAATCCCTCTCAATCTGCGAGAGGAGACCCGTGCCCAGCAGTGGGACAGTATAAGGGTTGATGAAAATAAGTACCTAACCGAGGAAAACAATTATTATACAATAGAAAATCAATTGATATGACCTCGTAGTTCTCATACTTTAATGAATGAAATCAACGTACGCCTGATATGGTTCTTATGTTATGTAGGTGTATACAGACTGTGCACGATGGCAGCCGGACATTATATTTAGCCCACAACTGCACAAAAGTGAACGCTGGTCAAAAACCCAAGAACTGTATAATCCGGTACGGGTTGGGCCATTGTAAAAATTACGCCATAAATCGGGCCGGGCGGCGCGCGGCCGACGACGGCCCGCCGCGACTCGCCTCGTAAATTATACACAGGGTTGGCAAACGCTCGCAGATATACTCGGTTTTGTATTGGAGATTCGTGCTATATTTGAACGTTTTTTGCTACGTATCCGAGCTGTTTCGGGTATCTGGACTCGAAGTCTAGACCTATTTAGATTTTCGAAAACTGTCTGAATGTTCTCTATTTAGAAGTTGATTGTGCTGCAATATTTTTTTGTTTAGAATTTGGACTAACGCAAGTGCAATAAAGCTTCTTTTATATCCCACGACTGTCTCAAATTTAAAAGTTTCGTTGCATGTCGAATTACTCAATATGTAATTTATTTCTAGATTTACCATAAGGCAAAGTATACAACAGTAACTGCCTATGGACCCCGCGTCTCTTATATAGGCCCTGAGAAAAATAAATATGTATATTTTATTGATTTCTGACATTTACGCGAATATTATACATTGAAATAAAACTACTTTTTATGTATATTTTTTTAGGAAGGTAGAAAACGAGAGGCCAATGACTAGAGGACCCTACATGGCTTAATCCGTCCCTGTCAATATTATATGTATAATTATTATGTCAATATTATCTCCTTACAAACTCTGAATCAGTTTGTCCGCTGTACCAACCCTATGTAGAGGCGCGAGGCGGACGGCGGGTGCGCCTTCACAAAGGCGCGCCGAAAATATATTATAGACAACGTCCGCCGCCGCACAGTGGGCTGAAACGGGCCGGTAAAGGACTTAGCATTTAAAAAAAAAAAGTTTCTTTTTCTGAAATTTTAAATATTGTGTTGGATTTTTCTATCGATTATAAGTAATTATTTCTATGAGGGTCGTTCAGATAACTTAGTATTTCCAGAGTTATAAATATCCAAAGTAATTTTTGTATGAAGCAAAAGAAAAAAATGTGAAAATCTCGAAATTCTCAAATTTTCTCAAAGAATTGACTCTACGTATGCATAGTACGTATATTTGTCCTATTTTAGCGCCTATTCTCGGGTTGCGATTTTCTGCGATTTGGTCGCAATTTCAAATTTTGTTCTCTATTCCACACCACCATAGAGGTTAAGAACTAGGCGCGTTTTTTTTATGTAGTGGTCTCCCCTTTAGGCCTAATCCACTAAGGACTAATAAAATAAATAAATAAGTAAAAATCACAATCACTACTGGCCACTGCACTGTTTTAATCTAATCACTGTCAAGGGTATCCACATTAACGAATGCAAAATTTTCGTATTCGTCATCATCAAATGTTTCCGCTTGTTCAATTATTAATAAACTTTGTGCTTCTACTGACAAAGTTTTATGTTTTCTGCGAAGTTTGTGACGTTTCGCTGAGATGAGTGGATCAGAGCTGGTCAATAAATTATTTAAAATGTCTTCATTTGTAGTTTTTCTACTGCATTTCCTGGAATGGTGTTGGCGGTATCTACGAAAGTCTTTATTTCTAGCTTCAGCAGCTTCTTCAGATAGCTTTCCAATTAGTATTAGACCAAAACTTTCAATAATAGCTGCACCATGCATAAGAACTTTATGAACACTTGAAGGCATATAATACCAGCTATATAATTCCAAATACAGTTGCATGGTCACTTGAGCATATTCGTGAAATTTCGCTGTGTCAATGTGGTAACCTGATGAAATTGCCTCTAAAATGATTGCAAATCGCCTTATTAATTCTTCACTAACACCAGTTATCTCAGCAGTCATGTTTGGATATGCAAAAAATCTTCTAGCAGTATTTCCGTCATTCGTGGAGCCGTGCCCTTGTTTAACAACATCAATCAGAAGTCCCATTCTATTTTTAAAAGCGTCTTGTATGTCTTTCTTTCTTCTTTCCATGATGCACTTGTTGTCTCCCTTTACTGTCCATGTCTGTATCGTTAATCTGTAGGCTATATGCAGAATGCATTCCATCATTCGTATCCAGGTATGCAATGATGACAATCCGTATTTACAGAGATCTGGATCAGTCGGTTTTGATGCAATTAAGGGCAAATTATTCATCTCTGTTGGAGTGGCTTTACAAATGTCGCATCTCTGAGATGAAGTATCACATAAAATTTATGTTGCTTTTCCGTCTATCATAGTCATTAATAAAGAGTGTGAAATTTTTATTTCTCCAACTTCTGTTTTCACTAAATTTACAATCTCTTCCTCAATAGCACTTTTTTCCCGCAATATCGTTATTTTATTTTCTTTCACAAATTCGAAAAAGATTGGACGACACCAGTAAGATGAATTTGGTGAATCGTTTTGCCAGATAACTTGTTCGCCGCACACTAATTTTATTGGCACTAAACTACCCATAAATATGCTTGAATCGTCAAGTTGACTTTCTTGTTCATCGTCTGTTTGCATTTTTTGTTTGTAATTGGCTTGATTAGAAGCACCGTCAAATCCCCACTTACTGATTAGTGTAAATTCTTTACAACCACTATCTATGACGAGTGACGTCATTATTCTTGTTGTCGTTATATCCAATAGAGCTTGTAACTTTATTTTAGCTGAGGTTTCTGTCACTGTAATAGCATCTTTTGGTGGATAGCATTTCTGTTTCGCATGTTGCACTTGATAATAAGATGGAAATATATTACTGTCTTTTTCGTTAACACTTTTTCTTAAAGTATTGTATTGCCACTTGGTCAGCTTAAGTGATAAAAATAACCCTAAAGCCTCATCCGGAGAAAACACAGGTTTTGTTTATTTAACAGATATGCACTTTTTAACTTTTTTTACATCTAGGGGATTCTTTAGTAAATGTTCTAGTATTTTAGCAACCTCCTCATTCCCATCCGCTTTCAACTGCTCAAAATATGCATATTTTATTTCGTCCGAAGATAAATGAAAGTTTTCTGCACGTCTGTCTTTTTTTCTGTTTAGGCGCTAATTCACAAAAAGGTTTTCTTGGGGTTTGTTCGGTGGAGACACCGACAGAAACTTTTGATGGTGATACATACTGAGTTGATGTACTCGGTACTGGTTGATCTTGATTACTGCCTATTAAACACTTAATAATGTCTGGCCATATTATGTTTTCTTGTAACCATTCACTATTTTTAGTTCTGAATATATTTTCTTTACGATAAGCGTTTTCCCATCTTCTATTTAAATTATAACAAAATTTTGCACAAAACAACTTTAAGGTCTTTTCGTGATCATCACTTAATTCGACTAAAAATTTAGATCTTATCTCACTACACAAACTGTCATTATTTTTAATACTGCCACTGTTTTTTAAAATAACGAAAAGATCAAGGTTTGTCGCTAAATTTTCAAACATTTTCACAAATACAAAATAACAAATAAGTAAGTAATGAATGTGTGGGGGTAGTGCGTCTATTATGGTGGGTAATAGAACACTGAAGTACTTTTGAATGCAACCGAACATTCCGTAGGTACCCTATCATTGTACCAATCACGTTACGACACGTCATAACTTGTTGTTGCGCTCGCGCACTCTTATCCCTTGATTCCCGGAAATAAGTCTCAAAACAAATTACGTCATACCTGCCTATGGTGGTGGAAAATGTCGAACATTGTTTTTTTTTAAGAACTAAGTAGGTATTGAGGTTTTCAGGCCGTTTAGTATACATTATTTTAAATTTCAATTTAATTGGAATAAATTGCTTAACTAAAATAACATGACTCTTCATACAAATTTGATATGGCTATATCTCCGAAAGTACTCGTTAAATTAAAAAAAGTCAAAGAATAAAAACGTTTTAAATTTATGCCTAGATACCAAAAAAATACATCTGATCTCTTAAGACCCAACCTTGTAATCCCAGCCCACTGTGCGCCGGTTCAGCGTGCTAAGTGCAAGTTGTGACAGGGCAGGCAGGACGCCTGCTGCAGAGGTCAAATGTTCAAGTAAAAGTGGCGAATACTGTAGAATGACACTACAAAGACTTTTAAAATTACATTATTTTCTTTCTTTTTAATTTATTTCTAGGTAAATAGGTTTAAATTCCAAGGTTTTCTAGAAAAATACAAAATAAAAATAATTACCTTTTTTAATCTAAATTTTTTAATTCGTGACCTTCCGGTATCGATAAAATGTGTATGCTACGATTGGAGGAACCCAATCGGGTCAACACCCGCAGCGGCTGCAGCACGGAAATACGGAATGATCTATGCCGTTGGCTGCAATGGCGTGATGACCATTTAGTGTACACCAGCAACGGATATGTAACTGCCACACGACATATTTTTTTACCTTTTTGTGCTATATGTAAAAAGGACACGCATGACGCATGGTCGCGCGACAAAAAGCTGCGGCGCATTCGCATTGCGGGCGTACGTCTGGCGGCAGAGTACCAGGATCGCAGCGGCGCGAAGAGATAAGTAATTCTGTGCTCGGCTCGGTCGGGGGCCGGGCGGGCTTGCGGGGGGTGGGGGTAAATGCCCGCGCGGCGGCGGCGGGTAATTGGTTCGCGCCGCCCGAGGCGAGCCGTAGTATCGCGCTTTAGCGACGGGCGCCCTCCGGTGTCGGGCGCGCATTATACGGCGGTGGAGTTGAATTACGTGTAGATTTTTTTGTTGCTTTATTTTTTGAGCCTGTTCGAATTGTTGGATATTTAGATTAGGATGGATATACTTTGCTATTTATTCAAAGTAAAGTTTAAGCAAAAAAGATGATCATACTTAATGTTTAAATAAATAAAACTAACTTACCTACTTACCTCTTTTGAAAACGTAGAGTTTATTTACGACGCATACCTGATATTATGATCAGAAGTTTGTCGCATAAGTACTGATTCAGTAGAATAATACCTATACATTATAAATAAACTAGAGGAGTCCTGTCATCTACTGATTTTAAAGATTCATTAATTAATTAAGGATTACTAATCTTTTTCTAATATTAAAAAACTTGAGAGGTGTCAAGGGACACCCGGATGGAACGAAGTTCCTTTCATTAAAATTTAATAATTAAAAATAAAAAAACCTGTATACACTCAACAATTCACAACGCGCGAAATTCAAATATTGTCATTCACTCAATAATTCGAAATTCAAATATTGTTGACAAGCAAAAAGTGTCGTGACAACTTTACGTAAGATTTTTTTCCGTCTTACCCCCTTTCACAACGCGCGATAAGGAACTTCGTTCCAATAAATAAATTTGTTAGTCTACTTATACTTACCATGTTCAATATAGATAGGTAGGTACATAGGTAACGTCACTTAGTTATTTCCTCAGCACATAAATGCATACAAAAATAACACGGCACGGGCCTTAAAAAAGGAATGCTCCAACAAAATGTGTCGACTCCATCGCACTCGGGGCGGCTGTTTGTCATGCTACCGCGGAGTTATAGCTATGTCATGTGGCCACCGGCGCGCCACTTTATACATCCGACCGACGGCGCTACCGCCACCACGAGCGCGCACACCTCCAACCAACACATGTATACTTAGTATTTCTACTATCGAGTGCTATGTCGGCACCTACTTCTCTCCACTGAAAAGTTAAGTTTTGGTGCCAAAGTTCCTGTTAGGATATTCCCACATTTCCCACATCGTAACTTTTATCGCAATTGAGAATGAGTATTACCTGAATATTGAGTGGGATTGACGTAAACGTGATATCGAAGATATGATTAGGGAGCCTCGAGCGATTAGCGATTTATTTTTAAAGCGTAGTTGATTTCTGAACGAATAGATTTCACGGTACAGGTCTTGGGTTCAATACCGCTGAACAAATGTTTGATAAATATGTACTGAATATTGTATTATACCTATGTTTATAAATGCAACTACGATACGTAAAATATATAAAAAAAGTTATTAATTAACCCGTAAAGACAATCTCTATCAAATCGTTAAGTAAGCTAATTTTGTATTAAATAAAGTATGCTTAATAGATTTTTATACAAAAGTCATTATTATTTATTATTTACTAAATAAAACACAATAAAATAAAAATAAATTCTTGATTTTTACAGCTTATTGATTTTAGTCTATATTTTACATAAATAATAAGTACGTAGATATAAATTTCACATGAGACAAGAATAATTATTTTTACGTTAATATTTAACACACTTTTTAGCTTCAACTGCAACTATAAAGAAAATCTTGGAAGTTAAATTTGACCTACTTCCCGGTTCCCGATAGAGCTGAAATTTTGCGTAGGTACAGACGCCAGCAGGTCCAGCTATGCAAAACTGTCAAATTTTCGCAATTGAATATGAACCTTATAGTTTTGTGTTAAAGTTGAAAATCAATCAAAGAAATTTGACAGATTGTGGTAGCTTGATGTGCTGACCTCTGTACAAGTCTAGTTTCAATGACAATGCGTAATATGTGTGTTGCTAAGTTTTTTTTTAAATTACAATATTTTATATTATGGAATGTCTATAGGCAAAATGCCTATAGCATAGATAAATGTTGGGGTCGGCTTCCATTCTAACAAGATGGAGCTGAATATTAGTATTTTACACGAAGCGACTGCCGCAGACCCCCGCAACCTAACTTTTTTTTTTAATTTTTTTTTTTTGGGACATTTTACTCAACACTATCTAGACCCAAACTAAGCAGAGCTTGTACTATGGGTACTAGACAATGGATATAATACTTATATACTTTTTTTTTGTAAATACATACTTATAATACATAATAAACACCCAGACAAACACAAATACTCATGTTTTATCCACACAAATATTTGTGTCCTGTGGGAATCGAACCCACGATTGTCATAGTAGTTGTTCGCAAAACAACATTGACAAACGGGACCGCCAGTTTTACGTATTCTCCGAGTCACGGAAGGGTCTCGATCTGTTAAAAGTGGTCAGCTCACCCATCCACAGACTGACCGCGGCTAGCGTAACCTTGTAGCCATGTTGATCAACCCATGTTGATCAGCGTAATTATAACCCATGAATAGACATTATTATTAAGTAAAGTATGTTGGGGTAAGGTTAAAAGCAGTGATAGCCTAGTGGTATGACCATTGGACTGCCAAGTCGAAGGTCTCGAGTTCGAACCCAAGGCACGCACCTCTGACTTTTCGAATTCATGTGCGTATTAATAATTAATTATCACTCGCTTAAACGGTGAAGGAAAACATCGTGAGGAAACCTGCATACCTTAGAGATTTTTCTCGACGGTTTGTGAAGTCTGCCAACCCGCACTAGGCTAGCGTGGTGGACTATAGCCCAATCCCTCTCAATATGAGAGGAGACCCGTGCCCAGCAGTGGGACAGTATATGGGTTGATGATGATGATGTTGGGGTAAGATCGCCTCTGGGGTAAGAACGTAATTATACGTATTAATATATTAATGTATAACGTATTAATGCTAGTCACATTGCGCGCTACGCCATGTTCCTCCTCGCACGCAATGCTAGCTAGCTAAGTAGGTACCATTAAAAATTATAGCCGAATAAGATGAAAATTTTGTTTATACTTACCCCAGCGGCGATCTTACCCCAACATACTTTATAATTTGAAATCAATACGTCGACGTAGTAGACTTTGACGTTTGTGGTCTAGTGGTTCGCGTATCGTACTGCTTGCTGATCACGATGTCGTGGGTTCGATTCCCACAGGACACAAATATTTATGTGATGAACGTAAGTGTTTGTGTTTTTCTAAGTGTTTCTTATGTATTATAAGTACTTATAGTATATTTACAAAAAAAAGTAGGTAAGTATATTAAGTATTATATCCATTGTCTAGTACCCATAGTACAAGTTTGGAGTAGTTTGGGACTAGATGGTGCTGTGTAAAATTGTCCAAGAATATTTATTATTATATCATTGCAGTGTTATCAATATAGAACCAGGACAACATAGAACCAGCAAGAACTTCACCAACCCTAGTTTTAAGTAGCTTTTAACTAAGGAACGGAATATCATTTAGCAGGCTAATTGATTTAGTGGTAGGAACCGTGGCTGGAGAACGCAAGAGCGAAAGTCGATACAGCTATAACTATTGAATAGGTAGTTAGGTACCTTCTGATCTGATACCGACTTAATTAATATTAAATATTTTTTAAAAAAATACTATCACCCCTGTGGTAGGTGTTCTAATTGTACAGTCAACAAAAGAGTTAAGTAAGTATACAGATAGTAAACAAAATATGCATTTTTATACAGATTTCGACATAAATAATTACGCGCCAAAGGGTTAGGTATTTAGCTGCTTACAATACCTACGTTTTGACACATATTGCGTGATACATTATTACACAATCTTTGTCAAAACACAGATGTTGAATTATCTACCTGTATACCTAACTCTTTTGTTGACCGTACATGATGACGTACTGATAGCCGGTATGTTTAGGGCAAATCTGGTTAGACTGTAAGCCAACCAGTTGGGAAAAAGCTCTAAGGTCGATAGCATTAACACTACAATTAATGGAACCTACACATAATACTCAATGGTATAAATACTGTAAGTGTTTTTTTTTATACCACTAAGGTGGCAAACAAGCATACGACCCACCTGATGGTAAGCGGTTACCGTCAGCCTATAGACGCTTGCAACACCAGCGGTATCACTTGCGCGTTGCCGACCCTGTAAAACGAAAGAGGAATTATTTGTGTTGGCAGTATAAGGGTCAAAGTCCCCCCACTGCCAACATAACGTTTCCGTGCGGAGCACTAGCAACCTTGCTCACCGTAAGGAATACAACACAGCTGCTTTGAGCTGTGTTGTATTCCTTGTTATTTCACTTCGATTTTCTGCAAGGCGAAGGTACTTCCCCAGTCGGGTAGCTCCACTTTGAGTGGAATTACTCCCACTATGCCGTACCTCTCTTATACTCTCAGAGGCACAGATAAGTAATAGTGTGTTTTAAATCAAATAGTCAGTTCTCTTTTCCGTATTGAGATTTATTCTGAATTTCTGACGGCTACAATGGCAATACTCGCGCCCACAATAACATGTGACCTAAAAAGTTTACCAGCGAACTGTGTACGGTGATTTCAAATTCTAATGTCTTTATTGTAGATCACAGGTACTTATGATGTTATACAAACGTAATTTGATGTGGTATGTATCGGAAATATGGCATACAATGAAATTATTTTTCAAATTCAAATTCCAAAAAAAAAAAACAAATTCCAGAGGCCAGCACATCAAGCTACCACAATCTGTCAAATTTCTTTGATTGAACATTGACATAATCCTGCCCGCGGTCGAATTTTTCCTTTGCTTAATAACTTTGAAATCTTAGCATGGAAATGCCAAAAATAAACAAAAAGATAGTTCTTTGATTGATTTTCAACTTTAATTCAAAACGATAAGAAGCGAAACGATAAGTTCATATTCAGTTAGGAAAATTTTGACAGTTTTGGATAGCTTGACCTGCTGGTGTCTCAACCTAGAGCTCGCTGCAAGGAGTCAGCATTACCACATGACTTGCATTTTTTTTAATAACAAACAAATATTCAAATCAGTTCTTCTTCAGTCTTTTCCCAACTATGTTGTGTGGCTTCCAGTCTGACCAGATGCGGCTGAATATCAGTAGTTTACACGAAGCGATTGCCATCAGACCTCCGCAACTTGAGGATAGACTGGTTGTCAGGCTTTTTTGGGCTTCTGACTACCACTAACGATTGTCATAGGTGTTCGTATGACAACCGGGATCGACGGCTTTACGTGCTCTCTGAGGTATGGTGGGGTTTCGGTATTGAAATAAAACTACGTTTTACGGAAATAAAACTACTTTTTACGGATTTTATCGCGTATATTGATATTATTAATCCCGACGTTTCGGACCCTTTACAGCGTCCATGGTCACGGGTAGACTGAGGTGGTGGGCGTCTTGATGATATAATTACTGACAGTTACCCTACATTTTTTATTGTTACATGATCAATGACATTTATTACTAATTATTAATTAAACTGCCTGGGTAATCAACTGATCTGCAAGGTTAAGCTGCACTAGTCGCGGTTAGTCTGTGGATGGGAGTCCACAGACTAACCGCGACTAGTGCAGCTTAACCTTGCAGATCAGTTGATTACCCAGGCACTAGTCCCTCAAACAAATACAGTTTATATACGAGTAATAATTTTTATTTTTTACTTAATGTTTTTTGTGCGTCACCCCTATTGACGCCTTGTCACCTTATCGCCTCGTCACCTAGTACAGTCATCTATATTCGAACATCAATTATCAGATTTTCGGACAAACACCATTGTGATCATAATTCGTAGGGCCGGCCTTTTCGGTCATTAGTAGTGGTCGAACGGGCGCGGCGTGCGAATAGGGTTGCCAGTTTTTATTACACGATTAATATTATTAATTAGTGTGTTTAGTATTAGTAGACTTTGCCGTCAAAGTTGTTTGGGATAAGGTAATGTGTTAATGTAAAATAAATATGTTATAGATATTTATGTACAATTTGTGAAAAAAAATTCGGTCCCGGATAGCCCCTGGTTATTTTCTCATAGTAAACACCTGTAAATATAATAAATGCTTCACTACATAGTATAAAACAAAGTTGCTTCCCGCCGTCTGTCTGTCCCTATGTATACTTAGATCTTTAAAACTACGCAACGGATTTTGATGCGGTTTTTTTTAATAGATAGAGTGATTCAAGAGGAAGGTTTATAATTATGTACATATATAAAACGATGTGGAACAACGTTTTTTTTTAAAAAAAAGGATAAGGAAAGGAAATAATATGTAATTTCAAACAAAACTGTAAGTAAAAAATCCCCAGTTTTGTACTGTACTCAAAAATGTATAAATTGTTTGTTAGTGGTAACCCTTCGGGGATACTCGGGCGTTGTCGGGTGCGCTCGGGGCCGCGCGACGGGGCGCATAAAATACGCCGCGCGATGTCGTCGGCTACACTACACGATGTGTCACGGATACACGACCCGACTAGGGCTGTGGTGAAGAATGGGAAATGTCGACATCGATAAATAGTTTTAATAATTATGTTTAAACATATTTTTTTGTAACTTTGACGAATATTGTGTTTTATTCACTTAGGTACTGCAAAAAATATAAGCTAGGAGATACGGTGCAAGAAAATAAGATTATATTTGTTGAAAAAAGTTATACAATATTTATTTATAAGGCAAGCATGAACAATGACTGATAGCAGTCGCTGTATGTATAATACTGATGCAACCGCATTTTGTTAAAAGCTATGAGATAAAAGTAATAGTCCAGGGAAATTGAAATCTTCACATATTTATGTTCAACGATCCCAAATTCTTCGCACACGCTCAAAATTGCAGCCTCTATCGACAAAAGTAAAATAATTGGTAACAAGCCGTATCCGTGTGCTTCGCATGCAATCAGTCGGGGCGAGCCGCGCCGACGCCACTCAGCGCGCCTCGTAAACGTTATCGGGTACATCGTAAAAATGCTACGTAAAATGGCGAACGTGCCGCCAACCGGCCCGCACACGTTCTATATTTGAATTTGAAGTTGGAACTATGGAATATATTTGAAAATTGAAGCGAATTTACAAGCGAAGATACGAATGGTTGAGATAAGTAGAACATTACGGTACCTAACTTTTAAGAATTTGAAACTTAAAGGTGTGTTCAACAATGGCACTTCAAGTTGTGAAGGACTTCGTCCGAAATAGTCCCGAAATACTGTTAAATATACAGAATGTAATAAATACACACCGTATTTTTTTAAATTTAAAAGTAGTTTTATTTTATTATTGTGTGATACTTTATATGTCTCTGTGTGTCCTTGGCTGAGGGAATAAATATGTTTTCTTTCTTTCTAAATTCAACTTTTCACAGGATGAAGCGTTTTCTCTGCAACCGTAACCTCAAACTTCCTTTGCGCATTAGAATGCTCCGCTGTTACATCTATCTGGCCCGTCCTTCTATATGGATGTGAGGCTTGGACGATTAAAGAAGACCTCAGGAAACGTGTAGAGGCGTTTGAAATGTGGGCATATAGACGGATGCTTGCTATAAGCAAAACAATATTATATCGGCAGATAATTAGGTACATACGGTGAACCCAGGTTATTAAAACACGTCATCAATAACTAATTACTTCATAACGTAACAACAAATACGAAACAAAATTCCAATCCTAAACAGCCTCCCAAATGCTTACAAAACACCAAGAGCACATGAATGACGTTTTAAAACGCGCAACTTTGAGAACTTTCCCTATGAACTTAAGCCTCCCCTTTGCAAGACGAAATACAACACTAAATCATGCAACTTTTAGAGATCCCTCGGAACCGAGACGTGACGGAGGGGCCCGCAGGCAAATTCACACCCCAATTAGTGTCTGATCGAACTTGCGCGAGTGGGCCTCGCTTGGACCCTTCGTTCAAGATGTAGAGATGCTTCTGGAAACGCCATTTTAATTTTCGGAAATAATAATATTTAAATGATTCGTCTGCAAGCCAAATTGTAGTCATATTATTTGAATTTTAATATTAGTCCTTTTTTATAATGTGTTATTTACTTATTACTATTACTCTCTTTCTTTAGATTTTAATAACATAGTATTATAGTTATTAAGCAAAGGAAAAATTCGACCGCGGGCAGGGCGCGCTAATAATATGCAAATATTATTATTTGTAACTGATTTTTAATATAACCGCAAGTTTCCTTTACACAAGACATCCAGTCCTTAAATGGGTTTGTGCAAGGAACCTGAACTTGGACTTCAGACACGTCACGAGCATAAATAGGTACGTATACAAAGTCAAAAGTGATTTTGTCGCGAAATGACGATTGCAACTTTGAGAAGACATATCATTATAGTATAGTTTTGAAAATACTATGTTCGTAACACCATACAATTTCAGTCAATAACTTATAAAAAAAAACACCCCTCACCCGCAGAATATGTGTATTAAACGAAGGGTATGAGAGGATTGACATATTTTCGTGAGTGAATTCGCAAGAGTTTGGTTGAATTTTATTAGTTATAGGTATTTAATTATTATTTGGAAGTCGTTGGATGCAGACGGCTTGCAACCGGTCCTTGTGGAAGTCTATGGGGGAGTTCAGCAGTGGACTTCCTGTGGCTGATATGATGATGATGATGAATTATTATTTTGAGTAAGTTCACAAGGATAATATTTTGTGAAATAAGTTTTTTGCTTCACTATTGCATTGGGTCGTACCTATAATAATATGTTTATTTATTTATTATTAGTTGTAAGTCATGGTTATAAATAAATAAATATTGAAATCGCTTTAGAATTTCGCTAAGTGTATACATCCTTGTGACTTTTCATTGCGCAGTGGTCCCTTGAAGAGCTGTTAAGTGTTATCTTTGCGGGATGGGACACTAATATGTAATTATTATTAACATTATGCGACTGTTATTTAATTGTACATTGAATCGAGAATGCATTACGAGAAAATATCGATTTTAAAGTGATCGCTGGCGACAGATGTAACTGTACAACTACAACGTCTAAAGCACATACAGTTTTTTAGCCCCAATTTGATACTTAAGCCTTTGTATCAACGGGGCATGCATTTTTCAATTGCCTTTCAAAAACAATAATAAAAAAATCTAATTGTATAAAAATACACTTAGGTGCTTTTATTAACGGTTACAAAAACTAAACTGACATAATACTAAAAGGCGTAAAAGGATTAAAATCTATACGAAAGTACAGAGTAATGTCAAATAATGATATTTGTTTCTTGTAAAAAAAAGTCGCTGATGGATTGATAGATACTGGCCCTGAGTTGGAAAATCAGATGACATTAAATGAGGATAGTAATAATAAATATTAATTCACCATGCCTCATCCAGAATCTCTACTAAATGTATATCCAACATTCGGGCGCCTATTCCCGGGACGGGTGCGGGTGGTCCCGGCGGCGTTTAATTCCATTCCCGATCCCCTTCCCGGGTCGCCGCCAGCTTAATGAGATATTACAACTGTAAAATAAATGTCCTCACCTGATCTGTACTCCTGGTATAAGTTGTTGGACAAATCAAGAAGAATAATTAAAAAGCTTTTTATGAAGAATTTATTTTAATTTATGCTAAATAATTGCACACATATACAATCATGTACTAAGGATGCCCAGCGTTGGGATTTTAGTAAGTTCCCAGCTGGTCTTCAGATAGTCTTATAGATTTTTTGAAGTATTGTTCTCCATATTTTCTCTGAACAAAAAATCTAGCCGAGATAAGTATCAACCCTGTATAGTATCCCTTTCTAGACCTCAGGCTACTTGAGAATCAATAGGACGGTTATATAGGGTTGGGTAATCTAGATTAGCTTTTGTACTTTCAAATCATTCGGTATCGGAACGTTATCGACGAAGAGATTACGTTAATACCCTTATCGATATTTAAATTATCGATAGCGGCGTCACAGTAAAAACAGTAAACTTTTTTAACGCAATGAAGATCGAATTTTGGCACCAACTACGCCTTATTAGTTAACTTCTTGAAAACATTATTAGGCTAAAAGTTTCTGGAAGACATTTCAATGTTGGAAACCACTTAGGTTACTGACTGCGTGGCAACTTTATGTAGAAAAATATATCTTTTAAGGGTAAGAAAAAAAAACCCGGCGAAATGCGAGTCGACTCCTGCACGAAGGGTTCCGTACCAGAGCCCCCTTATATTTATTTTTAAAGTGAATATACAACTAAGTCTTCAGTGAATATTTAGTTAGCAAAAAACGGCAAAAAAAAAAACATATTTGTTGTATCCCGCCCCCCTTAAATATTTATTTTATTCTGTTTTTAGTATTTGTTGTTATAGGGGGCAACATACATCATTTGTGAAAATTTCAACGGTCTAGCTATCACGGTTCATGAGATTCAGCCTGGTGACAGACGGACGGACAGCGGAGCCTTAGTAATAGGGTACCATTTTACTCTTTTTGTACGGAACCCTAAAAAATACTTCACGAATAGTGCAATGGTTGTTGGTCTCTCAGGTACTGCTTCTATGTCTAATGGTCTCGAGCGCGGCTACTAAGCGTGAGGTCATGGGTTCGATTCACAGGATAGTGTTACATATTATTCGCGCAGTGTTATTGGGTTTTTCTATGAAATTCTTAGTAGCTGTTCGGAGTTTGGATTTATGCCCGGTTAATGGTAACAGACTCGCCCCCTATTACATGGGACCTAAACATACCGGCGAACTGTGGGTGTACATTGTTACAACTCTGTCTAAACCTTCGGAAGATACTGGCGTGATGTTATGTTAATGTTGCCAATTTTCGGCATCATCATCATCCACAACCTATCCATAGCCTATATTCATCCACTGCTGAATATAGGCTTTGTGCCATCCATCACGTTGGTTTACTCCGACATGAATTACGTGGTCAACCCCAAATTCTTTTCACTTAAATTTAATCTTAATCCCCCCTCTTAGCTAACAAAATAAATATTTTACGTAACCAAAAACGCCTCCCTGTATAATACTCCGAAAAAAGTATAAAGTTACTTACCAAGCCTAACACTTACTCAGGAAAGAAGCCAAACATACGTGCTTCGCATGTTATCATTCCATCCCGATGAATTACGATTTACATAAAAATAATAAACAGCCGGCCGGCCCCGCACTATAAGCATATATTCTTCCCCGGATAAGCTTACCGGGATTGCGGGATCCCGGGTCGCGGGTTCCCGGGTCGCGGGATTGCGGGATCCCGGGCGTTATCAAGTTATCAATTTGGCCCGCCCCGCCATATGTTGGGATCGGCACGGCCGGTCGCGGCCCATCCTTTGTGTCTGCGCGTTTTGTCAATGTGTGCGTGAGGTGATAGTGTAAAAATGTTTCGGCTTTATAATGTGCTGTGTTACTTAAATGTTGGTATGGTAATTTTGAAATCGGAGTTTCTATGGAATTAGACAATGGAAAACATAGAAAGAAAAACTTAAAAAAATATTTTTACAAAAAAACTTTGGCACCTTACTATCCTGTGTTACTAACTTATAAACTAGTGGAATGGTGATTTTCAAATCGGAATTTCTGTGGAATTAGACAATGGGAAGAAAGAAAAACTAAAAAAATAAATACTTACAAAAAAACTTTGGCACCTCAATATCCCACCAGTAAAGGTAAGAACATATTACTTCTGTCATGTTTGTGGCGTATTTCAAGGATCCCATGGCCTTGACAAGAGCATAGAGCAAGTGAAGGCAAGTGATATTTCTAGTCCACGACGATGCATGAGCATTTTCCGTGTTATAAAAAAAAATTAACAACTTAATGGGTTCCATCAAGCCATATGCTATGTAAGTCATTATATGCATTTGCGGGAAACCGAGATAGCTGAGGATATCTGCTGTCAAATCACTGGTGTATGTAAGTTGACACATAAACAATAATTATATTAATCACAATACTTGGTCAAATTGGAAATTATTCGGATTGCAAATTCAGTGAACTTTAGCTAAGGTTTCAAGTACTAATCTAGATTATATTCAGTCTGCTGCACCGATTGGCGACTTAGCGTTAATAATTGACCAGTTTTGTGCCCACTCGAAACGCCTACTGGGCACAAAACGGATCAGGAAAGGCAATAGGCTCTTCTCTACCTAAAAACTAACCTAATAACACACATAGGACCATAGGTATATCGTATAATATGAGTACACCTCTGTTAAACCTTTCGAAAAATAGAAATAGACAATGGTGTTATAAGTAGGAGTAGGTGGGATTGTGGCAAGTATTAAAGATATGTCGTCAAGGGTAAGTTATGACCTTTTAAGGCATTATACGCAACTAATATACAAAATACCAGTAAACCTACCTCGCAAAAATCACTCTTACTTTAAATATGACACAAAGCCTCGAGGCGCAGGCCCCTCAATTACTGCGGGTAGTCCGCGCGCGTCAGCCCTGGCGTAATCCACTTTTAATTTTGATTAATGCCATCCCTGACCGCGGCGTCTACCCGGTCTCAACGTTCGCGGTCCTAATACTAAATTACACTGCGCACTACACCGAACCGGTTTTTTTTGGAACTGTTAATTAAATAGCGGAGTGGGGATGTATTTGAATATTTTGGAACATTACACCTCCCTAGTGTGGACTGTAGTATTTGATGATTACCTTTCATAGGTAAGCACTCGTTTGCTAACGTAAATAAAAATCGGATCGATGTCGTCTGAAAGCACGTAAAGTGGCCTCACTCGAACTTATATTTTTAGTATATTATTATTATTTTCATTTTAAAATGTCCAATAGTAATAATTTATTAAACTTAATTGGAATCAATTGCATATTAAGATGTAAACATTGTATACTGTTTTGTAAACTCACTGTTTCAATTGTGTCTATGGCTTTGTTTATTCATTTTTAAATTTATATTTTGTTTTTAATTTTTGTAATTCGATTTTCATTATTAATCGTTCTTTGTCAAACTAGTTAGTTACCTAGATTTTAAGTGAACGATATGGTCTCTTATAATTGGAAGAGCACACTCGTTATTGATTTCTTGTATGTGATTGTGTATTGTTCTGTTGGGGATCCAAACAAATATATAAATAAACTAGTTTTCCGCCCGCGGCTTCGCCCGCGTCGAGTTCGGTTATATCGCGTTTCCAAGAGCACTCTTCAAAAGTCCGAGATAAAAACTATGCTATGTTCTTTCTCAAGGTCAACTCTATCTCTGTACCAAATTTCATTAAAATCAGTTCAGTGATTTAGACGTGAAAGCGTAACAGACAGACAGAGTTACTTTCGCATTTATAATATTAGTAGGGATTAATAGGGATATAAAGATGCCAAGTAATATAAAAATTTAATACTAATAATATGCTATGATTATGATACTTATAATTCTTGCAAATAATTAATTAGTATAATGTACAGTCAGCAACGAAAGTAGCTGAACATCTTCAAAACAATGTTTAATATGAAGGTTGTGGAAAATCATTGCATAGATGACATTACAATTAAATATTTACCTTACCTACCTACATACATACCATCACGCCTGTATTCCCCGAAGGGTTAGGCAGAGGTGTACTAATGTACGTACACTCACATTTCGCCGGTATGTTTAGGTCCCATGTAATAGGGGGCGAGCCTATTGCCATTAACCGGGCACAAATCCAGACTCCGAGCTGCTACTGAGAATTTCATAGAAAAACCCAATAACACTATGCTCGATCTGGGGATTGAACCCAGGACCTCTAGCGTAGCAGTTGCGTTTAGGACCACTAGACTACCTAATGAGGCTTCACAAGTTTTGGAGCTGCGTGTTTTCAAAATTTTGCTGTGTTCAGCTACTTTCGTTGCTAACCGTACCAATCGTTGAAATGACTACCTCCTAACTGATGTCTCCTTGCCCTCAACACCCTAGTGCTGCCTAACTGGATGGGATTTGCCTTGGTCCTATGCAAGTCGCATTTAGATCGGATTTTCATATAATTTTAGATTTTTTTTTTTAATCCTTGACTAGTTTATTAGTTATTGGAATATCGGGTGTATTTTTTTTAATAGGTATGTGTTTAATTAATTGTAAACTACATAGGTAATTAATATTGCCTTTCTTATTTTCAGGTAAGTCTTCTTATCATATCAGTTTCAAAGAGTAAGTAAGAATTACCTACTTGGTATAAAAAGTTTTTTTTTCCAACCGACCGACCGTGCAACTTGCATCGGAATTACGTGACTAGGCTAGCATGCTCGTATGAAAATGTAGTGCAGACACCAGGCGACCATAATTCAGTAGCAGCAGGCGAAGTAACTTAGCGACAGGCGGGGCGGACGCGGCGCGGCTTCCGGGCGCACTTCCTTCCGGAAATAGGGCCCGTTCCGCCACCGCCCGGCGTTCGTCTAATGGCGCGTGCCTCTATAATGTCATGCCTCCCTGGTACCTACCGCTCGTTAGCCCCTGCTCCCCGAGTGACGATTCTTCTTTTACACGGATTTTTTTTGTACATTATTTATTATTTTCAGTCTTGTAAGTTCTTTCGAGTCCATGTTTCGCTGTTTTAGTTATTTTTAACCTGAAAGCCTTTCAAACAGTTGTCTAGTAAGGCCAAATCAACTTGGTTATTTATTGCGATTTTCTAGTAATTTTTTATTCTCATTGATATTATTAATTAATTATGATGATTATCATTAAAAGTGTGAATTATGATGTCCCTGACATCAAAATTCTGGAACTTTCAAGATCGTTCAGGTTTCTTTAATTCTTTTTATCCCCATTAAATTTATCTGGGAGTTCCACCTAAGAAAATGTACAAAGTAAACACTCATTTGGGTGTGCAATGTAATGACATAAAATACTTACCCAGACATAAAGTTACTTACCCTACTTACGGTGCGTTGATCACAGTCTACCATAAAAAAGTAACACACACAAAGTGGTCTCGAACCACTGTTATTTTCACTCTGTGACACTGCAGTGCGGTGATGGTACGCGTTCTAATTAGCGGCGTGTTTTGTTTCGATGTCTATGAGTTCACATGACGATATATGCAGCTATTTCTAAGGATCAGGACCCGAGTCCTTTAATCACATCGCTATACAAACTATTTGGAAGTATGATATAATTGATAAACTAGATAAGAAAAAACTTGTTTAGATAATAAATTGGGATGCTTAGTTTTTTAGGTGTTAGGAACTTAGGATTCTCTTCTGCAGTTTGTCTACCACTGTTACCTCTGCATTGCACAAATATTCTACTGCTAAACATTATAGTGTTCCGGTTTGAAGAGTAATGTTATGTGAATATTATTATGCTGGGCACGTCTCAAGATGATAAGGTGCTAGTAATCTGGTGTTGCTGGCGTCTCCTAGGCTACAGTTGCAGTTGCCGTTTACCATCAAGTGGCCGTTTTTATAGAAATTATACTTCAACAATCTCTAAACATAAACATATTGTCAGCATAGTGATTAAGATGTCCATCCAAATTGCATACCTATCTAGTGAGGCTTCGTTTTAAGACCTAAAGTGCTAAAGTTACACTTGGTAGGTATATTTATTGTATTTTAAGTCAATTTTTAAGTACTTATTTAAACTTAATAAAAAGAAAGTCACGTCACTCAACGAATTTGTTACTAAACTGTCGTAATTTCTATCAATGTTCATGATACGTAATAAATACGTCCTACTATACAACACGTACAATACATCGCTGGCATGGCACGGTAGGTGTAGGTCGGCCACCGCGCCCCGGGCCGCGCCTCGCGCCTGTCGGCTGTGCCGGTGCTGACGGGCTATAGCGCGACCGATACGTTTTGATACTTTCATATTTTTATTTATTTTCATGACAATTTTTATTTTATGTTTATAATAAACATTGTTTATTGTTTTCTGTACAGTTAAAATCCAAAATACTTACCTACCTGTGTATTTTCTAATGATAAAAACAAAGACGACAGTAAAGCCTTTAGTTTGCGAAACTTTTATGGTTATTAGGGTAATTCCAGTATAATTTAGAGAATAGTAGAGAATATGTACTTAAAATTATTATTTTAGTAGTCTAAATTTCTTATTTACCCAATGTTAAATTGGCAAATTATATTATTACCAATATTATAAACTAGATTACAATTTTATTGCACATTACTAGTCTTATTGAAAAGTTATTGTGAATATAGGATTTGAAAACACTTCTACAAGTCATTATTTAAGGTTATTTTAGACTACATGGCGCATGCATATTACCAATATGCATTATGTGGGTCTAGTAATGTGGGACAGTAATAAATGGCCTTATAAAGAAAGTGTTACAGCTTCTCTGAGTTGACCTGTTTCAACTATTCATTAATAATCACTCCAAAAAAACTTCGTGAAAAAATCATAAAGTCAAAAGATATATTTCACCATTCTGCTAACGACCAAGCCCATTCCAGCGGTGGCGGCGGCAGCTCGTCAAAGGGCCAAGGGGGCTCGCGCCTCGCAGGCTGTTATCCTCCCACGCCTCGCTGTCACCCTCATTATGTTACCGCGTGAGGATACATTTGCAAAATGGCGCTTCGCCCCATGGTAACACGACATGGTCTTGTCAATTTACAACACTGTTTATTTGTTGCGTTATTCTAAGGGTTTTAATTGACTGATTAGTGATTGTACAGCGCTTAAATAGAAGCTTTGGCAACGTTTAACGTTACTGGCGGTTACTGGCTTCAAAGTAATAATGCTAGTAATTGCTGAGCTCCTTGGATTTATTGCCTTAGGGTTTTAACTCTTCGCTGGTAAAGCTGTAAAGTTTTGTAAAGAGTAACTGTTTTGCAGTAAACTCATTTCGGATACATTCTGTATGAAACTTCACAGCCTATTAGTGCATTTTTACATAGCAAAGGAACATGAGCAATGAAGGTCCAACTTGTAACAGTGAAGAGTCTTTCTTCCATAGACCATCTGCTTTGTATAACTGATGTAATTCCATAAAATTCTGCCTGTTATTTCTTGGTGGCCAAATAAAGTTCATATTACTGAAATTGACAGTTCATAACTATAAAAGTGTATACGTACTAAAAGAAATAGTTACTTACTATGCCTATTTCTGTAGAGTTGTCGTTGGTATAATTTTTAGCACTGTCGAGAATTATTCTGGGGATCTAGAAAAAATGGTCGATCATTTGTCGTGTCGAGAAAGCAATAAAGATATAGAGGTTGAACTAACGGAGTGTTAATGTGATGTCTACTCATCTACCGTTTGCTCTGCTATCGGTAGTAATATTGACGTTACGTTCCACCGTTGGAATATGATTATATTATGAATTAAATTATATCCTATTAATAGTTATAAGAAGAACATATTTTTTCTTTCGTACTTTGTATTTACTAACTTTCTGTTTTATTTGATTCTATGTTTCTTGTTAAAGCTTTTATGATTTGAGAGCTAGTTACAGCATATCAAAGTCAACTATACAAGCGCCATTAAAGTCTCATTACCATTACACAAAGAAACTGATACGTTGCGTACCTAAGTCCATGTAAATTCTTAGCCACATGCTTAATACGAGGCAGCACAAACAAAAGTAAGAACAATAATCGTAAAAGCCGTCACCGGCAACGCGTTACTATATCACCGGTGATAAATATACACGGAGTGCTAACGCACGGCAGTGAGAGCGAGGAAATTACTGACCGCATGACTACAAAGCGCTGCGATGAGTATAAAGCGATATTTATCTGTCTCTTGGCCTCGCCGGCACCGGCACCTATCAAGTCGAGTGCCGCACAGTCCGCACACAGTGATTTATCATCATCATAACCTCTATTCCCATGGGTGAAGGTGTATTTTTCCTCACCAGGATGGTAAGCTGAAGTATGTGAAAATATAGCACCGGTAGGTAGATAGTGTGCTCGCGTGCAGTGACGCAACGCGGGACCGCTTGACATCTATATAAATAATGGTGTTTTGTGTATTATGCGTGTTGAATGTGTGTGGTATACCCACTTTAATATTGCATTGTCACCTGCCTTTATCCTGAAACAGAGATTTTGTCGTAGCACCATCATACTGGTTGTGGTCATTGAATATCCAAAACTGCATGAAAGATTTATTTAGAAAGTATGATGTTAGAAATGTTATATGAATTTATTATGTGAATCCTGAACCCTACATTTACTTATGCTCGATAAGACGCATATGCAGTTGTTTCAAATCCCAACAACAACGACTATATTATATTAACGATCAAAGTTTTTTCAAATCTATCTAAAACAAAATCATTCAACGCAACAACTACAAACAACTATCTTATTCAATTTTGATCTCATAACGTGAAAACTGGAGTAATATTCCAGCGTATTACGGCACACATTTCCCGGACATATTTCACGGGCTCGCAGCGCATCGCCGTGATTTCCCGTCCCGACTCGCTTGGTATCTTATCGTCGCAGGAGAGCCTTGTCGTTTCCATCCACTGGCGCCCGCTGTCAGCCGCTTCGACGTACGAATATTGCCACTTCGGTTTTATTATAGCAAGCGCACAGCGTTTGTTCTGTAATAGTTCTTAATTAAATACAGACGTTGGTGGATTTGTAGGATTGATCATATTTTCAATAGTGTTTTTATTGGAGACCTCGAAGCTCGTCTGTGTAAAATTTGTTTCTGACTTTCCTTTCCGAGTGACAAAGGAAATCCTGGATGAGGATTTGATTTGACACATGATTAGTCATGTTATGTTATTTGTTAGTTTAAGTTAATTGTTATGAATATGAGTTATGATCATGTTAGTTGTTTATGTAGACACTCCAGAAATCCTTTTCTATCATGTTCCCAGTATCCAGTTAGAGCAGCTGTCTATGTATGTATTTATTCACCAACACTGCCCGTATGACATGAGTAACTTTCACCACAAATATAAGTACAACAACAAAAAATCTCAATTTTTGCAAACTTGATACGGAGACTGTGAAGGAATTTTATTACGACTTGGAGCATTCGTAACCCCTGACTGATGAGTTGGAATGCTAAATGAGTAGAATTATTTATTAAAACAGAATTAAGGTTCAAGATTTATAATTAAATTTGACGCAGTATTAAAATTCTTGATGTTAATTATTTGCATTGCTGCGAGACGAATAAAACGGTCCGCTTTGTGACCTGACCTGGTCTTACCGTTATATAATTAATAAACTGTTTTGTATTATTTCGATCAAATAGTATGTGACAGTCGAACGATACTCGATCCATAACAACTGTTTGTAACTGTATCTAGCTTATTTACGTTACCGCAGTTTATTCAAAATTAAATGTAAATCGTACATTTATGCATGTTTTGTCGACAAAATTATTAAATTCAAAAATGTCAGAATGCGCAGAATGTTTTAAAAATATTTTATTAACTCTCTCACCTGCATTCAAATAGCTTCCTTCGACTTTGCTCTTCTTATCTTCATCGAGTGGTATTTCATTATTAATGGTTCCTTCTACTACGTGGGCTCTCATATTAAAGGCTCAATTATTGGAATTACGCATAGAAAATCATTTATGAGGTATGACGAAGTATCAAAGTCCTTATCATGATTTAACCATTTATTTAATATTGAAGTGGACTACCAAAACGCTTAATAAATCTAAGGTGTTTATAATTTTTTAATGCCAATAAAGTGAGAGTGCACTTGTGTTAATCCAAGTTTATTTTAATTCTTCCCGTGAAAGTTTTAATGTCAAAGTAAAACGAAGACATGAATAATATGAAGTGCAACATTATACGGTCGGAGAAATGTATTTTTATTTTCATTTATTCGTTTACACTAACTTATTTCAAATTATAATGATAGTCCATCTAAGTGATATCGAAAATGGCATTTTCGCATCCACGCAAAACGCATCTACGATAACAATGTTCAGGGTTACCATAAGGTTATCGGCTGGTCGTTAAATATGTGCAGACGGTAGGGCGGCGGGCGGTAAGCGACCAGCAAACGGGCCGTATCGTATGCGAGCATAATATGGCCCGCAGCGCGGTTCGCCTTTCCTTCTTGATCGACGACGACGCCGCCGCCGTGCCGCCCAACCGGGCTAGGCAAGCGAGGATCAGACATATTTTGGGAACTGTATACAATTCGCGTATTCCTAATCCGTTTTCCACAGACGGCGTCAAAACTAAATTAATTTCTTCATCATCATCAACCCATATACTGTCCCACGGCTGGGCACGGGTCTCCTCTCACAGAATGAAATAATCTAATAATGAATCAAAGAATGATTAGCCTAAACAAAATTACCTATATAAATTAAAAGATACATTAGGTGTTTATTTTTTGTCTGGACAATGGACATACCTAGCTAATATTTCACTTTAAGGTGCTAGTTATTCAGAAAGGGTTCATAAATCCAGTGGGGGATCGACTTTTAAATCCCATAATAATGAACAACTTTTGCTCTCCAAGCAAATTATGGAAATATCAATAAAAAAAAGGCCAACAGTTCCAATACAACATTAATCAATACCACATTAACCTGTCGAGCTTAATAAGTCCAGGCGTATGTAGCTGCTTACTTTAAAAAACTCCTTTTATAATTCAGTGAGTTTATAGTATAAAAATTAGATAAAATTTATATTTTCTTTCTTAACCGAAAACTACAATTAAATAAATCTTTTCATATTATTTATATCCTTATAATAACGCAATTGAACTTGGATAGCTTTAAAAAGTTTGAAATATACTTGAAGAAATTCAACTTATTTAACTTAAACAATACTCAAGGCTATAATACCGATAGAATTCAATATATCTTTCATATCCACTTTGCACTATTAGTGAAAGAAAATTTGAAATTCAAAACCGCCCAAGGCCCTAAGTGCGCCAATTGAAATACGACAATTGTCGGGCGGTCGTCGCCGTTATAAGTACGTACAGTCGCCGTCCGGCGGCCACAAATCTTCCGTTTCACTCGGCGCCCAGCCTCCGAGCGGTGAGAAGAGGAAACAGCACGCTCCAAAGCACGCGACTGCGTGATGCCGGCTACTCCCGAAATAGACCCCCCGCGCGGGGTGCCGGCCCATCGACGTGCTTTTAGTATGCTGCGCGCATGCGAAGCGCCCGCACCCTTCTGCGCTCCTGGTATTGAAAACGCTAACTTAAATAACTCGCGAAATTAAATAACCGATAACTAAATAAAAAATATACGCCGTACTTGAAAATAGCATGCTTTAAAACATAAAACAAAATGGTCGCTATCCTGGCCAACCCCAAGTGGAGCGAGGACCTCACAATACAGATGATCATTGAGTACGAGAAACGTGAATACCTCTGGAACCCCGTCTCAGAACACTACAAGAACAAGAAAATAAGGGAGCAAGGATACGTAGAGATAATAAATGCACTGAATTTGGTCGACGTTACAGTTAAAGAATTGAAAAATAAAATAAAGAACATACGTTCGTCGTATAGCGTCGAGTTGAAGAAGATTCGTGCGGCGAGGAAGGCTGGCGCGCATGCGTACCGACCGAGCGTCACGTGGTTTGAACACGCAGACAGGTTTCTCCGGGCGATCGTCACACCGAGCTCTGTGAGTCTATTTTTTTGTTGTTTACGACGCTTACTCATGTTTACACATGCGTTCTGACGTTAAGCGGCTGTATGTTTGTTGATAGGTGGACAACAGTTTGCTGGAGATCCCGGTAAGCGACGACAGCGATGTGGTTCAAGATCTCAGCGAGCGTAAATCACCGGAAAAGAAAAGTCCGCGAAAGCGCCGCAGCTCAACGCGTTCGTCGACACCGTACGTGTTGAATACACCATCCCCTCGACCGGGCACGCCGTTCGGCTTGAACCAGAGCACGTTCGCTATACTCCCGCCGGTTACATCGGCGCCTTTTCTCAATCCCCCCGTAGGGATCGCTACGCCGTTGACTACTTCACTGGCCACAATTTATCCGGTGCCAACCAAGCTAAAGAAAAGTAATTCAGACAGCAGCGATCACTCGGACTTGCCTCAAGATCTGAGTCAACATTCCGAAAATGGTAATGAGAACGAGTTTGAGATGTTTGGCAAGTTAATTGCAAGCCAGTTGCGGAAGTTACCGCTCAGTTTAGCGCTGGACACGCAATTGAAAATACAGACGTTGGTGAACGCAGCGAGAATACAAGCTGTTTATCAACAGTACAGTTACGCGGGCCCGTCGCAAGAAGCCTTATCGGTACAGGCTTTGTCCAACGGGATTTTAGCGGGAATGACCACTCAGAGTGCTTTTACTTCTCGGTCGTTGGGCAATGATTCTCCCGACGAATTGAACGGAGTTACGGACATAAAGAATATAGAATTTTCTCTAGAAGATTAAATTTCAGGAGCCATTTGACCGGTTTTTGCTCACCATAACCTACAATTACCTCATAAATTCTCTGTTGAGAGATAAATTTGAGAATTTTGCTCACTGTAAAAGTTTGTATAGCGTTCGACGCACAATGACATCACTTTTGGTGATTTGGGTAAAAAAAATAATCACCATTATTTATATAATATGTGTTTTAGATGCGATATTTGTGTGATCGGTGTAGTGGATAGAAATCTGAAAAGATTTTCATAAGTGGAAATTTCAAAAGTAGTAATTTTCAAAAACTAGTCATTGATATTTCGGTGTAATGTAGATCTCGATGTTTCGGCTGTGTTATTTTATTTTACAGAAAAGGAAATGTTACCATTATAATAGTAACCTTTTTTGAGTTAAGAGAAAGCAACTCCCATATTTTAAAGGTTGCCAACAAAAACGAATTTATTTTAATTGTGATAGGTTTACATGTATTAGATATCTGTGTTATAAATGTGATTAAATATGTAGATAGTGTAGGATTCAGCATACATTGGCTATACCCGGAATCATATTTGTGTAGTATTCGTAACTCTTGCGAATGTATGCCAACATTCGGGTAATTCATTACCCTGTTCAATTCAATGTGCATTTCATGATAACATGAAATTAAATACCTCAAAATATTGTCAGGATAATCGATTCATCATTTGGAATATTATATATTATCCGTTGATCTATGTGCCACAATTAGATTGTAAACAGATTGTGATTTATTGAGAAATAAATATTTTATAAATGTCGTACTCGTGAGTTTTTTGTGCCTTAACACTTAAAAATATTTATTTATTATTTCTGTACAAAGACAGTCTTAATGGTATTAGGTATTTTATACCAGACAACCTTAAAAAATATTTTAAACTCTACTACCTGATTTAAGTACAGTACATCGCATGCTATTATTTTCTTAATTTCTAATATTTACATTATATATGGCAGGCTTTATAAATGGTGTAGACGAAAGAACAGTTATTCATTCACCATCGCTATTCCGAACTAAACAAAAGAGTGCTTTTCAACCTAACTGTGCTGAAAAGTATGTATTTAAATAAATACAGATTGTACCGTCCATACTGTTGTAAATAATTCGTGAGTGTTGTCCCATCGTCATTCGCTATTGATTGTCCGTATTCGGTACACAAATCCCTGCCATGGCTATACCGCACTTAACGTGGCTACTATTTGTTCAAAGTATCAAGAATTTACATCCAATTATAACTCCTATTTTATACTGGCATTTATTGCGATGACATTCTATGCATATATTTCAAATAATGGTAATTAGGTCAAAGTCAAAGTCAAAGTATTTTAATGCTTCATGTGTAAATATACATAGGTGTTTACATTTATAAAGTAACAACATGAAACCCTGTTAGGGCACAGCATAGTATACCTAATATTAATTATAATTATATTATAATTAATAATAATAATTGTTATTAATTAATAATAATAATTATTATTATATTTTTACTATAATAATGTAGGTATCTAATTATTATTTATTTAAAGTTATTATTTAATTTATATTATATTTTATTATTTATTTTTTGGCTTTGTATTTTTAAATGTTTTATTTATTAATTTTTGTGGTTTCAAAATATTCATCTAGAGAATAAAAGCATTTTTTTACTAAAAATTCTTTTAATTTTCTATTAAAATGTGTTAATTTGATTTCCTTTTTTATATCTATTGGTAATTTATTATATATCTTTACTGCCATATAGTAGGGACTCTGGGTCCTACTTATTTGTTTTATTGTAATTATTAATGAACGTAAAATAAGTCAGGTTTTCATTAAAAAAAACTAATCTTCTTAATTCAAGAAATAAAAAGCTACATTGAATAAAACAGCAATAAAAAAGAACCTACTAGGATACGTACTTTATATATGAACTTTCCCCCGTACCTGTCTTCAAACTTTAAGTCTCAAATAGGTACCTCTTGGGAGTTCATTTCCTAACGTCTACAGCATATCTCGACACAATATATAAACGCATACATAGGTACCAACTGCCTATCACGAAAGCTCGAACTTATTCCTTAATGAAGTCGGCGCGGCGCCATTGGAACCCCAATTCGTGCCTCGACTCTCGAACGTTGCGTTTGACAGCGCGCCATTTGACAGCCCAAAATGGCGCGAACGGTGCAAATAAAGCGACGCGGGAAAATAGTGATGGGAAGTTGTAACTGTTATGAATTGAGATTGCAAAATTTGAAGCTGATTTTTTAATTTTTTTAGACATTTTAACAAAAACGTTACCTACATACTTAAATACCCAGTTTAAAAGTAAAGTTTATGTAGACTTTAATGCGCAGTAATAAGTCACAGCTTGAGTTGATTTTAAATTGATTATCAGAAACTTGACATGGGGAACTCTACAAGTTCTAGAAGTTTGTATAGGTACCACCTACCGTGTAAAGTATGGTATTCCATACTGACCAGGCCACTACAATTAATAAACGGAAATATTGTACTTCACTATTTTATGTATAATCTTGTGTAGAGATGATAATTTTAAAGATGTATTATCCGGATGCTTAATAAAAATTAAAGGGATAAAAATATCGATACGATTTTAATAGCATATTTTACCAACTATAGTGTTCCCGAATATACTCGGCAAAATATTTCAAATAAATTCTGTTCCTTTTTTAAATTTATTCGCGGAATAGCGGCTACTCAAACTTGGTCAAATATATTCTAAGAGCCCTTTGGTT
This sequence comes from Acronicta alni, assembly GCA_964056405.1. Taxonomy (NCBI): domain Eukaryota; kingdom Metazoa; phylum Arthropoda; class Insecta; order Lepidoptera; family Noctuidae; genus Acronicta; species Acronicta alni. Next base: position 8,807,105 of record OZ043936.1, read on the forward strand.
AATACAAGTCTTCGTAAATAAATAGAAACTTGGAAACCTATTACAATTTATCTGTGGTAGAATTTAAAAACTTTCATTTTTGCAAATCAACCGTACAGTATTATATACAGATTATTCCTCTTTAACATTAGTCCTGTCGGGAATCACAAAATGAAGGGTAGTATACACAGATTGCAGCCGATTGCATAATAGCACACGCTCACGCCGAGTTGATCGCGCCGAATAATAATAAACTGTAATGGGTCGAGACGTGGTGTCTCGACCCATTACAGTTTATTATTATTCGGCGCGATCAACTCGGCGTGAGCGTGTGCTATTATGTTAATATGTGGCGTGTGCCGAATGTCGGGAGAGGGCTCTATGAGCGACTTGCGAGTGTGTGGTTGCGGCTTTATTTGCACGGGTAGGAGTGTCGCAAATTCACTCGTAAAGTGTTGATTGTGTACCGACTAGTTACTGAATACAGTAAGGATGCAGTTAGCTTGCAGTAATTTGTATAGCAAGCACACTTTGGTCGTAGATTTATCTGTAGACTGGCTGTGTCCGCAGTCCCTGTCTTAGAGCACCTCTAATGTCATTTTCATTATGAAGTTTGCAGATTAATAGGCAGAATTTCTTACGAGTTTGCTGACTTTTTAAGTACCGGTAGCATAATTCATTCTACCCCTTAATGTCATTCAACTATTTACGATGTGGACGTCCCGGACCTTCTAAAATAGTTGTGAAAAGGCTCGAAGGAGGATTCTTACCCATACAATTTCCTAAAAAGATGGAAAAATCGCAATAATTTCCCATCTTTCACACATAATTCTGTTGTACAAATTATACGCACTGCAGTAGTCCAGTTCTGCCAGCTTATATCATCATAAGGTCTTTATGTTTCAAGATAAAAGTGCTAGGTATACTTTGCCAAAATGGTGGCGAAGTTGTAACCCTCAACTGTTTTACGTAACTGTGGAAAACTCTCATCGATCAAAGGGCAGCATCTGTTTACAGAATTCATGGTAGGTACTTACGTATATTCACTTACTATGTTAGTAGGTAATGACCGCGCTTGTTTATGATCCCCTAATATACATACAGCGTAGCATAAACTTTTAAGTCACTTCACATACAACAAAGATACATGACATCTGTCACGGATTTTGTCAATTCTTCGTGAGAAGAAAGTCAAGTAAATTACTTATATTTTACTAGCTCGGTTCATCCGCATTCCAAAGGCTTTTTGAGAAAAAATTATAATCACTACATAGTATAAAACAAAATCGCTTTCTCTGTCCCTATATCCCTATGTATGCTTAAATCTTTAAAACTACGCAACGGATTTTGATGCGGTTTTTTTTAATAGATAGAATGATTCAAGAGGAAGGCTTATATGTATAATACATGTATGTTATTAGTACATTGCACCCGTGCGAAGCGGGGACGGGTCGCTAGTCAATAACAAATTGTTCAGCGGCTTAGAAGTCACAGACAGATGGAGAGTTTTTTAAATTATAATAAGTAGGTCGCTACAGGTGTAGTTTTAGTCGCAATGAGTCCGACATAGTATTTCATTTCATATTCGTGTACCAACATTACCAAACAATAAGTTTTATAATCAGAACTTGAAGGTGGAAAAAAAAAGGTGGTAGTCGAAAGATGAAGACTGCCGCGGGCAGCTTTAAGCGGGCAGCTTTAACACACCCTACTAGTCTATATCTATTATCTAATACCTACCCTCATTTATAAATAATAATATAGGATCATACCGTCACGCCCGTGAGACCCTGAAGGGTTAGACAGAGGTGTATTGTCATTTGTATTGTGCCACTCACGGCGGGGGACAATGCACGCCCCTTGTCGGGCTCAATTGAAATACCAGGCTCTCATGAGATTAAAGCTATTAGTATATTATTATCAAAACATAGGACATGACCCTTAATTCTACCGTTCTGTATAATTAATTAACTGACTTTTGACTGAGTTTATCCATTTATTTATTTTATTACAGATACTACAAAATCGATTGTTATAGGATTTTTTATTTATTATAACTACTTAACACTCCTTCGTAAATGCAGAAAATGTCTGTCAAACGCAGTATATTAGAAAAATACAGCCAATTACAGACTAAATTCTTCAATATATCTATCAGGTGAAGTAAAAAATTCGAAAAACATCTTTTTGTCAATCAGGCAAAATACCAAATAAAAAAAGCGTCCTCGTACGCTCCATGGAGAATTCTTGAGGCTTCTCAAGAATTAGCCCCGGTTCTCGTGACAATGCGAACTCACCCTAATTCTCGAAAATATTGAGCCGTGTCAATGTTGAAATAAAAAAAAAATGTCGGTGTTCGACTTTCAAACAAATTATTGTGCGACAGGAAAACAGAAATGTTCAAACTTCGCATAAAATGTTTTCCTCATGAAATTCTTTCAAGCACCTTTATTACGTCATCTTGTATTTGACCAACGCTTCTAATTTCATGGATTTGACGCTACGAAGCGTTAGTAACTGAATGCGGCGTGTTTATTAAATTCTTATAGCGCGGCGGGTGGTAAAATTTGCTGAGTTCGGCTTACCAGCGGGGCGCGGGATGTGCCGTATGTACCTAATTCCATAACCAGGATAATTTCAGGCCGAGGACGAGTTCTGTACTTACCTGGATTAGTTCTTCAAAACGTCGCCAGGTTCAGTGTGTCAAATTATGGAACGCAAGGTTAAAATAATCGGGATTTTTGTTCACAAATCGGTAAGGAATAATATAATATAATAATATAATATTTTTGGGACATTTTACACAACACCATCTAGTCCCAAACTAAGCAGAGCTTGTACTATGGGTACTAGAGAATGGATATAATACTTATATACTTTTTTTTTGTAAATACATACTTATAATACATAAGAAAGACCCAGACAAACACAAATACTCATGTTTTACCCACACAAATATTTGTGTCCTGTGGGAATCGAACTCTATTATCAGCAGTCCGGCACTCGAACCGCTAGACCACAGAGGTCGTAAAATCAATCAAAGGAATCATCGTTAGTTTTTAATCGGATGATCAGTTTTTACTTACAACATTATCGTAAAGACTAAGGTTGGTGAAAAATCGGGACATTCAGCGTCCCGATCAAGGGTGAATCTCGATCACACATTTGATCAGACTTGTGAAAATCGGGACGTCCAGTGCAAATCGGGACACCTGGCTACACTACTTCTATAATTATGAAGAGCTACGCTTTTTTAAAAGAATAAAGAAAGATAGAAATTTTATTCTGGCAATCACAACACAAGACAATATACTGAACAACAAAAAAAATTATCTAAGTAAGTAAGTAGGTGGTACTACATTATCCTGTGCGATGTCAGAATAGGTCCCTAGGTTTTTAGGTAGGTTGCTTCAAAGTAGGGCACGACTACATGGTGGCCGAGGGATGGCTAGAGAAGAAAGTATCGGGCGTTCAGGACCGAAATGGATCGACGACATTATTAGGCGTACTTAGACGAGAAAGCACGAATGAATGGCCCAGCAGTAGGGGAATTCGGTTTGTGGATGATGATGATGATGGCTTCAAAGTTGCTTTCCATTGGAGATCTCGGATTGTCTTTCAAATGTGCGTACTTTCATTGCTAACCGTAATACCAGATAAGCATTACGTTACTACTATACGGTCTAAAGGCTTAGCGAACTAAATTGCCTTATCCACATTACCAGTTGCATCTATACAACTAGTAATGTAGTTCAGGAAATTTAGCTTCTGACTTTCAAATCAGCAGGTCTGCTTAAAGGTCTCTCACCTATAGTCATTAAGTTTTACTCTTTAAATAAATATACATAATTATATCCTAATAATATTGTCCTTCGTTTCCTTTTTTTTTTATAAAAGTACGATTATGTACTTATTGGAAGGATTGGCCGCAGAAGGCTCTAAACCGAGATGAGTGGAACGAGGGTAGGGGGAGACCATTGCCCTGTGGGACGATAATGGCTGAATAAAAAAAAAGTAAATCTTTAAAATTTTGTGGATGTACGGTCAACAAAAGAGTTAGGTATACAGGCAGCTAATTAATAATCTGTGTTTTTATATAGATAGTGTATGTATGTATGATGTATCACGCAATATGTGTCAAAACGTATGGGTGGGTATTGTAAGTAGCTACATACCTAACCCTTTAGCGCGTAATTATTTATGTCGAAATCTGTATAAAAATGCATATTTCGTTTGCTATCTGTATACTTAACTTATATCTTTTGTTGACTGTACCTACATTAGTAGGTACTACAGCTCTCCTTAATCTTTCGGGGAACAGGCGTGAAAGAAAGAAAGATGGTATATAATATGTAAGTAGGTATAGCTTTGTCTTCATACACTGCAATGTAACCATTCTCCAAGGACCGTAAATGTACAGACGCCACAGCAGGTCAACTGTCAAGCTATCCAAAACTGTCAAATTTTCCCAATTGAAACTGAAACTTATCGTGTTATTATAGTTGAAAATCTATCAAAGAAATTTGACAGAAATGATTGTGGTAGCTTGATGTGATGGCCTCTGTACTTACACCACATTTAACATCACTTTGAAATTACATACAAGTATCAAGACGTCCTATCCTCCATTACAGTCTATCCACGGCCACAAATGCTTCTAACTCGACATTAGAAATCCAGACACGCGATCTCGGCCTCGACTAAAACAAATCCGATTATTTTCACTAAGTTTTCGGCAAGGCGTGATTCCTTCCCTTGTGTGCGAGCGAGAGGTGGAATGGTGAGAGCGCGATAGTACTGTGGGACCCTTGGACGGCCCGTGCGGTAGCCGGTAGCTTACGACTGCGGTGTCGCGTTCTAAGCGCGAATGGTTTTGATACTTGTATAATTTTATTTATGTCTATACAATAATATTAGAAAATTGCCTTATTTATTACTTGTTATAAATAAATAATTAATAAATAATAGACATTTTTACACATCACCATCTAGTCCCAAACTAAGCAGAGCTTGTACTATGGGTACTAGACAATGGATATAATACTTAGATACTTTTTTTTGTAAATATATACTTATAATACATAAGAAACACCCAGACAAACACAAATACTCATGTTTTACCCACACAAATACTTGTTATAAAAAGCCATCATCCTCAGTGTTTTACACGAAGCGCTATGAAACTTCGGCAACCCAATTTCTCTCCCAATACCTATATCCTGTCACGCCTTTTTGAGCTTCTGACTCCTACTAACGATTGCCGATGGATATATGTATTCGTATGACAACCGAGAACGACGGCTTTACGTGCTATGTGGTAAAAGGTATTACAATTTTCAAGTTACAAGTTAATTTACCAACTGAAGATAGCTTCAATAAGTCTTCTTCTTCGGGTGTTTCTTCATTACTTTTATTATTGTTGGCCGTCAGTTCAGAGAACTTCTCCCGATCTTGTGCCAAAAGAAACAGTCTTCGACGCTGGCAATTCTCGTCCACTCGCGGATGTTTCGTAACCAAGATTTCTTTCTCAGTCCAACACGTCGCTTACCTTCGATTTTACCTGTGATGATCAACTGGAGAAGGTCGTATCTCTCATGGCGTAGGACATGGCCAAGATACACCAGTTCAGTTCAGTAAGTAAACACTATTGATTCGTGTGTTATAAAGTTTGTTTATTATTTATAAAGGCTTTGTACACACAGCTGGATACGCTATACATTATCGAGTATAAGCTGAGGTCGCATTGTACCTATATGCTGTCCGTACAATAGAGATCAGCTAATGCTGTTGGTACATATCAATATCGCTAGGATAAAATAATTTCATTTTAACTTACTCTTAACAAATTGACAAAAAATGCATTCTAACCTAAACACCCTCATTCGTCTAGTGTTCGTAAATGCGACTCATACGCTAGAAGTCCTGGTTTCGATTTCCAGACCGCAGAGTTAATGAGTTTTTCTATGAAATTCTCAGTAGCTGCTCGGAGCTTGGATTTGTGTCAGGTTAATAGCAATAGTCTCACTCCCTATAACATGGGATCTAAGCATACCGGCGAACAGTGGGTCTACATTAACACAACTGTACCTAGTTCGGGGAATACAGGCATTATGGTATTTTATGCATCCTATGCGTGTTAGATAAGTTAGAGCCACCTTCCAACAATAACACCACATTTTCTGAGAACATATTTTAACAAAAAATGTTTTACAACCAGTCACAAACATAAATGAATAACACACTTCATAAATCACACCCTCCTATTCACGGTTCACACCGTGCCTCGTACTTACACTAGTTTACATCGGGCTCTTTATAATAATTGTCGATGCGCGGTCGGCGGCCGCGATAAGGGATTACGGACTCCCCCTACCAACACTCCCCCACACCCCCACTTTTCTCCCCCTCGTTTGCCCTGCTGGCTTTTTTCCCGCGCGCTTGCACTTTGCCACAGAAAGTGGAGCGGAGTGAATATTGAATTATGAATTAAGATATGAGCTAGTTCGCTTTAAGAAGGCGTTTACGCTTTTCTTAGAAGCTCTGCGGCAGAGTTCTCACTTACGAAGTTTGTTGTTATGACAGTTTGTGTTAGACGTTAGCGATAAAGTGTTTTGTACTCAACGGTGATGAGCCGCGTAAAATATTTTTTAAGAGCGAAAGACTTGTGGCGAGCGACGTTGATGTTTTGTGTCTAATTTATGTATAGGTACATAGTTATTTACATAGTTTCAGGGTTGAGAGTTTTAAAGCAGGTCTAAGGGATAGCAACTTTCCACAAGTTCCAGGTAGCTGGTGTTACCTTCTACAATATTAAGTTCTAACTTCAGGTTCCGATAGATACAAAAAAGCGACGGTACGTTTGACCCTTCAATAGTTTAAATATTCCATGAGACGACAAACTTTGCTATTGTTTTCTACGAATATTCCAAGTTCCAAAGTCCGTGACTAGGATTATATTTTTCGGCTTACGTACTTGTCACCCTTCATAGTAACTCAAGATAACACCGAAAAGCCGAAAAACTTGCTTATTTGTGTTTGAGTTTTTGATTTCAACTTTTGGATTTGTAGTATTTTATTTAATAAACTTGGAGCTGCGAAACGTTTTGAGTATTTTATTAGTCTCGACAGAACGCCGCGCCCGGGAACTATTCGCTAAAACATAAATTCCGGGCTCCGTATTCAGAGCGCCCACTCGCCAATAAAGTAGCGATTCCTCATCAGGCAGCCCTACAGCGCAGAGCGATAGAGCCATAACGAAACACAAAGCGTAGCGGCGGCGCTCGGACAGAAACCAGTCCGGGCAAATTAAATATGTAGGAGGCAACTCGCACCCACGCTGCCAGGGTTGACGGCGGCGACTCGTTTTTAATTTGTGCACGTTTATTACATATCGAGCGTTTGTGAAAGTTCTTTTTGAAATATAATATCATTAGGCTCCTTTGTGAATCGTGTACGGGACACCATTAGCGTTGCATTATTTTACAAAATTTTGGAGACACTCCAACTTTATTATCTAACCTGAGTTTTTAAGTAATTTTAATCGTGTTGCGCATTTACACACGCTTTCTTTCGAGTAATAATACTTGTAAAGAAAAATTTAAGCGCAAGTGGACACCAGCCTGCGTTCTCCAGTTTAGGAAACCGACACTAGAAAGATTTTTAAACAATATGACAACAAAACCGACGTGCGACGATACAAACGAAAAAGTATTTCTAAAAGTTTTAATATAATGAATTTAATAAAAGCGTCTCTCTGGCAGCCCTACTGACAAAGCGAGCGAGTCGGGCGCGCCGTCATTAGAGGCGGCGTTAGCGACCCGCCGCCGCTCGCCGCCAGCCAGACATTTTTTATGCAATCCACAACGCCGCCGACCGACGTTTTTTTCGACACGAACATGTTGCCGCCAACTGATATAGATGCATGATTTAAATAATTATTCGAGCGCCATACCTCTTTGGTACAAGTTTTTGTAGTTACCAGCAACCAAAGAGAGTTCCAATGATTCAAAAATTGTGCAGATCTGACGTTCCGTGATCCATTAAGGTGGCGTTAGTAGGGCCCTAAGTAGTCAGGTTTCAGTGCTTATTAAAGCCCAGCAATTACAAATTCATTCTTCATCTTCTACGTGTCAAGAATTGCTGAATAGTTTTTGGTACCTAGGCATATTATTGTAAAACGAAGGTCTTCGGAGCGCGTTCGTCATGTATAGTCTATTATAGCGAAATATATTCGCCACCTTGGCAGTTAATGTTCGAATACATTAGCGAGTAATAATGCTGTGCCGTGACTAATTAGCAGTACGATGGGTGGTCTGCTCTAGTCATCAGTTACATTAACGTGCGAATATATTCAAGTGTATTTTAGACGAGTTATGTGCTTTGAATATGGCTTTGTTATGCTCCCAATATTACTACATAATCTTAAGCTTATGTTGGTAATTTTATTTAAAATGAGAATAAATACTTTGGACGTATCTCGTATGGTTTTCATCGTTCGTGAAAAGAATTACAAATACAAGCATAACTTATCGTCTTGCGTGGTTCAAGTGGCCTAAAAAAACAAAAGAGTGTCGCTCGCACACCCCGCATGGAAGCCGTGTCGGGTCGACGTGGTGGGCACGGTGGGTGCGGCCCACTATGGCGGCCTGGCTCGGCGTGCGCTCGCCGCCGGCCACAAGTTTAACTGTACGTTGCTATGCTACCCACGTATGCCGCTCCTACAGAACATGCATTTCACGCTTTGAAGAATTATTTTTTAACTGTTTTAAAACGATGGTATTCTATACGAATGTTTTAAGCTTCGTTCGCATTCATTTTGCTATTAACACGTATACTATAACTACGTATATTTTTAATCAATAAATCATAAACATTAATTTCAGTTTGGAAACAAAGAAATCTGTAAAACCTGTGGCGCACTTAATCGTATTTTCCAAAATTTCTGTGATGAACTGTTGACATGACCTCATTTTCAGAGTCCCATAAATAATTACAAACTAATAAACACATTTATCACGAAATACACATACGTATAAGCTACTGGGGCCTCATAAATCAAAGCATCAAGCCGGAGCAGGCGGTGTACACGGCAGCCCATTAAACCGGCTCGGTGACAAGGTGACGTGCGCCCGCCGCGGGGGCGCGATAACGCGGCCCGTATCCTGTGTCGTGCCGAGTAGTAGGGCTGGCGACGATGGACTACATACGTAAAAGAAAACTTATTGGATGTTATTTCTCGCTTTTAGTTGTACATTGTTACTTTAACTTAGCCTGAATTTCTTTTGTGTATTTTTTCTGTATTTCCTCCAGTTTACTGATATCATAATTGAGATTGAAAAACTACCTAAAATCATTACGCCATAATAAATACGCAGGGATCGCTTAACGAAAAAGGCAGCTTATGAAAATATTTAATTTACATGCTCGGCAGGAAAAGCAATGTAGCTCGTTCAATACTATCGATAAGTTTTGTTGCGGAATCTTGGCAGCCCTGTTCGTGATGCTCGCCCGCCTGCCTCGTTCAATATTTGAGTATCTATACGTGTTATGGATGCTTGGTACTTTCGGTGGATTACCGCACGGCTGGCTACGCTTCGCCTTTATTGTACCTGTGAGTTTTATACTCTCGTAGTCGTGTTTACGACGATGACAAATCGCGAGGCGTATAATTAAAAAGATTTAATGTGGCACCTCTTTGGAGGATTATTCAGATTACTTGCTGGGGACGACTTAAGCTCTGGTCTGAATTTTTCGCTCGGCACTTCTAGTTAATTTACTCAAAAACATGATATTTTGACTACTCGATTCACTGTAAAGCAAGAATCATAATAATTATCTAATAAGCCGTAAGCCCTAAGTGTAAAGTTTCTTATCTAATGGGGGCCATGAGCCACTTCGATGACATCGGTCTGTCTACAATTTTGTTGTGACTGGATTTTATATAAAAAATCTATTGTCTGGGTTTTACCGGTAAACAAACAGAAATGAACTGTATAACTGGTATTACCATTTTTAAAAGTTACTTCGCATCGCCCACACATTACATTCTCAGACTTCTCATATCACATTTCTTGTAGGTCTTCTAACAAACTTTATCAGGACGCTACCTAAGGATCTCTCAGCTTTAATAATGCTACATACATATATCACTTCGTATATTACTGCAGCCGTTATTACTGCGAGGAACATTACTTATATGACGTATAAAATGAAGCGATTGTGATTCACCGTCACGTCTCGACGCCACTCTTAAAAGATCCAGACGTTAAGCAGCACATTGAGTGGTAGTGGTTCAAGGAATGGAACGTAGGACTTGCATGAAATAATGCAGTTTAAAGTACTGTGTATAATCAATACGTATATCTACCATACGATATATTTTTTAAAAGGCTATTAAGGATCAATTGGCAGACACAATAGAAAAATAATTGTATTGACCCTCTGGAGGGTCATTGTTTCTTTAATGAACACTTCTTACAAAATAATCAAGTATTATTTAATTATATCGAAGTTTTAATATACATATACAGTTTATATATTCCTAATAGGTTAGTTACTATACTTATATTATACTTATCGACACTTGAAAGGGAAGTACCGCATGTACCACACTGGGCAAGCGGCTTAGTCGCACCTGTGAAGCGGCTGCTCTCATGAGAAACCATAAAAACATTAGAATGAACAAAACATGTCTTAACAAATACTGTATAACGATTACTAAACAATCACATTGTGATTTTAATAAATTCACGTCTTGTCCCAATTTAAATAAGAAAATTAAATAAACCATCAAGTATCAAAACGTGTCAGACGCGGTACGCTCACAACGCGCCCGCCGCCGCCCCGGGCCGAAATGAAGCCGCATTTTCGAGCGTGCCACTGATCACTGACGCTCAAATGATTGCTTCTGTCTGGTGACAAGACTTCGTTATATTACTAATACCAGTTCTGCCGCCAACTGCACCTGCGCTAAGAGTTCTCCGTGGGACTGAATGTACTCTATGTGCTAATTTTGTGTTTCTACCTCTGTCCATTTCAATCTGAAACAAATACATTTATGTCCTTACAGTGCTAAATATAGTATAGTATATAGACAAACTTGCCACTAGTGGCCAATTGCAACAAAATATAGTAGTTTTCGATATATCTACATGTACCAAGTACGGTAGGTACCGACTATACATTAGTGCAACAGGAGTTGATCTTTACGAATGACTGTGCAGGTAAAGCCACTTATGGGCGCGTTTTTTTTTATGTAGCCTCTTTTGTTTCCCACCGCAGGGCACAAGCCTCCCCTGTCTTAGTCCAGGACTCTCTATCCTGAGCTTCTTCACACCACGATGGCAAAAAGTGATCAAAATCATCTCGCCAATGTCTCCTCGGCCGACCTAGTCCGCGCTAAAAAAAGCGGTAGTTATAGAGAAAAAAATCCCGAACGTGAAACATTTACGACCTCAAATGACTGCACCGAGGCTTTATCGTAGAAAGATACATAGAATATTCTTTATTGTACACCAAAAAGCTTAATAAAATTAAGCAAATAAGCTTAAAGTACTACAATAGGCGGTATTATCGCTAAGAGCAATTTCATTTCAAGGATCATGTAAGAAAATATAATAACGCACAGCATATGCAAGTGTGCATAGAACTTTAGTGAAATTCAGGGAAAAGTAACAGCTGTAGGCAGTAGGCACATATACTTATATGCTTGCTAGGGAGCAAGCTTAGACGCTAGACAGGGGTCTTAAGTTAAGAAAGAAGCGGCGCATTACACTCTCCAGTAACACATCTAAGTCTCCGATTTCGGTCTCGGTTATCAATATAAACATAACATAAAATTATACCATCACGCCTGTATTCCCCGAAGGGTTAGGCAAAGGTGTACTTATTGTTAAGGTCCCATGTAATAGAGAGCTAGCCTATTGCCATTAACCGGACACATATCCAAACGAGCTGAGAGACCTCTTTCGTAGCAGTCCAGCTTAGGACCACTAACAAGGGTACAAACAATATAAATAACCCAAAAATTTACTTACTCTGACTATAGTTAAAACTTAAAAGTCGATCTACAACGGGTCGTCGTTGACAACAAATATTGACAATAGCTACTGCTCCAACGCTGAATATTTACACAATAAATATGTGACTTCCCCGTCCGCGGGCCGTGCATTTTGATGTGATGTAGCTAGTACTTTATACATGGAACCTCGTTATAAAGCGCGGTGGGCCGCTCAGAGAAGCGCGGCGAATCGAATAGCTACGTACACGGTGAATGTGCACGGTTCTGTAGCATATAGCTAGGTAGTTCTCACTTCGTCATATAGTAACAGACTTGCTACGTTCGTCAGGGTGTTTTTTTTGTTTTATGGTGAAAAAATTAAAATATCATTTTGCTATTGTCATATTCGACCAACAAGTTGTCACCACAATATAACAAGCTGAGGGATTTTTACGTGTAAATGATCTATGAAGTTCCTCTAAGTTTAAAGGATGTAAAATAATGATTTTAACTAGCCTAACTATTCACAACAGCATAGACAATGCTTCCCGCCCTGTCATAGATCTGTTCTGTATACGAACAGCCTGCCTTTTTTTTAATATTAACCCATTTTATACAGCACCATCTAGTACATCCATACTTAACCTATGGCCAGCCGGCCCACCTGGTGTTACAAACAGTTTTAAATTTCGCGCCCTTAAAAAAAATTGTGGTGAATTATGATTTTTTTTACTTAACACAATTTTTTGCGACACGCGACATCTAGATTGAATCGTGTTTGTGGTCGCTTAAAAGAAAGGTTGAGTATGGCTGATCTAGTCCTTTATACTTATTGATTTCTGAAATTTACGCGAATCTTATACATTGAAATAAAACTACTTTTTACGGATTTTATCGCGTATATTGATATTATTAATCCCGACGTTTCGGACCCTTTACAGCGTCCATCGTAATATCAATATACGCGATAAAATCCGTAAAGAGTAGTTTTATTTAAAAATGCATACTTACTTAAAATAAGTACGTAGAAACACCCAGAAAAACACAAATATTATGTTCCTCACATAAATATTCGTGTCCGGGAATCGTATCCACGACTTTAAACGACTTACCTTTATAATCTTACTGATTGATGATCTCTGGACGTGGTCACGTTCTAATCAGTAGGTATTTATATAATTCGACATAGGTAAGTAGTCAGAAGAAAAACTGAAAGTATCAAGTGTGTGTATTCGCAGTAGTTCCCGCGTCGTCCGCCACAGTGATCCCGTGTTACGATCAACGCGACGACACCGACGCGTTGTTGGCGCGGCGCCAACGTTTAATCAAACGTCTGCGTCCCATCACTGACGAAAAAATATGAGCTAAGTACTTGATGACGTTGATTACTGACGTCAGAAAAAAGTACGTAAAACTGTCGTTACAATGAAAACTGCCTAGTAGTCTACTAGTCTAGTGGTGTTTAGCGCGACTGCCACGCTCGAAGTCTTAGCTTTGATTCCCAGGTCGACCAGTGTTATTAGTTTTTTTTATGAGATCAATAGTAGCTCGGACTTTGGATTTGTACCCGATTAATAGCAACAGTCTCGCCCATTATTACATGGGACCTAAACATACGGGCAAACTGTGGGTGTTCACCTTCCTAACCCTTCGGGGAATAGGATGGTATGATGTTTTATTGAACATATTTTAACTGTTTTTAATGTAACTTCTTCGCAAAAATATACCTCTAATCAAACGTGTACGTCAAGCCCTTAGATGTGGTTACTTTACTTTCGATAAATCTTGAATTCGTAGCAACTACCAACCCTAGCGATTACTACGGGCCACAAAAAAATCTTGCTACGAACGTCAAGTGTCGACTGTTGACTACACGATTTATCTTTAGTGCCTAACCTACCGGGGGGTTTGATTCGCGGATATTGCTACGAAGAGCACAAGCGTCTTACAGCTTTGATCTCCTGGTACTTGTTGTAAATTTACAGTGTAAAAAGGCGTATCTGCATGCATGCGGTATTTTATTATAATGTAATAAATACCGCACCGCTTTATTTTTTGGGTTTTTATAATCGCGACGATGCAGTTTTGCTGAGCTGAATTCTTTTTTTAACGAGTTATGTATGGCTTAGAGTGTCTCCTAGATTTTGGTGCAAAAAATATTTCTTATTTATTATTATTTTTGGCTGGTTACTTGCTTTTGAAACCTTTTGAGACATTATATACATAGCATTTTTATTTACTGTATTGTGCAGGTTCAGGTACTTACAACCTATGTATTTACATAGGTTGCAAGTATATTGGTATCATCGATCTGAAATATAGCCTAGGAATTGTATCGGAAATTACGCACAAACAGTGCAATGGGGAAATCGTTGTTATATTTTGTGCTAAACTGCAAATAATTTAATTATCCTAACTGTATATGATGGCCTAGTACTTGTTGTAAATTTACAATGTAAAAAGACGTAAGTAACTCCGGCTCGGCCTATTTCCAACTTTTATTTATTTGTCAACACTGTTTTGATTGGTTTTTATGTAATGATGTTTTAAATACTACATACATACAATAAGTATTATTAATTCATTTTCTAATTATATTAAATGTAATTTATAATATTTCTAATAGCCAAGCCCAGATCAAGCCAAGCTTTGAAAGCGTTGTTGTTCAACAGTAGTTGTTGAAAAGTAAATACTGGGCTAGTTAAGCGAGTCATTTCGTTAGCTTAATGGGCAGGTAACATAAGACAATGAAATGTACCCACCAAAATTCCACACAAATAGTGCAACGGGGCAAAGTAACCTCCATTTCGAATGTGACTGAAATACCAGGCGCTCAGAAACAAAGAGCGGTGGCCGGCGCTCCGAGCTGTGTCGCATTAGCAAGGCGGGGCACCTACATAATTTAGTTATAATGACGGCTCGTCGTTACCTCCCGGGCCATTAGGTGCCGACTACCTACGTCGCCGTCGGCTTCGTCGCGCCTCGTGTGAATCCGCGCGATATAACTTTGGCAACTTATACATACCTAGTAACTATATGTACGTTGTGTTGAAATATATAATATTAGGTTCTGCGGTAGGCATTTATAATTCAGGTTTACTATGTCTGTACCATGTTGTCTAGGCGTCTACTGTGTGTACAGATTAATTGGTACTTGGTACCAGGCGGGGCGTCGCGATAAGGTATGTTCAATGAATTTTATAATCCACTCCTTAAGTTTGATGTGTATAAATCAGGTGTAAGGTGTAGGTACATTAGTTCTTGCTTGTAGTATAATATATATTAAATATACCGATAATCTACTAGGTACGGCACATCAGAACAGGCTGTCTTATCTCCCCCGCAATTTACTAAGAAAAAAGCTTTCGGAATATCTACAGTCTCGTACAGACGTGCTTAAGTAGACATCTGTCAGATGATCACGGCACGACACCCGCCAAGCGTGACAAAGTCACGGCTTTCCGTAAAAATGCGCGGAGCGAGATTCTGCAATATTTGAAGCGCGGACGACTCGGGAAAAGCGGCAATCAGCCGCGCGCGAAAGCAGGCAAAAGTTGGTAAGCGGAATAATAATTGCTTGACAGCGGTGGGTTTAAATTGATTGATTCGAATGCTTTGTTGGAATTTCGGTACAAAATAGGGTGAATTCGGCAAAAATCTTGTTACTTTATCCGAAAGCATTTAATTCCTGCAAAATTTAAACGTCAAATTCTAGCTCTAGTCGGTGGAGCAATCGCCACTGTTCTCTATCCTCTGCCTTCTGTTTCATATCTTGATACGACTCGATTCCCTATTTTTCCTTGACTTGTTCTAAAACAAATTAGCTTTCTTAAAATAAATAGTGATGTTCTGCACCTATTAGTACTCGTAGTCTTTTTTACAAAATCAACTAAAGTTTTATCGATTGTAGCAGAGAACTGGGACATAACAAGTGGTATGTAGGTACTCCCGAACAGTTTAATCGCCGACATCGCGTCGTGATCCCTCCCCTCTGTATTTTTCCGGCCACTTGCTCCCCCTGTTCATCCCTCGCTGAACGGACACTCAACATGACTTAGGTACTTTAGTTTTTGGATCTATATGTAGTTAAGTATTTCGAGTTTAGAGCGCAGTAGAGGGAAACTCGAAGGATTAACTTATTTATTGTTGCGAGGATTTGTTTCGTTACACTTTTTGCTATTGGGGATACAACAATCTTAAAAAGAACACTGAATCGCTTGACTTTTGAGGAATAGCGCAAAGGATGTTATAAATTAATGTCTCATGTTAGGCATACGCGTTCTACGATTCATTAAGAAATCGTTCAGCATAAATAACTGCAGCTCTCAGCAGAGGAAACTGTGCATTACATTATAAGCCTTAAGTAACTACTGAAAAGTGGAGCTACTTAAGAATCGCGGATCAAATTAGAAAGGCTACAGAAACTAGAGTGGTGTGCAATTTCTCTGTTTTATCATCAAGTATGTGTGAAGAAGCACTTAATAATTTATTTATGGTATGTGGAATTGTCGATTCGTAAGACTATTGTGTAAGTGTGATGTGAAATAAATTCCCCATGAATATTTAAACAATTGAATTCGGTGCAAATCGGTGTCATAATTTCAGTCATGTCATGCGAACACGCCAATTTAAAATGACAATAATTTCACCAAATCGGTTGTTACCTAGACAGATATTAATATTACGACAGTGGAAGCGTCGGAGCGTAATGTTTTTAAAATTTCACGCTATTTGCTGCCGGGAGGTGAGCAGGCGCGGAAATTATAATGCAGCATTGTCGAGACACTCGGCGGATTTCCCCCTTTTCGTCCGTCGGTCTGTCGGTAAGGGCATAGTGGTAAGCGAAGCGAGAATATAGGGAACACTATAAAAAAGGTGCTTCCTTGAAAAATACTAAGTACTAAATTTTTCAAGGAATAAGCTTTTTTTAATTAGTTGTAGTAGATATAATATTTTTAGACACTTTTATAAGTGTGAATCGCACCTAGATTCCTTTGGCATAGTCATAGAAATGTAATGGCCAGCAAAACCTAATTAGATTCAGGTACTTCGATGACGATAGTGTTATGTTGTGTGTTTTTGTGTCAGGTCGTATTGTAGATCTTTTTTTTAGTTTCTATCATAGCATTAGTATGAAGCTTCTTTGAATTAGTATGCCTAACTCGAGTGTCTGTATATGTCGAAAGTATGTTTGTAACTACAGTATCTTACGTATGCATAGAGCTCTTAATCTGAATAACCTACACCATCATCCTCCTAGCCTTTTACCAACTATGGGGTGGGCTTCAGGTCCAACCAGATGCGGCTGAATGGCTCTATTTGACACGAAGCAGCCCAATCTGAATATCGTACCTAACTATTTATATTTTTCGTTTAATCTTTGCGTTCCACTGCAGCCACAGACACATTTACCTCGTAATGGCTCTGCGGTTGAGCCACCCGTGTCACTTTGAATACTGTCATTAACTGCCTAATTTTAGCTATAGTAGATAACATCATTTACACCTATCACGTCACAATAAACATGAAGAATACCTCTAAAATTTCATCAACTAGATTTAGTTTTTCAGCAAAACGAGTAGAACCGTCAGCGAATCGCCTAGTACGCTTAAACATAGAATACATAATATTTATTTATATACGCTTTATTGCACACCAATTACACAATTTCAAAAGAAATGAGGCAAAACTTATATAGGTAGGTACAATACAATAGTAGGTATAATAGTACTAAGACAAAATATTTCACACTGCTATGTATAAGTAAGTGGGCACAAACAAAGATACTAACGGTCAACGTATAAAGTCTCGTCGCGAGGCGTGCTGTAGTGTGAGATTCGCCTAATTTCCCGCTTTTCCTAGTACTGTACCTTGCACCTCACGCCATAATGGCGCTCAGGATACGCCATCTCGCGGCGCCTCCTGCCTCGCTCATTACCCGCGCCACTTTCCCTCCACCGCGTTGATTGATTGATTCATTCGCACGGTCCGTAACGATAAGTGTTCAGTTTAGCTTGTTATCAACTCTGCGTTCCCAGTAATTTGGCGTCGATTCTCGATTGAGTGACGCTACTGGTTGTATCGAACAAGACAATTTAATCGATTAGATAGATATTGATGGCGCCAAAGTCGAAATTCAAGAGTAGAATTAGTTGCCTAAATGCACGGATAACACTTACGGATCATTAGGGCATATGTGTGTCATTGATATTAGAAAATAAATAATATTATAGAGCACAGAATTTCGATTAAACTGCAAAGCTTCCGACTGTCACACAAAGCAGGTCATCTAAGCACTGTTATGTCTATTGGACTTTTTGGCTCGTTAATTATCTTACTTGAATAGCTGACAGCTCAGTCGCTGACAAAAGTGCAAAAATTTACAGAATGTTCATGGTCACTAACGATTATCAAATAATCAAACTCGCTATTGAAACAACCCAAACAAAAACTCCCTAAAAATTCTGCAGTCCTAATACAACATGCAAAAGTCGACCTCTGTAGCCGAAGCATGACAACTTGCGTTGTTTGCAACGATATCGACACCGATTATAATGGAGATTGACACAGCGCCTCTACAGTACGTAAAGTAAACTAATTATGCGAACACGAATGATCGTAGGAATGACAAAAAATCCGAATCCATCTGTTGAAAACATCTTTACGGGTATTATTTACGACGGTCTCCTACAGTACTCTGGTGATGTGGTTGGTTTACGATGGTAAATTGTTACCGCTTTATGGCTGATATCGTGGTCTGCCAACGTTCTGGTTTTATCTTATGGTGTTGTTAAAGCACGCCGTTATTGGTCGGACGATTTTATGGAAATGTTTCGTGAATGATAAGGGGCGAACGAAGTTATTGTGGATGTCATTGTATTTAGTCAAACTAAACTCGTTTCGCTCCGAAACGGGCATTATAGTAGAAAAGGCACTTAAGCTTAAATGGGATTGGGCTGATCACGTCAGCCGCATGGGCAGTGATCGGTGGGCAAGTCACCAGACATAGGATGCCTGAGAAGATTGTAGGCGTCGTTGAGGCCGGCCCAGAAAGAGATTTCGGGACGCCTTGGATGGGTACCACCAGGACTGGTTCGAAGCGGCACAATTAAAAGGTACCTGGAAGGACCTGGGGGAGCTGTGCCCAGCCGTGGGTCAGCAATGGCTAAATAAGATACATAAATATTAATTGCTGAATAACATTCTTACCTACATGATATTTCATGTTTGGAAGTTTAAAGTCATGCAAGAAGTATGTAAGCCGGACTGGGACTCGCATTGCTAGCCAAGGTCGCCTCGAGGGATGAGGCACAAGCCGCACAAGAGACGCACCTCGCTGCCTCGTCCATGTTAGCTGGTGTGCGTGTGTAAAAAGCGCGTTGTGGCTATGTGTGTTCGCGAATCGTGACACTTCGACTTGGAGAAGTGCATTTGTTTTAAATTACAAACGAAACCGACCTTTAAATTATTGAAGGACAGGGCATAGAATTGATTAACTGATACATATCGAAATCGTTAACATCCTGATTAGTAGTAGGAATAAGGAATACGATAACATTAATTTACAATGAACTTCCTAAGAAAACAAAGAGAAAATGGAACACTGTACTTAATACGTTTTCCAAGACAATCGAAATTCGATTCAATGTGTAATGAGTCCCACTCGAAATTCGATAGTTTTAGAATCCCCCGTTCTAATTACGCGTCATCAGCGTCGCCGCGCCTGCATGCGCCGGCCGCGGCTGGCCCGTACTCTTTAACACCCTAGTTCACACGCCATCACTCTTTTAAGACTATAGAAATAAGGTTTAATTCAGCATGCTTCAACTGCAGTGTAAGTTTGCAGAATCGTTATTACCGACCGCTAGTGCAATGCCGCTTCCATGTAATTTATGATAGCCTGGTAGTGCCGCGCCGGTAAATGTCGTCACCGGTTGGAGTGGTCAGCTTTTTTTGTACAGGAAAAACTTTTTTTTCTAGATTAGTATATTTTATGTGAAAATAAATTGGCACTGTGTGTTTTATTTATTTATTATAGGTAGTACCTAGTTGTGTTTCGCGGTCTGGCTATAAAAAATCAGACATTATATTTGCTTTTTTATATTTTATGATTTGGTTTGATGATGGATACTAGGATAAAAATAATTAAAAATAAATGATGATGATATTCATAAATATCAACCTGAATCTGACTAAACTTGTGCTACACAATTGAATTTTAAAAAACTGTTAAATTTTTTCTCTACATCCTTGTCTTTAGAACGTGGTTAAAATTAATGGGGAAACTCAAAAGCATGAAGGAACTTAGAGTATCTTTGTGTCCAAGCTATAGATGTCCCGGTTCTTAAAAAAAGACTACTTTGCTCTGAATCGAAGAAGCGACACGGACACGGGCCAAAATTCTCAACAAGTAGCAACAAGAGATAGTGCAATAAATACAGAAGGAATTAAATAAAGCGTCTTTGCTAAAATAAATAAAAATGAAGTCGGCGGGTGTTCCGGCGCGAAGCGACGCCGACGTCGCTCAGACGCATTGTTCTTGTGGCGCCGCGCCATGCCATCGTCGCGCCGCGCCGCAAGCCGTGTCGAGCGAAGAGCCTTTATCGACTGGATGTGACCGCAATACTTACACAGCACGAAATTATTGTAGCCAGAACTTTAGTTTTTGTAAGTTTGGTTTTTGAATTCGAAGAGCGGTTTCGCACTACGTCCGATCCGAATCTGTGAAAATACAGAGAGAGAGAGGTTCACGGATGACGGAAATCGGATCTAGTGTGTAACTACCATACAAGTAGTTTTACGACTAAACCGGATTGTATTTTCACGGATTCTGATCGGATGCCGTGCGAAACCGCTCTAATAGCTCGAGATGGATGTAACTATCAGTACCTGCTGCAATATCTCGGGATTTCAGAATCCAGGAATTTAAACAACATGTCTTAGATGGAAGCTAGAGTTAGATGTCTTTCAGAATTGATGCTTAAATACGAAATGTGAACCTCAATGGTCACTACCATTTCAGCGTTGCAGTGGTGTTTTTAATTAACACATCACATCGTTTTCAACAAAGATTTAAATAGTCAGATCTGGCCTCACCGTACTTGTACCGCTCGAAAACGTGTCCATATAGAGATGAGTGCATGCACACATTCCATGTAGAGACAGAGAACGACAGTGTGCAATATTCAGTATGAGTGAACGAGACAATAACAGATTCGATACTTCCGATGTCAACCAGTTTACTTACGGAAACGTGACCATTATTGGACGCGGTAGGGCACATCTAACGATTTAAATTTTTGTTTTTCAACAAAAATTTGAAACGGTACGTCGCCTTTGGATACTGGTTAAATCTAAAAGGCCAACTTACATACAGTCGAAGTGTGAATAGATTTTTTTCCTTATCTATTAAAGGTGCGACCAGTGGGTTCTTTCCTAATTGAAGTTTGACCCGTGCGTGACATTTAGTAAAATGCCATAAATTGACATTGTGCTATTGGCAATCGTCGCCTTCTAAATTCATTGGCTTGTCTGCCTCAAGAATGGAAAATTTTACGCATGTGGAAGTATGTACTTACAATAACATTGGCTAGCAGCTGCTTTGGACTGTATTACAAGTTTGGACTTACCCCTTTCTGAATAGGCTGCTTTTTTTCAGTTTCAGCATTGAATTATTAGATCTAAAGCCCATTTGGCATTGAAAGGTTTGATGATTTGGGGAAATAGCGTAAGTATATAGCGTCAGTATTAGTGCCTAGTATAGTTAGAGCCATCTTCTAATGACGCCTCTACACAAACTGTATGATGTTAACAGGTGTGACGGTTATGCATGGCCCTAAATTGAATTTTACCCCAAAACACGCTTCTAGCCAAATTGCACCCACGGGCCGCGAACACCAGCGGGCAATTGCGAGAAAGCGTGGGCAAGGGGCTGACGAGAAGGGGCGAGCACCGAGCACCGAGCGGGCGGGAACAAGTGCGTCATTAGCGTCGAGTGCTACTTGTAACGCGACGCCTGCCGGGCGCGCCGATGAAATTTATCGGGAGTTATATAACTCCTGCGAGGTTATGTACGCCTGATATCCGCTCGTAATTATCAATTAATATAGTGGAAATATCTTTAGTCATTAATTTAATGAGAAAAGAACGGTATATAGCGGGTTTTTATTAGATACTCACCACCGGAGCAGTCTGAAGTTTTCTTTCAGTTTAAAAATTCACATAAGGCTAAGAAAATGATCTTAATTTTGAATTTACCTCCGATGAAACTGTTTACCATCATATACTTCAAGATTTGTTTTACTATTTCTAATTAATCACAAACAAACACAGGCTACATTTATACATATTGTTACATTATGACGTAAACTAAAATACAACAGGTATTTTTTGCAACAGAAAACTGCCAATTACCGAATAGTCCGGGCCCTCGCTTTGTGACGAAGTTTAACGTTGCAACTGCGGCATTCAGTTACCGAACACGAACAGTATATAACGAATCATAAATACATATATACAAACGTAGGTACGTACATATTTACCTGTCTGTGTACTTTTGTGTCTGGCTCAACGGCCCAGCCCGT
Source organism: Acronicta alni (assembly GCA_964056405.1). NCBI lineage: Eukaryota > Metazoa > Arthropoda > Insecta > Lepidoptera > Noctuidae > Acronicta > Acronicta alni. The sequence goes on from OZ043936.1 coordinate 8,829,665, forward strand.
ATGGTACAAACAATTTTGTAGATAAAAATGCGGAGGATTTTTTAGTCGGAGAGTTAATGTTTTCTGCAACTCTGCAGAGGCCACGTTTTACTGACAAAGTTATTTGGATAACACATTAAGGTATTTGTGTTCAGTGTAGTATTAACTATGTACTTACCTACCCACCACATTCTCGTTTAACTTTATCGTAGTTTTTAAAGGAATGGAGCTAGATATAGCCTCAATGCCACTGCAGCGTGGTGTTTCCAAGCTGTCAACGCATAATGTAGGTACTTAATGTACCTTTTTATAGTACGAAAATTCCTCATGGATCCACACGGGGAGCTGGCAGGGCATGTCGGATTCGTACCTACTAAAACCGCCCTTGCCTTCACCTGCCCTATAGTCATGGCCGTGGGATCCGCGAAATTCGCCACAACCATGACTGAAGCACATAATGTACCTAGGGAACCACGCTTGCCGATTTCGGTTGTTCTATGAACACCTATGACTACGTCAGTGATTGTCTGAAGGTCGAAAAGCTTGACATTACAACCAACATCGAGTAATACCGAGATATTGAGATGCGGTGGTTTGAAGGAGTCGTTTTGAAGCAGCTAAATCTGCTAAGACTAAAAGCCGACCCCAACATACTTAGTTGAAAAGTTAACTATATAATAATGACTTAAGTCAGGTTTAAAAATAGTCACCGAGTCGCTAATAAATAAATTTCTTAGCGAATATTTTGTTTAAAATTCGTCTAAATTTTTCAGTAACAGTACTTCTTATATAAAAATATTAAAAGCACAGGCTTTCCATATTTAAAAACAATATGTTTTCTTTAAATCACTGCAAATTCTAAAAGAGGGTTGCATCTTTTCTCGGACCTACCTACCACCTACCGATATCCTGACAATAAACTGATTGTCATATAATATTATGACGTTCGTATGAACGACGTTCTGTGAGAAGAGACCCGTGCCCAGCAGTGGGACAGTATATGGGTTGATGATGATGAGTAGCTACTTAATCATAATTAAGTACCTACCTAAATCACATTCTACATCAAACGGAAATGTGAACGCACATTTGCTTAACCCGTCAATACCATGCTATAACCGACGGCCACTGAGCAGGTGACGTGTGAGAACATGTATTGCGGGCAACACACAGCTGTGTATAGTGTATAATGTGTATGTATATACTACAGCGTGTAGCTCCCACGTAGGTAGTTGATGCGGGCCACGTTTGTAAGGTGTCTGTCCCGTGTGGTATGACTATCAAACAGATATAATACAGAACGTCCACTTCATAAAACAAACATAAATCCTATCGTGACAGCAAGGCATACAACGACTACAATTGCAACAGATGAATCAGTGAGCGTTATCTCAGCAACCCTATAAATATTTTTAACTGTGAATACAATTAATTGATTATTTTAATGTATAATTATGTAACGTTTGTTTATTAAAAAACGATATCGCATTTTTAATTATCTTTACGATTCAAACAACATTCGTTCAAGTAACACAATTATACATTTTTTTAAATATCGTTAACAATACGTTATGAACAGTAATTCATACTCGGCCCAATGATCAATCCCTACTAATATTATAAATGCGAAAGTAACTCTGTCTGTCTGTCTGTTACGCTTTCACGTCTAAATCACTGAACTGATTTTAATGAAATTTGGTACAGAGATAGAGTTGACCTTGAGAAAGAACATAGGATAGTTTTTATCTCGGACTTTTGAAGAGTTCTCTTGGAAACGCGATATAACCGAACTCGACGCGGGCGAAGCCGCGGGCGGAAAACTAGAGTATTTAATAAAAAATCCTATCGTATTTTAAGTAAACGAAAGGTCGTTGTCCGCTCTTAGAAGTGTACCTTCTGTACTTATACTTTTTGTTGTAGTATCGGCCCGTGCGGTAGGTACCGGCCGGCCGGTAGGTAGGTAGTGGGCACGGTCGCGCGGTCACCTGCCTCAGTTTGCGCCAGTTTGCGCCTTGTCGCGCGCCCGTAAATCGCCCTCGGCATGCAATAGGGATGTGCGTGTGTGTAGAATTATCGATATCGATATTTTATTAGTAATATTTTTTCATGTATTTATTACTTACTATTGAATGTATTATTATTAGAACCTGTATACTTAAGGTAAGGTGTCATTCTGTTATTTTTAATATAAACGACTACATGGTAAATACGCTTTTTTTCTGCTGCTGCCATTGAGTATAGTAATAATATCATAATAAATAATCATGATCCCTCTCATTCTGTGAGAGGAGACCCGTGCCCAGCAGTGGGACAGTATATGGGTTGATAAAATAATCAAATCTGAGAAACTCACTAAGTTAATAAGTATTGTTGAAGACCATTATAATATTACTACGGTACTATTATAACTACTACTAATTACTATTATAATTTTACTATTCTCACGTCGAAGCTACTTTCATAGTTTCAAGTAACTAACAGAATTTTAAACCTTATTTGTACGGTATTTCTTTTAAAATGAGTAAGCTCATTAGATTATTTTTAGATAAATCTTATGTTTATGAGACTTAAAAATGGCTTCACCTTGTAGACTAAAGGATTGTGTGCTGTTAGCGATAGTATAGTCTAGGAAATACTTGAACATTGTGACAGTGAAGCAGAGACTTGTGCGGTATATTTAAAAACATCGTGAACACGAAATCCTTAAGATCAACTAGTGGTACACCTGCAAAAGTTTTGAAAATCGCAGCACTAGACTGATCAGATAGTGTATCAAATAAACCTAGATATCGACGAACTATTTTGTGTATTATACACACACAACTCGATTGTGGATTTCAAGGGGATTTTCACTGTCACAGTCAACAAAGCCCCGGGTCTCGATATGTACGAGTATGTGGAATGGGAACAGGGGGCTTTCCAAATACTAGAGATCTGGCGCTGTGATATGAGAAATACATTTAAAGATAACCTACACATCATCATCATCAACCCATATACAGTCTCACTGCTGGGCAAGAGTCTTCTCTCTCAGAATGAGAGGGATTAGGGTATAGTTCACCACGCTAGCCTAGTGCGGGTTGTCAGACTTCACATGCCGTCACCTACATTATTGTAAAATCGTAAATAATCTGTAATAAATAATAAATAATTCATTTAAGATATTTAAGCTAGCGTGCTGTCAGTTTTTTTGGACATATTATGCGTTCATCTAGGCATTGTTTAGAAAAGCTGTTAATATTGGGTCGCATTGAAGGGAAGCGGAGTCAGACGTGTCGTATGTAGTCGCGATCCTCAGCAATGATCGAACGGCGAAGAAGAAGATATTTAAAAAAAACTAATGATTTAGTTAGATAGGGTGTCTGTATAAACTATATGAAATTCTTTTCTGTTGTGAGAGGTTGGCTCAAAAACTACTAAATAGTTTTAGTTAGTTACTTTGTGTTCACTGTTGGAGTACGAGTACATGATCAAATTTAAAAATTGGGTTACATCTTATGTCAATCAGTTCAATAGACACAGAAGTAGAAACCTCTGTTGTATGTAGACCCATCGAAAGAAGAGATCAACACTGTTAGTTTCTAATTCAACGCCATTGAAGTAGTGAGCACAAGCTATGTATTTGTATGTGTATATTTTAGGTGTCTAGTACTAGATGGCGAGACAAATGGCATTACCTAGAACTACTGAGAAGTTCATAGAAAACCCGAATAACATTTTGCTCGACCTGCGAATTTGAATTTCGAATTGGATTCATTAAAGGTGGTCCTTTAGCTGGGACTGGTGTCTATAAAGATACCTTCAATCCTTTAAATCTGTGAACAAAATTCCATTTGCAATGTAATAGTTGAGTATTAATTTTCGGCATACTGTTATTTCAAACTAAATATATCGGTCAGTTATTCAATGAATCCGTTTCTAGCTACTGCTATAACAGCATTGTTAACAATAAGGGAGAGAATCACTAAATTCCCTCCCTCATTTGTCGATTTGTATCGCTTTCCACGAATAATTCGACACCGAAAACGCAATTGTTCTGAGAAAGCACCCTTGGGGCTGCGGGTGTGTATATTCTTGACTTTCACGTTCCCTCCTCCTTCTTATTGTGCCCTCAGAAACTAGAAAGGTTGAATTATAATCCCACTTTCTGTGACAATTGAGAGAGCTGACAATCAAAAACTAGGGAAGCAAGTAAAATGTAGGTATATCTACTTCACTGTTCGTTAGTGAGCGCATGACATGAAAACGGCTGGACCGATTTAACTAATTAAAAAAAAAGTATATTGCCTACCAGTGGGACAGTAACATTAACAAAAAAGAAATAGCCTGAATAAGAAAAGAAAACTTTCGGGAAATTCGGAAGAAACTCAGTGCCTTTTTCTTGCATGACTTATCAGTTTATCACCTAGTCTCTAAACTAGTGTGTACTTATATTTCATGCTCACCCCCTATTACATGGGACCTAAACATATCAGGGAACTGTGGGTTTACATTACTACACCTCTACCTAACCCTTCGACAAATATGGGTATCATGGATATTATGTGTACACAGTTCCAAAAAGTTAATCGAGATTTATCCGGCAAGAAACTCCATAGAGCCTTTCCGTAGATACAGTGATCAGTCATAAAGAATATCATGTAGTGCATTTGGTCAAATGGTTGCAATTTTGATTGCTGAGCCTTAGGTCCTAGTTGGATTCCCATATCCAAACTTTAGGGAATACATGCTTGAATATATTTTATGTAATGTTATAACTGATAATTTGATAAATGATATTTATTTCTTTAAATACACTTTTATGACTTAATATTTGGGAGTTATTCCCAGTAGCTGCTCGGAGATTGGATTTGTGAGTTTGTTAATGGTCTTCTTTAGTGTGCCTTATCCTTCAGGAAATACAGGCTAAGGCAAAAAACTATCTCGTAATAATTCTACCGTTAAGTTAATGAACGGTAAGAAATATGAGATGACGTGATCAAGATTCGTAGCCGTGGCAGCCGTGACTTCACCTCATTAGGAGTAACGCCATGTATATTATATACTCGGTGTCTGTCAGGATGTGATATACATAGTATTATGTACATGGATGTAATATTAAATATCTGGTACAACACAAGTTTGTAGCGCCGTCTCACGTACTACACGTAAGTACGGGATACCGTGTTTACTGAACCAGGGCTGTGCTACGGTAACTTATCATTTTATTAATATACCATCACGCTTGAACACCCCGAAGGGTTAGGCAGAAGCGTTGCACCCATTGTACACCCACAGTTCGCTGGTATGTTTAGGTCCCATTGCAATAGGGGGTGAGCCAATTGCTATTATTATTATATAATTTGTAGTACAAAGCAATCTTATTCTTCTATTTAAAAAAAACACAATGTTATTGACGCTGAATCAAATGTATCTGAACGTTTAGACCATCTTTTGTCATGGAGAGCTATTCTTAAATTTGATGCGCCACATTGCTGATATCCAATAGCAAAGACACTTGCGTCTCGTCAGTGAATTCTGAATATTAGTAGTTTTATAAAAAATAAGTAAACAGTCAATTTCTAACAAAAAGCCCTATTAAAATAAACAGATACTTTTAAGTAATGTGATTTAATTTAAAATGACAAACTCAATATCTCAGCTATAAACTAGTAAATTTTTGCCAGCTCCTTAAATCAAGCTAAACTGGCTACAAAGGGATACTATCTCAATAATGCAACAGGTGGAATTTGGAGTTTCTCACGATCTCTCAATCGAAAATCTCACAGTTAACGTCTCTTACACATACAGAAGAGATATATTTATAGATTATAAAATTTACTTCGCCCAAAGCCACGTGACAACCCTGAGTGTAGTACATAGTGTGGAGTGTACATGCACATAAGTGTGGCGCTACCGATATAATCACCTGGTCTCAAATTCAAATTTACGAGCACGAGCAGCCAGTGGAAACAACACAATATTGAAGGATTTCAATAACATGCATACGTAAGTAACTAAATAGTTCGAAGAGAATCGATTTCTTAGTTCTTATTTTGAATCGATTTCTTAATGCTTGTTCACAGTCACAGTGTACATTAACTTATTGTTTTTTTATTGATTTATCATTATCCCATTGAACATCCTATTGCAGGGCTCTCCTCATGCCGGTTTTCTCTTGTTTAACTTTACCGTTTAAGCGAGTGAGAATTAAAATATTATATTAATACCCTCATCATTTCGAACGCTCGCTTATGCTTTTATTGATTAACTCACAACAAAGAGAAACAAAAAAAACATTATAAACACCTGGTAATTAAAATGAGGACCACTTTGACTCGGTTGTCCCCCTAACTAAGTGCATAAATAATCATACTTACGTGCATTTAGTATAAATGTGTTCAAAACGCATTGTCAGTCTCGCAATGTCACACTGATTGAACGACGATGCATTTTACCACGTAAAGCTTATTAATATTTTTTTAAAGACCACTAAGGAACAAAGCCTGTGTCTTGGATTAACGGACATAAAGTTCAAAGTTTAAAGTGGTGAACTGACAACCTTAACTGCTATGCCAAATATCCAGACAATAATATAGTCGATATATTTCTTCATTATTAATAGAGAGTAAGACATTTCTATCTCAAGCTCAATCCCAATTTACCGATAACCTGTGTGTAAACTAACAAGAAAATTATGAAAATAAAACATCTGATAATCCTGTACCCTGCGTGCCAACCCTGTGCTAAGTACGTCGGGTGTATGTAGGTGTAACGCCGCGCGCCGCCGACAGAATCACCTGGTCTCGCAATTTTACGAGCCGCGCGCCGCTTCCACCGCCTTTCATGAGCTAGTGATGCGGTCAAAATTATCGATGGGAATAATAATTTATTATTAGACTGGTTACAGTTGTAAAAAAAAACGTTTACTGTTTAAAAGTATTTTTTTAGTTAGTAAGAAAAATAAGGCTGTGCCTTATTATGTCCATGTGTTGAACTGGTAAGTTATAAAATTCAAATTTGAATGTGATTGACAAAATTTGAATGATAGAATTTAGTTGCTGAAAATACAGTAAATAAATAACTTATGTATGCTCTTTCACATTTTCCTAAGGCATGAGCATACCTCATGTTATGGCTTATATTGACTGCCGAATAATTTAACTGGTTATCAATTTAACAGTTGATAAATTGATTTATGACACTTACACGAACAGTAGATATTTAAATAAAGTTGAAATTAATAGTTGATGATCCAAAACATCGATAAATAAGAAACATTCACGTCCCTATGCTTCAAGTGTAGCCGGGCCTGTGTCCCGGGCGCGGCGGCGATGGAATTAAATCGCACGCACGACACTTCCGCCCCCCTCGCGCCACCCCCTCCTGGCGCTGTTGCTCCCGTCGCGAATAGGGTTGGCAACTTGGCAGCCACTTGACTTATTTTTTTACATATTTTATTTTTGGGGTGAAAAATTAGATTATATCCGGCATTCGGAAGCCCATGTTCAATTGGGTATGGTCTGAATTGGTTGAGGGTATACAAAGATGTTATATCTAACAAAAATGGGTAATGATAATGAACTAAAACTTCTGCAATTACCAAAAAGGTTTTGACTTTTTATCAAGACTGTTTTGGCGGGATTCTGTGGGAAGATAAATTATTTTGGGGTGTTATTAAAAAGTTGAGAATTATGACGTCATAATTATGATCATAATTCAGACCCTGTTTCGTTCTACTACTACGCATATTATAATAATAATAATATAATAATAATATTTTTGGGACATTTTACACAACACCATCTAGTCCCAAACTAAGCTGAGCTTGTACTATGGGTACTAGACAATGGATATAATACTTTATACTTTTTTTTTTGTAAATAAATACTTATAATACATAAGAAACACACATATTGTAGCATATCTGCCTTTCTCATTCTTGGAGATATCTCCAAGTATCAAAAAGACATCCCAGGGAACTCTTTGGCATGAACGGTACCATTCCTTTCTTCGTCAAGGTCCAATCTATCTCTATACCGAAATACCGTTCATAGAAATCAGTTCACCGATTTAGGCGTAAAAATTAAACAAATAGACAGAGCTACATAGTTTGCATGAATTTATTGATGCATAATAAAAATACACATTAATTTGCTTGTTCGACTTTTAAGTGTTTCTACTCTTTATGCGTTTAAGTATGGTGAAAATTTGGTTAATTGTTGTTTGCGCGCCCACAGAAGTATATGACAACATCATTAATACAGTTTTCGAGGAATACAGGTGTGATGGTATGTGTATATGTAAGCCATCTTTGATGATCATAATATTTAATTATACATATATCACTCAGTATGGAACTTAATTCATTAATGTGACATAATGGAAAATAAAAAAAATTAATGCCATTTTGTCAAGACTTCATCTAATATTGTTTAGATTTCTAATATTTTATCTAAACATAACTTTTGCAAAAGAATTCCTCTACATTATATTATTTATAGTAAAATAATCTAAATTTTGCAAATCTGATCTTCGACAACCCTATTTGCCGCCGCCCGTGCCGGGGGCAAACCACACGGGGTCTCCAAGTCGAGGTGCCTGATGCTCGAGACACATGTGTACTACACGCCTGCGTCACTTAGCTTACGTCATCTTATTGCCTTGCCTACACACCGCACCGCCTTAGTTTTTCTAATTCAGCTTACTCTTGTAGCTCTCTGCGCGCCTGGTACTTTGGATTAGAAACGGTATTGTATATTGGTGTTACAACAAAATGAGCCCACACTAATTAATTCATACGATTTTTTATCATGACATTTTTACTCGCGGTGTGAGTAAAGCAAAAGAAATACATAAAGTTAGTTTAAAATTAAATTGCTGTAGTACTTTTGGAGTAACAGACAAAAGGAAAAAAGGTCTATTGCCCACTTAGCGATCGCCGGTCATCGGTAGACAAAGGCGAACTCAATCTTGAGGTGAATATTAGTGTTTCGGCAAAGATTTAAATCTAAATCTTTGGAATAAAACTACTTTTTACGGATTTTATCGCGTATAAGTATTGATATTATCAATGAATTGATAAAATCCGTAAAAAGTAGTTTTATTTCAATGTATAATATTCGCGTAAATGACAGAAATCTAATTTTTGGCATGCCGATGCTGCTTTTGCGCCGCATGCAACAAGGCAAATTTACATTTTGTGATCTATTTTTGCTGTCTGCCTTCAACATGCTGGTTGGTGTGGTGCCTGAACCGCGGGGTGTATGCAAGACCCTCAGAATACGAGACAAAGGCAAAGTCCCATTCTTGTGAAGATACGGTTAGTTTTTGTCTAGATCAACCATTGACTTTATCTTAATAATTTATTTTTATTTATATCTCTTCTTAATTACTTGCTTTTCTTAGATCTAATGGCAGCAGAAATCAAATAAAAGTATCACAATAGATTCAAATGATTTTTTTTTAACTTTTGGGAGTTTATGGCAACTAAGTAATAAATATCAAAATAACTTACCTACTAACAAACTAAAATAGGCAATTATTAAGAACGTGTTATTATAAATAATAGTAAGGTACTGTTCTAAACATTCACGTAATACCTACAATGTTCTAAAATACATAATTACTTACATAATTAGTAAATTGATAAGAAAAGAACTTAATTCAATGTTCAACCTCCTTTTCTATGTAGGAGTGTAACGATAACGGTCACACTATTCGCTAGTTCAATTTATAGAATTCAAATTTGAATTTTGGAAAACATTCTCATCACCTACTTGCTCTCCTGGTACATTTTTGAAAATTACGGACATTTTTAGTACGGAACCAAAACGGCTTTGCGATTTAAGCTTTCATTTATTACTTAGCTATTCGATAAAAAAAATATTAAACATTGACGTTTTAAAGGTAGTTTAAAAAGTTTACCTACAAACATACTTAGTGAAAGTCCAAGGCCACAAATTGTTTACCTTTTTACCCTTAGGTAAAAAGTATTACGTAAATCGAACTACATCCGACGTTTTGGCGGACGAATCGCACGTTTTCGGACCCAACAATAAAATTGTTCGAGATTTAAATAACTATCATGTACATAATATGCATGACATCATACATCTTCCATTTATTTTACTTGATGTTCAGTACTTCGTTGTTTGACAATATGCGCCGTAAAAAAAAATATACAGAGCAAACTGAATCATCCTCATCCTCTCAGCCTTATCCCAACTATGTTGTGGTCGGCTTCCAGTCTAACCAGATGCGGCTGAATATCAATCAGTATTTTACACGAAGCTATTAAGATCCATCAGACCTCCACCGACCGATGCATGCGTGCCGTCGGCTGGGACTGGTCTACTTAAAGCCGCTATGGATTTTCTTCAAAAGGCCATTTCAGACTTTGCCCTACATTGTAAGACTCACATAATGGTTACTATTATATTATGTCTGGGCTTTAAAAGAGACTATGATTCTCTCTCGGCATTGCTTTTCATAGGTCATCAGTTAGAAAATGCCGGAGTCAGCTTAAAAAATATGTATAACATTGACTTGTAATTGTGTCTTTAAAAGATCTACAGGTTTACAGGATAACAGGTTTATTACAGGTTTATCCTAGTACAGGCAACTAATATTGTTATAAGTACCACTATAATTCTTAAGATTTACATTGTATTTTATCAATTTAAATGGTTTTTTTTTTAATAAATTTTATTATTTATAAGTATTTATTATTATTTATTTGCAAAAAAAATCTGAGTAATACCGATATCTGAAGGATAGACTGGTTGTCAGGCTTTTTGGGCTTCTGACCACTATTAACAATTGTCATTCGCAACTGTTCTTGTACTTATGTATAGGTATATGTATATTTGTGTTACATATTTGGGCGTCTCCGTACTCATAACTTTTTCAATAACTTTTTAATTAGTGATCTGACTGGCTCATTAGCTTAGTAGTTTGAAGCGAGACTGCTACGCTATAGGTTCCGGGTTCGATTCCCAGGTCGAGAAAAGTGTTTAAATAAGTATATTTTTGGCATTTTCCATGCTAAGATTTTAAAGTTATTTAGAAAAGGAAAAATTCGACCGCGGGCAGGATTCGAACCTGCGTCTTCTGGTTAGGTACACCATTAGTGGTCATAGCGTCTGGTGTACCTAACCAGAAGACGCAGGTTCGAATCCTGCCCGCGATCGAATTTTGTTTAAATAAGGTTATTTTTTATAAAATTCTCAGTGGCAGCTCCGACTTTTGTGCCCGCTTAATGGCAATAGACTGCTTATACATGGGATCTAAACATACCGGCGAACTGTGGGTGTACATTAGTACACCTCTGCCTAACCCTACGTGTAGTAGGCGTGATGGTATGGTACAAAATTTTACTGTACAAAATGGATTTTCATTTCTGTATTCTGCCACAACGCAACCCTATCTTGTATTGCGACAAAGGGTAGCTAAGTGACGTATGCCGCGGGCACCAGATGTGAAAGCCTGAAGCGTCGGGGTTACATGACACGATGCCTACAATGTAATATATTGTACGTTACGTTGGTACTATTATACAACGTGTTACAAAATACCCCGTAACAAACATAATTAACTAGCTTCTGCCCGCCACTTCGTCCGCGTGGAAAAGTTACTTTTAATTATCGTTGTAATTTGGCAAATTAACTCAAGATCGTTATAAATTATAGCCTATATCTTATTCTGATGTATAAATAATAATAGTGTAAAGTTTCATCAAAATCCGTTCAGTAGTTTTAGCGTGAAAGAGTAACAAACATACAAACTCACAAACTTTCGCCTTTATAATATTAGTGTGATTATCAAAGCCAAAAATTTTGTCAGCTGTCATGTCAGGGAACCAGATTATTTAAAAGAAAGGTCTAAGTACCTATTTTACCTAATAATTGTCTACTTTAATAGTTTTTCTATTTTTCATTCATAAATGTTGTTGTTTTCCTTTTTTGGGGTATGTTATACAGCGTTACTGCGGTTCTTAAATACATATTGTGAATGTACTCGTTATAAGGCCCCATTTAACCTCCTTTCGGCTTTACGGGTAGTTTTGTAACACTCTGTATTGTAGGTTAGGTTGGTATTATTATATGTATAGGGTTGTCGACATCCCAAATCTGTGTGCGTGTGAGGAACAGGCACTTTCGATAATTTAATTACTGTAAGTAGATACCCGAATCGCTTAAGGTTGGCAGTAACAGTGAATTCACAGAAAACAATAAAATTGCAAGAATATCCATCTCCGAGTCTTTTCTCAACCATGTTGGGGTCGGTCCAATATAACTGCGGCTAAATATAAAAAAAAAAAAAAATTTTTTTTTAAAAGAAAGAAAAAAAAAGCCGTGATAGCCTAATAGTATGACCATTGGACTGCCAAGTCGAAGGTCTCGAGTTCGAACCAAACCTCTGACTTTTCGAATTCATGTGCGTATTAATAATTATATACCACTCGCTTAAACGGTGAAGGAAAACATCGTGAGGAAACCTGCATACCTTAGAGATTTTTCTCGACGGTTTGTGAAGTCTGCCAACCCGGACTAGGCCAGCGTGGTGGACTATAGCCTAATCCCTCTCAATATGAGAGGAGACCCGTGCCCAGCAGTGGGACAGTATATGGGTTGATGATATATTTGTAAACCAAGAATAATCATGTTTTTTTTTCACGTTGTGTTGGCAGTGCTGACTTTCACCCTTATACTGCCAACCCATCTATTCCTCTTTCGTTATACATATTATTATTGCTAAGTAAACATTTTTTTTTTCATTCTTAAATAAATTGTACGCCGTGTATTCGCGAAAAAACGCGAAATGGAAGAAAAAAACATTATTTCAAAAGTGGAACTAAAGAACTGTCTTATTAGTCTAGTATCCGTAAGCGCGACTAGGTCCTGGGTTCGAGTCGAGTGATGAACATAATTGTTTGTGTTTTGCGAACATTAAGTGATGAACATAACTGTTTGTGTTTGCGAACATTAAGTGATGAACATAACTGTTTGTGTATGTCTGGGTGTTTCTTATATTATAAGTATGTATTTACAAAAAAAAGTATATAAGTATTATATCCATTGTCTAGTACCCATAGTACAAGCTCTGCTTAGTTTGGGACTAGATGGTGTTGTGTAAAATTGTCCAAGAATATTTATTTATTTATACCGAATTGTGTACAGAGGCCAACACATCAAGCTACCACAGTCTGTCAAATTTCTTTGATTGATTTTCAAATTTAAGACAAAACTATAAGGTTCATATTCAATTGTGAAAATTTGCCAGTTTTGGATAGCTTGACCTGCTGGCGTCTGTACATTAGTACACCTCTGCTTAACTCTTTGGGGAATACAGGCGTGAATGTTATGTAATGTTAGAACTAAAGTATAATATTCCACGTTATCTCAAGAAACCGTAATAAACTTTGCTCTTAGTTTACGGAGCACTAATTCAATTGTCTCTGAGCATTCGTGGCGTGCCTTATCGATTTGTATCGATACGTGTCGATGCACGGTACAACGTCGACTAGAAACTTACATAATTTAAACATGTTATGATGCCTGTATTCCCCGAAGGGTAGGCAGAGGTGTATACTGCAGTGAAGTCCCAAGTAATAGGGGGCAAGTCCTACTAATATTATAATATGTGAAAAGGAGGTCATATACAACTCAGCCCAAATTTGTACCTGAGGTACGTGACAACTGTCAAGTTGACAGTTTTTACTATGAAATCACTATGAAACTGTTATTAATGTGCCAAAATAGCGTGCGTTTGACATTCCAAAACTGACACTGACAGCAGATAGCTATCAAATTGACAGTTTTTAAAAACACTGAAACTGATAATAGTGTTAAAAAGGCGTGGCATTTTTCAAAGTTATTTTTTCTCATCCCCTATTGAGCATTAAAAAAAAGTATGACTAGAGTTTTAACCAGCGTAATACAGGGTATTTTCTCCAATAAGTGTACCCTCAGTACATCATTTGGGCAGATTTTGGTGATATCCTTTGTGAGGATGTATGGATGGATGTTTCTTACTCTTTCACGCTAAAACTACTGAACGGATTTAGAAAATGTTAATGGTACCATGGTCCGAATTCTGTTCCAATTCTTTTGCTTATCAATCCGTAGTAGCTTCTGCCATGATTAATAACTGTACCAATCGTCTAATGGAGATCGAAAAGCGTTTAAAACTCTTTAGTGTTGAACTGCACGGTAAATATCAACAGTTAAAGCTACTGGAGTGTGTATATCTGACGTTTTGCCGCGCTGTTAAACGCCCGAGTATCGACACGGCGGACTATTGTCACTCCCTCGTTCAGGGGTGTCCCATAGAAGCGTAATATCGGGGAAAATACTGAATCGGCAATTATATGGCATTTGCGAATCGACCTATTAGGAGTTTTTTCAATTCTTTACAATGTGAAGTGCATCGCTACTGTAAGTTAATCGATCGATTTCATAATAATTTGATAAACTAAACTTAGGGAATTAAATAATCCATAGACAAGTTATTCGTAAACTTGTCTATGGATTGGATGGAGACAAGTTTTGATGGGGAACCTTTATATATATATTTTTTTTAGGATAGCTTACAGACTAATAACAATTATTGGCAAGGAACAATAATATTATGTTACTAAAATTGCTAATAACGAGCTTCCACATGTTTAATTAAAGTTAAAAGAGAACTAAATTATCTTCGAACTCTTCCCTCCGACTGATCTCTCTCGTTCTTAGTGTCGATTTCGATTTTGGAATTTCGACACAAATAGGTAAGTGTTAAACATTTTCGCGTAGCAATGTCTCGTTATCGCGTTATTTATGAAATTACGATCACCTTTCACCGTAAAATTGGTAAAATTATTTATCGTCGGCCAAAGTCCCGATCCCGGGCCAACCCTACGCGGTTTCCACTCGCCGGATGGTCCCGGCTGTTTACGCCCGGAGCGTCCTACCCCCTCCCATCCCTGGTCCCCTGGTAGTTTTTATGTTCTTTTATTACGTCACGTTCTCGTTTGCTCCCGCTTACCAGTTTTCCCGTCTTTGTTAATTGTGGCTGTCTTCGCCTTTAGTGTTTTTCCTCCTTAGTAATGGTGGAGGTTTTCTTCTTTTTATTTTCGGGGACTTGTGTAATACAATTTTTTTACTAGCGTCTAGTTGTTTATGCTGAAAACTGCATTTATCTCGTTGAAAGATATTTTAATTTACCGGAATACACGTTATCATGAGAAAAAAGTTGAATTAAGTATTTATATAGCTTATTTACAAAAAGAAGGACTTAATAAGACGATTATTTTTGGAAGGCTTTTCCTATTTTCAAATAAAATCGTGATGTCGTCGGGTGCACTCGCATTTTGCAATATCAAAAAGATTTCCATTCCATACCTCCTATATACAGCTCGTGTGTATAATGTGCATACGGAGTGATTAATAAGGGTTATTTATTTACGTAGGAACGTGCAGAATTATATTTTGACTATTTTGGGAAACGCCTTGACAAAATTACAACGATAGTTTGTGATTTGTGCTTTACACTACTTAGTTCCCATAAAAATACTAAGCACGAAACACAGAAAACCCGGGACACCATAAACGTAACCGCAATATAACCGACAATACGTCAGTATTTTTATGGCTGTGACTTGCCTCCGGCATGCGGTCGACGCGATGCGGGAGCGGTCATGTATCCTGCGATATAGACAATCGCCTGCCTTTGTATGAAACCCTAGTACTTGCGGGTATTATTATTAGGGGAGCGGTAGGAATTCTAAATGGGTGTTTGTCTCATTGTTATATGTTCTCCTGGTAGTTTCGTAGGTGCTTATTAGAGGCGTATGGGTGTTTAATAAGTTAGGAGGAGTCTATATTCAATCCTCCTCGTATCATGCACTCATTCACGGAGAGTTACTTAGATAGACCAATAATATATAGGTACTTACTTACGATAATAAATAAAATTATTTGTTCTAGTTAGAACTTCACAGACAGATTTGATTCACGTGTCTACACGTGGAATACAAAACGTGTCACGTTGGAATACAAAAAAAGGGTTATAAGACGGAGCAAGCAACACTCACGTGACTGCTTCGCACATGCAAAACACAAGAACATAAATTTGTTATTCTTCGTCCTATCTTCTGCTTGTGGCGAAACCCAAAAAGATTTATAATTTATCCGTATCTAGACATCAGGGTCTCAAGCCGGGTCGCACTCGCTCAACCCTCCACCGCTAATCCGGGTCGCAGTGACACTTGACAGGTAAAAATCGTCTCCCAACAATAGAAGGGACCCGATACTTTATGAGGGTTACTTATGAGTGCTTTCTGCCCGATTTCGGTGCACCCAGAGAATTGAATGTGACTTTACTTTTGAATTTCTTATAAAGGCATGCTGAGGACTCTTTTGAGAGTTTCTGAGCTGATATTTCTGGAGTGATTGTAAAAAGTTTTTTAAGGAATCTATGTAAACCTAGTAGGTTTTTTGTAGCTATTAAAAATTAAAAAAAAAATACTACTCACGAATAATTATATATCTAAAAATATGAGAATTGAAAAGAGAAGAGACTAAGAGAATACAAAAGAGAATTACATATGAGAATTCAAAACATAAAACAAGTTGTTAAAATGCGTTTTTCTTCCAAACAGTCACTCATTTTCATTTTTCATTTTCGACACTTGAATTTCTCTTTCATTGCATCGCATTACGCGCACATATTCACAAAACTTCTCTACATGTTTACCTCATTTCAACGTCTCAAGTCGCTTCGCACGAACAATTTGACAAGTATACCGAGTTTTAATATTTCATACATACACTCTTGGCGTTTGCGAAGCCTGACGGGCATAATTTTGCGAGAATGTGTAGCGGGAAACAGACGTCAGATATGTAGTCCCGGTTACGGATCCCGCCACCCCATCGCTTATCTTGAGGGTCGTAAAACACAAGAGACGTAACGGGGATTTGTTGGACAATGATTGCCCGATGGGTCATCCTGTGGTTAGGCGGTAAATGTTACACATTTTTGAGTAGGTATAGCAAATACAATGAAATAAAACTACTGTTTACAGGTTTTGCAGCGTTATAATTGTAATCCCGATGTTTAGGATAGCTCCCCAAAAGTTGTCAGTGCTCCGCGAGAAAACGTTGTGGTGATTTCACCCATAAGCTACCAACCCAACTATTCCTCTTTCGTTTTACAAGGTCTGGCAACGCGCAAGTGATATCCCTGGTGTTACAAGGGCTACGGTAATCGCCTACCATCAGGTAGGCCGTATGCTATTTTGCCATCTTAGTGGCATATATAAAAAAAATTGTTACTTATTGGCAATCCGATTCACTCAGAACAAGCTTACCGTATCCTTTGGTCTTGAATTTGTAGGTCTGGAATCTGATTTATAGAAATTATTATAGGATTCCAAGCAGGAGGGAAGGCTAGTTGTCAGTAATTATCGTCAAAAGACGCCCAGTACGTCAGCCTACCCGTGACCTAAGATGCTGTAAAGTTTCCGAAGACCGAATGGTTGGATCAAAAATAACAATATAACGCGGTAAAATCCATAAAAAATAGTTTTATTTCATTGTATTATTACTAATCTATACTCAACAATGTGCAATATTCGCCCCCTTTGAGACGATTCATGGGGCAATCATTGTTCAATGAAAAGTAGTTTTATTTCAACGTCTAATAATCGCGTAAGTGTCAGAATTAAATATTGTATGTTTAACAATAGAATTTTCAAATGAAAAAATCATGATTATTTTTAAAAAAAAAATCCCGCTTAGACTTATACGTCAAATTATCACTACCGGGATTTTATTGCGTTATATTGTATAATATTCGCGTGTGCCAGTAATATTACCATCAGTATCACTATTTTCTCTGTAAACCAATGTGTCTTCGAACCGTAATAATTACGGTTAGTCGTACTAACCGGTAGTGATTACGTCAATATGTACGAACGTGCATGGAACGGGTGGCGCGGGCGGCCCGTTTACTGGACATTTTCGGCCCATATGCAAACTAGTGGCAGGCGAGGGGTTGAATGGCTCGCCCGCCGCAAATAGTGGTTGGTGTCCTGATTTTAATGGTGCATTAGTGATGTAGGTAACTATTTTGAGCGTCCCGAGCTTACTGTGTTATTTCAATTAAATTACATTTGAATTCGGTATTATTCTGAGATGTTTGGTTCCTATTACTTAAATATTTTGTATTGCCATTAACCGGGCCCTAATCCAAACTCCGAGCTTCTACTGAGAATTTCAAAGAAAATCCAAATAACACTTCACTCGACCTGGGAATCGAACTCATGACCTCTAACGAAACAGTCGCGCTTACGACAATGTGTACAAACAAATTGCGAACAATTGACAGAGAAATGATGTTCTTGGGAGCTCAGTCCCTGAAAACAATAGTTGAGTTCTAGATTTTTCTAGAAACACTTGATTAATTAAAAATATTTTTCACGTGTTTCATGATTCCGATATTACGAAACTTTGTCATTTAAAGAAAGTCAACAGTCGTATCGAAGCTAGAGTTGAGCTCAGATACCCAGAAAATGTTATAAACTATCAATTACTTGAATAAAAACATGACTTTTTAAAAATCGAGCTCATAAAACACTGTGAGTCGTCGTCAAAGCTATGCTAGCGCCGTCGCCTAGAGGTGGCGGAATCCGCAAAGCAATTCGCATTAGAACAACGACCAAAAAGCAAGCTATTGATCACAGCAGCCTTAGGGCGACCAGGGTTCCAGAATAATTTAGGAGTAATTTATTTCGAACTCCTTAGTGGTGTTTGCAACCTCGTTTGGAGAAGTGCGAATAACATTGAGGCAAATCCGCATTGTGAAGTAAATTCTCATGGAACACAAGTAGTTTTGTTAGATAGGGATTTTTTGCGTACCTACTCCTTACCTACAAGCATTACGAAACATGCATCGCGATTAGTTCTAGAAACATGTTTTCAATTTCCTGTATTCCGTGTATTGTATTTATAATATCGGATCCTTCCTCTCCTAAATACACACTTCAATACATAGACTACCAGGTTTTGGAATTATAAATTTAATGTCATACAATAAAGTTCACATTCCATTGATGTCAAAACTTATTTACCTATGGCCTTTTCTTTACATATCGTCACTCAAAAATCGACTTAATTACATAGCACTAAAGTAAATATTACTACTGTTGCCTGTGGTTTCACTCACATCACATAGAACTTTGAGACAAATGGTACCCTAATAATGTCATTCTCCCAGATAAAGTCTATCTCTTTGCCAAAATTACAAACAAATATAATTAAAAAACGTGATAGACAGACACAGATATACTCTCGCATTCTTCTTTTTTCTTAAAATCTGAATTTGATTAAACTGTATAAGCCTAAAAGTCCTTTTTTAACACCAGAGATTTAGCCGGTCGAAATTAAACAATGTTGTCCAACAGAACGTAATTATCGTGGTCACCCGACGTCTACAAACTAGATGAAAGTGTCCCAGGACAAACAAACGGGCCCGGTAGGCGACGGTCGAGAGCTGCGGGTCGGTCACAGCTAAGAGGTCTTATAGCCCTTGTTTTGGAAACATACTGGGCGATAGTTGAGAAGTTTCCGATAAGTTCGATAAAAAATTTAAAAGCAAACCAAGCGGTACACGCTTTTCGTCGCTCTGCATAAAAGTGGAAACGTAATTTTGCTTTCTTGTCATATGTTGTTTAATATAATGTATATGAGATACATTATTGAGCGCACATCTGATGCGGCGCGGCGCGGTCACGTCTGTAGCCTGATTAGTGGTGTTCAAAGTTGCTACTACATTTTTTAAGCAAGCGATTTTATGTGCTATAATTATTATAGCATGCTTAATTTATATGCCTAATTGTTACTAACGCTATACACGACGCTCGACGGACAGTTGGTTGATAGAGAGAGAGTGTTATGCAATATAAAGCAAAATAGCTTTATGGCATTATAGCATAAAGTGCGAACCGCAATATCATTTGCTTTATGCTATATATAATACTAGCGACCCGCCCCCGCTTCGCACGAGTGCAATGTACTAATAACATACATGTATTATACATATAAACCTTCCTCTTAAATCACTCTATCTATTAAAAAAAACCGCATCAAAATCCGTTGCGTCGCTCTGCATAAAAGTGGAAACGTAATTTTGCTTTCTTTGTCATATGTTGTTTACTCATATACATTATAACAACATTTGTAATTATAACTTCATTACAGTGAACAAATGTTGTTAGTCAAAGTAAAAATGTGAATATAGCACATATGACATATGAGGTTTTTATTCAGTTGTGGAATAAAACACTGAACCTCAGGGTAAACTTATTGGTTGTTTGAAGTAAAAAATAATATCCTAGCTCTTTACATTTTAAATTTGTTCTGTTTGGATGTTCAGTCTGTGCACGTGGATTACTCATTCGAATCGTTCCAATTTCGAATCCGTGTGTCTCCGCTTCTCTGGTGCCCACAGATATTTTTGTTTGTTGACATTCTGCTGTGTACAGGGGGAGCGGACAGTGCACATACCCCACATTTTAGCAAGCGTTGACTATGATCGAGTAATCGGCAAAAGTTTTGTTTAATTTTGGAACCCTCTGCTGCATTGGTTTGGCTTGTGTTTGAATAAGTGCGTACCGTTACTGTCGTTTCTTGGCTGTTTGGTGACAAAAAAGTTTGTACAAGTTTACGTTTTTTTATGAAGCTATAAGTAAGTAGTAAGTATTTTACAACTCTTGGGCTTGAGAATTTTATTAAGCGTACGAAATATCATTCTTTTGTTTGTTGACCAAATAGAATTGTCCATACGAAATAATTTATCACCAAAAAGTATTAAAGCGGTAATGTTATCTATCCTTTACCGTGGCAATAATCACCAAAAAGTATTTATCACCAAAAAAAGGTTTCTCACTAAAACGTATTGTCACACATTCGAAGTTTTACCATAGGTAGGTTTGGTGGTAACATTAAGTGGTTGTCGATTGTTCCATTGCTTTGCGAATGAGACTGACATAGCGCATAGTACCTTGTTTGAGCACTTGGCTATCCATGTGCCTAACATAGACAGGTAGATAAAGAGTACAAAGACATAGAGTGGTAGAAAACTCGTTGCGGGAACCATGGATCAAATGTCCGCGCGAATCTTGGGGCGCATTAGGGTTGGCAAAACAGTAGTGAAAGAAAAAAATTGCCTCATCGGTCCGTGTTCTAAAATGATGCGCTTTCGCTTACAAACGAATACCGTTTCATTTATATATAGTGTGTTTGGGAAACGGTTACCAATACTTTAAGGGCATATTATATGCTCAATTTTATCGACAAATGCACTTTTATATGTACTCCTAACCCAACACCTCGCGAATGGCAGCTATCTTATTTTAAAATAGGGTATGTTCAATAAAATGCTAATATCTTTCAATTTAAGAGACATACAGAGGTGCAAATGGTATAATTAAACAATTTTCTAATGAGCGTAGGTATAATATGCCCTTAAAGTATCGGTTACCGTTTCCCAAACACATTGTATATTATATAAATATGCTATATAGACGTCTGTGCTCTAGTGGTTCGACTGTCAGACTGGCAATTATGAGGTTCGATGCCCACAAGACTAAAAATTAATGCGATGTACAATTTTTGTGTCGGTCTGGTTGTTTTTCTTTTATAAGTATGTATTTAGGTACATACATAACATACCATCACCCTAGTACCTATTGCCCGAAGAGTTTGGCAGAGATGTACCAATAGTACACACATTTCACCGGTATATTTAGCAAAAATCGAAACTCCGAGCTGCAACTGAGAATTTCATAGAAAAACCCAACATGCTCGACCTGGAAATCGAACCGGGGACCTCTACCGTAGTAGTCGCGTTGAGGACCACTAGACTACGAAAATATGTATTTACAAAAAAAAAATAAGTACTTAGATATTATTATATCCATTGTCTAGTACCCGTACAAGCTCTGCTTAGTTTGGGACTTGATACTCAGTACTTTATTTTTTTAGTATTAAATATACTATACTGATATCTTGCCAACCCTATTCATATCTGGAATCTAGCGGGTCGCAGCGACCTGCGGCACCGGCGACCGTGCGGAGCTCCCGACTAACGATCATAGACCAATTGAGCGCACATCTGATGCGGCGCGGCGCGGTCACGTCTGTAGCCTGATTAATGGTGTTCAAAGTTGCTACTAATTTTTTAAGCAAGCGATTTTATGTGCTAGCATGCTTAATTTATATGCCTACTTGTTACTAACGCTATACGCGACGCTCGACGGACAGTTGGTTGATAGAGAGAGAGTGCTATGCAATATAAAGCAAAATAGCTTTATAGCATTATAGCATAAAGTGTGAACCGCAGTATCATTTGCTTTATGCTATATATAATACTAGCGACCCGCCCCCGCTTCGCACGTGTGCAATGTACTAATAACATACATGTATTATACATATAAACCTTCCTCTTAAATCACTCTATCTATTAAAAAAAACCGCATCAAAATCCGTTGCGTAGTTTTAAGGATTTAAGCATACATAGGGATATAGGGATATAGGGACAGAGTAAGTGACTTTTTTTTATACTATGTAGTGAAGCAAACTACTTTATAATGCTTAATGCTATATTAACCATCACTAAGCCCGATTCACGTAATTAAAACCGTAGCGATGTCGCAGCGACTTAATCGTTGAAACAGTTTTCCTATTAACATCCGTGATCGAATCGTTTTCAAATCGTTGAACTGTGTGATACAGTTCAGTATTAGTATTAGTACAATTATTTTTCAATAGGACGATTTCTAAATCCGATTGACGGATGTGAATAGGAAAACTGTTTCAACGATTAACTCGCTGCGACATTGGTACGGTTTTAATTACGTGAATTGGGCTACTGATCCGTTCTTAATCACACACTATGGAATAATCTCCCTGCATTTGTATTTGTATTGTATTTGTATTTTATATTAAATATCATTGTTTTTGACTTGATACTTACATATATAATTCGCAAATCTTGGTGACAAGTTTTGTAAGTTGCTTTATATAATTTATTAGTTTCTACCGTTTGTAAATGGGAGAACTGTTTAGAACTTTCTTTTATGCCTAGCTGTATTTTATATAATTGTAATCTTCGAAACATTCCTAAATTGTTCCCTCATGTAAGTATCCAATCCAATTTATAATCCATCATTGTACAATACAAAACGACATTTTAAAAGAGTAACCATGGAGTTTCTTGCCGGTTCTTCTCCATAGGAAACGACTACTTTGGAACCGTGCACCTAGACTCGACATTTCATAAGTGCCTGTATATGGTTTATATGAAAATAAAACTATTTTGATTGATTTTGATTTTGCGGCACTATTCCCAAACCAGTACGAGATGAAAAGAAAAGAGCATTGAGCAGAGTTTTATGAGGCTTACGCAAATGTTCCGGCGATCTGGTATCGTCGTGCGACGGGTTGTTGAGCTCCCTCTAATATGGTCGAGCTACACAATGACTGATGCATGCGTGCCGTCAGTTGGGACTGGTATACTCAAAGCCGCTGTGGCTCTTTCTTCAAAAGGCCATTTCAGACATTGCCCTACATTATGAAACTCACATATTTGATATTATTATGTCTGGACTTTAAAAGAGACCATGATTCTCTGAGTTTGTTTTTGTGTTTCTTCTCAGAGGTCGTCAGTTAGGAAATGCCGGCGCCGGCCTTCTAGCTTAAAAAAATCAAAACATTGACTTGTAAAATAGTCTTATAAAAGATCTATTTACAGAAAATAAATATCATTTCAATATCATTTTATTTCATTTCAGCATACACACATGTAAAAGGCCGGCAACGCATTGGTGACAGCCACTGATGTCCATGGGCGGCGATAGTCACTTACCATCAGCTGTTTGTCCCCTCTGATATTAAAAAAAACACTGGTGGATTCTTGAATTGAGTGCTGGAAAAACATCGATTGACTTTTGAATTTCCTGGAACGTATAAGAGACAGAAAGTAAGAAAAATGTACGTCAAGATCCGATTTTAAGCCACGGGGAGCAAGTGAAAGATAAATAAGTTTAGATCTGTTTTTTTTTTATACCACTAAGGTGGCAAACAGGCTTACAGCCCACCTGATTAAGCGGTTACCGTAGCCTATAGACGCTTGCAACACCAGGGTAAGCATTTGCGCGTGCCGACCCTGTAAAACAAAAGAGGAATCGTTGGGTCTTACAAATATATAGCATAGGTACAAATACCATTCAATTCCAACCCACAAATAGAACCCTTAAGTAAGTCAGTACACTTTGTACTTACCTTTTGCAAAACAAAAGCGTTATGGAAGAAAATACAATTCTTTATACAAAATTCAGTCAAGCGATTCTTGTATAATGTCGTCGGCGTCATATCCGTTTATCGGTGAACAAGGCCGGCCGGATATTCCCCCACTGTCTGGCATCTCCACATCCGGTCGCCACCCCTGTCAGTAAGTACCAGGAGAGTATTCTGGTTAAGAGGTGTGCATGTTTTAAATGTTTGTCTTAATTATTTTTTACCAATTTCAAAAAAGGAGCTTATAAAAAAAACATGTATCTTGTAAATTATAAAAATCACTTCTACAAATTAATTCTAGTTAACCACATCTTAGAGGTTGACCTTAATGACGTTATGGTTTTTAGAAAATATTTAAGCCCCTCTCCACCCCCCCTTTTTTTCGAGACTACTGGATTATGGGGAAATTGAAAACGATGCTGTAAATTATTTTGATCAACAAATCGTTATACGTTACACGTTTATCAATTAGCTGCTCTCCTTGTACATTTATATTTATGCGGGACAAGTTTCACGAAAAGATGTCGACGCAGTACGAGGTATAGTTTCAGTGCTTAGGTAGGTAACACAGAAGTCTCAGTCCAAACAATTGAACGCTCAATTGGAGCAGTGGTCGAGCAAAGCTGCTGTGATGGTCGGGGGTTTCAGTCCCGTATGGAACAAATTTTCTCAGGGTCTATAAATGGGTCTGGGTGTTCCCCTCTCCGTAGTTTTTTACAAAATACCTTACTAGGTACATAATATTAACTTCTCATAGATGCATGCACAGCAATTTCGATATTATTTAAGCAAAGTTATGCTGTATCGTTCGGTTCCAAGCAGGACATATATCAAGGCTACAGATATAATATTTTTTCACTCACACCTGGCATAGTAGTTGGGCGCTCGGTCCGGTGAATTATCTTGAGGAAACACATCACTCGTAGAAGAAGCATACCCCAAAACTCCCAAGTTTTTTAATAGGTACCTGGCATCTCTATGAAAATGTTTCTTCTTACAATGACAGCTGCAAAGCAGAATTGCCATTATCTTGGCGGTATACGTGATACTTGTTCAAGTACTTCAAGTCGTATGGGCCTTCTGTATTCCATTGCACAGCAAGAAGTTTTTATTGGCTTCGGAGTGGTTTCGAACGCGCAGGTGTAGTCGCAATCGCAATGAGGCATTGCTCACACCACCACCTGTTGCTGTTCGCCCGGTACTCGCCATTCAGAGAATTTATTTGTTTCTTGTATTTGTGAGGTTTCTCCAGTAGGTTTGTCGTGTAGTTCCATCGAAATAACTGCAAGTACCCTCTGTGAAGTTATGGTTTCGGTCGCACTGATAAAGTCACTGAGTGACCAGCAACTTGCTCTGACACGAGTGCAATGTACTAAATAAGACGTATGTATGTACATATAAATCATTCGGAAGGAATTATATAAATGATACTTGAAAACCGTATCAAAATGATACGTGATGTGTTTGTTGCGTAGTCACAGGGACAGACAGCGTATAAATTTTGTGTTTCTTATGTATTATAAGAATGTATTTACAAAAAAAAAGTATATAAGTATTATATCCATTGTCTAGTACCCATAGTACAAGCTCTGCTTAGTTTGGGACTGTGTATGGTGTTGTGTAAAATGTCCCAAAATATTATTATTATTATCTCCTTTATTCGTCTTTATACTTACTAATTACATTTTAAATTATTTTTATCAAATAAAAAAGACAAAAACATTTAAAAATATAAAAAATAGAGGCCCACCGGTATCGGGAACAGGGTCCAAGCTACCGGCAGTCAGGGCTCCAGAGAGAGGAATCTCCTAACAATACGAGCCGTGTCCAGCAGTACTGCTTTCTGGATCAAGCCCTTGATCCAGCCGCCTAACGAGAGCCTCCTAAGGTGTTGGTCGAGGCTCGTGGCTATTAAGCCATTGGCTGACACGACTATCGGTACAATGATCGCTATGATGATTATTATTATTAGATATTATTTGTATCTCCTTTTTGAACATCTCGGCATAATTATCTCCCGTGAGGAAGACATCCGGTCCTTTGGCAGGTTTGCGCGGGGACACAGGTCCAACGCGTAGAGGCCCCTTGGAGAACTTTTATCTAAATATGGGATGGGGCACCAACCCGGGTCACTCCAAACCTGCACTATAAGAGTACAGTCATGGAGTATCCCGGGCGGGTGCAGGACTATTGTAGAATATGGACCTATAAATTACTGGGATTATGGATGTGGGGGTTTGGTGAACTTATTATTGTTATTTTGTGCAAAAAACAGCGTTAATATAGCAAAAATATCGATATTAGGACAGGTATCACAATTGTGCAACATTTACGACCCTAACCGTCTTTACACCGAGCTTTTTATCGTATTTGTAACCGGTCTTTGTGGAAATCGTCCTATGGAGGCCTCTGTTCAGGAGTGGACGTCGTTTGTCTAATTATGATTATGAAGAAAAATTTACTAAATTAGCGATTTTATTCATGTAGGTAAGCAGAATTCCTCAGTTTTGCTTACAACCCTACAAAGACCATTCATCTACGATCTTCGATAAAAGGAAAAGCTATGAAAATCTCAGCTAAGATACTGTTTTGTGTTCATTGGTGATTATTATCTTTGTTTTATTACTATTTGCAGTTAGGTCATCGAGAGTAGTATATTAAAACTACATTTTTGTTCGCGTGGATGTGATCACAATTTAGATTGTTGTTGTTGAGTGAAATTCTTTTCAGAATCTGATTAGTAGTGCCAGAGATTACCTCGTACTAACGAGATTTAAAAGTTTAGATTCTGCTATTTTAAAGGTTACCGTCCAAATTTATTATTATAGATAAGTGTAAAAAGGTCTTTTCGCCACGTACGAAGCAAACACCTTTTTAGTAGTTTAAGATTTGATTTGAACGACGATGTTAAATTTAGAAAATTGAAAAGATTGATTGATGGATTAAAAGAAATATAATTATTATTTAACAATAATTAAATGGTATAAAATGGTTAATTAGCACTAAAATGATGATTTGATTTGATTTGAATAGGTTGTCCGCTGATTGCGTACTAACTCACTAACTCATGAAATCGATGCATTTATGAAATGTGCAACGACAAAATTGCTAAGCTGTTCGGTTGCTTGCTCCGAACAATAAGTTCATATTGATTTCTGACATTTACGCGAATATTATACATTGAAATAAAACTACTTTTTACGGATTTTATCACGTTATATTGATATTATTAATCGCGACGTTTCGGACCCTTTACAGCGTCCATGGTCACGGGTAGACTGATGGTCAGTCTACCCGTGACCACTACACTACGCTTGACTTAAAAGTTAAAAGTTCTCCTAAAACATTGACAAAAATATCTAAGTACGAAACAAATCTGAGCAATAACCGAAAAGACACGACGAAAAACATCTCAAAAACATTAATATATTCAACAAAATTTCTATCCCGCTTGATACAATTTCGTCTCAAGTTCAGCTTTATAAACTGCCGGGGTGGCAGCGGTGGCGCGTTCGCCTATATTTCGTACAATTTATTTTTATTTGGCGGGCGAATTGTCTCGGCGCGAACGGCGCGGGCGGCTCTCTGCTAATTGGCGCGCTTGGCGAAAGAGTGATGCGACCATTTTCTTTACAACACTGATTTTCGTTTAGATATTGCTGGAATGGTTGTTATTTAGTTATTTTTAGTGTATTTTTAGGCTACAAAACCTCTTCGTAGCCTAAAAATACACCTCTCCACGAAATGTGAAAGGAAGACCCTAAATTAATAATGGCGTAAACTGCGCGTCGGCTTTGATTTCCTAGTAGACGAAATGTGACCGTGCAGTGAAGATTTACGAAAAAAGTTTTTAATATCAATTATTTACGATATACAAACTCAGCTCACTTATTCAACTACAAAAACCTATCAACTGCCGTACCTAACTACTTACAATCAACTTGCTAGATCCACCGCTGGATACCTATAGCATGCGCTAGAACACTGTCACTCTACATAGCACAATTTAACCGACTTAAAAGAGCGATTAGCGATTCTGTCTGTTTCTCTCCCTTTCTCTTTTCTGAAAAAAAAAAATCAAACCAAACAAAACGATAGATTTAAGACTTACGTTATCATGTGCGATATCGGAATATTATAGGTCCTTATCTCAGCACTATGCTGCAGCAAGCATAGTGCATAGAAGAAAAGACAATTCTCAGATGTAAATTACTTTATCTTTTTGTGCTTGCGTGTTAGGTACTCAATATCTTCGTCGATTGTCTTTATAATCTGTACCTACGCATAATAGCACCCGATACGTAGACAGATAAACCTATCTCTGTCTACGACCCACTTTTACTGTAAGATCTCGAAAGAGGATTTATTTAAACTGCGAGCTCACTCTTAGACCCCTGTCTGTGGTTTTAATTTTTCAAAAAAAGAATGTCTAACGCACATCATAAAACAATATCGATATTACCACAACTATCGATACTTTTAGAAACGTCGTAAGTACGTCACTAGTCGGCGCGGCTGGCGTGCCGTGCCGTGTAATTGCCACGGCCATTAGTCCTGCCTCGGGCCACTTCCATACCGCCCGGGATAAGGATCTCTGATGATACCGCCATTTCATCGCGCTCCTAACGCACGACGTGTTTTTATCACAAATAAATTTCGAAGCGGTTTTGGCGGGCCCATAAAATCGCTAGTCGCTGTGTCTAAATCGCTCCAAAATATCGTTGAATTGTTTGTTCTTTATTATAGAAATAGCGCCCCCGCTCCAAACGGGTGCAATGTACTAATAACATACCTACATGTATTATTACACAAATAATTATGATATAAACTAATATATTTTATTTTATTTATATTTTACACAGCACCATCTAGTCCCAAACTAAGCAGAGCTTGTACTATGGGTACTAGACAATGGATATAATACTTATACCTACATATTATTATACTTTTTTTTTGTAAATATACTTCCAGACAAACACAAACACTTATGCTCATCACATTGATATTTAAAACCTATGAATTATTACTTTCATATGAAAATCACGTTAAATAGGAACAAACGAAGCAATCACCTACATACATACATTACATACACACAACACAAATATACCTATAGCAAATACTTAAATATGTTCACAAACAAGGATGCAACACGCTATTTATTTTGCCAAGTTGAACTCCGCAAACATAGTGCGGGGCTTCGCAACGGATCCCGTAATTACGGTGGTCCCGGGGCCCGTCGTCATCCGGCTAATTACAGTCCCGTGCGCCCGGGACGGGCTAATTACGGCCGACCTGCGATCGCGGGACTAATTGCTCTCCGCGGGTAATTTATGAAACAAATTACATGATTCAGTTCGGACAACCCTGTTGTGACATTGAGAACGCGAATCACAAATATAATATTTACTTTAATCGCCGTTAGATGATGAAAACAAAATAAATGTTATAAAAGAACATATAAAATAAAATAAGTATTATATATGTTAGGTTTGTGTTGAGATCCGAATACCTAATTAGACATTGCAAGTACCTGATAGGCATCTTTCTCCTAAGTCTCAGTATGCCTTACAGTAGATAGGTAAACAATATAGGAACTAGGTTTTTAGAATACTAGAACTATATTACAACAACAAAAAAAAAACAGATTTTAAAAAGTGTTTAAATAGCTGTTGCCAAAAACGAAATTTACTTACTGCACCAATAGTGAACCTAACGAAGTTCTTGCAAAATTGCATTTTTCAGCCACCACGCAACGTTATTTCGACGATGTCCACAGCGCCACCTACAAAAACAGTTTGAGAACTAAAATAACAAATTTTGTGAGCTCTTTCTCAGATTCAGCGCCATCTAGTACATCATCCTGCAAATGACAATGAGTTTGTTGTTTGGCCACTTGTCCGCTAGATGGCGTAAATACTAGATTCTGTTAATTTTGGGAAATTAACAAAATTTGTTTTGTTACAGAACGCTCCAAATCAAGACCCAGTCTACAGAAAGGTGGCAGTCGTGGAAAATTTCTTCGATATAATCTATACTGTTCACGTCGAATTAGAAGGCAGACCTGGAAAACATGCAGGACAGAAGAGAACTTATAGAACAGTGAGCATTTATTATTTTTATTTATTCTATCTGAAACTTATTATTACAAATTACTTACTTATTATTAACGAAGTTATGATTTCGAATTAAAAAGACAAGATTATTCTGAAAATAGAAATTATATGAAAGCGCCATCTAGAGTTACAGCCCAGAATTATTGCGTTGGTGGACGCTCGAAAGTCCTTCTAGTAACACTTACTTCTAAACTCTTTGTAGATAGATGGCGCTAGGTCCTTTTTTGCATTCGTTGTGCAATTAAAATTAATATTGTACATAATTATGCATGTAGTGTATAATGCGTAAATATAATGTAACTTACTACTCATCAGATTTTTCCTGCATACCAAGTTTTTTAGAATCCTTGTACTTACTGTCATGTCATACCGTGCATCTTGCAGGGAGTGACATAATAATACACCCACCGGATAAACTACATATTAAAAAAAATATATATATTTCTCATAATCTTAGGCTTTAGATTTTAGAATGTATAGACAATTTCTATTTTTTTTCACCTACTTATGTAATATATTAAGCCAAATATTTTTTTTTACCTGTAAGTAATTCTGTTTTGTGTAGTTGTTGGTCCTTTCGCGTAATCTTATAACTGATTAGCTAATTGGTTGGTAAGTAATTACACGGTTTTCTCGTTTCATGATAATGAAAAGTTCTATTGTATTGATTGAACACCATAATGAAGTTAATTGTAAAAAAATAACCTAATACGAGACCTGCCTTTACCTACTAATCAAAAACGCCTCACACTAATTATTAAATCCATATGTATTAAATACAATATATATAATATTATAAATGCGAAAGTGTGTTCACGCTTAAAACACTGAACCGATTTAGATGAAATTTGGTATAGAGATAGTTTGAGTCCCGGGAAAGGACATATTTTTTAGGTTTAGGTTTGTTTTTTCCCAGAAATCATCCTTGATGGGGGTGGAAGTTTATATTTATGTTTATGTTTATGTTTAAGTTTATATTGGGAATCAATAAGACTATAAGACATCATTTAACTTCACGTTAGAAATAAAAAGCAGATTGAATATAAAATAAGCTACCTCGACGGCAAAAAAATCGCGGGCAACAGCTAGTATTCTAATAAGCTAGACTGACACCTTTTTTAAACATAAGTATTACATAACAGTCCACACAAATCTCCCTTCTCTCCAATCGTAATTTTATCACTCGAACACAAAACATTACAAAAGAAATATTCGCTCCAGCTATCCCTTAATCACGGATGTTTTCGCCAACAGATTACCGAGACGTACGCGTTCCTGCCGCGGGAAGCAGTCACGCGCTTCCTCACCGGATGCGCCGAGTGCGCCCGGCGCCCGCGCAGTGCCTCACCTCCACCCCTCCCCACGCCGTCACCCTCGCCCACCAGAAACCCCACTTACCACCCTTTCCTACCCCACTGCGCGCCTGATTACACGCGGAACTGGGAATCTGAGATAGACGCCGCACATTCTAATTACTACGAACCTAAATTCGAGTATACTGAACTTCAACCGCTCAAGAAAGTGGAGAGCCCAAAACCTACTGATGTTGAAGATCCAGAACCTACGTATATTGAGCTCACTTCGAAGAAAATTAATGGATTCGAAGCGACCCCTCTTCTAAACAGAACTTCCCCTGTTGAGCCGGCATTCCAGGAAGGGGAACCAGTCAGAACAGACCCAGAAATAGATAAAGATGACAATAGTCTCATAGATGTGGAAGACGTTATTTCGGACAGTCCATCACCATTAAAATCACAGAAGGATGATGATATAAAAATGGCGGAAGGCGAAAGTACTAAGACGGCAGAGAGTAGAGGAGCTAATGATAAGACTGAACCTAAAAAAGAGAAGAAGTACAATCCACTGGATGTTGCTAATTTGACGTCAAAAGACCCCCCAAAGTCGAGATCTCCCCCTAGAAAGAAGTTGCTGCCTTCGAGTACTGAATATTCTTCCAATGCTTTTGGGAGGTTTCCAAAGCCTTGGAGACCAGACGGTGGAGTGTATTATGGAGGTGAAGAGATGGATTACAATGTACCTATAACGACGGCGTATCTGAAGCATATGAGGAATATGGCGTACCAGGACCGCAGAGATTCAGAGAACAAGGTAAGTCAGGGCTTCTTTTTCAATAGCCAATAATATTCGTAATTGGAGTCCTGTGGTTGGTACCTTTATCTGTGTACAAAACCTATTATAAACTTACTTAAATATGTCAGATTTCTTTTTATATAATCTATACAGTAACTTATATTATATAATTTAAATTCAGCTTCTGAAATGAAAAATCGAACATTTTCGCGAAAAGTATTTAACAAAATGGGGCACCCCCATAAAACTGTTTAAAATTCTCCGTTTAGTATTAAACCACACCAAGTTGATGAAATAATTTTTGTCCAAACATATTTACAATGTAAAATAAACATATGATTTTGTGGAACGGACCGCGTTTAACCCTAGCTTAAACTTCTGCCAACAAACTGGGTAAGCGGCGGCGCGGTCGGGCCCACAAACCTTTGTATGGGATCCTTTATACCCTTGTTATGATTTTGAAGACTGGTATTCGACGTTCCAGGAAAAATGATTGGAGTATTATATTTGAGCGTCTTTGTTAGGGATATGGTTTTAGAACTAGTTTCGATAACTCGGAATTGTTCAAATGTTTGTGATTTTGCAGTATGGGAAAAACAAATTTGCAGTTTGTACAAACCCATAAAGAAATGCTGTAATATTTTCTAACACGAATAATTTCACATTTAAGCACAATAGATATGTATATCTAATAGTACCGACGGACTTTCAGTTTTTTTTGCAATTTTGTGAATTTTTGATAAAGCTTGCTTTTGAGTTCAATTACGACGAGTAACAAATTACATCATCATCATTGCGTATGGCAGTCGTCCTGCATGGATTAAATGTCTATATAAGGTTCTCAGCCAGGTTGTTACATAATTATTGGTTTATTTGTGGCAAATTAAAGTTTTTCTTGATTTCCTTTTAACTATTGGAATAATACGTATCGTTATTACACATAATACCATCCATGTATGGCGGTGACTTTCTATTTATTTGTATAGTTTGAAAATTTTGTTCGATATTTTTATTTGCTTTGAATAACGGTTATTTCTTATTTGACAGAAATAATATTTTTCAAGCTGAGATAGTTGTTTTAAAAAGCATCATATTTATAAGTACCAGGCATTCAGAATTTATTGGCGATAATGTGTACCTGACGCAACCCTGCAATGCTCGCGGCGTCCCACACGACCCGCGATTGATTCAGACGAATGTCCCTCACAAAGGACCACGGGGCGTCACGCTATAATCGGGCGCCGCATCTTTTCTAACTCATTTTTCTCGCTTGGGGCGCGGGTGAGGGGGTGGTGGGTGGAAGGCACGAGGTTTCATCAGCCTGAGGGGGCGTCACGGTATTAGACAAGACACAAAAACGATGCCCGACGGAGAAGTGGGCTAGTAAGTTTTCTGATGACGGTTGTATTTACTGTAGCTGCTATGTAATTGGTAGTTCAGTGTGAAACTACATAAGATACAGGCGATTCGGATAGTATTATTTCGTTTTGTTCTAGAAAATCTCTTATTTGTAGTGATTGTTAAAGTTTATTTAGCCATTATATTGTCCGAATGGTTTGTTGGAATGAGTAACGGTTTGAACGATGTATGCTATATCCACTATTACACGAACTGGAAACAAAAAATAAAACCGACATTAATTGTAATGAACCCGAAAGCTTATTATGATGGGACCTAACGCAGAAAATATCCTTCTAACAAAAAGTTTATGTTAGACCTTTTTCGTGTGGGCCCTCCCGAAGGGTCAGCCGAGCCCGTCCATAAGAGGGTATCGTCCCTTCGACCTCCCAAAAGTGCCTTATCCCCCTCTCGCCCCCGCATCGCAGTGCGACTTGTAAGATTGATTGGGGCTCCTTCAGTCCATTGCCAGCCCCCCTTGTGGGATATTCGACCCTCCCCCCTTTTTTCTCGGGTACTTGCCACTGAGATATAGATTAGATGGAACAGCCCTGTTTTTGATGGAGGCTTTCTTAGGGTATTAGAGCGTTTACCGTTATCTTTTTTGAAAATAGGTTTCTCGGTGTTGGTTGAAGATAATATTAAAGATTTTTTGTCATTGACATCTAGTCAAGTGGTAACTAACTGCACATTAAATTCTATGCTGACAAAGGTTTCGTATAGTAATTATTTCTAACTGTTGCCCGTGGTTTTACTCGCATCGCAAAGGACTGTTTGAGATAAAAGGTAACCTATTTCCTTCATTAAGGGCTGCACCAAATTTCATCAAAATCGGTTCAGCGGTTTAGACGTGAAAAATACTAGCAGTATTAATTTCTTTCATAGTTTTTTTTTTAGAATCTAATATACTTATTACAAACTGGCGGTTATTAGTTGGTCCGATAGCGAAATACTCGTATTGTCAGCAGAAAATGTATCAAACTTCTATTAGGTAATGACACTGTAAAACATTATTATATATTCATACCTATTTGATATATACCTGTAATTTTGACGTGTTTCTTCTCAAAGATGAGAAGAAACATGAGTTATGTTGCCGGCGTTACATCATCTAGTTAAGAAAATATAATATTGTATTGTGTAGAAGTGCGTTAAAAGGTCTAATTTATAAAAAATACCTAATAACTTTAAAATCTTAGCATGGAAAATGCCAAAAATATACAAAAAGATAGAAGGTAAGGTGGCATCGTTCGACATTTAACTAACTGTAAAGTAAGTTGTGTCGGTTGAAAAGCAAAAACTTGCTTTTCAATAGGTGTTACTGACGTCACCAAAGACGTAAATTCAGTATGTGAAGGAAAAATTCGACATGACGGGTAGGTATCGCGGTGGCTTAGTGGTCATAGCGTCTGGTGTACCTAACCAGAAGACGCAGGTTCGAATCCTACCCGCGGTCGAATTTTTCCTTTTCTAAATAACTTTAAAATCTTAGCATGGAAAATGCCAAAAATATACAAAAAAAAATACCTAATTAATTATAATCATCATTTTCGGATTTACTTATAATTATTATTGTAAGGCGCTATGTTGGGTTGCATATAGTGATTACGGCATGAGTGATTTGTAATAAACTGGTGATCCGACCTGGTTTCGCATCGGTAGAGAGATAGATATACTCGGTTATAATGTATCTTTCTATAGGTGGAATAAAATTTAAAATCAGTAAATTATTTGTTGAGTTTATTACAAACATATCTACATACAAAAAAATCAAACTTTCTCTCTTAATTATTTTAATTTAGTTGTTTATCTAAATTGATAAGTAGCACGAAGGAATTGATGGTATTGAAAAAAAAAACTGTTTTTATAGCGTTATAT
Source organism: Acronicta alni (assembly GCA_964056405.1). Taxonomy (NCBI): domain Eukaryota; kingdom Metazoa; phylum Arthropoda; class Insecta; order Lepidoptera; family Noctuidae; genus Acronicta; species Acronicta alni. The sequence continues at coordinate 8,865,447 of OZ043936.1, forward strand.
CCACATTGCTTAAGGCATCACAAACATCCATCAAAATAATTTTATTTCAATATCTAATACTCGCTTAAATTCAGGAAACAGTATGGATGATTCACAATTTTTTCGTACAGTGAAGAACGTTGGCAGATCACTTTTCCACTAACTTTTTAATCATCATCAAGCCATATACCTACTGTCCCACTGCTGGGCACGGGTCTCCTCTCAGAATGAGAGGGATTAGGCTATAGTCCACACTGGCCTAACGGTTGGCAGACTTCACACGCTGTCGTAAAGAAAATCTTAGGCATGCAAGTTTCACTGTTGCTCACGAAACAGTGAAAGAAAACGTACACATCGAACTGCATTGTTCTCATAAACCAATATTAACACTGATAACATATTTATTTTAAAAGGAGTGTCTATGGAGTTCCTTGTCGGTTCTTCTCCATAAGACCTACTTTTTGGAACCGTGCATCTAGTTTTGACTTTTCAAAAGTGCTATTTTAATGGTTTAATTGTAATACAAATATTTGACTGACTTTTACTTAAGCGAGTGATAATTATTTATAAATACGCACATGATTTCGATAAGTCAGAGATGTGCCTTGAAATAAGGGTGAAATCTGGTCAACCATCAAGGTTTTTGATTGTCTATATGATGTCTCATCCAGTGGGTTGTTATCGGCCGCCCCCTTTTTTCTCGGCGGGTGCTGTTAATAACACAACGGGCTATTTTATTCGTGTGCCGCCACTTGCGGCCGTGCGACTGCTTTGATGTTAGAGATTAGAAGTTCTGCTATGCCCCTGTTATTGTACCAAAATATGTGTATTTTTTATATGTTAGCTGTGTTTTGAATTTGAGATTTTTGGGTGTACAAGTTATAATTAGGTACTTTTTTATTTATACATATTATATACTTTATTGTACATAACATACCATCACATCTGTATTCCTCGAAGGGGTAAGCAGAAATGTACGATAGTTTCCACATTTTGTCGGTATGTTTAGGTCCCATGTAATAGGAGGCGAGCCTATTGCCATTAACCAAACACAAATTCAAACTCCGGGCTGCTACTGAGAATTTCACAGAGAAACCCAAGAACATTTTGCTCGAACTGGGAATCGAACTCAGGACCTCTAGCATAGGAGGTCGCGCTTAGACCACTAAACAATGTGTTTTCCTATCCCCGCCCCACTGTTGGGCAAAGCTTCATAATCATAATATATTTATTGCATTCATGTAGTAAAAAGGTGTTACATAAATATAAACGTTTCATACATGACCCTGCTAGGGCATAACAATATGTACTTGTTTATAATCATTAGCTTTCGCCTAAAGTCCTTCAATTATTATAAGAAATAAGAAAGATTTAGGCACAGCCGATTCACTGTTACGTTGTTTACGTCCAAACCGTAAAGTTACTTCAGCTTCTGTGTAGAAACAATTTACTTCATTCTTCTTTCAAGCCTCCGCGTCACTTCGCTTACTTAGGCTAATTAGTATTTAGCCAATTAGTAATACTAATTACAAATAGGCAGACTTTCTCACAAAATTGGAATTCTGGCGTTTATATAACCAGTTATTGGATATGAAATAACATCAAACGATTAAAGTTATTTAGAAATTTAATTTAGTGTCGGTTGAAAAGCAAAACCTTGCTTTTCAATAGGTGTTACTGACGTCACCATAAAAACGTAAATTCAGTATGTGAAGGAAAAATTCGACATGACGGGTAGGAATTGCGGTGGCTTAGTGGTCATAGCGTCTGGTGTACCTAACCAGAAGACGCAGGTTCGAATCCTGCCCGCGGTCGAATTTTTCCTTTTCTAAATAAGTAACTTTAAAAAATCTTTTCATGGAAAATGCCAAAAATATACAAAAAGATAGTTATCAAACAATTACTTATTTATCAAAGGAAAAAATAACCCCATCTGCAAGGTTAAGCTGCACTAGCCGCGGTCAGTCTGTGGATGGGTGACTATTCTTAACAAAGCGAGACTCCTCCGTGCCTTGGTGAGCACGTAGAACTGTCGGTCCCGGTTGTGATACAAACACCTATGACACTCGTTAGTCAGAAGCCCAAAAAGGCCTGACAACCAGTCTATCTCCTCAGGTAGTACCCAGGAAAGTGGGTTGCGGAGGTTTGATGGCAGTCGCTTCGTGTAAAATAATGTAATGTAGCAACGTTTAGCAATAATAAACTTACATTTAAATTTTTTCATTGATTGTTGATTAAAAAGTTAAGCTCCCGTTCCAGGGAACAAGCCCTGAGTCACGGGACTTTACAAACATTGAAATACCGGACGCAAAGTACAACCAAACTCGAAATAAATATCTGTGGATCACACAAAGATCTGTTTCGGGTGGGAATCGAACCCATGACACCCGGCGCAACGATAGTGACGAGGTGACCTACTTAACCAATACGCCAAACGTGCATAATTGTCTTACTATCTTTTGCTTTTTGTCTTTTTGATTGTTTGTCTCTAATAGTTTTTTTTCCAAGGTCTAATCTATCTGTACCAAATTCCATCAAAATCAGTTCAGCGGTTTGGCCGTGAAAGCGTAACAGACAAATAGATAGTCAGATATTTCCGCATTTATATTATTAGTAGAATAAAATTAATTAAAAAAATAAAATAATTACTTCCGTCAAACTTGGAAGACTGAAAGGCATTAAATAATTTAAGATAGCATTATAAACTTATTTAATAAGCAATATGCACTAAAGCTATATTAAGACGCTTACCTTACACAATACATTCACAATTATATTCTAAACTGTTGCATAATTGCATTGACGCCATTTTAATTGCTTTCAAAACTCTTCAAGATGGCAATTACCAACTAATTCAACAGCAATTCATATCAAAACTGAATTTATGTGCGAATGCGTGTGCAGCGCGACCTTGAGCGGTGACATAATTAGGTTTGGTCCCCCAGCGATCGATTGTGCGTTTCATTACCATGAGGGTCCGCTAGACACCCGACGGCATCTGTAGGGTTACTCTTATAAATAAAGAAAGAATGGCGTAAAATCCGAACACGTGCAACACTTTTTAATATTTATGGGTATGTAAATATAGTTTATATTTGTTTGATTACCGATCCCTAGTTCCGTGATTTCGATTGGAAATTCATTGTTCTGTGCGCGTGCTACGCTGACATGCGATAGTTAGTAGGTCAGTCAGGCGAACCATAGTAAACATTTTACGAGCAAAACATTGAAATGAGTAAAGGAAAGAAAAAAAATGCATTACCTACCTTTCTTTTATACCGCTGTTAAAGTAGGCAAGTAAAAAGCAGGATTTACTGTTATTCTGGTAGCACGTTTAAATCAACCAAGTTGAATTTACCCTCACACCGTGCCAAGTCGGGTTGAAGAGCTAGTCGCAAATAAACGCGAGCTAAAGCCCTTGCGCCACGGGGGCGGGTGCCAGCCAACTGGCAACCACCCCGTTGTCATTTACCCTACTTACCGTAGCTACCAGGCGAGCATAACACCAACGGAGAATTTTAACGGAATTAGTCGCGAGGCTGCTTGCCGCCTGCAGGGCGCCGTAGTAAATTCACACATGTACCTAGTAAGGCGAAGGGTAGGAGTTCCACCCACCTCCACGCCTAGTTTTAGCGCCTAGTAACTCGCAGGCACGAGGTGTCTACACGCAATGCCGCAAAAACATTAACTGAAGGAAAATCATTTTTAACTCAGTTTATTAATTAACACATATTGACAGAACCTACACACAGATTGACAGACTGTCTCGTTATTAACTTTTATTTAAAGTACTTTATTTAAAAAAAAAAAGACTGCACGGTTCCATGCTTTTCTTGATTTTTCTATGAAGCCCTAACATTTCTTTTTCTGTTGCAGTTCGTAGAATCAATTATTAAGTAAGTGCCTTTTCTGGCGACTCATTATATCTTATAATAATAAATTATTAAGGTAAGCAACAGTGCACTAGTAGTTTTTGGAAATTACGAAATAATAATAATATAATATTTTTGGGACATTTTACACAACACCATATAGTCCCAAACTAAGCAGAGCTTGTACTGAGCTGTAAATGTTTTGGAGTAAAAATCCTACAATTGCCGTAGTGACTGAATGGCTTCTGGAATATGAGAATGAGTTTGAATCCCGTACAATCTAAGGTATTTAATGTCACTGAGGTGTTGGGTATGTTTCTTGTTTCAGGTTTTTTTCTGGCGATGGTTTTAAATATGGTGGATGGTTTTATTTCTAAACACACCTCAAATAACAAAAACGTAACGTTCCGTCTTTTAATAAGTGTTAGGGTGCAACACTTATTAAAAGACGGAAGTAAAGTGGGACATACGCATCGAGGGGTTAGAATTTAAAGCAAGTATCTTATTATGTAGCATGTACGATTTTAAGTAGAGCAATTAGTAGTCCTTATTACAAACTTTTTCTTAAATCATCAATACCTTTTTTTTAAAGAAATCATTCATACATTCATTACATAGACATGTGCACGGAAAATGAGCGTTATGAATAATGATATAACAGCTATTACTAGGAGTGCATAACACTTGTTGAAGCTTACAAGTCATCGCAATTTATGATTTAGCAACTTTGTTTTCTTCAGTTACTATGTAAACTTAGTACACACTAATGTGTTTTAGTATGAAATCTCTTGAGCTCGTATGATGGCTTTTAGTAGTACCATGCATATGGGTAATAAAGGATGGTCAGTCTAATAAATAATTGTTATGGCCTTACCATCATGCCTGTTCCTGAAGATATAGGCAAAGGTAGAAGATATACCCACTGTTTGTATGTAATAGAGCCTTTTGCCATTAACTGGATACAAACCAAACTCCAAGATGCTGTTGAGAATTTCCTTATTTCCTTTCAGAAAAACTTGACAACACAGCTCTATCTTGGAATCGAATCTAAGACCAGAGTTCAGCAACCGCGCTTGCGGCCCTGATATTAATGAGTCGGTTTAACCAAGAAGGAAAAAAATGAGTGTTAGTATTTGAAATACAGAATGTTATTATAGGTTACAGCTAGGTAGGTATCACCATTCACTGTTGGTGACCCCTAAGCTTTAATTTGTATTCTGGACTAAGAGAAAAAAGATCCTAAAGTAAGGATCCTCGACACTCCACGATTTCAGTAAACTATGTATTTAATTTTTTTTAAATCAATGCAGATGTCTCGGTACCTAACAATATCCCATTTTACGTATTCAGCAAACGGGTGGACTAAAAAACCAGGCTTGCATAAGTTATTTGAAGGTCCCAATAAATGTTTAAGGGGTGCGTAAATCATTACTGAACCCAGCAACCGGGCTAGGTAAAGGACGCGCTCGCGATGTATGAAAAAATGGATAAGGTATTTTTCAAAGGAAAACTGCTTTAAGAAAATATGTTTTTTTTTTATATACCGCTAAGGTGACAAGTATACGGTCCACCTAATGGTAAGTGGTTACCGTAGCTTATTGCAACATCGGGGCTATCACTTTCGCGTTGCCGACCCTTTAAAACAAAAGAGGAAGAGCTGGGTTGATAGTACAGGGTCAAAGTCATTGCTAACACAACGTTTCCTCGCGGAGCACAAGCAACCTTGCTCAAGAAACACAGCTCAAAGCAGTGCTATTTCTCTTCGATTTTCTGCAAGGCGGAGGTACTTCCCCAGTCTCAGCAGTCCAATTTGAGAGGAATTATTCCCACTATGCCCTGCCTCTTAAAAAGTGGTTATATGATGGCTAGATGTCTCCCACGACATTACCAGCGTTGAACTATTTAGTTATTCAGTGCATTCTAATGCAGTGGGAATTTCCCAACGTTTTATCTTAGTGGATTCATCACGATTTAATTTAAAAGTGCATCCCTTCATATTATTTTGTAAATAATATTAATCAATATAATCATATAATATCAAAAGAATTAACTGCCTTATCGACCTAGTGGTCGTAAACGCGACTAGGAGGTCCTGGGTTCGATTCCTCGTTGGATAAAGTGTTATTTGGTTTTTCTATGAAATTCTCAATAGCAGCTCGGAGTTTGGATTTGTGCCCGGTTAATGGCAATAGGCTCGCACCCTATTATATGACACCTAACCATAATTACCGGCGAACTGAATAAACTGTTAAAAACATCATAAGTAGGTATAGAGTACCTATATTAACGGAGAAAATAAAGTTAGCTCTATTATTGGTTCCTTGGATTACTTATGCTACTCTTTGCGCTCTTTATTTTTACTTTCAGCACTGCGTTCGACCTTTTTGCTGTTATCTTTTTTCAAAGATACTAAGCTATTTATACTTTTTTATTCAAGAAATATAATAGGCTGACAAGCGGTGATGTTACCTTCCGCAAAATAAAGCTCATATTCAACTATAAATCTAATAATGTGTGGTTAATTTATGACATCCTGGTATCGAGGCGCGCCAAGCCCAGGGCATCGTCACCCTCGGGAGCCTTTGCGACGCAAAACCCTCTCGCTACCTATACCTAAATTCTGCACTGACAGCGTCTCCCTTTTGTTATTATACATTACCTTCATGTATTTTCTGACTGCCTAGTATTTCAAAAGAAATTCTTGGTACAGTTTATTTATGGTATAAGTTATATGATATTTTTTTAAATATGTCCAAAACCAAAAAAAATAGTTTTTCCCATTAACACCGGCAGCACTGAGAATTTCATAGATAAACCCAATTACATATTGCTTGACCTGGGAATCGAACCCAGGCCCTGTAAGCATAACAGTTGCCCTTACAACCACTAGACTAACAATATATTTCACTTTACATTAAGTACATAAAATATAACGGCATAGCACCGTACCTCAAATTCCCATAATCGTTTGTTCTAACTTGTTATAATAAACCGCATACGATTCCTACTAGTTTTGGCCTCAGAGAATTTGCGGGAAAGCGACGAGCGTGGAGAGGATTTGAATGGAAAATTTTTTGTGTTATTTATTTTATGTTTTTTGGAGAGACGCATGTTCTAATAAGAAACCTAAAATTATTTAACGCGACAGTTTTTAGAGGCAATATTTAAATGCAAATAGAAATTGGAAAATAAAGATTTTATCTGCTTTAGACTTCCGCCTTCTTTTCTTACTTTTCAAACTTTCTTGACTGTTTTATGAAATGATAAGATGTTAAAATAAGCAACGCTACAGTTTTTCGTATCCATTCCCTCGGTTTGATAGACGTGGCAGCAAAACTTTTTCTAGGGTCTCGTACCCCCCCGGTCCGCGTGGGGGCTTTCTATTAAATAATCATTTCGGACCCCGTCGCGTAGGTGCGCCCGCTATTAACTCTGCAAATTAGAACTCCTCATGTTTTATGAGACCCTGGTAGTTATGATGGTCAAATAGCAGAACATCACGCTCTGCCGAGCTGGTATCGGAAGAGGCGGGCGGGTGTGTGCATGTTGTGCGTTATTTTTGTTTTTACGAGAACAATTTATTGTCCTTGTGTTTAGGTAATTATTTTTTTTATGCTTTATGGTGTCGAGAGGTCTTACCATCATAATAATATTGACATGCGGCAACTATTGGTATATTTGTACAATGTTGGCACTGAGTGGCTTTTAGAAAAACATTATTTTTTTTAGATTCTATGTGTACTAATATAAAATAATCTTAAATACGGAATCCAATTCTCTGACTTCAGTTGTCGGGTAGGGTCGGGAGTATCTATCGAGTCATACGGGATTTCGAATCTTCCTCGCCCCATTCCTCCTAGGCCCAGAAGGAGGGGGAGGGACGAAACCTCTTAATTATTGTCACATATGAATTATTTTGATATTGACGCGTGTCTCGACCTCCTCGTTAGCGTCCCTTTGGGTTTCTTTTGAAATGGCTTGCTAGCTTCACAGCTTCACAAACGCTATGCTTGCCTGGTAACGTGGGATTTATGCAGGCATTTTTTATTCAAATTTTTTCTTATACTTAGTCAGTAGTAAGTTGAACAAAATGAGTGAATCTAGAAATTTAATTAATATTTTGACTTATGTTTCATTTATAACAAAATAATATGTCAGCTTTTGATGAATCACAAATATTATGTATGAGTCATAGACACGACTAAACAATGTGTCATATTTTTCCAAAATAAACTGACCTCTATTGTATGAAAAGCCTACACAAAGAGAGATCATCTTATTCTGGATATATATGGGCTGCTGTATGTCCCTGAATCTTATTGTCGCTTCTTAGATACTCATTTCTTACGAACGATCTGTTGAGGAACATAAAACGAGAAGTTGCATGCCAATATTCACAAAGTATAGATTAATTAAGTAAAAAATACTAAGAGAAGCATTCATTCACAGTGTAATTACAATTTCTTTTAATTATGTTCAGTAGAGCGGTTTTGTTCAACATGGAAAATAAAATTATATTTGTTTCTGATATAGAAATGTATTCTAGGAAACGTAATAATTATTAATATTTCGCTCCAACTAGCGCTTAAGTCTCTTTAGTTCTTAGAATTTTTAGACTAATATGAAGGACTACAACGCCCCAGCATTTTACAGTAAAATCCTTAATTTTACACATAAATATATTTTTATTATTATTTATTTAGTGGCTATAGTATCACTACGACCGTCCCTTTAGGCGCTGCGCAAACGTAGACACTTTTTGTTTCTGTGTCCTGTAGCTGATTTAATATGGTTATAATTTATAGAAATCAAATATTCATTGTTAACTTGTATCCGACACAATACACAAAAGTGTTCACGTGTGCGCAGCGCCTTATTAAATGTCAATTATCGAAAATGTGATGTTTTGGCCTTCGGAATTTAAAAATTCACAATTTGAATTCCGTTTGACAGGCTGTTTTACCGACTTCACAAAATGGAAGGGGTTTACGTGTATGTTACGTGATGTCGTGAACAGATTTCGATTTTTCTTTTTTATCTGAGAGTATATTCTTTCTAGTTGATATCATATAAATTCGGTTGTTGTCTGATAATCGGTTCTGAAAATACCATAAGTTTCGTGACAGTCAAACCCATAAATTCTTCCATCTTAATTGTATTTAAAACTACGTGTCGTGTCGCATCCACAATTAAGCCAAGCCCCGGTCCACCAAAGTGCTACAGTCTAATAGGAACTTTAATTTTCCAAATTCACCTGCCGTTTATGTAATTCACCCCATACATGCGCCCCCAGGCCGCGGGGGGTCTAATGTAGACCAGGGGGGTACAGGCGACGCTCACGAAAAGGAAAGGGTGGTTCTAGCAATTTTTTTCTGATTTTTTCCCCTCCCTTTTTGCCCGATAATACCCTAATGGTCGCTTGCTTCCTTTTCGGTGGATTTTTTTTCGCCGTCGAAGATCGAGACGTATTTTTTACTCGCTTGTAATTTCCTCGTTTCCCGCCGAAATGAAAAATAAACGGTCAGGATTTTTTTGTATTGAGGCGTGATTTTTGAGGTCGGGAGATCGTCTTGTGTGTGTACATTGTGTATACCACAAAGAAAAACTAAAAAATCGTAAAATACGTCTGCTTAGTTGCACACACTTATAAAATATTTTGCAATACAATATTTAATACATGTACACATTTATCACGCTTGAATTCCTCGTAGGGTTAGGCTGTATTAATACTATAATACAAAACATTTGGATTTATATTGCGTCTATATATTTATAATGAGAAGTCACACAACGCGCATTCTCTAAATGCAACAAGTGTTTAAGTATACTTGGAGTTTTGTTCAAACAACGATAATACTCACAGATTACTTAATCGTGCAAATTAGAGTTAGCAACTGATGTCTCCAAATGACAATAGATTGCAGCCATAGGCTACGCCGGTCACCGCTTCGTAAGATAGTTTGTCATATACATTTTAATAAAAAAAAACTTACTTAACTTTTTTTTTTAAATCTTTGTGCGCACTATTTTACTATTCCGGAATGTCCATGGATTTTGGCTCGGTTATAAATTCTGTCAGTTTGAGGTGACGACAATGACTAGTTTGTTTAAAATCAAAATGTTAATTAATGGCAAAAGTATGGCCTGTTTAGTGTTGTAACTATTTCCCATAAAGGCTTTTACATAATGACCTGATAGTTTCGTTTTGTTTGGAAATGCTCGCAAACATTATTATTATAGAAGAAAGTAGGTATAGTCACGTTTTGAAACAATGTTGTACTAAAAAAAACGTTGAAAGCTCAAAATATGAGTCGTCAACATTTTAATGTTTTTTAGAGTAGCAAGATTTTCTAATTTACACGTGCTTTCATTATATTCTGTGGAAAATTTTCACCAATTAAATCGACTATTCGATACCGAAGGAATTTCTACGAAAGACCCGCATACGAATACGAGCACATTAGTTTTATTTTGGCATCGATAAATTTTCGTACCGGGTACCAACCACCACCCTGCATAATGCATGCAGCGAAAAAGTAGGGAAAATAGAGAAAAATCGGGTAAAATTTTCGCCCCCTCGTCGGGTTCCTTGGGCACCACCTACCAGACAAGCAGGGGCGCGTAGGAGGTTGCCGTCCGCCAAGATTAATACGGTACAGTACGACCGCCCGACGCCGCAGCTTTCATTAAAAATACTGGGACCCTGATGGTTTAGCTGGCAGACTTGTGCCGGCTATGTGCCGCCCCGTGGCGCCGTCTGCGGTTTCGCGCCACACGTACAACTAAAATAAATTTCCAGATATTTCTTTCTGCTTTCACATAAACACGACTTAAAATGATAAAAAATAATTTAGAAGTAATTTCTCCGGCTAAACAAAAACACATCAAACGCAAACAGATGACATAATTTTTTAGTACTTGATTTTTATGTGTAGGGAAGGGTAAATGCTAGTAAGTATAATATAGACAATTGCCGGAGGGTAAAGCATGTTTGTGCTTTTCTAACTTTCTTTTGTGCCATGCATGAGTCGGATTCTGACTCGTAGCAACACTAGCAACTGAACATCTGACTGTCAGGTGCTTATTTGATTAAAGCTACGCCGTAGCACGTTCTACGTATTTAAAAACAGAGTGGCCGCTACGGCGTAGTTGTCTACGACTACGTTTACGTAATGAGTATGACATCATTGACGTTTTGACGAATATGATGACATCACGATATTTTTCATCATTTAATAAAATACATGTTTTTTAAGAGGGACTTATTATAATTATTTGTTATTTTTATTAAATGAAAATAAGCTGTTGTTTACATTGTCATTATTGTTGTTAACATGATTGTACGTAGGATCCGATGTTTACCTTATGAAGTCACATATTTAAGGTCTAGAGTAAATACTTATATATATTGATAAGTCTAGTTATCAATATATATAAGTACATACAACAGATCATATTTTATTCAACACCCAAATACTAAAACCAGTATAAAATAAACACAGCGAGTCATTAGGATTCCATCAGTCACAAAAACTATGTCCAGTCGCCCCTCTTGCATGCTCCACCGTTATTATTTCTTAGCTCTACACACCCAATGTCCCCCTAGTCGTGCTAAGTACTAAGCGGGCTGTTTGTAGGCAAAAAGTAGAGCTACCCTCGACCCCCTCCCGGCCGCTCACGCTTTTAAACCTCAAGCGTCCAAGTGCGGGGAATATGAAATTTTCGAAATGATAAAGCCGGTAAATAATAACTAGTAGTAGTACGGGCACGGCCGTCTAATGTACTAACTGCAGAAAAATCTTATACGTAATGCATTAAGGAACTTATGACCTCTTTAGATATTAAAATAATGTGATGTGTAGAAAAATAAGATAAGATGATGTGTTTATTAGGTAGTGTAAGTTTAAAATTGTAAAAGAGCAGAACGCCTACAAACTGCTTAGCAGTTTGGCGATGAAAAGTTTGTGAATATGTATTACTTACCTATGTATATGATAAAATAAATAAAAAAAAAAGTATACTATATTTTTTTGGAGGCCTTTGTATTTTTAAGTTGGTAGTTTCGTCATGGTTTGTGATTATAGAATAAGCACGAATTCAGTTAGAAGTTTACAATTCATAATGTACTAGGTACTGTCAGTTATGTCAAGACTAGTTGTACAGCTCAAACCGTTAGCTAAATAGAGAAAAAGTTGTTCATCAAGTGCATGGATATGTTTTAAAACTTTTTTTTATTAGCACAATTGAAATAAAACTACTTTTTACGGATTTTATCGCGTTATATTGATATAAGTAATCCCGACGTTTCGGACCCTTTACAGCGTCCATGAACACGGGTAGACTTTATTAGCATAATGTTTTAAAGTCTGTTGTATTTGATTGTTTTGTTCTTCAATCTTCAAACGTAGGTAACGATCCAATGCGAAATGAATAATCTATCGAAATGGCTTATAATTAACCCTCAAAGTAACTTCTTTGAGTGAGGATTATACAAAAAAAGTAAAGTCGGTTGAGAGATAAAATATAAAACTGACTATCAGATACGTCAGATCTGCATTAAGCCAGCGTGGTGGACTATAGCCTAATTACTCTCATTCTGAGAGGAGACCCGTGCCCAGCAGTGGGACAGTATATGGTTTGATGATGATCAGGAATCAGTTACGTCATGAGATCTGATTGTTTATTATATACAGAAGTAGACTTAGTCGTTGTAAAGTGGAATTGGTTAATTTAACACTCTGCTGACTAGGGCTATAAATGTACAAACTATTCTTCACATGAATCAACCAATATCGGATTGGCGATAAAAACTTGAATTTTTGTTTTTCAGTACAATTAAAACTATGTATAAAAATAATATCAGGAAAAATTAAAATAATAAAATAAGATTTTATTTGTAAATACATTTTAGGACTTTTCGGCACTCAGTACCGGGGCAGCAGCGGGGTTCGTGTGTCTGCTTTCACATTTCCCACTCGCAACGTAAGGCGGGGTACGGTACACCCCCACCACCCGCTGTGCTCCTGGTACCTACACCCTGCTTTTTATACCTTCCTGCCCGTCGAAAGTAATCAATTTGCGACTTAATTAATTAAGAAAAAAGCTTTGTCGGACGTTTACTAACATCAAATGACTTGTGTTATTATTCTTCTGTATTTTATTTATTAATTTATTCCTAGATCAATGATCATAATATTGTCAGTTCTTTATCAATGTAGCCATTATTAAGTCCTTTGCTGGATGGAATGTAATGTAATGAACTGATGAAAAAAAAAAAAACCTTTCTAGAGTGGGTTTTAGTAAAATATTGAGTTTGATTTAAACATATTTATAAACTCACTTCACTGTGACATTATATACATATTATTTTTTGTTATAAAGCCATATAAAGTTACTACGTACTGTTTCGTACGATTTATATGTAAAACATTCCAAATTTGTCTGTATCAAACAAACCGCTAGCCGCTAGGATCCTGTGAACTAAAATGCTTATAAAGCTCACTATAACTTTGAAAAGGCCCAGTCAGCGCGCAAACATGTTAATTTACCACTGGATAACGCGACCCAATTCCCCCATCCTAATTCCGTACAGTTTCCACACTAGCAGAGCTACAAATACTTTTCCTTTAGTTTCGTTTCACCCGATATCGTCGTTATCTAGTTAGCCCGGGTCGACGAGGGTCCGAAGGGTCCGGGACTAAGTACCAGGACCGCATAGGTAGGTAGGTAGGAGGCTCGCGTGATGCCTGCCCCACACCCGCCAACACTATTTATAAACGTTCGCGATACGCAATGCTAGTGAGGGATTGTGTTCTCGCACGCTGAAACCAATTAGGGCTTATGTGATCCCGGTAATAGTATTTTTTCTTCATAATATTTACTCAATTAATATTTTTCCTTTGTATTTTGTTGCTAATGCGGGCGAGCATCCCTGTCTTATCCGAAGAAAATAGATGTTACTATTGTGACCTAAAAAGGCGTTTCGTACAAAGTAGGACGTATTTTTCTATGATTTTGAAATAGTTTCTGTCAAAATACATTCTGAAAATGTTATATTGGATAGTCTCTCTATCTTGTTTACTTGATGTTCTTTATGCTTTCCCTACTCCGAAAACGTATAAAATAAATAACTTTATATAGCAATTTTAACATTCACTCATTATAACATCAGACAAATTGTCAATCGTGCCAATGCCGGAAACCGTATGAAACGAAATTTACTCATTTAATTAATACACAAAATGACTTGGCCCTCGTTACCACCAAAATTACTGGAGACTTTATATCCAAAATGTATGAAGATCACAGTCTAATCGGGCGTCCAACGTTTAAACTTAAAAATATAACGCTGGTATCCTCCACATTTCATACGTCCGCCACCCCTATATAAATTTTACCTTAAAAATCCGCAAATTCGGGGCTCCGGCACGGTCGCTAGACCTTTTCGAAAAGGGTCCACCGAACCCACCGAAAGGGATTTGCCTTGGGATCGAGGCATTCGGCCCTACACTTATACAAAATGTCCAATACGGCCCGCCCCGCGGACCCTCGGGCCCTGAAGGTAGCGCCTGTGAGCGTAAACACACAAGTTTGTTGCCTAACCGATGGCATATTATGTAAGTGGTTGTCAGTTGCCGCGACCGCAATCACGACACAATCTCATCAATTCGTGCTGTGTGACGTCTTTATACTATTTGAGTGTCACTTTTACAGCTGAAATCAAATAGTTCTTTGATTTTCTTTGCAAAAATACCTATACTTTTAAGAAAAAATAAAGCAAATTGTAATAGATCAGCAGTAAGTTCCGCTGGTTTTCATACATACACGCCGGTTGCGAGTACTACGCACCTGACCTTTTTGAAGAACCTCACCAATAAGGTCGGTATAAGTTTTTCTAGGGCGTCCCCTCTCGGCGGTTCCACTGACATTCGCCATATAAATCCTTTTTGTTAGTCGCCTTTCATCCATTCTCTCGACATGCCCAAACCATCTCAGCATATTCTTCTCAATCCTCGTCACTACATCGTCTTTAACAATAACAATATGTGTCATAAAGCCAATTACAGGTTTTCACGATTATTTTAAAATTAAACAATTTCGGGACACTTAAGCAGGACAAGTTCTGATTACAAGTTATGTTTTGAGTAGTGGTTAATTATGAAAAAACTTAAGGTTTTCTTGCCGCATAGCTTTTAGTAACTAATGGATCAAGGGTCAAGTTTAGCACTACACAAAGAAAGGTCTATTGTCATAGGTTTTCGCATGACAACCGGGACCAACGGCTTTTCGTGCTCTCGGAGGCACGGAGGGGTCTCGATGTGTAGAAGTGAAGAAGGTGAAGAATGGTCACCCATCCACAGACAGGCCGTGGCTAGCGCTTATTACTTAGCTACGACCCAGATTTAATGTGTAATCAAATTATTTTGTTTAAAGTATCCATTAAATATCAACATTCAATAGTTTTTTTTACTTATATTATTATGTTTTAAAAGAATGTTCTGATTGCTTTTCAGGTAAGGAAAATCGCACATTGATACAACCTCACTGGCCAAGGTAAGTTCATAATCATCATTCAGTACGGACACCGCGCTCGCGGAGTTTACCGATTGCGTCAACAACAGTCTCAACGAGGGTAAGTTTGTCGCTGCCCTTTTTATTGATTATAAAAAGGCGTTCGACACCCTGGAACACGATGTACTACTGCGAGCAATGGACGAATGTGGTATCAGAGGTCCCATCAGTCGATGGTTTAAATGCTATCTGCAAAATAGAACCCTAAGTACATTGATAGACGGAACCACAGGAGACGAGGTAAGTGTGAGCCTGGGCGTGCCGACCGGATCAGTATTTGGTCCTGTGGGGTACATTATGCATGTCAACAGTGTCAGTAATGTGATAAAACATTGTAAGACGTTTATGTACGCCGATGATATGTGCCTATTGTACTCAACCAACAACACGAAAGATGCGCAGAAATACATACAGAAAGACTTCGAAAGTATAATCAAATGGGCACATGATAATGGTATCATTATTAACTTAAATAAAACTAAGGTCATGTACATAAGTTCACCCTACAATAAAATTATTAAGCAAGGTAAGTCAAGCATGCATATAACTGGTCATACATATGAGTGCCTACATCGAAATAAAGCTGGCTGCCAGTGCACAAACATAGATGTAGTAGATAAATACCGATACTTGGGCTTGTTATTAGATAGTAATCTCAACTGGAAACTGCACATTAGTGGTGTATGTAATAGACTAAATTCAATTCTGGGTAATTTTTTTCATCTTAGCAATTTTGTGAACAGAAAGGTATTGTATATACTGTATTATGCACTAGCTGACTCATTAATCCACTATGGATTAAGCAGTTATGGACTAACATTCAAAACTCAAATGGATCGTATAAAACAATTACAGATTAGACTACTCAAGTATCTAGTTAGCAAAAAAGTTAAACTACAATGTAAGCCTAATTATGAGCTATTATTTAATATATGTAAAATACTACCTGTTCATGAAAAAGTAGAATACCTTATTGCTCTAGAACAATATAAAATAAATAAATACAAGGAACCTATAACTCATAAATATTGTACCAGGCAAGCTGTGAAGGGTAAATATGTGACCTCACTTGTAAGAAATTATTATGGTAAAAGAACTAGGCAATACTTAACTCCGCTAATATATAATAAAATAGACTTCCTAAGAGAAACATCCAAAGACATAAGCACTGTAACATTAAAGAAAAGACTGAAAGATATATTCATAAAATTTGTTAACTAGAACTATAAAATGTTATTAAAATAAGAGAGAGAGAGAGAGGCCATTATAAATATTAAAGTGTATCTATATAAAAGAGCGCCACTATCGCCAACAAACTGTTGCACAGTTTGGCGATGCTTAGCATAAGTTCAAATGCATGTATTTTATTATGAATAAACGATAAAAAAAAAAAAAAAAAAATTATTTTAAATCGTTTTTCCTTGGAAAAAGAAAATAATCGCGAAAGAATTTACTCTATACTTATTATTATCACCATCAACTCATATAATGTCCCACTGCTGAGAGGGTTTAGGCTATAGTCCACCACGCTGGCCTAGTGCGGGTTGGTAAACTTCACACACTGTCGAGAAAAATCTCTAAGACTACTTACTGCTTTAGAGATTTTTCTCGGTTCTTCGAGATTTTCCTCCACGGTTTAAGCGAGTGATTATTAATTATTAATACTTATTATTGTAGTTAGATAAAATACCTGAAAAAATCTGCTCTTCTTAGAGTTTGCTGAATTTCAAATTCTTAATTACTTTGCTATAAAAGTATTAAGTAACAATATTTTTTATAGCAAAGTAGTTAACGGCGCTTTTACTGATATCCAAATTGTTGTTATTGACTATAGTTTGATAATAATTATAGTTTTATCTAACCTATCGTTAGGGTTTACACAGCCTGGCCTCATGCTCCATTATTATAGTAAACATTTCTATTAACTTTGTAATGTAATAATAAATTTAGTGATATCAGGGAGCACAATCGTTACATTAGATTATTTCTGTTATAACAATTTCAGCACGAGTACTAGGCGGTCATAAATAAACAAGAGTGTATTATAAATCTCCAAAATATAGCAAACATACACAAAAACTACAGCTGCAGAGCCTAAATAAAAACTGTGAGCAGCATTCGCACAAGCGCTAAGGCGTGTACAGGATGTGTTCTCTACGTATAGGGGTGTCGGGGAAAAAGTTATAATAACATTAATGTAGGTTCTTTTGACAGCTCGCCGGTCGTCGTTAGCAGCCCTGTGCTCTGTATCTTGTCATAATCTTTTAAGGTTGCATGTTTGTCGATAGTTTTTTTTTACTATCGATAAATTTTCTTCAGTTCTTATTTGGCTTTAAGATTTTCTTAGTTATTCTTATTTGACTTTAAGACTTTCCGGAGAATTGAAAGTATACTTTCACTTATTTTATTACCTATACATTATATAATATTTTCATATCGTGAGATCTCGTAGCGTCCCTATAAAAATATCAAAAGCAATACAGAACAGCTAAGTATCGAACTAAGTATGCAAAATCAGTTTTAATCTTTTTTTACAATTACCTAACAATGTCTTAACTTGACGTTTGCCAGCATTGTTATGTTACTGAAATTATTCATAAAATTATTTGTAGATGATATAGAATATTAAATCTAAATTCAACATTTCTAAATACCTAGTTTTCAATTGTGTGTTGCTATATATTTAGTCCGAAGCTATCCAGCGTCTCTCAGCATTCATAGAGGTAATGAGAATGTAGCAAAAGCACTTCGGAATAAAAACTCTTTTATTAAACCTTAAAGCAAAAAAATATCGACTCACAAAATTATCGACACAGCACCAACCCGAGTTACGCCGCATCACTAATTACGGGCGCAGACGGCGGCGCCGGGTCGAGCCAAGGGTACACGGTCCTCTCGACAGAATTTTTTCCCCAACGCACCCCCTACCCCACCGGATGGGGAGGGGGCATCCTGTCCCTCCCGGACCCTTCTTAACATTTCCCTGGCTCGGAGGCACAGAAGGAAGATGCCTCGCTTATATGGAACCCTGGTACGTACCGCTCGGGTTATATACTTTTTTAGGGTCGGTCAGACCCTTTGAGGCCTTTCTCACGAGTTAGGGACCTACATATTCCCTTTTCAGGCCCTTGTTGACCTTTGTAGGTTTAGGCGGGCGTTGTTTCGTCGTTATATTATATAAAAGTTTCAGATTTCTCTTAGTGAGGGACATTGTAGTGTAAATGTTCGCTATTATTAGTTATGGTGTTACGTTTAATTGCGTTTGTATGTTATTGTGACGTTGTGTGTTTTTTAAAGGTCAGTATTGTAGCCATAATAGGTACATTTACCTTAAAAGCCTAATTAAGCATCGATGACTTGTCAAAAGTTTAGCTTCGCAACTTCAATGTCATAAAACCACATTAGCACTTGAAAATAAGGACAACTTGTTGAATGTTCAATTCACTTTGATTTTCTGCCACTTGAGGGAAAAACAATTGAGTAAAATCAGTTTTAAATTGTGTTTTTATTTTGGTTATGCAAGTATTTGTGTACAGCTATAACTATCTACATTTTCACGCGTGCGATCGTGGGTTCGATTTCCAGTTCGGATAAAATGTTAT